>JANDEH010000003.1:52292413-53578731 GCA_024610705.1 Tetragnatha versicolor
CCCCCGCTGACGCAAATTTTTTCCATAAAACTAAAAACTCCCCAAACCCCATCAATAAAAAAACTCTCCCGCGCGGAAAAAGCAAGCATACAGGAGTAATCGAACTCACCTTATCCCCCAATCAAGAGAAGAGAAAGATGAAGATCGACCCCCGAAAAATCCTAGCCTCGCACGGAACCGCTTGGCTGAGGCAGAAGGTGCTCGGAAAAGCAGGTGCGGACTTTCATTGCTCGCTCCGAAATTCCGCGAGGAAGCCAACCTATATCGTAGCGATTGAATGCCTTGTGGCAGGGATTTTTGCCGCTTACTACGAGGCTCAGGGTTGCTGTGTTTGAAAACGGGCTTGGCGGGTTATCGCTCTTTTTGGCGACTTAATTGGGATTTTTTTGAGGATTTTGGAGGAGAGCAGAAGAGGATGTTGGGGAGAGGATCAAGAGGATGGGGATTGGATTGGCGGTTTAGAGGAGATAATGGGGATTAGGGATAAGTGCTTAAGAGGTTTCTGTGAGGATTATTGGTGTATATTGCGTTGAGAGGATTTTTATGTTTGTTTAGAGGATTTTTATGTTTTTGAATGTTGAGAGGATTATGGAGGGAATGTTGGAGGGTGTTGGGTGTGAATTAGGAAAGGAGAGTGTGGGGGATAATTAACCCTTTATCTACTCCCACTGCATTATGATTTTCTGCAATTTTTTTCGTGCAAATATTTTTTTTGAGTGACTAAATTGAAAATTAAGGGATATACATAAACAAAATAATCATGTTTGGGAAATTTAATCTGCAAGAGCTAATTAATTAAATTGATACTTTTGAGTACCGTCAGTACAAAATATTATCACAGTACAAAAAAACATGTGGCTTTTTATCGCAGTTTTAAGTCTTAAAAAATAATACACTTTCCTTTATGGATGGAATGGAAAAGAGAAATTTATGGAAAAGGAAAGAAAATGGAAAGAGAATAATTATTTTCCTGGACATCTTACCTTTGTACACTAAACGCTGTCCTGAAAAAAAAAGCTTTTTTTAATTTTTATTAACCTTATTTTATTTTATATATTTATGTGGTCATTGTGGGAAATGTTACATTAAGTTCAATAAAAATACTGTGCGAAATATCATAATTTTATGTGAGATAAATAAGTTAGAAAACTATCCTAAAAGTGAAAAAAACATTATCATTGAAAATATTAAGGTAGAAATTGCATGTTAAATTTTGTTTTGGTACAAGACTGACAGACTCAAGTTTTACAAAGTTGATAAAAATAATGTGTGCTGAACTTATTTTCGGATTCATTTCAGATATAATTCATTTAAAAAAATAATAAGTTAAGCTTCAAATATCATTTTTTTTCTAAAAACAATTTATATTCATATAAAAATGCTTTTTAATAGAACGAATTTGACTTAATCATTAGGAAATAAATACACCAGTGATTTTAATATGCAAAATGAATAGTTAAAACAACTTTTATCAATCGAAAATAAGATTAAAAATCAGAACTATGCATTATGTGTTTATGTTTAAAATTAAAATTTGTCTTGATAATGTAATTTAGAATATATCTCTAGAGGGATTATACCATTTGTTTCTATACCATTTTATTTTCTTACCATCCACGTTCATTCATGATGAAATAAAATCCTTATAGGTTACGAAAATTCTTAAAAGAAACTTAGAATGTTATTTTCTGTAGAGTTGTGATTTAATCTATTAATTATTACTTTATGTACAAAATATAATTATGGTGTCTGTAATTATTTCGATATATTCTCGTATGTACCAAGGCAAGTTTCTATTTTTGAATACATAGCAGGTGACGAATATTGAATATAGAGCAAAGCATCATATCTTCAAAAAAGTTTGTTTCTGATGTTTTACTAACTTTTTATGATGCTATTGGGATCTCTTATTGAAGGAAGTGATTATTAAAACAGTAAGAGACAAAATGTGGCATAGATTTAAATTTTGTTCAGGAATTATTTTCATTCAAAATAAAAGTCGTGTCATTTCCCAGGTCATTCATCCATTTGGTAAACAAATTATAAAGCGATAGAATTTGTTTGATTGCTAGTTACAGGTTATTATCAATAGAGTTTTGGAAATTTACTTGATGTTTTTATGTCGTGATTCCCCGAAATGCCTCCATGGAAATAATCGACCTTAAATATTTATTTAGAAAGAAAAAAAAACCGATGCAAAGTTTTCTTCCATGTATACGGTATTCCTGTTGCAACGATGTCCAATGGTTCACCCCAAAGCTATAGGCTAAGAATGCACCACCTATATTATACATTGAGTGAATTCAAAATTAGGAGAATCCTTCATTTCCTTTTTAAATAGATCGTGTAGATAATTACATTGCAGACTCTATCAACTCGAAGCTATCTCCAAAAATATGAAATTGAATATGTAAAATTTTGGACTGTAAGTTTTAATGTTTCATAAGTGTAACATTAGTTAGCGCTCAGAGAAGATACATCTTAAAAATAAATTAAAAAAAAATCAAATATATATGCAAAACCCATCAGTGTGAAAAACTGTAACATGAAATTTCTTTTAGATAATTAAGTTTGAGGGGTTGAGCCCCACTTACCCCAAGTGACCCTATCAGTTATCAAATCACTATTAATTTTTAAGGTTTTTAATGAAAAAAAATTAAAGTATAAATAACATAAAAGGTTGATTATATTGTAACCTATCTTAATTTTATCTACAGTATATGGGGTCAAATATGGAAAATATACTAAAACGATGTTTGAGGTCGCCTGAAATACAATTAAAAATTACCATTTAAGTTAAGAATCACTAATATCACCTCGAGAAATAACATAGTTGGTTTTAAAAATTAAATTTTGAAAAAACTAATGTGTCTTACGCTTTCCTTTAAGTCGCGGTAACGCCCGTCTCATAATAAAAAAAATGAGTCAGTTGAGAAGCTGGAGTTACGGAATTCTCTCAAATAAATATTAATTAACACCTGGAAATTTTTATCATTTTCTGTCTCATTCCCATCTGACTCAGTATTTCCGACCTTTTCATGTTTGCATGTTCAATTCCATGCCTGCATTAGAGGGTAAAAATGTAAATATTTTAAAAAATAAAGCGTAAAATTGAATCGTCAGTTTGAAAAAGGGAATAAGTTCTAAAAACAAGCTTTGAGAAAATAAAAGCTTGATAAGTAATGGAATTTTCATTGTATAACCAACGAAATCTTACTGAGAATTCAGAACCCTATTTAGAATATAAAAAAATAACAAAAAAATAATATATTAAGTACTATATTCAAAAATATTTAGCGGTTGATGGATTTCCATTTTTCCTCCTTACATTTCATTACATTTTCATGAAATTTCAAATGGAAAAAATCTTTAAAAACCACTTATAAATTTGAAGTCAAGTTATATTTCTGCTTAGTTCAAAGTGCAAAAGTGAAAAATAAGACGAATAAATTCAAATGTATTATGAAACAGAGTTATGAGGTAGTTTAATGAATATCAATGGAATCAAACATTCACTTGATAAAAAAATGTAAAAACTTTAAATCAAAATTAAACACTTTAAAATTGAAAGCAAATTTTGATTTTGCCTAGTTTATAATAGCACAGTGAATGAGAAAAGAAAGAAAATTAACATAAAATTTAAATTAAATAAAAAATACAATGAATGGACATTGATTTTACCAAAATCAAGGGGTTATGTTGGCCTTTAGGCAGGGTTGGCAAAAACCCGGTTTTTTTTAAAAAACCAAAGTGGGTTGGGTTTTTTCAATAAAACCCTGAAAAAACCCATATAAAACTGGGTTTTTTCGGAAAAAGTGTGGGTTTTTTCAAAATTAAGTTGTTTTTTTCCTAAATAGTAAGTGGGTTTTTTTCAAATTTTAGTGTGTTCTTTCTATGTTAAATGTGTTCTGTCAAAATAATGTCAGTTTTTCCATAGTTAAGTGGGTTTTTTCAAAGATGAAGCATTTTATACTTTTAATGAACATACTAGATATACTATTTTATACTTATTATTTTATACTAACATACTATTTTATACTTAGATGAAACTTTTTATACATCCCTTATTTATTGAAACCTGGTCCTGCTTTAAATTTTGAAAAAACCCACTAAAATTTTTTTAAAATGTCCTGAACTTTGAAACCCATTCAATATTGAAAGAAATCAATTTAACTTTGAAAAAACCTACTGATATTTAAAAAATCCTCCTTACTTTTTTTTTTATCTAGTTTGAATTTTAAACGTCCCAAATTTTGAAAAAACTCCATTCAATAATGAAAAAACCCACTGAATAATGAAAAACCTATTTAACTTTTTTAAAAACTCACTGCGAAACTAAAAAACACCATTTAATTTTTGAAACCTAGTTCAAATTTTGAAAAACCCATCAAAATTTGAAAAATATCCTAAATTTAAAAAAAAAACATTAAATTTTGAAAGAAATCTATTTAACTTTGAAAAAAAAATACTGAAATCTAAAAATTCTTCCTTAACTTTTTATAACTAGTTTGAACTTTAAACGTCTTAAATTTTGAAAAACCCATTCAATAATGAAAAAAATTTAAAAAAACAATTTCAATTTTAAAAATATCCTAAGCTTTGAAAACAACCATTCACAATATTGTAAGAAATCTATTTAACTTAGAAAAACACTTAAATTGAAATAATCCTCCTTAATTTTTTTTATAGTTTAAACTTTGAACTTTAAACGTCCTAAATTTTGAAAAAACCCATTCAATAATGAAAAAACCATGGGCGTAGCCAGGGTTCAACTTGGGAGGGGGGGAAAGCAGGGTCGACTTTTTTATGTTTGTGAGAGTCAAGCTTCAACGGGGGGATGTGGAAATTTTTGGAAGTTTTACCCTAAGAACAGGGTTGTAAGCTGTTTTTTGGTACACGTAAACCCAAATTTGGATGTACATTTTTAGGTAGAATTTTGATTTTAATAAACTTATTGTAATAAAGTGGTAATAATAAAGGTTTAAATACTAAAGGGGGTCTGGGGATCCTAAAATACTGGGTTTTAACTAACTTAAAGTAAAGTAAAAGTTAATTACTCGGACTTAAAGGGGCGCAGCTGCCCCTCCCTGCCCCCCTTGGTTACGCCCATGAAAAAAACCTTAATTATTGAAACCTGGTTAAAATTTTGAAAAACCCACTCAACTGCAGTTCTTGGTATGTTATTTCGTTAAATGTTTTTCCTCAATATTAAAACTGCTGAAATCTTGATTTTTCTTGAAAAAACCCAAAAATGGGTCCAAAATGTGGGATTTTTCACATGTTTTTTTTAAAAAACCCATTGGGTCCAATCCAGCCAACCCTGCCTATAGGGGTAGGTACTAAGGGGTACTCTTCCTACCATATGTGTAGAGCGACGCTTAGGAATTTTTTAAGCACAAAATATCAATTTACCTTTTTTTGGACATATACCTACCCTTTTTTAAACTGTTTCGATTTGTACTTTATTCCTTACAACCCCCCTCTCAGCTTTGTCACAAAGTTTCAATGATTAATAACCCCCCTCATTCCAAGAGTGACATCATTTGAATCGTCAGTTTAAAAAAGGAAATTAGTCCTAAAACCAAGTTTTTAGAAAATCTAAAAAAACTGTAGGGGAGAGTGTTGTACCTATGGACAAAAATCACGTTTGGATTTTTCTAAGACAGGAAAAATCACATTTTGACCATTTAAAGTGCCCAACCTATAGTCCTAACCTTTGTGAGTAGAGAGATATTTTTTATTAGTCAAAATCTTGAAAATTGGATTTTTAATCATTTATAATAACTTGGAAAAATTTGTGTCCAAAGGTACAACAACCTGTTGTACCTATGGACAGACCCAGTTATACCTGTGGACACCCTTAAAAAGGGAAGTTTTTCTTGAAAAAAGCTAAGAATGAACATTTTTATTGATGAATTACCTTTTAATAACCTATTTCAAGCCTTTTTAAAATTGAAAATATATTTTTTAAAGTAATGTAGTTTTAGATCGTAAATGATCATTAAAACGAAGTTGAATGATAAAAGTCTTGATTTTTTACCAAAAACACAAAAATCACATGGTATTTTCAGATCAGAATTTAAGGTAATAGTTTCATCAATCATGCTGATTGATCTGACAACTTCACTGATCCAAAAAAAAACAATTCGATCGACACTTAGTTGTGCAAGCATTTGGTGGTAATAACAATAAAAATTTGGTGGTAAATCTTCTTCAGTGGAAATTTTAAGTTTTTTTAATCATCATACTTAAATGCGATAGGGTGCTTAGGGTTTTACACCATATTTTAAATTAAATTCCAAGTAGAATCATAAATTTAAAAAAGTAGTTTAGATCACAAAATATTTGATTTTCATCTAAAATTCACTTGAAAATAATCGCTGACAAATAGATTACCATTTAGAATTAATTTAACATTTATTAAAATGTATTCAGTTAAATGAAACCTGATTCTAAAACGCCGATTAGCTACAGACACCCACAAGAACGTGTCCGTAGGTACAACACTTATGGTGTCCGAAGGTACAGCATCAGGTGTGTTTGCATTCAAAGTTCTATAAAAGATAAAAGAATTGAGATCTGACTATTTCTAATATCAAAACTAAAAAGTCAAAACCTCGGGGATTCCCCCATATATCCCATTTTATCATATCATAATCATAGAGGAAGAAAATAATTAATGTAGTGATGCACTAAAAAAAACTTTGAGCACCTAAAAACAGTATTTTTATTATAGAAAATTTAAATAATATTTTAAACAGCTGATTTCACGTTAGCAACTAGATAGCATCTGTTTACATTCAAAATCGACCACAAATTCAAATTCACATTTTTTCCCGAATTTTAAAATGAGGTGGCTGAAGGTACAACCGTCCGTAGGTACAACACTCTCCCCTATTAATACTGGAATTTTCGTTGTATAGCCGCCAAATTTTTACTGCAAATTCAGGACCCTATTTAGAAGAAAGGGCAATCATAAAAAAAATGTAAGTACATTCAAAAGTATTTTACAGTTTAAAAAAAGTTGATGGACTTATTCCCTTTTCAACCTAATGAAATTTCAAGTGAAGAAATATCGTAAAAACCACTTAAATTGACGTTTAAATTATATTTCTGCTTAGTTCACAACATAAAAGTGAGACAGAAAGATTAAGACACAAATAAAATTAACAAATTATTATGAAACTAAGTCATTAAAACGGTATTAATGGAGTTAAATTTAATATTAATGGAGTCAAACAGGCTCCCATCGATTTTTTAGTTTTTTTATGATTACACCGGCACACACAAAAAAAAGAAGTGGAATGTACTTTGGACCGGACCTACCTACCGACATGTATTTCGACCCGCTGAATCTGAATTTCAAGAAAAGTTTACAAGTATGGTTAATTAACATACTTCTAAACTTTACTCAAAAACTTACACTGGTGACTAACTTCATGGTTCATTTTCATTTTTTCATGGTTCATTTCGGTTTTTTTTTTCAAATTTGGACGGCTCACCGGGCAATTAACTTTTAGATTTAGATTCAGTTATTTAAGAATACACAAAAATCATACGTGATCCGGGTCCACAAATATTTTTTCATTGCTGTGACTGCAGTTTTTGGCCTTTTTTTGAGTTTTTTTGCATATTATTAAAAACTGGAGGGTGACCGGGCCAAACGGACTTGGAATTCAGATTCAGCGGGTCGAAATACATGTCGGTAGGTAGGTCCGGTCCAAAGTACATTCCACCAGTGTTGCCAGATTGGGCTATAAGTAGCGGATTGGGCTCCTTTTGTGGGTCCTTTGCGACAAAAATTTCGTTTTGGGCGACAGGCTACTTTTGGGCTACTTAAAAATTAAATTTGGGCTACAGCATTTTTAATCTGCGACTTTTGTGTTTTGAAAAAAATGGACATAATAATTACAAATGCACACTTCTAGTGCAGAAAGGTGAGTCATAAGTAATTCATCTTCATAAGTAATACTCTTCCAACTCCTTTTCAATCCCCGCCTCGAAGCCCTGGACATTTTATAGGGACAAATAAGGGAGTTGGAAGAGAAGAAAGAGGGTAGGGTAGATATAAGGGCAAGAATTTTCCGATATGCGATTTATGAAACGAGTATTGATCATATCCTTATAAGGTTTTTAGTATAATGAAATATTTATGTTATGCAAGAGTTCCTTTTCTAATAGCAATAGATGAATTACTTTCAATTCGTTTTTAGATTAACAATGTATCTAACTAATTGAAATCTAAAAAGTTCTAATGATATTTTATTCTAAAAGTATCATTTTTTAAAATAGAATCTGAAAAATTAGCTTTATTCAAGTCGAAATAGCTTTAAAAAAATTAAAGGATTATTTTTTTAAGTTCTAGAGTATATAATAATAGTTCATTAACAATGTTAAAAGTGTGTTTAACTTCAAAATTACCACTGAAATAAAATTTGGGCTCCAAAAATTTCAAATCCGCTACTTTTAGAGCTTTGATCCGCGACTTTTTCGTCAAACTGTCTGGCAACACTGCATTCCACTTCTTTTTTGTGTGTGCCAGTGTTATCTAACATCCCTGAAAGTTTCGTGAAAGTATCACATTTTGCAGTTTTCGGGCCTTTTTATGTAGTAAGCCACTAAGATATAAAAGCCACTAAGCCACTTTTTATATAAGAACTAAAAAATCGATGGGAGCCCAAAATTTTAGGGCGTGGTTAGACCGTTATGACGTCCTAAAAAGATGGCGACCAAGGGCCTATATTCGGTTCTTTTAATGATAGAAGGACATTTTTGGGGTCAAATATTATGTTTTAAGGGTCAAAAAACATGATTCTGATGACAAAACGTGCAATTTGTTTTAAAAAGTAACTAAAATTCAATAAAAGCTCAAAATAATAATAGGGGAGAGTGTTGTACCTATGGACAAAAATCACGTTTGGATTTTTCTAAGACAGGTAAAATCAAATTTTGACCATTTAAAGTGCCCAACCTATAGTCCTAACCTTTGTGAGTAGAGAGATATTTTTTATTAGACAAAATCTTGAAAATTGGATTTTTAATCATTTATAATAACTTGGAAAAATTTGTGTCCAAAGGTACAACAACCTGTTGTACCTATGGACAGACCCAGTTGTACCTGTGGACACCCTTAAAAAGGGAAGTTTTAGTTGAAAAAAGCTAAGAATACACATTTTTGTTGATAAATTACCTTTTAATAACCTACTTCAATCCTTTTTAAAATTAAAAATAGATTTTTTAAAGTAATGTAGTTTTAGATCGTAAAAGATCATTAAAACGAAGTTGAATGATAAAAGTCTTGATTTTTTACCAAAAACACAAAAATCACATGGTATTTTCAGATCAGAATTTAAGGTAATAGTTTCATCTATCATGCTGATTGATCTGACAACTTCACTGATCCAAAAAAACCCAATTCGATCGACAACTTAGTTGTGCAAGCATTTGGTGGTATTAACTATAATAAATTGGTGGTGAATCTTCTTCAGTGGAAATTTTAAGTTTTTTTAATCATCATATTTGAATGCGATAGGGTGCTTAGGGTTTTACACCATATTTTACATTAAATTCCAAGTAGAATCATAAATTTAAAAAAGTCGATTTAGATCACAAAATATTTGATTTTTCATCTAAAATTCACTTGAAAATAATCGCTGACAAATAGATTACCATTTAGAATGAATTTAACATTTATTAAAATGTATTCAGTTAAAGGAAACCTGTTTATAAAATGCCGATTAGCTACAGACACCCGCAAGAACGTGTCCGTAGGTACAACACTTATGGTGTCCGAAGGTACAGCATCAGGTGTTCTTGAATTCAAAGTTCTATAAAAGATAAAAGAATTGAGATCTGACGGTTTCTAATATCAAAACTAAAAAGTCGAAATCTCGGGGATTTCCTCATATATCCCATTTTATCATATCATAATCATAGAGGAAGAAAATAATTAATGTATTGCTGCACTAAAAAAAACTTTAAGCACCTAAAAACAGTATTTTTATTATAGAAAATTTAAAAAATATTTTAAACAGCTGATTTCACGTTAGCAACTAGATAGCATCTGTTTACATTCAAAATCGACCACAAATTCAAATTTACATTTTTTCCCGAATTTTAAAATGAGGTGGCTGAAGGTACAACCGTCCGTAGGTACAACACTCTCCCCTACAGTCTATTGCCAGTTGCGTCAAAAAAAATTTGTAGAAAAGTTATTTTTTTCGACGGTTTTATATGTTTTTTGGGGTGCTGATTCCGAATATCTTGTTCATTTCTTCGTGGAAGGTCGGCTTCATATCAAAAAACGCAAAAATATGCGAAAAAATCACAAATTTTTACTCTTTCTTCGGATTTTCGCTTATATTTCAAAAAATATTAGTTTCTCAAAAAATAATTAAATTACAAAGTTGGATTAAATAAAATTTCCTACAAAATGCATTATTCAATTTTTGTTTTCCGAAGAATAGTTTTGCCGTTATAACCCACTGAAAAACAGAGAAACAAACATCTTCTGTTTAAATAATGCTGTGTAAAATTATCTGTTTTTCAATGCGTTATATAACATGAACACTATTGTTCGGAAAATAAAAATTGAGTGGTGAATTTTGTAGGAAACTTTGTTTACTCCAACTTTGTAGTTCAAATAATTTTCTAGAAACTAATATTTTTTGAAATATAAGCGAAAACCCGAAGATGCAGTAAAAATTTGGTTTTTCACAGATTTCACACAAAAAAAGATTTTTTCACATTTTTCAGCGGTTTTTGATGGGATCCCATCGATTTTTTACTTCTTATATGTTTATCTGACATCCCTGAAAGTTTCATGAAAGTATCACATTTTGCAGTTTTTTTGTAGTAAGCCACCCAACTAATAGTCCAAGAAAGATAAGGTTAGAAGTGGAACAAATTGTAAAAGAAAGTTTGATCGGTGATTCTTATAGGAAATTTTCCGTAGAAAACGATGGTGAAAAGTATACCAAAATTAACCGCGTCCAATATGGCGGATTTTCCAAAATGGTGGTCAATCGTTTTTAACTTATTACTTCCTAAAAAACAAATTTGTACAAAAATTTTATAAAAACTGTCTAATTTGTTTTTAAAAAAAATTTTATAAAAACAAATTTGAAGCATGTTCAGCTAGCAAACAAAAATGGGATTTTGTCAATCGAATAGTCAACAATAATGTTAAAACTCGTACTCTTCCTGATATCTTGAATAGTTCGGATTTGGCTTCTGAATTCAATACCATATTTAGCAATACGAATCAAAACTCTTCCAATTCTGATATAATAATTTATCAACAATATATTACTTCTTGTGTTTCTTCTTTTGTACTATATGAAGTCACCGATCTTGATGTTTTAGATTCTTTAAATTCTTTTTCTAAAGTTAATTCACTTGATTTTGACGGAATTTGCGTAAGGTATTTGAAGATAATTGCCTTGAATAACATGGATTTCTTAACCAATTTTATAAATTTATCTTTCTCATCTTGTGAATTCCCTGGCTCATTAAAACGTGCTGCTGTTACTCCGATTTTTAAATCTGGTTGTAAAAATCACCTTTCTAATTACCGCCCTATTTCTATTTTACCCTCATTCTCAAAAGTCATTGAAAAAATTATATCTAAACGTATGTTCAAATTTCTAAATTATACAAACTTCTTCGCAGGAAATCAATATGGCTTTATAGATGGACGTTCAACTGATATGGCTTTGCTGGAATTTTCGAAATTTATTTACAAAAGTATAGATAACAATAAACTTACAATAGCAATTTTTCTTGATATAAAAAAGCCTTTGATAATGTTTCTCACTCAATACTAATTGACAAATTAGATAAGGCAGGTTTTCGAGGTGACTCACTTAAATGGTTTACTTCATACTTGTCAAATAGAACTCAAAGGGTAAAAGTTGATAATAGTTTAAGTAATTATATTCTAACTAATCGTGGAGTGCCTCAGGGGTCTATCTTGGGGCCTTTATTTTTCCTTATTTATATAAATGACTTTTGTAATTTAAACTTATATGGTAAAATAATAACCTATGCCGATGACACAGTTTTACTTTTTTCGTGCTCCGATGATTATGAACTTCTAAACCAGATTGAAACTGATTTGTTTGAAATAGAAACTTGGTTTAGTGCAAATGATTTGACTCTAAATTTAAACAAAACTAAATATATTCATTTTAGCCTAAGACAAAGTGATTTAAACTTAAACATCAAATATCATTCTTTATCTTGCAATAGAAACTCCAATAATTGTCACTCTCACATCCTTCAATCAGTTAATAGTATAAAATATTTAGGTTTATTTATCGATTCAAATCTTAAATGGAAAACGCATATAAATGAGCTAGGGAAAAAATTACGTTTTGTTCTATATAAACTTTTCCACTTTAAAAATAAAGTTGGTTTAAATTTTCTAAAATCATTATATTTTGCTTGGTTTTATTCGTTATTTAATTATGCAGCTATCATTTGGGGTGGGGAATATAGATCCAATCTTCAACCGTTAATTTCTATACATGATAAATGCTTCAAACTTCTGAATCACCAATCTAGTCCCCATAATTTTAGGTCTCTTAAGTTATTACCATTACGGCATAATGCTTTTTATCGCATTCTACTTTATATTTTTCGTAATAAATATCTTTGTAAATTTAGAACCAGGCAATATAATAGTATAGATCATCTGAAATTTTTGAAATTCCAATATTTTCAAAGGACATATTTCGTAAACACTTCTTTTATCTTGCTACTAAATTGTACAATAGTTTACCTACAAATTTAATTCAAACAAATAGTTATTCTGTTTTCAAAAGAAATCTTTTTGAATTTATAATTAACATCGACGACCTGGATCTGTATTTCTCACTTTAAAGCAAATTTTTCATTTTAAATATTATTCAGCCTTTTGCCATTTATATTGTGTGTGATTTTGTCGTGGTTTTTTTGTGTTCATTTTATAGTTTTAATGTATTTTTCCTTTTTTTCTTTATTTTTGTTATTCAGTAATGTATTTAATTTCTATTACGCCTGAACGGGATTTTTGATTTCCCCTTGGCGTATAACATTGTTTTTCTGTATTATTGTTTATTTTTTCTTAAACTAGGGGGCTCTGCCCCCTGCTCGCTATCGCTCACCAACCCCCGGAACTGCTTCGCAGTTCTTTGAAGATCGCTTCGCGATCTTAGCGAGCAGAGCTCGCTTGTTTCATTTCAACTATCCAGTACAACCTGGAACTTGTCTGCTTATAATCTGTTCATTTAGAATAGGCGCCTGCAACAGGATCAAAAACGCTCAATAATGCTTAATAACACTTATCAAACAACTTCAGTGACCGATTGTTTCTACAGTATTTTAACTACTTCTGCTTAGGCTGCCTTATCATTGCAGAAGAAAAATTTTTCGACGATAATTAGAATAATAACTGCTTTTAATACATTACGTCTCAGGCGCTAATTCTAAATGAACAGATTATAGTTAATGATCATTTAATATCGAAACTTCTTATCTCCGAAGCTTTTCAATAATTTAATTCGGATCATTACCACGAAAATATCAAAATAAAACTCTTACTGAGATATTCCTTTTTAAATTATCAACAATTTAATGGATAGGGGGCTACCGCCCCCTACTCGCTTACGCTCACCAACCCCCGTAACTGCTATGCAGCTCTTCACAGATCGCGAAGCGATCTGTAATATCTGCAATCGATCTTTAGCAGAGTAAAACAAACTTCCCGAAAATCCTCTTCTTTCGTCGGCACAAATAGCACTCGAAAAAGCTAAATCATTTATTTCTCTAGTAGTTCAAAAAATATCGAAGTATCTTTAAAAGATTATTAACCAAGTCTATACTATATCGCTAGCAAACTTAGAGCAAAAATGTGCACCTCAAAACTTTTAAATTTAAATATCCGTGCTCGCTACAATCTAGTGAACAGGCAAACAAAATTTAAAAACATTAAACACGTCTGATAAAGACCTACTAAAACTATGAAAAAAATTAAACTTTGATGCTTAATAATTCCAAAACTAATTAGAATTTTTTGAAGAATTAAACGCCAATCTCTTTCTAAAAGTTAAAAATATAAGTGTTTAAAAAATCATATTGATACCGGGATTAGTTTACATTTTAGATAGAAAAAACCGAAAAAGTGTCAAAAATTTCGAAAATTAAAAAATTAATTACTCTAAACCGAATTCGAAATTCGAAAAAAGGGTGACGTAGTGCACATCTTCATACTTCAGAGTATTAAGCTGCAAAAAATCATAGTTCTGCTGCTAATAGATTTCGCTGAACTGGATTACGCGGCGAAAAAAGAAAAACTTCAACTTTGACCTTAAAAATACCCCAGAACTAATTATCACATCAGTTAGCTTTTTGTTCTAGAATGTGCCCCAAATATTCCTCTACAAATATTTCAAATTTCATAAATTTCTATCAAGTAGTTTTTGCGGTATGAGAGTTCAAAGAGTTGAAAAATTAAATTTTCTGAAACAGCGGCAGCGGCAGCGGTGACAGTAACTTTTTTTTTAATATAGAGAGATTATGTTAATAAAACTATTATTAAAAATCGTTAATAAAATTATAAATTTTGCTGTAAATGATTAAATCTTAGCAGTAAAATTAATGGGAAACTGTTTTTTTTTCTCTTACGATAAGTCATTTATCCAATATGGCGGATTTTCCAAAATGGCGTCCACTAATGTTTATAATAAGTAAAATTCTGATGATAAATTCGTAATTTTTACACGATACGGTTAGAATTAAGTCACAATAATATTGATAAGAGTTTCCTCCCCCTCAATGTATCAAATATGGCGGATTTTCCAAAGTGGCGGCCACTTATTTAGATCCTTTTTATTTTTAATTTTTATTTTCTTAATAATTAGAAATATTAAATGTTATTAGATAAAATATAAGCAGAATACTTATAATTTACTAAAATTTAAGGCTAAATAATGTTAAAGGTAAGTAGAAATTCAAAAATTACCATTTACCTCTAAGTTTGAAATATGCGGCCGCCTTTTTGGAAATTATTTCTATGTATCGAAAAACCTTGGTTAATATACCATTTTATAGTTAATTTAATATATAATTATTTATCTTATGCCAAAATAAAATTTATTTACTATATGTAAAAACGTTAAAAATAAAAAGGCCCTAAATAAGTGGCCGCCATTTTGGAAAATCCGCCATATTTTATACATTGAGGGGGAGGAAACTTTTATCAATATTATTATGATTTAATTCTTACCATATTCTGAACAAATTACGCATTTATCATCAGAATTTATGTATTATAAACATTAGTGGACGCCATCTTGGAAAATCCGCCATATTGGGCAAATGACTTATCGTAAGAGAAAAAAACTGTTCCACATTATTTTTGCAACTAAATTCTAATCATTTACTGCAAAATTTATAATTTTATTAACGATTTTTAGGAAGTAATAAGTTAAAAACGATCGACCGCCATTTTGGAAAATCCGCCATATTGGCTGCTAAAGAACACTGTTAATTTTGGTATACTTTTCACCATCGTTTTCTATGAAAAATTTCCTATACGAATCACCCATCAAACTTTCTTTTACAATTTGTTCCACTTGAACCCCTTTTTTGAGCTAACTTTCTTGGACTAACAATGCATTGACAGAACATCGATTTCGCATAAAGGGTAGTTTTTTTCTGCTCTTTCAACTCATGTGTAAAGCAAAGCGTGGAGATAGTTTTGAGCACAAAAAGTAAATTTGTCCTTTTTTTGGACTTATTCCCTTTTTCAAACTGGCGATTCATTTACGGACGGCCCCTCCTCAACACAATTTTTAAAAAACCCCGGATAATCCGTCAAAATAACGGAAAACTTTCACCCCTCCCCGCACAAAACGCTCAATTCGCCATCGCTACTGTTTCAAACAGTCCCCATAAAGATAAAACATTCCGGCATCGTAAAAAAAGGTGAGTTTTTTCGTTTCTCTCTCTCCGTAAAACGGAAAAAAAAACAGGAATTCGACATCCGAACACGCGCGTGCTGCCGTAATTTCTCCACCCGAGAAAATTTTGCAAAAGTGGTCTCGGAACATCTCCTTAAAGATGGATTAAAGGAATAACAAAGCATCCCACGAAAAAACTCTATAGGATCTGGACACAGTCAGCAAAAATCATCGCAAGACCCATTAAAGATCCTTATCAAGCGGAGCGGAGGGAGAAAGAAGGGGACTCGAGAAATGTAGTAGACTACTCCTGTAGCAGAGCGGTCGAAGTACTCCTCACTGACAAGCCTGGCAGTGGCCGGTTGCTGTCATCTCGCCAAAGAAGTCTACTACATCCCCCCTTCCTCCCCTCCGCTTGATAAGGATCTTAATGGGTCGCGCGATGATTTAAGCTGTCTGTGTCCAGAGACATAGCCGTTTCGCTCAGCAGAAACAAAGAAAAAAAATTTCAGAAACAAAATCACGCGGCGCGTTTGAGGGACGCAGATTGAGGGGAACAAAGCTTTTTCCAAACGCTATTTTTTAGTCGCGGAGGGGGGGGGAAGAAGAGAAAATTAGGGGGTCGAAGTGTCGCGAGAGAAGCGAGGCGGAGTGTGTGGATGTGATGGATTGTCTGCGTGCGACGGTGGCTGAAGAGTTCCCTATTATGTCAACAGCTCCCGTCTCTGATGTTCGCCGCGGAATTCCTTGTTTTAGTGAACCGTTGTGGCAACGGCCGGGAACCGTGTGATGTGCGAGCGTGACAACTGTGGATAATCAGCCGTGCTGTAATGAATATGGATTTGTGGGGAAGAATGTATGGTAATGAATATTGTTTAATGCTTAACTGTTGTTAGCGAAGTATGTCAAGAACGGCTCAGCACTGGTATCTCATCCGCATATCGACAGTTATCCTCCCACGGAACAAAGAGGAACCACAAACGACCCCATAAAATGACCCTCTAGAAGGGGTGAGACTCCGCCTCTAGTGGTGGCGAGAGCTCAGCACTGGTATCTCATCCGCATATCGACAGTTATCCTCCCACGGAACAAAGAGGAACCACAAACGACCCCATAAAATGACCCTCTAGAAGGGGTGAGATTCCGCCTCTAGTGGTGGCGAGAGCTTAGCACTGGTATCTCATCCGCATATCGAAAGTTATCCTCCCACGGAGCAAAGAGGAACCACAAACGACCCCATAAAATGACCCTCTAGAAGGAGTGAGACTCCGCCTCTAGTGGTGGCGAGAGCTCAGCACTGGTATCTCATCCGCATATCGACAGTTATCCTCCCACGGAACAAAGAGGAACCACAAACGACCCCATAAAATGACCCTCTAGAAGGGGTGAGACTCCGCCTCTAGTGGTGGCGAGAGCTTAGCACTGGTATCTCATCCGCATATCGACAGTTATCCTCCCACGGAACAAAGAGGAACCACAAACGACCCCATAAAATGACCCTCTAGAAGGAGTGAGACTCCGCCTCTAGTGGTGGCGAGAGCTCAGCACTGGTATCTCATCCGCATATCGACAGTTATCCTCCCACGGAACAAAGAGAAACCACAAACGACCCCATAAAATGACCCTCTAGCAGGGGTGAGACTCCGCCTCTAGAGGTGGCGAGAGCTCAGCACATCCGCATATCGACAGTTATCCTCCCACGGAACACAGGGGAACCAAAAATGACCCCATAAAATGACCCCTAGAAGGGGCGAGAGCGTCACTGCTGAGCAGTACTTGACAGAGAGGATTCATTTTAAGGGGCCGTTTACGGCTTTGTCTATGTTTGAAGGGTAGATAATAATATGGCAATCGGCTGTTACTTTTGATTAATACAAGTAATAAGGAGTAGGGAGTACAAGTAATAGGGAGATGATTAGAAAAACAAGGAAAAGGTAAAATGTTGGGGAATGAATAAGTGCACGTATAAGATAGAAAAGGAATGATGGAGAGCATGATAAAAGGGAAAATGAATAATGAGACTAAGTCAATAATGGAGAAAATTTTAGGGGTAAGGAATTGAGAAAAAGAATAAAAAATGGAGAAATTGAAGGAATGATAGAGATGGAAATGGTGGAGAAACAAAATAATGGAGAGAATGGGAAAATACAATGAGACGAAGAGAATGAGAGAGGAAATAATGGAGAAAACTGTAGAGTATAGGAAGATGAGAGAGAAAGGGAGTAATAAAGAAAATTAGAGAATAGTAGAATATATATAAGGGAAGGGGAAATAAAGGGAGTAGAAAAGAATTGTAGAGTTTCGTTAAGAGAGGCAGAACAGAATTAGGAATGAAAATGGACGAGAGTCGAGACAGGGGTGAGAGCTTGGTTTGAATGACCAACTGACTTCATTGACAAAAAAATTCGATAGCAACTGCAAGGAAGACAAGTACAGCAACGTTCATGGGTGGTTGGAGGGTTATTTCGTTTTCTATGGCCCAGTATCATGAACAGTGACGTAACAAACGTTTTCTCGTGTTTCTGAAAAGAGCATTTAAAAATTTTTTTTCAGGAATGAAACAACTTCGTTGGGTGCCTAGCCTGATGTTGGTCATCACTACTTGCATTACAATTTATAGTTGAGGAAAAACCGCTTAATCAACCTGAAATTTTGCATGACGGTTTACTTTTTCTCGAAGAGTGGAACAAACAACTCAAACCAAAGATGAAAGTCCCTTGTTTCCCGTCACAACTATTCTTTCTAAAAAGTTCTGAAAAAGGCGAATTTCGAGGGGCAGGCAGCACGAGCGGCGTATTTACGTTCCGCTGCTACTGCCGCCGAAGATCAAAGGTGCCGCGGGCTTTTCCAAAAAGGAACAAAACGAGCGGAAAAAGGTCGCCTGCCCTAGGAACACTTAAAATTCTACAACGGAGCTTTTTCTTTGATGTCGATCTAATCCTCCGGCAGCCGTATCGTCACGTATATGCGCTGCCTGCGCGTATGTAAATAGATCCGCCCGCTTTCAAGGGATTAGGGAAATCTCGTTACACAAGCCCCGCAAATATAGCACTTTTAAACGGGTTTCTTAAAGTCGGCTGGCGTCTTTGTACTCTTCCTCACTCCTTCACCCCATTCGGTTGTGGAGCCCCGTAACTTAGGCTCAAAATTACTTCCTAGCCATCTTCCTCCTTACACGAAATTCAGGAATATACACTGCCAGAGGAGGGGATTTGGGGATAATACCTTCCCCCCCCCGAAATTCAGAAATTTGCTTTTTTTACCATAGAAAAGGAATAAATTTACCTTATATCCCCCTCCGAAATTTTTTTCTGGCTACGCCACTGTAAACACTCGTGTCCAGAATGACACTAATCATATAGTTCCTTATTAATGAAACTCATGCTCTGGGATCATCAAAGAGTGAGAATATATGAATCGCCAGTTTGAAAAAGGGAATAAGTCCAAAAATTGACAAATTGACTTTTTGTGTTAAAAACAATCTCCAACCTTTGCCCCGCAAATCTACTCCCCTCTCTACAGATGAGAGGAGAGAGGGGGAAAATAACTACCCCCTCTAGGGAGATATAGCCCCTTGAAGTTGCAAAATTGATGTCCATTCATTGTATTTTTTCAATTAATTTGGAATTAAAATTAATTTGTCTTTCTGTTTTTATTCTTTGTGGTGTAAACTAGGCCAAAATAAAATTTGCTTTTAATTTAAAAGTATTTTTAACTTTTTTTTATCCAGGGAATATTTGACTCCATTCATATTCATTTACTCCATTGCTACTGCTATAATGACTCAGTTTCATAAAAATTATTAAATTTAATTGTATCAACCTTTATATTTCTCACTTTTGTGTTGTGAACTAAGCAGAAATATAATTTAAACGTCAATTTAAGTGGTTTTTACGATTTTTTCTTCACTTGAAATTTCATAAGGTTGAAAAAGAGAATAAGTCCATCTACGTTTTTCAACTGTAAAATGCTTTTGAATGTACTTATATTTGTTGCGATGATTGCCGTTTTTTTCTAAATATGTTCCTGAATTTCCAGTAAAATTTGGTGGTTATACAGCGAAAATTTCATTATTTATACAGGTTTTTTCGATTTTCTCAAAACTTGGTTTATGGACTTATTCCCTTTTTCAAGCTGACGATTCAAATAATCCGGAATCAAATAGTCCTAATAATAATATTTTAAGGGGTTACATAGCAGGTGCGGATCTACGGGGGGGGCTTTCGGGCTGAAGCCCCCCAAAACGTCTGATATTTTACTAAGTTAGTCAAAACGCAAAAATCTATTTCCAAAATTCGGATGAGGCGTATCAAAACGAGTTGAAAAAGTGGGATTTTTTACTTAAATTTCTAAAATTTTTCTGGGGGAGGACCCCCAGACCCCCTTTTAGTGGTTTGTGTAGGATACTTCACTACCTTTTCCGTATTACCATTAACAAGAAGATTTAATTGGATTTTGAAGATTCTTAGCCCCCCCAAAACTAAATCCTGGATCCGCCACTGTTACATAGGCCCTCCATTAATAAGGAAGTTTCATACACATTTGGCAAAGTAACCAACAGAAGCAAGCAATTTCCTGTTATTTGTAAGGG
Source organism: Tetragnatha versicolor (assembly GCA_024610705.1). Classification (NCBI taxonomy): domain Eukaryota; kingdom Metazoa; phylum Arthropoda; class Arachnida; order Araneae; family Tetragnathidae; genus Tetragnatha; species Tetragnatha versicolor. Next base: position 52,312,946 of record JANDEH010000003.1, read on the forward strand.
ATATGATATTTCTAAGCTTCCTGGTGCGTGGAATGCCCTTTAGTATTATTTTTAGGTCATATTGAGTGGCATCTATTCAATCTTAATTATCAATGAAAGACCTCTGCACCCCCTTATTAATATATTGTTAGAGTAATTTGAATCTGGATCACATAAGTCCCAATCTAGATAATCATATGGTATGAATTTCATTAATAAAGGAACTATGATTTGTGTCTTTATTCCAAAAAATTAAAACAATCCTTAATTTTTGGACACGAATGTATTTTTATACTGTTTTTCCTTAAAAATTATGTGACTCTCAAGAAGCGGTGTAGCCCAAAGCGTCTCGAAATGAGTCAAAACACTACTTTTCAGAGTACAAATTCCAAAAATTTTTGCGGGGGAGGACCCTTTAACCTCCCTCAAAATTTTAAAATCTATTATTGTTTTTCCTTGAAAATTCTGTGACTCGCGAGGAGTGATTCTCATTTTGTCAAACATAGAGTGTCTAAAAATTAATTAAAACTACTTTTGGAGGAAAATTACCAAAATTTTTCTGGATCACGAGAGATCATCAGGATTGGAGGATCACGAAACCCTCTGTATATTTACTTGGAAGGAATTCACTTCGTTTACAAAATTTTGGAATTAAGTTCACCAAAATTAATGTACAATGAGCAAGTCATCTAAAATTTCTGAAACTTAATGTAAGAAAGTACCTCAGAAAAATGCTGCCCTTCCCCCCGAAACGTAAGTCGAGTTATGGCCCTGCCTCCTTATTAGCCCAGTCAAAATAGACACTCAACATCGGAAAAATTCGCATAGAGCTGAAAATTGGTACAGACGTAGATGACATCATTATAAGTGATGTATCAAAAGTCCCCATCAATCCCATGTGTGCGATTTTTTTTATAGCGGTTTTAATATCGCCTCGTTTCAACTTCGAACTCCTACCGGGAAACGGGCTGCGACAGTGGCGCCGCGCGCTACTGCCTCATAGGAGTAAGGAGTGCCGAGGAGAGGGAGATGGTGAAAAACAGCTCTTTTTGAGGATATTTGCTTAGGGATTTGAACGAAAGTGTCCACATTTTTGTGCAAAAGCACTTTAAGAGTTTAGGAACATGGGAATAATGAAAGAGTGACATTTAAGTACTTCCCGTGGTGAATTTGTTATTTTTACCGAATCGTTTCAATTCATAAAGTTTTAATAAACTTGACTCTAATTTATGTCCACCTTCAGGATGTCCGAGCGATGAAGATAGGGAGATCGTGAAAACAGCCTCATTGTGATGATATTCGCCTTTGAGATGATTGTAAAGCCAAATCCTTTTGAGAAAATGATCGCAAAGAGGCTGTTGAACATCAATACATGAGCGAAATTCCATTTATTCGAGTTCAAATTGGAAAAAATATCTTCTCGTTTTCTTTCCCTTGCAAAAATTTGAGGGAAATATTTCGTAGTGAATTTATAGAAAATGGAATTCTCAATCTCAAGGGAAAACATGAGTAATTACTTTTTTAAATGAATTTGAGTCTCGGGAGTTCAAAAAATTGAGTTTTATGGAAAATATTTGGCATGAAATGCACTCTTTTCCACACCACCTTGACGTAGATAAGGCTGCAAATGTGCGATACTGTTCAAAGAAAATTTTCGATAATTTGAAACATATCATGAAAACGAAAGGGGTAGATAAGGGCTTCCCGTGCGTTCGGTCCCCAAGTCGTGGGGCAATTCTAATTTACTTCTGTCGGCACTTCCGCGTTGACATAGCTGTCAATCAAATCTTAATCGGATCCATATGGCCTCTGTTTTATTGGTGTTAGTAGTATTCTTCTAAAGTGTGCGCCGCGTTTGTTTGTTATTTTTGAAACCCTGCTGGTTGCGGAGCAAAACAGCTGGTTTAATAATGGGTATAAATAATTATATATTATTGGGTACCTTACTAAATACATTAAAATCATGTAAAAGTTTTCCAAAATTGACTGACTAAAATAGTAAAATTCAACTATTTTTAAACCAAAAATATTACGGAAAAACGTTAATAGTTAGGAGCCAATTCAGACACTCATCTTGCACTTTCTTCAAAAAACTTTTGAATACTATTTTTTATTAGTATAAAAATGGTTATTATAATTGTTACTAAAAAATTAGGTCCAAGCGGCATACCACGTAAAAAAAGGCGCCGTTATTTTCCCTAAAACTCAATTTTTTGAACTCTGGAAACTCAATTTTATTTTTAAAAAAGTAATTACTCATGGTTTCCCCCGAGAATTCCATTTTCTATAAACTTACAACGAAATATTTCCCTTAAATTTTTGCAAGGGAAAGAAAACGAGAAGACATTTTTTTCCAATTTGAACTCGAATTAATGGAATTTCGCTCTTCGTATTGATGTTCAACAGCCTCTTTGCGATTATTTTCTCAAAAGGAATTGGCTTTACAATCATTTCAAAGGCGAATACCACCACAATGAGGCTGTTTTTCACGATCTCCCTATCTTCATCGCTCTGACATCCTGAAGGTGGACATAAATTAGAGTCAAGTTTATTAAAACTTTATGAATTGAAACGATTCGGTAAAAATAACAAATTCACCACGGGAAGTACTTAAATGTCACTCTTTCATTATTCCCATGTTCCTAAACTCTTAAAAGTGCTTTTGCACAAAAATGTGGACACTTTCGTTCAAATCCCTAAGCAAATATCCTCAAAAAAGAGCTGTTTTTCACCATCTCCCTCTCCTCGGCACTCCTTACTCCTATGAGGCAGTAGCGCGCGGCGCCACTGTCTCAGCCCGTTTCCCGGTAGGAGTTCGAAGTTGAAACGAGGCGATATTAAAACCGCTATAAAAAAAATCGCACACATGGGATCGATGGGGACTTTTGGTACATCACTTATAATGATGTCATCTACGTCTGTACCAATTTTCAGCTCTATGCGAATTTTTCCGAACTTTTGCCTTTTTTTCGTCTATTTTGACTGGACTATATATAGATCGAGATAAACCCCTGTTTTGAATCTTAGAGTACTGAATGCAAAAATTTAATTGACACAGTAAAAAGGAGAGTTTGGGGGGGGGGCATAACCAGATACTTTTTAAATTGTGTTTTAATGCATTTTAGACCCTACATCCGAGGATGTTGTGGTCCTCCATAAAAGTAATATATCCAACAGATAGCAAAAAAATGGCGCCAATGCATGTACTTAATGTCTCAATGTAATTCCATGCTTGACTCACACTACAAATGAGCTAAACTCGAATCTTAAAATCAGAACTTAAGCATCATATTTCGATTAAAGTTATTATCACACTACAGAGAAGAGTAGTGTAAAATTTAGTAGCTTGTATTTATAAACCAACCACCAATAAAAAGAAAACCAAAGGTAGTTCTAATTTAGTCGAATAATGATCCTTCAGTCTTCAGTTGTGATTTTAAGATTCAAATTTAGCTTATTTGCAGTTGGTCTCACGCATGGAATTAGCACTTAGTAGTTTTTAAAAAAGCATAAATATACAAAAAAAAAAGTAGAAAATAAAAGTGTCTTAAGGTGACCTACCTTACTCTAGACTTTATCCCCCCCTAAAACGTTCCATAAGAAGCAAGAAACTTTCAGAGCATCATCAGAGAAAAGAATGCGAAGTGTGAGGAAAAAATTCCAACTATCTATCTCGAGGTCAGCCTCTTCAACGGTTCACCTGTATTGCTTAATGAGAGAAGCTATATTGTTCCACGAAAAGTTCGTTTTCGGAAGTGGGCCCCTCCCCCTGTCCAACCCCCAAAGAGATTTCGAGGATAGATGAGGGGTAGTTGGAAGATCTGTTCTGGGAAGCAAGGGAAGAGGCATTCCTTTCCCAATCTGCGATCTTCTATAATGAACTCAAAATTCGAGTACAGAGTATAGTTTGGTAGGTTAGTATAAAAATTAGCTTTAGTTCTTGCCATCTTCTTCTATGCTTAGTTAGGGTGAATTAAGCAAATAATTAATTGTTTTGTCAGTCGTGTTTCGTCAGTAAGGCTTTCCTTAAAGAAATGCATGGCACCCCACTGAAATCGAATAATAATAATTTTTGTACTGAAATTTGTTATATTAAATAAATATTTCATTTAGAATGTTTAGTGAAAAATAAATTGTTTTATTTATTATGTTTAATATTTTCTACTGATTTTTAACAGTTGCTATATTTTAAAAACCGAAACAGCATCCTCATTTTTTTTTCAATTTCATTTTGTCCATCAAAAAATATGAAAAATTTTTAGTATTTCACTCCTTATAAATGAATTTCACGCCTCCTTAAAATTCTAGGAGTAATTTTACACCTCCAAAAAAAGTCCTAAGAATAACACTGGATGTATGCGTGTATGTGAGTTTCCAAAAGTTGATAACCTAAATTTTGAGTTAATATCGACGAAAACTTTTTAAGTTAAGATAAACCTTTTAAGCATTTTAATGATATGGAAAAGAACAGAATAAGAGACAGCATTTTTATACTTGAAAAAACTTAGTACAAAAATGTTCTTTCATTAAAACAAACTATAAAGGCTATTTGTTTAACTTAAACAAACCTAAGAAGAGTTGAGATAATATATGCCCTATGACAAAAAAAGTTTGAGCACTCCCCAGAGTGTCTCCCTTGAATCCACGCCTGGCTGCCTGGCTGTACCACAAGGGGATCTTGCATGACACTTTTTAAAAAATCCCCTATATTTTGACATTTTGTGTCAAAAGGTAAAGGGTCTGGAAAAGTGCTCCCCTCTGGACCCGCTCCTGCAGGGCCTGATTTAGAAAATTTTCTGCAGTAAGCACACCAAGAAAGATGGGCCTCCATATTATTTGTTAACCATATAAAGAATCATAACACATCATATTATTGGTAGCTTCATATTAGCCTGTTGACTTTTACAAAGATATCACCAAAATGTGTCTTAAAATTGTTAGTTTAGATTTTATTTTACATTTTTGAGGAAAATCTATTTGAATTTCATTCCAAAAATATGAAAGTTATTTTTACTCTTAAATTTTTAGATTTTTGAGCCCCCTAACCCAAGGACTCACAGGCCTAGAAATAGTAATGTGGCCAATCTAAAATACGGGACATATTACTAACTAGGGCAGGTAATTATAAAATTTTAGAAATAAATTTTGCATATGAAACACACTCATTTCATTTACTAGTTGGTTCGGAATGGGGTAAACCCAAAAACTGATCTCTCTATCACACACATACACCTAAAAATGTAAAGGATGTTTTCAAAATCATTAAAAAATATTTAAAAACTTCGTATTCATTTCAAATAGTTTAGTGTAGTACCTTTAATCTGTCAAATAGGGGGGTTTGGGGGATCCTCCCAAAGAAAATTTTGTAAATTTGACTCTTTAAAATAGTGTTTCGTTCGACTCATTTTAAGACAAGTGGGATAGACTGACCTTTTGCTACACAACAGAATTTTAAAGGGGTAGGGGATCCTAATGATCCAAAACTTCGAAAGGAGGTTGAACCGCAAAAGAGCTCCCTGAACGCATCGCATACGATTCTGTAATATGATCAATTGCTATAATAATTAAATCAATTGCTTTTAAATTTTGAAAGATTTTTGCTCTTGGGGAGATGACCGGGCCACTTAAAAGTTCCCTCAAGCCCCTTTATACATTTATATTTGGTAAAAAGATGTCCGTGTTGAAGAAAATATTTTGGAAAAACTAGTTTTTATAACCCGGATATAGGAAAATTCCGGTCAACGTAAAAACCAGTCAGTAAATTCCGCTAAAAAACCACATTCATTACATGGGTGAAGCTTTGCATTGTTTATATTTTAATTTACCGACCGTTTTTTACAGGAATTTTTGCCGACACCTAGTATTACCTAGTTCAAAAAGTTTGTGGTTGAAATCGTACAAAGAGATCTGGGGGGTCACCCCCTATACCCCAAAAAATTTTGGAAATTTGACCCCTATAAACAGTATTTAAACACATTTTTATCCACCTTTAAATCTTTTCTTGGAGGAGGTCACCCCCTCCACCCCCTTTTAATTCGTCCTTGGTGCATGAAGGTTTTTGTCTATTTGTGCACCAAAAAATTAGAATTTACTTTACTAATCTAAAATTTAAAAAAAAAACGTAAATTATTTTTTAATATTGGGCAAAAAAATTGTAAATAACGTGAGGAAATTTCTCTACCCCCTAAACTTGCGGGTAGAAGGAAAAAGAGGAGAGTAAGAGCAGTAAAACATGATATGAAGAAAAACGATAAAAATCATAAACATGGTGTACCTGAAATGGTGCAACAAGCTTTTAGGGATGATAGTAGACACCTAGACGAAGAATCACATAGGATTTTGGGGTCCCAGACCAAATCCCAGGGAGTTAAAAATGGAGCGACACCCCAAAAAAATCATTGAAAAATTCAATTTGTAGAAGAACTACTATTGGTAAAAATTTGGTCTCAAAATGTGTGGTTTAATATGATCTTTAAAATTATCTCAAAAGTGTTCACTTTAAAATTTATTTTATTATGAAAAAGTTAAAAAAACAAAAAGTTTTTGTTAAAGTTTGTTTTTTGAGTGGGAAAACAGTTTTCTAGAGCAGTTTCCAGAACAGCTGTTTGCGCACGCAAAAAACAAATTTTAACAGGATCTCAAGCGTTTAATATTGATTGTATTAAAGTGAAACTTTGGACTTAGAGGTTTTCAACTATGATCTTTCAGATTATCAAATCAAAAGAAAGGATTTCGAAATACAAAATAAGGTTATGGCAGAGTTTTCACATTTTTTTGTGGTTTTTTAACTTTTTTCATAATAAAATAAATTTTAAAGTGAACACTTTTGAGATAATTTTAAAGATCATATTAAACCACAATTTTGGAGACCATAATTAAATTTTTACCAATAGTAGTTCTTCTACAAATTGAATTTTTCAATGATTTTTTGGGGTGTCGCTCCATTTTTAATTCCCTGGGATTCGGTCTGGGACCCCCCAAAATCTATGTGATTCTGACTCGTTTAGGTGTCTATTATCATCCCTGACAGTTTGTTGCACCATTTCAGACGCATCCTGCATATTTTGAATGACCGAAAAAAGTTTTATGAAAATATTATTTTAGATTTAAGAAAAGGAAGAATACAAATATACAAATACAAATTTTGTCGACCAGCTACAGGCTCGAAGCCCAACAAGGCTGGTCCATTTTTTATTAATTCACCCATTCCCACTGACTGTCTAGTTTTAGCTTAAACTCATATACACCCTTCGAATTTACTATATGTTCTGGCAATGCGTTCCATATATCTATTACCCTATTGAAGTAGTAGTATTTTCTTAAATCCCGATTGAAATGAGCCTTATTCAATTTGTACCCGTGGCCCCTTGTTCTGTTATCCCTATTAAAGTCTAAACCTTCTGTATCCCCTTGCTTTACAAACTTGAAGAGCTGAATCAAATCCCCCCTCCTTCTTCTTCTCTCCAGTGTATACATGTTGAGCCTACTCAAACGCTCATTGTAATCTAGGTGTGCCATTCCCTTAATTATTTTTGTAGCTCTATGCTGAACCCTTTCAATTACTTCTATATCTGGCGCAAGTTCAGAGGTGCGGATGATTGGCGAATTTTGGCTATTTGGCGCCATATTTAGAAGCCAAATGACTCTTTTAACATTAGTTAGGGTTACCATATTAGTCATGTTTACTGCTAAAAACTTGGCGCATCTGCACCTCTGAACTTGCGCCCTATATCTTTTCTCATATATGGAGCCCAGAATTGTACAGCATATTCAAGGAAAACGAAGGGAGACGGAGTAAGAGAAGAAAAAAACCTCCCTGGTCTAAAAATAGGGGGAAAGAAATGAAAAAGGGAGAAAGAGGATGCAAAGAAAGTAAGGTTTGAATTTTTTTGTTTGGTTATTCAAAATATACTTTCTTCTTGTTCCATTTTTTCCTTCTTTCCAGGGGGCACTTTCGGAAGTCTTAGTCACAGAGTACTAGAACAGAGAGTCCATGGCCATCAGGGCCCGACTTACAAGTTTGGGGGCCCAGGGCAAAAAAACTCTCTTGGGGCCCCTGAAATCACTTAAATTAAAATTAAAATTTATTTGACTTAAAACAGCAAAATCAATAATCCTTAATCCTTGTGTTAACACTTCGTAAAAATTATTTATATGAAAATTTCATAAGCATAATTGATTTTACATTCATAAGTTAATAAATTTATTTTACACTCTTTCACATTTACTTAGCTTTTAAGCATTTTGGGGGCCCCTTTGAAATAGGGGCCCTGGGCAAATGCCCTGAATACCCTCCCAGAAATCAGGCTCTGGTGGCCATAGGCGCTAATGGAAATCGAAAAGTTGGATGGATGTGGGGCTTTTTTGGCGCTGCGATCGCATCTACGTCACGAGAGGCGGGAGGAAAAAGCCTGAAAAAATTTTTCCTTCTCCTTCGAAAATAGCAGATTGAGTGACAGCCAATCACAGGTTCGAACACCAAAATGTAATGTTGATCCATCTGTCAATCATTTATAGTTCCTCGTGGCGCCCTCATATCCATCCAACTTTTGAAAATGTCGTTTTGGACCCTCTGTTAGGATTTTTCCTCTGTGGTCTTAGTGCCCCCTTCTTAGACAAGTGCCTACTCATTGATCCAGTTGTATTAAACTTATTTGAAAAATTATGTAATAAGGATAAACATTTGAGTATATCCAGAAAAAAATCACAAACCAATCAATGGATACTTTGAAATTATAGTAATATTATTGCCTTAGTAAAATTAGAACTCCCACCTTCCATCAAGAAACAGAAAACTATAGGTACGTAAATAAATTACCTTTTTCGTTACTCAGAAACTGCTGATGGTTGGCAAGTTTTGGCTATTTGGCGCCATATTTCAGTGCCATATTTAGAAGCCACATAATTCACTTAACATTAGTTGGGGGAGTTGGGGGTAACTATATAGTGATTTTTATCGCTAAAAACTTGGCGCATCAGCAGTTCTAAACTTGCGCCATTTATTTTCAACTCAAGAGAAAAGCGATCGAAAAAACTCAGCTTGCAGAATAACTTCATCGTTTGCTAGTAGATGGCGTTAAAAGTTAAACTGAAGTTTATTGAGAGTGGAAGGGTGGATGGCAACAAGCTATCAATTGTCAATTGTTTGTTTGTAAATAAACACGAGGTGATGGCTGGTAACGAAGATTTTGATCAAGTAAGTTTGGAATAAAATACTGTGCTTTTTTATTTAATTTTTATTTATTTTATGTTGATAAGTATTGACTGGAACATATTTTACATAATATTAATTTTTTAGTGTCAAGTTAGTATTTTCCACGCATTTGATTAGTGGGAAGGCTTGATGCATTGTAACCTATTTAAAACTCTTATTCCTATTTACAATTTAATACCATGACCTGTAAATACAACTTTGTGATATTAAGGATTTTTAGGTTCAATTCCGTTAAAGGTCCCGCTAAATATCATCAAGTTTTTTTAAATGCCATATATTCAATTATCGACAAATTTCTACTTTTTGGTGACCTAAAGTGCATGGTGGTATTTAGCGGGCCCTTTAACGGAATTGAACCGGATTTTACAAAATTAGAATTCTATTATTTTCTCGAAATGCTGTAAAATCATTGACTAAGCTAGCTAAATTTACTTCTATTATAGCACCCATTCTCATGTGCTGTAATGGAAGCATGAAACATTGTATTCATTGGGAAAATTTCAAATTTTCAGTTAAATTATCTAAACAAGTTGTACTAAACTGAATATAAATATATAATGAACATGATATTCTTCACCAATATAAAAACATTGCTTTAATTTTTTTTCAGTTTGAAGATGATCTTCAAGAATATCAAGAACCTCAGAGTGGTGATAAAAAGAAAAGGTTATTCTCCAAAGAATGTAAGATTACTTATAAAACTATTTAATGGGTAAAAAATTAAAACTTAAGCAATGAAACCTGATAGTTAGCATAAGAAATTTTGATTGTTTTGAGCCAAACTCAGGGTTGAAAATAGGCTAATCCATCTCTTCGTGATTTTTATTGTTTTAATGGCAGATTTTCGTAAAAGGAGTTTACCTCACTCTTATCGGTATTATTATTATATATTAATGTATGGTATTATTTGATGATGCACCTAACTGTACAAAAATGTTACTTTTTTTGTTAAAAATTTTCATGCAGTTTTGAACACCATGCAGAACAATAATTAAAAAAGTGAACCAAAGAAAAGGTGATGCAATCCAACAACATCCAACCAATTAAAATCCCATTGCATTGCATTGCATCAGTGGCGAATCCAGGATTTTTGTCTGGGGGGGCTGAGTTTCACAAATAACTTAATTGCTATTATGGGCTGTGTCAAATATTAATGTAAGCAACTGAAAGGGGAAGGGGGGTTGCCAGTGCCGTAGCCAGATTTTTGTTTAGGGGGTACACAACATATTTTCTGAGGTCTAATCTTTGTTTACTAAGTTTTAGGTGAGATGACTTCGTAAGGTTTTAATTTTGGTGCACTAAATTTCAAAATTGTGTAAAAATGTCAACTCCAAGGAAAAGGGGGGTCTGGGGGTCCTCCCCCAGAAAAATTTTGAAAATTTGCCCTTCAAAATAGTGTTTTAGCTCATTTTGAAGCCTTTTAGATTCCAACCAAAGAGCACCACTCATTGTAAGCGGCAGAATTTTCAAGTAAAAAAGTTTAGAGTATTATGAATTGGAAAATTTCCAGGGGTTTTTAGGGGTTCCTATTCCAGAAAAATTTTTGAATTTTGCCCCTAAAAGTGGCATTTTAACTCATGTTGATACACTTTAGGTCAGTGGTCCCCAACCTTTTTACCACAACGGACCGGTCAACGTTTGATAATTTCACCGCGGCCCGCTGGGAGGGGCGTTGATTGTTAACATTCTAGATTATTTTGATTCATTACTTTTAATTAAATTATATTTAAACATGCTTTCAAAGTTAAATACATTTACACCAAAAAATAAATATAAAGTGATTTATAATTCATTTCATTAATTAATTTGGAGTATTTAATTTAATTTTCAATGAATGGTCGGCCCGTGGCCCGGTACCATTTCATCCACGGACCAGCACTGGTCCGCGGACCGGGGGTTGGAGACCACTGCTTTAGGTAACATCAAAGAGGATCACTCCTTGTAAATCCCTAAAGTTTCAAGGAAAAACCGTACTTATTAGATGCCAAAATTTCGAGGGGGTTTGGGGTCTTCCCCCAGAAAAATTTTGGAATTTTTACCCTTAAAAGTAGGGTTCCATTTCATTTTGAGACCCTGTGGGTAACACCACCGAATGTTCGCAGCGTGTTGAAATTTCTTTTTTGGCTTTATTGCTATTGCCAAAACTTGAATGTCTTATTCCTGGGGGGGGCTGCAGCCCCACAGCCCCCCCTCTGGATTCGCCAACTATGACAACTATAAAAATTTAGCAGTACAGTAGAGCCCTGATTATCCGCGGAATTGGGTGGCAATGGTACCGCGGATAGTGAAAATCGCGGATAACCCGAAAAAAGACTAAAAATGAGGTGGAACCACGAAAAAAAGTATTTCAGCATGAAAACTATGTTCTATTGTTCAAAAAACATGATATGTAAAACTTTTAAAATAGTACAGTACATCAGAAACCTTTGCTCTATATCAGGGATGGCCAACCCGCGGCACGCGTGCCACAAAGTGGCACGGCTGAGTAAAACCAGTGGCACTCGAAGATATTGAAAAAAATTGGGAAAATAACAGTGTGACAACATCAAAGAGGTTTCAATGCTCCCTCAATCTCCTCTTTACTTAGTTTTCTGAGAACATAATTATATTTTACGGTTTTACAATAACTTAGAATAAAATCTTAAACAGTAAAATTTCATGTGAGCTAAATCTTTTTTTCGGTGATTAAAAATTAAGTGGCCTATTTACCCCAATTATTCTAATTTTCTTATTAATTTTAAAACCAGCTTTATATCAGATCTTAAAAACGTGTATGGTTCTCTTTTTATTGAGGCCCTACTAAACTTTCAAAAAATTATTGATTTTAATTATTTTCAAAGCACGTTAAAGTCCATTTTCTATAAATTTCTAAAAATTCACCCCTTTATATTACTTTAAAATATACACAACGCAGATTTGCTTAAAATTCCCACAATCACTTTATAAACGAATATTTCTTTATTTTTCAGTACATTGAAAGTGGCACGCATAATTTTTGCTTCCTAAATAGTGGCACGCTTCCGAAAAAGGTTGGCCACCCCTGCTCTACATCTAAAATATCTCTTATCTCATCTAAAACTTGCTCTCATCATTAAAAAAAATTTTTCTTGGCCCTCGTGGATAATCCGCACCGCGAATCATCCGCTCGCGGATAATCGGGGTTCTACTGTATTTGAATAATTGATATCCAAAACAACAAGCTTAGCAATTTGTATCAGATAATTATATTGACTCATAGGTACCATGTTTGGAATTTCTAAAGTATAAAAAGTTTTGATTTAAATTGCAGTAACATTTAATATCATTTTTTGATAGTAAATAAAAAATTAAATAGAATATCAAGAGGTAACTAATATATTAAAACGTAAGGATCTTTTTTAAAGCAACATTTGAAAACTTATCACTTCCTTTCATAAAACTTTTAGCTCAATACTGCTCGAGCTTTCATTCTTTCTAATTATTGATCAGATAATTAACCGCTTGCCTGACAATTGTATGTATAATATCAGGGGTGCATCTAGAAAGAAATTGGGGCCGAAAACGGCCCCTTCACAAAATTCTGATCCTCAAAAACAGCCCCTTCACAAAATTCCAGTTCCCAAAAAGGACTTTAATCAAGCTATGTGCACTCGCTAAGTGTAATTTTATTTAAAAAAATAATATATTTACAGAAATAGGACCTTATTTTAGAATGAAAAATTATTTTCACAAAATTCCCAAAAACGGCCCCTGGCAAAAAATCATGGATGCACCCCTGAATATGTTCGTATGTAATTATTTTACTGAGAAAACTCGGGCAAAGCAGAATTTGTCAATTCTTGCAGTTTTCTGACTTTTGCTTTTTTGTCAATCTCATCCCTGGATAGTGACTATTGTTTGTCTGCCTCGTGGCTTGTTCATAAGAGAGGTGGTATTGTTTCAAATTATAAATTTCATGATCACGATCATTAAAAAAATCATAAATTTGTATATTTATGACTTAGGTAAATGACTAAAAGTGTTCTTAGATCATAAAAACAAAAATTTAAAACAAGCCTTATGACCACGCATGTGAACTAGCTCAACTTAGGCAGACAAACAATAAGAAGAGGTGGATATTGAAAATAGTGGTAGTGTAGCCTTATTGAAGACGATAGTTCAAGTGATTCGGACGATTTGCTGGCAGCTCGTTAATGGCGTTGTTTCAAAAACTATCATTCAAAGACTTATATTTAACTTTTTTTCATTTACCCGAGATTACTCGGGATAGTAAACTAATATTAAAACTAAATGCTTTTACAACTTTAAAAAAATAAAAATTCAACTTAAAACCTACATATTATGTTTTTTTCGTTTCCTTGTATTTAATAATAAAATTTAAAATGACTTTATTTCAAAAAAATTTATTAGGGAAGCGGTTAAAAACTTTCTTAGTATTTTTACTCAAGTAAAAAATTTTGAATTTTCAGTACGATGCATGATGTACGGATTTGGAGATGATCAAAACCCATACACCGAGTCGGTTGATCTCTTGGAAGATCTTGTCATCGAGTTCATTACTGAAATTGTAAGTGAAGTATTTTTTATAGTATTTTTAGACATAGTTATTAATTTTTTACTCTGTTTATGACATTGAAATACAAAAATGCAAAGTAACAGATGTTTAATTAAGAGGAAAAATTTAATTTTTGTGTGAGTTACAAACCAAGGGGTACAAGATACAATATGGGATAATTTTTATATAAGGAAAGTTGACTAACTAGCAAGTGGTTTTTTACCATGTGTGCTTTTCATTTGAAGGTTCCCTTGGCTTTCAAATGTTGTTCATAAATCTGAGTACAGAATATAACTCAGATAGTTTTAAAATTAAATTGTTAATTGCTTACAAATTTTAACTTCAAAATTTTTAGAGATGAAAATAGTAATTTCTTATAGATTTTGGGACGCTGGACATGAAAATTGCCATTAAAATTCTAAATTACCTCAGAATTTTTTGGGAACATCCCCTCCCCCTTTTTACGTTTTTCGATGACTTAGTGACTTTGAATTTGATTTTCAAGGTAAAAAAACACTATCTTAGTGTTTAATTATTCCCAAAAGGACAAAGAAGGTTGAAATTTCTAAAATATGAAAATTTGTAGCAAATTGATAGGTTTAAGGGGTTATTACCCCCTAAAAATGCAAAAAAGAAATTGTTGAAAATTATAGAGGTTATATTTGGTTATTTTTTCCTCTTATATTTAAGCAATTCATTTTTAAAGGGTCCTAACCCTTCCCGAAGAACCTAAATTTAATGATAATATGCACCAAAGATTTTTACTAAAAGCGGTTAAGGTGTTAGTGCCCCTCACTATAACACCCACTGCTGTACAAAAAAAAAGTCAAAATGCCACCGACTGAATTTCAGCTGATTCTGGTGTAAAATGACCTCCTTAATTCAATTATGACACCCGTTTTTCTCAATCGCCCTCAATTTTCAAGGGGATGCCTTTTAATTGTTATCCTCAGCTGTGCATCTATTAACAGCTTGAAAGATGGAATCCCCACTCCTTAAAACGGGCCAGCTTTTAAAGAACTGAAGAATTTCTACTTAGTATAGACCTAAAATATAAGAACAATGTCATTTTTAATCTTTGCAATGCATGAATTTTTAATTCCTGAACTCGCGAGTGCCAGTGTGATTGAGTCTTCCGCGAGGGTTTCAGGGGCGTAACACTTCAACCACCTTTAGTAAAAATCATTGCTGCAATTAATGGCAATTTTTAGGTTTAGTGACCCAAAATCTATAAGAAATGGCTATTTTCATCTGTTATTTTTTATTGTTGAACAGTGTTATTTACATATAATTATTGTATTCATGCTGCTGAATGTACATACTTGCACATTGCCACTTGTACTTCTAGGCTTATTCGTTTGATAGCAAAAGTAATTCATTAATTAGTGTAGAAATTTAATTGCTTAATTGAGATTTAACTATAAAAGGATACTTTTTAAGAGAGATAATGTATTTTCAAAGCTTATTGCTCTTATTTTGATTAGGGGCCGTCCATAAATGATGTCACTTTTGTTTGCCCCCCCTTTGTCACGATCTTAAACCAACGATATGTCTAAAACACGAATTTGAAAGTGCCAGGAACCAACTTTTTTTTATTTGAGCTTAATTTTACCTTTCCTGATAGTTTCATTTCTATCAACTTTAAGATTCCTTTTGAGAGAACAATAAAGTATACTCAGGTCGTTTTAACAATTAAAGTTTTTTTGTTGATTTTCAGCTGCAGGATGTGGTTACAACTTTTAAACCCCCCTCTGAGCGTGATGTCATTTATGGACGGCCCCTTATATATTCAAGCATTAATTTTTTTTCTATTTTAAAATAGTACAGTAATGGACCCTTTATCCGGCAAGCTCGGAGCATCATCCCAGACTTCGGAATTTTCCGTATTTCGGGTCCGTTCCGGAAAAAACGCCATTTAAGACGCAGCTGCTTTAGTAAAACTTAAGTACCAGCTGAAACGACATTGTCCGTTCCAATCGTAACGGATCCAGCTTAAAAAAAACTTCCGGCAAACCACGTGGGTCGTCGCGGCAAGAACTGATAGCGAGGCAGCAGCCGATTTTGAAATGGCCGTGTAAGCACGGGGACGATTCAGCCCCGTCGGCCCGCGACGAATCATCCCATTCCGCACCGTGACGATGTCGCAAAAGCCGCGCGCAACCATTGCTCGTCGTAACAGCATTTACTCACTAAAAATTCTTCAAAATATGAAAAAACAAATTCTAAACGAGAGCCGGATTTTGGCTTTCCGGATAAAGGGTCCGTTACTGTAATTTATATTTATTCTACCCATTATTAATAATAATTATTTACAGACGCACAAAGCTATGGAAATAGGCCGAACAGGCAGAGTCCAAGTGGAAGATATTGTTTTTCTAGTAAGAAAAGATCCCCGTAGATACGCTAGAGTGAAAGACCTATTAACAATGAATGAAGAATTGAAGAAAGCTCGAAAGGCTTTTGATGAAGTAAAATATGCAGCTGTATAAAAGTTTATATTTGTTAAGGTGTTCAAGATTGTGATTGTTTTCATTATCATCAGCTTTATTTGTAATAAAACCTTTTTTAAATCATGTAGTCTTAACACATTTTATAGTTGTCTGTAAATTGAAAAACATCTGTCTCAAGATGATTTCAGTTGTGAATTTCTAAAAAACTTGATGGCTGGAGAAAAGTAAATAATGGTGAATGAAAATTTTTATTTTTACAGTCCGATTATACATCTTTTTGTCTTCTTCTATTACTTCTATTTTTAACATTAGCTGTAGCATAGTAATGGACACCAACTTTTCTTACTTTCTCTGCATTCATTATTCGTCTCCGCTGGAAAACAAAATAAAGGTCATCAACAGATAAATGGTAACATCATAACTTTTTTTAGCATAGGAAAAAAAATTTAATTTTAATGTAATTTCAGATTTATTAGTAGTTTTATATTTTTGTTAAAGGGGATGGTGCTTTTCACAAAATCATCCTGACAAAAGTCTAGTATATTTAAACAAAATTATAAATCTTATTCAAATTTTATGACTCTCTGGAGAAGGTAAACGCATAGAAATATTAATAGTAAAAATGTATATAACAAAAAAATATAGTAAATCTCATTAGTAAAAAATTCACAACAGTCAGTATAACCACATTTTTCTTTCATATCTAAAAGTTAAGGTGAAAATTATTTTGGCGCAAGTTCAGACTTGCATATGCACCAAGTTTTTAGCGATAAAGATGACTAATATGGTAACCCTAACTCATGTTAAGTGAATTATTTGGATTCTAAATGTGCCGCTAAACAGCCAAAATTCGCCAAGCATACGCAACTCTGAACTTGCGCCAATTATTTATAAACAACTCAAATTAATAACCATGCATTGAAACAAACTTATGTAAAACTAGGAAAAAAATAGCAAGAATTTTTCATAAAAGTTATATTCTTTCCTACTGAACATAATCCTAAGCAGGTTTCATTAGTTTGGCTACCAAATAAGTGTCTCAACAACAGCATTCAAGAAAATATGAAAAGTCTTACTTGTTTAGCTGTTAGTTTCTTCTTGGGTGGTCCATCTTCTGAATCATGACGTTTCCTTTTTCTAGATTTATTGCCTTTCTTTGCTGAATTGGGCTGCTATAACAAATATGAGCTTCTTTATTCAAAATTATTTTTAAATAGAAGAGTTAAATTACAAATGTGCAAATTATAAAGCATTTTGATTGTCCTTAAAAAAACTATTTTAATATTTGATTTATCCTCTCACATTACTGGAGAAAAGGGCCTCCATCATATGCTGCCTAACCTACAGTAATTAATATTCAAATGGTCTGTTAACTTGTATAAAAAAATGCTAGGGCATGGCACAAAGTTTAAGAAACTAAAATTCTTTGCAGCATATATTTAGCACATCTATGTATATTAATTTCAAATTAATCCCTTTTTGTTGATATCTATCATTTTCTAAGCTCAATGCTGTCCTGATAATTTCCTTTCTACGATTCATGTTATCCTTTTTCTACAAGGATTAGGAATCTAATTTCTTTTTTCTTGCTTTAACAATTATGGATTGCAACTCTGGATCTGAGCTCATTTCTCTTCTCCGTTTCAGAGACCAGCAATTTTTAAAACACACATTCTTTGAAATTTAATTAAAGTCTCTAAATCAATCAGGGACCAAAAAGCACAATAAAAAATGAAACCATTTTGAAAGACAAATTTGGGGGGAAAAAATTTTACCTCGCTCTTTTCAGTGATGCTGGTGTTTACTTTCTTTTCAGAATCCTGCAAGCAAAATTAAATTTATAAATACAAGATCAGGGTTGCCAACCTGAGACAACGCTTATCCGTAATCGCCCACCCTCCACCCGCAAATAAAAATATCCGGTGTGACGCGTGGCTTGCCTTTTGATAAGTTTTAGAAAAGTCCTGAAAACGCAAATATTTGAGAAAATAAGGCCTTTTTTCTCCCTATGAGTCAATCATCCGTGCAAATTAGAATATTCCTAATTCCGATTGATTCCCCCTTCTTATTACCCATCTCATCAGTTACTAGCGTTATTGTTTTTATTCGCAATTCTAAGTAAAAAAAAATATGCATTATAAGGATTGAAGGCTAAATACAGAGAATTTTGAAGAAAAATTTAATACATTGTCTTTAAAATATAAGCAGCGTAGTTTCCGTAGTTTTTCTAGCTTTATCCGTTATTGCGGAATTTGGGGCCAAAACGCGGAATGATTCCGTAAAATCCGGAATGGTTGGCATCTCTGCAAGACCACTAAATTATTGGTTGAAGATAAGAATGTTATAGGTATAAAATTGGAAAAGGTGAAACATAAAATTACTTACAACATCCCCATCAAGATCATCATTTTCTTCTGTTTCCTGATTTTCATCCTAAAAAACACCAGAACAAGATACTAAGTTGAACATTATTTTAAAAAGAATAAAGCTTGTATACTAAGTCATCTTTAATGATTTAAATGTATTTTTTAATTATCCAAGTAACCTGCCACCAGTGGCGGATCCAGGATTTGGTTTTGGGGGGGGCTAAGAATTTTCATAATCCAATTGAATCTTCTTGTTAATGGTAATACGGAAAAGGTAGTGGATTATCCTACTCAAACCACTAAAAGGGGGGTCTGGGGGTCCTCCCCCAGAAAGTTTTGGGAAATTTAATTCAAAAATACCACTTTTTCAACTTGTTTTGGTACGCCTCATCTGAATTTCGGACTTAGATTTTTTTCGTTTTGACAAACTTAGTAAAATATTAAACTTTTTTGGGGGGGCTTCAGCCCGAAAGCCCCCCCCGTAGATCCGCCACTGCCTGCCACTGAAAATTTTTTTTCCTAAAAATTTGTTCTCAAGTGACACTGTTTTTAATGAATTCAAAATGAAGTTTGCGTTTTTAGTAGAGCACCCCTTTTTGGCTTTATTGCATTTATTACACATTTTTAATTTAATACATATTTTTGATTAAATTTTATTGAATTATTTAACATTTTTATTCAGACTTTCAAGACTTATTCATTGGACTACATAACCAATGGTGATGTGCTGTATGTTGTACAGGCCTGATCTAAGTGGTTTAAATGTTTAAAAAGTTTACTTACTTTAATGGTTTCTTCAAAGGAAATTTCTTCCTTTAACTCCTGGAAGGAGAAGCAAATTTTGAGAAACACAATAATTAAAGTTTAGAATTATACATATGAAATAAACCAAAAACAGTCAAACCCTGTTATAGTCAATCTTCATACAATCAAATAAATAATTTCCTATTACTAATAAAATATTGGTTGCCCATTCAAGTCTATTTTACAGGGGTGATTATGATCATTTATAAATAGGAAAACTCTACTAACCTCATTATTTTCACTAGGTTTGTCCATTTTTTCTGTTGAACTCTGTAAAAATTAATTTTAATTATTTAAAATACTTAACTATTTTTTTGCATATATTGCTTTTCTTGGAATGCAAATAAACACTGATAAGAAATATCCATCAACATTGTACTCTTAGTTGGTTCTGTTAAGTATATGATAATACCAACTAAACTGACAATAAAAAGGAAATCTAACCTGACTGGCTTCTACAAGATTTTCTTCAGACTCCTGTAAATTGCAGAACCATACAATTAATATACATTAATAAGTCCATCCTGTTCATAAAATTAAAAACCAAAATTTAAACATTCAAATAGTTATAATTATTTACTTTGTTATTTTCCTCATTAGGTGTTTCTATTTCTTCTTTCTTTTCAGCTTCATTTTCTGTTCCCTCTTTAGAATTCTAAACAGAATTGTGAAAATTATTAAATAGCCAACAAACACTGGAGTGTATATATTTTTGAGCAAATATTTTTTACAGGTTAATAACATGCTTTTAGTAAACTTACTTCATCAATTGGAGGTTTCACAAAATAAGGCAACTTGCCGCGTTGAAAATCATTGAGAATCATTTTAGCTACAGTAGATATATCAGGTTCACCTCCCTAAACACATGTAAATCCAACTTTATACTTTGAATTACAATAAAGACACTATAAAAACAATTGTTTTAAATTACGTTTTAGTTACTTCTTAACAAAATAGTAGGTACCTTTAAAAGTTTTCCAGTTTTGCAAGCATACTGCTCAAGAAAATCCTTTGGATCAGTCCAGGATTGGATTTTATAAGTCTTTGCTAAGTACTCTTTCTTCACTCGATTCATCAACTCAGGGATATGGTCTTCAGGATCTTCAACATTTTCCACTCGAACCTATAAAAGTTTTAACTCCTAAATTTATAATTTCATCTATTACGCTTTATGTCAAGATTCTTAAGGCTTTTTCATAGAATAAGGTAAAAATTACAAAAAAGTAATTTAATAATGCAATTAGACTATAAAATATCTGTAAAAATAAATAGATAATTGATTGTATTTCCACTAAAAACTTACCTTAAAAAACAAAAATGAATTTCAGTATTACTAAGACTTTATTTTTAAAAAATAATAAGTGGACTAATTAAACTAAGATACTTCAATTTTCACAAAAGCAATAAAAAGTAAAATTCAACTTATTTTGCTTTAAATGTTGAAAGAGCATAGAGACCATAAAAAATAACTTACAACTCCTTTTAAAACTATTTCAGTGTCTGTATCGCCTGATGGGTACACAACTCCAGGACAATCTATTAGATAAATTCGTCGCATCAAGGTAATATACTGCCACACCTGCAAAAAAATTAGTTTAGATTGACTTTATAGAATACTTGTAGAATCAGTTAAAAGATCACAAATTAGTTACCAGTGTTAGATACACTTAACAAATTCAATGTAAACTAACAATGATTAAACCTTAATGAATTTTCTTTGTGAAATGAAAGAATTAAAACATTTATTTGGTTAAAGCATCTTTTTTCGATTGCTATTACATTTTTAAGCCAAAATGCTGTTTTTCTCTCCTTAATTATTGAATCATTCAAGCAAAACTGCTCTATTAATAAAATAAATTTCTAAATGTATTCCTTGACTTGGAAAAAAATAAAAACTTTAAAAGCACAAAATTTTCTTCAATTTAATACTTAAATTATTATTTATTAAAACTGTTTCATACCTTTGTTTCCCCAGCAATTGGAGCTACTTTGCAAACCTTTTTTGAACGCAGAGTATTGATAATAGAACTTTTTCCAACATTTGGATATCCAATAAATCCTACACTGATTTGCTTTTTGTCTTGATGTAACTATGAGCAGAAATAAATAAAATTTGTAAAAGACAGAATCAATATACAAATAAAAGTAAAATAAATATTTGTAAGAATACACTGCTTAACTAAAAAATATATTAAATTTCTAAAAGATTAAAAAGTTAATTTTTTTTTAAATTATTAGAAATTTAGTTTTAAAAAATTAAAACTGTTTTACCAGCATTAATTAAAATATTATGAGTTAATTATCTTGCTTTATATGTGGTAAACAGAAATGCATTGACTGTGAATAAATGTTGGTAACAGAAATCCTAAAGGGGGAAAATGAAACTAACTTTTCCAAATTGCCTTAGCAAATTTATCAAAGCACCCTTGCCAAATGGATTATTGATGCTAGCATGAAAAGCCATGGTAGGACATTCAGGAGATAGTATTGTGACCCATCTTTGCTGTAAAAAAATCAATTTATCACATGACTGTAAGTATTTTTACTTGATTATCATGATAAGTAATAAAAGTTTATCAATTAACACAAAAACTTACAGTAACCCAGGTTGGCACCAAATCACATTTGTTTAAGACAAAAACTAACTGCTTGTGTGGTTTCTCTTTCTTCAAAAAATTTTCTATTTGCTTTGAACGTGTTCCTAAGGGATCTCTAGCATCAAGCACTTGAATAACTACATCTGATGAATCAATTACCTAAAAGATTACATAATGCTAAGTTCATAAGCATACTTTTTGATTAAATGCAGTCTGGGTGACTAATAGTGACATACTTTATATAATTCATTCCATAAACGTCTGGACTGTCCTTTTAACATGATCATTTCTCGAGCTCCTTTCTTTGCTTCTTCCTCAATACGAACAAGGCTTTTATCTTTAGAAACATCATAATTTTCATTTGATTCTTCAACAATATTCACAAATTCCTGAAATTAGAGATTTAAAAAGCAAATTTTTAATATCAAGGGTATAAAATACTCTGTGGTAAATTAGATTTAGAAACAAGTTCAGAGTTCCTGATCCTTGGCAATATTCAATTGTTTAGCATCACTTTATCTATTTTATAACCATAGGTCAAAGAGTAGTAATTGTCTTTTAACCCTTTCAATACAGCGAGAAATATGATGTCCCATCTATGAAGCTTGTAACATAATAGTTGAAATGTCATTATGGGATGCATCTCTTAAACCAGGGGTCCCCAACCCTATGCCCGCAGGCACCATGGCGCCCGTCGATCGGTCTAGGTGCGCCCACTGCTTGTGCCCAACTATAAAATATTTCAGTTTTCCATTATCCCATAAAATCCTATGCAAATTTTTAATCATTTAACAAAAAATATTAATACTAATTATATTCATACGTTAAATTAATTTTTAAAATTAAATTTTTGTGCATTACATTTAGTGTGTATTATTAACTATATCCACCAACTATAAATTTTTTCTTGAAAAAATAAATGGTGCCCGCCACTCGACCGATATTCTGGTATGTGCTCTTAGGTGCAAAAAGGTTGGGGACCTCTGTCTTAAACCTTCTGACAGCAAAGTTATTTAATCGAAATAATCACTTGGAGGAGAAATAACTGTTCCCAGTAATGAGGTGCACTAAAGGGATTTGTTTGCCTTATTGAAAGGGTTTACTGCCTAAAGTACACAACAAACCTGGCAAATCAGCTAATCTGAACTAAAATTTAATGCAAAATAAAATTATTTGTACAAGAAAATAATTTGGAAAGCTTAATTGTCTTTAATGCAAAATCAAAGATAATTCTAAGATTTTTTTTGGTTCCATGAATTTTTTTGTTTGGTAGATCTGAATTAGCTTTGAATTATCTAAGTTGTAGGAATGCAAGCAAAGGTAATATTAAAAAAACAGATATTTCTTGCAAACTGTTTTGCAGTTTAAAAGCACAATTGACTTACATTAAAATTGTTGACTTATGAACGTAATAAATTACCTCCAAGTTTGAAGTTTTCAACATGGGCTTCTTTCTTTGGGATTTAGGACCAAAGGTTGAAGCAAAATTTTCAGTATCCAATATATGAAACCTTTTGTTCTAAAAGAAATGACAATAGTTAAATGATCATTTCATGCTTTTCAGAATCAATCAAATTCTGCCCAGGCTTAGTGGCCCATCAGGCAGTGTGCATTTCTGTTAGTATGACTTTTACAAACCTCAAATTACTAACTTTTTGTTTCAACATGTAATATTTCTCAAGACCTTAAATCTTGACAATTGTGATTAAACAATTGCTAGTATATTTGGGGCCAATACTAAGTTCCAATCTGCAATTAAGTTTTTTATGAGTGAATATCATAAAGATTAATAAAAACATACTTTGCCTCTTTCATTCAGCAGAGTGATTGGAAGCTTAGTTTGTCTCATCACCATTTGATAGGGGTCTTTCAGGGCTTTACCAAGCTCTTCCTGAAATCTTTGAAGAGCGTTCTGCCCTATAACCTTGGTATTACCTAAATGATATGTAAATAATAAGATACAAAACCTTCATATCAAATGATGAAATAAGCAGTTTGATTTAAAAGTCATACCAAACCACTTTTGATTGGGCGCTACTCTTGCAACCGCTCCCGACTTCAGTGTTGATTGGAAGGGCGCAGCCTGTATAATCTTCCCTTGCCTGTTTCTGTAGTTTTAGAAAAATGATTTAGTTCAAAATAAATGGAAAGCTTAAATGCAAACTAATAAAGCAATGATAGAATGTTCAGTTGAATAATAGAAGCAAAGTTCACAATGTAATTTATAATCAAGTATTTTCAAAATTAGGAAACAAAAATATTACAGCTGTTTTATACTGTTTGATTAGCCCACTTTCAAAAAAAAATTTTCTCCCTTTATATGAAATGTTTAATTTTCATCTAGATGTTTCAAAATACTTGATTAACTCCTTTGTTTTGGGGCCATTCTAATATTATAGAAGTATGCTTGTTGTTATTTAAAACCTCTCTCCTCTTTAATATAAAGTCTTTTGTTAACCCATTCTTTAATTTATGTAAAAACTTGTTCAACCCCTTTCCCATTTTTAGTCAAAAACTTTTATTAATAATCTAATTTTAAAAATTTTTAAATTTATATCCTAAAAGAAAAACAAACTTGATATGAAGAATATATATTTTATTTCTTAATTAACCATTAAATAATCAATTTTTAAAATAAACTTTTAAAAAATTAAATTACTTTTACAAGTATCATGAGATTTTTGAAAATACAATCATTTCCATTTTTTATGTAAGCATCACTCATATCCCCCTCTTCCTAGTCAGAAAAGTAAGTAAATGGCAAAACTTCAGTACAGCCGCTTGGGAACAATCGTAATGCTTGAATACCCTCTTAAATAGATTAGGGTTGTGGTGTACTGGTACTATAACTTATTGGGTGAATATTTTTTTCATCTAAAAATGAGAAAAGACTCCTTGCAAAAAAATTGGGATTTGCTTTAAACAGAATAGATTTATTCTATGAGCATTAGGGTGGAGCGAAAAACATGAATTTTCGAATTTCAATTTTGGTTACCTCCAAAAAGTTGCCTTTTAGTGCCAAAAGAACACCTGTAAAATTTTATGAATTTTGAATAACTCCTTCAGGTCTCTACCAGGGCTCATATGTTTACAAAAAAATAGGTTTTTACTATAAGTAAGAAAAAGGATAGATAAAAAAACTTTTAATGATTTTTTACAAGTAATATGGAAAATCGCCTTTTGAATATATATCACCTAGTTAAAAATGTTGATTTTTTAGTACATAAAACCTTTTTGACCCCTCATGAGAAATTTAAAGTGTAAAGTAATCTCTTAATACTAAAAAAACTAAATTTATAGGCATAAAATTACGGAAAAGGATATAAAATAAATTTGGGGACGTCTCCCCAAAAGCAAAGGTTGGTGGTGCAAACGGATGTCATATTCAGACACAGGGGGTAATTTAACAAAAGAGTCAGCCGGATTTGATCCGTTAACATTGTTTCTAACCATCATAGTGTAATTATATAATATCTTTAACATGACTGTATTACATAGTCCATTGACGAATTTTGAAGAATTATTAAACCAGTTTTGCATCATTCAAATATTTTAATTTGCTAATGTTAAGCAACATACAAGCAATACCTGTAATTATTGGCGATAAAATAACATCGGGATCATTTAGAAATTATAAGGAAAATTTTAAAATTTTTTTACATTTTTCATAAAATTTTCATATTTCAACTCAAAAGTGCGACCTGAAGATATTATCCGATAAAGTTTAAATTTTTTATAGGTTATTAGGACCACCAACCACAAACCTTGAGCAATAGCCGCAGACCGATTTCGAAGAAAAAATTTTTTGCTCCGCCCAAGTATTGTAGCACATTAAACCTGTACTTTACATTTATTGGTGTGTTTTCATTAACTTTTTCATTTAAAAAATCTATTGAGGGGCCTGAAAAGTTACATTTTATATTAAAACACAAAATTGGTAGAAAAGTTTGCCAATAAACAATGTAAATGGGAAATTTATAGTAAAAACCTATTTTTTGTAAACATATGAGCCCTGGTAGAGACCTGAAGGAGTTATTCAAAATTCATAAAATTTTACAGGTGTTCTTTTGGCACTAAAAGGCAACTTTTTGGAGGTAACCAAAATTGAAATTCGAAAATTCGTGTTTTTCGCTCCACCCTAATGAGCATGAGCAGCTAGTAACACAAGTTTAATTATAAATAATAATAAAAAAGGGGGATACAGAAGGTTTTTTTAATTAGATAATTGTGCAATAAAATTTACACAATACAAGCTCTGCATAAAAGTAAAAAGAGTTCAAATTTAATTTCAAAATAAAATTATTTAAATGGAAAAATTCATACCTTTTAGCTTTAAAGTTCTTGTACATAAGAAGCCTATTAATGGTTGCTTTATCTCTTGTTTGTCCTTTGGTAGCTACTCGATCTAAAATTACAAAAAAATATTAACACTATATAGTTCTATAGTGTGGACATATAATTTTAGGTTCAATTGACTGGTAAAGAGTTTTTCAAATTTAATTTTTTCTAACAGATTTCATAAAAGAAGATAAGGGGTTAAGAAATTTTTTACATCCGAGATAATTAGTTAATTTTTAAATAAATAAAAACTGCATGGGCAGTAGCTCAGCGCATGATGTCAGAGTTGCGGAACACATCATCGTTCGGAAGCAGAGGGGGAAATTTGAGCAGTCGATTGGTTGGAGAAGTTCGAGCAAGCTGCGGCTCCTTTGTATTGTACTAGTAGCTCATCCGCAACTGCGATGTCACATACTAAGCCGTCAACCTTGCCGCTAAATTTTAAAATATCGCCAAAGCCTGTTAAATCCGCCTCTGATCTGGAAACATCGCCAAAGAGAACACTGGACGTTGCCAACATCGGAATACCAAATTTACTTTATTGATAAAACAATCAAATTCAAAATTAAACTTTACAAAGCCACAGAGAAATGCTATAATTAAATATTATAAGTATTAATGTTTTCAAACATTATAATTATTTGGGTGGACTTAACTCTTTTTGTCATTAAAAATAAAACAAAAATATTGTTTCTCGAGCAATATTTTTATTTTCTATTATTCCTATACTCTTATTTTCTATTGATCTTATTTTCAAGTTTTGTATTTATTTATTTTAAATAAAACAAAAAAATATAATTTATTTGGTTGCCTTGTTTTTGGGAAACTGGATCTGGCAATAACTTAAAACTCTTCATTGACTTATGACGTCACTGACTACTTATATTGGCGGTAAATCCACTTTTTGGTGACTTCGACAGTTTTAAAATTCAGCGTTACAGTTGACAGCTTAGAACCTAAGCACCAAACTTTTTTCCTGACAGTCCGTAGAGAATTTCGTTTCTTACATATATTCCTTCAACCCTGCCGCTGAATTTGAAAATGCTATTGAAGTCTATTGACATTTGTATAGCTGTGACACTGAATTTAACGGCTGCTGAACAGTGGACATTATATACATAAAGGGGTACTCACGTATTAACGCAACCAGGCCAAAATTCGCATAAATCGCCAAATTTGGCGACTTTACTTACGGCAACCCGACGTGGCCAAAATTCGCATAAATCGCCAAATTTGGCGCTCCAAGTAACGGCAACCCTACGTGTTACACGTGGCTCTTCGTAAAGAAAATATTATGCTTACTGATTAGATTGA
Source organism: Tetragnatha versicolor (assembly GCA_024610705.1). Classification (NCBI taxonomy): domain Eukaryota; kingdom Metazoa; phylum Arthropoda; class Arachnida; order Araneae; family Tetragnathidae; genus Tetragnatha; species Tetragnatha versicolor. The sequence continues at coordinate 52,340,542 of JANDEH010000003.1, forward strand.
AAGTCATGGGTATTTGGGATCTGCCTGCTACTGATAAAGATGCAGTTCATTTTTTTCAGGGATATGGGATTATACCAAACGAACGTACTTGTAAAAATTCTCATGAAATGAAACTTTATTTTGGAAAGCAAATCTTTTGGAAATGTAACGTTGAAGAGTGCAATCAACACTTCGGTGTGAGTCGGTAATCGTAATGTTTGCGTGGCGTAAGCGAATTGTTCGTAAAGGTACAAGGATATTTTAAAGGGTAAATACATTTTAATTTATATTGTGCTGTAAAATTATCCTGTTTTATACAATTGTATCATTGCTTAATTTATCTCATAACCTATAAGATGCCGGTAGTGTATTTTGGATATCCTTTTATTATAGTATTACCTAGTAGCATAGCTCATACCAAATATGTAAAGTTTACGTAACTGCAACTAGAAGTAAACAAAATTTCGCCCTATATGACTAAAATTCGACGAATCTTAAAAATTTGTGCTGCTTGGAATTAGTCGTAGAATTCGGTCAATTGAGTAAATAATACTTTGAAATTATGTTATAACAACCTTAATTTCTTCCCTATTTAAGTTTTAATTAGTTTTGTCTACGTTTTTAACTTTCCGCAGCTTTAAATTTGGCGCGTTTCGCTCTTGGCGACAGAAAAAAACTTGGCGCCAAAAACGCGCCAAGGCGCCAAGTTGGCCAAATTTCGCCAAGTTGGAGCCGACCTGGTTGCGGTAATACGTAAGTACCCATAAAGGTACTTACGAATTATACCGTTGACCGTTCAGCAGCAGTTAAATTCAGCAGGTACAGCTATAGAACAGTCAATGGGATTTTAAACGTTTTTGGATTCAGCGGCACAGTCAACGGCATAATAAGTAAAAACCTACGTAAGCACCAGAATTTCTCTTCCGTCAAACTTTGTTCACATGATGTACTTTGTTTGTATGATGATAAGCAATGCACAGACGTGATTTTTGCAGCATGTAATTATTGTGCATGTTTAAAACCATGTTCTGTATCCATTTTTCTGGCAACCCAGTTCTATAGAAGTTGAATTGCTTACTCGCCAATAAATGGCATTGGCAATACAAAGTTTCGCCACAAATGTTGCCCAGGCCCAGATTATTTGGATTTACCGCAAAATTATAACTTGGATAGCCTAAACACCGAATAAGAAAAGCACAAATATACTTACAAAATCAAAGCTATAGAACGCATGAAATAACCCACGGTTCATAAATGATTTTCGTTGATGGGGGCTTTATTGTATTGAGATTTTAACATTTAAAGGTTTTCATACCCTAACTAGAGAATGCGATAATTTATTATAGAAAAGAATTATAGAAAAGCGAGTCTATTAAGGATTAAAAAAGTAAACTATCTTACCAGGATTAAGACTGTGTGAAGACTTATTAAGAGGCTTCCCTCGGTCTTTTCCATCTCTTTTCTTTGTTTTCGACATTTTTTTCAATTTATTTTTTAAGAAATTAAAATAATATTAGGATGTCAAAATCGCCACACAACAACGTGCAGCAACGTGTTTACGATTTTGTAAATGTAAATTGTAAATGTAAACAGTATGTTCGTGTTGGGGAACGAGTTGAGCTGTTCTAATACTGCTGCTCTGATTTCAGTCAACGATTTCAATTTACTAAGAAAACCTTTAAAAACATGGTTTTAAACCCCTGTTTATCCATAAAAAATTCATTTTCTTAATATATATTGGGTAATTTATTTTTTAATGTAAAACCTATTGCTTCCAGCGGTGTCAGTCGGTGTCGGTTTCTAACTTTTAATTTTAATTTTTTAAAGGTGGAATGGGTGGAATCACTAATCGATTGAAAAGTATAAACAAAGCAGATTTCTCGTTCTTCTTTCGATTTTCTACATTTCTTCGATAACATTTGCCTAAGAATTGTAAAATAAATTAAATGTTATCCACATCTTCAAAAAGAAAGACTTATGTAAATGTGAAATATTCGAGTCTAAAAACTCATTGTTTTAACTGGTGTACCACAGTATATTTTCTTGACAAATATGTTATCATGTTTAACAGAGAAATAAAGTTAGGATAATGTATTTCTCTAGTTTAACTTCGCCTTCTTTCTTATGGGTTTTCCATTTACTGTGATTTTAATAGTTTATTAATTTTCTTCGGTTAAAGAGGCCATGTGTTTCGGCTTATACGCTATTGACATTTACTGTTGTTTATCTGCATTTATTCGTTTCATCGGTTAAACACACCAGGTGCCATTGAATTATTATGAAATTATGACTTGATTTCATTACTTTTTCTCTTATCAAATATGTATTTAGATACTCAAAGCGATCACGGTTACTCAAATAACCTTCTCTCCACTGTTAATCCTTCCTTATACAATGATACTGAGTATCCTAACCATATAGTGCTATTAAACTCATCTGTTCTTATGGAAAATGGGACTTACAATGTGTCAGATAATGCAGTCCCTTTCGCCAATGGTTCATTATCATCTGCGTTTGACTGGATCTACTGTTTAAACCACTGGGGACAGCCAAATCACTTTTTGTTCCAAATAGGGAATATATTTTTATTCCTTTCCTATCTGGCTCCTGTTGGCATTCACGGGTTGCTCTTTATGAGGACATGCCTCCTCCTGGGCTCTATTTTTTTGGCTGTCTGGGCCTTGATAATTATATGTGCCTTGGATACATTCATATGGAATGCAGCATTCACTTTGATAAATTTTATCCATGTTGTAATAATTTTGTACATTCTGAGACCAGTCAAGTTCAGTCATGAGTTGGAAGAAGTTTATCTAGATCTCTTTAGACCGTTAAAAGTCTCCCGCCAACAGTTCAAACAAGTCATTAGCTGTATGAGAGAGATTCAGCATTTAAAGCCTAGGGAGCCATATTGTGTAGAAAATATTACCAAAGTTGATAGATTGTCTTTGGTGATTGCTGGAAGGTAAGTGGTTCACTAGAAGAAAATGTTTATTGTGTATTCTTAAAACTAACCTGGTTTGTTCCCTAATACACTCTTATATACATGGTTGAACAAAAGGGGAAGACATTTGCTTGCTCATAGGACGCTTCTCCCATTGATCAAAATTCTAGGCTAAGTTATTTTGCTGTAGTTTTCCCAATGCAATTTCCCACCTTCTTCCCCATTCAGTAACAAATGTGAAGAATTTAAGGGGCAGGGCAGACTCGTCTGGAGATTTACAAGCCATAAAACTGTCACAGACCTTCCATTGAAAGTTCTCGCGATTGTTTCTTCATTTGCTGACCCCCTGAAACTCAATAGCCCTCTAGGAGTTCCTGGAAATTTTGTAGACTGATGTTCTGGACCCTTATCAGTGCTCCGAGTTGGGTCAACGAAGCGTGAAGGTCAAGGGCGATTTTCTAATGCAAGTGTTTTACAGGAAAAACCTGAGAAAAGAAAGCGCACCATAAAATGCAGTTAAATATTCTTTTTAGAAGAGATAATTATCTTAAACACCTCAGAGTCAAAAACATTATTTTATATAAATCTATAACATTTTAATAGAAGAAACTGCGGTAAAATATAATGGTTAGGAAGGTTAGATGCATCGCGGGAAAAACTGGAGATCAGTAAGCCAATTATCAAATGTTTGAACTCTTGTAAAATGAGCAAAAATGGCTTGAGAGAAAAATGTTTACACTTTTTAGTATCAAAATTCAACACATTTTAATTTTAGGCAGTAAAAAATTGAAATTTTTAGGGCAGAATTGAAAAATAAAATGTTGAGAAAGGGGTTAAAATTGAATGAGATTTCTTCTTCATTTGCTCCTCAGCCATTCTTCCTCATCGACATAGTCCATCCATCTAAGTTTGAGTCTGCTCCTTGAACAGGTCCCAATTGGCTTAAAATGAAAAATCCTTGATGTTTGAGAGGAAAGCTTCAACCTGCAGTGGTGTCCAGCAATTTTCATGTGGTTGACTTTTATAATGTTTGCCTCTCTATACAGGTTATACAGCTTGTTATTGTAAGAATGAAATTTGGGGGGACTTTATTAGAAGCATAAGTTAGAAAAAGTCATGAAAGCAGAGTGTATAACTCATAGGTACTTCAAAAAATATTTAGGTTTTAAAATGCAAAAGCTTCTCTGGAGCTTCTAATATTAAAGGCATGAAAACTTTCCAATTGTTTCAAATGTTTAATGTTATACATTATTACTTCAGCTGGTAGATCAATTGATATATCTGCAATTGTTTCTGTCTTTTAATATCATAACTTTGCTCTAATTTGTTGTCTCATCTTCAAAAAATTGCCCTTCTAATTCTTATATTAAAGGTAGTTTCCTTATCTATCAATCAAGCTTCTTGATCCTTACTTTATTTTAAGTGTTACTCTATGCTAACTGAACTGTGTTTTAGGCTCGTCGTATCTCAACGTGGTCATGCATTACATATAGTAGATTCCAAACAGTTTCTAGATTCTCCAGAGTGGTTTGGTGTTTGTACAAATGATAGCTATCAAGTAATTGAATTATATTTTTACCTTCTTACTTTTTTTAATTATCAATTTATAATTGTATGAAATTTTAAATTAAGGCCTAAAATTCATCATTTATTTGTTTTTATCAGTAATTAAATCAGACCTTAAAATTTTTGCTTGTCATCATTAAGGAGCAAATTATTAATTAATATTTGCGGTCGAGAAATTTTGTCTTTATAAATGTTTCAAATTAGGATTGCAGTATTATATAGGGGAGAGCGGGGATGAATGGGACAAATTTTTACATTTTTGCTAAAATTGAAAAAAATATACATTTTTCAATCCTGTAACAAGTTTAAAACCACTAATTGAACTCTTGGTTACATTATAAATGTGTGTATTCAATCAATTACCCGTTATTTAAACTACAAGAAAAGTTTTTATGAACGCATGTATTTGTCCCATTCATCCCCGTGGTGGGGATGGATGGGGCACCGAGAGGGGATGAATGGGACAGTTAAAAAAAAGTTAAAAAATTTACAAAATAACAAAGTTATTTTAAATATTGCACAATGTTTAGCGTTTTAAAGGATCAACACACTTCTATTTTCCAAAGAAAAAAATTTATAAAGCATATAAAGGGCAAAAAACAGCCTACATTTATTCAACTTCATGACGAGTAATATTAGCACATAAACTGAAGCAAATCCTTTTGTTCTTTCAGCTCAGTTGTTGAAGCTGGTGTTATTTCTATTAATGCTACTCGCTTTTTATGGGTTTGTACTTTAAGAAGTGCAAATATAGATAATTTTTTATAACTGGACCTAACCCCAAAGCCATTCCTCTCCTGCAGTAACATTTTCCCTGCCATTTTGAAGGAACTTTTCATAAAAATAGAGCATAGAAACCTAACTTGTTTGAATAATTGTTTAACCATAACATATCTGAGATGACAGTTGCAACTATTTGCTCATTAAGACTGCATATTCACACATGAGTTTGGAACATAAAACACAAGTTTAAACTTAAATTTTTCCACCCTATTTTAGTAAACTTTATCAGAAATTACTTAAATGAGTTGAATATTGCAAGCTACTGATGGAAAGTTTTGGAAACAGGAAATGAAGTGATGATGGAACTGCCCCATTCATCCCCGTACCCACTTATTTTTGAAAAACTAAAATTAGACTAGGAAAAAATCCATGGATTTTCTTCATTTAAATTGGAAACTATACTAATATAAGTACCCTTTCAACACACTGTAAAATTTATAGCGTTAGTTAAATTATTTTAAATAATTATAGAAGTAAAACGATAAAAGTACTTTTTGTATGGGAAAACACATTTAGTAGTCCTATTTATACAAAAATGGAAGCTGATGTCGATGAACACAATTTTTTGAATAGGCTAGGTACTACTATCTTATGGCTGAAATAACAAAAATTTAAAGTGAAGTTAAGGTATAAAAAATTGAGCTGTCCCGTTCATCCCCTGTCCCATTCATCCCCCTTCTCCCCTACTCTCGATATGACAAAGTCAAAGGGTACTGGTAAAAAATTTCAAGGTAGTTAGTTTTCAACGCCAAAGAAAAACATTGAAAACTTACCTTTAGTCAAGGTTGTTAAAGTTGTTAGAAAATAGTATTTGAGTAAATAGTAAATACAAATATTTCATAAAAAGTATCCAAGTACTTATATCCCCAAAAAGTAACTAAATACAGTACAAATATGATATATGAAAAACATTCAAGACCACCTTCAGTTACTTAACCCACAAAATTTTAAATTAAAAATAATAAAATTAATTTTAAAAAATTAAAAAAATAACTTCAATCTTAAAATTAAATTAATTTTTCTTCTTTCATTATTAAATTTTTATAAACAATTATTTTTATTTTTCCCTTTCTTTCCCCACTCTTTCTTAAACAAAAGAAAAAGAAGTATTTAATGTGAAATAAAATTCTTTTAAGCATGAAGTTTTTAATTAATTATAAGTGTGGTAAATTTGTCTAATTATTTTAAAAAGCTCTTTTTTTTCAAGAATCTAATTTTTGATACAAAAAAGCAGCTTAGTCATCATTCTCTACATTTCTTCATTTTCAGATTATCAACTAAATCTTAAACAATTTGTTACTGAGCAATGAGCATAAGTGACAACCCATTGGCTGATAAGGGAAAAAAGGTTTGGCATATGAATGATATTTAACATTAAAAGAATACATAATGTCTAGGAGAAAATATTTTTTAAGAAAGAGTTTTCGCCATAACAAAGTTTGTTATGAGCTGACTGGTAAACTGCACTGTTTTCACAGTCTTTAAAATACTTCTAATTTTAAAAGAAACCAAGTTTTAAAATAAAATAAAAAGAGATAAATAATTTTGAAATTCTAATCAGTTCTTAAAATTTAAAATCGTCCCTGTTTCTCTTGAAAAATCAGAGTGTATTCTAACCCACTCTGATTTTTCAAAAGAAATGGGGATCAATTTAAATTTTACAAATGCAAAAGGATGAGTTAGGTTATCGAAGGGTTACCATAAAGGTAAACAATTCCATAACCTAACTCATCCTATTTTTTACATTTTTAAATCTTTGAAATGTATTTTGTATTTTAAGTAGAAATTCAAACGCGACTGATGTAACACTACCTTAGAATTGCCTAGAAGGATATTCTTGTGCTTTTTCTTATAAAACTTCTACACCATAATCCATTATAATGCAGGCTGGCTAGTAAGTAAAAATAGTCCAAAAGAGTAGTCAAAGGAGCTTCAGCAAAACATGTCTTTATTATAAGCCAACGAGACATTCAAAGACCAAAACTATACATCATATGAACAAAGAATGGAAAATAAGTAAAATACTAAAACCTTTACCCGACTCCTTGTTGGGAGACTCAAAATAAAAGGCCCCATAAAAACGGAGAAGAGTTCAACATCCCCGCAACAGTTACGGTGAAGCGTCATCTATGTGTGTTCCCTTACACCCTATATCAGGGTTGCCTGATTTAAATCAACTTGATTTAAATCACTTGATTTTTTAAAAAAAATCATTGATTTAAATCACAAATTTTAAAGTAGCACAATTTAAATAAAAAAATTAAGTAGTTGTATGCTTTAAAAATGGTATGCAAGATTAGTTGCTTACATTTTTAAAAACTCTTCTAGATATTAACTGGGAGAGATAGGTTTAAGTTTCTTCTACATAAAATAGCCTGCAATATCAAGAACAAATTTTACTGCCAATGACAAAAATGTTTTTGACAAAAAAGGGTACATAGCAAAGGTTTGAAATCAATAATTGTGATTAACTAAACAAGAATTAAATTATTTTTTTACCTAGTAAAAAATTTTTAAAATACGAGTAAGTTGATGATTTTTATTGAAAGATTGTTTTATAATTTTAGTCATGTTTTCCGAAATAATTTTTCTTATATTACAAAACCAGATGGAATTTTAGCCAGAGAAAGCCCTTTTCTCTGTGGTCTGTACATGACTACCAATAAGTAGCTTACTTAATTATATTTTTTATCCCTAATTATTATTTTAAGGAAATAATCCTATATTACCTTGAGTAAAATTAATTTAACTGAATCAATGTAATTCTCGATTGATTTTAATTTTTATACAAAAATTAGGCATTGTTTTAGTAATCATAGTCACAATTTATTTTCCAAACTTCATGCTATTAAGAAAGAAGGATAAATATTTTAGTAACTGGTGGTACAATTATTCATTCGCCCTTTTAGGATGGGCATATTGTCAGTGAGATGGCAGTGAACTGTTTCCCTTAATTAATTTGATTTATTAATGCATAAAAAAGATCAAAATTGAGATATTTAGTAATGCTAAATTATTATATCACATTGAAATTTCAATATCAGTATATTATTAACCAGTTTCAGGAAGTTCAGGACTAGTAATTCATTTAAATAAAAAAAATCTGATTTAAATCAAAAAAGTCCGGTTTAAATCAAATAAATCCGATTTTTTTAATTCTTAAAAAAAAAATAAAAAAAAATCAGCAACCCTGCCCTATATACAAGAAATTGATTATCCTTGGTTGACAATCCTTTTTCTAGACTTGAAAATCTATTAAAATTGATATTTGTTTTATTTTTGTTGATTTGCAATATATTTGATTTTTTATTTTAGGTATCAATAACTGCTCTGGAAGAGTGTCGAGTATTAGTATGGCATCGCGACAAACTCAAATTGTCCATTTGCAATGACCAGTTCCTCCAGGCTGTCTTTGATAATATCTTGGGAAAGGATGTAGTCAAAAAGCTGCTGTTGGTATCTGAAAATTCCTGCAATGGAGTTGGGTTCTATGTGTGTGATGATGTGGTGGCTGAAACAACCAAGCTTCTATCAAAAACAAAACAAGGCCAAACTGGATTGGGTGTACTTCTCACCAGACAAGTCAAAAGTATGTGTACTAAAGGCTTATATAAACTAGTTAACCATAACTAGTGGACGTGATCTCAGGATAAATAAATCAGAACAGTCCTCAGAAGAAATAACAGCTTTTAAAATAAGTAATTTTTTATTCTTAATCAGTGTAGCCAGCTACTAATTGTAATAAAATTAACTTTTTCTGCATTTTTTATCTTTTAAATAAATGTACAATAATGATAAAATTCAGACAGATGACACCATTGCTTCCCGTTTACTTCAAAAGAATCATCTTAGAATTTAATGTCATTTAAAGAAATACTACATTCAAGGGTTCATGTATAATAGTTCAAAATATCAACAGAATCTACTTAATTTTTTCATTCACATTACCCAGAAAACGATTCACAGTTTTAGTTATTAAAATATATACTACACTTTATTCTTTCCCTTTACATAAAGGCAGTTTTCTCAGAAAAGGTAGGCAAGTTTCTAAGTAATAACTTTTAAAAGATATGTCAAGATTTTTAGGCCAAATGTATGAAATACCCTTTGCTTCTCACAGATCTCAAACTTGATTTAGTGCATACTGTATAGAAGCTACTATTAAATACTTATTTTTTCAAAAACTTGCTTAAATTTATACTTTTGGTAATTTTAGTACCCTGAACCTTGACTTAATGCAATATTATATATAAGACTCCACATAATGTGACCAGATCACCTTTGCCCAAGAGTATGATAACAATATCAGTTTGATAATAATAAGCAATTGAGTTCTAAAAAGTTTCCAACAGTGTAACTTCAGTGTGCATTAAATTCACAACTATGTAGTCCTAATTGAAGTATTTATTTAAAACAGTTCCCAAGTATGCAATTTGCAACTTAACATCCTTAAGGAAAAATATGAAAATGGGGAGCATATAACACTAATAAATTAATGACTCATTTTGCATGTTTATGTATTAAAATAAGACTTCAAATTGAGGAAATGGAGGTTTTTAGGGGATTTCACCAAATTTTAATATTATTAAACGATTTCACAAATACATAAAAGGATAAATTTTGTGGTAAGTTAAATAGAAGCGATCAGAACCTCTCTGTCAATTTTGATAACATTATCCGATTGTGTTAACCCTACAGTGCATACTGTTGCCATTTGGCAACACGACACTTTCCCCATTTCCTACTCAAACTTCCATTTCCAAACGGCAACACCTCGCAATAAGTACAATAAATATAACATTTCATTGTTTTAGCACTTTAGACTGACAGTAGATTGCAGCAGGGGTGACATTTGTTAGTAGCTAGTGAGAAGAAAGTCAAGACACAGAAAATGCCAAAATAAAAGGACCATATAAATTAAAATAAAAAAAAATTTCACAGCTTGAAAAAAAATTATTTTGAAAAGATAAGTTTTTTTATATTTTTAGATCATATGGTTTTATTTCACTTCACAATTAATTTCACCAGGGACACAAATTTTTTTCACAAGGACAAAGTTTTTTATCAATTAAATGTAGAAAAAAATTAAATTAATTTTTTTTAGTAGTTTTTACGAATTTGCACCATAATAGAAATGATTTTCAAGTAAATTTAAAAAATCATGCATTATAGGATTAAGGTCCATTTGTGTGCTCTGTGTAATTGTCAGCATTAAGTTTCTCTTGAGCTAGTGGCAACAGCCGGCTCGGGGTTTTCACTATATTTTCATAAACAAATAAACCGTTGTTTTTGTGTTCGTCATCTTGTTTCGTTCTTCAGTATTTTGTCCTACAGGATAGATTATTTAATTTAATGCTTACCACATTCAGCAATTAACGTTATCCAAGTTGCAATTACCCCCTGGACAGATTGATAACATTAACCGTAATCACAATAAGCAGAGTCAACCGTATATTAATATTCAATATCTCCTAAACATAAGAAAGTATCCAAAATTTATTTCTAATTTGTATTTTATTGTGCTTTTGTTTAACTTTGTTTTTTTACTACAGATCAGGACACCAATGTTTGGAACTTGGCAAAGAAAGGGAGTGTTGAAGTAGATGCTGAAACCTCAGTCTAATAATATTTAATCTAATTTTTAGCTTATTTAATGTTGCTTTTTTGTTAGAATTTGCATGATTAGTATTATTTAGCTTGTCTCTTTGCAGAAATGTAGCCATAACGACATCGTTGTACTGATCTTTTTTTTTTTATTTTTAGTTGAATTTTTAGTATTTATTTAAAAAGAATCTCATATTATCTAGTTTTGATAAGATTTTTTCGTATTTTGTTGAAAAAATTTTAAGTTATTTATTTTAATTTTATAAATGATGGATTTTTTATGCAAATGCTTTGTTGTATAAGTAACACTTATGTACTTCATACTCATTAATCTCGTCATTTTTTTTGTGAACTAGATAGTAATATAAATTAGTTTTATGTGCTGTTAAACTTAACCAAAGAATATATTTAAACATCGAATGAAGTAATCAAGTTGAAGGAAATGTTATTTTTGCTAAAAGAATCCTGTATATTGCATGGATTCCTATTTTGTTCATCTGCCTTTTGTGTTAATCATTCTGTGGATTGTGTTTGATCTCAATAAATATTCTTTAATTAAAGTCTATGGCCCATTGATAAGTGCTAGCATTTTATATTTACACTAGCGGATATGCCCGGCCTTGCACGGGTGGAGTGTATATATTTTTTTTAAAATTAAATTTTTTAAAAATATATTTATAATTTTTAAATCAGCAATTACCAATCATCCCGGTATCCCAGACGTCTTTTTCCTATCCGTGTTCCCGGTAATTTTCCTATCCCGATGTTCCCGGTACTTTTCCTATCCCGATGTTCCCGATAATTTTCCTATCCCGCTGATCGAGGTAATTTTTATGTCCCGGTAATCCCGGTACTTTTTTTTCCTATCCTGATGTTCCCGGTAATTTTCCTTTTCCCGGTGTTCTCGGCAATGTTTCCTAGTAAATTAATGAGTCTAGTGAACAAAAATAACAAATTTGAAACAATAATAAAAGATCTAGTAAATTGAAAAGTCTAGTGAACCGCTTCATTTGAAACAATGTTTTATTTTTAAGTTGTTTTCCATGAAAAAAAATTACTCTTTTCCATAAATATTTAAATTTTAAAGGAAAACATCTTGAAATAAAGGAAAATAACGTTTGAAAATAAATTATTTGATTTAATTTTTGTGTTTTTACAACTGATATAGTTTTTAAATGGACAATTATCGAGTTTTTCCTGTTAAAATATTTGATATTTGAAGGTTTTCATCTCGTTCGCAATAGGTAGTCAAACAGATCTGCTCTGGTAGAGAAATGGAGAAATAAGCGTTTTCGGCTATAAATTCGTTAATTTCTGGTAATTATTCGATTTTCGAGCTTGGAAAACTATCCCAAGTTACTCCCCGACTCGGAATACGTCTATACGTCGAGTTTGGTTTCGGTCCGTGGCCTATTTCAAGAGATTACCCCGGACATACCCACATACATACACACCCACACACACACATCGCCCGTTAGCCTTTTATTTATACAGAGATTTTAAGTGCTAGCATTTTATTTTTTTATTTTATTAGTCAGGGAGTAACTTTTTATACCATATTATCTTATTAAAACAAAGCTATGTCAGCCAGTGGTATTTAAGTTAATGTAAAAATGGTGCTGATAAGCACACAACACTTTGTTATATAAAGGAAAATTTTGTGGAAGGTTTTAATTTTTTAGTGATGGGGAATCCTTTTTTTTTCATGTTCCATTTCTAATTCTATTTTAGTTCACCTCTTGGCCACCTGTAAAACACTGTATCTTGTGATTAAACTAATTGAAAAATTTTTAATGTTTTATATAGTATGAATGAATTTCATTTTTAAAGTATCAAATTCAATTGGAATCAATTTTAAAATTGAACACCACAAGGAAAGAATTAACTTTTTATAAAATTTAGTTCTTAAAATATGCATAAAATCAAATTTAGTTCTTAAAATATGCATAAAATCTTTAAGTTAACAGAAAAACGTCTTTGTTTAGTTGACTGATAATGAATTTACCGATTATTAATTAGATAAGTATAATTGGTAATTAAAGTACTGATTGTCGTATTAATACAAATATTTTATTCTTTATAAAATCCTTTTTGGAAAAACTACTGTTATAATATCCCTAAATATTCTTATGTCAGGGAATAAGAAAAGTGGATTACAACTCTGAGCAAGATGGGAGCTCATGGGTCAATAAGGAACTTGCATGATTTTTTTTAATTTTTTTAATCTATTCTTCACGCAAAAATTAGCCACGACACAAAATTTGAGGCCGATTGAAAAATTTTTTGATTGCAAAAAAAATTATCAAAAATCGTCTTTTCTGAAGCACCTGAAAACGCTTAATTGCATGCACAGTGACGTCACACTATATTGACTTTGCCTAAAATTTTTGCCTTGGATTTCTGACCGTCACCAGAAGTGTCTAGAAGGTAAATATTTAATACTAGCTGTTATACCCGGCCTTGCACGGGTGGGGTGAACAAATTTTTTTTTTATTTCTTAAAATACATTTATAATTTTGTAAATTAGCAATATTACAAATCACCCCGTTATCCCAGGCGCCTCTTTCCTATCCCAGTATTCCCGGTAATCTTATCCCGGTGGTCACGGTAATTTTTCTAATCCCGGCGTTCCCGGTAATTTTCCTATCTCAGTGTTTACGGTAATTTTTATATTCCGGTATTCTGGGTGTCTTTATGGTAAATTTCCTATCCCAGTGTTCTCGGTAATTTTTACAACCCGGTAATTTTTCCATCCCGATGTTCTCGCTAATTTTCCAATCCCGGTGTTCTTGTCACTTTTTACAATCCCGATGTTCCTGATAATGTTTAATATCTTGATGCCTTTATAAAATAACAAATTTGAAACCATAGTAAAAAGTCTAGTAAATTAGTAAGTCTAGTGAAAGAATTAACAAATTTAAAACCAGTGTTTAAAACTAAAATAAGTAAATGAAAAAGTCTAGTGATCTGTCTCATTTGAAACAATGTTTTATTTTTAACTCGTTGTAAGACTGGTAAAACAGGTTTTCAAACACGGAAAAATAAGTGAAAAAAAGCAGGAAAAACGGGAAAAAAAGAATGAAGGAGTGATTTTATTTTTATAAATTATAGCCCATGTCCTATTCTGATGTATAAGCTACATTATGGTTGAATTTCATTAAAATCCATTCAGTAGTTTTTGCGTGAAAGAGTAACAAACATCCAGACAAACATTCACAATTATAATAGTAGTAGGAAAACACTCATATCGGACACTTCAGAAAAAAGAAATCATCAACTAAAACAAAGAAATTCAATTTTGATTGCAATTTTAACTGATGGAATTCTACGTCACTATGCATGCAAACACACTTTGTGTTTTCAGTCACGTGTTTTTTTCTCGACTTTTAAATTGAAATATTTAATTACTTGTACACTTTTTTGAAAAATTGACAAAATATTTCATTTTGTTTTCCAAAAAACTGTATGGATCACTTGAAAGTTTATGAAAATCTGACACATGCAAGTTCCTTATTTGCAAGATTTGCTTTAGAGCAGGGGTTCTGAAATTTGTTATTTAGCAGGCTAAAAAAGTTTCGGGGCACCCCCCAAAAAAGGTTAAGATTTTAGTTCTAAAAAAGATGTCAATAAGAGGTCGCCAGGGGCCTATTTTGAAATTTATTTCGGAAGATGCCCGAAGTTAGCCCTCTCTTGTGCATATTTAATAGGTCCAATGTAGCTTTTTGATCTTTTTTAGGTATATTTTGCATCTTAAAGTACTTAATATAAGGAAAGTTGGGAGTAAGAAAGTTCCAAGTACCAAAAGGGGGTCCTCACCAGAAAAAAATTTAGGAAAGTTGACTATAAAAGAGGTTTTTAACTAGTTTTGGATGCAGGATTTGTATGTTGATGAACAACATACAAATCCTGCATCCAAAACTAGTTAATACTATAAACAATAATTAATACTATAAACAATATTGTAAATAATAGAGTTCCAAGTACAAAAGGGGATCTGGGAGTCATCTCCCAAAACATTTTGGAAATTTGACCATAAGAAAAATGTTTTAACTTGGTTTTGGTGTCCTAATCCGAATTTCGGGTTTCTTTTAAGAAGGATTTGAAGATATTTGGTGTTCCGAACACAAGAATAGAAGGGGAAAAAACTTGAACTAAAAAGTTATTTTTATATTCGATCCAATTTAAAAATCTAGCAATATTTTGCTGCTCTTCTTAATTATCGGCGCGTTTAGTACAAGAATCTTAACACAAGAGCGCCTATGTGCTCTGTGTGTGTTTTTATGAAGCATCTTGTTCAAAGAAATTTTTGAAGAAAATTTTTATAGGCACTGTATATTTGCACGGCCATTTTTCAACTAAACTCTACTCTAACTTCCACGGCTAGGCGTACCATTGGTTCCATCACTAAGCGCCGAGACTGCTACGTCATCACGAGACCTACAGCGCATGCGCCACTGGCCGTTTTGGCCGTCCAAATATACACTTCGATTTTTATACTGTATTAGAACGAAAAAAAAGCAGTTAACATGGTAAAAGTTAGTTGTCAAATTTTTAAAACTAAACAAACCTTTATTTTCTCGGTTGTCAAAAAACATTTTCGCCGTTTGTGTGGCGTGAAATCAAAAGGTCATAGGTGAAAATTAACTGCGACCATCAAACCAAATTTCATCAATTTGTCATTTTTGTTTTTATCTGCGTCAGTCGTTGCAAGCGCCATTTTGCCGAAAAAGCCGTATACTCATTATAACAAACGAAAATGGCTGAAAATAACGTCAAACGCGAGCAATTTAACCAAGAAGACAACAAAAATGACCGAGATGGGCGTCGTAAAGATGTCAGAAATGATCATAGAGGAAATGACAGGAGACCGATGGGACGCGGTCCACCCAACGATAATAACCAATGGGCCAGAAAAGATGTCATCAAAGAAAAGCTTGAATTCATGAGTGGCCCCACTACTAATTTAATGAGCAAAGAAGGTGTCTCAGCCAAAAAGTTCACTGGTCGATGTCGTTTGTTTGTTGGAAATCTCCCCCCATCCATCACTGATGAGGATTTTCGCAAAATGTTCGAGCAATTTGGTGAAGTGGCTGAAGTTTTTCTTCACAAGCAGAAGGGCTACGGGTTTGTGAAATTGGTAAGTAGTCGCTTCTTGGTTCTTAAAGGTTAAAAAGCATGTCAATTTGGTCTTTTTTAAATGCAAAAATGTGCAAATCATTCATTAACAATCAATATTATTGCTTGTTTTCTGTAGTTGCACAATAAGGCAGTTGTGTAATAATGAAGTAAATTTATTCACTTTCACCCAATTTTCCAAAAATTATTTACAGGACCAGTTTTGTGTGGGTGTAGAATACACTTATTTTAGTTGAATACTTTTAAATTGTCCGAGTTGGATATTTTTTATTTATTTTATTTTTTACTGTCACTATACACTTGACTAATGTGATATGTGTCAAATTTCAGGATACTCGACAGAATGCTGAGACTGCTAAGGCAAGTTTAGATTTTACTGTTAAAGATGGCAAATCTCTACGAGTAAGATTTGCTACCCATGGAGCTGCCCTCAAAGTCAAGAATCTCTCTCCTTGGATTTCGAATGAGTTGTTAGAGGCTGCTTTCTCTGTGTTCGGCGATGTTGAAAGAGCTGTTGTGATTGTCGATGATAGAGGACGGCCAGTTGGTGAAGGAATTGTTGAGTTTGCCCGAAAGCAATCGGCTCAAACAGCCATTAAGCGTTGCACAGACGGATGCTATTTGCTAACAAGGTAAATTCTAATTACTATGATAGAAATAAGTAGGTTCAATTCCGTTAAAGGTCCTGCTAAATACCGCCGTGCTCTTTAGGTCACTCAAAAGTAGAAAATTGCTAAATAATTTCAAACTAATAGATTAAAATGTTTAGTTAGATCAATTACTGTTCAGTTTATCAATAGAAATCAAAAACATTTGTTGATATTTGAATATATGGCACTCATAAAAACTTGGTTTTATTAGCGGGCCTTTAACGGAATTGAACCAACAAGAAATTTACTTAATTTTAAGCTGAACAGTTAGCCACAGCTTCGAATTAGAGTAATAGGGTCATTCCATGTGAAATCAACCAATTAAAATGCAATTTTTGCAGGTGATGTCTCAGATTTTCTTGAAATTTACAATATGTGTTGTACACACTTAGTGTTGTAAAACTGTGAAGTTTCAGATTTTTCTGATGATTTTTTCAAGAGATATGGCCTTTCAAAACTTCAAAATTTTCAGTTTTCTGGAATTTTAGGTAATTTTCAAATAGCTGTATCTCATCAGCTATTCATGCTAAAGACATGAAATTTGTTTTAAATTATTCAGTATTGTATGATGTTTCATAATATATTAACCCTAACAAAGATATAGATTTTTAAAATTTAAAATTTTTTAAATTTTTCAAAAAAATTTAAATATTTAAAAATAGGTATAATTGATTTTCTTTTTAAAAATATATTATTTCAAACACACTTTCAGCAACATATGGGCCAAATTTCAAGATGGTATCTTCATGGGTTCAGAGAGAAAAAAAATGTTTTCTACCGTAATGTGCTCTTATATTTGGGAAAAAACACATATTTTGAGCTAGTAAAGAGCATTTTACCTACAAATACTACCAATTTATTTAGGAATATTGATATTTATGCATAATTTACACTTACTTTCATTTTGAAATATTTAAATTTTAAAATTTTAATTTTTTAAAACTTAATTTTTTTTTAAATTTAAATTTTGAAAAATGAAATTTATTTCCAATTAAAATTAGACAATTTATAAGAAAATGTTCAACATAATACTATTACTTTATCTAGTATCAAAGGATCGTAAGAAGTTCTAAAATTTTAAAAAGATTAAGATGGAAGAGCTCTAAATAAAATTCATTGTCAGAAATGAAACCGTAAAAAGCAATCATACAATAATTTTGTCTGAGAAATCTTATTTAGTAATGTATAGGTATAAAATTGCAAATTAAACATACCCAAGTGATGTGTATCGGAAAAGGAGAACAGTCTTTGTTAGTATTTATTCTTTATTCAAAGGTATAAAAGCATGGTATTGTTGTGTTCCAACAATTGTTATGGCTAATCTTGTTTTTAGTGACTTATCTTCTTCAAACAGTCTGATATGAAAACAAAACTTTTATGAGTTTTTAGTAAATCCCCTGTGGCAAAATCAATTTCTTTAAAATAAACAAATTGAACTGTTTCCATAGCATTGTTCCAATGGAAGCTTTGTGTAAAACCATCTTGTAAAACAAATGAATAATTCTCAGCTAAGTCTAAAATTATAACAGCTTCTGTTTCCTCCAATCCTAATTTCTTTTCAATGGTCAGTAAAAAATTTACCATCCATCTCCTTTTTTATGTCAGCAATATCGAGTATATTGAAGAAGGAAAGTCATTAAAAACAAGATTCGAAATGTGAGGAAGATGTTCCATTTAAAGAGATTGTTGGGTATGTTGCCTGTGACAGGCATGAGATTCTTCCGAATTTTTCCGGAATTTCCGAATTTTCCGATTTTTTTGGGAATTTTCAGACTTTTTCCGAATTTTCGGATTTTTTTGAGAATTTTCAGACTTTTTCCGAAATTTTCAGGATTTTTTTACATTTTGAAAATTAAGCGTTTCTAAATGTTAATTTTTTTATATCCTCAAAAAATTTTTGAAAGAAAAATTCACGTAACGTAAAAACTAGAACTCTACCTCCCCTTATCAGCGCCCGTTCCCCACCGTTCCGGACAGCGCGTATCGCTCTTCGGTTGACCTTGCCCAGTTGCTTTCATTCTTTCTGTAGGCGCGTAATTTTTTAATTGTTACATTAAGATGGAATATTAGTTAAGAACCTGATTAGTAATGACGACCTCGCGCAACGATATTGTTGTCCGTTTGGATGGAACTGATGTTCGAGCGATAGACAAAGGAATCGAGAACAGCTGGAGTTGGCTAGAGAAAAAATTAATGGCCTGTTCGTTCAAGAATCCATAAGAAAAATCAGTAAACCCGGATTTGCCTACTGCTTAATATGTTCTAAAGATAATCTTCATATTTTATTTGATTTTTTCCTTCTCACTAGATATCGCCGTTATAGTCAAATAATTTGAAAGAGAACACCTTGGCCTTCATCACCATGTAATATTTTTAATATCTGAGGTTTTTTTAGGAATATAGCAAGATTTATGCATAATGCATCAACAGCTTTAATTAATGTGAATGAGAAGTGATCTTTTTTCCCTAGCTGATATAAACTTTAGCATGTGTTTCCCGAGTTTCAGCTGGTTTCAGCACCTTTTTTTCTTTTATTGGAACTCAAGGAGAGTTGGAGTGTTTATTATGACAGTTATTACTATTTATTTCTTCAAGATTTCGCTTGCATTCGGATGGAATTATTTATTGCTAAAACAGAAAACATGTATGTGTTTAAGTGTCTAGTTGAAAATTACGGTGTTACGGACATCGATTAAAAATTACGGATTAAATGAAGTCTCGAAAATTTCTGCGCTTTAAAAATGTATTTGCTTCCCTTTTCTCCATGCAAAGTACGATTTTTCATGGTTTCGTCAACTCGTAGCCTGTATGACAACCTGGGAAAACTTTAATATCGTTTCCATCAATGTTGAGTGGAATTTGGGCCTGCTATTGGTCTATGGTTTTGTTTGAGGGAGGTCGGATTGTTGAACCTTTCTTCCAGGCATGAGTTTCTTCCGCAGAAAATCGAGATGTCCCGCTTTTTCATTGTTTCGTGGCCCGCGAACTAATTGTAATTCAGATTTTACTTTTCCGGATTATTTTCAAGAAAAATCACGAGTTTTCGCGGAAAATCGTGAAAGTTTCGTTTTTGTTTAATTCGCGGAGTGTACCGCTTCTGCCGCGATGCTTTCGTGGAAGGCCGCGGACGTCAGGTTTAAGTCGGCTTCTTCTCGCGTTGTTATTGCGATGTAGAAAAAACAACTTGACCGTGGTTCGAAGCCAACAAGTCCGGTGTTACTAAATCGTACAACAGCTCTGGTTACGGAAAGCTTTTTTTTGAAACTTGGCACCTCTGCGAAGTGCCCCCCGGCCCGTGGGAGCAGCTCGATAGGGGCCGCCCGTCGCGAAAGGAATAAAGAGAGGCAAAGCCCTCACTTAAAAAAATTTTGATGGTGTTCCAAAATAAGCTAAAACCTTGATTTTTAGGATCAAATTTTCAAAATTTTTCTGGGGAGACCCCCAAACCCCCTTTTGGTACATGGAACTTTATTATACCCAATTTTTCGTATTATTGTCATTTATATGCCCAAAATCAAACTAAAAACTTATTTAAAAGATACATTGAACCCACAAAACTAAAAGGAGGGTTTTTTTCCACAAAATTTCGTTCCCGCAGTTTTTCCGAATTTTTGCTTTTTTGTCAATCTCATCCCTGCTGTGAGAATGAATGGTGGATGGGATGTGTTATGTCAAAAGACCAGTCAGAAGAAGTTGAAATTTCTTTTTTACATCCCTGTGGACCAACACCATCATTTTCTTATCCAAGAAAACCAAATATTTTGACTGTGCCTAAAATCTTTACATTGTGTAATTTACATCCAACAACTGCAAGGGGAAGAATATATCAAGTTCCTGAGATTTTGAAAAAGTCTGTTGTAAAATTTTTCTAAAATCTGAACTTGTGTAATTCATAATAAGAATTCAAGAACTTAATTATGTAGTAATAGGTGTACATAATTTGCAATTTTATACCTATACATTACTAAATAAGATTTCTCAGACAAAATTATTGTATGATTGCTTTTTACGGTTTCATTTCTGACAATGAATTTTATTTAGAGCTCTTCCATCTTAATCTTTTTAAAATTTTAGAACTTCTTACAATCCTTTGATACTAGATAAAGTAATAGTATTATGTTGAACATTTTCTTATAAATTGTCTAATTTTAATTGGAAATAAATTTCATTTTTCAAAATTTAAATTCAAAAAAAAAAAAATTAAGTTTTAAAAAATTAAAATTTAAATATTTCAAAATGAAAGTAAGTGTAAATTATGCATAAATATCAATATTCCTAAATAAATTGGTAGTATTTGTAGGTAAAATGCTCTTTACTAGCTCAAAATATGTGTTTTTTCCCAAATATAAGAGCACATTACGGTAGAAAACATTTTCTTTCTCTCTGAACCCATGAAGATACCATCTTGAAATTTGGCCCATATGTTGCTGAAAGTGTGTTTGAAATAATATATTTTTAAAAAGAAAATCAATTATACCTATTTTTAAATATTTAAATTTTTTTGAAAAATTTAAAAAATTTTAAATTTTAAAAATCTATATCTTTGTTAGGGTTAATATATTATGAAACATCATACAATACTGAATAATTTAAAACAAATTTCATGTCTTTAGCATGAATAGCTGATGAGATACAGCTATTTGAAAATTACCTAAAATTCGAGAAAACTGAAAATTTTGAAGTTTTGAAAGGCCATATCTCTTGAAAAAATCATCAGAAAAATCTGAAACTTCACAGTTTTACAACACTAAGTGTGTAAAACACATATTGTAAATTTCAAGAAAATCTGAAGACATGAGGTTTTGACCATTGGTTGATTTCACATGGAATGACCCAATAGGATTAGTACTTTCTGCATTTCAAATTATTGCAATCTTTTCTATTCAGCTTTCTAATTTGGCTATCTTTCATATTAACCTGTGGGCTGTCAGTTTTAGTTGTGCAATTTTTTTAATGGGCAAATGGTAGTACTATAGATCAGGGGTGGACAACCCAAGTGATCTTGAGGGCTACTTTGGAAAACCCCAATACTCCCGTGGGCCGCATGTAAAATTTTGGGATATTGGCTGTTCAGAATGACAGTGAAGTAAGATGAAAAAAAACTAGGTATAGATTGACCTTAAGGAGGAACAAACACCCTCTCTATAGGAACTTAACAGGTGCTGTTAAAACAATATGAATTACTTAAAAATAAGGTCACCTCCTCTGGCGCATATAGAAATTTATTTCGGGAAGGGCCCAAATTTTCCTAATAATTCATGCTAGATTTTTCACCAGGAAAGAAAATTTCAAATTCATCCTCAGCCCCCATGCTTATTCAATAGGTTCAATATATCTTTTTTTTTTAATTTTAGGTAGGATTCGCTTCTGGATGAACTTATATACTTAAGAGTCGTGAATATTAATCCCAAGTACTAAATGGGGTCTGTGGGTCTTCCTTTAGAAAATTTTTGGAAATTAGAATCTAAATAACAGGTTATTAACTTGTTTTGGGGCTGGATGCAACTACATTCTGTATGGTGCTAAAGAACCATATTTCACCTAATAACAATCGCCCAAGAATGCCTGCTCAGGAGGTGGTGTTTTACTACGATCCGATTGACACATTTTCCTCCTGATTGGCTGAAGCGTTCCACTACGTAGCTATGCGCGCTGGAAAGGGAGGGTGCAATCAAATGCACGTCGTTCAATGACGTAGTTCTTGAAACCAATCAGCGGCATGCTGGAAGAATGACTCAGGAAAACGATAGTTGAGTTGTTTGGAAGTAGGATTCGACCGGTCTGAGAATTGTCGCGAAACGTTGTTGCATCCGGCCCTTGTTCTCTTAGAACTGAAAACTGTCTGTTCTCTAGAACTATCAACTTCTAATTTCGGGGGGTCATAACATAAAACTTTAACTTTTAACTTTATTAAATCTCGTAAGCCTCTAAATTATTTCAAGTTGGCAAAGGCAATTTAGTATATTAAACTTTTTTCTTTTATCTTCAGCTCCCCACGCCCAGTAGTTGTTGAGCCATTGGAACAAAGAGATGAAGAAGATGGTCTTCCTGAGAAGAACTTCCAAAAAAGCAACAAGCAATACTTGAAAGAGCGTGAGATAGGACCTCGTCTAACTGAGCCTGGTACTTTTGAGTTCGAATTCTCCAACCGCTGGAAGAAACTTTATGAGCTTGAGCAACAGAAACGAGAGCATTTAGAAAAAGAAATTGAAGAAGGTCGCAGGGCACTAGATGAACAAATGGAGTTTGCCATTTATGAGCATGAAGCTAATCTTCTGCGAGAAAGTAAGTAAATAATTTTTTTTATTAATAGGTCTGATATTGATCCTCTCATCTTACATCAACATATGACCTGAATATTATAAAATATTAACTATTTTGAGTTTATTAATTATTTGTGTACGTTGCAGGATTACGCCACATGGAAGAACAGAGCAGCATGATTGCACGAGAAAGAGAACTGAGGTAAGTACATACTGTGTTAGGTTTTTTAAAGTTTTAACAACATTGAATATATGCCTTAGAATGCAATTGTTAAAAAAATAAAGTTTAGTTTTGAACTTGTATTTTAAGTTTTTGAAATTAGGACCGTTTTGGAAAGCATTTTGTATAATATTTTAAATTAAATTTTAGACGAGAGGAAGAAATCAGACGTGAGGAAAATCGTCGCCAACAGGAAATGATTTTGAGGCAACAACAAGAAGAAATTTTACGAAATGACTTAAGACGCCGACAGGAAGAAAACATGATGATGGGTGTAAGTAAAATTATATAATTTACAACTTGTACTTTTTTCTAGAACAAATCGCCTGTTCTCAGGGACCATCCATTAATTTTAAAACTAGTTTGGGGGCTGGCAGTTAATATCCTTCAGTAATCGATTCCTCCATTTGTAATCAGGGATTTTAATTTTTCTGTTTGCTTTCTTTTGAAGTTACTTTTGAGAAAACTAATTAGTCATTTGCCAATCCTTAATAATTAATAAAACTGGCTTGAATCTTTTCTTTCCTAACTGCTGCATGTAAATTATACAGGAATAATATTTTTCAGACTTTTATAAACTTTTCAACAAAAATTTCAAACTTTCAATGGAAAAAAATTAGCTAATAAACTGGAACTTTGAGCTAAAAACTACATATTTTTCATTTTTTGTGAATGTTCTTGGTTCATGAGGATCTTTCTTATGGTAAATTTTCATATCTGAGGCTGCTAAATAATTTTATTGGTTTGGTTTACGATCTTATTGATTCTTGCAGTTTTCAGACTTATTGTTTTTGAGGATCTTTCTGTAAATTTTCATATCTGAGGCAGCTAAATAATTTTATTTGGTTTGGTTTACGATCTTATTGATTCTTGCAGTTTTCAGACTTTTTGCTTTTTTGTCAATCTCATCCCTGATTATACCACTAATTATTGAAAAATAATTTTACCTCTTCTACCCTGAAAAGGACGGTTAGTTTTCCTTCATAGTTTTAAGAATTTTTAAAACGTTGATGCACGGGTGTAGAACAAGTCCGAACATGGTTTGGGGGGGATTTTTGCACAAGTTTTTAAAGAAAAAACTCTTCTAATCCAAGTTGTTATTTGTAACAAATATTTTAGGCTTGGGACAATATTATAACGTCCAAATTCTATGGAAATTGGTGAAAACTACGGATCTTTGGGGGGAATGAGTTTCCTTGGTGAATACCTGAAAGTTGGCTTTTCCTTGGAATTTTATTGATGTGCTAGAAAAACGTATCCATAATGTAATTGGCAATTTTCACTAAAAATCACGTTCTTGTTTTATCACAACAATGTTTTTGACTTACAAGAAAGAATAAAAGAAGGTGTATTAAATCCATCAAAACTAAAACTTATGGATTATTTGGTAATAATACAACCTTGCAAAAGTTAATTAAAAAAACTTTATTTCATAACAAAAACTCTGTAATATAAACTATAATGAAAATATGGGAATTATATTTTCGTGTAAAACTTTTGATGAAGACATTTGGGGGAAATTTTGGACGATATTGTGTTCTGGGAAAATATTGGGACTTGGAACATATTTAGCACTCCTGCTTGGATGTCTCGATAGTTTTTTTAATTAAATTTTTTCTTAGGGTGGAGGCTATCCTGACATGATGGATAGGGTAAGTCCTTTTTTTAGTTAACCTTTAGTTTATAGTATGCATACCATGCATCATTTTCAGCATTTTTTCATTTATGAATTGCATGCTTCTTTTTGTTTCAAGTTAACTTTGGAAATCCTCACTACATCAGATAAATGTATAATTTTTCAAAGCTTCGGTTTTAATACCATGCCATGCAAACAGCATGCATAGCCAAGCAGCTGTATTTCTTTTGCTTGTTTTCTTTTCACTGGAGTTATTTACGTTTTCATATCCCATTCATATAAGTTTTTTCATATCATTCAGGATTTAATCAAATCATTAGTTAATGTGTAGTACCTTTAAACTTGCATTTTGTACTTTACTACTCAGAATGTGGCTAGTGCTTTGAAAGCAGGGTGCTTGTATAGGCTGAGGAAATAAAAGTGCAGGGTGCCTATATAGACTGAGGAAAATTTCCATGCTTTGGTACTTCCATAGCATGTTCATGTCCTTCCTCTTTTCACCAGGATGCAGCTATGCGGCAGATGCAGGGGGCAGGACCATTGTCTCCACCTATGTCTGGTGATCCTATGAAGCCCTCTGCGCCTGGTTATGGCCCTAACGGTATGATGCAAGGACCCCCCATGGGGATGCCACCGGTAAGGTTTCTCACTGAATTGGGTTTCATAGGGCAGGCTGGTTTTGCAGAAATATAAAATTTTCAATTTAGGGTGTTTTTAAACCGCAGGTTGGCAGTGTTAGAGTTAGCTGACTTACGATTCATGGTGCTTGCTACCTCAATCTGATAGTGTAATTCCGTGACAATTTCCGGAAGTTGGACTTAGCGGTTTTGCTCTGTTAGTTTTGAAATTCTTGTTTTCAAAGGATATGTCCATCT
Source organism: Tetragnatha versicolor (assembly GCA_024610705.1). NCBI lineage: Eukaryota > Metazoa > Arthropoda > Arachnida > Araneae > Tetragnathidae > Tetragnatha > Tetragnatha versicolor. The sequence goes on from JANDEH010000003.1 coordinate 52,366,198, forward strand.
TTAGGAAAATAATCTTTATTATTTTAAGAAAAACTCAATGATTCGCTGCATGTATGAGAATTTTTAGTTCCTATTAATGCAAAGAAGTAATTATGGTTTAAGGAATTGTTTTATATTTGGACCTAGCAGTTAGGGAAAATTGCCAAATTTAAAACCTGAGGAAAAATCCTTTAGAGAACCATTTTTGATGTGAATATCTACTTTTTGAGTTAAAAATGGTGATTTTTATGATATTTTCAAAAACTGCTGTAGCTGTCTAAAACTTCAACCCAGAATCTTTTGAAATTGAAATAAACAAGTTTCAAAAGTTGGAAAATTTTTAAATAATTTAGTGGAGTCCATGTAATTGAAATTTTAGATTTTATCTATGATTAATTTATATTGCCTGTTGTGGGGTATAAATATCAGCATTCCTGCACTCTTTTGAACTAAATAAATATTTTTGGAAAAAATCATCAATTAACACTAAGCCTTATTAGTGTTAAGTCATTCACAAAGCTAAATTTATGATGGCAGTAATTCATTTGTTGCTATGACACATGCTGCTGAATATTTGCTGCTACTTCGTCTTTTCTTATTTGTTATGGTGATCTTTATCTTGACTATTAGTGTATTTTCTCTTTGAATCTGCTTTTAAATGTACAGTTTTGGCAGATTTAAAATCTATTTTCTTTTTAAAAAATCAAGTTTTCAATGCATCATATGATGGAACTTGAAAAAATGCTATATGTGATGCATGGATTGTATACTCATAGTTAGTTTTTATGTTTATCCTGGATATTTAGAAAATTAACTTACTATGGTTAATATAATTTTTCTTAATGATGGTAAAAAATTCTTTCGACATATTGCCAACTAAGCGTTAAACAAATTTTAGTGGGTCACTGTCTTGATCTGTACTTAATCTTTTATATAAGATAGTGAGTGAATTTGAATAATGTATTTAGAATTTGGTCTTATCCTTTGGGTTCTCGTTTTAAACAGTTTCAAATTCTTTCTGCCACTATGTCCATTGTATTGGGGACAAATATTACTATTTTGGTAAATTAAGTTTTTCCATGGAATAAACCATAGAAGATTCTCAATTCATTTCACCTTGTGTGTAGCTTCCTTCTCAAAGTATTCGTTCTATATCTCTTATTAAACTAAAGTAAATGAGCGTTTAAGCCAGAGGTGGCCAACCCAAATGATCTTGAGGACCACTTTAGGAAACCACAATACTCTCGTGGGCCGCATGTAAAATTTTAAGCCATTAGCTGCTCAGAATGACAGTGAAGTAAGCTGAAAAAAAATTAGGTATAGATTAGGGAGATTTTTAGATCCTTAGCTTAGTTTGACAGTTTCCTAAATTAAATATTCATTTATATTGGCCTTTTAGGAACAACTTTCACATTCTCCATAGGAACTAAATAGGCACCATTAAAAAAACACTATAAATTACTCGAAGCTAAGTTAGGACACCTCTTCTGGCGCTTATAGAAATTTATTTTGGGGGGGATTTTCCTAAAATTTCATTCTAGATTTTTGCGAAAACTTCAAATTCATCCTCAGGCTCCCACCCCCCATACATATTCATTATGTTCAATGTATCTTTTTAAAAAAATTAGGTAAGAATGGCTCCTGTGGATGAACTTAATATACTTAAAAAGTTGGGAATAATAGAGTACCAAGTACTAAAAAGTGGGTCTTCTTGGGGCCCTCCCCCTGATAATATTTGTAAATTCGACTCTAATTAGCAGGTTTTTAACTTGTTTTGGTACTCTTAGTCTTAATTTCTTTAGCTTAACTTAAAACTTTAACTCTTGACTTTTTAAAAACTTGCGGGCCGCAAAATTATTTCAAGTGGCTGCGGGTTGGGCACTCCTGGTTTAAGCTATTGACTTTTTAAGCTTTGGTAATTTGGTCAGTGGTCTAAACTACTACGGAGTTGCTTATTTATCTATGTGTTTTTTGTTTGCTTTTATAAAACTTAATTGTCCTGAGCAGATATTATCTTAAGCTAGTAAATATTTGAATTAATGGAAGAAAAATTTTATTGCTCGATACTTTTTTATGACCCATATATTTCTTAATTAACATTTCCCTTGTTATTTGATTGATGAGCTTATTTAAATACTGGCGTTCAATATCAATTCACTTCTTGAATTTGGGGATAGTCGTTATGTTTCAGTTGGATTTGTTGGGGAAAATTAGGTTTTGATCTTGTATTTTAGGGCGTTAACAAGCTTGGAATGTTAAAATTTCAATTAATGGTTGCAACTTAAAAATTTTTCATCTTTTTTTTAAACCATTTCACATTCAATTCTTTTCCTTTTCAAGGTAGTTGGTCCATTTTCTATTCTGTTTTGATAAGATCTTCCTTTCATTGCTTTTCTAAAAATATTTTACTTTCATAAAATTTTAAGAGGAATTTGGATTCCTTTTTCAAGTACGACCTGTTGCCGTTTTTTCTCGTTGTCATTATTTTTTTCTTTACCCTGGGATAGACGTCTCACTAATGTGATAACTCGTCACGGCATTACTATCTATTTCCTTAGAATTTGCTGTTGAGTGAAAAGATAGTTTTTTATTGATATTCAAGAAACACCCTTCATTTGAATGACAAAACCGATTTAAAAGAATAAATTTTTGGAAAATCTCAATTGGGTGATTCCCAAACCATTGTATTTACTGCTCATTTTCCATTATTGGGTAGTTAAGTGATTTTGTGAGATCTAATAATTCTTTACTGATATACTATAGGCTAAAACATGATCATTATTTTATTTTTCGGTATTAGACATCTTGGGCAAAAGTGAAGGATTTGATGATCAGATTATTAGTACTGTAGAATTTTTAAGGAAAATATGTTGAAAATTTACTTTGTGTTAAAATAATGTATCAAAATTTAGAGAAAATTTAATTACCAATTTAAAAATTTTTAATCTTGTTACGAGTGAGACTAGACGTTCTAAGTTGCCATCCTCAAAGGATGCATGCTTTTTCTTGGTTGATAAAGTGATTTTTTGGAGTATGAATATAGTATTTTGTCTTCTGACTAAAATACCTTGACATTTTTATAGATTGTGTTGGAAGAGTTAAGCTAACATCATCCGCTATTTTATAAATCTGGTGTGATTTCTACTTTTTCTTATGCATTTATCATTAGCTGAATGTAAAATTGTTAAAATTTGTGAAAAGAACTGAATTATGTGGCAAGGTTTAAGTATTGATTCCCTTGTGAAGAAAGTAGCTTATCATGATATAGACTTCCCAAACCTCCTGCTTCGAGCTTAAGTCTTCAGCTATTTACTGGCCCCTAATTTTCAACCAGGGCTGTGGTGGTGTATAAGCGATTGTTAGCAAGATATGAGAATTAAATTTATTTAATTACTCACCCATCTCGAGTTATTGAATTGAGTGAATAATTTACTTCCGTTTCTGCAAGTTCCAGAAACCCCATTACTCTGATGTATAAAAGAATCCCTTACCTTAAATTTCATAGCTATTCTGTGGTTAAATAGTTTTTAACCACTTATTCTTACAATTTTTCAAACTAATCAAAATAGTGACTCCCACGTAATTTAGAAATATTTATTTTTTAAATGTATTTAACCTCTGAAATTATTCTAAACATTCATATTGTTTATTAAATTTCAATTTTTAATGTAGGTTGGAAACTAATAATTATAATTATGTTTTAACTTAAGCCCCCTGTGTCTGGCATAAAAGTCTGGTAATGAACCTTATGTGCTATAAAAAAAATTAACCTGAATCATATTTAAAATCAGGTTATACATTGTAGTTTTTATTGATTTAAAAAAATTGAACTGCAAAAAACAGTCTGGAAATATTGAGTGCATGTTTTTGCATCACAATTAAAAGTATTTGTATTTTCATAATAGAGAGTTAATAGTTAAAATTTTTTAAACTTTATTTTTTCTCCCTTTTAGTCCCGTTTAATTAATAAAAAACACCAAAAGCATGTAAAAGGTTGGAACTTTTCATGCTTTTATTAAAGCTGGAAAGTTGGCAGGCTTGCCAATATGTCATGTTGTGTGGTATATCTCAAGAAAAAATAAGTTTTGTCCTAGAAGTTTTTAGTGCAAACTATATCATGGGTCTGATCTGATTCAGATGAGAGAGATAAGAAAGAAGAAAGATTAGTTTTTTAATTTTCGGTTAAAATCTAGGGACGGTCATCAAACATATAATGAAGCTTTTCTTGTTGCATAATTGGTACCAAATATGTCTAGATTGAAATACTCTTTGTTTCTAATTGAAACTTTTTAATGAAGGTTCAGTTGAAAGTTTCAATTCAGAATTAATACTGAACTACTTGAGGGTAAACCTCTAATGTAAATTGTTATGACTATTAAAATGGGATTTATTTTTTCAAATTCACAATGTTCGTTGAAGTTAAATTAATATAATGCATTAAGTCTTGTAAGTTTTCAGTCTTAAGACTACAGAAATTACTACTACATTTGAATTGTTTTAATCTCATACAAAAATTTAAAATGGTCAACTAGATCTAAAATTTATTATTAAGACTCCACGAAATCACAAATTTAATTGGTAATGCAATTACTTCTATCTTGTATCCCATGTGATTGATTATAGCTCTTACCGAGATCGATTAAAATTTTACCCTTATGCTATAGTATTTGAGATTATTTAGGGGTGTTTCAGTAAAGCCTTACTGATGTTGCAAATTATATACGATCAATACATTGATATCTATTGCATTCAACGTCAATGATCTACATTTTGGTAATCAACTGTTTTTGTATTTATTGATTCTTTAGCGCTTTTTGAGCCTGAAGGAATTTAGTAACATGTCTGTGAGACATTTTTTCAGAAAATTTCTGTATACTAACTAGTGCTCCTTGCTTTTTTTTCTTTCCTTGGTGTTCCTGATTTCCTGCTGGTTCGCGTTTCAATGATGGCCTGTTTCTCCATAATATAATAAATTCGTGTTGCCCTCGCAATATGAAAATTCCCTGAACTTTATACAACTACCTTTGGTTGTACCAAATGACTCAAAACATTTGACTGAATAGCGCCAATCTCGTTTTGATCAGCCACCAATGGGCACCACTTATTCACCCAGCGGAGATCCCATTAACGACATGAGTGGCCCCCCTGCCGGAGCAGTTAGAGGTGGCATGCGAGGCCCCCATGGGCCTCCTCATGATATGATGGAGAATATGGAAGATTATGGTATGGATTCGAAGAGACGTCGCTATTGAATGACTTACCAGTGAATGAATAATGATCATTTTCTTTACTTTGACTAGCACTCATCTAATCAGTGTTTTTTGTGGTGAAACGACACGCAAATTTTAGTGTTAGATTCTTGGATGTCCATCGGTAATCATTATGAATTTTTTGTTACTCAGTTCTGTAATTGGTGTATGAAAATAAATGCATTTTTATCATATTATTCCATGTTACGTTTGAATTTGCCGTCCAAGTTTCTTTTATTTTCGTAGATTTCTGGCAAAAGATGTAATTTGATTTTTTTGAATGTAATTTATAGATGCGGTTATCAGACTTATGAACATTCTTTTGAGTATTTTGTTTTGTTGGGGAATAGAGAATATTGCTTGATTTGGGATCCCTAAAACTACAAATAGACATTTTTTTTTCTAAAAAAGTTTTGCTTTGCATAGTTCTCTTGCTATTGTCTTGGCAATCGAAAATTAATCACGTGAATAAGTTGTTTAATGAAGTTTTAGTTTATTTCATATTTAGAAGATTTCAGTTTTGTATAAATGATTGAATAATGGAAAATATTTTTACTCCGTAGTACCTGCTGTGCAATTTATGTAAAGATAGTGTTCCTTAAAATAAAGGCTTATCCTTCATTAAATTGCGTGTTTTAGTTTAAGGCTGTAAACAGTACAAGCACTATTCAAATTTGATTAACAAAAATTATTATGTTGGTGAAATCAAAGATAAGACTTACAATTAGTCCAATTTAGCTGAAAACCATTATTTTAAAGTTTTAATTTGTAATTGCCATGTTCTCCTAGAGGGAGGCAGTTAGTTCTTAAAACTCTAGTGAGAGGCTTCTGGGTCAAGAAAATATCTTAAAGGGAATATTGTGTGTCCAAAAACTTAGAAAAATTGCTTTTTACTCTATAACATTTACTTAGTTGATGCTCCTTGTGTGAACATGATGACTTGATAGAATAGTGGTAAAATTTAATTGATTTGAGCTTTCTTGGTTTTGATGTCATTTGTTGCTTTGTCAGCAGACATTCAGAAACTCCTCCTGGAATCCATTTTTTTGCCAGCATAAATCCTGGTTTATCGAAATTTTCAAATAACTTGAGTTTATCAAGAAAGCACACAATTAGGTACATTTAAAAAATATGTGCAAAGCTGCAGCTTTATCAACATCTTTTATGAAGAATCCAGTCCCACCGTCCCGGCTCTAAACGTGATTACATAGTAGCATACTTGCCAACTTTTACAGATTGTCCTGTTGAAATGTATGGATTTTTGTATAGTTTTACAGTCTTACGGATGGATTGGAAATTTTTCTGGATATTATATTTCTTTTCACTTTAAAACCAGATTTCTCTGCTAATCCCTGTCCTTTCGATTTTTGCAATATTGGTCCTTTTATTGAGTGAATTTTGGACTTTTTTGTAAGTCTTTCGGATTTGCTTGCGAGTCTCTTGGGTCTCAATATGCGCTTGCTCGGTAAGTTTGCTTCTTCTCGTGTTCTCTGATCACAATCACAATGAGGAAAAGAACTTAAACGAGATTAAACCCTGTGATTGTCTCCCATCATCGAGTTGTTTTCAAAGCTAGTTGATGTGGAATTCTTAATTGATATGTTGGCTTACCCTTGCGTTCCTACACCAGCAACTCAAACTTATTTAACTTAATCACTAGCTGCTGAAAATGACGATGGAAGTTAAGAAATAATTTTTGCAAAAGGCTGTAATTATCTTAGATATTAAAGTAAGCTTGTAAAAATTTAAGTTAACATACCTATAAATTTAAATAAAGAAAAGGTCTTACTGAAGTAAGTTTTTAAAAGTTGGCAAGTATGTAGTAGCTACGCCATTTTGAAAGAAATTTTTCAACATTGGTAGCATTAATATATTTTTATGCAAAATCCGGTCCCACCATCAGTTCTACCATCAGTAAGTTCTTTTTTCATTATGAAAAAAATATGCTATTTTATACATCCTTTTCAGAATACTAAAATCTTCCTTACTACTTTTTTAACTGGGTGGTTCTATGATATCAGTTGGGTTTTGCCATTTACTGATGTTTTTTTAAACTTGTTGGAACAGAAATCCAAAGAAAACTTATATGATTATACTCAATTCATTTAGAATTGGTGCTTGAGAAATAGTGCTTTCCCCCACGCTAGAAGCGTAACCATAGTTACGCTCTTCGAGCAGCCAATAGTAAGCCTTCTTCGTCTTTTTTACGAGGATAGTTGCTATGGTTACCGATCGGTGGTGGGGGAAGGAAATATTTTCAAGCGCCAGTTCAAAATGAACAGAGTATAGCGAAGAAATCTGCATTACGGGTTACTGTGTGCACTTTTGATTTCACGGCAGAGAATAGTTAGGGAAAGTTGCTGGACACTTCTCTCTTGACTTTTTTCAAATATTTGCTTTTTCCAAGACTTTTTTAGGTATAATGATATTTTTCATGTGTATAAACAGGGGTTAGGGCGGTGAGTGATGTGATTCTTCCACCAATTTGCTTAGCAAATAAAAATCCAACAATTCGATTTGCAAAACTGAAATTCTACTTACTTATTTTCCAATCGTTTTATACTGAAAACTGACCGCTAGCGTGGCCTAGTACTAAATTTTAAGAAAAATCAAAAACAATTTTAAAAAATAATGTGAAAATTGGTTAAGATTTAAGCTTAAAAATATGAATCTAGCATATCTAGATCTCGGGAAGTAGAAGCCAATGGAACCCCATCTACTTAAAATGAAGAATTTAGGTGCCATAAATTTTTTAAAAATATTTTCCGCCAATTTTTTGTCTGTGTAATCACATGTATGGTGTGGGCAGCAGTCGACCTGCATTGTTTCCTTTTCTTCCTAGGACTACTTGATAACGGATGGGTGTCACCACAGATTGCAATCCATGTATCAACTAAAAATATAAATTTCTTTAAGTGAGAATTGTTAAAAAAATATTGTGTATACCAGTGGTTCCCAACCTTTTGTGGCCCATCGCCCCTTTCTAGAAGTTGACTAACACCTATCACCCCCTTTTTATTCTCTGTATGTCTAATTTTAATTTAAAGTAAAGTGTAAATAATAAAGCAATTTTATATCCGGGGTTCCTCCCCCAGAAAATTTTTGGAAATAAGACTCCAAAAAACAGGTTTTCAACTAGTTATGGTACACCTAATTCCAAATTTCGGACATATTTTTAAGGCGGAAACAAATTGGAGCCGAGCGGCATAAGCGAACAGCCACGAACACGCTCTGCGCACGCGCAACTCGGAGGCGCTAAGAGCGGCGCTTGCGCAGAGCGTGTTCGTGGCTGTTCGCTACGCCGCTCGGCTCCAATTTGTTTCCGCCTTTTGGTAGAATTTGAATTTTTATGAACTAATTATAAAAAAATTATTATGTTCCAAGTGCAAAAGGGGGTTTGGGCCCCCCCCAGAAAATTTTTGGAAATTTGCCCCTAATAAACAGGGTTTTAACTTATGGTACAAAAAGTCTGAATGCAGTCTGTGAGTACAATACTATTTTATTTTCCCCCATTGAGTACTCATCTCCCCCACTTATTTATTACCCCCTTATAACCCAAATTGTCCACCCGGGGGCGATCGCCCCCAGGTTGGGAACCACTGGTGTATACCAAAAACACGTAAAACATTAAATTGCTTTTTAAGTCTAAGAATTAAAAAAAGTAAAATTCAATTAGTTCTTTAACATATTAGAGGCTTGCTAAATAACTGTCTAATTTTTGTTTAACTCAGAAGAATGTTTGTATAAGTTCTGCTTTATTTTAAAAAGTAAACAAATTTTGAAGCTCTTGCATTTTATGCCAGAATATCTTGCTAACTTTTTTGTACTTATTGACATTTCATTTACAGTCGACTCCGCTTAATGTGATCAAAGTTTTTGCTATCAAAACTGACAGGTTCTGATCACTCCTATTTAATTAAATGTAAAATGCATCTTTTTTATGATAAGCATTTCGCTTAATAATGTTATTAAATTTTGTGCATATTTCCTTAAAGAACATCCTTTTCGAGTTTCCTTTCGAAGGTAAATTTTTACAGCAAACATCTGCCCTTGGAGCATCTAGCCCTTTTAATTCTGGAAGTCATTTGGACCGTTGTGCCTTAGTGGTTCTTTGCTTTAATTGTAAGAAAAAGTAAACATTCGATGCTCAGATGTGCTCAGTATGCATTTAAAAAAGGGAAACCTGAATCTGCTTATGAATGGTGAAGGTATATCATAGCTGCATGCACTTGGCAGATGTTTTGGTTTTTATTTGTTAGTCTATTGGAATTCAGATTAATTTGAGTGGTTTAATGGAGGGCACAGATATGGAGCAGAATAGGAGATTTTAGCTTGAAAGAGATATGACATTCATTCAATTCATGATCAATCATTTTGATGAGTTAAGAAAAATAAATCAAAGGGAAAATATTTAAAGTAAACTGCATGTGATTCTTCCGCCAATTGGCGGAAATCCGCCAATTCGCTTTGCAAAATTAAAATCCGACAATTCGATTTGAAAAACTCAATTTCCACTTTCTGATTTTCCAATTATTTTTTAATGAAAACTCTGGCCGTGAAAGTTGCCTAGCAATAAATTTAAAGTAAAATCGAAAAAATATTGAAGTAATATGAAAAGCAGTTAATATTTAAGCTAAAAAATGACTAGCATATTGAATCGTTGATCTCAGGAAGTAGAAGCCGATGGACTCCCTCTACTTAAAATGAAGGAAAATTTAGGTTTTTTTAAAAATATTTTCCGCCAATTTATTGTCAGAGTAATCACATGTATGCACAGCTCGAGAGGCGGGAAGCCACTGAACTAAATTAGTGATGGGCAGGTATCGATACCAAATACTTAAGTACTCGATACCCACAAAAGTATCGATACTTTATTGACATATTTCATTTTAAATTTTTCAATGAAGTAATCTTTATAATACCTACTGTAGATTAAACGCACCCTGTTTCCGTTTTCATTTTGCAACGCTCAAACCCAAGTCGTTAATCATCCGCGAGAGAAATTTGACGCGGCTAGGTTTTCCCCCCGCCAAATCCTTCGCCTCCATCCACCTCCAGGCCCGTAGCTACGGGGCTTTTTGATGGATCGCTTTCAGTTTTTTGAATATTAGTCTGATTATGGATAGGCCCTAAAAAAATTGTCCCTTCAGGTTCATTTCCCGACATTGAAAAAAAGTACTCGATACCAAAGTATTCGATACCTAAAATTATTGATTTTGCCCATCACTAAACTAAATATACTGAGTTCAGTGCAGGAAGCTTATTTCCCTTCATTCAATTAACTTCATCAAGCAAGAAGCAAATTCTACCTAAAAATTATAGAAAAACCGTATTGAACCTAATACATTGGGGCTTTATTGATATAATTTGAGTCCTCTCTAGTAGGGATGTCAAAAAATAACCAGTTTAAAAAAAACTTATTTTTGTTTCGGTTTTCAGTTTTAACCGGTTATTTTTTTCTTCGGTTTAACCGGTTCGTTTTTTTTTTCAAATTCAACAACCTGTTGAAGAAAACGGCTAAAATTCTGACTCAAAATCTAAAACTTAAGTCCGGTTTTCTTTAAAATTCAACCACCGGCTGAAAAAAAACCAGGCTGAAAGTCAAGCTAAAAAACTTAAATTTTAATACCTTAAAAAGATAAGGGTGTACTGGTCTGGTTTTTTAAAATTCAACAACCGGTGTAAATAAACCGGCTAAAATTCTGACTCAAAATCTAAAACTTAAATTGCTTGAAAAGATGGCAGTTTATCGGTCCGGTTTTCTTTAAAACTCAACAACCGGCTGAAAGTCAAGCTAAAACACTTAAATTTTAATACCTTAAAAATATAAGGGTGTATTGGTCCGGTTTTTTTAAATTCAACAACCGGTGTAAAAAAACGGCTAAAATTCTGACTCAAAATCTAAAACTTAAATTGCTTGAAAAGGTGAGAGTGTATACATTTAACCTATGAAACTAGTAATAGATTTTTTTTCACAAGCGTCGTTCACACAGTTTTTCAGACCTTTTGCTTATTTGTCAATCTCATCCCTGAGTAAGTGATAATATTTTTTAACTGCTCTTATATATATTTCCTAAAGAAATTACGTTGCTTAGTACATGCTGTAAAATTGTTTCATATACGGTAAGACAATTTTGATTTTGAAGCAAATACTCTAGTTATATTGTTTGTCATTTGTTATCAAGAAACTGCTTATTATTATTAATCGGATATTGTTATCAGCCAAATGCCAACATATTAAGCGGAGTCAACTGTATTGATTGGGTAAAACAATTAAAAAGGACTTAATCTTATTTTTTTCTGGTTAAACACCAGAATAGAGTAGTGTTGACTCTTTTTCACTATTTTTTAAAGTTGGATATAAATAACTGTATTTGATTTTTAAATTGTAGCCATGTGCTAAAGGTTAGTAAAAAATTGTATTAATAAATTTTATTATTTAAAAAAAAACTTTAACTGTTTGGTAGCTATTGTTGAAAAAGTTCAATTCTAGATCTTACTGATATTAGCAGGGGTCTGTTTAGAAGAAATTTGGGTCCGTTTTAGGACCCTTTACAAAATATTTTACCTTAAAATCGGACCCTTCACAGAGTATTTTAGCATTTAAACGGACACTATTTTTCACAAATACTACAAATATGGGACCCTATTTTCACAAATTTACAAAAATAGGATCTTGGCTGAAAAAACCTAAATTAATGCCAATTTCAAATTCACAAAATTATGAGTAGATTTTCACAAAAACTGGACCCTTCATGAAGTCTGGACAGACCCCTGATTTGATGATGTTTCAAAATGGAAAAAATATCTGGCAATTAAAGAAGAAAATGTTTTGCGGTTTGAGGCTACAAAAACTTTTCAGCCCAAGAGCCGCATTAACTATTAAGCAGCAGTTTGGGGGCCAACTACATACTTATTTGAGGTTCAAATGAAAAGGAATCCGAACCAGTGGGCATATATAAAAATTTAATTAGGGAGGCGCCAAAAATTATTTCCGAGCCCCTCCAATAATATTTAACAGGTTCAATGAAACTTTTTAATACATTTTTGGTAAATTTTGCATCTTAAAGAACGAAGTACTATAAGAGAGGTTGTGAATGTAATTAAGTTCGAAGTAACAAAGAAGGGGGATTTAGAAAAAATAACCCTAATAAACACGGGGGCTATTCGGTGTCACTTAAAGGGTCATTTCAACCATTTTTTTACTGAAAGTTTATGCTGTAAATTCTGTAATAAATAACTTCAGAAAAATTAATGGATGTCTAAATATAACTTTACTAGGAGGTGGCGTCTCCCTCTTCCTTGGGGTAGAAGAAAAAAGAGCTTAGGCATTAAAAATGCCCATATGTCTAAATCAGTGGTTCCCAACAGGTGGTCCGCGGACCACTGGTGGTCCGTGAGGCCATTGGAGGTGGTCCGTGAGAAGATTTTTAAACTTATCCAAAAAAATGTGTAGAAATTAAAAAAATAGTTTTCCTTATTACAAAACCTTTCAGGAAGTAGTAAAAAACCATTGATGCAAAAAACATAAATAAAAAAATCCTACCGTGTCATAAATAAAAAGTCTTCTTTTATTCTATGAATCATATTTGTTCGTTTCACTTACTTTATTCAAAAGTAGTTTATTATGTATAGTAGATACGAAATGTGTGTGATTTATGTGGCAAAGTACACATCAGATGAATTAAAACTGAGAGGCACCAGGGTGTGCCACAGGGTGGGGCAAATAAAGAATCGAATGATAGAATTTTTACATGGTTTAATACGAAGTAAGCGTGAAAGTGTTGAAAGATACTAGAAATTGGCATGCTTTAATGATCAGACAGAGGGACGGACTCGTGATATGAAAAGAGGGAATTTCTGATGCAAATAATATCAGTTTGTTCGAAGAAATAAGAAAAATCTATTGTCGGAAATGCGAAAGTTTTTGAGCACATAAATTATTTTCTTTTCTTCCACTCCACTACTTACTTTCGACGCGGTTTCTTTCGGGAGAACATCAGTTAGCCTCGCCTGCAGAATTTCCTGTAGTCCAGTGCATGTCAAGTTTACTTTTTTTATGATCGACAGAATTCCTAGTCATCTCATCTTTCCTGCAGTTTAATTTCAAGTTAAGTACTTTCTTTCAAATTTACATCTACTAATAATATTCGTAATATTACTTTTGTTGTTGGTTATGAAAAAGAAAAAAATAACTATTTTATAATCATGTTTTTTAAACTTTAAACTTGTAACTTGGGTGTAGGTGTGAACCATTCCAGGTTTAATAGATCCATGAGCGGACACTGGGATGGATTAAAACCATCATCATTTCCACTCACCTGAACAACTACTACATGAAAGATGAGTTACCAAGATAAAGTTACATGGTTAAGCCTCTCATATGAGAAAAATTGAAATTTTTATTTGTAAATTGCTTTAATATTGCTTTGGAAATTAATATATTGCTGAAAAAAAGAATTTTCTTATAAAATTTCCTAATTTAGTTTACTGAATAAAATAAACAATCGTAATTAATAATGGATTTTATTTTATTTGTTGAATTTCGTGAGAACTTGATAAGAATAGTTAAATATTTTTTTATAAAAGGTATATTTATAGATAATTTGATATCTCTCTATATTAAAAAAAAGTAACAGTCGCCGCCGCCGCCGCTGTTTCAGAAAATGTTATTTTTGAACACTTTGAACTATCACTACGCAAAAACTATTTGAAGGAATATTATGAAATTTTGACCATTGGTAGACAAATGTATGAGGGTCATTTTAGTTTCCAAACCTAATTAATTAGATAATTAGTTCTGGAGTTATTTAATGTCAAAGTCGAAAATTATTTTTTTCGGCTGCGAGTTCGCCCCCAGCAAAATCTATTTACAGCAGAAACATGATTTTTTGCAGACACATACTCTTAAGTATGAAGTTGTGCACCTCGTCGCCCTTTTTTCGAATTTCGAATTATTTTTGGAGTAATTAAATTCTAAAGTTTCGAAATTTTTTACCCTTTTTCGGTTTTTTCGTTATAATAGAAAAACTAATCACAGTAGAGCTATGATATTTTAAGCACGCATACAATTATTTTTTATAGAAAGATTGGCGTTTCGTTTTTTAAAAAATTCCAATTAGTTTTAGAATTATTAAGATACCAAGTTTCAATTTTTTCTTCTCTTTCTGGTCATTCACTAGAGAAACAGGCGATTATTGTTATGAGTCTGATTTCTTATTTCTTATCCCCGATGATTCACTAGATACACACGTGCATTTTATAAATTTAAAAGTTTTTTTAATGGCATGCTTTTTTTCTTGATAATTAGTAGACTTGCTGGATATTTTTGAAAACATTTCGGTTAAATTATTGGTAAACTAAAAAGGAATATTTTAGTAACAGTTTTATTTTGATATTTTTGTAGTAATGGTCCGCATTAAGTTATTGGTAAGTTAGAGAGATAAAAGGCTTCGATTTGAAATTATCATTAACTAAGCAGACAAGTTCCAGGTTTTACTGGATGAAACAAGCGAGCTCTGCTCGCTAAGATCGCGAAGCGATCTTCATAGAACTGCGAAGCAGTTCCGGGGGTTGGTGAGCGATAGTGAGCAGGAGGCAGAGCCCCCTAGTAAAATTAAATTAATGTTAATTTTCTTTTGAAGTTTAATAAATTATTTGATTTTCAGTTCCAATTTATAAACATACTTAAATGAATGCATTGAAAAAAAGGTTAAAATTTTGAAGATAAAGGTAGGGATAGGAATGGTCCGCGGAGGTTTAAATTTACGTGAAGTGGTCCGTGGACATATTTGAGTTGGGAACCACTGGTCTAAATATACCTTGAGCTTGATTTTTGAGCGCTTCGTCAAATTTCAATTCCATTTATTTAACCCTTTAAAATGTGGGTAAAGTTGCGTCACTTACGGGACAGCCCAGTCCACCACACTTTTGACATAAAACTTTAAAATCGCAAATTCAGCTCTTGTATTGCACTAAAAATAACAAAATTATTATGGTGCATGCTTCAGAGGTCAAATCAAAGGAAATGACACTCGATTAAAAAACTACTTATTCTGACACAAGTGTTACAGACATTTTTTTAACGTCACTTACGGGAAAAGTTGAAATAACATTAAATTCTATGGGATAGGACTATCAAGCTTTTAAAGGGAAAATCATTTTTAATTTGGTGTAACTAAGAAATTCGTTTCAAATCTATTTGAATGTCATTCATAATTAAAAATTTATTCATGCACTCGCCCTACTCTCGTTTTAATGAACCTCAATTTTACGAATTTGTACGAAATGCTTGGAAAATTCGCAAAAATGATCGAAGAGGGTAAAAAATGAGTAGGTTTCTTTTCTATTTTTTATAAAACTATCTCTGTGCTATAATGGCGAAATTTTATTTTTAAAAAAATTTTGTACACCGTGGAATGGTCCAGGGTTTTAACTAGTTTTTGTGGACCTGGTCCGAATTTTTTTGGGGGATTGAGCCCCCTTCCCCCCTTATATATGCCCTTGGCTCATGGGTAGTTCATATGGGGGTTCACATTTGTTTTGAAAGAACACATAACTAACAACCTTACAATTAAATCACAATTTTTAAAAAAGAAAAATTATGCATTAAACCTTTTTTTAAATATAAACGTGTAGTATTTAGTAAATCATTGAAAATAAATAAGTTTTAAATAATAATCCACGAATAGTTTTTTTAACATGTCATGTTGGATCTCGGTCCTGTGGCATACTTAGAAATTCATTTCGGGGAGGCCCAAATATCCTCTAATGAAATTAAATCATTAACAGGCCCATAGCTAAATTTCTGCACAAGGCAGGAGACCTTAAATTCTCCTTAAGCCCCTCAACTGCATATTTAATATGTTTAATGTAAGTACCTTTTTAACATATTTTTAGTTAGTATTATCATTTTGCTGAACTTAGTATGAAAATTAGTGGGATTGAGTTTAAAGTACAAAAAGGGAGGTATGGAGGTCCTTCCCCAGGAAATTTGACCCTAATACCCCGTTCGCACTACGCGAGTTTAGGGCCCTTAAAGCATTGCGCACTTTCCCGATAGGGCCCTATCGTACAAACGGCGTTCGCACTTATTTAAGGGGCGATGCGAGCCCCTTCCTTAGTAAATAAGGTAAATACTAACCGCACAGTTTGCAAATTCGCAGAAATTTAGAGCAATTTTTTCGTTGATAATTATTTTTCTCTTATTTGGTTTTACGCTTAATTTTGCCTTTTTTAAAAGCTTAAGGAGACCAGTGTCTCCCATAGTTACCTTGCCATCTTCCGAAAAAATTAAAAATATGTAATTGCAGATCAAAAGATTCACATAGAATAATTGCTATTAATTTAAATATTAACGGGAATAAAAATTTTCTTCGTTCATTTTTAAAGGGGATTTGATTTATTCTTAAACCAAAAAAGTGGAAAATGCAAGTGAATAATTATTTATATGTGAATGCGACAGGTGGCGCCAGGGGCAGACATCTGAAAATGCATGAAAAAAACGTTGTCATATAGCATTAATATGACTATACGTGTTCAATGGACAAAATACATTGACAAAAGAAACAAGAATTATTAAAATCAAAATTTACTAAAAATACTTTAAACGATTTTTTCACAACCACAGGCGCCGCCATCTTTGTTATCTGAAAAGACCCTTTAACCCTTCACTGCACGGTGTGCCGAATTCGGCACATACCAATAAAACTCCTAAATTTTCCCACATGCGTTAAATTTAAGTTATCTGAGTTTTGTGCCCCATCTAGAACATACATATATATAATATTAACTACTCAGTGTGGATCTAGATGGCAATTTCTCACTGATTATTAAGTTTTTATGTCTCCATAACAGTTGCATCCATTTTGTATGGAATCAAAGATTTTGATTGATCTTTTTTTTACCAGTAAATCTTGAAAATATCGCTTGGTAAATTAAGTGACATTTATATACACAACATATACTTCTTATTTAAATTGATTTTTCGTAAATACAATTATTACACCAGCTGTAAATCATGTTTTTAGGTTTGTGCCATACCATAAAAAAACCATATATCTTAATGAAAAATTAAGTCTGGAATTTTTTAAATATTTTTCCTGTATTCGTGGCTGTTAGAAGATATTAAATTATTTTTTTCAAAAGAAACAAAAAAATCGTGCAGTGAAGGGTTAAGATGGATGGGGCGATTTTCGACCACACTTTAGTATGGGGCGCTTCTGGCTCGGCTAAAGGGTGTTTCGACGCCGAAAGTGGGCGGAGCTTAAGTTATAGGGCCCTAAACTCGCGTAGTGCGAACGGGGTATAAGAACTGGGTTAAAGCTCCTTTTGGTACCCCTAGTCTTAATATAAGAAGGTAATTCTTGGATCTTTTATTTGAGTTCAAATAAGAGCAGTGGCGGCTCAAAGGTAAAATTATAAGGGGTGCTGCTCCGGCGGTACCAAATTGGCAATGCATTTCAAGTGATATAATGCCAAATAGTATTTCTATTAAAAACGTGGAAAAGATCAAATAGTTGAGATGGGAACAATATAAAATTTCGATTTCACACTTAATAAGCATTAATAAACCTTTAATACCTTTACCTTTATTTAGCTGATTATTACGAAGATGAAGATTATCAAGCAAAGATGAACTAATATCTACATTTCAAATTCAATTTATTCATTATAAAAAGAAATAAAAACTTGGCTACGAAAAAGTAAACATAAATCTTTAACTTGCCGAAACATCCGAAAAGATTTTTTTCCCTCTGTTGAAAAGAAAAAAAGCTATAAATAAAAAATTTAAACAGTATTGGAGTGAGAAAAGCTAAAAAGCCGTGATTTATTAGTGGTAGAAATCATATTTTTCTTCCCGCGTTTTTTTTTCACAGCTCTCAAGAGAAAAAGCTATCATTCTTTTGGTCAGGGCTGCTGAAAAACAGCCCCTTTTCTCCTAACAGATTCGTGTGCTAAGTTCTTGATATTTTGAATTGATATGATAGAACCAGGTTTTAATACCACGATTGGTATATCTGCGAGGGCTAATCGTCCTGGAAAGAAATCTGTTGGCTAGATGGCATAGAAGAGAATTATTAATTGAAAAAGGATTATTAAGGACAAAGATTAAAGGGGGAAATGGATAATTTTTTAAATATTGTAAAGCAAATAAAAATTGGAATTTCGGGAAATTTTGGTTGGGGGTGCTGCAGCCCCTATGGATGAGCTGCCACTGAATAAGAGATATTTTTGAGTACTTTTCGTTGATAAAAATGTATCCGCGGGCAAGATGAGAGGGCCTCGGAGACCGTAGTTTGGAGACCCCTTGTACTACATCGACAATCACGCCAGTAGGAGATTTCTTCCTATTTTCTGGACTATCTATTACCAATTTTTAGTCCAGTCTTTGTTCATATGGTGTTAGTCACAAGTAATCCTTGACTGGAAATCTCTACAAGTACGTTGCCTTGCATCAAATACAGGACATTAAGTTGAACAGTGTACAGATAAATCTGAAATTTTCACTTGACCATCCAAGAAAACAAAATTTAACAGTTTTAGATCAGTGTCAGAATGACAGAGCATTATAAGGTACCAAACTCAAGGTATCCTTTCCAGTATAACTGGTTTTGAGTGTTCTGGTCCACTTATGTGGGCAAATAAGCCTCTTTTACTCAGATATAGCAGCTTTAACTTAAAATTTAAAGAACTATTTAACTGCTCATCTGCAGTTTTTGAAAAATTTGCTTGACTGGGGAGAAATGATAGTTTAAAGTTCCGTCTTGCAATTTTTGAAGAGTGGCACCAAATACCTATTTGGGAAAAGAAATTAGTCCCTAAGAGAGGGAGAGTTATGAGTTCATCACTTTTTCTGCGGGTGTCGACACTGTTAGATTGTCTAACCAAACGTTGGCTTTCTTGATTTGAACAATATTTCGTGGAAGCCTAGTCTTAAAATCACCTAGTACTTATTTTAATATTAATTAACCCTACATTGCATGATTTTTTTAATTAATCTGAAATATTTGATTCCTTTAGTGTTGTAAGTTAATAAGTTAACAAAAAAATACTTTGAATACTGCTTTTTTGAGAAGAAAAACTAATTTTCAAAATTTTCTTTTTAACCATAACGGGTAGTACTCCTCTTCCACATCCCTCATAATATCAAACAAAATTTCATTCAGCTCTTATGAATGCTATGGAATGGATCTTGAATAGGTTTTGGAAGCGACGTACACATCTTGAAATAGAACCTTGGCAGCCATCTAATACCAGTTTTAAGAGCTGATGACAAAAATCGATATTTATGGTATTTTAATCCTAGTGTTGGCGTTTGGAAACAGCTGATTGAAAGAATGAATAGCATACTTTGAACTTTTAAAAATTATCCGTTAAATTTAAAGATTTTAGTTGAGTGTTCGGCCTTACAGATAGATCTGAAAACTACCCTGATTTTATGATTTTTTCATAAACCATCTGCATAAAAACCATTTCACCATGAGAACAATTTACCTTGTGTCTTTTTGCTTCCTAACCAAATTACACTGCCTCTTTTTCTTTAAATTTTGCCAAAAATCTAATGAATTTTGGATGTTTTTATAAAGCTTTCTTGGCTTTGCCTGTGAATCTCTTTCTGTACTCTCAACTGTAAAATCTGATTCTTCTTGTGGTCCAATTGCAATGCAGTCCAAAATTGGTCCTGTGTTTATCTTCTATCATAGCATCTCTCCCGATTCAGGTTTATGTTCTCTAGGCGGGAACTTTATAGGACCAGTAAGTAATCCAAATAGTATCTATCCCATTTTCAACCAATTTCAATGAAACATCTTAAATTTAGAAATGAAATAATTTTTTTAGAAAAGAATATGAATAAGATATTTTAACAAATATATTAATAGTTCAGCTTCATCACTAGTTTCTGAGAATAGTGTTAGAAATAATAAAAGCTGCCATAGCATTAATTAGGGAAATACCTCCAAAACATTAAAGTAAATTATTAAAAGTCCAAATACTTACTGTGATAGTATTAGGAACAAATATTTAGGATATTTCGCATTCTGAGTTGCAAAGCTTGTTACTGCAAAAATTTACCAAAAGCTGAGAATTTTTCTGAAAGATTTGAATTTTCTAACACCAATTCACACATTTGTGTATTTTACAGGTACATGCATTAATAAAATTTCTTAAAAGTATAATAAAAAGGATAATTTAGCACTTATTTGGCCCTTCAGTTTCACCTAGCGTTCTTATAGCTGCAAAGCCATGAAAGCTATTTGAGCTAATTATCCAAGTGGCCGCGGTATTGTAGTAGTCAGCGTGTCTGGCTACGAGCATTATCGACCCAGGTTCAGCTTCGGGCTGGCCTGGACACAAGCTAATTAGAACCCCAGGCCCAAAGGCTAATGAAACGGAGATGGGCCACTAGGCCTGGGCAGAATTTGATTTGATTCATCGTATGCTGCTGAAAATGTCGATGGAAAATGCAGATTTAAAAAAATACGATAGGAAATTTATTTGTAATATACATTTTAGAAAATACTTTTGCAAAATGTAATCAAGGTAATTTGATAATTGGTTAATAACATTAGTGGTTAGGATAATTATTGCGTGATAGTTGAGATCTAAGATGCATATATGTACTAAGTATATTAATACTCTTATGAATTTTGAAACAGTTTATTGTAAGAGTAATAAAAGGGGTAATTAGTTACTATTAATAATCTAAATTCAAATTGAGCATTCGTTTCAATTACCTAGTAATTTGTATACATATTTGTGTGACAAACCACATTTTTTATTCATCGTGATTTAAATTGTAGTTTCGTTCACTAAAAGTTTAACTGAAATAAGTTTTAAAAAGCTAGCAGAAAATTCTAAGGTTTTGAAACCGTAGGGATCAACCATGTTCAGCTAGATACTAGTAACTAGTATTTTGATACGAGTTTTCTTAGAAGAGGCCGCCTATACTTTATGTGCCAAAGCTTTAAAGCACTGAAACTTTTTCGGCACTTCAGAACCTTTGTCTTCAACATAAAAATCCTATGTAAAAGTTACAAAATCTGTCTGAAACTTCGTATGATGTGGACTACCTAGCTTACAGTTGCTGTAAAATTTGTATTATAAGATATGAAAAAACACCAGTAGTGTCTGCCGAATTGCAGAAGTACAGTTTATAGCTACTACGGTCATTGAAAACTGAATTTGCAATTGATGCATCCATAAAAGAAAAGTAATATACTTGAAAGTAAAGAAGAGCACCCACCTTAACCTCGGTTTAATCTTTAATTAAAAGTTCAATTCCGTATTTAAAAAATTTAAGAATCATATTTTTGTATAATATTCTTAAATTTTTGTACACATTGTGGTGCACAGGAAGCTTTTTGTTTGTTTAAATAAAATAAATAAATAAAAAATATTTTTATTAGTTTTTTCATAAATCCTTGTATGATATAACTAATTATTCTGAGCATGGGTGCCACTCCTCCGTTCTGGGAACGGAATTCAGTCTCGGGTATATTGAAACCCAAAGTAAGCTGATCAATTAGCAGCTATTTGTACTTAATTTCGGTACTTGTATGGCTCATTTTGCTCACAAATAGGCCGGTTTTACTCAGATACAGCTTTCGCTTAAAATTTAAAGAACTATTTAATTGTTCACATGATAATTTTTTAGTTTTTCTTCAATTTGATAAAATTGCTGGACTGGGCGAAAATGATAGTTTAAAGTTCCTCTTGCAATTTTTGAAGTATGGTACCCAGGACTGAGTTTAGGAAAAATCTGCAGCATTTGCTTTCATGCTGCATTATTTCTGCTATTAGGTGTACAACTGATACTCGAATAAATAGTATTAAAAATGTAGAAAGTTAAATGTGTTACTGAGAATAAATCAAGCCCTCCAGCTTAAGTGTTTTGCACCTATAAATTTTCATTAATTATATATTTTTGAGAGTTAAATAAAAATTTTCTTAATTTGAATATCTTGGATCATCTTTACCAGTTGGGTAAGTATACAATTTGAATCCTTGCTCAGGTTTAATTTTTTACTATATTAAAGGGTTGCTTGATCAGGGTTGGCAAGGTTTTTCCCACCCCCGGTAAATACCATGGTAAAAACCGGTATTTACCGTCCTGGGAAAAACTAGGTTTTCCCACATGGGAAAAAGTGGGAAAAACTGATTATTTATTGAATTTATTCTATTAATAGATGAATTTTTTAAAAGTTTTTACAGCCTTTTTTTAGAAAAATGACCTTAAATAAGCTTTATCCTATGTTATGAATATGGGTTTTATCATGTGTCTGAGGAATGTCATCTTTTGATGGTTATGCCCTTTTCATCGGATTACCATACCTTGTTACTTCAAAAAAGTTATCTTGCAATCAATTACATATGTTTTATTTTATTTAAATTACGTTTTTATTTACATTTAAAAAACTAAACTATATATAATGCTTCTCTTAAATACACAGATATTATAAGTAA
Source organism: Tetragnatha versicolor (assembly GCA_024610705.1). NCBI lineage: Eukaryota > Metazoa > Arthropoda > Arachnida > Araneae > Tetragnathidae > Tetragnatha > Tetragnatha versicolor. The sequence goes on from JANDEH010000003.1 coordinate 52,388,892, forward strand.
ATTTGTTTTAAAATATTCTCTATTTTTATTTGAGAAATTCATTAATATTAAAAAATATATTTAAATTTTATGTTAAATGTCATAATTCTCTTGCTCACTTATATTTTTTCCACATAATAATTTTAACCCCCTTCCCAAAAAAGTATTTTTTAACTAAAAGTTTTTATAGTATGTTTAAAAAGGCCTAATACTTCCATTATTTTGTCAGTTGGAAGTTTTTCCCACTTTTTCCCAGTATTTCCCACTTTTTCCCGGTATTTACCAGTTTTTCCCGGTATTTCCCAGTGGTATGGGAAAAACTAGTTTTGGACGGGAAAAACCCAACCCTGTGCTTGATATAAATCACTTGATTTAAAAAAATCATATGATTTAAATCAAGAATGTTAAACTAACACAACTAAAAGAAATTAATTTTATTTAAAAAAATTGTTTGCAAGATAATTTGCATTATAATTTTTTAAACTCCTAGATATGTACCTGGGAGATGGATGGGTGTTCAATTTTGTATTTGTTGTATTTATATACAGGGTGTTTCAGATGAGTTTTTCATAACTTCTAGGAGGGATAGGGCACACCTAGACGACTTAGGAATGGGGGTCGTAGATGCACCCTTAACAAGCTAGGGGTTTTTATAAGTGAGCATGGCAAGTTGTTAAATTCCCTGTGGAATAACACATAACATAAAATTGACACATAACCTTTTAAGATCGAATTAAAACCGTTCATTCAGGTATTTATTCCATAAAACCAGTTGAAGAGCTGAAATTTCAGCTCCGAAATTGGTTTTTATGTAACAAATGCCAGAATCATAAGATTTTAATGGTTTTAATCCAATCATAAGAGGTTGTGTCAATTTCCCTTGTGGATTATACACCCTCCCATGCCGGCTTATAAAAACCCCTAGGTCGCTAGGTGTGCCCTACCCCTCCTAGAAGTTATGAAACACTTATCTAAAAACACCCTGTTTAATTGCCAGCAATTTCTTACACGTTTTAATACCATTTGACTTTTGATGAAAAGGTAGTAAATAACAGGCTTTTGAAGGAATAGAGTTAAAACTAAACAAGAATTAAAATCCTATAGTTTTTTACGTGGTATCAACTTTTTAAAATCTATCGACTATTTTTATGGAAGGCTTATTTTTATATTTTTTGTTATATTTTCCAATCTAATTTTTTCCTATATTAGTAAATCGGCCATGATTTCCAGTAATGGATTAAATAAAATCAGTCCTGATTTGTTTTGTTATGTACCAAATGTAATCAATCAATGGTCTTTTTAGTAAAGTTTGAAATGCCATCATTCTACAGGGTGTCCCATAAATGTTGGGTCACACTTCTAGGGTGGATAGTAGACACCTAGACGAGTCAGAATCACATAGGATTCAGGGGTCCCAGACCAAATCCCAGGGAGTTAAAAATGGAGCGATACCCCAAAAAAATTATTGAAAAATTCAATTTGTAGAAGAACTACTATTGGTAAAAATTTAATTATGGTCTCAAAAATTATGTTTTAATATGATCTTTAAAATTATCTTAAAAGTTTTCAGTTCAAAATTTTTTTATTACAAAAAAGTTTAAAAACCACAAAAAATTGTGAAAACTCTGCCAAAACTTTATTTTGTATTTCGAAATCATTTACTTTGATTTAATAATCTGAAAGATCATAGTCGAAAACCCTTAAGTCCAAAATGTCACGTAAAAACCACCAATATTAAATGCTTGAGAGCCTGTTAAAGCATGGTTTATGTCCGTTTTTTGCGCCCGCAAAGTGCCGTTTTGGAAACGGCTATAGGAAACCACTTTGCGCAAGCAAAAAACGAACTTTAACAGGATCTCAAGCGTTTAATATTGATGGCTTTTTCGTGAAACTTTGGACTTCAGGGTTTACAGCTATGATCTTTCAGATTATCAAATCAAAAGAAAGGATTTCGAAATACAAAATGAGGTTTTGGCAGAATTTTCACATTTTTTTGTGGTTTTTTAACTTTTTTCAAATTAAAACAAATTTTAAAGTGAAGACTTTTGAGTTAATTTTAAAGATCATATTAAACCCTAATTTTTGAGACCATGATTAAATTTTTACCAATAGTAGTTCTTCTTCAAATTGAATTTTTCAATAATTTTTTTGGGGTGTCGCTCCATTTTTAACTCCCTGGGATTTGGTCTGGGACCCCCAAATCCTATGTGATTCTGATTCGTCTAGGTGTCTACTACCCCCCCTAGAAGTGTGGCCCAACATTTATGGGACACCCTGTATAGTAGAATGTCTAAGCATTGTTTGTATATAATCCCCCTAAACTAAAAATGACTAGGCATTCTATAAAATGCTGGCATTTCATACAATGCCGGTAACATATAAAATGTAAACAGTATCATTTTTTTTTTCAAAATTAATTATTGATTTTAAACTTTGGTAAATAGTTATTAAAAGAAGGATCAAAATTTTAGTAATTAATACTGCAACTATTCATTTACACTTTCAAGGCAAGCATCTCACTGATGAAATGCACCTCAGTGAACTGCTTCATTCAGTTAAAATTCTATTTATACAAAAAATTATTAGAATGCGATGGAAATTATTGTATTACATAGAAATTATATCAATTAATTTTAACCAGTTTCAAAAACGATAGTACTGTTATTCGTTTTATGAAAAAACAGCAACTTGATGCATTAATTACATTACCTTGTCAATTTAAGGTAATTAATGCACCTTACCTTACCAATTAAATTAATGTAATTGTTTTACAATCAGTGGTTTAAGATATTAGAATTCTGTAAAAGATATCTTATTTACTTAATGTTGAAAATTTTGAAGTCTGAAAACCTGTCTTTGGAACAGAACACTTTAAACTACTTTGAAAACAAATATTAATAATAAAAGCTCAAAATAAGATGAGTCTAGAAAAGGTATAACCGAAGAAAAGGGTGTATTAAAAATCTCTCAACTAATTGTTTCCATGAGTCCAAGATAAGTCATGGAAACTGCATATTGTTGCTTAAAACCTGTAAAATTAATCATTTTAATGGTTTTGTCTCACTTTTCTGTTTTTTTTAAACGTATCTATCTATCTTTGATTAAAAGAATAAAAAAAAATTTATGTCAAATAAGTAATTTTATTTTAATTTTTAAAAAGACAGATGTAAAATATTTCTTCTACTTGCATTTTTCCATATGCTTTTCAGACCTTAAATCCCTCCTCAACTTTGAAATTTCCTTTATAACCGATTGAGATTTTCATGATATTTGTTTTCGGTTAAGTCTTGCAAAGTTTGGAGTCAACCAAAAATTTGTAATTTTTAAGTAAAAGTTTTGACTTGTATTAATTTTTTTTAAATTAAGCCTTCATCTTTTTCTAATAACGTGAATTATATTCCTGCCTGAAATTGTAACTTCAAATGTGCAATCTTTTTATCTTTATCGTGTAATCTTAAGTTTGACAATTAGAGTGGATCTGACCAGCCCTATCAAGGAACTTTTAGAAACTCAGAGCTATCAAAATATCCAACTGTAATAAATAAATGGAAATGAAGTAGTTTTTAAATTTCTGTGTAAGTATATTTAGACAAAAAAGTACTTATATTGATACTATGTATTTATTACATTAACCCCTTAACAGTGTTGTCCGAACTAATTTCGGGATGGAGAAAAATTAACGTTTCCGTTTTGTGAAGCCCAAACTGAGTTCGTTCCGATGATGATAGTGATTTTTCTTCGTTTAGAGATTGGGAGACATTATGTTTGTATTATCTTCCTCAGTCCTAATTGAATAAGATGTGTATGTAATCCAATATTTTTTTGTATATGCTAAAATCATTAATACACTTGTAATTTCATTTAAATTTTGATTTTTGCTTTAAAAAAACTATTTTCTAACACTAATAATAATATAAAGAACAAAATTAAACAGTAAAAAAACTTCCATTTTGGAGCAATTTTTCTGAAATAAATGTCACTGTTAAGGGGTTAAGTTCTTGCTTATTGAAGCTCGTTAATTATAGCTTTTGGGGGAAAGGAGAGGGGTTTTTGGAGTGACTTCGGAGTGCATAGTTAACTTATGTTGCTTGTATTTTCTGGGCTTTCAATTTCTCCCGATTTTCCAAAGCATCATTTAAAAAATTACTTGAATCTTGCATTTCCTGTGCAAATTCAATTTGGGAAACCTTGGAAGTTGTTGAAATTCAAATTTTCAATTTTTAAGCCTTAAAAGTGTATTTTATTCTGAGATCCTTGAAAATCCTTGATTTCTAAAAATATCTTGAATAATAAAGTCTTTAAATCCTATCACAGAGTCCAGAATTTCAATTATGCTTCTGCATAGCTCCCAATCCTCCTGGTTTAACCAGGAGTTTCCCGGTTTTTCAATAATTTTCCGATTTTACGGCCGGAAACTAGTTTTTCACAACTTTCAGGAAATTTCTATATTTTTGTGAGTCAGTCAATACAGTCTGCATTTTTCCAAAGTAACCGATTATGGCAGAATTGTGTAAAATCAAGGAAAAAACAAAAGGTTGAAATAATACATTTGTCTCAGAAGCGTAACGAGCCGTGCTAAATGAGCATGCGTTAAGACTTTATTTTTGATATTTTTGGAAAATACAATAAAATAATAACTGGGGATTGAACCCAGGAACTGCCGCATGCTATGCAGGCACGCTACCACTGCTCCAGCGGGACTTCAGTAACTTTAAAACTTATTAAAATATGCTCTTTTTGACGCATGCCCATTTAGCACGGCTCGTTACGTTCCCGAGACATACATGAAAAAATGAATATGTATTTTATTGTAAACATTAAAATGTTCCTCATTTCAGTTCATAGAAGACAGATTTTTTTATGTAATATCAATGCGTTTATGATAATTCTTCCGGTTTTTGAACTAACTCAGATGGCAGCTATGCTTCTGGACTTTTTCTTGTTACGTTGGATCTGTGCAATTCGACAGTGGTGGGTGTACAACCAGCACCCTCTTATAGGGTGAAATCAGTGAATTTGCCGTGTTAATTAGTCTGGAGTCATGGACGTATATAGGGGGTTTAGGGGGTCCAGACCCCCCAGCCTAAAGCAGCAATTTTTTTAACCCGGGAGCACTCGCACTGGGTATCTCATACCCAGGCGCGCATTCTTAGTCTCATAGCGTTCCCCCCTTTTTTCCAAAACGTGTGGGGTCTCGTGTAGCTGAGTTCAAGGTCACATTCTTCAAGTTTCAAGGTTAGATAAGAATTCAGGAATACGCGGTTTCCGGGAATCGAGGCTTTTGGGTATGAGATACCCGCGCGCGTGCCGGTAGAGGTGTCAGTTTTGGCTGTGGATTCCGTTCGATTGGTCGGTATAGCAGCTTTGTTCTTTGCTTGAGACAGTTTCTACCGATGGTTTTGATTTTTTAGTGAAAATTAAGAAGATATTGGAGTTTATGATGTTCATTGTGATGAGTAAACAATTGAAGTGGCTGAAGAATGTGTGATGAAATTGATGAAGAAAGTTCATAAAGTCTCGATTCTCCGGAAAATGGAGAATATTACCGCGGTAAAAGTTGAACAAAATGGATAAAAGGGAAGTTTAGAACCAACGTCAGAGTGGTGTTGAAAAATATTATAAATAAAATTCCTGAAAATAAAAGTGATTATCGAGCGCCTACTTAGACGCAATCAAAAAATGCTTTTGATACATCATCAGAAACTACCTCAGGAGAAGGAAACAATGCCAAATTGTAGAAAAACGGGATACAAAAGATGTAGGGATTACTTTAGCAAAAGGGACTTGAAAATAAAACGCTAATGTGAAAGGTTCCAGAAATATATTTGTGTGGAACACAGAACTCAAATTATGTAAGGATTGCACGAATAAATGTGAGTAAATTATATTCATTTAAGATACACAAATGATAGTTTATTGTTTGTGTCTTATTTAAAGTAATATTATTTGTAAAACCAAACAGGTTGAGTGCTAAAACGCGAGAATCCATCCCTGGGTATCACATACCCACCCGCGAGCGCCCGCGTTCGTTTCATAGGTGCGACTGCTCCCGGGTTAAGCTGAATACCCATATTTTCAAATCTTTCGCACAGTCAAGCACAGGCGTCTGTGAACTCTAAAAGCGGTTAGATACCGAACCCCCTCTCAAATGCCTTTTTCCCCTTGAAAATTATAGAACCTGTTCTCTTTGCCCAAAGGTTTCAAAATGGGCTAAAACATGTATTTAAGAGGCAAATTTTGTGGGGGAGGGATTCCAAGACCTCCATTTTTGCTCGGAGCTCACATTGTAAAATTTTTGTATTATGAGCAACATGTCATTAAAACAATACTTTTAAAAAATCTAAAACTTAATGTATTTAAGTGATCTTAAGTTAGTAAAGTGATCTAAAAACTTAATGCACTCATTAAGGGGTACCTTAAAAATAAGGTTCAGTCAATCCTCCCCCCTTAAAAAAATCTTCTTTGTAAAGTGAATTCTAGATGCCCCCATGGAAAAGCTATAGCTACGTAGGTGTATGGAGTATGAAATTTTTAGGGTGTTAAACTCCGGTGGTAATTTGTATCAAGAATGAATCCAGAGATCAGAGTTGTTAGGCCATCTACATAGAGGGTTTTGGAACGGCGGAAAGGGATAAACAAATCGACAATTCGATATTTGCACATGGTCATGTTTTTATTTCATGTCAATGTTCTTAGCTTTAAAAACTTGTTTTAGAAAAGTGTTCAAATATTTGGCAGGGAAGTTAAGAGGTTTACTTGCTGAATTGCTTTTTATTTGCCAGAAGGCGAAAAGACATCTAGTTTTAATAAAACTAACTTCAGAGTTGTACAATGAAACAAAAAAACTACTGTTGTATAAGGGGAATTACGTTGTGTGGATAATAGATATGGAAATATTGAGGTAAATAATAATAAAGTGTTGATTACATTTTTCTCAGAAAGAAAGTCTTACAAAATCTTTGATATTGGTAATTTTTAGGGGCTATAAATTAAACTTACAAGACAAGTTTTTTTAATTCCTTTCATAGTTTAAAGTTCATTTCCTTTGAATTATACATTTTGAGTCATTGCGTTATAATAACTTTGCATCATTATCTAGTTTTATTCAAAGTGTTAGATAGTTAATATTTTTTAAATTGATATATCTAAAACAGTTTATTAAAAACGTCCTGAATACTGTATTTTGTCCAGCTTTTAAACTTATTCAATCCCCTTATTTGTAACTAGTAAATTGTATGAAAATTTGCTTCTATTAATAATATTATTTTCTAGATGGAATCAAGTACTTAAAAATGGTTGCCATCCTTGTACAAATGAGTACAATATTTTGGGCTGTCGACTTGTTTGAAAAGGGTTATAAATTTAATAGTGATAAATTTAAGCAATAAAAAATGTGAGTTAAAAGTTCTTAAAGCATAGTAATTAACAAGGTGGCCACAGACCTGGACCTTAAAAACCTGGAATTATCAGGGGAAAATCAAGAAGTTGTTACAACCACAAGCATTTCGGCGCTCACTGCGAGCAACATCATAGTTTTGGTGGAAACGAAGATATCGTTGGTGTGATTGACACCAGCTGTGTAAGCCTTCAAGTTAACATATTTCCTTATTGTTTCCTATTACGTTGAAAAAGCATTTTCTTCATGTTACATGGCCTGACGATAGTGGGAGGGCAAGAGGGTATGATCCCCCGGGGCCCGGGATCTAAAGATTATCATGTTTGAATATTTTGGAAATTTATTTGTTCACATAAAGGGCCCAAAAAGAGTAAATTCCCAGTTTTCTAGTGGCATATTTTCAAAAAATTTCTGGGGGGCCCAGACCCCCTTTAGTGCTTGTTACTCATCATATTATCAAGAAAACGACATTTTTAAGTTGAGTGAAATTCAGACCTTGTCTAGAAATGTTCTAAGAATTACAATAAGCCTATGAATGCATGGGTGGGAGTACTTCAGAAAACTTTTGCCCCATACCTCGAAATGAGAAGTATAGGTATGTCACTGGGGACCCGCTTCTCAACCTTGTCCCCGGGGGCCGACGTGACTATCGGAGGCCCTGCTGATAGCATTTACAAATCCATAACAAAAAGAGATGGAGTGAAAAGTTTTGTGAAATAGCAGTATGTATCTTAAAAAGCAAGAAGAGAAAATTCATGAAATTGCATTAATATTTGAGAATATATTAGCAGATGAGAAAGCAAGGGGGAATTCAAATGAAAAGGATCACGTGTGTACTTTAACTGTATTTTAATTTTTCTCAAAAAAAAAGTACTTAAGGAATTTGGAAAAAATTTAACTTATCAAAGTTTTGCAGGGGTCAATCCAACCAAAAATTGAGGCTGTTTTGTGGATAAAACAAGTTTGTTTGTTTGTCAAGTTTGATGTTTTGTTTGTTCAAGATAAAACAAGGGTACACTATTAATTCTTCAGAATAGATTTTGCCCATTACTTATCTGTTTATTTGCTCCCTCTCTTGCAATATGCTGTCTCAAGGTGCTTAAACCTGGCAGGAGCCTTTAACTTTCCCATTTTTTTATCACCAGGAACTTCAAATTTTGGGGGCAAGATGGTCCAAATATTTTGGCTTACGACACCTCCCTTATGCCTTTTTATGAGTCATTAAAATCTAACTAACCTACTTTATGCCCTCATAATTAAATGGTACATTCTACTGCTAAATATAACCCTACCTTCTTAGATATCCCCAGTATTACTTAAGCACCTTGGAGAAGTATTTCCTCAATGATTGTAGCACTTTTTTTTCTTTTGGGTTCTTTGACCTCAATTAATTAATACATTATTTTAAAAAGGTCTAGGGGTTTAATATTTCAGTTGCCCATATCTTCCATTAATGCACGTGTATACGACGACTATGTGGCAGCGGCGGTGTTGTGGTTAGCGTGTCTGGCTACGAGCATTACCGATCCAGGTTCGATGCCTCGGGGCTCCTGCTTGGGTAGCTGGTCATGGGTCAACTCAGCCCTTCATCCTTCCGGGGTCGATAAATGAGAACCAAGCTTGCTTGGGGAATCAACTGGGGGTTCAGCGTCGGGCTAGCCACTCGGCCTGGACACAAGCTATGAAATAATCACCCCAGGCCAAAAGGCTAATGAAACGGAGATGGGCACCGCCTGATAGGCCTGGGCAGATTTGATTCTGATACGACGACTAATCTTTCTATTTAGATTTGGAAAAATTAATGCATTAATATACTGTTCTATTTTGATGGGTTTAAAACTGAGTAAATTTTAAGAGTTAAATAATTCTAAATTCTGTATACAAGTTTTTATTTCCTTCATTTATTGAATATTTGTTGCTTTTAATGTCATTCTATTTTGTTTCAGTGTTAAAAAAAATTCTGCATTTTATCCAAGGAATATTTAAAAAGTACTTTTTTGATCATGCATAACAAATTCCCTTCCACTGCTTAATGGATTTTTTTATCTGCATTACATTAGAAGGTACCTTTTATCAAAAAACATAACCATTTGGTTTTTATGAATCTAATGAGAATGTGAAAATTTTAATTAGATAATTTAAATGATGAAAGTGTCTGAAAGACTCAAAATTAAAAACTGGTTATACTAAGTCATAATTTTTAATTATAATTAGGATTCCACTTTTTTTACGAAGAACTTAACTTTTTATGGGATGGGAACAATATCAAAAATAAATATGTATTTCAAATTTTTTTATATTGAAGAATTTTCTGAATTTAGCATTCTTTTTATTATTTATTCCATGCCATGTTTTTTTACAAAAGTAGAATAAAGTTCGAAAGGCGAATTCACATGCCAGGCTTGATATGGCGTATTACAATGAGAACTAATTTTGATTGAGGTAATACAATTTAGATTTTCATAATGTTGAGTTTTTCAGTTTTCCATTCATAGGACTTAAGTTCTGTTATTGTTCTTTATTATCTACGTGGCAAGAAACTAAGCAATTGCATTTAATCATAAAAATCGCTGAGCCTTACCTGATAATTTTAGTCCAATGTCTAGTTGGTTGATATTTGTTACCAACTGTTTTTGTTTAGCTTTGCCACGTTTCTCTTTATGGCCTAAAATTTCATTTATTCTAAATGCCTGTACTTTCTCACTTTCTTGGGATATTTTACATTTCATAACCTCCAATTGAGTTTTACGTAGCAATTTTCCCTCAGAGTTTCAATTCTTTAAAAATACTATTTTAGTTACTTAAAGCAAATCAACCAAGATGCTTCGTTAACATCAAAATGCAAAAGTTTAGCTTTTTTTGAAGACCAACAAAAAAAAGCATTAATTATATTGGTTAGAAGCAACAACCTGATATCTTAAAATGTTTTAATAAGTTGAAGTTTGTATCTTTGATTTATGTGGTAGCAAGTGCTGATAACGTGTTTTTTTATGGTCCTCTTGGAAAGACAGAAAGATCCAAATATTTTAAAATTTAATACTAATTATGCATACATATATTTTTATTTTTGCGCTCAGTTATTGTCTTGCCCATGAGTCAGCCAAGCACATGGTGCATCTTGGTGTTTTCTTAATGGAAAGTTTCACATTTGGGGGTTTAAAACACTCCTCTCCCCTAAAATTTGGCATTAACTTTTAAAAATTATTTTTCCTTGAAAATATTGCAAGACCTCTTCGAGTGTAACCGAGAGGTCTCAAAATGTGTTAAAACACTACATTTTCGGTGAAATTCAAAAAAATTTTAGAGGGAGAACCCCCAATCCCCTTAAAAAATACTGATGTATATTTATATAGTTCTTTTTTTCTTGAAAATTTTGTGGCCTACAAGGAGCAGTTGCTTTTGGGTGTAACCCAGTCTTAAAACGAGATTAAAGTAATATTTTAAATATATAAGGTAAATGTGGGTATAGTGGACACTGTACCAATAGTGGCCACATCGCTGATTAATTTTAAATAGAACGAGTTAGAGGCATCCAACAGCGTCAAAATTCATAGGCATATTAGATTGTGCAATCAGGTAAGCTGATAAATTACCACCAATACCACAGATCAGCATGGGAAGGATATTTAAATATTTGAAAATAATAACATCGGCCGAGTTCCTGAAATTTGATTTTGCTTATTGAATCGCGTAAGGAAACGGGTAAGTCGGAACTGATTTTTTCGTATTTATTACCGATGGATTGACTTTTAAATTTATATCAAGATAAATAAGAGTGTATAAAATAATACTGAATAAAATTTATTTGAAAATGTTGACTTTACGAGGATTTATGGGGGTGTCCACTTTACCAACACATAATCTTAGATTTTCCAATAGTGGCCACCACAATGGCTTCTTTTCTAAACTTAAATAATACTTAATTTGAATCAGTTTTTCTTCATAAACTGTAGACTGTACTTTAAAATGAGTGTTAAATAAATTTGGTTTCATTCTGGCTTCTGGAACCAATGTTTCTAAAACATTGAATTACATGCTAAATTCCTTTCAAATCAGCTACAGCGTAGACTTTGGGCCGAAAACTATCAATTTTTTTAAAATAAAACTAATTTGATTGAATCTAAAATACATTTCGTTGGAAAGGAAGATTTAATTAGAACTAGACGACTATACCAAGAAAAACCCCTCAATTTCATGCATAAACCCCTCATATAGGCAGAAAAAGACAGGTGTCCACTATTGATGCAAGAGGTGTCCACCAAAGAAGCAACAGCTTCATCTATGTGGCCACTATAGATGCAATTTGGAGTACTTTTTAAAATTTAATTAAAAATACTTTGCCCAATCTAATTAAAGTTTTTAATGGTAAAATCGAAAGAAGATCCAATTAACCTAAAAATAGGATGATAACCGTTTCGAAGCAAATAGATTGGTATTTATTAAGAATTTAAGCAAAAATTTTCCTTAAAGTGTCCACTATACCCACATTTACCTTAGGGGACAAACCCCCCCCCCCCAGAGACCAAGAGGTTACCTAATATTATCAAGAATTTCCGATGTTCGTAAAAAATTCACAACATGTTCGAACAGTAGCGGATTTCTAAATAGGCTAGCTAGGCTATAGCCTACGGTAGCAAATTTTTGACGGCAGAATTTTTTTCTGAATAAAAAGAAGAGAAATGAAACACTAAACATAAGTTCAGACGAGAACGTCCTTTCAAAAAAGCAATTCTGTGGTTTACAAGGAACTGTTCTCTTTGTTACCTGCAAAGGGTATCAAAATGAGCTAAAACACTACTTTAATGTGCAATTTTTTAAAAAAATGTATGGGGAAGAACCCCTACACTCCCCTCTCAAATTTTGATATCTATTATACACAGTATTTTCCCCTTGAAAATTATGCTACCGTACCTACAAGCGAAGCTTTTCCCTTTTGGTGTCCTCTCCTCTCCATAGAGTTTAAAAGTAGATAAACACAAGTTTGGGGGAAATTTCCAAGAATATTTTCGGGGGGAGGACCTCTATCCCCCGTTTGACGCTTTTTAAAATTTTTTCCCCCAGAAAATTCTGTGGTTTTCAAGGAACTATAAAGGCAGGGCCGTATCCAAGGGGGGGTTTGGGGATTCAAACCCTCCCTCCGAAATTTTGACATAAATTTTTTACTTACTGTTTTTCCTTAAAAATTAGCCTTAAAATGCATAAAACCCCTACTTTTAAGGTTCAAATTCAAATTTTTCTTGGGGAGAACCCCCAACCCCCCTTGAAATTTTGAAATCTGTTATAACAGTCGTTCCTTGAAAATATTGGAACTTACAAGTAGAGTGCCTACTTACAAGTAGTGGTCCTCTTCGGGTTAGTCTAAAAATGAGTGAAATCATAAAGGGGCCGTGAGTTAGGAGTTCTACTCATCAAACTAGCCGCCTTCCCCAAAAGGAATAAGAACTAAGAGAAGGAGGGAAAGTGGGAACTCAGGGGTGTAAAAAAAGGGAAAGCGACTTTAAATGAGTTAAAATCCTGTTTTTAGGGTCAAATTTCCAGAAATTTTCTGGGGGAGGTCCCACAGACCCCTTTTGGAATTTCTAACCCTATTATTTACAACTTTTCTGTAAAAAGTTCGTCGCAATGCAAAAATTCTACCAAAATGTAAATTAAATTCTTGAAAATGTTTATCTGAAATCCGGATTAGGTGTACCAAAACGTGTTGAAAATCTGCTTTTTATACATAAATTTCCAAAATTTTTCTGGGGGGACCCCCAGACCCCCTCTTCTATGGTATTAGAAGACGAATTTGATATTGAAAATTTTCAGACCCCCCCCCCCAATACCAAATCCTGGATCCGCCGCTGTCTTCTTACCTAGGTCACCAACAAAATCGAAGTAAAGTTTCAAGAAATTTTTTTGCCATACCCCCTCCCCCTGAAAAAAAGTCTACTTACGATCCTGTGTAAGGGTCTCAAATGAGCTAAAACACTTCTTTAAGAAGCAAGTTTTCAAAAATTTTCTGGGGGTGACCCCAGACCCCCATTTTTACTTCGACCTTACATTTCAAAATTGTAACCACCTGGATCCAGGTATAAATACACTCGGGACCTTAAGAACACGTTCAGACGTTCAGTTAGACCGCAATAAAAGAAAAGAATACGAAAAAAAATAAGAAACCAAAAGTCAAGTCACGGCGTGTACCAAACCCACTTAAAATCTATGACCCCCCCAATCAAAAACTGAAATGACACCCCTGTTTAGTTTTACAGGATGTATAGCATATAGGCGTCAAATTTTAGTTCAGCCTATAGGCGGCACATTTGGAAATCCGCCACTGTGTTCGAATCTCTCATAAAAGTTTACAGATTCTTTTCTATCCACAGAAAATTATCAAGATGTATGCTTGAAGGGGGTCCTATGGGGGCACGATTTTTTGGTTTACTGTCTGTCCTTAAGATATGTCACTCGGGAGTCCGTGGAGTGGCCTTGCTGGGAGGGTCCAACGGGATCACCCCCCAGCAGTGGGCATGGGTGCGGGGTATGCTAGGTAGGGGGTCCTTAGATACCCCCTTGCACCCACACTATACCCCAAGCATGGCATGCCCCTAGCTGGGGGGTCCCGATCCCAGCCCCTGGGCTGGTGGACACCGAAGAAATTCGATTTATTGGTTGCTATGACGCAGTGACCAGGTGACCATATATAAAGACTCGACCCCCAGCAGGCTGTCAGGGAACTTGAGATAATAGGAATTTCTAAATTTCAGAAAGATAATTTTTAAACTTTGATCCAATTTATTAGGAAAGTTTAAATTTTTTCTTATACCATAAAATATTATTTTCAGAAATAAACGATAGAGTTAACCACTTAATTCATGTTGTCCATATCCCCTAAAAAACGCCCGCTTTCGAGTTTCGTTTGGAAGGTCAATTTCTTTTTCCTGAAAAGTAGGAGTTAACAGCTGCACTCATGTTTTTTGCTTTGATTGCAAGAAAAAGAAAACATTCGATGCTCTCCTCATACCCTTGCTAGCACTTCTCTTTTCTTCTTCAAGAGCACGACAGCCCCGGGTGGGCCCTGGGCTTCTCCAAAAAATTCTTTTATAGTCATAGGGGAGGGGAAGCTGCCCCCCTAAGTCCCGAGTAATTAACTTTTACTTAAATTTTTAGTTAAGTTATAACCCAGTATTTTATGGTCAAATTTTCAAAATTTTTCTAGGGGAGGGCCTCCAGGCCCCCTTTTAGTATTTAAACCTTCATTATTCACACTTTTAAATAATAAGTTCATTATATCAAAATTCTACCAAAAAATGTTTGTCCATCAAATTTAGGTTTATGTGTACCAAAGAAGCAGTTTGAAAACCTGTTCTTAGTGTCAAATTTTCAAACTATTTCTGAGGGAGGGCAGTCAGGCCTCCTTTTAGTATTTAAACCTTTATTACTCACACTTTTTTGTAATAAGTTCATTAAAATCAAAATTCTACATTTAAACGTATATCCAAATTTGGGTTTACGTGTACCAAAAATTAGTTTAACAAACTGAACGGCCCTCTCTTACAGGGTTTTAAAAATTTTCTCCACAAACATAAAAAAGTCAACCCTGCTTGCCCCCCTAATTTGAACCCTGGCCTGTCATAGATAAACAAAATGGAAACAGTAGAAATGAAAGAGGTTCTAATAAATTTATTACTATTTACTTAAATTTTGTACTAATTAATAGAGGTACTAATTAATTTTTTTAATTAATAGAAGTTCAGCAACAAAGAAATTTTAAACGTTCATCAAATAAATTCTACATAAAGCTTATCTCGTTTTTGAAAAAAACCTAAGAAATCTAAATTATTTTTGACTGGTCCCCCCCAGAAGGAATTTCTGGCTGCGCCACTGGTTCATTCACTGGGTTTTTTTCTTGGAAATTCTGGAACCTACGTTTAGCAGTTTACTTTGCAACAAAAAGACCTCAAAATGAGCTGTAACACTACTTTTAAGAGGTAAATTTCTAAAACTTTTCACATACCCTCTTGTGGCTCGCTTACATTGTTCCACAAAACTTTAACATTATGTGTAGTTATAAATACCAGATTTTTCCTAAAAGTCAAGCATCTTGGGAGA
Source organism: Tetragnatha versicolor (assembly GCA_024610705.1). Classification (NCBI taxonomy): domain Eukaryota; kingdom Metazoa; phylum Arthropoda; class Arachnida; order Araneae; family Tetragnathidae; genus Tetragnatha; species Tetragnatha versicolor. The sequence continues at coordinate 52,404,358 of JANDEH010000003.1, forward strand.
GTATTTTTTGCAAGATTTGTCAATGGACTTGGTCCCCCTACGTGAAATTTCTGGCTGTGCCACTGAAGGAGATAATGATTTTTTTTCACAAAAAGGGGAATGCGAAGAATAAAGATACAAGGTGATATTTTTCAAAAATTTGAATGAAATTAACATTATAGGGAAAGGACTGTTTGCCCAATGACATGTGGAGTCAACTAAAATAATAAAAAACAAAATTATGCCTATTTTCAAAGCAAGCTGGGAAAAATTATTTTTGTCATTTTCCTTTACTAACAAATAAAAATGCCTGAAATTGGTTATGACAAAATTAAGGACCCCTTAAGATTTCAGGACTTAAAAATAAACCTCCATTAATTTGCTCCCTTATCCTACCATTGCTGATATTTACACAATTCCTGAGGAGCTGTTGCGGCCGCTGTTACCTTTCGCTTCAATAAAGTGGCCCCATCACAAAAAAATTGAACACCACTGGTCTACCCAATCCATATGAAAATTACAAGTTTTAAAAGAAAGGCTTGTATAAATTCTGTATTGCCATATGTATAACAAAAATTTTATATGCTATACAAGTTGCATCTTAAAAACCTCTTAAACTTATAGCATGCCTAGGTTTTTAAAGTCGAATTAAGTTAAATTAATTCTTATGCTTATAATTACGGATTTAACCAACTAATAAAATATTTGTGTTAACCCTCTGATGAGTTTTCCAATATTAGATCGTAATTGTCAATATTAAAGCCGTTGAATATGTTCCCTGCTGAAATCCTATATTTACTAAATTACAATCTGACCAGGGTTCCCACAGGTCAGGGAATACCTGGAAAAGTCAGGGAATTTAAATTTCACCTAAAAAGTCAGGAATAGTCGGGGAAAATTGTTAATTTTGGTCAAGAAACTGGAAAATTAAAATTTTTAATGTTCGCGTGTCAATTTTGTGTTCAAAAATGCAAGAAATATCCAAAAAAATGCCTTGAATTGCTAGTTTACCGAAAAATCTTAAAAATTGACCTGGAAAAATCAGGGAATTTTATTTCTGAAATTGAGTGGGAACCCTGTCTGACATGAAAACCAAAATCTAAAGCTGATCAGTGAAAAACTTGAAAGTACTAACCTTTAAAAACAGGAAAGATGGTAAGAAAACAAATATAATGCTATGAATACTTCATTAAATTCTAATGTAAATTTTGTGAAAGTATATGTGTATTAGCACCTCATGTAATAATTATAATTATTAACTGTTAAAAATAACTGTCGAAAAGATTTCATGGCACTGCAGCAGGGGGTATTTAATATCAGAGGATAAGCAAAGGAAGAAACTGCTGCAAGGACTTACAATGGAAAGCCAGTGACAGTTGTATGAAGTTTGGGGCCAAATGCCCCCGCAGTGGTTTATTTTGCCCCCGTAACGATGAAAGTTCACCCCCAAAGTGTAAAAGGTAAACTGATAACTGCGCCAAAAATTGTTTCTATCAATACTAGGTCATACCATTATAATTAAATTTAGTGTGTTGACATTTAAAATATAGAGAATTCAAACCTTACTATATTCCTAAAATTTTTGCTATCTGAATTGGGCCTAAAAACGCCTTTTTGCATCTTATTTTCAAAATTTTCCAGAGAAACACCCAGATTCCCTTTTAAATGGTATGGATTTCCCTAATGTATGGGACAGGGGTCCCTACATTACTTTCTCGATGCCCCCTCAACGTCAATCTAAAAGAGCAACAGTGCATTAACGATAAATTTATGGACTTTAGCCCCGCAGTGAAAATTCCTTAAAAAATGACCTGCCCCCGCCTCTTACATTCTTTGCTCTTATTGAATGGGGAAGGGGCTATAGGGAAGTTTATTGGAACAACTACAACATGAAATAACCCTCAGCGCAGTGAGATTTTTGCCCATCGTATTGGTTAACCGTTACTAAATGGGCCACTTCGCGTTGGATGTTTGACATGTGATGGCCAAAGAGAAGGGGATGATGAAATATAGTAGATAATTTTTTTCGCTTTATCCTGTATGATAATTTGGCTTATCTTATGAAATCTTATTTTTCAAAATCAAATTTTCTTTCTGAAATTACTGTATTACCTGACACTGAAACTTAAAGATGAAAACTCGATTATTCTGAAAAATACAGAACTTTTTACTGTGCAATCCATTGTAGTAGGCGCTATTGTTTGTATTTCATGAAAATGGAATTTGGAATTTAAGTGAATTAAAATGTATAAAAGAATACATAAATGCCATGATGCATTCAAATTAAAAATTAATCTTTCATTAATGGACATTCTGGATCCTCATAAAATCTGACAACTCCACTGAACCCGTTTATGAAAAAGAAATGACAGTTTCCAAACTATACTGGAGGCTTTTATTATGGCTGATTTGAGAGGCATCCCCTTACAAAAGCAGGTTTACCTGTATATTAAAGTATTCATTTTGTAGGTAAGTATAGAAATGTCTACCTATAATAATAGACATTATATATATAAGTATATCTGATGTCTACGTAACCCAATAAACTAATACTATAATTTCTTGTAAATAAACAATGCATCTTGAAGAACTCAAACATCTTTGACTGGAAATTTCTTCTTGGTCCCTTGAACTTTTAAATCGATTTTCAAAAATTTTGGATAATTTGAAATTGTAACTATTTTTTGTTATTCATCATTAATGCAGTAAGAAAAGGAACATTCACCTTGTCTTTTAACATGAACCATGCATTCAAAAGAATTTAGTTATCCCATAGAAAAGGTTGGTAATAAGTCAAGGGGCATAGTCAGAAGGGGGAGAGATTCATGGATATACCCCCCTAAAAAAATAATCAGAAGTTTACCTTTTTCAATCATAGAAAAGGATTAAATTTACCTCATCCTTTCCCAGAATTCCAATATCCTCCTTTGAGATTTTTTTCTGGCTACATCTCTGATAAAAGATCAAAAGATGGAAAGTAATCTTTTCAACCATTCGGTTAATTTTAAACTACGTGTATTGGAGGAGCTTATTTAATTCAAAGGTTTTTTCAGTAATATTCTTGTTTGAATTATCCAAGATGCACTGTACAATGAAAGTATTAAAATTAATTTGTCATCTCCTGTTGGTAAAATATTTCCTAGATAAGTTTTTTTTATTTTATTTAAATGTGGCTTCATTTAGATCCCATTATTTTGTCATTTTATAATTATAGTAGCTTGGTTCGACATTTTTTGTCAGTTTCAAATGTGTTTGGGGCTAAAAAAAACTCAAGAAATTTTTATTTAACTCAATATTTATTTAAAATATTTCTTTATATTGATTTTAAAAAAACGATCTACATTGATCCATACCTACTCAAATGATCTTTTGCTGTTTCTTTTATAGCGGGAGGAAATGGAATGATGCTATTTGGCTGTAGTAGCTCCCATAACGTTGTATCTTTTTTTTTTAATTTGTAGAACTTATCTGGCTGTAATTGTGATTTATCTACTTAAACATCTTAGAAGCCTGGTGGCATAGTGGTAGTACTGATTGCTGCCAAGTCACAAGTTGGGCAAGGCAAACTCAGCCTTTCTTCCCTCGGGTCTATTAAAATGAGAACTAAGTTCGCTTGGGGTAACAGGGCGTTTAACCTCGACTAACTTTGTCACAAGTTTTATTATAGCTTTGCTCATGGCCTCACCCAGTTAGTCTGGATGTACTCGTGTTTGAAGGTCTAACCAACCTAGGTTCTCCCTCAAGTATGCCCCTTGTTTTTTTTTTTTAAAAACTTTGTATAAATTGATTTAGTTTTTTCTTGTAGTTTTTTCAAAATTTATTGACCTAAAAACATTATTATGTGATAAAACGTATCGATTTGAGTTTGGTGGTTATAGAAATTTATATATCAAGAAATGAAAAAATGCTGTTTTGAACTTTTTTTATACTTGTAAAAGGTACTATGTAATTGGAAACTTCTGAAGAAAAAAATTATAAACTTGAAAAAATAACTAGCGATAAAAACTTAAAAATTGCTGCAAAATTTTAAGTTTTCGATAATGATGAAAATATAGCCAACAAATTTTGTCGTGCTTCTCCGATTTCCACGGTAAACTAACTGCAATAAAACATAACTTCAGTTTTACCCCTTCAAACAAATCCAGATTTAACAGGAATGAATGGTTTAATCTAGAAATTTATAATATCATAAAATCTAAACAAACCCTTTATAAGAAAACTTTACGTTACCCGGGAGATATTTTTTACAAAACTGCTTACAAAACTACAGTTAAATTATTAAGAAATAAAATTAGAGTAGCAAAAAATAACTAGTATCGGATCCCGTATCCGGCGTCCCGATAACCGGAGTGTTCCGAAAACCGGCGGTTTTTCCAAAATTAAAAATTTTTTTTTCAAGTTCCAAATCCGTGCTCCGAAAGGATCCAGTGAGTTCCGACCGATGTACTCCGATTTTCGGCGCCGAAAATCGGCACGCGGATGACGTAGTCCCTTTTTTCAATCAAAAAGGGATAAACTTTGGCAACCAAAGTCGCGCGGAAAAAACACGTTCGGTGCCGAAAATCGGCATCGTATCAAAACCGAATCAAACAAGTCCGATCAGGTGAGTTCAGCTTTTAATTTCTTTAGTCTTAAGTTTATTTTAATAGATACTAAAGAACTATTTTAGTACAAAATCTTTAAAGTAATTGATTTTAATCACGTGACGCTTACGTTTTTCCAGCGCCGAGAAAAAGTCCATCCATGCCGGGCCGAAAACCGGCTTCGGCATGCCGGTTGAATACGCCTAGCCATTGGTCCGTAGGACTCACGTGACCTCCAAAAACGCATGCCGAAAAAACGCATTTCGGCGCCGAGGGGGATACCAGGGGCCGCGCAAGATTGTTTGTTTATTTATTTTGCCCTCTCGCGCGACCCTGCAGATTGCGCGTATTTTCGTTACGATCGCGTCTTACGAACAAACGCGGTCTTTCTGAGCTCTTTTTTCGGGAATTGTTCCGAAAACCGGATTTTCCCGTAAACCGGACTGATGCCGGTCCCGAGCGAGCCGGATACGGGGTCCTATACTACTATGAAACTAAACTGAGTGAATGCGATTCGAGTCGAAAGCAATGGAAACTAGTAAATAATATCTTAGGAAAAGAAAGAAATCCTACCTTACCAGAACATAAAGATTGCGGCCTATTAGCTAATGATTTAAATAAATTTTTCTCATCCATCAACGATCATATATTTCATCATAATAACGAATTCAAGAATTACATAGTTCCCTCCGTTAATTCCTTTCAATGGTTTTCTATAGAAGAGGTAGACATCAAAAGATGCATACGCAACCTAAACTCTAAAAAAAGTCCTGGCTCTGATGAAATTGACGCGAAATATTTAAAAATTCTATCATGCACAAATCTAAGTATTTTGACCAAACTATTTAATGATCTTGTAAATGAAAGCACTTTCCCAAAATCATTAAAAATTTCTATCATAACTCCCATTTATAAAAAAGGAAATAAAAATGACTATTCTAATTACAGACCAATCTCCGCCTTACCATTGCTTTCAAAGGTATTTGAACAAATTATCAAGGATCGATTGCTTTCGTACTTGAATCATATACATTTTTTTTCAAATAATCAGTATGGATTTCTGCCCAACTCAAACACTGAAAAAGCTTTGCTAGAGTTTACCAAATTTATCTATAATAGTGTTAACAATGATAAAAAAACTGTTGGTCTTTATTTAGACATCTCCAAGGCTTTCGATTCAGTACAACATAATATTTTACTAGAAAAATTATTTTTGATTGGCATTAGAGGTCCTTTTCACAATTTCATAAAGTCATATTTATCAAACCGCTTTCAGATTGTTAAAGTACATAATACCCTTAGCGGATGTCTCCCAATAAAATGTGGTGTCTTCCAGGGATCTACTTTAGGTCCCCTTTTGTTTTTAATCTTCATTAACGATCTGTGCAACCTTAAACTATATAGTCCAGTAACTTTATACATTTACAGTATGCGTCAAATCCGGTAGTTCTGATTTTTTGCAGACTTGTTTATGATGTTGGCCTAATGAATAATCCAAGTTTGTGACCTCGAGCGCCGAACGGAACTTTGTCAAAAATCGAAAAAACCAAGAAAAAATCGATTTTTTTTCAAATTTTGGCGATTTTAACCCTAAACGATTAGTTTTTGAAAAAATTTTCGTATTACAAAGTTAAAGAAAACAAAATTTCCTACAAAATGCATTCATCAACTTTGATTTTATGAAGAGTGGTTTTGCCGCTAGAGCGCGCTGAAAAACATCGATATTTTGGCCTTTCAGCAAAAAAAAGGAAAATCGGTGCTTTTACCATCTACAAAATAAAAACTATTCAAGTTATCAACAAAAATTATATACCACGTGAAAGAGCATTTAATTTTCTATAAATAAATTGCTTTTTATTATAATTTTTTTAGAAGAGGGGAGGGAGTGAGGAGAAGATCGATTATAAAACTGTTACACCTCGCAGACCAAACGGACTTATGCGGTTGTAAATATGCAATTAGCGCTTTATTTCCGGTATATTACCAATAAAATTGGTTGTTTTGGATTCATTGATGACTAAGCATGCTTAAAAAAATAAATTTTTAAATTTATTTATGAAATATTAGGCGTTTTAGGCGGAAGTTCGATCAATATTTTAAATTCATATATTAAATTATGGGAGTGTTTTAATGAACGAATTTATATGTGTTTTGCATCGCTAAATCCGAATTTAAAGTGTATTTTCATTTGAAAGTCATCTTCAGATCAAAATTGCACAAAAACTCAAATTTTTGCTCTTTTTTTCGGTTTTTCAGCAATTTTGGAAGCAAATATTCCTTTTACGAAAAATATCAAGAAACCAAATTAAAGAACGTAAAATTTCCTATCAGATACATTGATTCATTTTTCTTTTGCAAAGAGCGGTGTACGTTTTATAGCGTTTTGAAAAAAAGAAAGTTTCATGTTTTTGTGTGACGTCAAGAAACCGCTGTAGTTTAGCGCGCTCTAACATCAATACCTTTAATCATAAAATCAAAGTTAAGTAGTGCATTTTGTAGAAAATTAAATGTACTTTCATGTGGTATAAACTATTTTTCGGTAACTTGTTTTATGTAGAGCTGTAGTGGGGTAAATCGAGCGTTCACTACTTTGTAGAAAAACAAAAAAAATCGCTACACTTCAAAACGCTATAAAACGTACACCACTCTTCGCAAAAGAAAAATGAACCAATGTATCTGATAGGAAATTTTACGTTCTTTAATTTGTTTCGTGATATTTTTCGTAAAAGGAATATTTGCTTCTAAAATTGCTGAAAGACCGAAAAAAAGAGCAAAAAATTTGAGTTTTTGTGCAATTTTTGATGTGAAGATGACTTTCAAAATGGAAATACACTTTAAATTCGGATTTAGCGATGCAAAACACATATAAATTCGTTCATTAAAACACTCCCATAATTTAATATATGAATTTAAAATATTGATCGAACTTCCGCCTAAAACGCCTAATATTTCATAAATAAATTTAAAAATTTATTTTTTTAAGCATGCTTAGTCATCAATGAATCCAAAACAACCCATTTTTTTGGTAATATACCGGAAATAAAGCGCTAATTGCATATTTACAACCGCATAAGTCCGTTTGGTATGCGAGGTGTAACAGTTTTATAATCGATCTTCTCCTCACTCCCTCCCCTCTTCTAAAAAAATTATAATAAAAAGCAATTTATTTATAGAAAATTAAATGTTCTTTCACGTGGTATATAATTTTTGTTGATAACTTGAATAGTTTTTATTTTGTAGATGGTAAAAGCACCGATTTTCCTTTTTTTTGCTGAAAGGCCAAAATATCGATGTTTTTCAGCGCGCTCTAGCGGCAAAACCACTCTTCATAAAATCAAAGTTGATGAATGCATTTTGTAGGAAATTTTGTTTGCTTTAACTTTGTAATACGAAAGTTTTTTCAAAAACTAGTAGTTTAGGGTTAAAATCGCCAAAATTTGAAAAAAAATCGATTTTTTCTTGGTTTTTTCGATTTTTGACAAAGTTCCGTTCGGAGCTCGAGGTCACAAACTTGGATTATTCATTAGGCCAACATCATAAACAAGTCTGCAAAAAATCAGAACTACCGGATTTGACGCATACTACCCTATGGTAAAAACCGACAAAGTTACTGGACTAATATGGTAAATTGATAAGTTTTGCCGACGACACAGTTTTACTTTACTCAGAAAATTCAGTGGAAGACCTTAATTTTGTGATAAATGATGACCTTATAAAAATTCGCGACTGGTTTTTTCATAATGATTTAAATTTAAATGTTGATAAAACTAAGTATATGGTATTTTCCCTTACGCAAAACCAAGCAAATTATCTCTCTATAAAATATCATGAAAAATACTGCAATACTCATAGCAATTGCGCCTGTAAACCCTTAGATAACGTATCCTCAATAAAATACCTCGGACTGCACATAGACTCAAATTTGAAATGGAAATCCCATACAAAATATATATCAGACAAACTAAGGTATGTACTGTGTAACTTTTATTACCTAAAACAAAAGTTAAATAATAAATTACTAATCAATTTATATTATTCTTGGGTTCATTCACAACTTAATTACGGTTTAGTTGTGTGGGGAGGAGATTACATGATCAACTTAAAAAGAATTAAGAGGCTGCAAAAGAGATTCCTGAGGTTTTTAAATAATGAAGCGCACTTACACACAAATAATATAAACTACTTCAATTCCTTAAATATACTTCCAATTCGCCATCTTTTTTATTTTAAAATTTGCCTCCATGTCTATCTAAACCCCAACATTTGTCAAAAACGCAATGTCGTAAACCTACGAAGACCAAACATATTATACTTTGTTCCTAAACCTAATAAATCCATATTCTGTAAAAATTTTTGTTACATAGCCCCTAAGTGTTTTAATAAGTTACCTATACATATTCAAAATAGCCCTTCAAAACATTTATTCAAAAAGCAATTAAAGGAATATCTGTTTGCTATTGAGGATATTGATGATTTCTTTTGTTCTGTTTAATGTATGATTTATAATTATTTTAAGCACTTTAACTCATCATTATGGCAAAAATATAAATTATTGGCGCCCTGTTTGCCACCATATCCATCTCATGTATGTGTTTCCTGTGTTTTTTTTTCTCCTAGTTTGTATTTTAAATTTTTGTTATTCATAATTACAGTCACCTACATGGACCATGAGATCCCAGGTGACTATGTGAAATTGTAAATTTTCTTCTTTTTTTATTTCTAGCTCAATAAATAAATAAATGGAAAAAAAAATATTTATACTTTACATAATTGTCTTATCTTTTAAAACCTCACTTTTATACCTTTTTAAACCTAACTTGTCGAGGTGACTGTTTATAACGAACAGGTGATTCAGCTCAACACAGAACTACTTCAAAAATTTTATTAATTTAAACTTGCACTGCCATCCATCAACCAAAATGGAAGTTTAAATAACTTAATTCTTATAATTTCTGAAAATTTTCAACTGATACTACTTTGAGTTGATTATACTGAAATGAAATTGAACTTGTGTTCCGTCTGTACTCGATTGTCAAAAATAAAATAAGATTTTTAATGCTGGGTCCTAACTTTTACGCTATAAAACCTTTTTTAAATTGAAAAATCACCTGTGGTGTAATAAAAGTTTTTAATTTTACCTTTTATATTTTCTTGAATACCCGGTTTGAAATGGCGTTTAGTAATATGACAAAAATGGCGTTTGTTGTTTAAGCACCATCACATTAGTTTTTGAAAGTTATATAAAAAGGATAATCATGAACTGCAGAAATATTTTGAAGGGATATTTTAATGTTAATTCTTTTTCATCATTTCCTTTGTTTTCAATACATTTAGAATATTTAGAGCGCAAGTTTTTCTAAGAGAAATCCAGTATCCGATGTCTTTTGTGCTAACTTAAAAGTTGGTTTACCAAGTCTTGTTTGTTCAAAGATCTTGCACTGTTTTGAGTTGCATTATCATAGAGGAATCATAATCTACACTCTTTGATGCGAAGAATTATTCATTATGCAGGTAAGCATATATTTTTAAATAAAAAAACAGGTGAAGTTTACATTGCTGCCAATGTAATACCTTTTAAATGAACTAAAATGGAGTTTCTATTGTTAATCCTTAATATGTTTTAAATACCAAATTTATAGATGAAGGTTATAGAACACAATACTGTTTGATAAAACAATCTGTAATTCCGTTGTAAAAACATTAATAAAAAGATGAGCATTGATCCTTTAAGGTGATAAAGATAACATATTTCTCCGATATCCTACGATTTCAAACATTACTTTAAATAACAAATTTATTTATATGATACAAATGTATTTGATTCCCTTCTGAGTATGGTACCTACCCAAAATATTTTAACCATATTCTCATATCTCCCTCTCTAATATAAAATAAGGTTTGAAGATCTTCATATAATCAGGGTTCGTACGCCTCCTGAAATTTGGTTTAATTTTCCAATGGCCCTTATAACTCCTGAAAATTGTTTTTTCTCCTGAATTTACCCTCTGACTCCTGAAAAACATGTCTGAGAGCAAAAAGAAGTTTTATTATCGATTTGGAGGAAATAATTGCTTTTTTTTAATCTATTCCATTGCATAGCTGCCAAGTACTCCGATTTTATCGGAGTTACTCCTATTTTTGGTTTCTTCTCCGGTAATCCGATTTTTCCCTAAAAACTCCGATTTTCCGATTTTTAAAAAAAATCTATGCTTCAATCGTAAGTAAGAAGTTTTTAAGAGTAAGATAAGTGAAATATATTAATTAAATAGTACATTTTCTTTTTAAAGTTTTATTTTTCCAAAAAAAAGCATTAATTTCTATTTTGGTTATGAAGCAGGAACCATCATTAATCGTTTTGGACGCCTTTGGTTGTAACTTATGGATGATTTTGTTTTCATCTACTTTAAGGGGGGTGGTTTTGTTTCTTCATTGACATCATTTTAGGGTTTTATCTAAATTATTTGTGCTTCGTAGTTCTACTATGAACTAAAAAGGCGGCTTAAATTTTAAATTGTCACTGAAAAAAAGGTGTGTATGCCTCCATGTGTAAGTCCATGAAAGTACTCCGATTTTTTCCTCCATCAGGTTGGCAGCTATGCATTGAAATGTGAAGTTCTAACCACTTTTGCAATTCCTTGCTCAGGGTTGGAAAAAAACATGTTTTTTTTAAACAAAAAACATGTTTTATTTGTTTAAAACGTTTTATTTGTTTTTTTTTACCCTCAACATAGAAATGATAAAAAATCCATGATTTTTTAAAATTTAAATTTGTCTTTTCGAATTGAAATTAGATTAATAAAGCTATACTTTTAAATAAACCACAAACAGTTCGTTCTTTTAAATGATTTTGTAAGTTTTCTTCACAGCATCATGCTCTTTATCAAGCAATGTACTGCCTATGTCATGGCAGTTTGTACCCAAGCCCTATACTTGGCACCATCTTTTTAGGCTATGGGTGATCCATACATGAAAATAGTGAGTTTGTTGCCTAAATAAAGGGAGCAACTTGCTAAAAACTGCATGTGTGTTAAACAATGTTTTTTTGCTTTGTTTTAAACATAACAACCCTGTCTTTTCTTCATTCTGAATTCTTTCTACTCGTAACATGCAAAATTATTTAAGGTTAATAATTATTCACATTTCCTCCCCTGATTTTTTAGTAACTTACTCCTTAAAGACTCCTGAATTTCACTATGTTTGATAGAGTATGAACCCTGAATAATGCGAATTTTTCTGATCTGTTGTCTACATCCATTAATGATGAACACTGTTGTTTACCTGTGTCAGATAAAATTTTTTGTTACTCAATTTTATAATATTTGTCGTTTTTTAAATGGCGCTACTGGTGTCTAAAATTGCTGTTGAGAAAATCGTTTTTGTAAATTTTTTACTGTACTTACTCATAAATTATGTTTTGCTCATGCAGTTATTGATTTTGACTTGTCAGAAATCCAGATAGGCTGTTTAATAGAACGCAGAGTACGAGTCTTCAGATATTACTAATTTAATTAATCTTAAAAAATTATCAAAGCCTGTTGTTTTGATCAAAAAGCAGGTATCCATTTAACTTACAAGCATCTATATAAACAGTTAAATATGCTTCATAAGAAGTTACCTTCTGAAACCTATTTAAATACTTCATCCCTTGAAAGTAACTAAAATATTACCATGAGGTGGGATTTTTCTTCTATTTTATTTTATTTTGACTATTGATATTTGATGACTGATGTCCAGAAATGTTGACAATTTCTAAATAACTACTAGCTAAGCTTTTTTGCTAGACCTCCACTGAAGTAGAAAATTTGGGTTCTTTGTGATTTGCCGAGCGCACAAATTGATTTTTATACTAAACCGCCAAAAATAATCAATTATCAAAATAAAACACTTTAAATATCTCAACTAACTTTATTTCTTTTAATTTTTTTTAAATATTTTATGTGTAAATAATAAACCTTTGACAGTAATCCTTAAGTACCAAAATTTGTGGTGTATAATAGTAGTAAAAATATAATTTAAAAGATGGTTGCAGAAATTGCAATGTATGGCTCTTTAATTTTGACTCATCAAATCACCTTCGGATGATTGTAATTTGTAGTATTGTTTCAGGGTGGCTACAGAACTTGGAAGTCAGGGATTTCAGGGAAAAGTCAGGGAATTTTATTAATCTGGAAAAATCAGGGAAATTCTTAAAAATATGTTAAACTCAGGGAAATTTTCTGATGAGATCATTTTGTGCTTCAATTTTTCTTCCTTTGAAACCTTGTGAATATTTTTTTACTTTTCTTAGCTCAGTGAGAAACAAATGCATCTCATACTATGCTTGGACTCAAGCATAACTCAAAGTCAAATATAAGTTTCAATATTTTATATGTTTTTTTAAATTAAATTACGAGGTAGTGATTTTCTTTAATTATCTTGTATGCATATAATGATTCTAAGAGAGAAACCCAGAAAATTAATAAAATTAGTTCCCTTAGTAAATCAGGGAAAAGTCAGGGAATTTGTTCTCTCAGTTTCTGTAGCCACCCTGTGTTTGCAAGCTTGAGTGTTCTAAAAAAGTTATTTGTGGAATTTTAAAATATCTTAAAAATTGCATTTCATTTACTAAATATAAAAAATTTAACCGAATTTTTCATTGTAAAGAATGAATGCCACTGTTGTCAGCAGTCATTTTTATTTTTATGCTGCATTATTGATTATAAAACTTTCTGGAAGACTTGACGATTTCTTAAATAGAAAATTCCTTTCAATTCCTTTTACGATCTTTTCTCTTTGTTTAATAAAATACTTATGGTCTTTTAAATGGCAATTTTCTCTTTGTGATTCTTTTGGCATTCTGATTTAGACAATATTGGTGAATAGACAAAATCGGTTGCTCTTTTAGAAGTTCATATTTATTGGATTTGTTGTCGGCAGGTTTTTTTAATTCCTCAAGCAACAACAAATCCTGCAAAGAGTTTTTTTATTTATCACCCATTAGTTTTAGATCACCCATTATACAGTTAATATTCAATAGCAATCGCAAGTTGTCTGTTTTTCCTTTAAAAGAAAGCTAGCCTTTTCTTTCTGAGTCAGATTTTCTCATACTTGATTGTTTTTATAGGGTAAAGAAATAGTTGTCATATGAACCAAGCTGTTGAATGAATGTGACAACTAAACTATCTTTGTGCTGTACTACAAAGAGCTGTTTATTTTTGGGATTTTGCCTATGGGTAAGTCGGAATCAATTTTTTTAAGAACATTTCCCATGAAATTTTAAAAGGTATTTTAGGCTTGTCTCTTGTGGACTATAGTGTACCCCTTTTCCTTGTTTGGTGCATAATATCCTGATGTGGATCATACGCCATAAAACTCCAACCAACCCTTTTCCTTGTAGTTTTGCTTTTTGTTAAGATAACACTGTTCTACAAATTCGACCTTCAAAATTTTTTCCTTGATGAAAATAGTCAATTCTTATATATTTTGGGTCGCTGAATACGAAAATCACCATTAAAATTCTCAATTGACTCAGGATTTTCGGGGAACAGCCCCTCCCCCTTTTTACGTTTTTCGACGACCTTATAACTTTAAACTCGATTTTCAGGGTCAAAAAGCATTATTTTAGTCTTCAAATTGCTCCCCAGTTAACAAGAAATGTTCAAATTAATAAAATATGATAAATTTATAACAAATGGATAGTAGTCCACTGAAAATAGCGAAAAAAAGGGCCGAACCTCGGACAAATTGCAATAAAAGGTTTCTCAACGGTTTTCACTTAGGAATGACCTCAATAATAACATACTAAAAATCGGCCAAAATCGGCCGGGGGGAAATTTAATTTTTTTTAAATTTTTAAAAAATGGCCGAAAAAATATTTCAAAAAATCAAATTATAAAAATAGAGACTTATGATACATGTTTATAGGCTATTTTTCAGTGCTGAATACGAATATACCATTTAAATTTTAAAAAATTTTAAATTTAAATTTTTAAAAACTAATTCAAAATTTGGAAAGTCGAAAAAATTAAAACATCGCTCAAAACCACAAAATAATTGCAAAAGAAATAATTTAAACGGTTTTCAATTAGAAATGACTTTAATAATAACATACTAAAAATGAAAGAAAATCGGACAATAAAAAGTTTAATTTTTTTCAAATTTTCAATTTTTTTGGCCTCAAAAATCGACCTTTTTAAAAATTCTTGTTAAAAACGTTTGAGGCATTTACTAAGGTCATTTTTCCATGGATGTTGTAGGTATATACCTCTATAACATAAAAAAACCACAATTGGTGATTAAATCATTAGTTAATTAATTAATTTATAAAAATTAACGTTGAAAATACAGGTAGAATCTTTCAATCAAGTAATAAGGAAAATATTTAGACAATATTTGGTAATAAATCATTTAAAAATAATTAAATTGAAAAAGGACAAAATATCTTTCAAAAAATTAAAATTTTAAATTAATTTAAAAAATTTAAATTTTTTAAAATTTTTAAATTTTGTAGTATATGCATGTGATACATGTCTCTAGGCTATATTTTAGTGCTGTTTACGAATATCACGCCAACTTTCAATAAAATTTAAATTAACTGTGGAAAAATTGAAGCATTTTTCTCAATAATTTTGTTTTTTATGCTTCAATTTTTCCACAGTTAATTTAAATTTTATTGAAAAGTTGGCGTGATATTCGTAAACAGCACTAAAATATAGCCTAGAGACATGTATCACATGCATATACTACAAAATTCAAAAATTTTAAAAAATTTAAATTTTTTAAATTAATTTAAAATTTTAATTTTTTGAAAGATACTTTGTCCTTTTTCAATTTAATTATTTTTAAAATGATTAATTACCAAATATTGTCTAAATATTTTCCTTATTACTTGATTGAAAGATTTTACCTGTATTTTCAACGTTAATTTTTATAAATTAATTAATTAACTAATGATTTAATCACCAATTGTGTTTTTTTTATGTTATAGAGGTATATACCTACAACATCCATGGAAAAATGACCTTGGTAAATGCCTCAAACGTTTTTAACAAGAGTTTTTAAAAAGGTCGATTTTTGAGGCCAAAAAAATTGAAAATTTGAAAAAAATTAAACTTTTTATTATCCGATTTTCTTCCATTTTTAGTATGTTATTATTTAAGTCATTTCTAATTGAAAACCGTTTAAGTTATTTCTTTTGCAATTATTTTGTGGTTTTGAGCGATGTTTTAATTTTTTCGACTTTCCAAATTTTGAATTAGTTTTTAAAAATTTAAATTTAAAATTTTTTAAAATTTAAATGGTATATTCGTATTCAGCACTGAAAAATAGCCTATAAACATGTATCATAAGTCTCTATTTTTATAATTTGATTTTTTGAAATATTTTTTCGGTCATTTTTTAAAAATTTAAAAAAAATTAAACTTCCCCCCGGCTGATTTTGGCCGATTTTTAGTATGTTATTATTGAGGTCATTCCTAAGTGAAAACCGTTGAGAAACCTTTTATTGCAATTTGTCCGAGGTTCAACTCTATTTTGAGTGGACTATAGGGTTAAGGGGTAATTACCCCCCTAAAAATACAAAAAAATAGCTAAAAATTAAAGAGGTTTCTATACGCTATTTTTTCCTCTTATTTTTTACGCAAATCCCGTTTGAAGGGTCCTAACCCTTCCCCAAGGACCCAAATTTGATGACAATATGCAGCAATAATTTTTACTAAAAGCGGTTGAGGTGTTAGCCTCCCAGAAGTCCCCGCGGAAGAGTTCGGAAGACTTCCAGAATCGCGAAGGCACTCGCGAGTTCAGGAATTAATATCGATGATTTTGAAAAGATTACAAATGACGTTTTTCTTATATTTTGGGTGTATCCTAAGTAGAAACTCTTCAGTTCTTTAAAAACTGACCGGTTTTCGGGAGTGAGGATTCCATGTTTCAAGATGTTAATAGATGCACGGCTGTGGATAACAATTAGGGGGCATCCCCTTAAAAACTGAGGGTGATGGAGGAAAATGGGTGTCATATTTGAATTCAGCAGATCATTTTACACAAGAATCAGCTGAAATTCAATAAGTGGCTTCAAATTTTTTTTTGTACAGCGCAGTTAAACTCTAAGTGCGGCATTGAACCCTTCCGTGGGTGCTCTCACCTCAACCGCTTTTAGCAAAAATCATTGTTGCATATTGCCATCAAATTTGGGTCCTTGGGGAAGGGTTAGGACCCTTCAAACGTGAATTGCGTATAAAATAAGAGGAAAAAATAGCGTATAAAAACCTCTATAATTTTTAGCTAATTTTTTGCATTCTTAGGGGGTTAACTACCCCTTAAACCTATCCATTTGTTATAAATTTATCATATTTTATTAATTTGAACATTTCTTGTCCCCTGGGGGCAATTTGAAGATTAAAGCAATGCTTTTTGACCCTGAAAATCGAGTTCAAAGTTATAAAGTCGTTAAAAAACGTGAAAAATGGGAGGGGCTGTTCCCCGAAAATCCTGAGTCAATTGAGAATTTTAATGGTGATTTTCGTATTCAGCGACCCAAAATCTATAAGACTATTTTCATCAAGGAAATTTTTTCAGTGTAGAACAGTGTAATCCATCTACTTGCTGTTCCACCCTATTGCTCTTAAAACTTATATCATAGCGTGTGTTTTTAGCAACACAAAACTACTTTAGTTTAACCTTGGTGTATTGCTAGGGGGTAGGCAATAATTTTGGCTTGACAACTTATGGAACTGGAGGTTATTGGAGTGTTGTACTTAAAAATATTCCTTTTCACTTTTTAACTTAGCATTTACACAGTATATAGTATAGAGCATAAAAATTGGAAAGCTATAATAAATTTGGTGGTCCATCAAAAACTCTAGGTGGCCTGTTATTTTCCCACCCATGCTGTTGTAAATCTTTGTTGCATTTTTGTCAGTTTTTATTAAAATCTTTTATTGTTTATTTGTAGTTTAGTTAAATGGAGTAAAATCATTTTTGTCAGGTCTCCAGCTTTTAAAAGATTGGAATCTATCACATATTTGCTGATTAAAAACACATCCGAGGAAGTTTAAGGTAAACTATGGTAATCTTTGATTAAAATCAGTAAATAATGATTAATTATTGTATTACAGTAGTCTCGATAATTTGAGGGAGGATCTACCTCCAGCTATCAAAGTTATAAAATTTAATAAATGGAAATAACTAATTTTTGAATACCAATGTATGCCTAGCAGTAAAATTAAATGTAATAAATGGAAGTGACTTTTTTTTTAATTCCAATGTATGCCTAGAAGCAGAATTAAATGTTAAGTTTTAATAAGCTTGCAGAATGCTAGGTTAAAAACTAAACGTATAATAAAAAGATTTTACATTATGAATTAATAGTCAATGAATTATCTTTTAAATAAAACACTTTTTTCATTAAAATGTATATATCTAGTTATGAAATGTGACTCGGAAGTAATTTTTAAATGGTCTTTTTTGTAGAAAAGTATTATATTTATTTTAATTTTTTTACAGATTCGTTTTGTTCCTGTGAATGCTGTTAGTTTGGGTTGGATTTGAAAGTGACAAAAGGGCTTCACCTGTTCCCCACTGAAATACAAACTTCTTAGCATGGCTGAAAGTTTTCAGAGACTGAAATCCATCCTAATGATTTCTTTCTAGATGGAACTGTAAAATATTCTTTCACCCCAAGCTCAAACAGTTCTTTAAGAAATAGAAGCAATCAATGCCAAAATAAATGCATTATTACAAGAAAATGTATTTCATTTATTATAAATATATTTTTTCATTATTAAATCCACTTTTAGTTTGATTATAGCAGGGATGTTGCGGCTGCGCTAAACTTCACCAAATCCTAATTCATGTGCTAAACTGCTACAAAAACCTTATTTTGAGTAAAATTGCGCCGGGGTCGGGGGGGTTTTGCGGAGTGTTCCGTTTTTCCCGCGACTTTCAAGGACGGCCGCGGGTGCCGATTCAAGTTGGCTTCTTGTGTCATCTGGTGTTCCGAAAATCGGGAAAATAGTGATTTTTCGCGACAGTTCCGTTTTTTCCGCTACTGCTTTTGTTACGAACGTCTGTTAAAGTTAGCTTCAATGGTGGTGCAGAAAAACAACTTAACTTTGGTCAGAGCAGTTTGAGAAGTCTAATAATATTTTTCTCTATTTAAGTCAGTATTTTCTACTTAAGATGATTTTCTAAGTTGTAAATTTTTACAGAAAGGTCACTTTATAGTAACTTAGATGATTATATAGTTTTTTCTTATAACTTTAAGATTTTTAAAATACCTTCAAAAATACTATATTTTTTACTTTTTCGCTCTACTTAACTAAAAATTTTTGACAATATTGTTTTTGCAATTTAATTATTACTTAAATAATTATTCTGTTTACTAATTTCCTTTATTTTTTTATTTCATTTAGTTACATTTTGACTGTTAAAGGGGTTTTAAAACCTGATTCACAGGAATGTAATTGGCACAGTGTGTGTTTGAAGCTTCTTTAAGTTATGTAAAAAGGTACTCCTTGAATTTTTGAAAAACTTTCCTTGAAAACTCCTGGAATACTCCTTGATTTCTGAACATTTGTATGAACCCTGCATTTGGCGTTTTTGTAATTAAATTGGTTGCTACAAAAATGGTCTATTCTGCTACAAATTTTAAATTTAGCTGCTACAAAATGCTCAATGTGGTGCAACATCCCTGTTATTGTTATATTATCAGGCATGTGATTTTTCAGCTAATTAGCGGAAGTATGCTAATTTTAGAGATATTGATTATCGTAATACCGATTTTTTGAAATTTTATATTCCGCTCAATTGTGTGCGGAATCAATTTTTCAAAGAGATAAAAACCTGAATATTTCGCTTCCGTTTAAAAATTTCCAGTTGAAGCAAGTAGCGTTCTTTGAAGTTACTATTGAATCAGTTCAGTTTTTGGAAAATGTTGGGAGGCGGAGTGTGCGGGTAAAACAAAGCCGTCGTTTGCAATATTTTTTTATTTTGCGCACTCTGAAAATTCGTGGGAGGTCCAAAGCGGACATAATGTGTACCAAAACGAGTTCACCGCCTAACGAGTTTATTCCGCCTAAAAATCACCACAGTATCTTATCTGTGGGTATTATTCCCAGGGTTCCCACGGTCCTAGAAAGTCCTTGAATTTTTTAAGACTAAATTTAGGTACTTGAAAGTCCTTGAAAAACGTTCTAGGTCCTGGAAAAATGACTTAGCTTGAATTTTCACTCAGCCTCTAATCGAACAATTAATTTTTTCAGATCTTTCTTTGTTTTTTTCTTGAAATTTTCTTTAAAACTACTCTAATGAACATAACTTGCGGCCAGTTTTACAAACTGATAGTGAAGAGCGACTTCTCCTCTCGTTCCGATTGTATGCGGGAAAATAACTTGTCTTGAAATACGACTAATTTTTAAATGTCTGTGAAAAAGGTCCTTGAAAAATTTTGTCAAGGTCCTTGAAAAGTTCTTGAAAGTCCTTGATTTTCAATGTTTTCAAAGAGTGGGAACCATGTATTCCTTCCTCAAACTTAAAAAAAATCGTTTAATTTCGAACTTAAAAAGTTGATGTGAGTTTTTCACCGACCCCCCCTCCCCCCTTGGTGAGATTTTTCCAAACCCCTCCTCCCCTTTTTGACCTCGCGTAATTTTATTTATGGATGCCCCTTAAAGATTTAAGCTAAAAAATATGAATCTAGCTCTAGCATATCGAATCCTAGATCTAGGGCTATACCCTGTCTTGGGTCATGCGCCATAAAAACCCAACCAACCTAGATCTCATCTCGGGAAGTAAAAGCCTACTTAAAATGAAGAAAAATTTAGGTAGTACCATCGATTTTTTTATTATTTCCGCCAATTTTTGTCTGTGTTAATGGTTAATATACATGTATGGTATAATTCAATTAAGTTTATTTTAATTCAACCCTTTCAATTCGAAAAAAAATCAGTTTAGTGCGTTTCATTATTGCGAGAACATTTATTTCTCTTCCCAAGTGATGAAAATTGGGAATAACTTTACCATGAAATAAATTGGATGTTGTCTGAAGGTCTAGACCAGGGGTGGCCAACCCAAATTATCTTGAGGGCCACTTTGGAAAACCACAATACTTCCACGGGCTGCATATAAAATTTTAGGATATTAGCTGCTCAGAATGACAGTGAAGTAAGTTGAATAAACTAGGTATAGATGAGTTTTTTTAGATCCTTTCCTTACAGGGCTCACACGCCTGCGCCATTTGAGCCAAACTGCGCCAAAACCAAATTTTGATACATACTGATACAAATTGCCTATTTTACCAGCTCCTGCGCCAAAACTGCGCCATTTTCAGAGACTACTACTACGGATTCTTCGTAGTTTCTACGGATGCCGTCGTTAAACTACGGATAACATCGAAAAAGCTACGGAAAATCGGAAATCTATCATAAAAACCACTTAGAAGCGCAAGTTTTTTCCCAATTATGCTCTATTTTTAGGATATTTTTTCTTGGACGACCGGCGGGCGCCAAGTTGAAGGTGGCTTCTTGCGATGTTAGTGCGACGTGGAAAAAACAACTCTATAGTGGTTAGAAGCCGTCGTTCGGTGTTTAGGATCGCATTCTGCGGAAAAGTCGAAAAATAGCGATTTTTCGCGCAAGTACCGTTTTTCCAGCACGTAGTTGAAGATAGCTTCTTTTCACATAGCTGCCAAGTTTTACGGATTGTCCTTGAAATTTACGAATTTGCACCAAAATTTACGGTTTTACGAATCGACCCGAAATTTTTACGGAATTTACGTTTTTTTGCATTCTTCCTCCGTGAAAACGTTTACAAATCTTGTTGCGCCAAATTAAAGTCTTGTCTTCAGTATTCTAGCTAGGCGTTTGGAAACGGGTAAATCGCAGAAAAAGCCGCGATTTTTCGCGAAAGTTTCGTTTTGTGCGCCGCGCGTTCCGGTCCTTCCGCGACTATTTTCGACGGCCGCGGACGCCAAGTTGAAGTCGGCTTCATCTAGTGTCAGTATTAGAATGCAGGAAAAACTACTTTAACGTGGTCAAAGCCAACATGTCCGATGGTTAGAACCACGATCTTGAAAAGCCGAAAAATAGCGATTTTTCGTGAAAGTTCCGTTTTATCCGCGATTGCTTCCTACCAGCGCCTAATTGAAGTTGGCTTCCTTTCTCTATTGTACTTACATTGTAGAATAAACAACTTTACTATGGTCAGAACTAATTACTTAGGAGGTGAATTATCACTAGACCTAATAACCTCAAGCAAATAAAAATTGATAAGGTGTAAAAATTGGATAAGAGCTGATAAATTATTCGAGGTTTAAGTTAAGTATTTATGAATTAAATCTACACGCACATTATTTGTCGTAATCAAAATTATGGTTTTCATGTCGTACGAAAAGTTTTACTGATGCAAGTTTAAAATATAATGAAGGGGAAGCTTTTGTAATTTTAAATTACAAAAGCTTCCTTGCAATCAAATTGCTACAAGACATTTTTTATGTTACAAAACTTGGTTTTATCTGCTACAAAAGGCATTTTTTGTGCTACAAAACTTGGTTTTACCTGATACAAAAGACATTTTTGGTGATACAAAACTTGGTTTTACCTGATACAAAAGACATTTTTTGTGATACAAAACTTGGTTTTACCTGATACAAAAATTGATACAAATATTTTAAAGTGAGTGTGAGCCCTGTTTCCTTACTTTTACTAGTGTCCTAAACAAAATATGCATTTACATTTAAATTGACCTTTAAGAGCAACCCCAAGAATGCCTTCTCTATAGGAACAAAGCAGGTGCCGTTAAAAAACGCTGAATTACTCGAAACTAAGCTTGTGGTGCGTATAGAAATTTGTGTATGGTTCAAAATAAAGTTTAAAGAAGGATTCGCACTGAATGAACTTAATAGCCTAAAAAAAAGTTGAGAGTAATAGAGGTCTAAGCACTAAAGGGGTGTCTGGGGGTCCTCCCCCATAAAATTTTTGGATATTTGATTCTAATCAACAGGTTTTTAATTAATTTTGGTACACTTAGTCCTAATTTCGGGTGCCTTAACTTAAAACTAACTTTTGACTTGGGAAAAAAAACTCACGGGTCACATTTTTTATAAGTTCATTAAAATCAACATTCTAACTAAAAATGTTTGTCAAATTTAGGTTATTGGAACTAAACAGTTAAACCCTGTTCTTAGGGTCAAATTTCCAAAAATTTTCTGGGGGAGGACCCCCAGACCCACCTTTGAAACTTGGACCTTTATTTAAAAAAATTTTCTTAGGCGCAAATTCTACCTTAAAAGTGTGGAAAAACTACATTAAACCTATTAATATATATGAAAGGGGCTGAATAATATTTTTAGGCGCCTCCCGAAATAAATTTCCATAAAGTTAGAGCTCCCACCCATGACCGTACCCAAGGGAGGTAAGGAGTTGACCCCCATTCCAAAATTATTATGTTGCTTTTTGCCTTGAAAATTGTGAAGATTTTACCAGGAGTGATCCACCTCGAGTGCAGCCTAAATGGCTCCCAATGTCCAAAAAGCAGGGTGGGGAAAAAACCTGGTCTTTTTAAAAAAAAACAAACAAAAAAAACTGTTTTTTTTGGTTTAAACCTGGTTTTTTTAAAACCAGTGATTTTTTAAACTTTTTTTTCGTACCCGCATAAATATAGCTACTAAGTTTTTCTATTATAAATCCATTGAATTAATAGTTAATCAATTCAGCTATAAACCAAGTGATTTAATTAACTAATTAAAATTAATTTTTTTAAAAGTTAAATTTATACATAAATCAGGATTTTTTGCTGCATATAAAAACCACTGGTTTTTATTGCATCGGAAAAGTGTTTATGTGTGTACATTTTTGTAAGATTTTTATTTATTATAAATAAAAACCAACTGAGGTTTTTATAATGGATTCAAATAAATGGGGTTTATATGATAAAAAAACCATATTGGTTTTTATTTTAAAAAACAATAGTTTCTTTTCAAAGTAATAAAACCAAGTGGTTTTTATAAGACATACTACTTAAATAGCCCGTGCTGAGTGAGTAAAAAAATTGTTTTTTTTGGTGCTTTAAAATATCCTTTTCTTATTGAACTAAAAAAACAAGAATTTCTTTTCAAAGCAAAATATCAAGTGGTTTTTATAATTGGTGCTTAGTGAGTTAAAAAATCCTTTTGGTTTTTATAGTGCAAGGTACAATAAAATTTCTTGTTCTTAATCAATTAAAAAAACCATACTTGGTTTTTATTGAATAACACCATGGAATTTCTTTTCAAAGCATAAAAAAACAAGTTCTTTTTTTAATATATTAATATATATTATAATAAATATATTTGTATTTATGAAAAAAACAATATATTAAGAGACAATATTTTAATAAATAAATTGCTTTAATAAACCCAAAAATTTTTCTTTAAAAAATTGCATATTTTCTGGAAAAAAAAAACATTTTGGTGGTTTTTTTTAAAACCATTTGGTTTAAACCATGCCCACCCTGCCAAAAAGTCACAAAACTACTTTTAGTGACATATTACAAAAATGTTAACCTAACAATAATTAAAGGTGATAAACCCCTCTCGAAACAATACTGTGGCTACTTTCCTCTCTTAAGGCGGCTTTAGACCACCCGGTTCGCGACAGCGATTCTGCGACATCCGGTTCGCGACAAAAAATTGACCCTCTTCCCTCAATTGAACAGCGCCATCTTTCGAGAGGTCGCTGAGTTACTGCGGTTGTCGAAATTCCCGAAAACCGCGGAATCGCTGTCGCAAACCGGGTGGTCTAAAGCCGCCTTTAGCGTTGTGACACACTACGAGTGACACTAGTCTTGAGAACGATCAATCTTTATAAAAAAGCATGGAGAATGCCTAGTCCTCTACAAGGGCGTATGCAGGCAGGGGCAGGGGGGGGCAGCTGCCCCCCCCCTAGAAAATTTCAATCAGTGCAATTACAAGCGCACTAATGCTAATACATCTACAAAGTAACCTCGCTAACGCATTTTATCCCCTCACGCCGTCCGTTTGCTGACCGGAAATTACCCCAAACACGAGTATGTGAAATCCGACGGAACAAATCTCGGTCAGGGGGAGGCAGATACCCTAGAAAGAAATTTGTTGCCTTTACTCCCCCGAATTTTCTGAGAACTGATAGTGGGAAAGAGGGGTGGTTGGAACTAATTGCTTCCAAAACGAGAAGAGAGGGGGAGGCTGTGTTTGTTTAAATAAGATTCAGGTTTCTTCCCGTCTTTTCGTGGCCACCTGCAAACCAGATGTCTTATCTTTCTTGGACATCCAAAGAGAGGACACTGGTCACAAACTTTCAGTTAAACATCCATACGAAATCCCAGAACGACCTAGCAACAACTACATACTTCGACAGTTCAGTTCGTGCTTCGTCAGTTTATGCGTTTCTGCAGGCTGCAATTTTAATTTTGTTTTACTTATAATGAAAGAAAGCTCACTGATTATTTTAACCGAAAGGCGTGTGAAAACGGTGAAAATGAAGGACCACCGAATGCTAAAAAGCCAGCTCCTGAGACTTCTATGGAAAAGGTAAGTGCTTGAGCTGATAAAATTAATGGAATAATACATATTAATCAATGTTTTTGTGCCATCTGGGACTTTTATATTAGGGTGATTTGAAAAAAATTCTTTTTGAAGTAAATCCACTATCATATAGACCCCGCGAGTTACCTTCCAGAACACTCAAGTTGCCTAATTGAGTGTTCCCCTAAGAGTTTCAAAATGAGATGAAACACTAGTTTTAAGAGGCAAATTTCAAAAAATTTCTGCGGGAAAACCCCCAGTCCCCATCTAAATTTTGACTTATATGTGAAAATTTTTCCTTGAAATTTATGTGGTTTACAAGGAACTGTTCTCTTCAAGTGAAAAAAAAATTTTCAAAATTTTTCTAGGAGATACCACAGAACCTCCCAGACTTGGAGTAACTCAGGGGTGTATATAAGAGGTGTATTAGTGTACCAAACCAGTTAAAACCCTGTTTTTTGGGTCAAATTTTCGAAAATTTTCTGGGGGAGGACCCTCAAACCCCCCATTAGTACTTGGTACTTAATTATTCAAACATTCTAAAATACATTCATCAAAATCGAAATCCTACCTAAAGAATAATATGTCTGAAATTCGGATTGAGGGTATCAAAGCCAAGTTAAACCAATATGTGTTTTTAGGGTCAAATTTCCAAAACTTTTCTGGGGATGAAGTCCAGATTCCCTTTTGAACTTAAAACAATTATTTATTTTTTTTACATTAAGTTCATCAAAATGCAAATACCTAAATATTTATATCCAAATTATAACTAGGAGTATCAAAATCCTGAATCCGTCCGCTGTTATATAGCTCAGTGGTCCGCTGATGACTTTTTACTAGTGTCGCAACCGGATAAACAATTCGGTGTGAGATAACAGAATTAGGAGGGGGAGAATATTGAGTATTTTTGATAGTGATGTATGGTAATAAAATGAAAATTTTCAAGGGTGGGGGGTAATTCCCCCCCCTCTTTGGCTACGCCCCGGTGCCCCCCCCCCTAGAAAAAATCCTGCATACGCCCTTGGTCCTCTACCTGTCAAGATAGCGGGAGTCTCAGGCTCAACTCTATGCTTTTCCCCTATCTTGATTAGCGACTCCAGTCGCTCGGTCTGTCGTGAGGCTCACGGGGCTTTAAAATTGTTAAGAAACATAAAAAAAGTCGACCCTGCTTGCCCCCCCTAGTGGAACCCCGACTACGCCCATGCAGTGGTCTGTCTTCCATATGGACCAATGGTCACATGTGCATTCTAGGAAGAAGGCAGGGTCGAAACAGGAAACTGGAGATAAGACAAGAACCCCTTTTGCGGGGGGTGTTGTGGAGGAATGTGGAATGATTCATTTGCACTACTGCTCAACTGACTTGCGCTAAGCGGACGGACGTTGGCTTTGGACAAAAGGGTTTCGTAGGTTCCACCTCTGTATGATCGACGAAGCATCAAGCATTTTCACCATCAGTTCCTTAGAATTGTTTATTTTGTGCCTTGAAACAGTGAATGGACGAAATCAACCAACTCAAACCTATATTACGGTAAGTACAGACTGCTTTGAGAAGTCTTTTTTTTATTAAGGGCCGTCCATAAAATGATATCACACTTTTTTTGCCCATTTGTCACAAACATGGGCTTCATTTGGGGGGGGCAACCGCCCCCCCCCCAAGGTTTCCACTGTTATGGGAAAAATAGCTGCAAGTCCCTTGAAAATTCTGTAACTTCCACAAGGAGCTTTGGGTGCAACTCAAAAGGAGTTAAAACACTACTATTGAGGGTTAAATTTCAAAACATTTTCTGGGGGAGGATCCCCAGAACCCCTCTAAAATTTTTACGTCGGTGGTTATACAGATTTTTCCTCCTTAGAATTCTGCCATTTACAGGAAGCTTTTTCCTTTACGAGCTCCCAAAGAGTTTGAAAGAGATAAAGCAATAGTTTAAAGGGGAAATTTCAAAAAATTTTTTAGGGCATACCCCCATCCCCCCTCTATAATTTTGACCTCCGTTAAACAGTGTTTTCCCCTTGAAAATTCTGCCTCTTACAAGAAGCTTTTCCTTTTTAGTGCTCCCCAAAGCGTTTGAAAAAACGATAAAAAGTGGTAATATCAAAAGAAATTTAATTGGAGGACCCCCAGCCCCCTCTAAAATTTTTACATCGGTTACGCAGTTTTTCCTTTTAGAATTTTGCCACTTACAAGAAGCTTTTCCCTTTAGGAGCTCCCCAAAGAGTTTGAAAAAGAGATAAAAAACAAGTTAAAAGGGGAATTTTTACATTAAAGGAGAAGCCTTCTTCACAATTTTTTTGGGAAACTTACCCCATAAACAGATAATTTTAACTTATTCCACCCCTGATGTTAACTAAAAGAATCCTTTTCTACTTTTTTATACGCTTTTATTAGACTTTCTCTTGACAGCGTTTTACGGGTGGAATTTTAAAACTCGATTTTTTCAGCTCCACTCCCCGATAAATTATTGCCATACCCAATAAATTATTTTTGAATTTTTAGAATATCTTAATTAAGCGTTTTTTAAAAAGCGTTTTTAAACTTTTTTTGTCTATTTTAAGAGGGTGCGTTGCACCCCCAATTTTTGGAGAAAATTCCATTTTAAAGGGGAAAATCATGTTTTCAAAGCCATCAGGGACAGTTTGCACCTCCAAGTTTTCCAATATGCACCCCCTGGGTTCACCATCTGAATCCGGCCATGCCAAACATTCAAGTTAGCTCAAAAAAGGGATTGAAGTGGAACAAATTGTAAAAGAAAGTTTGATGGGTGATTCTTATAGGAAATTTTCCGTAGAAAACAATGGTGAAACGTATACCAAAATTAACCGTGTCCTTTAGCCAATATGGCGGATTTTCCAAAATGGCGGTCAATCGTTTTTAACTTATTACTTCCTAAAATTGTTAATAAAATTATAAATTTTGCAGTAAATGTGTGTGATTAGAATTTAGTTGCAAAAACAATGGGAAAATGTTTTTTTTCTTTTACGATAAGTCATTTATCAAATATGGCGGTTTTTCCAAAATGGCGTCCACTAATGTTTATAATAAGTAAAATTCTGATGATAAATTCGTAATTTTTTCAGGATATGGTAAGAATTAAGTCATAATAATATTCATATCAGTTTCCTCTCCTCAATGTATCAAATATGGCGGATTTTTCAAATTGGCGGACAATCGTGTTTTACTTATTTGCTAAAAATCGTTAATAAAATAAAACTTTTGCAGTAAATTATTAGAATTTAGTTGCAAAAATAATGTGGAACTGTTTTTTTTTCTCTTACGATAAGTCATTTATCCAATATGGCGGATTTTCCAAAGTGGCGGCCACTTATTTAGATCCTTTTTATTTTTAATTTGTATTTTCTTAATAATTAGAAATATTAAATGTTATTAAGTAAAATATATGCAGAAACCTATAATTTACTAAAATTTACTGGTAAATAATGTTAAAGATAGATAGAAATTCAAAAATTACCATTCACCATTAAGTTTGAAATATGCTGCCGCTTTTTTGGAAATTATTTTTATGTATCGCAAAATCTTGGTTAATGTACCATTTTATAGTTAATTTAGTATAGGGGAGAGTGCTGTACCTAAGGACGGTTGTACCTTCAGCCACCGCATTTTAAAATTCGGGAAAAAATGGAAATTTGAATTTGTGGTTGAATTTGAATGTAAACAGATGCTATCTAGTTGCTAACGTGAAATCAGCTCTTTAAAATAATATCTTATATACTAGCTGATATACCCGCCGTTGCTCGGGAAAAAAAAGGATTTTCAATTTAGGTGATAAAATAAATAAGAATTATTTCCTTCCCTATATTCCTTTCCTGGGCGTCATTTAGGGGCAATAGGGTCAACTGGCTTCCCACTAGAATTCTTCTTTTATGCTATACTTCCTTAAGACATAAAAAACAAAACATCACCTGTTAAGAATTAATGTGTGAAATCCTCATTTTTAAGAGTGATATTTTCAAATTATAAAAAAGTGGAAGGAGACCCTCTTAGCCCCCTTATTTCAAGGTGCTATATCTTTATTCCCTTCAATATCCCCCATCTATTTCTCCAATTCGTAATGCATAGTTGTGGCAAAATCTTCCACCTTCGCTTCAAAATAAAGGTAGTGGTCTATTATTGAACAGCAATTTCTATTGACTTAATACTTATTTTTCCCTTCATCCCTGTTTTCATAAAATTCAAAGCAAATAAAAAATAAATAAACTTTCCTAAGATGTAAAACAAAACCTAAAGAAACTTCGGGAATTAAAGTGTTAATAACCGGTTTTATTTTAATTAAAATTTAAAAAGGTCAGGGGGAGGCCCCCTGAACCCCCCTTTGTTGATTTATTACCAACTCATTCGCTAAAAGAAATCGCCTTCAAACATAAAATAAATGTAAGCATCATTTGAATTGACACCAACCATTTAAAATGCTTCTGATGAAATACTATTGTTATTTAAATTTTATTACTTGTAAAAAAAAGTTAAAAATTTTTGGTTAAATATTTTTGGTTATTGCAAAAAATTTATTTTATCACAAATTATTTCTTTATCAGATTTTTTAAAAAAGTTCTTCTCGCTATAAAATATTTTTAAATAAATATTTCCAACAATAGTGGTTTTGCGTCACTTGGTTGGAGCAATAACCGTTATCAGTTTAACATTGAAGCTACGCATACGAATTTAGAAAAGGTCCAAAAAAGACTGATTGGAATGCTTTGATTTTAAAAATTCTTTTTTGAAAACCTTCCCGATTGTGTGAGGAACAACATGCTAAAATTTCATACCAATCGCATTAATAATGTGGGTGCTAGAATGCAAAAACTAAAAACGGGAATAAATATTAAAACTCCCGTGCACCCCCTTTAGAATAGAATATCGAAAAATCCAGAAATTACTTTCTTTGAAATATTCTTAAGAATCTATTACCAACAGGTCGCTTCGAAATATCAAATTATTAGTATATTTTTCTTCGAAAATGTAAAACTTTGATTATATTCAGCAAAAACAGGTTTTTGAATTTTTTAGACCCCTTAAAATTCGAATATCAAAAATTTGAAAAATGCCTTTCTACATATTGTATCTAGGTACCTTCCTGTTAAATTACAAAGATCTGGAGTCATTTGGGACGGTGCTAGGTTCAAAAACGTAGAAATCACTCCAAGCACCCCTGTGGGTCAGAAAAAAGGAATTTCGAAAAATCCCTTCTTAGTGCGCGTATACACCGTAAGGTTTTTCACCATACCAAGTTTCGAGCCTTTAGCCCCGGTAGATTTTGCTGTGCGTTGATAGGTGAAACGATCGATCGATCGATGAATGAATCGTAAAGCTCTTTTATTATTATAGAAAAGTTCTTCTCGCTATAAAATATTTTTAAATAAATATTTCCAACAATAGTGGTTTTGCGTCACTTGGTTGGAGCAATAACCGTTATCAGTTTAACATTGAAGCTACGCATACGAATTTAGAAAAGGTCCAAAAAAGACTGATTGGAATGCTTTGATTTTAAAAATTCTTTTTTGAAAACCTTCCCGATTGTGTGAGGAACAACATGCTAAAATTTCATACCAATCGCATTAATAATGTGGGTGCTAGAATGCAAAAACTAAAAACGGGAATAAATATTAAAACTCCCGTGCACCCCCTTTAGAATAGAATATCGAAAAATCCAGAAATTACTTTCTTTGAAATATTCTTAAGAATCTATTACCAACAGGTCGCTTCGAAATATCAAATTATTAGTATATTTTTCTTCGAAAATGTAAAACTTTGATTATATTCAGCAAAAACAGGTTTTTGAATTTTTTAGACCCCTTAAAATTCGAATATCAAAAATTTGAAAAATGCCTTTCTACATATTGTATCTAGGTACCTTCCTGTTAAATTACAAAGATCTGGAGTCATTTGGGACGGTGCTAGGTTCAAAAACGTAGAAATCACTCCAAGCACCCCTGTGGGTCAGAAAAAAGGAATTTCGAAAAATCCCTTCTTAGTGCGCGTATACACCGTAAGGTTTTTCACCATACCAAGTTTCGATCCTTTAGCCCCGGTAGATTTTGCTGTGCGTTGATAGGTGAAACGATCGATCGATCGATGAATGAATCGTAAAGCTCTTTTATTATTATAGATTAAAATAATTGGGTTTTTCTTTCCGCCGGCCGCCAGGACGAACCCCCGAACCGATTTGGACAAACTAGGTCTCGATCGAAAGCTTTCCACCCCTAGATGAGCCAGTTTTAGGTCACGTTCCTCTAAATCCTTCCATTTTAAAATTGTGCGTTCTTTTCACTTTTCTGTAATGTTAAGTCTATGGAGAGGTTCCTTTCGGCCGGCCGCCAGGCCCAACCCCCGATCTGATTTGGACAAACTTGGTCTTAAACTGAAGCTTTTCACCCCTAGATGAGCCAGTTTTAGGTCGCATTCCTCCAAAACCTTCCATTTTAAAATTATGCGTTCTTTTCACTTTTCTCTAATGTTAACTCTATGGAGGAACTTTTTGCCGGCCGCCAGTCCGAACCACCGAACCGATTTGGACAAACTCGGTCTTAAACGAAAGGTTTTCACCCCTAGATGAGCCATATTTAGGTGTAATTTCTCCAAAACCTTCCATTTTAAAGTTATGCGTTCTTTTCGTTTTGCTGTAATGTTAAGTCAATGGGGAGCTTCCTTTCGGCCGGCCGCCAGCCCGAACCCCTAAACCGATTTGGGCAATATCGGTCTTAAAAGAAAGCTTCCCACCCCTAGATGAGCCAGTTTTAGGTCGCGTTCCTCCAAAACCTTCCATTTTAAAATTATGCGTTCTTTTCGTTTTGCTCTAATGTTGACTCTATGGAGAGGTTCCTTTCGGCCAGCCGCCAGCCCGAACCCCCGAACCGATTTGGACAAACTCGGTCTTAAAAGAAAGCTTTCCACCCCTAGATGAGCCAGTTTTAGGTCTCATTCCTCCAAAGCATTCCATTTTTTAATTACAAATTGATTTCAATTTGCCCCATTGTTTTTAGTCAATATTTTTACCAACACAGGCAAAACGTCCTTAAAGAGCGTGAAGAAAATCTACATTGCATTTGAATTTCAAAGTTTTGACGGTTCACTAGATTTATCCCAACGGGATACTAGAGCCGTATCGTATTGAATTTATAAAAAATTATGGTACATGTTCGATTGAAGTATATTTCTTTTTTCCCTTTACCCAGAAGGGGATAAACATTTAACTTCAAACAATGAGACAAATAAAAATCAAATAATTATTTTAAGTGGAAGGTTTTAGGACACTTAAAATGGGTTTATATCGGGGTAGTAAGAATTAAGAACAAGTTTGTACACATCCGGTTCGGTGGATTGGGCTGACGACCGGTCAAAATAAAATGACACTTATTTCAATGTAATAAATTTGTGACAATACCATATGAAATCGGAGACAAACCCCTTTCGAAGATAATGAATTAAAACTGCATATTTAATGATAAGGGATGAATAAATACAAACAGGTAGTAACGAGTGAATCTCGCATCAGCGCCAAAGAAGGCTAGCTGTAAAACCCGGCTTTGCCGGGTTGAAACAGCTAGTTTATATTTAATATAATGAGTTTGCTGTTTTTAGGTGCTGAAAGTTTTTTTTAGTGCATCACTACATTAATATTTTTCTTCCCCTTAAATTATAATACGATAAAATGAGATATAAGGGGCGAATCCCCAAGATTTTGACTTTTTATTTTTGATATTAGAAATTGCCAGACCTCAATTCTTTTACTTTTTATAGAACTTTAAATGCAGAGACACCTGGTGTTGTACCTTCGGACACCATACGTGTTGTACCTACGGACACGTTCTTGTGGGTGTCTGTTGCTAATCGGCGTTTTTTAATCAGGTTTCATTAAAGTGGATGCATTTTAATGCATATTAAATTAATTCTAAATCATTATCTATTT
Source organism: Tetragnatha versicolor (assembly GCA_024610705.1). NCBI lineage: Eukaryota > Metazoa > Arthropoda > Arachnida > Araneae > Tetragnathidae > Tetragnatha > Tetragnatha versicolor. The sequence continues at coordinate 52,437,354 of JANDEH010000003.1, forward strand.
GTCGGTGATTATTTTCAAGGGATTTTTAGATGAAAAATCCTATATTTTGTGATCTAAACTACCTTTTAAAATTTTGATTTTATATTGCATTTAATGTAAAATATGGTATAAAATCTTAAGCACCCTATCGCATTTAAGTATGATGATTACAAAAAACTTAAAATTTCCACAGAAGAAGATTTGCGAAAGTTATTACGACCAAATGCTTGCACAACTAAGTGTCGATCGAATTGTTTTTATGGATCAGTGAAGTGATCAGATCTATCAGCATGATTGATGAAACTATTACCTCAAACTTCGATCTGAAAATCCTATGTGATTTATGTATTTTTGGTAAAAGATCAAGACTTTTATCAATCATTTTATTTTTAATGATCATTAACGATCTAAAACTACATTACTTTAAAAAATCTATTCCCAATTTTAAAAATGCTTGAAATAGTTTATTAAAAGGTAATACACCAGTAAAAATGTTCATTTTAAGCATTTTTCAACTAAAAATTTCTTTTAAGGGTGTCCACAGGTACAACTGGGTCTGTCCATAGGGAGAGCACGTTGTTGTACCTATGGACACAAATTTCTTCAAGTTATTAAAATGAATTAAAAATCCAATTTTAAAGATTTTAGCTAATAAAAAATATCCTCCCCTACTCACAAAGGTTAGGACTATTGGTTGGGCACTTTAGATGTTAAAAATATGATTTTACCTGTCTTAGAAAAATCCAAACGTGATTTTTGTCCATAGGTACAACACTCTCCCCTATAATTTTTCATGTTATGCCAAAACAAAATTTATTTATATGTAAAAACTTTAAAAATAAAAGGATCTAAATAAGTGACCGCCATTTTGGAAAATCCGCCATATTTGATACATTGAGGGGAGGGAACTTTTATCAATAATATTATGACTTAATTCTAACCCCATCCTGTACAAATTACGAATTTATTATAATTTATGTATTTTAAACATTAGGTGGACGCCATATTGGATAAATGACTCATCGTAAGAGAAAAAAAAACAGTTCCACATTATTTCTGCAACTAAATTCTAATAATTTACTGCAAAAGTTTTATTTTATTAACGACTAGCTGATATGCCCGGCCTTGCACGGGTGTAGAGTATAAATTTATTATTTTTAAATTTTCCCAAATACATTTCTAATTTTGTATAATAATCAGCATTTACCAATCATCCCGGTATCCCAGGCGTCTTTTTCATACTCCGGTGTTCCCGGTAACTTTTCTTATCCCGATGTTCCTAGTAATTTTTCATATCCCGATGTTCCTGGTAATTTTCTTATCCCGGTGTTCCCGGATGGATTTAAGTTCCTTCAGTTCTTAAGCAATATAATTTTTGAATGATTTTCACATTTAAGACTTAGAAAAAATATTCTAAAAACTATTTAAAATTGCTTAGATCCCTTGATTAATCATATCTTCAGGGCGGAATTAACGTTTTCCGTGAAATTATTCAATAATTAAAGCGTATTCCATTTTGAAATTTAAGGGAAAAAATCAGCCTTTTCTAGTTGAAAGGGAGTTTTAATAGTTTTTGGTTTGTTAACCAACTTTCTTAAAAGCTGAAATATTATCGCCTTTTGATTTTATATCCTCGTTTCCATGGAGACTATCTTAACAACAATGACATTCCATAAAGTTTTTTTAAAATATAAAAATTAGATAAACACTTAAATAAAAATATGTTAAACTGTACTTAAAATTTTTAAATTTCATTGAAATAGATTTTTAAATTATTAATATAATTTTTAAATAGACATGTACCTAGTGTTTCTATTAAAAACTTGTTGTTTAGCATTAAATTTTCTTTGTAACAATAGAGTAAGCAGATCTCTTGTTGAGGAGAAATAAAGCTATTTCAGCAAAATGACCATAAAAAGGGTCAAAAGAGGGTCAAGGGGCCATTAAAACTTTTCGAAACATAGCCTATGTTTTTCCTTGGGTTTTTTTACGTATGTATACCAAGTTTGGTGCAGATCGGAAGAGTAGAACTGTGGATTTGTATAAAAGACAACCATACATACATATATATATATATACACACACATTCAATTTTATTATATTAGATTTTTAGCAAATAAGTAAAACACGATTGTCCGCCATTTTGAAAAATCCGCCATATTTGATACATTGAGGAGAGGAAACTGATATGAATATTCAGGGCTCCCAGCAGGTCTCTTTTTTCCCTAAAAGTCTCTTTTTCACAGTCAAGGTCTCTTTTTCAGCGATTTCTAGATTTCACTTTTGAAAAATTCCGAAAAAAATCAAATTTTCAGTTTTTATCTGTCTGAGAAAATCTTTTATCTCTGCTAGAGGCGAAAAATCGCCAAACCTGGCAGAGAAAACCGGTTTTCAACCGCGTAACAACGGAAGACAAGCTAGTGCAACCCTAAAGTGTATCTCCCAAAATACAGGATTTCGCAATACTCGGCTAGTTATACTAAATTGCAACGTTTCTTGTCACTAGAGAAATATGCTGAGAGCTACTATAGAAAGTAGTTCCCACAGCGGCGTCTGAATAACGAGTTAAATATAAATCTTCGTTAAAAAATTATTATATTTATCGTCAACCATTAATCAAAAGCGTTAATTTGTCATCATTTTCGAATTAAATCATAGATTTTTAATTTTAAGAATAGCGCGGCGCGCAGAAATACAGTATTCGGAACTGAATATATTAGCCAATAAGAGCTCGCAAATAGCTGGCGGTCTCGATATTTGAGAGTTGGCGAGATTCCACCGACGATATCTCGCACTCTCGCTTGTTTACGTTTTCGTACTTGCTTCCCAATTGGAAAATTTTTTTCTGGTATTCCATAAACCAGTATGAATTATACTGGATCCAGTATACGAATTAGTTGTTCTGAATTGAGCTTCTTTGGAAAATGGAATCTATACGCCCAAGTTGAACTTTGTCTTCCAACCCCATCAGAAAGGGAGTGCATTGAAAAGCTCCCAAAAAGTGATTGTGATGAACGTACTACAGAAATTGCACGAATGGTATCCCACGGATTCCCACAACGATGTTATGCGCAAAACTTCTGATTTGACTGGAGTTAGTACGAGAAGCATCTTTCGGATGGAAAGGGAATACAGTGTTGCCGGGTTTTTTTCCACGCCTGGCCCTTTCAATTTTTTTCAAAAAGAATTTGTTTGTTTCTTTCAAAAATTTGAATTTGTTTGGCCCTTTGTTTTCTTCAAAAAGAATGAGATCCCTACGGTTGCAAAAGTGCTTAGCAACGTCAACCAAGACAATGACTTGCCAAACTTCACTGAGGCCACAATGAGGAGAATTATGCTTGATCTGGGATTTGTTTTCAAGAAAAGAGCCAGAAATTCAATGCTGATTGAACGAGAGGACATTCAAGTTTGGCGGCGCAGATATTTACGACAAATTCGTGAATATCGTAGAGAAGGAAAACAAATTTACTATACAGATGAGACATGGGTCAATTTTGGCCACACCAAAGAAGCGGTGTGGCAAGACTCTTTTATAAAGAGGCCAAAAGATGCGTTTATGTCTGGTCTTTCGACCGGTTTAAAAGCTCCTACAGGCAAAGGATCACGGTTGATAATTACCCATGCAGGTTCGGAGAAGGGCTTTGTAAAGGATGCTGCTGAAGTTTTTAAAGGGAAGAAAGGTTACGTCACCACAAAGCGGGAAACACGGGGCCACTCAAGACTCGATTGGATGTGGATGGGACCACGTGGGACAACGTGTCGAAATTTTCTTTTGTTTGAATGCTGTGGTTGTAGAGTTTGTTAAGAACTTACACAACAATCGCTGTGCATAATTTAATTCATAGCTATCCGTAAAATTTTAGTTTAGTTTTACGGCGTTACGAATGGATCTGGAATAGGACTGGGCGATATATTAATTTATTAAACCGATTTAATGTTCATCATAAAACCGGTTTAATGATTAAATCGATATTATTCAAGTCCCTGCCAGTGGTTTCTTAAGTTCGAATTTCCTAGGCCATGATTTTTTTATTGTACAACTAACTCTTCTGTACGGAACTGAGCGAGATTATGCGTCTTAATCATTATGTTTAATATGATTATTAACAAAATCTGCTGCACATAATTAAAAAATATTTATGATTTTATGTTATTAAGATTCTCAGCTTCTAATTACCCTTTAATATTTAGATACTCCATTAAAAATTTCGACGATTAAAAAAGATTGCGAAAAGACGAATTTCGTTTAATGAGCTGCCATTATTGGAAGGTATGCATTTAAATATTTCTGACAGAGCATTATTATTTAAAATAGTACTTGTTGATAAAAAAAATACTCGATCTTGAGCAAAAGGCTTTCTGTATGGCTTATTATTTTAATGATTTAGCATTGTTTTGCATAATTAATGAGGCGATTGATTTCGATTTAAAAAGTATCTTTTTAACTGATTCTGAGAATCGAAACTTGCCGAGTAGATAAGCGATAAATACCGCGACGATTCGCCGTTACCTCACGTTTTTAATGCAACTTTTGTTAATCGATATAGCATTTGTTTCATCTTCGCGGAGGTTCTGTGGGAGGTTGCGTTGCGGAGCTAATGCCATCATTGACATTGGGCGCAGCACCGCAATATGCTCGTGCGACAGATTCGGAAAGAAAGTTTTATCCTAATTACTAAACAAATAATTATATTGTTTATCAAATTAACTAACTATAATAAAATGTATTTAAAGTACATTTGGAAAATTAACATCAACAAGAATAACATATTCATATTAGTAAGAAAGAAAAGACTGATTAAGAGCTACCATCTGGAATTTTTTTTCAATACATTTGCTGGATAACATGCACATGGTTTGTAAGTCTCCTTAAATTCCTGAGAAAATACTGAAAATCTCAACTATTTTCCTAAGGTCCCTTAAAACTCCTAAAATCTATCACTCTTAAAAAATATTCAAGATTAAAGAGATGTGTTGAAATTGTGTGGGGGTTATTTTTTTAATTAAAAAAGTCCAGTTAAATGTGAAATTTTAATCTCTTGCAATTCTTTATTCTTTTCTAAATTATCTGAACTTTTTCCTGTTTCGACAGAATTGAGTGAGTTGTTATTCGTCACCTCCTGTTTTTTTAATTTACTATTTTAGAGTATGAACCCTGTATCAGCGGTTCCCAAAGTGGTCCATATGGACCCCCAGGGGTCCACAGCGAATTTCAGGGGGTCCACAGGCATGAAAATGAAAATTGGGGGTCCACAGCGACTTCAAGGGGGTCCACAGCATCTTTCAAAGGTCCACGGGAAAAATTTCATTAAAATGAAAAATTTTGATAAGTTTCAAAAATTTTGTCTCTTATAATCTAATTTTGTAATATGAAAAGTTGGTTATCACTGAGTCCTCTCAACGCGAGTAGGGGAGATGGAATCTTTGTCAAAAATTAAATTTTATATTAATAAATAACTATAACTTTTAAACTAACACTATCATTTGACTTCTGTTACATTTAGCCTTAGCCATTGATGGTCATTTTCTCATGTGTAACTTGTTTTAAACATCAATAATAAAGGGTGTTTTCAAGATTTGAACATAGCAAGTACCTACATTTTTAAATTTAAAAATGGGGGCATGGGTTTTTTATATTTCAATGTTGATAATTGCTTTTTACAATTGCATATTTTCATTAATGGTTTTCTTTTGGTGAAACTTACCCATCACTATTTTTTTCTTCTATGGAAAACTCATGAAGTTTCAAAATTTATAAATATTATACCAAACAATTGTTTGGTATTTGTTTTTTGTTTTCAATTTTTATCAAATAATTTTTTGCCACTGAGGATGCTCTCCGAAGCAGAGAGTGAAACGTTTGGAAATAAATTTCATCAAACACGACCATCCATCCCGGAAAATGAAAATAAATTACTCTTCAGGTCGTGGAAGTTTTCATCAATTTATAATTACATATTGTTTGTTAACATACCATATATTAATTTTAATTATTTCTAAAATGATGAATGAAATGGTGAATGAACAACTCAGAGCTCATAAGCTATTAACTTTGAAAAGCTTGCAACCAAAACTTATTCTCAAAATAAAAAGCTTTTGTGTCTTGAAATGTAGTGACATTAAAAGTTAAGATTTGTTTTTATTTCATACTTTTAAAATATTTGATTGTTGTAATATCCTTAAAAATATCAAGTAGTAACCATGTGAATGGCAAAGTTTAAAAAGCATAAGATTTTTTTAAGTATGTAACAATTAAAATTAAATGCTTAACGAAGGAAAAAACACTTGAAAAAATAACAAAATTCATATGCGTGGCTTAGAAATATATAAATCATAAACATTAAATTTTTAGCTACTTTTTGAACGGTCTTTAAGACAGGGGGTCCACCGGGTATGAAAAATGTCGTCAGGGGGTCCACGGGTCAAAAAAGTTTGGGAACCCCTGCTGTATATGCATGTTTTATTGATCAATTTATATCAATAAGGTAACATTTTAATTGAGCTGGTTAACATTAGCAGGTTGACATTTTAATTCATGGGCGAATCAAACACTAAAAAAATGCATCGCGTTTAATTTTGACCTAAAATTTGGTCTCTTTTTCCTCTTTTTTTAAGATTTTAGGTCTCTTTTTTCCCTAAAGACAAACCAAATGTCTGCTGGGAGCCCTGAATATTATTATGACTTAATTCTTACCATATCCTGAAAAAAATTACGAATTTATCATCAGAATTTTACTTATTATAAACATTAGTGGACGCCATTTTGATGAATCCGCCATATTGGATAAATGACTTATCGTAAGAGAAAAAAAACAGTTTCCATTGTTTTTGCCATTAAATTCTAATAATTTACTGCAAAATTTATAATTTTATTAAAAATTTTTAGGAACAATTTGTTCCACTTCAAACCTTATCTTTCTTGGACACTTGGACTAATAAATGAATGAAATTATTTGTGATTGTCCTTAATATCAGAGGTTCCCAAATGTTTGGGATTTTTTTCATTTTAAACGGTTGTCGTATACGCATACGATACCTCTCTGTGTTCAGTATTTTAGTTGCTGTTTACGAATATCAGGTCAACTTTTCAATAAAATGTAGAATGGGTATGGAAGTTGAGTTGTTACTTTCGAGAAGCTAGACAGTACCACAGAGTAAAGATAATTCAGATAGTCCAAAACGCGATTTTACTAAAATAGTTATCCCATAGTGGCGTTGCGGTACCTCCAGCTGTCAATCAACAGGGTGGTCGGGAACTAAAGGAAACGAGTGATTCTCATTGGACTTAAAACTTTATATGGAGGCTACATTTCAATTTTTCAATCTCTGCTATTTTTCCTCAGATCAAGGAAAATTTTCCCTTTTGGTTGCAAACTTTCCCTAACAATAGCTAAAATTTCCCTATTATAATGGATAGTTCCTGTTCCACCGTTATCACATAAAAACGCCACTGTCTATGGGAAAACCCATGTTAAAACAGTTGGCATTAGCGTCTATGGAAATGGACTCTCTGAATTATCTTTACTCTGTGGGTTTTTTAATAGGGAAATTCGTTAGAGTTGAGTTGTTATTTTCGTGGATTTAGACCAGGCATGGCCAACCCGCGGCCCTCCGGGTCATTTTGTGCGGCCCGCGAAGCTCTCTGAAAACTCTCAAAAAAGTAGATTCAAAACACTTTTTAGCACACCAAAATTCAAAATTTTTTCGGGGGAGAACCCCCGACCCCCATATGCCTCTTAGATCAGGCTTTGCCAACCCGCGGCCCGCATGCGGCTCGTTTTGAAATAATTTTGTGGTCCGCAAGAATTTTTTTATTCAAAAGTTAAAGTTTTAGGGTAAATTAAGGCCCCCCAAATTCGGACAAAGGGTACCGAAACACGTTAAAGTCTGTTAAGTAGAGTCGTATTTCCAAAAATTTTTCTGGGGGAGGACCCCCAGATCCCCCTTTAGTACTAGGAACTCTATTGTTCACAACTTTTTTAGGATATTAGTTCAGTTAGATGCAAATCCTAACTAAAAATATTTTTTTTATTTATGCATTGAACCAATTAAATATGCAAGGGGGCATGAAAGGAAGATTTGGGTGTACTTTTTCCCGATGCAAAATTCTAGCTGCAATTTAGAGAAAATTTGGGTCCTCCCGAAATAAATTTCTACAGGGTGATTCAGATAAGTGTTTCATAACTTCTAGGGGAGGTAGGGTACATCAAGACGAACAAGAATTGGTATAGAAAGGGGGGTCGCAGTTACACCGTTAAAGAGCTAGGTCCTAATGTAGTGCGAGCGCGTTTCAAAAGGCCGTTTTTAGAAGTCCCGTGTGACGAAACAAAACATAATAAAATGAAAAACATTATTGCATGAGGTACAGGAGTATCCGTACTACTTAAATCCTCAATGTGAAAGAAATTGGACCACTTTCTAAACCGTGGGGTGAGTTTCAAAAGTGTAATATTAATCTTTTAGTCAAAGAATCACATTCCTTAATGGTATTTAGAAAAATGATGATCGGGGAAGGAATTTTCAATGATCGTAACATGGATCATTGAAACTGTTTGATCATTGAAAATTCCTTCCCCGATCATCATTTTTCTAAATACCATTAATGGAACTCCATTGTTTGACTAAGAGCACGTTTTAAAACTCACCCCACGGTTTAGAAAGTGGTCCAATTTCTGTCAAATTTATGATGTAAGTAATACGGATACTGCTGTACCTCATGCAATAATGTTTTTCATTTTATTATGTTTTGTTTCGTCACACGGGCCTTCTAAAAACGGCCTTTTGAAACGCGCTCGCACTACATTAGGTCCTAGCTCTTTAACGGTGTAACTGCGATCCCCCTTCTATACCAATTCTTGTTCGTCTTGATGTACTCTAACACCCCTAGAAGTTATGAAACACTTATCTGAATCACCCTGTAAAGCGCCACAGGCTCATAATATAGTTTCGAGTGATTCCAAGTGTTTTTTAACGGCACCTGTTTAGTTACTATGGATATACTACAGAAGGTATTCTTGGGGTTACTCCTTAAGGGAAATTTAAATATTTTATTTAGGAATCTGTCAAACTAAGAAAAGGATCTAAGAAACTCCCTAATTTACATACCTTATTTTTTCAATTTACTTAACTGTCATTCTGTGCACCTAATATCCTAAAATTTTATAAGTGGCCCGCGAGAGTATTGTGGTTTTCCAAAGGGGCCCTCAAGAACATTTGGGTTGGCCACCCCTGATTTAGACAGTGCCATTATTTTATTTTAAAAATGTGTACAAAATTTTATATTTTGGACCTAAAGACTTGACGCATGCGCATTTCCGAGAGTTTGCTAGATCTGATATCCAAAATAAAGGAAGAACAAATATTATAAATAATATAATTATTAATAACATAATTTAATTGATATAATTATTAATATTAAATAAAAATAAACAAACCAGTTTTAGACTTTTTTTTAATTTGAATCCTCTCGGAATAGTGACGACGTTCTGCGCAGTAGCGTTGTTAAAAGATCATTGTTTATTGTGCAAATGACGGTATGGAGGGAACATCGGAGAAATGGGTGAGTGGAACGTTTAAACATAAACCACTCTGTGGTTTAAACAAACGTTATTCCTTTGACTTTTTTCACTACTTATTTCTTGCTTTGTTTAAAATGCAACCAAGGCGATTATTTGCCAATATGGCACTTAAATAGTTATTCCTAGAGTTACTTGAGCTTGTAATTTTAATCCAAGATTTATTTCAAAATTCCAGACAAATCGGTATCTGCAACAAGTCTACTTTAAAACTGTAAAGCGTGTTTCTCTTTCATCCAATAAAAATGTTTTTTGCCGATCTAATTGGATAATTTTATGTAAACACCAGATTTTATCAAATATTTGTAATATTTAAGAATACTGATCTGTGGTCAAAGCTTTGAATCCTTTTTTTTATTAAAATGGACAGAAAATGTGTTTTAGAATTTCGTGGGAGCTCTGATCAAATCAACATTTGATCAGATGTTTGCTAGGATTGAATTTCATATTAGATCAGATAAGAATCTCGTTAATTATCCATCTCGATAATCAAAAATTTCTTTCATTCAATCGGAAAAAGTTTTCTTATTACCGGATTCGTAGTTCTATTACAGGGGTAGATCTAGGTTTGACTTCTAGGGTAGGCACAGGAACTTTAAAAGAAATTATGGTTCTTACGTATTACGCCATCGACTGTGCCGCTGAATCCGAAAACGTTTAAAATCCCATTGATTGTTCTATAGCTGTACCGCTGAATTTAATTAACGACTGCTGAACGGTCGACGGTATAATACGTAAGTACCGAAATGATCTTCAGATGTCATCTTATCCAATAAACTTTTACCCTTCTGGGGGACATATCTGTATCTCCGTGCCAATTCTTGGATCTGGTACTGTTACTGTTTCATTAGTAAACTCCTTTGAAATCTTAAAAAAATTCAAGATAGTTTTCACCAATCCAAATCGATCGATCTGAATCCCCAAATTTCATTAGGCGGACGAAACAATCTATAGGTGATATGGCTCTCTAAGGCTCTCTAGTTGCTTTCAGCATTAAAATATACAGGGTGTATCTGAAATGGTGCAACAAACTTTTAGGGATAATAGTACTCATCAAGACGAACAAGAATCGATATAGAAAGGGGGTCCCAGACCAAATCCCAGGGAGTTAAAAATGGAGCGACACTCCGAAAAAATCATTGAAAAATTCAATTTGTAGAACTTGAACTACTGTTGGTAAAAACTTAATCATGGTCTCAAAAATTGTGGTTTAACTTCTTCTTTAAAATTACCTCAAGTCTTCACTTTAAAATTTGTTTTATTATGAAAAAAGTTAAAAAATCAATATTAAACGCTTGAGATCCTGTTTAAGTCCGTTTTTTGCGTCCGCTAAGTGCCGTTTTGAAACCAGTTTGCGCACCTAAAAAACAAACTTTAACAGGATCTCAAGCGTTTAATATTGATTGTATTTACGTGAAACTTTGGACTTAAGGGTTTTCGACTATGATCTTTCAGATCATCAAATCAAAAGAAATGATTTCGAAATACAAAATAAGGTTTTGGCAGATTTTTCACATTTTTTTGTGTTTTTTAACTTTTTTCATAATAAAACAAATTTTAAAGTGAAGACTTTTGAGGTAATTTTAAAGATCATATGAAACCACAATTTTTGAGACCATAATTAAGTTTTTACCGATAGTAGTTTTTCTACAAATTGAGTTTTTCAATGATTTTTTGAGGTGTCGCTCCATTTTTAACTCCGTGGGATTTGGTCTGGGACCCCCTTTCTATACCGATTCGTGTTCTTCTTGATGAGTACTATCATCCCTGAATCAGCATGATTGATACTATCAGCATGATTGATGAAACTATTACCTTAAATTCTGATCTGAAAATACCATGTGATTTTTGTGTTTTTGGTAAAAAATCAAGACTTTTATCATTCAACTTCGTTTTAATGATCATTTACGATCTAAAACTACATTACTTTAAAAAATCTATTTTCAATTTTAAAAAGGCTTGAAATAGGTTATTAAAAGGGTCTACTCACAAAGGTTAGAACTATAGGTTGGGCACTTTAAATGGTCAAAATAGGATTTTACCTGTCTTAGAAAAATCCAAACGTGATTTTTTTCCATAGGTACAACACTCTCCCCTATTAATATTTTTTACGAAAAATCACTATTTTCGAAAAAATTGAATAACTCCGAGTTATCTTAAAACATACACTTCAAAATTTTACCCAAGAATCATCTTGACATATACTTTCCATGGTATAAAAATTGGGATGGTGTTTTGGGTTAATTAAAAATAAATAATTTTTTTCTAAAATTCGTTAAGTGGTCAATCCAGCTTTGAAAAGTCTACAGAATTTCCTTATAATACAAAACTTAAACTTAACCACTCATATATAAATCATAAATACATATTTAATGAACTTCATATTATTGGCATACTTAATTATGTACTTTTGGTACAAATTTAGAGCTTACTTACTCCATCTTTATAAAGCTAAAAATATTATCCTCATACACATATAAATCATCACGGCTAAGTCTAAAATGCTAAATATTTATTTTAAAAGTTATTAATAAAAAGGAAGTTAATTTTTTGTAAATGAAAAGTAGAAACTTCAAATTCTTTTATTTTTCAACATCTATAACTTCCCTTTTTTTACTATTCAAAATAAAAACTGAATTGAGGCAACTTACTCTTGTTTTAAATATAAGTTTCAAATTATAATGGTCTTTTTTAATAACGGTCACAAAGATACATAGACCACTTATTGAATGTTGAAAGAAATTATTTTTCAACACCCAAAATACTTTTTTTATATTTATACTGTTGAAAATACCTACTAAGGTAATTTTTCTTGTGAAAAAAATTAGGTTTTTCATTTTAATGACTTTGGGAAGAAAATTACAAAGCTGCATTGACCACTTAACGAAATTTAGAAAACAATTATTTATTTTTCATTAACCCAAAACACCATCCCAATTTTTATACTATGGAAAGTATATGCCAAGATGATTCTTAGGTAAACTTTTAAAATGTATGTTTTTAGATAACTCGGAGTTATTCAATCTACGAAAATAGCTATTTTTCGAAAAAAATATTAAATTATTAAATAATAATGGATTTTTATATTTTACTTGAAAGTGTAGAGTGTAAGCTTTAATTTGGCACCAGCATCAGCTCATTTTCTTGATAAATAGTTGAGAAACGTCACTTTTTGTAACTCATCAATCAAAAAACGGTGGAAAATGTCCAATTTTCAAAAAATTTTCCTGGGGTTCCTTTTTGAGTAAAAATTCTGAAAAAAATTGTGATGGTATTTCTCATAGGTATCTATCTATAGAAAAATTTTGAAAAAAATCCATGACCTAAGAGCACGGCGATTATTTTTATTTGGTAGATTTGGCATGGAATGAGCCTATAGTTTTTTGAATAGTAAAATGAAATATTTTGTCTATTTTTCAAAAAAGTGTACAAGTAGTTAAATATTTTAATTTAAAAGTCGAGAAAAAAACACGTGACAAAAAACGCGAAGTGTGTTAGCATGCAGTGACGTTAAATTCCATTGGGCCAAATTGCAATCAAAATTGAATTTCTATGTTTTAGTTGATGATTTCTTTTTTCTGAAGTGTCCGATATGAGTGTTTTAATTAATATTTACCTTCTAGACTCTAGTCTAGACACTTTGCGTGAAGAATAGATTAAAAAAATTAAAAAAACATCATGCAAGTTCCTTAATAAGGAACTTGCATGATGTTTTCTTGTTGAAAAGGTTGGCATGGAGGAAAACCTCGCAAGAAAAGGTTTGTGGGAAAGGACAAGCGTATTTTTGGAATCGGGAGATAATTTAAAAAAAATTAAAATTGAATATTTAGAATTTTAAGAGATGCTGCAATTCTCCATTGCGAAAGTCTCATTTACGTGTTTTTTTATTGCATTTCTTGAATTTATTCTCTTTAATTGCAGCGATCGTAATACTACGTTCACACTATAGTGAAGATAAACTGCCTTACCTTTAACATAGTTCCCCAAACTATCTTAGTTTGAATCCCTTGGGGATAAAAAACAAAAAACAAAAAAAAACTACCTAACTTCTTTTTATTTGATATATCGCATCGGCGTATCCGTTTGTAAATAAAATGGGTAACCCCCCAGACCCCCATTTTCACCAAAATATGAAATAATGCCCCTGTTTGTGTCAAATTTCGAAATACTCTTGGAGGAAAATCCCCGAAGTCTCATCGAAAATTTAGAGAAATTGTAGAAATTATTTTAATTTTGTTTTTTATCAATTTTTCTCGTACTTATTCTAAGTATTATTGAAAAATTGGCCTTAAATTCGTAAAAAAGCACTAAAATATATTCTTAAGACATGTATCACACACGTACTACACATATATTTTACGAAATTTAGAATTTTTGAATTAAGGAAAAATTTTAATCTTTTTTGAAAATATTTTGTCTTTTAAATCATCTAAAAATAGTTAAATTTTAAAACCTGTTTTGGGCAGTAAGGGGGTGATGATAATGGAGCTGTGATGGATCCAAAGGGGGGATCCTTCACACATATCGACAAATTTAAATAAATGTTTTTACTTGGAAGATTATCAGCGAGTCACGTAATAAGGAAGTTGCATGTGTCAGATTTTCAAAAACAAACAAGTGTCCCGTATGGTTTTTTGTTAGTCTAAGCCAGTGGTTCCCAAACTATTTTGGTCGTGGAACCCCCAAATTTGTTACCGATGATCGCGGAACCCTGAATATTTTTTAATCAACGACTTTTCAAAATTTAATACATACATATGATATTAAATGAAACCAGGCGCGGATCCAGCACGGGTCCAGGGGGGCACTTTTCCAGACAATCACCTTTACCTTTTGGCAAAAATTTCAAATTCTTGGGGATTTTCTAAAAGTATCACGCAAAATCCCCTTCTAGTACTACTGGGGGGGTATGGGGGTCCTCCCCCAGAAAAATTTTGAAATTTGATTGTAAAAGTAGAGTTTTAACTCATTTTAAGAAGCTTTTTGGAGCCAAGGGGAGAATTTTTCAGACCATAAACTTTATCTTTTGACAAAAAATGTCAAAATGTTAGGGAGTTTCCAACAAGTATCTCACAAGATCCCCTTGTTATACCGTGGAGGGGTCTGGGGGTACTCCCTCAGAAAAAATTTTGAAATTCGACTGGTAAAAGTAAGGTTTTAACTCATTTTGAGAACATTTTTGGGTAAAAGGGGGGCGGCGCTGTCCATTCTTATTTCACCATTCTAATTTTTTTAATGAAATAAAGTTTGTCCCATGGAACCCCTAAATTTCTTCGCGGAACCCCAGGGTTCCGCGGAACCCACTTTGGGAACCACTGGTCTAAGCTAAGCGGTACACGACGAAAAAGGGCGAAACACTGCACTTTTTGATGATGCTAAGCCACTTGGTACACTGATTCTGGGGACCATAAGAATGAGTTATCGATCAGGAGTCCGCCTCAATTTCCCTTAGAATTTAAAATATTTAACTTTTTGTGAAATTTTTAAATTTGCGTTTTACACCTTAACTATCAAACTTTTCAACATGTAAGGTGACTTTTCTATACAATTTGAGGTCGTAGATTACAAATATGAAGTCGAAAATTTTATAAAGATGCTATTTGATATGTTTTTTTCAAAAAAACTAAATTTTAAAATTTAAAATCTTCAAAAACACAATGTTAAACATAAGTTGGTATCATAAAATTTTTACCAGATATTAAGCTATTTGTAACTAAATAAAATCCAAAATTTCAAAGCTTTACCTTTATTATTCACTGAGATATGAGATTTTAAATTTGGAAAATTTTCAAAATGGCGGCCATGCTTGATGCGACTACTCTTCGTAAACTTCCCGTAACTCGGTAAATTATTGTTCAAAATGAATAGATAAAACCTTTATTGAAAGAAAAGTAATGCCACTACACTATTAAGACATTAAAATAGCAATTAAACCACTTTAATTTGGTTTTAAATAAACTTTAAGACTGATTAATACTTTACTCATAAGCATTTTAAAAGCTTAAAAAAATGCTTTCTTGGTGAAAAATTATTCCAAATTTTTTATTAAATGTTCACCCTGATATAAATATGCGACATTAAACCATTTAAAGGAAAATTTTGCCTTACAAGCTCCTGAGTGCAAACGCGAAAATACCTAATAAACGCGCGCTTCAAATAAACTTTTTCTGTCACAGAATCTCAAAACTTCAAAAACAAAATCACAATCACCAACTTCAGACGCACTGAAACTCCACACACTTCGGGCCATGTATCAAGTTGGGCACATTTGGGGTCAAGCTGACCGAATTATTACCACCTTACCTTCACCAGAAAATTGGGGTTGGAGAAAGAAAGAAAACGATGTGTGGAGCCGACTTCCACCGAATTCCGACTTCATATTTGAAATTTCCGACTTCATATTTGTAATCTACGACCTCAAATTGTTTTGAAAAGTCACCTTACATGTTGAAAAGTGTGATAGTTAAGGTGTAAAACGCGAATTTAAAAATTTCACAAAAAGTTAAATATTTTAAATTCTAAGGGAAATTGAGGCGGACTCCTGATCGATAACTCATTCTTATGGTCCCCGGAATCAGTGTACCAAGTGGCTTAGCATCATCAAAAAGTGCAGTGTTTCAACTTGTACCGCTTAGACTATATGGTAAAATGAAATATCTAGTTGGCAATAAAAAAAATTTCCCGATTGGCCTCAAATTTTGGGTAGTTGCTTATTTTTGCAAGAAGAATCGATTAAAAAAAATCATGCAACTTCCTCATTCCAATTTCAACAAATTTAATACCAAAGTTAACTAATAATATACTTAAATTACTTTTAATATTATATATAGTAATCGCATATTTTCCCATATCCTAAAATTTAGGGTATGGGAAAATATTTAGGGCCTAAATTACTAGAAAACTTTAGTGTGGGGCGGGAGTTTAAAAAATTTTCCACACCTTTTTAGGGGCACGGTAGCATTAAAAATGTTGAGAACAACTGATTTAAACCGAATATTGTCATAATATTTTTTGTTTCATTTGATTGAACGATGTTACTTCTATTTTCAATATTCTTTTTAATATTTTAACAAATTGATCTTATCATTAATTGTGTTTTTTGTGTTATATAGCTTATAAATACAACATTTATGAAAAAAATTACCTTGGAAAATGTCTCAAACGTTTAAAAACGGTTGATTTTTGAAGCCAAAAAAATTGAAAATATTTTACGGTCCGGTTTTAGTTTTAGTGTATGCTATTTTATATTTAGGTAATTAAATGAAAACCACTAAATTACTTCTTTTTCAGTTTTTTGTGATTTCGAACCATGTTTAAATTTTTTTGACTATCAAATTTTTGTATCCAAACAATTGAAAAATTGCTGAATTTTTGTTGACAAAGAATTGTATTTCGTACAAATTTTTGTATTTAAAAAAATTTAAATGGAATATTCGTATTCAGCAGCATTGCAATTGTTTTTGGCCATTTTGGTAATTTAAAAAAATCAACTTCCCGTTCACCGATTTTTACTATGCTATTCAGGTCATTCTCAAGTGAAAACCGTTGAAAACCAAACGTTGCAATTTTTACTGGTTTTCCCAATTTTTCTTTTTTTTTCGTAGATTTACTGGACAAAATTGGTTTGATGCAATTTTTACCATCGGCCTTAAGCATCGGCAATCGGCCTCGTAAAGACCCATCGGCTTGCCGATGGAAATTTTTGAACAATCGACATCGGCCCATCGGCCAAAAAATTGCCATCGGTCGAGCGCTAATTTTAAAGAAAAAAAATCTCCATCTCCACCCGTTCAAAGGCCGGGCATATCGGCTAGTTAGATATAAAGTTAATTTAATGCTAATTGCTCTATTAAGTTTAATTGATTATTTGATTTTCATTCCATTTAGAAACATTAACTCGGTTTCCCTTTCTTCAGAGAAAAGTCAAAATTTTAGAACATCTGTGAGGAAGGTCGGAAGGTGCATTGAAAAAGGTTAAAATTTTGAATATAAAGTTAGGGATAGGGATGGTTCGAGTTGCATATAACCATATAACGAGCGAAAAATAAGCAGATCATTTTAAAAAAGTGAATGATAAAAAGTATTTAAACTGACATTTTGATTAAAAATTTAATTAATTAATTAAAAATTTAATTGATTAAAAATTAAAATTTTAACAAAGCCTATTTTTTTATTATAGGTACCAACTCACTCACTGAAGTGGAAGGAATAAAACTCTAAAAAAATGGAACAATCTCCAAGTTTTGATGACGGGATTCCTGTGGTTGATGCTATGCCATTGGATTTCCACATGCAAAAATATAAATCTGAACTGAATTTTACAACCGTAAAAGACTATTACTCTGTTGGTGGGATCACTAAAAGTGGAACCCAATTACCAAAACTGGTTGAAGTTCCTGACAAAAAGCAGAGCTTTTCAACTGAACATATAATTACAGATATTAAGACTGAGATAACTGAAAATTTTGAAATTCAAAATAATGAGCAGAGCTTTTCAACTGAACGTATAATAATTCCAGATGTAAAGCCCGGAATAACGGAAAATTTTGAAATTCAAAATAACGAGCAGAGAGTTTCTTCCCTAGTGGACACAGCTTTGAATCTTGAGGTCACTGGATATAAAACAGACTGTTCTAGGCACTTTGAAAAACCAAAAGTTGAACGGTATATTCCGATCGAACACATTATCATCACAAATGTAAAAGGCGGGGTAATTGATAATGAAGTTGACTTACCTGATGGACAATGTGAAATCTTCAACAGCCAACAGGGAGTCTTTAAAGTAAAGGATGAGATTTCAGATAATGATGTGCATGAAAAATTAGAAATTTTTAGTAATGACCGGTGTGTTTCTAGTCAACTGGAAGTTGTTGCAGATGTCAAGAAAGAAATTACGGAAAATGAAATGGATATACATGACCAGTTTGAAATTCAGAAAAATGAACAAATTTTTACCACCCAACAAGGTATTGTAACAGATGTAAAGAAAGAAACCACGGACAGTGAAACGGACTTACCTGGAGAAATAAATATTCAGCCCAAGACGTATGTGAAGCATGAGATAACTGAAAATGATAAGGATGTATTTAGTGATTTGAAAGGTAATCAGAAAAATACGTTTTGTAATGAAACTTTTAATCAAGATAATTACTTGAAAAGTCACAAAAAGAAAAGGATCAGTAAGGAGTTTACCGATAAAATTAATAATGAAAAATCAAAACTTAATGTAAACATCACTAAAAATGAAACTAGTATCTATAAATGCAAGTTTTGTGACAAGACCTTTTATTACTACTCAGCGTTTATTGGTCACTCGAGAGTTCATTTCATTGGAAAACAGTTCAAGCCCGAGTTTTATAAGCAGACTGTTTATCACAACGAAAACTCTTCCGAACATAAACTCCCTGCTAAGAAAAAGGTCTTTGAGTGCGAAATTTGTAATAAGACTTTTGATTACAAGTATTATCTCGAAAGACATATGAACTCCCATACTAAGGAAAAGGAATTTAAGTGTGAATTTTGTGATAAGATTTATTATAGGAAAGATAAATTAAATTTGCATATAAACTTCCATACTAAGGAAAAGAAATTCAAATGTGAATTTTGTGATACAATTTTTTATCGGAAGGAATGTTTAATCCGACATTTGAATACTCATCCAGAGAAAGAGGAATTCAAGTGTGAATTTTGTAATCAGACATTTTATCACAACGATAATTTTTCTGAACATATGATCCTTCATACTAAGGAAAATGAGTTTAAGTGCGAATTTTGTGAAAAGATTTTTAATCAGATAGATAAATTTAAGGAGCATTTGAAAATCCATTCCGAGAAAAAGCAATTCAAGTGTGAATTTTGTAATGAGACATTCTATCACGTCGACAACTTTTCCAAACACTTGAAACTCCATCTATTTAAGTGCAAATTTTGTGATAAGACTTTTGAAAAAAAGTATTATTTCAATAGGCATATGAACCTACATACTAAGGAAAAGGAATTTAAGTGTGAATTTTGTGATAAGACTTTTTATCGGAAAGATAAACTAAACCAGCATATAAACTTACATACTAAGGAAAAACAATTCAAATGCGACTTTTGTGATAAAATTTTTTATCGGAAAGATCGTTTAATCGGGCATTTGAATACTCATCCAGAGAAAGAGGAATTCAAGTGTGAATTTTGTAATCAGACTTTTTATCAAAACGATAAGTTTTCTGAACACATGAACCTCCATACTAAGGAAGAGGAATTGAAGAGCGAATTTTGCGATGAAATTTTTTATCGGAAAGATAATTTAATCGGACATATGAATACCCATCTAGAAAAAAAGGAATTCAAGTGTGAATTTTGTAATCAGACTTTTAATCACAACGATAAGTTTTCCGAACACATGAAACTCCATGTATTTATGTGCGAAATTTGTGATAAGCCTTTTGTAAAAAAGAATCATTTCGATAGACACATGAACCACCATACTAAGGAAAAGGAATTTAAGTGCGAATTTTGTGGTAAGGTCTTTTATCGAAATGATAAATTAACCCAGCATGTAAACATACATACAAAGGAAAAGGAATTTAAGTGCAAATTTTGTGGCAAGATTTTTTATCGAAGGGATAAATTAACCGAACATTCGAATATTTGTGCAAAGAAAGAGTGTGCATAAATACTTTTGGTATAGTGCTTATGGTGCGGGTAGATACTTATGAGAACAGAAATCATTTGTCTATAGCGACATGGCATCATCCATACAGAAAAATGAGGAACTAAGAATGATTTTATTTGTTAATGTTGAGAAAACACATTTTTTTCGTTAAGATATATTAACCAAGAATTTCTAAACCTATACTCCTGAGCCTCCCGAGAAAGAAAATTAGATGGGAATTTTGTGACAAAGCGTTTTTCAAAAGAGGAGCATTAACAATGCATTTAAAACCAATATACCAAAAAGTCTAGTAGTAGTGTAATTCCGATTGAATTTGGGTCAAAACAATGACAAAAAGAGAGAGAAAATACAATCATCTAAGGAACCGTAAATTCGAAAAAAAATTTTTTGTTAAAAAAATAAATTAGCATTTTGTAATTAAGCCAATATTAGTATACGTAAATTTGAATTTTGTGGCATAAGCACTGCATTAAAAATTTGTTGAGTTTCCCTGTAAGGATAAGAGAAACATTCTGAAAGTAAATTTAATTTGTACTACATCCTTTTTATTTTTATTTCCATTAATAAATATTTTTTCCATCATAATGTTCACTGTGTTCCTATACTTTTTTGTTTATTGAAAAAGGATTTCTTTGCATAGTTTTAATGTTTTAGGCAGGGAAATAAAGAAGAAAATTACTTATACTGCTTGTTTTATTTTTTATAACTTTAATTATTAAATACGTAATATTAAATTAAATACTGAGCATTAAAATTAAATTACGAGCATGTATTACAAATGTTTATTATCAATAGAATAATTATTTTTAAAAAATTAGCCTTATAAATAATGTTTTGAAAAATCAATAATTCAAGGTTCCAACATCGAAACAAAAATTTTCCGAGGACAAAACAAGGAAAATGGGACCACTTCCCTACATTTGTATTACGAAACATCCCCGTATACATTAGAGTGGTCCTTATTTTTCAAAGTTGGAATTTTTTTCCAGCCCCCCCTTAATTTTTTCCTTTTACTATAAAATGGAAGTGTGCAAAAGGATTTTCCGACATTTTAATGTACTAGGGGGCTACCGCCCCCTCCTCGCTATCGCTCGCCAACCCCCGTTAACTGCTGACGCAGTAACTTTTGGACCGCTTCACAATTCCCCACAAAACCCAGCTCACTGCACTTACTCACTTTATAAAACATTCTTAACACAGGGGTAGTACTTCTCCGTGGTATTCTTTCAAAAATGGCGAATATTTATTCAGTGGTGGAGTTTTATCATTTCCTTTATGGTAACATGAATTGGCGGATCGCTTTATAATTCCAAGAAAGGTTAATATATAGTTCCCGCTTAATATGAACCTTCCCTTAATGTTTCAGTGCTTCCCTTAATGTATATGTGAAAAACACATTACCTTAGGGCAGTGGTTCCCAAAGTGGGTTCCGCGGAACCCTGGGGTTCCGCGAAGAAATTTAGGGGTTCCCCATGGGACAAACTTTATTTCATTAAAAAAATTAGAATGGTGAAATAAGAATAGACAGCGGCGACCCCCTTTTACCCAAAAATGTTCTCAAAATGAGTTAAAACCTTACTTTTACCATTCGAATTTCAAAATTTTTTTCTGGGGGAGTACCCCCACCAGACCCCCCCACGGTATAACAAGGGGATCTTGTGCGATACTTTTTGGAAAATCCCTAACATTTTGACATTTTTTGTCAAAAGATAAAGGTTATGGTCTGGAAAATTCTCCCCTTGGCCCCAAAAAGCTTCTTAAAATGAGTTAAAACTCTACTTTTACAAGTCAAGTTTAAAAATTTTTCTGGGGGAGGACCCCCATACCCCCCAGCAGTACTAGAAGAGGATCTTGCGTGATACATTTAGAAAATCTCCAAGAATTTGACATTTTAGCCAAAAGGTAAAGGTGATTGTCTGGAAAAGTGCCCCCCCTGGACCCGTGCTGGATCCGCACCTGGTTTCATTTAATATCATATAAGTATTTAATTTTGAAAAGTCGTTGATTAAAAAATATTCAGGTTTCCGCAATCATCGGTAACAAATTTGGGGGTTCCACGACCAAAATAGTTTGGGAACCACTGCCTTATGGAAATGGGTAAAAAAAAATGTTTGCATTGCTCTGTTGTTAATTTTCTTGGGGTTGAATTCCGTTACAGTTCACGCTAAATATCACTAATCTCTTTTGGACACTATAAAGTATAAATATTGCTAAATTGTTTCAAATTCATAGATTAAAGTGTTTAATTAGATCTATAACTATTCAGTTTATCATTAAAAATTAGAAAAATTGGTTTACATTTGAATATTGAGCGTTCGAAAGAGATTGGCGATATTTAGCGGGAACTATAACGGAATTGAACCCCAAGAAAATTAACAACAAAGCAATGTAAACATTCTTTTACCCATTTCCCTAAGGTAATGTTTTTTCACAGATACATTAAGGGAAGCATTGAAATATCTCGGGAATAAATTTAACTTTCTTAAAATTTGTAATGATTGACTGTTAAAAATGTAGTAATTATCTTAAACATCGCGAAAATTTAGAATTTTATCTTCATGAGAAACAAACTTCGAAGTTGTGTCATTTTCATAGCAACGACACCGAATGTCAAGACTTCCAACATTTTCATCCTTATATCTAAAACATTCACCCGTGTTATTTAGTTGTTTGCGTTTTGTCATTATGAAATAAAGAGTTACATTTTACTACCTTAAAAAACATACTTGCAAAAGGATATAAAAAATAAATGCAAAATTCAAAATTTCCGAAAGCGAGTGTATATTTTATTGTAAATATAGTAATGATTAGGTTGCCACAACTACAAAGATAAATATAAAAGTATTAATTTGTTATTTAAAAAATAAATTAATTATATATAAGTTTAAAATATAATGAAAACCGTTTGAAAAACAATTAAACCCTTTGAACAACAAAAATATAAATATTGTTAAAAATAACACAAAATATATTTTTTAAATTCGTGTTATAAATAGAAAGATGATTATTTAATCTATTTTAATATTAAAAAACCAGTGAAATATGTTTTCAATTGTTTTAAAATTCATAGTTTCTTGCTTTGTAACTGCGACCTTATCCGAAATCTAAAAAAATGGAAATATTTTAAAATTGAGATTTTTTTTAGAAATTCTAAAGGCACTTTGCACATCCTCAAAAGAATCCGGACAGTTTGATACCAAATATGTGTTATACGGATCAGTAATTAAAAAGCCTTTCTCTGGAAACCATTTACAAAAACTTTTTTTTAGAATAGAGAGATTAACATGTGCCTCATCCCGGTTGAAGTTTAAATCCGATAGCGCGCCATAGTAATATATAATAATGGCTAGGGTGTCTCAAAAATAATCTTTTCTCGAAAGACCTTGCTCCCTAGGGTTTTTCCCATTTCTTTTTGTCCCAAAAGATAGTGTGAAGTTTCAGCTGCCTAAGTTAACTCTAGGGATTGACTAAGATCCCCAAAATTTGAAAAAAGTGGAAAAAATGTCCAATTTTCAGAATTAAAAAAATATGTATTTTAAGATTGAAACTGCGATAAAACTGGTTCAAGTGTGTTATTTAGCACTTATTTAGATATGGATTATATTTATTTACGTGTGTTAACTGTAGCATTTAGCCCAGGGGTTCCCAAACTTTTTTGGCCCATGGACCCCCTGACGATATTTTTCGTACCCCGTGGACCCTCTGTCTTAGGGGCCGTTCAAAAAGTACCTAAAAATCTTATGTTTATGTTATTTCAAAACCACGCATAAATTTTGTAATTTTTTTCATGTGTTTTTTCGTGCATTGATAAGCATTTAATTTCACACATTTTCATGGGTTTTTTTATCTTTTTTTAAAATTTTTGCCATTCATATGGTTAAACGATATTAAAACAATCAAATATTTAAAAAGTTAATTATAAAAACAAACCTAAACTTTTAATATCACTACATTTCAAGACTTAAAACTTTTAATTTTAACAATAGTTTTGGTCGCAAGCTTGTCAAAGTTAATGGCTTATGAGTGAGTTATTCATTCACCAAATCATAAAATTTCAGAAATAATTACAATTTATCCATGTCATGTTAACAAGCAATATTAATTAAGTTCTGCTATAAAAAGGAATCAAATTGCCATTAAAATGGTTCCACAACATTTTAAATTAAATTATAAAAATCAAACATTTAAAAAGTTTGAAACTAAAAAAAAATCTAAACTTTTAATATCATTACATTTCAAGGCACAAAAACTTTTTTAAAAGTTTTGATCGCAAACTTGTCAAAGTTAACGGATTATGAGTTATTCATTCACCAAATCATAAAATTCCAGAAATAATTGCAAAATATGTAGCTAGCATGTTAACAAACAATATTTAATTAAGTTCAACTATGAAAAGAAATAAAATTATACATTACAGAAATTGAGTTTTAATTTATGAAATTAAAAAAAATCAGGATCTGATAAAATGTTCCATGGAATTCTGTGGAATTGAAAAAAAAAGGGTTTTCTCCACTGCGATAAGAGAGAAAGATTCCATCGCCCCTGTTTGAGTTGCGAGGACTCTATTATAACCAACTTTTCATATTACTAAAATTTGATTTTAAAAAAAGAAAATTTTTGAAACGCATCAAAATTCCCATGGATCTCTGAAAGTCGCTGTGGACCCCCTAGAAGCCTCTGTGGACCCCCAAATTTTCATTTTCATGCCTGTGGACCCCCTGAAAGTCGCTGTGGACCCCTGGGGGTCCATACGGACCACTTTGGGAACCGCTGATTTAGCCCCTTTAATTTCAGTATAAACAGTACTACTTAGGGACGTTGCTCATCAAAGCTTATTAATGGTTATAAGGTTCTTAAAATGAGGCTTTATAAGTTCTTAAAATGAGTGAAAATCCTACTTTTACGAGTCAAATTTCAAAAATTTTTCTGGAGGAGGACCCCCATACCCCCCAATATAAACAGCAGAAGGGGATTTTGCGTGATAATTTTTAGAAAATCCCCGACATTTTGTTTTCTAAAGGTAAAAGTGATGGTCTGGAAAGTGCCCCCCCCTTGTACCCAAAAAATGTTTTTTAAAAGGAGTTAAAATTCTACTTGTACTACAGGTCAAATTTCAAAATTTTTCTGGGGAAGGACCCCCATATACCCCCCAGTGGTACCAAAAGGGGATCTTGCGCTTTTTTATGTATGAGAGAAACAATAGATATATTTAAAGAGTCGGGAAAGATGCCTGAATTGAAAAGATTGTTGAAAAGACTAGCAATATGATTGGACTGTAAATTAATTACAATTTTTAAAGTTTTCGCGTTGACTTGTTGACTATGCTCAAAATTTCTACTATATTTAGAGTGTAATTACATGTTTAATGTGACCTGGTTTTTCAAATAAAATACGGGACATATCAGTTACGAGGAAAGGTAATTTTTTTACAGATATTCAATAAGTCGAAGAGAAACGGGAGTTTTTGCATGAAACTCAAACAGCCCCATAACTAAACATTGGTTGAAAAGTTGGGGATGAGTAAATTAATTTCCAAATCCTGGTCTCACATACTCGCACACACATATAACTTAAATTTAGCCTTTAATGATCGCCTAAAGATGTAATGATTAAAACTTCGCGTTTGTTTTGAAATTTGTATGCAATTTTTATTCGACTCTGGAACACCCACTCTTTTTTAATGCTTCAGGAAATTAACTGTTTCAAGAATTCAACCTAACCAATCGATAATTATCGAAAAATACCTCTTTGCCACAAAAAGTGGTAAAAAATCTAGGTTTTAGTCAATATTTTTCTCGTTTGGTGGAACTTAGTCAGAAAGTTGGAGCGTATATCAGCCATTTTTAAACCCCCAACCGTTTACTCTGAATAACCCATTTTCGAGTAAAATCCAGTGAAGACCCATCTTTTCATGGAAAATGGTTGTTTTTTGGTATGAATAGGTTTTAACAAAAATACTGAAAAAAAATCGAGAATTACTGAAACAAGTATTATATTTACATAACTACTGGTTGTATATCATGGGTAGTGTAATATTAAATATTTTTCATTAATTTTTATTTATTTTGTCATTTAATACAAAAGGAAACGATACTTTAAAGTTTAATTTAAACGAAAGAAAAAAACGTCCACTCTCTGCGAAACACGCAGAGCCCTCGGAGATATCTCCGCCTCGGAAATACCCCTCGCTTGCCAAAGTTAGAACAGTTGATTGTTTTCGTAATTTCTATTAAAATTTTCATTCTTTCGATGATGTTTTTTTTGTAAATTCAAAGCAGGGACTTCCTTCACCATGCCGTATTGTTGTGTGCCGTTTTGTAAATCAGATAGCAAGAGGGAAAAGATTTCATTTCATGAGTTTCCTTCTGACACATCTCTGTCAGTCAGCCTTATGGTTGAAAGCAATTTATCTAAGAGCAGTATAGAACCGCTGGATTTAAATAAGAAATGATAATAATATTTTTAATGGATTTTTTCCCTCCATAGTTTTTATTGCATTTTATTATAATTTTCAACTTTTTATTTTACAGAAATTTCTGAAAATCTAGCCCTGTTCACTTCTCAATATTTGGGTTCCATCACATTAGATATAAATTATCTAATAGCATTATATATCTTAAATAAGGTGTTTGATCTTTCTAAAAAGAATCCTTGCTACTTGGTCAATTCCAAATACTCATCTAGTGATTACAGGCTTGTGTGGTGGAATGAATTAGTCTTTACAATGTAGATCACATTCTCTATAATTTAAACAGTACTTTATTTATTGAGTATATTTATATTATCAGGCAAGAGAAATTTTTCCAATTTTTGTCGGATTTTCCGACTTTTTCAGCTTTCTTAGAATTTTCACTTATTCAGATTTTTCCATAAATTTCTGATTTTTTTACCGAAAAAAAATGCAGACGAAGTGTTCAAAAATAAGCTAAAACCTTGATTTTTAGGATAAAATTTGCAAAAATTTTCTGGGAGACCCCAAGACCCTTTTTAAGTTCTTGGAGCTCTATTTTTCAAATCTTGTTTTATATTAAGTTTATTAAGATGCAAATTCTACCTATTAGAAAGTACATTGAACCTACTCATGGGCATATACAGGGCTCGATTATATTACAAAAAATATAAAACAGGAACGTTAAACCTGTAAACATGCATAAAAGGGCTTAGAGGGAATTCCAAGTCTCCTCCCCCTGTGCAAATATATAACTTTGGGCCTGATAATTATCTATTTTCTAAATTTGAATTTGAAAATAAATGCTTTTTATATTAAAAAGAATTTGCTTTTTCAGTTTTGAGACCCCTTAGCCCAAAGTAACAAATTTTTAAAGCTGAATACCCATATTTTCAAATCTCGAGCACAGGTGTCTGCACTATAAAAGGTTAAAATATACAGAAAAATCTAATTCCGGCATCCTTAATTATTTACAAGAAATTTTCCCTTTGGGGCCGTTCAAATATTACGTAAGGGGGCATCCATAAATTACGTGAGGTCAAAAAGGGGGGGAGGGGTTTGGAAAAATCTCACCAAGGGGGGAGGGGGGGTCGATTAAAATCTCACGTCAACTTTTTAAGTTCGAAATTAAACGATTTTTTTTAAGTTTGAGAAAAGAACCCACAGATAAGATACTATGGTGATTTTTAGGCGGAATAATGTTCTTTTCCTCAAAATGCAAACGAATTGGATAGAAAATTATTTTTAAAGGTTGTAGGTAAATCTCACTTGGGGGGGAGGGGGGGTCCAGCAAAATCTCACTAAATCTCACCAAGGGGGGAGGGGGGGTCCAGATTTTGGAAAAAACACCTCACGTAATTTATGGATGACCCCTAAGCACCTAAGGGGGGGAGGGGGTTTGCTCTTTGCTTATTTTTCCTGACAAGGGGGGAGGGGGGATGTGAGTGATGCTAACGTAAGATACTGCATTTTCGAAAATATCTTGTTTCTTGCATAAATAATTTCAAAAATAAATTTAACAAAAATTGAATTACAATATCTGACGTAAGCACTTTTTTCTGGGGATGGACCCCAAAAATTTTGAAATTTTAACCCCGAAAAGTTGTGTTTCGACTCACTTTTGAATCCTTAGGGCTACTCCCCAAAAGAACAGCTCCTTGTATAAGTCACCTAATTTTTAAGGAGAAAAAACAGTACTTACTTTAAAAGGGGTGTCAAAATTTCGGGGGGGGTCCGGCAGTTTCTTACGTAATTATGGTGGGGGGGTTTGAGGTTTGCTTATCTTTGCTGACAAGGGGGGAGGGGGGTTAAAAATGACCAAAAAAGTGCTTACGTAATAATTGAACGGCCCCTTTTAGTGTGAATGAAGGTGTGAAATGTTTCTATGACCTTCTTTAGACTGTTATGACCGTTGATTAAGACTGTTTAACAATTAATTTCCTTAAAAAAGCTTACCTTGTTTTTAACACATTTATAAAAATTTATTTTTGAAACGTTTTATTTAAAAACATTGTTATTTTGTTATCTTATTTTTAAAAATGTATAAAACTTGAACATGTTTAAGAAAAATTAAAAGTAATACTAAAATGTTTGAAAAACATTTCAGTGTGTGAAATAGTCCTTTTTTTCATTACCTAATGTCTGTTATGTGTATATAAGATTCAATAAAATTTTATTTCATAGAGTACCTCCTATCATGAGATTTTTAGTCATTATTTTAATTTTCTTTCAAAATTTAACTATAAAATATAATTTTACAGTTCTAAAACTTTTAGTTGTACGAAGTTAATGTCTTTCAGAAACACTCTAATCTTATATATTAAAATAATTGGGTTTTTCTTTCCGCCGGCCGCCAGGCCGAACCCCCGAACCGATTTGGACAAACTCGGTCTCTATCGAAAGCTTTCCACCCCTAGATGAGCCAGTTTTAGATCACGTTCCTCTAAATCCTTCCATTTTAAAATTGTGCGTTCTTTTCACTTTTCTGTAATGTTAAAGTCAATGGGGAGCTTCCTTTCGGCCGGCCGCCAGCCTGAACCCCTGAACCGATTTGAAAAAACTCGGTCTCTATCGAAAGCTTTCCACCCCTAGATGAGCCAGTTTTAGATCACGTTCCTCTAAATCCTTCCATTTTAAAATTGTGCGTTCTTTTCACTTTTCTGTAATGTTAACTGTATGGAGAGGTTCCTTTCGGCCGGCCGCCAGGCCGAACCCCTGAACCGATTTAGACAAACTCGGTCTTGATCGAAAGCTTTCTACCCCTAGATGAGCCAGTTTTAGGTCGCGTTTCTCCAAAACCTTCCATTTTAAAATTATGCGTTCTTTTCACTTTTCTCTAATGTTAACTTTATGGAGGAACTTTTTGCCGGCCGCCAGTCCGAACCACCGAACCGATTTGGAAAAACTCGGTCTTAAACGAAAGGTTTTCACCCCTAGATGAGCCATATTTAGGTGTAATTTCTCAAAAACCTTCCATTTTAAAATTATGCGTTCTTTTCGTTTTGCTGTAATGTTAAGTCAATGGGGAGCTTCCTTTCGGCCAGCCGCCAGCCCGAACCCCTAAACCGATTTGGGCAATATCGGTCTTAAAAGCTAGCTTTCTACCCCTAGATGAGCCAGTTTTAGGTCGCGTTCCTCCAAAACCTTCCATTTTAAAATTATGCGTTCTTTTCGTTTTGCTCTAATGTTAACTCTATGGAGAGGTTCCTTTCGGCCGGCCGCCAGCCCGAACCCCCGAACCGATTTGGACAAACTCGGTCTTAAAAGAAAGCTTTCCACCCCTAGATGAGCCAGTTTTAGGTCTCATTCCTCCAAAGCATTCCATTTTTTAATTACAAATTGATTTCAATTTGCCCCATTGTTTTTAGTCAATATTTTTACCAACACAGGCAAAACGTCCTTAAAGAGCGTGAAGAAAATCTACATTGAAATTGAATTTCAAAGTTTTGACGGTTCACTAGATTTATCCCAACGGGATACTAGAGCCGTATCGTATTGAATTTATAAAAAATTATGGTACATGTTCGATTGAAGTATATTTCTTTTTTCCCTTTACACAGAAGGGGATAAACATTTAACTTCAAACAATGAGACAAATAAAAATCAAATAATTATTTTAAGTGGAAGGTTTTAGGACACTTAAAATGGGTTTATATCGGGGTAGTAAGATTTCATTTAAGAACAAGTTTGTACACATCCGGTTCGGTGGATTGGGCTGACGACCGGTCAAAATAAAATGACACTTATTTCAATGTAATAAATTTGTGACAATACCATATGAAATCGGAGACAAACCCCTTTCGAAGATAATGAATTAAAACTGCATATTTAATGATAGGGGATGAATAAATACAAACAGGTAGTAACGAGTGAATCTCGCATCAGCGCCAAAGAAGGCTAGCTGTAAAACCCGGCTTTGCCGGGTTGAAACAGCTAGTAGTTATTAAATGAGGTTAAATCCTTATTGCCTGTGAGACTTAAAACATGAACAGTCATTTCGATCGTGTTAAAGGTAAAATATTTCCTAAATTAGCTCTTTTCAGGATTTATTTTTATAAAAAATTAATATCTTATCTAAGAATAAAATTACTTATATTTCCGATAATTTTAAAAACATTTATTTAACAAAAATAGTTAAAATACAAAAAATAGCAATGATGAATGTAAACTGTTAACTGTTATGTTAATGCGCTCTAATAGGTTTTAAAAATATTATTTACACATTTGAAAATGAATAATTTTATATTTTTAATTGAATAGGTTAAAATATTTTAATATAATTAAACAATTTCAGTGAAATTGTAATCGTTTTAACTCATAATATAAATCCGATTCTATCTAAAAATGGTTCTGTTATATTTATTTTGAGAGAAGAAATGCACTCTGATAAGAAAACTTTCAAGCCTCATTTTCCAAAGCAGACGGAGCACGGAGATAAAAAACGAAACTACCTTTTTTAATTCTCGCTTCCACCACAGGGAGGCGCTGAGTCCCGAAGGTTTTCGGGCGCAAGTTCAGAGTTGCGTATGCTTGGCGATTTTTGGCTGTTTAGCGGCACATTTAGAAGCCAAATGACTCTTTTAACATGAGTTAGGGTTACCATATTAGTCATCTTTAACGCTAAAAACTTGGCGCATACGCAAGTCTGAACTTGCGCCGGTTTTCGGTTTGCTCGGATTGAATTTCATATTAGATCAGATTAGAATTTCGTTAATGTTATGTTTTCGTTATGTTTACCCACTGCTCAAGTTAGATTTATATAGTTGTGTGCCATCATTTGAGTTGTGGGTAAACATGGTGGTTTGTCGACTCTTATCAAAGCTGTGCCAACATTTCTTTCATTCATGGGGAGGCACAAGAACTTTAAAAGAAATTATGGTTCTTACATATCGTTACCACCACGCCAAAAGCGCGACTCTGCATTCGTAATTAGGTGAAATCCTAGAAGTGGGTTCGGGTTGGCGCCTGTTGGCGAATTTTTTTGTCGTCAACTTCACTTTGATAATTAGGCGCACATTGGCGTTACTACTTCGCTTGGCGACTGAACCCACTTCTAGACTTGAGCCCGTAATTGATAAAATATTCGTGTTTTTGGCGTGGTGGTAACGATATTATGCCATCGACTGTGCCGCTGAATCCGAAAACGTTTAAAATCCCATTGATTGTTCTATAGTTGTACCGCTGAGTTGTACTGCTGAACGGTTGACGGTATAAGGCTTGTGTCATACCTGGCGTTCATAAGACGTGACATCGATCCATCACCATTAAAAAACGATTAAGATAGTACCAGGAGGAGGGGCGATCGGAGTAGACTCGAGGGGGCGATATAGTAGATAACTCCTAATGATAAAAGTTAACACCCGTTTTCCTCCGCTGCAGGAATAATCTACTACATCGTCCCTCGAGTCCCCTCCTCTCCTCCCCTTATCGCTCCTCCCATTGACAGTGTGAGTTATTGGAGCGACTGCTTACAGCCGTCCGGTCTGTCAATCTGTCATGACCCTAATACGTACGTATCGAAATGATCTTCAGATGTCATCTTATCCAATAAACTTTTACCCTTCTGTCTGGGGGACGTTTCCCCGTGCCAATTTTTAGATCTGGTACTGTTTCCTTAGTAAACTCCTTTGAAATCTAAAAAAAAATTCAAAAGAGTTTTCACCAATCCAAATCGACCGATCTGAATCCCCTAATTTCATTAGGCGGACGTAACAATCTGTAGACAGGCGCGGATCCACGGGCCCCCCAACAAAGTGACTTCGCCGAATTTCCGTCCGAATATCACATCCCCAATAACATAGGGAAAAACTTGACTGGTGAATAATCTGTACTGAGAAACCGCTGTCACCATCTATTTTTTCCGGTTTCTCGCAGTACCCTTTTTCGGCAATAGTCCAGTCAAAATAGACATTCAACATCGGAAAAATTCGCATAGAGCTGAAAATTGGTACAGACGTAGATGACATCATTATAAGTGATGTACCAAAAGTCCTCATCGATCCGATGTGTGCGATTTTTTTTATAGCGGTTTTAATATCGCCTCGTTTCAACTTCGAACTCCTACGGGGAAACGGGCTGCGACAGTGGCGCCGCGCGCTATTGTCTCATAGGAGTAAGAAGTGCCGAGGAGAGGGAGAAGGTGAAAAAAAGCTCTTTTTTGAGATATTTGCTTAGGGCTTAGGGATTTGAACGAAAGTGTCCACATTTTTGTGTGAAAGCGTTTTTATGAGTTTAGGAACGTGGGAATAATGAAAGAGTGACATTTAAGGTAACTGACTGGGTTGAAATCGTCATTTTCGCCAAAAATATCAAATTTCGTTTTATTGTTTTATTTTATAGCCTGTTTAATAAGCTTTCCAAAACTACCTTACTTTAAACTCTGAGTAATCTAGAACATAAGTTACAGCTGTTTTAGTACCGGGTAATACGAGGATTAACATGCAATTTTAAACTTTAAAGCCTTTTTCTGAAGAATGACATTTTTGTATACTTTGGATCACGGTAACAGTGATTACTCTTAAACTACTTAAAATATTCTGATGCTTTTTGTTTTATTTCACTCTTTATAATATAACGCATGTTATCTTCTACAATCTAAGAAAAATATTTGAATTAAGGTATTTTTTAAGGTGTGTAAACCTGGTTTAAACGTTTTTTTTCATGAATTTTTACTTTTTTCGATTTCAAGTTCCTGTATTTCTTTTCTATTTTAAAAATTTCAGATTTTTTGTAGATAGTGACACAGATTAGTGTCTTAGGCTCAAAATCCTGCAAAAATTTTATTTGTACCTATAAAAGAACATTCTCAGGAGTTGTTGGCGCAAGTTGAAATTTTAGCCTTATTTTCATTGAAATTTCTCAATATTTTAAAAAATAATTTTTTTAAAATTCTTTTTTGAATTATTTTCATTGTTTTAGAACATTAGCTCTCAGAAAATAGCAATTAAATAATTATTTAGTTAATATTTTAAAAAAAGGCCTCCCAACCCAGTCAGTTACCTTAAGTACATCCCGTGGTGAATTTGTTATTTTTTCCGAATCGTTTCAATTCATAAAGTTTTAATAAGCTCGGCTCTAATTTATGTCCACCTTTAGGATGTCAAAGCGTTGAAGATAGAGAGATCATGAAAACAGCCTCCTTGTGATGATATTCGCCTTTAAAAAACTAAATTTTAAAATTTAAAATCTTCAAAAACACAATGTTAAACATAAGTTGGTATCATGAAATTTTTACCAGTTATTAAGCTATTTGTAACTTTAAAAAATCCAAAATTTCAAAGCTTTACCTTTATTATTCACCGAGATATGAGACTTTAAATTTGGAAAATTTTCAAAATGGCGGCCAACAGTTAAAACCTTTTTTGAAAGAAAAGCAATACCACTACACTATTAAGACATTAAAAGAACAATTAAACCACTTTAACTTGGTTTTAAATAAACTCTAAGACAGATTAATACTTTACTATGACAAACATGTTAAAAGCTTTAAAAAAATGCTTTCTTGGTGAAAAATTGTTCTCAATTTTTTATTAAATGTTCACCCTGATATAAATAGGCGACATTAAACCATTTAAAGGAAAATTTTGCCTTACGAGCGCCTGGGCGCAAACGCGAAAATACCTAATAAACGCGCGCTTCAAATAATCTTTTTCTGTCAAAGAATCACATAATCGTGCTTTCTATTATGATTTTCTAACTACATTTTAGCCACTTCAAGTTTAAAAAACAAGCATCCCTTACCTTTTGTATAAGAAAAAAATGCTTAAAATACAATTTTTTAGGTTAGAAATTACCTTTCAAATGAGTATTTTCTAGACAAACCTTTACTCATTGAGTTAAAACATGAAGTATCAATGAGATTCATAATGTATATCAAAATATGTTATATACATTTAAACTTACCAAACACTTTTTACAATTAGTAATCGTTGTGTATTTGAAAATCGAGTAAGGGTTAATACATCTAATCATTTCCTATATGGTAATGCATAACACCATTTAAACTTTAAGCAATTATTTTTTAATCGGTATACAAAATTAATTGAGACTGTATGCGTCCTGCTAGTTTGCTACAAGACTACTTAAATTTAAAGCCCTGGATACAGTATCCAGGGCTTTACTTAAATTATACCAGCTTATAATGAATAATAGTATTTTCAACTTAGTAGAAACTTATAGTATTTTCAAGTGCTTGTTTACTTACCTACAACTTTACTATTAGTTTCAATATCTTTACATTTATTAGAAATTAAGAATATCGGGAAAGTAAAATGCATCGAAATCTTTCATTAATAATCATCGTACAAATATTTGGATTTGATAAGATAATAAAGGCTTTTTTCTTATTTTAAATGAGAGTCGTTAGAGACAATATATTTTTCCTGTAAAAAATTTATTAAATGTGTACCATGATAGATCAAGATTTTTTCTTTTAAGAACCGTATGCCTCTCTTGAGAATTGGTATATTTTCTATATTAGCTAGATTTAAAAAAATAAAGCATGTACTTTGCCTACACTCCTTTCAGTAGATAATTACAACACTAAGATAAGAATTTCATTAATTATATAAAGAGTTAAAGGTATTAAATAGCCTTTTAAGGATTTCAAATTATTTTCAGTGGCGGCTCGATGGTAAAATTATAAGGGGTGCTGCTCCGGCGGTACCAAGTTGGCAACGTATTTTAAGCGATATAATGCCAAATGATACTTCAAAAAATATGAAAAAATGGGAACAATATAAAATTTCGATTTCACACTTAATAAGCATTCAAAAACTGTCACTTACCTATACTTAGCTGATTATTACGAATATGAAGAATCAAATATGAAGTCTATTTCATTTAGTATCTCAAAAGCAAATGAAACTAAATCAACATTTCGAATTCAATCTGTTCATTATAAAAAGAAATAAAAACTTGGCTACAAAAAATTAAACATAAATCTTTGTTGACTTGCAAACATCAGAAAAGATTCTGTTCTCTCTCTCTGTTGAAAAGAAAAAAAAGAAGCTATAAATAAAAAATTAAAACAGCGTTGGAGTAATGAAAGCAAATGAAAGCTAAAAAGCCAATGTGATTTATAGTAGTAGAAATCGTTTATTTTTATTTTCCCATCAGTTTGTTTTTTATAGCTCTCTCAAGAAAAAGGGCTATCATTCTTTTGGTCGGGGCTGCTAAAAAGCAGCCCCTTTTCTCCTAACAGATTCGCATGCTAAATTCTTGATATTTTCATTTGATATGATAGAGATAGTGTTTTATACTACGATTGGTACATCTACGGGGGCTGACCGACCCGGAAGGAAATCTGTTGTCGAGACGGCATAGCAGAGAATTATTAATTAAAAAGGGATTATAAAGGACAAAGATAAAAGGGGGAAATAGATAATTTTTAAATATTGTAAAGCAAATTAAAATTGGAATTTCGGGGAATTTTGGTTGGGGGTGCTGCAGCCCCGCAGCCCCTATGGACGAGCCGCCACTGATTATTTTATTTATTCTTTTGGCACAAATTCAAAAGTATTGATTTAATTTTTGAATTTAACGTAAAAGGTTAAGTTATAGGTCTCTGAATTTTGACATTCACCTCTACAATTCAGGCACATTAGTGTACATGGTATTCCTGAAGATTTGTAGGAACACCTGGCATAATCTATTTCCGCATAACTTCTATGCTTTCAAATTTTTAAAAATAATTCATAAAAACATCAAATACACAACGATTACTAATTGTTAAAAAGTGTTCGGTAAGTTTAAATGTATAACATATTTTAATACATTATGAATCTCATCGATATTTCATGTTTTAACGCAGTAAGTAAAGGTTTTTCTAGAAAATACTCATTTGAAAGGTAATTTCCAACCTGAAAAATTGTATTTTAAGCATTTTTTTTCTGATACAAATGATAAGGGATGCTTGTTTTTTACACTTGAAGTGGTGAAAATGTTGTTAGAAAATCATAATAGAAAGCATGATTTGGTTAAAATAATGTTAGAAAATCATAATAGAAAGTATGATTTGGTTAAAATAATGTTATAAAATCATAATAGAAAGCACGATTTTGTGTGATTCTTTGACAGAAAAAGTTTATTTGAAGCGCGTTTATTAGGTATATTCGCGTTTGCGCCCAGGCGCTCGTAAGGCAAAATTTTCCTTTAAATGGTTTAATGTCGCCTATTTATATCAGGGTGAACATTTAATAAAAAATTGAGAACAATTTTTCACCAAGAAAGCATTTTTTTAAAGCTTTTAACATGCTTGTCATAGTAAAGTATTAATCTGTCTTAGAGTTTATTTAAAACCAAGTTAAAGTGGTTTAATTGTTCTTTTAATGTCTTAATAGTGTAGTGGTATTGCTTTTCTTTCAAAAAAGGTTTTAACTGTTCATTTTGAACAATAATTTACCCAGTTATGGGAAGTTTTCGATGAGTAGTCGCATGAAGCATGGCCGCCATTTTGAAAATTTTCCAAATTTAAAGTCTCATATCTCGGTGAATAATAAAGGTAAAGCTTTGAAATTTTGGATTTTTTAAAGTTACAAATAGCTTAATAACTGGTAAAAATTTCATGATACCAACTTATGTTTAACATTGTGTTTTTGAAGATTTTAAATTTTAAAATTTAGTTTTTTTCAAAAAAACATATCAAATAGCATCTTTTTGAAATATAACACTAACACTATTTCAGCGAGATGGAATTTGTGGGAATTGCGAAGCAATTCCAAAAGCTCCTGCGTCAGCAGTTTACGGGGGTTGGTGAGCGATAGCGAGCAGGGGGCAGTAGCTCCCTACTAATTAAAAAAAGTATAATTTTGCATTTAAAGTATAAAAATATATTAATTTCTTACAATCTGATCAATATTTTCTTCATTGTTTACATTTTTGTCAACCAGGTTCACGATCCGTGGAAAAATAATCAACCCGGTTGATGACCAAGTTGCTCGTCTGTGGCTCCTTTTAAGCATATTTTTGAATCATATGAAATCAACCAACCAATAATTATTTTCCCGTCAAAAGAAATGCCATGAATGACAGACAGATGGCGATACTTCGTTTCCTAGCTTCAGGAACCTAGCTTTTCGCGCAATTGCGCAAGCCTGATAAACATAGTTAAATCCAGTTTAGCCTTGGTTTCGCCGATAGAGCACGTTGAAAATGGAAAATTTTCGTTTAATTGGTAAGAAATGAAACAAATTTCACTAGTATCTCCAAAAAACCGCATTTTTGGAACAGGATACTATAAATAATGCCTAAATAATATTTCAACTGAAATTAACCATCTGAAAACTCCAATAATGATAACTAAATGCATTTTTGTTCTTTGATTTCTCTTAAGAACGAAAGTTCAACAGGAGATTAATAGCAATTCTATAACTAAGTTGCTTCTTACAAATTACATGCAAAATTTTTCTATTGGCGGCTCTATATGTTTTTGAGGGTGCTGAATCCGAATTTGAGGTTTGCCAACAAAATTTCATGACAAAACATTGAGAAAATTCGAAAAAAATGTCAAAAATTAACCACTTTTATTCGTTTTCTGCCCTTAGAACATGCACTTTGTATTTCTGAGCAAAACGTCAACACCAAAATAAAGAAGAGAAAACAAGCTACAAAAAGTCAACTAAAACTATTCTCTCAAATGAAGGGTTTGGACGCTTGAGAACGCTGAATATTGGGAAGTTTTTGTTCCATTGGTGGAAAATTCATAAAATGTCACTCGTATCACCGAAAAGCGGCCTGTTTTGGAACAGGATACTATAAGAACGGATAATGTGTTACGCCCATGAAATCAACGTTCAAATTTTAATTTATAAATAATTAAACGTTACAATAAAATACGACCATTAACAACATTTTGGGATTACTGTAATATTGCTCATTGTTAAAGGCTTTAATCGTGCATTAATTAATTAAATGCACGATTTATTTCATGTACCTATTTTTCTATTACTTTGATTAAAGCCTTTAACAATGAGCAATATTACAGTAATCCCAAAATGTTGCTAATGGTCGTATTTTATTGTTATGTTTAATTATTTATCAATTAACATTTGAGTATGCAGAATGTTGATTTCATGGTCGTAACACATAATTGAAGCCGTTCTTAAAGTACCCTGTTCCAAAAACAGGCCGCTTTTCGGTGATACGAGGGACATTTTATGAATTTTCCACCAATGGAACAAAAACTTCCCAATATTCAGCGTTCTCTAGCCTCCAAACCCTTCATCTGAGAGAATAGTTTTAATTAGTGATGGGCAGGTATCGATACCAAATACTTAAGTACTCGATACCTATAGGTATCGAGTGTATTCGATACCCACAAAAGTATCGATACTTTATTGACATATTTCGTTTTAAATTTTTCAATGAAGTAATCTTTATAATACCTACTGTAGATCAAACGCAGCCTGTTTCCGTTTTCATTTTGCAACGCTCAAACCCAAGTCGTTATCATCCGCGAGAGAAATTTGACGCGGCTAGGTTTTTCCCCCGCCAAATCCTTCGCCTCTATCCACCTCCAGGCCCGTAGCTACGGGGCTTTTTGATGGATCGCTTTCAGTTTTTTGAATATTAGTCTGATTATGGATAGGCCCTAAAAAAATGTTCCCTTCAGGTTCATTTCCCGACATTGAAAAAAGTACTCGATACCTAAAAGTACTCGATACCTATAAGTATTCGATACCAAAGTATTCGATACCTATAAGTATTCGATACCAAAGTATTCGATACCTATAAGTATTCGATACCAAAGTATTCGATACCTAAAATTATCGATTTTGCCCATCACTAGTTTTAATTGACTTTTTTGTAGCTTGTTTTCTCTTCTTTATTTTGGTGTTGACTGTTTTGCTCAGAAATGCAAAGTGTATGTTCTAAGGGCCGAAAACGAACAAAAGTGGTGAATTTTCGGCATTTTTTCGAATTTTCTCAATATTCCGTCATGAAATTTTGTTGGCAAACCTCAAATTCTGATTCAGCACCCTCAAAAACATATAGAGCAGTCAATAGAAAAATTTTGCATGTAATTTCGAAGAAACAACTTAGTTATAGAAATAGTACTATTATCTCCTGTTAAACTTTCGTTCTTAAGAGAAATCACTGAACAAAAATGCATTTATTTATCACTAGCGGTACCCACCGTGCGTTGCTACGTCTTAAAATAATTATGAAAACTGATTAACATTTACTGTTAGTATGTTATGCATTAAAACAAAATTTTTGACATACACTCAGCGTTCTTTTTACGTCGAGCTTGGGACTGCTCTGGTGTCTCAGCAGCTCTGTGAGCTGCCTCAAGCTCCGCCTGTTCAAGTCTTCGCAGTTCGGCTTGTGGAAACGTCTCGTTAAGTCTAGCTACTTTCATAGCTCGAGCTTTATTAGAGCATTGGGAAACATTAGACTTAGGCTTTCGCGGCATAATTCTTAGCAGGTACTCTTTTCCTACACTTCCAAAAAACAAAATCTCGCTTCAAAACTAAATCACATCGTCCCGCGCAAAAACAAAATCACCTTTAAATATTGAAATCAATAATTATGATGCCAAAAAAGTGCAAAAACTCTCGAAAACAAAGTGACTCTTTGTTTTTGGTATTAATACTAAAAATTAAATAAAATACAAAATAAGTAGATTTTGTTCCAATATTATTATTTTGAATTTATATATAATTATTTTTTATTTTTTTATGCTTCAAAATTGGTTTTCTATCCATTTTTTTGCTTTAATTTTAAAATTTCATAGAAAAGATATTAATAAAATTGTCTAGTAACTACAACACTGGTACTACTAAAGTTTCCTATTATTGGCTTGCATGACTGGTAAAACAGGTTTTCAAACACGGAAAAATAAGTGAAAAAAGAAGGAAAATTGGAAAAAAAGAATGTAGGACCTATTTTCTCTAGATAAATTATAGCCTATGTGTTATTCTCTGATGTATAAGCTACCTTATTGTAAAATTTCATTAAAATCCATTCAGTAGTTTTTGCGTGAAAGAGTAACAAACATACAGACAAACATTCACAATTATAATAGTAGTAGGATTATATTGGAGTTTTTAGATGGTTAATTTCATACTACCCTTTAAATCTTTCTATGTTTTTGAAAATCTGTATGTATTTTGAAGTTTTGAAATTTTAACTAAAGTTAATGAAAGTAATTAATGAGTCACAATAACAAAATATAAAAAAATAAAAACAAATTTTCAAATCCTTTGCTTCTTTGCAAGATGAAATTTATTTTATGCTATGGCATTAGAATATTTAATTTTCTAAGATGGTAAGTAATAAAATAAAAGGGTTTTATTTTTTATCAACGTTGGTAAATGTGATGTCGTTTCGGCTGGAAAAACTTCCTACAGGCTACGGGCTCGAAAGTAACGTGTTTGGTCACGTGACAGTTTCTAGTTCATCCGATATTCCTTCGACCGACCGTAAGTGTCAGATATTCTTTGGAACGACATCAAAATAAACTTCATGGAAAGGCAGCTTAAGGTACTCCTTAAGGGTTAAGGGTATATCCAACCCGTCTATTGTATCATCCCCAATGCTGTTAGCGTGGCACATGCATTTTCGCACCTGAACTCGGGCGAGATGCTTAAGCGATCGAGGTTGGGTGACTTGGGGAACCTCGAACAGGATGTTTCGCACTCTGTACTCCTCACACACTTCCTGCAGAAGAACTCTTCCTTCGAAGAATGGTGACAGCAGGGAAGACATCTCCGTACAAGAGATGTAGGGGAAGGGCACCGCGCGCCACAGCAGGTCTAGGATATTCCGGGCATATCCCAGGGTCTCGTCGAACACGGCCAACAGGAGCTCCACCGCCATCTGCAGCCGCAAGCTGCCACAATAGATGATGCTTGGACTGATTTCGTTCTTTAGCAATTTTCCCTTGATCTGTACTCTAAAAAAAGAAATTATAATTATTAGTGGTGCTACTGACTTCAACTCAAAATCCCGGGAAAAAATATTAGAGAGTAATGAACTTTTTATCCGGAATCCAATATTCCGGAATGTTTCAAAACACGAAAGGTTTAGAGATTTAAAAAAAATTTGTTTTGAAGGTATTTTTCCCACAATACTTACAGTGTAGACTGTAGAGATCCCGATGAGATAGAACGTTCGGAAAGGGAATGTTTTATACGACATATTTTGTATCGTATACTAACTATACAACTATTACGTCGCTTAAGGCGCAAAATGACATAACTGACATTTTGAGTTATGCATCAATCTTTATGCAAATCCCGGCCCCGGATCACCTGGCACCAACGATTTTGCGAAAAAATGACTCAAATCGCTGCAATCATCAATTTTGTCATTTTAGCATAACTGCATTCGTAAGGCAAAATGACATGATTGCACGCCTTTCATTGATATTAATTGTTAGGGACGCCGCCACAGAAAAGCGTTTCATCTCAAACCCCGGTCAAAAAGGCCTAAAATGAAGGTTTAAAACTATAATAATAATATTATTTTCTTTAATTAATAGCCAAACTGTTTTTTTTATCTCCTGCAAAATAGGGAAAATGCAGTGTCCCGGTAGTCCCGGTACTTTTTTCCTATCCCGATGTTTTCGGTAATTTTTCTTTTCCCGGTGTTCTCGGCAATGTTTCCTAGTAAATTAATGAGTCTAGTGAACAAAAATAACAAATTTGAAACAATAATAAAAGATCTAGTAAATTTAAAAGTCTAGTGAACCGCTTCATTTGAAACAATGTTTTATTTTTAAGTCGTTTTCCATGAAAAAATAATTTACAATTTTCCATAAATATTTTTATTTTCTCTCTATATTAAAAAAAAGTTACCGTCACCGCGGCCGCCGCGGTCGCCGCCGCCGCCGCCGCTGTTTCAGAAAATTTTATTTTTCAACTCTTTGAACTCTCATAACGCAAAAACTACTTGATAGAAATTTATGAAATTTGAAACGTTTGCAGAAGAATATTTGGGGCACATTTTCAAACAAAAAGCTTACAGATGTGATAATTAGTTCTGGGGTATTTTTAAGGTCAAAGTTGAAGTTTTTCTTTTTTCACCGCGTAATCCAGTTCAGCGGAATCTATTGGCAGAAGAACTATGATTTTTTGAAACCTAATACTCTGAAGTATGAAGATGTGCACTACGTCGCCCTTTTTTCGAATTTCGAATTTGGTTTAGAGTAATTAATTTTTTAATTTTTGAAATTTTGACACTTTTTCGTTTTTTTCTATCTAAAATGAAAACTAATCACGGTATCAATATGATTTTTTAAACACTTATATTCTTATTTTTTAGAAAGAGATTGGCGTTTAATTCTTTAAAAAATTCTAATTAGTTTTGGAATTATTAAGCATCAAAGTTTAATTTTTTTCATAGTTTTAGTAGGTCTTTATCAGACGTGTTTAATGTTTTTAAATTTTATATTTGCCTGTTCACTAGATTGTCGCGAGCACGGATATTTAAATTTAAAAGATTTGAGGTGCACATTTTTGCTCTAAGTTTGCTAGCGATATAGTATAGACTTGTTTAAAAATCTTTTAAAGATACTACGATATTTTTGAACCACTAGAGAAATAAATAATTTAGATTTTGAGAGTTATTTGTGCCGATGAAAGGAAGAGGATTTTCCGGAAGTTTGTTTTACTCTGCTAAAGATCGATTGCAGATATTGCAGATTGCGAAGCTATCTGTAAAGAGCTGCATAGCAGTTACGGGGGTTGGTGAGCGTAAGCGAGCGGGGGACGGTAGCCCCCTATCCATTAAATTATTGACAATTTAAGAAGGAATATTTCAGTAAGAGTTTTATTTTGATATTTTTGTGGTAATGATCCGAATTAAATTATTGAAAAGTTTGAGAGATAAAAAGTTTCGATATTAAATGATCATTAACTATACTCTCTTCATTTAGAATTAGCGCCTGAGACGTAATGTATTAAAAGCAGTTATTATTCTAATTATCATCGAAAAATTTTTCTTCTGCAATGACAAGGCAGCCTTAGCAGAAGTAGTCAAAATACTGTAAAAACAATCGGTCACTGAAGTTGTCTGATGAGCATTATTAAGCATTATTGAGCGTTTTTTTTATTCTGTTTCAGGAGCCTATTCTAAATGAACAGACTATATAAGCAGACAAGTTCCAGGTTTTGCTGGATAGTTGAGATGAAACAAGCGAGCTCTGCTCGCTAAGATCGCGAAGCGACCTTCAAAGAACTGCGAAGCAGTTCCGGGGGTTGGTGAGCGATAGCGAGCAGGGGGCAGAGCCCCCTAGTTAAGGAAAAAAATCTTGAAATAAAGGAAAATAACGTTTGAAAATAAATTATTTGATTTAATTTTGGTATTTTCACATCTAATATAGTTTTTAAATGGACAATTATCGAGTTTTCCTGTTAAAATATTTAATTTTTGAAGGTTTTCATCTCGTTAACAATAGTGAGTCAAGCAGATCTACTCTGGTAGAGAAACGGAGAAATAAGCGTTTTCGGCTATAAATTCGTTAATTACTCGTAATTATTCGATTTTCGAGCTTGGAAAACTTGACAGTGACAATCGACACCTCGAGATACGTCTATGTACCGAGTTTTGACCACGCCTTCGGCGTGGTTTAGGAGGAGATGTGTCCTCCACCCAGTCACCCAGCCAACCACATAGCCACAAACGTTTTTAGTAATATACTAGTGGATATGCCCGGCTTTGCAC
Organism: Tetragnatha versicolor; assembly: GCA_024610705.1. Classification (NCBI taxonomy): domain Eukaryota; kingdom Metazoa; phylum Arthropoda; class Arachnida; order Araneae; family Tetragnathidae; genus Tetragnatha; species Tetragnatha versicolor. Next base: position 52,481,686 of record JANDEH010000003.1, read on the forward strand.
GGGTGGAGTGTATAATTTTTTTTAAATTAAATTTTCTCAAAATATATTTATAATTTTTAAATCAGCAATTACCAATCATCCCGGTATCCCAGACGCCTTTTCCTATCCCGTTGTTCCCGGTAATTTTTCATATCCCGGTGTTCCCGGTAATTTTCCTTTCCCGATTTTCCCGATAATTTTCCTATCCCGATGTTCCCGATAATTCAATCGATGTTCCCGATAACAATCCCGATGATCGAGGTAATTTTTATGTCCCGGTAATCCCGGTAATTTTTTTCCTATCCCAATGTTCCCGGTAATTTTTCTTTTCCCGGTGTTCTCGGCAATGTTTCCTAGTAAATTAATGAGTCTAGTGAACAAAATTAACAAATTTGAAACAATAATAAAATATCTAGTAAATTTAAAAGTCTAGTGAACCGCTTCATTTGAAACAGTGTTTTATTTTTAAGTCGTTTTCCATGAAAAAATAATTTACAATTTTCCATAAATATTTATATTTTAATGGAAAATATCTTAAAATAAAAGAAAATAATGTTCGTAAATAAATAATTTGAATTTATTTTGGTGTTTTTACAACTGATATAGTTTTTAAATGGACAATTATCGAGTTTTTCTCTGTTAAAATATTTAATTTTTGAAGGTTTTCATCTCGTTAACAATAGTGAGTCGAGCAGATCTACTCTGGTAGAGAAATGGAGAAATAAGCGTTTTCGGCTATAAATTCGTTAATTACTCGTAATTATTCGATTTTCGAGATTGGAAAACTTGACAGTGACAATCGACACCTCGAGATACGTCTATGTACCGAGTTTTGACCACGCCTTCGGCGTGGTTTAGGAGGAGATGTGTCCCCCACCCACCCAGCCACACACATAGCCACAAACGTTTTTAGTTATATACTAGCGGATATGCCCGGCCTTGCACGGGTGGAGTGTATAATTTTTTTTAAATTAATTTTCTCAAAATATATTTAAAATTTGTAATTAGCAATTACCAATCATCCCGGTATACCAGACGCCTTTTTCCTATCCCGGTGTTCCCGGTAATTTGTCATATCCCGGTGTTCACGGTAATTTTTCATATCCCGATGTTCCCGGTAATTTTCCTATTCCGATGTTCCCGATAATTTTCCTATCCCGATGTGATAATTTTCCTATCCCGATGTTCCCGATAATTTTCATATCCCGATGTTCCCGATAATTTTCATATCCCGATGATCGAGGTAATTTTTCTTTTCCCGGTATTCTCATCTCGGCAATGTTTCCTAGTAAATTAATGAGTCTAGTGAACAAAAACAAAAAATTTGAAACAATAGTAAAATATCTAGTAAATTTAAACGTCTAGTGAACCGCTTCATTTGAAACAATGTTTTACTTTTAAGTCGTTTTCCATGAAAAAAATTTACACTTTTCCATAAATATTTAAATTTTAAAGGAAAATATCTTAAAATACGGGAAACTAACGTTTTAAAATTAATTTTTTGAACTTATTTTGGTGTTTTTACAACTGATATAGTTTTTAAATGGACAATTATCGAGTTTTTCAGGTTAAAATATTTGATTTTTGAGGTTTTAATTTCGTGAACAATAGTGAGTGGAGCAGATCTTCTCTGGTAGAGAAATGGAGAAATAAGCGTTTTCGGCTATAAATTCGCTAATTACTCGTAATTATTCGATTTTTCGAGCTTGGAAAACTTGACAGTGATCGTCCTCGCCTCGAGATACGTCTATATATCGAGTTTTGTCCACGCCTTCGGCGTGGTTTGGGAGGAGATGCGTCACATACCCACACACATAGCCACAAACGTTTTTAGTAATATACTAGCGGATATGCCCGGCCTTGCACGGGTGGAGTGTATAATTTTTTTTAATTAAATTTTTTCAAAATACATTTATAATTTTTAAATCAGCAATTACCAATCATCCCGGTATCCCAGGTGCATCTCTCATATCCCTGCGGTCTCGGTCATTTTTCCTATCCCGGTATTCCCGGTAATTTTTTCCTATCCCGGTGTTCTCGGTAGCCCGGCCTTGCACGGGTGGAGTGTATAAAAATTTTTATTTTGAGTTTTCTTAAAATGCTCAATAATAACAAATCCTCCCGGTGTCCCAGGCTCCTCTTTCCTATCCCAGTGTTCCCGGTAATTTTCAAATCTCGGTAATTTTTCCTATCCCGATGTTGCCGGTAATTTTCCTATCCCGTTGTTCCCGGTATATTTTTATATCCCGGTAGTTTTCTTATCCCGATGTTCCCGGTAATTTTTCCTCTCCCGATGTTTCCGTTATTTTTTCCTTTCCCGGTGTCCGGTACGTTTTCCTATCCCAGTGTTCCCAGTAATTTTCAAATCACAGTGTTCCCGCTCTAATAAATTAATAAATCTAGTATACAAAGTAACAAATTTGAAACAATAATAGAAGATCTAGTAAGTTGAAAAGTCTAGTGAACCGCTTCATTTTAAACAATGTTTTATTTTTAAGTATTTTTCCATGTAAAAAAATTTACACTTTTCCATAAATATTTAAATTTTAAAGGAAAAAATCTTAAAATAGGGGAAACTAACGTTTCAAAATTAATTATTTGAATTTATTTTGGGGTTTTTACAACTGATATAGTTTTTAAATGGACAATTATCGAGTTTTTCCTGTTAAAATATTTAAATTTTGAAGGTTTTCATCTCGTTAACAATAGTGAGTCGAGCAGATCTACTCGGGTAGAGAAATGGAGAAATAAGCGTTTTCGGCTATAAATTCGTTAATTACTCGTAATTATTCGATTTTCGAGCTTGGAAAACTTGACAGTGACAATCGACACCTCGAGATACGTCTATGTACCGAGTTTCGACCACGCCTTCGGCGTGGTTTAGGAGGAGATGTGTCCTCCACCCAGTCACATACATAGCCACAAACGTTTTTAGTAATATACTAGTGGATATGCCCGGCGTTGCACGGGTGGAGTGTATAAATCTCTCTATTCTAAAAAAAAGTTTTTGGTGAACGGTTTCCAGAGAAAGGCTTTTTAATTACTGAACCAACTGACACATATATGGTATCAAAATGTCCGGATTCTTTCCGGATTTCCGAGTAGGCCCTTCGATTTTTCAAAAAAATTCTCAATTTTAAAATATTTCCATTTTTTTACATAACGGATAAGGTCGCAGTTACAAAGCAAATACTGTCAATCAAATTAAGATTCATCCAATCACAACGACCAATTGGCGCTGTATTTTAAGATGAAACATGTGTTTTCACCATTTAAAAAAGTACTTTCTTGATGAAATATCACTCAAAGACTGATAAAAACATATTCTAAAAACTTACATGTACGCCATTTCATACTAAAATTTCACCATTTTTGTCCAATATTTATAATTTTTAGTCCGATTTTATCGAAATTAATTGTAAACATAGAGTGATGTTTTGTCTCTTTTTATTTTCAATTGCTTAAACGGTATTGTTTAACAAGTCTGGGTTTAAAGTTTAAACAAAAATTTGAATGATAAACACTAGGCATATTATACTAACGAGTTACTTTAAAATAATGGTTTTTGTTTGGTCCGAATATTGATAAACAATTAGAATTAGTTATTTTTATAATCATAGATTAAAAATAACTAAGTTGAATATTTTTAAAAACATTTCGTTTAAATTTTTGATAAGTTCGAGTTAATATATATTCAAACTTTTAAGGGAGATTTATTTATGGAAGGGATTTGGTGAAGTATTTTTGGAAAGTTGGTTGACGTTTTTTCTGTAAATTGTTTAATTGTTTTATAAAGTGTATCCAGTTCAGCGAGTTGAAATGGGTAGGAATTGCGAAGCAATTCCAAAAGGTCCTGCGTCAGCAGTTTACGGGGGTTGGCGAGCGATAGCGAGCAGGGGGCGGTAGCTCCCTAGTATTTTAAAATTAAATTTTCTCAAAATACATTTATAATTATACGTAGTTTTTAACGTACGTACGTAGTATTTACGTAGTTATGTAGAAGCACGTAGTTTTTTCCATTTACGTTATATACTTAGAATAAGAATAGAAGTATAATCCTCTTTTAAATTTATACATTATATAAATTTAAAAAAGGATTATACTTAATTTGTTTAGTAATGAAGTTCTTTTATGTTAAAGTGTACTTTTATAAATAAATAGGTTCATAAAAATGATTTATACCCTTTTTAAATGATTAAAGCCGTTTTTCTCCAAATCAGAAAATTGCCATGATACAAATTTTCGAAATGCTCCGGGCGTCTCAATATTTATCCTAGACATGGGCGGATTCAGATGGCGAACCCTGGGGGTGCCAGCTGCCCCTGATGACTTTGAAAACATGATTTTCCCCTATAAAAATGGAATTTTCTCAAAAAGTTAGGGGTGCGTTGCACCCCCTTAAATCCGCCCCTGATCCTAGGCCTACAATATTTTCTTCTCTCTTGTAATATATAATTAAAGAAATTCGCAGACCACAATATCATATTAACTGTGTAAAAGGAAAAAATTATCATTTTTTACTGAAAATTTAACTTTTTTCTCAAAATTTCCTTTTTTCCGAACATTTTTGCCCATTGCTCTTCTTAATATCAATTATAACGTGTCAATGCTTGCGAATATTTTTAATGAGTTTAAGATAAGAAATCAAGAAAAACATCCAAGATTTAAAAAAAATTGGAACGCCCGGAGCATTTTGAAATAGTATTTAAATTTTTAAAATTTTTTAATTAATTCAAAAACTATTTAATATTTTTTGACCAAACTTGTTTTCTAAGCTTAATTTGATAACATATTTAAGCAGACCAAATTTCATGCATCTATCTCAAAAAATAAAAAAAAGTTTTTAGTGTCCACTGATGTAGCCAGTCAAACAACGCAACTTCAAACAGTGGTCAGGATTTTTCCATGAAAAAAGTCTCACATCTTAAAAGTATGAAATCCCAAACATTTTTGCTTCCCCGGACAACTCTACAAACCCTGGATTGTCCGGGGTAACCCCGGTCGTACGGTATGGTAGGTCGTCCATAAATGATGTCACACTCAGAGGGGGGAGGGGGTTAATTAATTTGTGACAAGGGGGAGGGAGGGGGTTTAAAATTTTTGACATCACATCCTGAAGCTGAAAATCAACGAAAAAACCCCTTAAATTGTTAAAACGACCGTATACTTATTGTTCTCTCAAAAGGCATCTTGATAGAAATGAAACTCAGGAGGGGTAAAATTAAGCTCGAAAATAAAAAGAGCTGGTTCCGGCAGTAGCGGATTTCTAAATAGGCTAGCTAGGCTATAGCCTACGGCGGCAAATTTTAGTAGGCGGCAAATTTTTAACAGCAGAATTTTTTCTGAATAAAAAAGGAGAAGAAAAAGGAAACACTAAAAATAAGCTCTGGAAAGACGGAGAACGTCCATCCAAAAAAGCAATTCTGTGGTTTACAAGGAACTGTTTTCTGTTACCCAAAAGGTCTCAAAATGAGCTAAAACACTACTATAAGGGGCAATTTTCCAGAAAATTTCTGGGGGAGAACCCCCAATCCCCCTCTCACTCTCAAATATTGGTATCTGAGTGTTTTCCCTTGAAAATTAGGCCACCTAAAAGATACTTTTCCCTTTTGGTGCTCTCTCCATAGAGTTTGAAAAGTAGATAAACACAAGTTTGAGGGAAGTTTCCAAAATCATATCCTGGAGGAGGACCTCCGGCCCTTGTTGACGCTTTTTATAAAATTTTCCCCTAGAAAATTCTGTGGTTTTCAAGGAACTGAAGGGTCTTAAAATTATCTGAAACACTACTTTAAGAGGCAAGTTTTCAAAATTTTTCTGGGGGGACCCCCCATTCTATATGGCATTTTATGCACCAAAATGAGTTAAAACCCTATTATTTTTAAGTCAAATTTTCAAACATTTTCTGGGGGAGGATTCCCAGACCCCCTTGGTACCTGTAACTCCATAATTACAACTTTATTTTATATTAAGTTCGTCCAAATGCAAAAACTCTACCATAAAATCTATATCCGAAACTCGGATGAGGCGTTCCAAAACTAGTTAAAAAATTTAAATTTCCAAAAATTTTCTGGGGGAGAACCCCCCAGACCCCCTCTTTTAGAAGTCCCATATTAAGAGCATAAAGAAGATTAAACTGAATTATGAAAATTCATAGCCCCCAAAAAACAAATCACCCTTGTCGCCCTCCCCAAAAAAAGTAAGAAACCAAAAGTCAAGTCACGCCGTGTATACAAACCCACTTAAAATCTTTACCCCCCCCAACCAAAAACTGAAATGACACCCCTGTTTAGTTTTGTAAGAGGTATTGCATATAGGCGGCAAATTTTGGTTCAGCCTACAGGCGGCACATTTGGAAATCCGCCGCTGGGTTCCGGGGACTTTCAAATTTGTGTTTAGACACATTTCTTGGTTTCAGGGGTGACATGTGACAAAGGGGGAGAGGGGGTCAAAAATGGGCAAAAAAAGTGTGACATCTCTTATGGACGGCCCCTAAGCCTACTAAAATGCAACTAAAAAATATAAAAACTACTTAATATTACCTCGATTCTTCACAAAAGAGAAGGAGTACGCGCTTTCTAAAGTAGATGTTATCAAATGTGTACGGATGTCCATATTGGATGAGGGCAACACTTCTACCCAAAAACAGCAAGGCTGGCATCAGTCTCTGGCTGTTGCGAATGTCCCATCCAAATCCAACTGACCGGTGGTTTGGAAAGCACCTCAAGACGACACTCCTGTCTTTCACTGGTACGATTTTCAGAAAATCGCACAATTCGACATTTAGTGCTTTTTGGCACTCAGTAATGAGCGAAGAAACTGTTTCAGGTCCGATGAATTCCGCCGAGCGAAGGAGTAGTGTGAAGGTCCGTCTAATAAACATGATTTTTTCTCGCGTCTCCGTCTTATCTCTGTATTTGAGCAACAAAACGTGGTAAAGGCGTTTCAAACTTGGAAAATACATGCGTCTCTCTTCTTCGCTCATTTGCTTGTAAAGCTCCTCAAAAAAGTCGAAATGCCAGGGGGGATACGCGGAAATCGGGTTGCGGATGAGGACCGATTCGGGCGACACTCTGACGGAGAGATGGTGAATGTTGAAAGATTTTGCGTATTCCTGAAAATCACTGAAGCGTTTCATGAGGGCTATTTTCCGCTTTAGAACCATATTTTCGTAAGTGTAGAAGCATCTCTCCATGATGTTCCAAGAGCACTGCACCACGTGTTCTTTCTGACTTCAAGCTAGGGTGTGAACACTGAACTAGATCGCGCAATCCTACGCTGATGAAACCCTACTGGAATAATGGAGGATTTACACCACTGCTGTAAAAGAGACATCAGCGATATTTTCGGCATATTTTAGTACCCGCTACTCACAAAAGATGGCGCTCGTCAATTGGTTTATTGGAATAACAATTCCCGTTTCTTCCGAAAATATCGCTGATGTCTCTTTTACAGCAGTGGTGTAAATCCTCCATAACGCGACTGCATTCTTCTATTCACCTTGGTAACGCTCCGCTAGGGTACGGATAAGAGTTACGTGACAAGGGTGTCCAGGACATTTCGCCCCAGCCATTGTACTCGACCCTGGCGACCCTCCCTTTCTCATCCATCACACCTGTCAATTAATGAAGGGTTTGGGGGCGAGTCTTTCTCCGTCCCCGTTTGGCGAAATGGATGTTGCGCCAGGTTCGCCAATTTTAAATTTGATTGCAAAAGGCGTAACTATGGAGATGGTCCCCTTACGGAAAAGGGGTGTTGTTGTTTCTTATCTCCCACATGATCTGACGAAGTTAGACCATGTCCAGGCAAGAATCCGTTGCACGTAAACATTTAGGTGGCGTGGGAATGAAGAGCGATGAACATTTTAGTAAAGAAATTGACTTTGATAAACTGGTAAAAATGAAATACAGAAGAAATAATTCTAAAAATAAAATCGAATTTAAATACTTTTTTTTAAAAACGAAATAAGTATAGATGTACTTATAGAGTGCTGGGTTTTTGTAGCATTTTAGTTTTAGATCTAACAAACAATAAGTTTACAACCCAGCAAAAAACATGCCCAAAATTCCTTCAAAAAAACGTCATAAGTGCAGTTTTCTTAAAGAAGTCTGTAGTTATTTTGTAGCAATAGGACTTCAACACGTAAGTCTGCACTTTTTTTACAGCAATTTTGAATACATTCTAAAGGCATTTCAACGGTCTTATAAAAAACTGCAGAATTCTTGAAGAAAACTGCAGTTTTCATAAAGAAAACTGCAGACACAGTGTCCAAATTCCCTTCACTTTTTTGAAGAAATTTTGCTGATTTTTTTTGCTGGGAAACTTTTAGTGTTTATGCCCAACCATGTTTGGGTTTGATAAATAATTTTTGATACATATACAATTTTATGAAGAATTTTACATGATACATAATTTTTAAATGTATAATAGGTAAAAAATGAAATTTAAATATTATAATTATTCTCTAAACATATATAAAATACCATAAAGGACACGGTAAAAATATTTTAAGGGAAGGAAGCTTTTGTTAAAAAAAAGTAGGGTAAATGTACCAGTTATGGCCACTTTAAGAACAATCTGCTAAATAAAAAATTTTAGAATTTTTTTTAAATTTTTTATTTAAAAAATTTTTTTAAATTTTTTATTTAAAAAACAGAGTGTTTTTTGTAAGTTTTTAATTAAAAACTCTGGTTTTTATTAGTTTAAAGAAAAGTTGTTTTTATAGACTGAAATAACTAATTGGCTATGAGTAATTTTTAATTTAGTGTAAGAAATTGATTATAATTAATATGAGAAGATCATTTAAAGTTACTGCTAATTAAAGATTAAAATGACTTATTAAAGAAAGTTTAAAAAAGGTCAACCCCTTATATTAATTATTTAATAAGTTAATTATGCAAATAAATATTAATTAAGATAATCCATTTGACTTTTATCAAATTGAGCCGATATCACATGATTATTACCACTTCATTTAAAGTTATTCTCATTGTAGTGGAGTCGCTTGTGTCAAAAAACAATGGTGTCCAAAAAATGTTTTGCTGGAGCTTTGTGAGTGCTATCATTTGATTCGTAATGACGTCTACATTAACGTGGTACCGGGTGTTTTTTCCGAATTTTGTGCAGGGGGTGGGTATGACGTCATGAATGCAAGATGGCCACCTCAGGAAAAAGGCTGTAAATGGCGAAATAGAGATAATATCGGAATTATTTTTGGACGAAAATCTCAGAAATATAGATAGATTTATCGAATAGCTACCAAAAAAACGAATATAAATCCATAGAAAAAGGAGTTTAAGACGACATAACCAAAAAATGGCTATTTTTACCAAAAGCACAGTATTTTGTCATCAAATACTTTCAATAGATGCTATTTTTAAAGTGAATGCGATGAAAATATGTTCCTAATTAAAAACACAAGAATGAAAATTTCATTGTTGGTCACAAAAGGCGGATATGACGTCATAAATCCAGTGGCTGCCATACAGTTAGAATTTCTAATTTTTTGTTCGAAATTTTTTTAATGGCAAATTATTGCACTCTAATTAACGTAATAAAGTTATTTATAAGAATAAAAGTTAAAAAAAGCTGCTTTAGAATGAGTGAATGGCAGCTATTACACTACGGTTAGGAAAGAATCAACGAACTTTTTCTATCTCCCTCCCCCATTTTTATCATCCAAATCAGTAATTATGAGGATAATATTATGGATTATAATGATAATAAATGGAAAATATTAATTCATTAACAAATTAAACTGCTAGGAAAATATAAACCATATATAAAAGACTTGATAAATTTCAGCAATCAATTTCCTAGTTAACTATCAAATATTTGGGTGGCTTATTACATAAAAATGACCGAAAACTGCAAAATGTGATAATTTAATGAAACTTTCAGGGATGTTAGATAATCATATAAGAACTAAAATATCGATGGGAGCCCAAAATAAATTTTACGGCGTGATTTGACCGCTATGACTTTATGGTTTATAATTTCCTAACAGTTTAATTTGTTAATAAATGAAATATTTTTCCATTTTAAAAATTACTTGATAATTCTTATTTACTGTAAATGTTGTTATTTTTAATTACAGTAAACAAAACGGGACGATGAAGAAAACGCCTATATATTTCAATCTATATTTTCGTTCCAAATAAGTTGAATTAAAGAAGTTATCAAATGTTATTAAATTAAACAAAAATGATTATTTTTAAAAACATCTAATGTTTTCTCATAGTTAATGTAAACGGTCTTAGAAACAACTTGGCTTAACACTAATATTTCCAGAATTATTTCTAAACACCTGTCATTTAATTCTCCTTTACATATTAACTTTTCGACTTTGGTCAGTAACACCTTCGACTTTTAGTCTTATAAGTAACTTCATTACGTTCATTAGAGTGAAATAATTTGCAATTAAAAAAATTTCGAATAAAAAATTAGAAATTTTGACTGTATGTGGCAGCCATCCTGGATTTATGACGCCATATCCGCCTTTTGTTTCATTGTTGTGTTTATAATTAGGAACATATTTTCATTACATTCACATTCACTTTGAAAATAGCATCTATTTAAAGTATTTCATAACAAAATACTCATACTGTGTTTTTGGTAAAAATATCCATTTTTTTGTTGTCTTCATAAACTCCCTTTTCTATGGATTTAGATTCTTTTTTTCCGTAGCTATTCGATAAATCTATCTATTTCTGAGATTTTCGTCCAAAATAATTCCGATATTATCTCTATTTCGCCATTTACAGCATTTTTCCTGCGGTAGCCATCTTGCATTCATGACGTCATATACCCGCCCCCTGCACGAAATTGAAAAAAAAACACCTGGTACCACGTTAATGCAGACGTCATTACGAATCAAATGATACCACTCACTAAGCTCCAGCAAAACATTTTTTGAAACATGACATAAAAGCTACTCCACTATGTATTGCTTTGTTAAATTGAATTTCTAAAAAAAAAACCTTTTTTTTAAGTCAACTGACTTTAATTTTCATGGCACTCGGCCCCACAAAATTAAAACATTAAAAGTACATAGAATATAATCCAATCTCAGTTTTTATTTCAGAAATAGGCTAAAAAACACCTTTTTTCTGGTTTTGTTCACTAGCTGGAAAAATCCTTTATAAAACCATACAGAATATGAACTAAATGGACTAAATAAATAAAACCCAAAGGTGAAACTGCTGTGACTCCGGGAAATATTAATGTTTTAATTTTTATAAAGCAGATAAAATACATTTCGACCATTGATAAAATTTGTTACAACAAGCTGTTCTCCCTATGAACTGAAACAATTGTACTTATCATTAACTCATAAAAAGAAAAGTTTCAGTTTAAAAGAGAGTTAAAACATAACACTTTTTTGATGGATTACTTATAATGATCAATTCCTCGCATATATAAACATTTTGAATTGGCTGGCCAGTAATTTTGAGTCTAGAGTTTAAATCAATTTTTAAACCATTTAAAAATAAGTATTTATACATCTACTAACCAAAAGAGGAAAATAAGAATTCTGTAATAATTTTAAGGGTTAGTGTCTAAAAAGGTTTCAACTAAAAAAAATACCCATTTTTATAACCGAATCCTCAAAAAATTAGAGTTAAGTCATGAAAATAGGCTTGATCACACTATTAATTTCAGAAACCTGTCAAAAAATGCCAAATTTTCAAAAAACATTTCGCAAGGATAAATTTTTTTAAGAAATTTTTTTGCCATTAAATTCATTTCCAAATGAGGTATTCTATAAGAAAAAAATTACTAAACATTTTCATTAAAATGTAGTGAGCCTCTAACTATACAGTTTTTATGCTTTTTCTCAAAACAAGAAAACTGGCATTTGACATGTTTCAGAAATAAGTGATTCAATTACCCAAAATAATTTTTGATTTGTATCATCAAATGCGTCTTATGATACAAAAAAATTAATATAAAGTTTATTTATGTAAGTAGATTATTTTAAAATAAAAACATTTTTCCATGACCGACCAGTCAAAACTGTTAAGCCTGTGTTTAATAGTCTCATAAAAGCTAAAAAAAATCTATCAATAAAAATTCTTTTATTTTACAAGAAAATGAATCATTCTTTTAAACGGTACTAGATAAATTAATTGAATTGATAAGTTACGTGTATATGAATTTCCTTGTTTTAACTAAACAAAGTGTTGGACCGGTTTAAATTGATTTTGGTTTTTATGTTAAGTTATTACTGTAAAATCTATATGCAATTATTTATGTGTCTTTTTGTTATTTTAAACAAATTTGGTCTACTGCCAATCATTTTGATCCGTAAAATATTTTAACTTTTATAAAATTAATAAATGCTTGCATTGGGACAACTTTCAAGTAGAATTAAAAAACGAATATAAATATTTGATATCGTAAAATTAATATAGTTTCTGAGGGAAGGTAAAAAAGAGATTCAGCACTTTTATAAAGAAGTTTTGAGTAACAGGTTTTTATTAATTTATAATATTAAACGTTTCTTATACGATTCATGCTTATAATATTCATGATTAAGAAATTTTCTTTAATTTAGAGAAGCTTGCCACAGTTTAATTCAAATTTAATTTAATTTTACTCTATTTTTTGTTTATTTATGTAAGTTTTTGTAAGTATTTGTCTATTCTAAAATGACTTAATATTTTACCATGTTTATTTATAAGCTATATTTCCATAGTACTGTAATTATAGTTTAGCTTCTATTCGATTTTTAAATTTTAATATAAACACGTGGTTATGGGAGTCCTAACACACGTGGTTAAAAATCGATGGCCGATATGTTACTGCAAGAAATGAGATGGTAATCGGCGTGACCCCCTTTTCAACAGGATGTCGATTTCAAAGGCTATTGCAGGCCCTACAGATATACAACCGAATCGAATTAGAGGAACCAAGACATTTCTCCGTCTAAAGGGGCCGTATAGATAAAAACATTATAATAGTTCAGTCTCCGATATCTCGCCAAATAGGACAACCCTTTTGTGAGTCTTGCAACCCTCTTCTGGAAGGAGAGGGGAGTGAACCATAAACCACAGGGGGTCCAGGGGGAAGCTGACCACATGTCAGGATACCCATCAATCAGTTGGGGCGAAAAGTCCGATGAATCGTGACAAGGGCATACCAGAGAACTCGTTTTCCCCAAGCGTCGGTCTTTTCCCATGTTGTCCAGGTGTTTCGCCCCCGCCATTGTACTCGACCCCAACGACCCTCCCTTTCTCATCCATCACACCTGTCAATTAACGAAGGGTTTGGTGGCGAGTCTTTCTCCGTCCCCGTTTGGCGAAATGGATACTGCGCCAGGTTCGCCAATTTTAAATTTGATTGCAAAAGGCGTAAATATATAGATGGTCCCCTTACGGAAAAGGGGTGTTGTTGTTTCTTATCTCCCACATGATCTGACGAACTACAAAGGGCCGGATGCAGCTACGTTCTGCGGCGATTTTGGGACCGGTCAAATCCTACTTCCAAACAACTCAACTATCGTTGTCCTGAGTCATTTTTCCAGCATGCCGCTGATGGGTTTTCAAGAACGTCACGAACTACGTCATTGAACCACGTGCATTTGATTGTACCCTGCCTTTCCCGCGCTCTGCGCGTTCAACCAATCAGGAGGATAACGATACCCCGATCGTCGTAGAACGCCACCTCGGGAGCAGGCGTTCTTGGGCGATCATTATTAGGTGAAATACGGTTCTTTAGCACGTCGCAGAACGTTGCTGCATTCGGCCCCATGTCCAAGCAAGAATCCGTTGTACGTAAACATTTAGGTGGCGTGGGAATGAAGAGTGATGAACATTTTAAGTAAAGAAATCGACTTTGATAAACTGGTAAAAATGAAATACAGAAACAGAAGAAATAATTCTAAAAATAAAATCGAATTAACGAAATAAGTATAGATGTACTTATAAAGTGCTAGGTTTTTGTAGCATTGTAGTTTTAGATCTAACAACAAACAATAAGTTTACAAACTTTTAGAGTTTATGCCCAACCATGTTTGGATTTGATAAATAATTTTTGATACATATACAATTTTATAAAGAATTTTACATGATACATAATTTTTAAATGTATAATAGGTAAAAAATGAAATTTAAATGTTATAATTATTCTCTAAACATATATAAAATACCATAAAGGACACGGTAAAAATATTTTAAGGGAAGGAAGCTTTTGTTAAAAAAAAGTAGGGTAAATGTACCAGTTATGGCCACTTTAAGAACATTCTGCTAAATAAAAAATTGTAGAAATTTATTTTATGATTATTTAAAAACAGAGTGGTTTTTGTAAGTTTTTAATTAATAACCCTTGTTTTTATTAGTTTATTAAAGATAATTCGTTTTTATAGACTGAAAAAAAACTAGTTGGTTATGAGTAATTTTTAATTTAGTTTAAGAAATTGATTATAAATAATATGAGAAAATCATTTAAAGTTACTGCTAATTAAAGATTAAAATGACTTATTAAAGAAAGTCTAAAAAAGGTCAACCCCTAATATTAATTATTTAATAAGTTAATTATGCAAATAAATATTGATTAAGATAATCCATTTGACTTTTATCAAATTGAGCCGATATCACATAATTATTACCACTTCATTTAAAGTTATTCTCATCGTAGTGGAGTCGCTTGTGTCAAAAAACAATGGTGTCCAAAAAATGTTTTGCTGGAGCTTTGTGAGTGGTATCATTTGATTCGTAATGACGTCTTCATTAACGTGGTACTGGGTGTTTTTTCCGAATTTTGTGCAGGGGGTGGGTATGACGTCATGAATGCAAGATGGCCACCTCAGGAAAAAGGCTGTAAATGCCGAAATAGAGATAATATCGGAATTATTTTTGGACGAAAACTTCAGAAATATATTTATCGAATAACTACCAAAAAAAAGTAATCTAAATCCATAGAAAAAGGAGTTTATGACGACATAACCCAAAAAATGGCTATCAATATAGCTATCATCAAATACTTTAAATAGATGCTATTTTCTATTTTCAATGTGAGTGCAATGAAAATATGTTCCTAATTAAAAACACAACAATGAAAATTTCATTGTTTGTCACAAAAGCGGATATGACGTCATAAATCCAGGATGGCTGCCATACAGTCAGAATTTCTAATTTTTTGTTTGAAATTTTTTTAATTGCAAATTATTGCACTCTAATGAACGTAATAAAGTTATTTATAAGAATAAAAGTTAAAAAAAGTTGCTTTAGAATGAGTGAATGGCAGCTATTACACTACGGTTAGGAAAGAATCAACGAAATCAAAGAAAGAATCTCCCTACCCCATTTTTATCATCCAAATCAGTAATTATGAGGATAATATTATAGATTATAATGATAATAAATGGAAAATATTAATTCATTAACAAATTAAACTGCTAGGAAAATATAAACCATATATAAAAGACTTGATAAATTTCAACAATCAATTTCCTAGTTAACTATCAAATAGTTGGGTGGCTTACTACATAAAAATGACCAAGAACTGCAAAATGTGATACTTTAATGAAACTTTCAGGGATGCCAGATAATCATATAAGTACTAAAATATCGATGAAAGCCCAAAATAAATTCTACAGCGTGATTTGACCGCTATGACGTTATGCTCTATAATTTCCTAACAGTTTAATTTGTTAATGAAGTATATATTTTCCATTTTAAAAATTACTTGATACTTCTTATTTACTGTATGTTGTTATTTTTAATTAAATTAAACAAAAATGATTATTTTTAAAAACATCTAATGTTTTCTCTTAGTTAATGTAAACGACTTGGAACAATTTGGCTTAACACTAATATTTCCGGAATTATTTCTAAACACCTATAATTTAATTCTCATTTACACCTTAACTTTTCAACTTTAGTCAGTAACACTTTCGACTTTTAGTCTAAAAATAACTTCATTACGTTCATTAGAGTGCAATATAATTTGCAATTAAAAAATTTCGAATAAAAAATTAGAAATTTTGACTGTATGTGGCAGCAATCCTGGATTTATGACGTCATATCCGCCTTTTGTTTCATTGTTGTGTTTATATTTAGGAACATATTTTCATTACATTCACTTTGAAAATAGCATCTATTTAAAGTATTTTATGACAAAATACTCACACTGTGTTTTTGGTAAAAATAGCCATTTTTTCGTTATGTCTTCATAAACTCCCTTTTCTATGGATTTAGATTCTTTTTTCGGTAGCTATTCGATAAATCTATCTATTTCTGATATTTTCGTCCAAAATAATTCCGATATTATC
Source organism: Tetragnatha versicolor (assembly GCA_024610705.1). NCBI lineage: Eukaryota > Metazoa > Arthropoda > Arachnida > Araneae > Tetragnathidae > Tetragnatha > Tetragnatha versicolor. The sequence continues at coordinate 52,497,935 of JANDEH010000003.1, forward strand.
TCTATTTCGCCATTTACAGCATCTTTCCTGCGGTAGCCATCTTTCATTCATGACGTCATACCCGCCCCCTGCACGAAATTTGGAAAAAAACACCTGGTACCACGTTAATGCAAACGTCATTACGAATCAAATGATACCACTCACTAAGATCCAGCAAAACATTTTTTGAAACATAACATAAGCGTCTCCACATATATTGCTTTTGCTTTGTTAAATTGAATTTCTAAAAAAAAACTTTTTTTAAGTCAACTGACTTTAAAGGCATTACATATGTGTTTTCTATAACAGTGTATGCATGTGGCCTTCGATGAGATTTTCATGGCACTCGGTCCCACAAAATTAAAAGCTTATTAAAAGTACATAGAATATAATCCAATCTCAGTTTTTATTTCAGAAATAGGCTAAAAAAACACTTTTTTTCTGGTTCAGTTTACTAGCTGGAAAAATCCTTTATAAAACCATACAGTATGTGAACTAAATAAGCTAAATAAATAAACCCCAAAAGCTGAAACTGCTGTGACTACGGGAAAAATTAATGTTTTAATTTTTATAAAGCAGATAAAATCACATTTCGACCATTGATAAAATTTGTTACAACAAGCTGTTCTCCCTATGAACTGAAACAATTGTACTTATCATTAACTCATAAAAAGAAAAGTTTCAGTTTAAAAGAAAGTTAAAACATAACACTTTTTTGATGGATTACTTATAATGATCAATTCCTCGCATATCATAAATTGGAAATCAATTGTTTAATGTAAAGAAATTGTTTCTGGACCATAATATCTCCTTTAAAGGAACTTTATAAATACCATGTCTTGATTTCTCATCTCACTAAAAATATACAAAGCACATAGAATTTAATCACATAGAACAAAGTTACATCTAAACACCATCTAATTGACCTTGAAGATTTCTATATGAACATTTTGAATTGGCTGGCCAGTAATTTTGAGTTTAGAGTTTAAATCAGTTTTTAAACCATTTAAAAACTAAGTATTTATATATCTACTAAACAAAAGAAAAAAGAAGAATTATGTAATAATTTTTAAGGGTTATAGTATTTAAAAAGAAATTATATTTTCAACTAAAATACCCATTTTCATTGTCGAATCCTCAAAAAATTAGAGTGAAGTCATGAAAATAGGCTTGAACACACCATTAATTTCAGAAATCTGTCAAAAAATGCAAAATTTTCAAAAAAAATTTTGCAAGGATAAATTTTTTAAAGAAATTTTTTTGTCATTAACATGAGGTATTCTCCAAATGAGGTATTCTTTAAGAAAAAATTACTAACGTTTTCAATAAAATGTAGTGAGCCTCTAACTCAGTGGTTCCCAACAGGTGGTCCGTGAGGCCTTCAGAGGTGGTCCGTGAATGCTTATTCAAAAAATGTGTGGAAATTTAAAAAAAAATATTTTTCCTAATCACATATTCCAGGAAATAGTAAAAGCACTACAGATACAAAAACATAAGTAAAAAATCATGTCTCATAAATAAAAAATTTCATGTTCTCTTTCTCTCCCATGAATCCTTTGTTTCTTTCTGTTATTTTGCACAGTTTTATTCAACAGTTGTTTATTACAGAGTAGAAACGAAATGTGATGATGTGGAAAAGTATTGAATTAACTCAGATTAATTAAAACTGAGAAGCGTCTGGTTGGGGCTAATAAAGAATCGAATGATAAACTTGGTTTGACACGAAGCAAAGCGTGGAAGTGTTGAAAGATACTTCAAACTGGGATGCTATGGTCAGACAGAGGGTCTTCGAGAAATCGTGGTATGATGAAAAGAGGAAACTTCTTAGATACACTTGAAATAGGTTTGTTCGAAGATATGAGAAAAATTTAGTGCCAAAATGAGAAGGTTTTTGAACCCATAAATTATTTTCTATTTTAATCGCTCCTCTGAAATAATTATTGACTTTTTGACGAGGTTTTTTTTTCGGGAGAACATCAGTCTCGCCTATAGAATTTCCTCTGCCACAACTCACAGTCAGTGCATGTCCAGTTTGCTTTTTTTGTGATCAACAGAATTCCTGGTTATCTCATTCGTCCTGCAGTTTAGGGGACATCCATAAATTACGTGAGGTGTTTTTTCCAAAATCTGGACCCCCTCCCCCCTTGGTGAGATTTAGTGAGATTTTTCTTGACCCCCCCTCCCCCCAAGTGAGATTTACCTACAACTTTTAAAAATTATTTTCTATCCAATTCGTTTGCATTTTGTGTTTCATAGCAACTAATTAAGTTTAAAAAGTTGACGTGAGATTTTAATCGACCCCCCTCCCCCCTTGGTGAGATTAAGTGAGATTTTTCCAAACCCCTCCCCCCCTTTTTGACCTCACGTAATTTATGGATGACCCCTTAATTTAAAGCTAAGTACTTTCTTTCAAATTTAAATATTCTATATTACCTTATCAGTGGCGGATTTCCAAATGTGCCGCCTATAGGCTGAAACAAAATTTGCCGCCTATATGCTATATAATCTTACAAAACAGGGGCGTCATTTCGATTTTTGGTTGGGGGGGCAAAGATTTTTAAGTGGGTTTGGTACACGCCGTGATTTGACTTTTGGTTCCTTATTTTTTTTGGGGGGGGGGCTACAAGGGGGGGATCCAGGATTTGTTTTCTGGGGGCTATGAATTTTCATAATAAAATTTAATCCTGATGATCTTTATATGGGAAAGACTACTAAAGGGGGTTCTGGGGGTCCTCCCCAGAAAATTTTTTGGAAATTCAAGGAAAAAACCCCTACTTTTTTAACTTGTTTTGGAACGCCTCATTCGAATTTCGGATATAGATTTTATGGTAGAATTTTTGCGGTTTGACGAACTTATTATAAAATAAAGTTGTAATAATAGAGTTATAGGTACGAAGGGGGTCTGGGAGTCCTCCCCCAGAATATGTTTGAAAATTTGACCTTAAAATAACAGGGTTTTAACTCATTTTGGTGCATAAAATGCCATACATAGTGTAAGACTTTTCATTTGGGAGGGGGCTTAAGCCCCCTGTATCCGCTAGTGAGGGGCGGTCTGACTGAACGTCTTCTTAAGGTCACGAGTGTATTTATACCTGAATTGTTTGATCACTTAAAAGGTTAAAAGTAATATTTTACACGAAATGTTACAATTTTACAATGTAAGCTCGAAGTAAAAATGGGGGGGGGGGTCTGGGGGTCAGCCCCAAAAAAAATTTGAAAACTTACCACTTAAAGTAGTGTTTCAGCTCATTTTGAGACCCTTACAGTTCCTTGAAAACCATTGAATTTTCTTGGGAAAAAAATTTATAAAAAAAGTCAAACGGGAGCTGGAGGTCCTCCCCCAGAAAATGTTTTTGGAAATTCCCCCCAAACTTGTGTTTATCTACTTTTCAAACTCTATGGAGAGAGCACCGAAAGGGAAAAGCTTCTTGTAGGCGGCATAATTTTCAATTAAAAAACATTGTATAACAGATACCAAAATTTGAGAGGGGTAGGGTGTCCCTTAAAAATCGAAAGTCGAGGAAACTTTTGCAACACCCCCCAATTTTTTTCCTTTTGGTACCCTAAGAGTGTGTGCAAAATCTTAAATCGATCAGAAAATATTAACACGTGCCCCAAACGGCCTAAAGTTTGAAAATTTTGACTTTTTTTTCATTTTTTCGAAATTTTTTAAAAATATGTTTATATATTTTGTTGTTGAATAATAGGGCTCTAACACATCTAAACAATCTTAATTGACCGTTTTTCATTATTATCTAGGCCAAAATGCCCAGTTTTTGGCCTAGCCATCAATCAGAAAATTATCAAATTTGTCTATTTTGTACTATGAATGGAGGAATCAAAAGGCAGTGGCAAATAACTAAGAACTACATAATTCCTCAACTAAATACCATTTGTAGACGATGTTGATGAGTATAGGAATTATCAAAAAAATTCTGTGATAAACGGTATGGGCATGTCTTGTATTGGGTAATGGGTTTTTGAGGCTAGTAATCTTAATTAAGGCTTATAAAATCCTCTTATACCACATTTTAAAGCTCTTTACTTAATTCAAATGGCAGGCAGATCTCCTAATACAAGTGCACACTATGATTTCAGAACTATAGAGGGTAAAATTCTAAAAACATAAAAGCAGCAAGAGACATTCTAGAAAATATTTAAAAATGAGAGTGCAATATATTCAGACGTATTGTATTCCTGAAAAATTGAAGTAAATACAAAATTAACGTGCTCTTCATAATGATTGATCCTACTACACCCATAATATGAGCCACTAACCATATTTATATACTTTTCTTGTATTTTATCATAATTTTAAGCATAAACATAAAAAGTTCCTGCAATTTAGAAAATTAGTGACAGGAAAAATCAATCAGAAACATATATTGGCTTCATAGGCGCCGACTCCATAGGGTTTGAGGGGGCTTGAGCCCCCCCAATGTTGGAAGAAGGGGGGCTAAGCCCCCCCAATATTTTAGTAAAGATCTACCTATATTTTCTTTCATGAACAAAAGAAGGCAATGTATTGGACGTCGTTCTTTTGGTCCCGTTCACTTGGTCTTCTCAAAGGGTCTCAAAATGACTTAGAACACTACTTTCTAGGGTAAAAATTTCAAAAAAAATTGGAGGAGGACCCCCAAGCCCCCTCAAATTTTAAAATCTATTATGTACCGTTTTCCCCTGAAACGTCTGTGATTTTTGAAGTGTGTCCTCCTTTTATGTAACATAAGAAGAAAGAGTCTACAAAATGAATTCAAACACTATTTTTAGGGACATATTTCCAAACATTTTTGCTGTTTATTATATACTATATACTGGGTTTCTTTGAAAATTCTGCTTCTTAAAATGAGCCCTGCTCTAAGGGTGTAACCCAAATAGGCTTCAAAAGGAGATAAAACTCTATTATGTGGTGGAAATTTCCAAATTTTGGGAGGAGGACCCTCAAAATATCGCTTCACTTGGAATTTCCAATGTTTTTAAAATTTTGAAATTAATTTCAACGAAATAATATCAATTGTGCAAGTCATCTAACACTTGAAGTAAAAAAGTACTCGTAAGTAGGTACCTCAGAAAAAAAATTAAGTTAAAATCCCTCCCGAAACAAAACTCTAGCTACCGCTCTGTGCCTTTGATTTTAAAAGCGGCATAAATCCATTTTCATTCTTCGCGATAGGTATATTTAAATTTTTGTGTTCGATTAAATTTAAAAAAAAAGTATTGCGCTGCTTTTTATTTGAGTTTTTTATAGCAATGGTCCGCGGACCTCCGAAGGTCCCCAGCACCTTCCTAGGGGTAGTCCACTGAAAATAGAGTTGAACCTCAAACAAATTGCAATAGAAGGTTTCTCAACGGTTTTCACTTAGAAATGACCTCAATAATAACATACTAAAAATCGGCCAAAATCGGCCGGGGGGAAGTTTAATTTTTTTTAAATTTTAAAAAAATGGCCGAAAAAAAATTTTAAAAAAAACCAAAACAATAATATAGACATGTGATACATGTTTTTAGGTTATTTTTGAGTTTTAAAACTGAATATTGCCTTTAGTTTTGAAAAAAATTGAAATTTTAATTTTTAAAATTAATTTGAAAAATGAACTATATGAAAAAATTAAAAAACCCCTAAAAACCTAACAAAAACATCCAAAGAGATAAATCCAACGGTTTTCATTTAGAATTGATCTAAATATTAACCTACTAAAATTTAAAATTTTTACGAGTTAAAGAACTTAAATTTTTTTTCAAATTTCCATTTTTTTTTGCGAAAAATGCATTTTTTTTTCAAATTTGTGCAAAAAACTTTAGAGGCTTTTGAAAAGGTCATTTTTCGGTGGATATTGTCCACAGATAGTTATATAATGGAAAACCGGTGGAATTGACCCTCAATGAATTAGTTAATTATTTTATTTAAAATTTTGAAATTGGTAAAATGTAGTACAAATTTCGAAAGAAGTGAAAAAGGTAATTCTTTTGCATATTAACATCAGAATTTATGTAATTAACAATAAATTATATTAAGAACACATAATTAACAAATTAATTATTTTTTTTAATTTAAAATTTTAAAAATTTAAAATTTTAATAAATTTCAATATCATAATATAGGCTTGCAATACATGTTTATAGGTTGATTTTTAATCCTATTACATAAAAAAATATTATCATTGCAATAAAAACTGAAATAGACTTAAAAATTTTAAAATTAAAAAAAATTTTTAATTACATCAAACTAGTCTCAACAACTGGAACAAATTGCAATAAACGTTTTTTAAACAGTTTTCATTCAGAAATGACCTAACTAACAACTTACTAGAAATCGGACAATGGGAAATTTAATTTTTAATTAAAAAAACTGGCATTCTGGAATAAAAATATTAAATTTTTTCTAGAGGCATGTAATACATGTTTTTAGGTTAGTTTTTTATTCTGATGCTGAAAAATTTAATATTTTTGGAGTAAAATTTGAAAAGAGTTAAAAAAGTTTTTAACTATTCCCTAAAATGTAAAACTATTCCCTACACCTATGCATATATTTTTTAAATTCACAGATTACAATAGGAGTAACGTTTTACAAATTAAATAAAGAGAACTGCATAAATTAATAGACAATTTCAGGTTCGTTACATTTTGAAATTTCTTTCCAAGTTATTCAATCTTTGCAGTTAATCCTTAGCAGTTAAAAAGTTAAAAAAAATTAAAAATTAAATTTCCCATTGCCCGATTTTGTCTGATTTCTAGTATGTTGTTAGTTAGGTCATTTCTGAGTGAAAACCGTTTAAAAAGCGTTTATTGCAATTTGTTCCAGTTGTTGAGACTAGTTTGATGTAATTAAGAATTTTTTTAATTTTAAAATTTTTAAGTCTATTTCAGTTTTTATTGCAATGATAATATTTTTTTATGTAATAGGATTAAAAATCAACCTATAAACATGTATTGCAAGCCTATATTATGACATTAAAATTTATTAAAATTTTAAATTTTTAAAATTTTAAATTTAAAAAGAATAATTAATTTGTTAATTATGTGTTCTTAATATAATTTATTGTTAATTACATAAATTCTGATGTTAATATGCCAAAGAATTACCTTTTTCACTTCTTTCGAAATTTGTACTACATTTTACCAATTTCAAAATTTTAAATAAAATAATTAACTAATTCATTGAGGGTCAATTCCACCGGTTTTCCATTATATAACTATCTGTGGACAATATCCACCGAAAAATGACCTTTTCAAAAGCCTCTAAAGTTTTTTGCACAAATTTGAAAAAAAAATGCATTTTTCGCAAAAAAAAATGGAAATTTGAAAAAAAATTTAACTTCTTTAACTCGTAAAAATTTTAAATTTTAGTAGGTTAATATTTAGGTCATTTCTAAATGAAAACCGTTGGATTTATCTCTTTGGATGTTTTTGTTAGGTTTTTAGGGGGTTTTTAATTTTTTCATATAGTTCATTTTTCAAATTAATTTTAAAAAGTAAAATTTCAATTTTTTTCAAAACTAAAGGCAATATTCAGTTTTAAAACTCAAAAATAACCTAAAAACATGTATCACATGTCTATATTATTGTTTTGGTTTTTTTTAAAATTTTTTTTCGGCCATTTTTTAAAAATTAAAAAAAAATTAAACTTCCCCCCGGCCGATTTTGGCCGATTTTTTGTATGTTATTATTGAGGTCATTTCTAAGTGAAAACCGTTGAGAAACCTTCTATTGCAATTTGTTTGAGGTTCGGCCCTATTTTTCGCTATTTTCAGTGGACTAGGGCTCTGCGAGTTACCTTTTGATAGCTTCAAAATAAATAACACTAGTTTAAAGAGACAAATTTCAAAAATATTTCTGGGGGAGGACCCCTAGCTCTCTCGAAATTTTGACGTCTCTAGTTGTAATATTTTCCTTAGAAATTCTATGTTTTACATATTTTACAAGGAACTTCTCTCTTTTGGTCGAACCAAAAATGTCTAAAGAAAAGCTGTAACTGTTTTTTGAGGCAAATTTTCAATATTTTTCTGGGGGAACCCCCCAGACCCCCCATTATACTTCGATTAATTGTAAACTTTTAACAGTATAAATAATATTTAAATTTGAGTACTACTCTTAAGGAATCTAAAACTTTACGTATAAATTACTCCTTAGGGGTGCTTAAGAAATATGCCCTTGGATGCTCAAAACTGGGGGGGCATGTCTAGCATCAGTGGCGATCGAAAGTTTAAGGACTGCTTTTATATAGAATAACTAATACATTTTTTGTTTAGTACTTGGCCCCCCCAATATTTGATAAAAGTCGGCGCCTATGATTGGCTTTGAAAATATGTTAAATTTAAACAACAGTTACTAAAAATCCTTCCTCCTAGAGTCAGAGTTTTAAGTCAGAGCTACACTTCCCTCTGTGTAAAATTTTATACTACTTAGATTCTTTGGGGTCATCCATAAATTACGTGAGGTCAAAAAGGGGGGGGAGGGGTTTGGAAAAACAAAAATCTCACCAAGGGGGGAGGGGGGGGGGGTCGATTTAAATCTCACGTCAACTTTTTTTAACTTAATTTTTACTTAATTAGGTGCTATGAAGCACAAAATGCAAATAATTTTTAGAAAATAATTTTTAAAAGTTGTAGGTAAATCTCACGTGGGGGGGAGGGGGGTCCAGATTTTGGAAAAAACACCTCACGTAATTTATGGATGCCCCCTTTAAAAGACTATGGGAGGCAGCATGGTCCTCCAATACCCAAAACTCTATTTAGAGCCCCTCTCACCCAATATCATGGCCTGTGAAGGCGGTTATGGACAACTATGGAGTCAACACTTTTTACTGATTTTCTCGGCCCCCTAACATCAAGGAAGGCTAAATTTTTTATCAACTGACCTTCATACTATGGGTAATCATGGAAATAAATTGGCTTTGATATCCCTTTTTCTTCTTGGTGCGCTATTTTTTATGGCAGTGAGTGTATTACGAAATTTAGAATTTTTGAATTAAGGAAAAATTTTAATCTTTTTGAAAATACAGTAAAGCACCGTTTATACGTCTCTCATTTATACGTCTTTTACATTTATACGTCGTTTTCGCTAAGTCCCAATACATTCAAATAATTAAAATTGTTTTCAATTATACGTCTTTTCGTTTATACGCCGTTTTACGTCGGTCCCTTGAAAGATGTATAAACGATAAACGGTACTTTACTGTATTATGTCTTTTAAATCATCTAAAAATAGTTAAATTTTAAAACCTGTTTTGGGCAGTAAAGGGGCGATGATAATGGAGCTGAGATGGATCCAAAGGGGGGATCCTTCACGCATATCGACAAATTTATTTTGTAAAAATAAATGTTTTTACTTGGAAGGTTATCAGCGAGTCACCTAATTCCAATTTCAATAAATTTAATGCCAAAGTTTACTAATAGTCTAAGAGCGCACTAGTATTGCCAACACTAGTGTAAATGATAAAATGCCGTATATGACGACTATTTTACCACCATTTCGACTTTTGAGGAACTCATAACCATGGGAATCGTCTGCCATATTGTTTTTGAGTATCTAATATAATAAAACTGAATGTGTGTATATATGTTTGTCTTTTATACAAATCCACAGTTTTCTTCCGATCTGCACCAAACTTGGTATACCTACGTAAAAAAACTCAGAAAAAAACATAGGCTATGTTTCGAAAACTTTTAATGACCCCTTGACCCTCTTTCGACCCTTTTTATGGTCATTTTGCTGAAATAGCTTCATTTCCCCTCAAGAAGAGATCTGCTTACTCCATTGTTACAAAGAAAATTTAATGCTAAACAACAATTTTTAATAGAAACACTAGGTACAAATCTATTTAAAAATTATATTAATATTTTAAAAATCTATTTCAATGAAATTTAAAAGTTATGTATAGTTAAACATATTTTTATTTGACAGATTATCTAATTTTTTTATTTTAAAAGCTTTATAGAATATCATTGTTGTTAAAATAGTGTCCATGGAAACGAGGATGTAAAATCAAAAAGTGATAATATTTTAACTTTTAAGAAAGTTGGTTAACAAACCAAAAACCATTAAAACTCCCTTTCAACTAGAAAATATTGATTTTTTTTCTTAAATTTCAAGCTTTAATTATTGAATAATTTCACCGAAAACGTTTATTCTTATAAATGATTAATTAAGGAATCTGAGAAATTTTAAATAATTTTTAGAATATTTTTTCCATGTAAATGTGGAAATCATTCAAAAATTATATTGCTTGAGAACTGAAGGAATTTTAATCCATCTGGGAACACTGGGATAAGAAAAATTAGAAGTAAGAACACCGGGATAGGAAAAGTTACCAGGAACACTGGAGTATGAAAAAGACGCCTAGGATACCGGGATGATTGGTATCTAAAATTAGTAATGTATTTGGGAAAACTTAAAAATGAGGCGTTTGCTATAAAAACCAGCTTATTCCATTTTTGGAAATTTTACAGGAGAGACAAAAAAATTCTCACGTCCACAGTTCTAAAGCTAAATATGTTTTTTAAATTTTTAACTGTAGGTAGAATTCGATTAGTTTTTCATTTTCCTTTCAGTTGGGCGTAATTACGCTAAAACCTTGGGCGTAATAACGCTTATTAGGTTAGAATGAGCTGACTTTGATGCAAAATCACGATTTTTCATACTTTTTTTCAGTTTTTTTTGTTCAATTAAGTTGTGAAGTGGTTTTTTCCAGTTTATTGGGTTGGAATGAGCTGGGTTTGAGCTATATCCCTTCGCCAGGTTATGAAGGACCCTCTAACTTTCAAAATATGCAAAAAAGTGGATTTCAGAAAAATATGGAATGAGCTGGTTTTGATAGCAAAGGCCTCAAATAATAAATTTATACTCTTCACCCGTGCAAGGCCGGGCATATCAGCTAGTCTAATATAATAAAGTAAAGTGTGGGTATATGGGTATGTTTGTCTTCTATACAAATCCACAGTTTTCTTCCGATCGGGACCAAACTTGGTATACCTACGTAAAACAAACCCAGAAAAAACATAGGCTATGTTTCAAAGTTCTAGAACGACCCCTTGACCCTCTTTTAACCGAATTTATAGCCGAAAACGCTTATTTCTCCATTTCTCTACCAGAGCAGATCTGCTCGACTCACTATTGTTAAGGAGATGAAAACCTTCAAAATTAAATATTTTAACAGGAAAAACTCGATAATTGTCCATTTAAAAACTATATCAGATGTAAAAACACCAAATTAAATTCAAATAATTAATTTTGAAACGTTAGTTTCCCCTATTTTAAGATATGTTCCTTTAAAATTTAAATATTTATGGAAAAGTGTAAATTTTTTTTCATGGAAAACGACTTAAAAATAAAACATTGTTTCAAATGAAGCGGATAGACTTTTCAATTTACTAGATCTTTTATTATTGTTTCAAATTTGTTATTTTAGTTCACTAGACTCATTAATTTACTAGGAAACATTGCCGAGAACACCGTGAAAAGAAAAATTACCTGGAACATCGGGATAGGAAAAAATACCGGGATTACCGGGACATAAAAATAACCTCCAACATCGGGATAGGAAAATTATCGGGAACATCGGGATAGGAAAATTACCCGGAAAACCGGGAAAAAGGAAAATTACCGGGAACACTGGGGAAGTGGAAAAATATCGGGATCATCGGGATAGAGAAAAATTACCGGAAACACCGGGATAGAGAAAAATTACCGGGAACACCGGGAAGCGTATTCCCAAAAGTGCCCCCGAGTTGGGCCACTTGGCGACATTGTTCGAGTTGAGTGGGATAACTCTCCATTCTGGGAAACTTTGGCGCAAAAACAGTAATCTCGGACAAAGCGTAAACAAACATTACGTGGTCGGTGCGGCGGTTTAAGTTCAGTAAGTTTTAAAAGGCAGCTTAAGTTTTCGGCAAAAAAGAAACATACTAACCGAGATTATTGCTAATATCTTACCGTTATTTTGATACAGTATACAGTGAGTGTCTAAATTTGATGCCCATCTGTAATTTTACTATTGATTTGTTTTGTGCTTTATTTTGTGTTGTAAATCTTGAATAGCATATTTCAAGTCTTAAATATTGAAACTTTTTACCCTAGTAGCAAATTGAAAGTGATAGAATAATCCAGATATTTTAAAATGGCTTAAAGTCCCAATTTATGGCTAGACAACTGTTATATGAATTGTTTTTATCAATTTTTTTTGCTCTTAAGCAAGCGGGGTCTGAGAGACAGCCCTCCAAAGTAATTGTTCAAATGGTTTTATAATGTGATGAAAGAGTGGTTTTGATTTTCCTTATCTTAAAAAACTACTTTGATTCGAACATTGTACAGTAAAGCACTGTGTAAACTTCTTTCAAGGGACTGTCATTACGTGTATAAGTTAAAACAACTTAGAATTTTGGGTTTTCAATACTCCTATCGCAAATTTAAATACTATTGGATATAATTTTTTTCACAAAATATTAAATTACTAAACATAAGAGCTTATAGTAATTATTAAAGTAAAAATAATAATTAAACTTTAAAATTCCATTAAAACATTGAACTAATCTCATTAGTTTATCTTAACTATTAGTTTATTTATCACATATTGAGTACATATACATACTTAATACATCCAAATCCATTATTGCATTACATTCACATCAAATATTATTTATTCTACTGTTTTGAAGAAGTCCTGCTTCATTGTAATTTGAATTGAAGATTGTCTTGAATTACAGTGTTGTGAAGCGAATTTAGTTCGCGATATGTTTTTTCACTAGTGTTCTGACATAGAAAAAATAAATTTCTTCACATACTACATCTGGTGTGGAGAAATTTAACCCGTAGGAAGTAGCAACTGATAAAGAATGTTTTTCAATTTTGAGACGGTAGGAAACAACATATAATTGATATTGCTATATAAACTGATTATTTTTTAATTAAATTAAATAGGAATGAATGGGGACTTAAGAAAAACAATGCATAAATGGAAAAGACCTATAAATGAGAGACTCATAAACAGTGCTTTACTATACAAGCTTTTTATGATTTAAAAATGATTTCTATGATCAACAGCTGTCATCATTTTTGAAAATTAGGTTAAAAAATCTAAATTATATAGAATGTAAATATATTTTATTTTTATAAGCATGGAAATACAATGTTCACTATGTTTAACCATTTTGGTGAAACACACTAGTTAATTAGTTAAAAAAACAAAAATGAGTATTAAAAAGGTTTTTTTTAGAAAACTTGAAATTCACTGCATATCAAGGTATTTAATGCATATCTGCAAGTCAGATCAAGGAAAGTTTGTTTTTGTAGGGAAGTGAAATTAGTATCAATATTCAAATCTCAGTTAGAACCAGAGTATAGAGCTTAATAGCAATGCCAAACGGCCACTTTCCTCCTATCCTTAGGTAATTAATTTAATTCAGCCCGCAGATTATAATTCAGTTCACTAGCAGCCAATCAGAGAACGCAAAATGTATTTGATTTGATTTTTACTCTGATTGTAGGCTATTTGGATTTGAGTGACAGCTTCAGTGGGCGTTTGACAGAATTAGCAGGAATGACGTGGAATTAAAGGGGGCGGGTTCGTTTGGCCTAAGGTTTTTTCAATGGGAAAAACCCTGTTAAGAAAGTTGCCATTAGCGTCTATGGATGGTGATGAACACTCTGTTAAGCTCTATACTCTGTGGTTAGAACTGCTTCATCTAGTTATTATTATTGAAACTTTTTAAAAATGAACTGAAAATTATTTATGTAATATTAGTAATGTTTTAAAGATTATTTTTCTAGGAACATATTTTTAGATCCTTAAATAATAGTACACTAATTATACAATTATTTTAGGATCAAATAATGATAATAATAATTATATCTATGGTTGTCAGTGGTCATGAGCTGTGATTAAACATGGCGGCGGGAGGACGCTTTTAAAACCCTACCTTTTCCTATTCTAGTGATGTAAATTTTGTAAAAAAAATCAAATAAATATTAATATAGTAATTAATTTAGTTACTTTTTAATTAGTATAGTACTAAATCATAATGTTTTTACTAACATTAAATATTATAATTATTTAATTCTAATAGTTTTAAAATATTTTAGAAAACAATAGTTTATATTTTGAGTTGGTTTCGTTAATTTTTGTTTTAGTTCCCTTCAATGTTTTTAAGTCATACTTATAGTTCAAGGAATGTATGAATGCTGATAAAGTTAACAAGCTTCATTGGTAAATTTTAATTTGGCAGTTACTACATTTAAGCCTTTTCCCAAAACACTTGGTGTCTGATTTTAATTTGCAGTAAATGATTTATGAGCTAAGTACATAAATACCAAATAAAATAATAAAGTTAAATATTTGTTCACTAAAATTTATTTTAAATTGTAAAGCATAGCCCTAAAAATTTAAAATGTAGTGAAACTTGTTTATATACTGTAAGGACCCTGAAAGAATAAGCAGGTCACCGTTCTACTGAAAAATGCTATGAAATTGTATTATAAGCTTACAAAATAAAGAATCTTTCAAAAAAATTGCCATCCTTTAATTTTTACTGTCATGTAATTAATCCTTTCCTTTCACAGAAGTCAAGCCCTACATTAGCCCAAATTAGCCATTATTAGAATAGCTAGATGGAGCCACACGCAATTCTAATAGTTTTTTAGTTTTATTTACAAACAAATAACCACCATTTTCTACTCAATTGAATTAGAAAGTTACTTGTAATAAACCTACGATAGGAATCATGCAAAATTATTGCAACAATTATGCTGTCATGATGTAATTTCTTTCTAAATTACAACTTCTTCAAGTGATTTTGCGTTACTGATGTTAAAAGTAATAACTAAAGTTTTGATTTGAATAGGTAATGTTAAAAATTGTGTTTGCTTGAAGGAACTTTTGTAGACAGGATGACAACACCCAAGAACAAGTCACATACTGACTTTGTTTTGAGAATTATTTTCATTAAGATACTTGCTATTGCTTTCCTATCTTAAAGTTAACATACCCATAATTATGAGAGGGGTTTTTGCTTATTTAGCTGACAAGGGGTACGAAAAACATATTAACGTAATACATTTGAACTGAACCTACCTAAATCATTAAGAACAACCATTATTGATAAAATAAGTAAAGTTAATGGCTGATTATGTTTGCATTATTTAATTGAAAAATTATTTAGTAAACCCCTTCCTTCATAATTGTGATGAATGAGCAATTTCAACAGACATAAATGCAAATTTGTCGGTTTCAGGCTTTTGCCGTCGAGTTTTCACTTTTGGGTTTTTGTTTTTGCACAAATGGTAGCATTGACAGTTTCTCGGAAGTAATGCAATTTTTTTGGAAACCCCTTTTCACTACATTAAGCTAGATATGGGTCATTCCGAACGTTTACTCAAAATAGAAAATTTGCATATTTACTGTTTTGTCATTTACCAACGATATGTTCTGGGACTTGGGTAACTTGCCATCATGTTGTTTAATTTATTATTTTATTTACACAAGTAAGAATTTAAAAACACTCAACTTATTTTTGTATTTTAATATTCTAACTATCCTTATTTATTCTCACATTCTGAGTTTGTATGACAAAAACTAAAATTTTAAGGATAGATACTACACAAGTGTACAGAGCCTATTAATCATATAATACAACTGTATGGAAATAAAATCATTAGTTACTACAGTTTACTTTTAGAATACTTTCTAAATTTCGTATATTCTCTCTTAAAATTGGCTAAAAAATAAAAGCAGATAAATACTAAGTTAATAATACAGATGGTTTATGGTGTAATGACAGCAGCAAATCTGTCTTTTTCACTAGTTTAACATACCCTTTAGTAAGTTCCTAGTCAATGGGTAAGTAAAATATTTATTTACCACTTTTCTTTACTATGTCTATATTTGGTGAAAAGAAGTTATCATGAAGTTTAAATTGCATAGATCACACATACTAAGACAGCAATAGCATAGGTGTTTTCAGTGATTAAACTTAAATTAAATCCTTTATTTTGAATTTAATTTTAAGTTCTAAATTACCCTAGTAAAAATTCAAGTTTGAAACAAAGCAGTTTAAACAAATTGGATCATAAAAACTACTATGGTTTGAAATTATGATTACGACTAGTGCAACGACAACTTCTAGGTTGCCACCAAAGCTTCTCGCGCTGCCGCCAACCACTCTGAACAATTTTTAGTTCTTTAAGAGTATTTTTGTTGTAGATAGGATAAAACAATGAAATTTTGTTAAGGACATTAATTTTTAATGATTATACCTACAAAGAAAATACAGAAAAAAAGTTTTACACTAATTTTTGTTTTTATTTACACTTTTTTTCAAATACAAATCATTCAATTACTATGTCTTTTAAGAAAACTGCAAATATAGCAACCAAATGTTATAAAATTTTTGGGTAAAACCTAGTATAATCTTGGATGTAATATAAAAAGTACTTCAACCAAAACTTTGGAAATTATCCCCAACATCAGTTAGTTGAGTTGTTACAGAATTTCCTTGTAAATAACATTTGAACACTTAATAAAGCTGGGTTTCCATGCATACGTTTTTTCAAGTTTAAGTTACAAGTTCGCGTGTTGGCGCGACGGTTGGCGCGATAAAAATTCCCTTTCGCCACTCCTGAAAAAGTACCAACCAAACTTGAAAAGTCGACTTGTTCACGTGAGCGCTATGGACCAATGGGCTGGCGTATCTCGTCCTTGCTCCTTGAACTTGCTTTCGGTCCAGACAGCATGGACTTTTTTGCACGTACCTGAAAAAAAGTTGGTCACGTGATAGAAATGCACCAATAGAACCGAGCGAACATCGTGTTGTTGTATTTCTATTTCATCATATCTCTGAACTCTCGTCTTAGTGCATTTGCGATTTTAAAATTTCAAAATGAATTTAAGTTTACCTTCCAGCGTAATCAAATTTATTCAGGAAGTAGAGAAGAGGAAGATCCTTTACGATGCATCCTACAAAGGATACAAGAACGCCGAAATTAAGGACAATGCTTGGAAGGAGGTAGGCCGAGAACTCGACAGTACAGATCGTAAGTAGATTTTATAAATTATGTATTTATAAATTTGTATAATCTGTATGGTAACCTGCATATTAGTTTTTTCCTTTTCCCTTTATTACTTCCCAAATATCAGGGATGCACTGTAAAGATCCAAATTGTTCTCTGAAAACGGGACACGTAGTCTTATCATCAAGCTCCTTCATTATAATGATTTTGTTTAGTGCGTTTATTATCATATAAAAGTGTAGAACTTCTCAGAGAGTAATAAATTGTTGGAATTACCAATAAATAATCATTAAGCTAACCGGCTAACTATACTGCAAACTGTCATAGTTACCTTAAAATTTTAACATTGTATAATCATAATTTGTCTACATTATCTTAATGTTGATTTCTATTCTTACATCATTTATACCTGCATAGCTATTTGTGTTTTCTTATCCACATGCCTTGTCTTCAACTGATTGAAAGTTCCTTTGTGGAAAAAAATAAAGCAGAATGCTAACTAGCCCTGCTGTGTTAAAAATATTTATCCAATAGATAGTGAAAAATCGAAATTTATGTTGTGTTAGTTTTGTAAGACTTATGCTCTTTTTGTTACAATTATTATTAGCCCAGCAGCATGAGCATTAAAACAGCATGAGCAGGGACTAATACACGTCAATTTTGGTACCGTTTATTGGCACCTTCAAAAAATTCTTCAAAATTATCAACCCTATTCACAACAAATTGTGCCAAAAATGGCAGCTTCACAGTAATATCTTCTATAAAAATCTATGTGCTAAAATTTATTTGCTGAGACTTATATTGTTATTTATCTATTTTTTTATTGATATGCTTATTTATTATTTGGTACAAAGGACAATTCCTGCGTACTTATTTTACTTTTTATTCAAAGAGAGGAATATATGCAAAAAAAATTTAAATTCATTTTTAAAATTTATCTACCACCGATACACCAGTGCTGTGGTTCCTTTGTGGAAAAAAATAAAGGCAGAATGCTAACCATTCCGGAATCCCACCTACAAATTAAACTTTTGACTGCAATAGAAATTTTTCCATATTTTAAATAACTTTGAGTTTATAATATTTTGTTGATATATAACAGAACTAAAATTGTTATTGGTTCTTACGTATTATGCCATCAACTGTGCCGCTGAATCTGAAAAGGTTTAAAATCCCATTCACTGTTCTACAGCTGTACCGCTGAATTTAATGGCTGCTGAACAGTCGACGGTATAATACGTAAGTACCCTATTATTCTGTGGATACTCTCGCTTATGGGCTTTAAGGGAACGAGTAGCCGCCACCACTCGGTGTATGTTTTAAAAATATTTTGGCTAATGAGTAGTCAAAAATCCAAATTTAAATTGTATTATTTTTGTTAGACTGCTCTTTTTGTTACCATTGTTATATGCTGATATTTCTCATAAGTAATGGATGAGCCAGCATAATTACTATCACAATAAAAGAAAGAAGCCTCTCCCGAGTGGATCAGTAGCCACAGAAACTTGGCCCCATTTTATATATAAAGAATGTCTTTCTTCATTTTCCTAACAGGATTCCTCTGAAAGTCTAGAATTACTAAATATCTCTTTTGTGTGATGACCACTTACTTAATGTGGCACCATTTAAAAGAGTTTTTTAGTTCAGAATTCAGCTCAACTTAAGTGGAGAAAAATACCCAGATGAATTTTTTGGAGGGGTTACCAGATACATTTTAAACTCATTGTAGCCTTGAGTTATAAGTAGTTGGTGAAATTATCTTTCTCAATACATAAGATTTGATATCAACGTAATTTTTTGTTCAGTGGCGGCTCGTGAGTTTATTAACAGGGTGTTCACACCCTTTGTATGAATTAAATTTACATAAGATCAAGAAAGAGAAGGGATGTTGGACGAATACATAAAACTTGTTTTAGTATAAAGAAAACTTGTTTTAGAACAAATATATTTATTTCAGGGGAGTTATTTTAAGTTTCCTAAATTTTTCACTGCATGCATTTTTATTTTTTTAAATATGCGTTTAGTGGAAATAAGCAAAACTTATGATAAAGAAGGCCTTTATTTTTTATAATACCCCTAACCTATAACATAATACCTCAAAAACAACTTTTATGCAGGATGTCCACTCGTCTAGCCTTTTTTGAAGCAAACAAATTTTTGACACTTTCATTAAAATCATACATAATACCTAATTTTAATTTTTTTTAATTGGGAGCATGACATGAACACTGGGTCTATCAACTCATAGTGCTTGCTATATATGCTTAATCGAACAATTGATTGTGAAAAATACAGGTGATGTGTAATTTTCAAGATCTATAATTTTACTCCAACGTCACTTTAAAAAAATAACCAATAACAAAAGAATTAACTATTACAAATTAGCTGACGTGAAAAGTTTAATGATACTTTCAAAAGGTTCTTATCTTTTTTCCAATCGGGGAAAAAATCTAGACCACACAAAAAAGCAAGCTTAACCTCAAAACCGTAGGCCTCGGCACACAAAATCTGTGCGCACGGGGATCTCCAATGTGTTGCCGTAAGCCCAAATGTTCTCCGGCGAAAAGTCGAGGTTTCATCCGACTCATTCAGTTTCTTCGCTCACACGTGCTAATAAGGAAAGAAAAATAAGAGTAGTATTCTCTTTATTTGATAAACACAAAACTTTCGCGTTTCCGGCTATAATTTTTTTGCTGACAGGTGAAAGGGGGGGGGTTGAAACTTGATTCTGAGTATGAAACAGAAATTGAGAATGATTTATGTATTGTTTTTCTTTTGATGTTTTTGCATCTTTATATTTGGGTTTATTTCTACTTTTTCACTGGGTGTTCACGTGCTCCTATGGACGAGCCGCCACTGTTTTTGTTACTAACAATTTTTACTCTAAAAGGTCAAATTAATTTAAATGAAAATGTTTTCTTCTTGGTGTTTGTTTAGAATTTTAATAGTAATTGGTATAATTTTCATATTCTCAGATTTAATGCTTCTGAAATTTCACTGTTGAAATAATCTTATATATACTACTTTAAACTATTGGAGAAACATCCCATGAAAATTTATTTAAGTATACAATTATCAAGAAATGAACCATACATGTGAAGATAAGTTTACCTGGAAAACCTAACAGTTCTTTTTAGTATTTTTGTTAAAACATTCAGCTGTCTTACTTAAATTTTGTTGCAGGATTCTTCTGAAGTTCTAGAATTACTAAATAATTCTTTTGAGTGGTGACCACTTACATTACGTGGCATCATTTAAGAGTTTTTTAGTTAGCTGTCTTAAAGTGGAGCAATAAACCTAGATGATTTTTTCCTGGAGTGTTTACCAGATACATCAAATCCATTGTAGCCCTGAGTTATACATCAACTTAACTTAGTTGTGAATAATATTTAACTCTTAAAAGTGTGGAACAGCTATGATAAGAGTCGACCAGCCGTCACGTTTACCCACTGTTCAAATGATTACACACAACCACATAGATCTATTTGAGCTGTGAGTAAACATGGCAGCTAGTTGACTCTTATCGAAGCTGTGCCAAAAGTGTCAATGTACTCAGGTAGATCCAGGTTTTTTTATTTTGGAGCCCAGTTCATTACTTTTTGTGACAAATTGAAGCAGTGATAGTTAGATGAGTGCATAAAAGTAAAATTGACTCACAAACTGAGGAAAAATTCAAATATTTTGTGAATGTTTTCTTGCAAATTATCACTAAACCTAATTTGAATTTCATGAAAGGGGCAGATTTAAAGAGGAAATTTTTGTGAAGGGGCAGAAAAAGGGCCCCAAGTTTTGTCTGGATCAACCCCTGGTATTTAAATGAAGATGCTTTATTTTGCTTTGAATTTTTAAGTAGGTAACTTAATCCATTTTCAGCCCAGATTTATGCTTCTTAAAATGACCTCTAACTCTTAACTGTGTGAAACATCCGATGAAAAATTTATCAAAATAGTATAAAAGTAATGAAAAATTCATGTTTTAGAGAATATTTTAAAAGAAATGGACATTAAACACTGCTATACTGATAAATTACCTAACCATAATTATTTTTAATAAAAAATATACCTCCTTACATAAATTAACCCTTATTATAAATCCCTACTTATTAAAAATATTGAAAGTAATTTTTTTTGTAACTAATAATGTTTTTGGAAAAAATAATTTTGCAATAAATTAATTTTTTAATATTTAAGGTTTAAATAAAAATTCCACTTATCCATTTACATTTTCTTTAAAAATTTCAGCACAGCAAAAGTACTTGGACAACTTTTTTAGGTTTAAGAAAACAAGTAGCAAAGTCATTCCCTACGTTTTCAGATTTGCAGTTTAATCTCTAAACACAGTATGAATTGAGCAATGAACTCTTAGTAAAAACCCTCCACTGAACAATTAGAGAAAACAACAGCTAAAATGACAATGTTGTAAAAAAATTTTTATAGCACACCATACTTTTGTGAACCCTTCAGCCTTTTTAAAGTCACAATCCCATTCTTACTAACAATAGGAATGGTGGAAAAGTTCATATTTTAAAATTTTGAATAAAAATTTACAAGTACATATTTTGAGTTTTAAATTACATGTAATTCACAGATATTTTAAAATAAAAAAGAAAAAATACACACACTTGTTTGAATATGTAAGGTATTTTTATTTCACACATCAAAATATTTGTTTATTAACAGAACATCATTTGCGTGGCCTTTTCCTTGTCCTCAAATGACTAATTCTTGACCTGTTGAGTAGAAATATTATGTATACAGGAATTGAACAATGCGTACCGGTGGCATAACCAACGGAGGTGGAAAAATGGATTGCCAATTGAAACTGTAGTAAACGTGTAATAGCCAATAGCTCAAGTTTAGTTAATTTTTTATATCAGTTTCGTCCTGATTGAGGCAAGGAAATGAGGGAGTACAAGCAAGCTATTTAACCTTTTTTAAAGATAATGCTTACTATATTGTTTTATTTAAGTTATACTTTTTAGTATGAATCTAAATTTGTATGCTAATATCACCTAAAAGTAAATGTTTAATTAGTCGTTAGGGATATACCGAGGCTATAAACGTATTATTTAAGTAAGGTAAAAATGCTTTTAAAACAGTGTTCGAATTTTTAAAACATGCATATGCTGGGTTAGGTAGAAGTGATTCCTAAAAAGATTAAAACAAATAAGGGTCAGTGGTAGACCAACGCCCCTTCTAAAATATGTAAGGGTAGTAGAAGCAGAAACACATAATTTATTTCAATACCAAGCTCGGTTTGTAAATCCTGAAAACCCACACTGGAAATATACAGTTTAGCTTATTTATAGCAGGATTTAAAATGTCCCGCAGGCTGGATCCAAAATCAGGACGAGCCAAAACCAGCCCATATATAATTAACTACTATAAGGACCCAAATTGGAAATTTAAGAGGGTCACCCGGTGGTACATAAAAAATTGTGGAGGGGGATAAAAAACTTAAGTTTCGTACTTTCAGGAGGGGAATCAGTTTCGTAATTTCTTTTTTAGCATGAACATTAAACTGTACATGAGACTTGTAATGCAAATTTAATACAGAAAAACGCCAATTTTTCGAATGAAATCAATCGCGAGATCAAGTGCTTTCTTTGTTTTAAATACGTAAACATTTTACAATCATTATCAATAGAAATACACTTCAAACGTTCAAACTAAGAGAAACGAAAATTTAACTCACCCTTGCATAGCCGCCATGTTTGTTTTGAAGTTGAAGTTTTCAGTACGAGATTTGGTTGCTAACTTTTTTTTCGGTCAACCGCAGCGCCACCTCTTCCTTGTTTTCGATGCCAACCAAAAAGAGATATTTTATGGCAACCAATTTCTGGAGCAACCAAACTTGTAACTTGAACTTGAAAAAACGTATGCATGGAAACCCACCTTAACTGACTACATGATTATTTGAGTTGATGCGCCAATGGTATGCAACAGTTGAAAACCACACAGGACATTTTATAAATTGAGAAGGCCCTTGGTTCCTTAACTTTTTTAGTCGCAGAGCAATATTTCAAATTTATTTAACAAA
The DNA here is from genome assembly GCA_024610705.1 of Tetragnatha versicolor. Lineage (NCBI taxonomy): Eukaryota > Metazoa > Arthropoda > Arachnida > Araneae > Tetragnathidae > Tetragnatha > Tetragnatha versicolor. Next base: position 52,520,951 of record JANDEH010000003.1, read on the forward strand.
TAATAGAGAACATACACAATTCACACATAGACAAAATAAATAAATGAAAATAAGGTTATAAACATTCTTCTTAAAGAAGGCTCTACTCGTCTATGGGGTTTTGGAATTCTTGTTTTAAATAAAAATAATTACCCGAGAAATTCTTCAGTGCAGTATTTCAAAAGAACTTTTCTCTAGTTAAAAAATATTTTTCTACTAGAGAAAAATAATTAAGAATTTGCTTTTAAAGAAGTAACCAAGTGTTAGTTGTCCCATTAAATTAAAACCCAGAAAATTATTTTGATTGAAAAACATCTGATGTACAAAAAGTTCTTGGTATATGGTAATTTACATGTAAATTGAAACCATAAATAGAAATTTTATTTGCTCTCCGGGTTCGAATGCTTGTTTAATTTTAAATGGAACTTTTTGAATCAGTACATTACATTTTCAAGAAAAAAGGAATACATTAGGAGTCTCAAAGTCCGAAGTGAACATGAATACACTGCGTAAATTGTAGAGATGGGAATGGCTGGGAAGAACCCGGAAACTTTGGGAAAAAACTTTTTTTCAAAGGGTTTGTTTCATTCTGGGAAAGTTGAAATGTTAATTTCAAATACTTTTTACAGAATTGTTTTACCGATATCAATTATTTAAAAATGTTTTACATGATATTCTTATAATGAAGTTTCAACCATATATTGAGCATTTTCTTCCCAAAAAAGTTGGATTCCACTCTAAAAACTGAAAAATTTTTAAGTTTGTGAAAAGAATGTTTTCAGAAACATATTACAGTTACTTTGCAATGCTTTTTCTTTAGGTACAGTGGCGTAACTAGAGTTGACTCATGGGGGGGGTTACACCAGTCAACCACGCACTCAACATATTTCATCATTATCATGTAGCTTTAATTTAAATCAATCAATTAATTTAATCAATCAATCAATTATTAATTAATGAATTTAATTAATAATCAATTAATTAATTGCCAAAAATTGAACTTGAAACTTAGGTGCGATTTTGTTGGTGACACCAAGATAAATAGACAGCGGTGGGATCCAGGATTTGTTTTTTGAGGGGGGCTATGAATTCTTAATATCAAAATCGTCTTCTAATGTCCTAAAGGGGGGTCTGGGGGTCCTCCCCCAGAAATTTTTTGGAAATTTAAGTCAAAAAAGCAGATTTTCAATTCGTTTTGGTAATCTTAATCTGTATTTCGGACATGTATTTTCAAGAATTGAATTTCCATTTGGTTGGAATTTTGCATTTTGACGAATTTTTTACAAAAAAATGGTATATAATAGAGTTCCAAAGGGGGTTCTTGGGGTCCTCCCCCAGAAGATTTCTGGAAATTTGATCCTAAAAACAGGATTTTAACTTGTTTTTAGAGTCACTTTCCCCTTTTTTCTCACCCCAAGTTTCCTCTTTCTCAATGTTAGTGCTTATATTCCTATTGGGGGGGTAAAGCAAGCTGAAGAGGACGACCCCATAAGTCCCAAAATTCCCAAGATATATCCCAATCAAGAAAATATCCCAAGAAAAATTTTGAACCTTAAAAGTAGGGGTTTAATGCATTTTAAGATGAATTTTTAAGGAAAAAAATAAGTAAAAAATTGATGTCGAAATTTCGGTGGGAGTTTGGACCTCCGAACCCCCCTCGGATACGGGGCCCAAGATGAATTAAATGCAATTAAACTACAAATAAAGTTTCCGTATCTGTTATGCCATTTCTAAAAATTATCAAATAATTTATCTTTTAAATAGAAATAAATAATCATAAAGAAACCCACTCCAACAAAAAACTGAATGTTTAAGGTGATTAAAGTTTGAGTTCTATCATAGGTGACGGGTACGGGTTAACATATTACCTTTAATTAGAACTCGTAAAAGTGGTACAGATTACATATTTATATATTTGTGTCATAATAGACTCATAAAAATTAAAATATCAGAAGTTAATATTTCTTTTAAAAAACGAAAAATGGAGAAGGAGTAAAGAGAAAATGAGAAATTGAAAAAGCAGAAGAATGAAGCATAGGGTGGCACAAACACTATATGTACAAAACTACTTTCAAAAAGTATAAACAAAAAACTTTTTCATTTATAGAAATAATAAACATTCAACAATTTTTTATTTTTAAATCAAATTGCCTCTTTTCCTTCAATAGAATTCACCATTAATTTACACAAAACCAAAATTACATTAAGTCATTAATTTAAGTTATTGTATTGGTAACTAAAGTACCACTTACCAACTCTGCAGAGTCATTAATAATAATATAAAATCCATGGTGTCTTTTTGGATCAGGTGGTCCTGGTCCTTCACTTAAGCTTATGTCACTTTCAGAATTGTTTTTAGCAAAATATTCTTTGATTTTTCGTTTGCGATTCATTTTAAAAAGAACGCAATTTATGTTTCAAGTCTAGCGGACACTCGAGAAGACGGGAAAATGCGACTACTAAGTTTAAATTGAACCCATCTGCTGACCAGCTGACCCCTTCCAAAAAAGCCACCCCCCTGGGTTCTAAACCAATTAGCACCACACTGTCCCTCAACATTCTTCCCCAAAGAGGGAAAGAGGACATCTGGTATTGCAAGGCTCGCGGATCCAATCTTGGAAAGATAAGAAACTGGTCAACTGCGTGGGGGGGGAAGGATAGAAAGGAAACAGTGTGTTTGTTTAGAGAGGAAGTGTTGAATTGCGGGTTTTTGGGGTTTGGTTGGTAAGTTTTTGGGGTTGGTTGTGCACGTGCACCTCTCTGCAGCAAGATCAGGACCCCATTCTTAAATTAAAAATTATGAATAAAATAAGAAAAAAAATAGCATGTCAAAGCAATGGGGGGGGGTTACGTCCCCAATAACCCCCCCCTCGTTACGCCTATGTTTAGGTATTTAATGTCACACATGAATACATTGAACTTAAAAATGTAAGCTGCAAGTGATAAACTAATTTTGATATACATGAAAGTTTTACTTGCTATTTTTCTACATAAACAAAAATGTGCATTCAAAATTATATTAATGAACACAGAACAGTTGCACAATGCACTTTTGGGCCATTCCATGGTTACGGACGTAACAAATAGAAACTTTTGAGGCTTTGTAAAGAATGTAAAAATGAATTGTAAACTATGGTATTTTTTTCTAAAGATATCAGAGGTAGATTGATAAAATATTAAATTATGACAACTGAACAATGGTTCTAAAATTTTAAAAAAATTGAAAACTAAGTGTTACGGACGTAACTCACAGAACTGTCTATATTTCACCTTTCGAAGTTGTTGACAAATCCCTGTGAATTTTAGAGTAAAATTTAAAAATTTTTCTCAGTAATTCATTATGAAGGTTTATGAAATTAAAAAAAGTGATTGTAGAAGCAAAAATTTAATTATTTATTAATCTATGGCCTAATTAATTTGTTACGGACGTAACACTCGCTTGTTATGGACCTAACCTGTCTGATTTATAACTCATTATTAATGAAATAAAATAATTTAATTGTTCAATATAAATGTATTTATCAAACAAAACACTATTATCAAGGCATTGGAAATTTTTTTTTATAAGAATTGTTTTTATAGACTACATAATAAGATTTTGAGAAAACGTTAAAATAACCTCTTGGATTACGTAGCGTACGTTTGCATTATTTTCCTTATTTTTACATTTTTTAAAACTAAAATGATTATTTTTTGCTTCTAGTCTCATGTATAAACACAATTTCAATGTATTTAAAAATTTTTTTAGTGAAATAGCTTTTTCCATGGCCTAAACTGATTTATAATGAAATTTCTTCAAACGTTTTACTAATCTACTGCTGACTGACTGCATTTTTTTCACATAATTGACAAATAGCAAAAAGGCTTTTCTTTTCTATTGCTTTGACATTAAAAATCTTATGCCTTTTATTAAATGTTATCTTTTTTAAATACTCTTTTCTTTTTATTGCTCATTTTTGGCTTAATTTGGGGGAAAAGAGCTGGATAAAAAATCAAATCCAAAATCACATTCCTTACCCTTAAAATAAGAAAAAATACATGTTGGCTAAAAAAATTCGGAATATAAGGGATTTTTGGTATCCTAATAGGAAAATTAAAAATCAGATGTTACGTCTGTAACTGTCATAAAATTTTTTATATGTATCAAAAATTCATGTAATAGTGTTAATAGCATGTTTATATGATTTATAAAGAGAAAATATGGTTAAAATTTGATTGAGATTACCAGTGAGTTTGTAATCTGTTTTCATAATACATAGGAACATAACATAATGAATATAAAGTTTTTAATTATTATATTAATATATCTTAAAATTTTATTATCTTACCTATAAGTAGAATTGCCAGAGATAAAAACTAGCCCCAATTAAATTTCTACAGGTTGTTTTTAATATCAGCAAGCCTAGTCAAACTTTACTAACTTTATGTGGAGTATTTTTAATTTTGTAATGTTCCACTATTTTGGCCTAAAAATCTTATTTATAACTTAGTTTTTGATTAGTTTCCGATATTTTAAGAATGTTTAAGAAAAATTCAACTCTTAAGCTTTAAAATGATGTATTACATCATAGGTTTTATAAACTTTAAAAAATTGGTACTTTGGTTTCATTATTCATGGAATGTCCCTTTTCGGATATATTTGATAATTTTATAAACAATTATTAAATCCACTACTTTAAAAATAAATTGAAACCATATAATATAACCCACGTTTTTATGAAATGGGTTTATTTTTACTTTAAAAATTGAAATTTTATTTTGGAAGTAAAATAATAAAATAATTTTAATGATTAATTTATATTTTAATTTATAATATTTTTTATTGAACTAATGATTAATTTTTATTCCATGAATGATTATTTAGTTTCCAAAAAATATGTATACAAAAACCTTTTCCAATTTTTCCGGTAAAAACCAGTTTTTTTTCCGGCTTCCAGAAAACTTTAATTTTAAAACTAGAACCTAGAATAATCCGAATGAAAAAAACGCGAAAGCGCGTCGCTCTCCGCGTGGTTGCCAGAAAATCATACGCCGCCAGCCGCTCTCCCCAAATATTGCCAAGCCGTCCCAACTCGGGGGCACTTTTGCGAATACGCCACCGGGAAAGGGTAAAAATACCTGGAACACCGGGATAGAAAAGATTTCCGGGAACCCCAGGATAGGAAAAATGACCCGGAACATCGGGATAGGATTAATTACCGGGAAAACCGGGATTTGAAAACTACTGGGAACACCGGGATAGGAAAGAGGTGCCTGGGATACCAGGTTGATATGTAATATATTGCTTCTTTACAAATTTATAAATGTATTTTAAGAAAACTGAAAAAAAATAAACTTATACACTCCATCCGTGCAAGGCTGGGCATACCAGCTAGTCTAATATAATAAAAGTGTGGGTATATATGTATGTATGTTTGTTTGTTTGTCTTTTATACAAATCCACAGTTTTCTTTCGATCTGCACCAAACTTGGCATAAATACGTAAAAAAACTCCAGAAAAAACATAGGCTATGTTTCGAGAACTTTAATTGACCCCATGACCCCTTTTTTGTTCTTTTTATGGTCATTTTGCTGAAATAGCTTTATTTCTCCTCAAGAAGAGATCTGCTTACTCCATTGTTACAAAGAAAATTTAATGCTAAACCACAAGTTTCTATTTGAAACACTAGGTACTACAAGTATATTTAAAAATGATTTTATTAATTTAAAAATCTATTTCAATTAAATATAAAAGTTTTAAGTATAGTTTAACATATTTTTATTTGAGAGTTTATCTAATTTTTATATTTTAAAAGATTTATGGATTATCATGTTGTTAAATTAATCTCCATGGGAACGAGGATGTAAAATCAAAAAGTGATAATATTTTAGATTTTAAGAAAGTTGGTTAACAAACAAAAAACTATTAAAACTCCCTTTCAACTAGAAAATATTGTTTTTTTTAATTGCAAAATGGAATAAGCTTTATAATTATTGAATAATTTCACCGAAAACGTTAATTCCTGAAGATATAATTAATCAAGGGATCTAAGCAATTTTAAATAATTTTTATAATATTTTTCCATGTTGTAAATGTGGAAATCATTCAAAAATTATATTGCTTGAGAACTGAAGTAATTTTAATCCACCCGGGGACACCGGGGTAAGAAAAATTACTAGGAACACCGGGATAGGAAAAGTTACCATGAACAACGGAATATGAAAAAGACGCCTGGGATACCGGGATAATTGGTAAATGCTGATTATACAAAATTAGAAATGTATTTGAGAAAACTTAAAAATAATAAATTTATATTCTACACCCGTGCAGGGCCGGGCATATCAGCTAGTATCTAATATAATAAAACTAAGTGTGGCTATATGTGTTTGTCTTTTATACAAATCCACAGTTTACTTCCGATCTGCACCAAACTTGGTATACCTACGTAAAAAAACTCGGGAAAAAACATAGGCTATGTTTCGAAAACTTTTATTGACCCCTTGACCCTTTTTTTGTTCTTTTTGTTCTTTTTATGGTCATTTTGCTGAAATAGCTTTATTTCTCCTCCAAAAGAGATCTGTTCACCCCATTGTTGCAAAGAAAATTTAATGCTAAACAACAATTTTTTAATAGAAACACTAGGTACAAATCTATTTAAAAATTATATTAATATTTTAAAAATCTATTTCAATGAAATTTAAAAGTTATGTATAGTTAAACATATTTTTATTTGACAGATTATCTAATTTTTATATTTTAAAAGACTAGGGAGCTACCGCCCCCTGCTCGCTATCGCTCGCTAACCCCCGTAAACTGCTGACGCAGGAACTTTTGGAATTGCTTCGCAATTCCCACAAATTCTAACTCGCCGAACTTAATACACTTTACAAAACAATTAAACAATTTACAAAAAAAACGTCAACCAACTTTCCGAATATACTTCCCCAAATCCCCTCCATGAATAAAGCTCCCTTAAAAGTTTCAATATATATTAACTCGAACTTATCAAAAATTTAAAAGAATTGTTTTTAAAAATATTCATCTTAATTATTTTTATTCTATGATTATATAAAAATAACTATTTCTAACTGTTTATCAATATTCGAACCAAACTAAAACCCGTTATTTTAAAATAACTCGTTAGTATAATATGCCTAGTGTTTATCATTCATATTTTTTTTAAACCCAGACTTGTTAACCCAGACAATACCGTTTAAGCAATCGAAAATAAAAAGAGACAAAACCTCACTCTATGTTTACAATTAATTTCGATAAAATCAAACTAAAAATTATAAATATTGGACAAAAACTGTGAAATTTTAGTATGAAATGGCGTTCATGTAAGTTTTTAGAATATGTTTTTATCAGTCTTTGAGTGATATTTCATCAAGAAAGTACTTTTTTTAAAAGGTAAAAAACATGTTTCATCTTAAAATATAGCGTCAATTTGTCGTTGTGATTGTGGATGCATAATAATTTGATTGACAGTACTTGCTTTGTAACTGCGACCTTATCCGTTATCTTAAAAAATGGAAATATTTTAAAATTGAGAATTTTTTTGAAAAATCGAAGGGCTTACTCGGAAATCCGGAAGGAATCCGGACATTTTGATACCATATATGTGTCATTCGGTTCAGTAATTAAAAAGCCTTTCTCTGGAAACCGTTCACTAAAAACTTTTTTTTAGAATAGAGAGATTTATGGATTATCATTGTTGTTAAAATAGTGTCCATGGAAACGAGGATGTAAAATCAAAAAGTGATAATATTTTAACTTTTAAGAAAGTTGGTTAACAAACCAAAAACCATTAAAACTCCCTTTCAACTAGAAAATATTGATTTTTTTCTTAAATTTCAAAGTGGAATAAGCTTTAGTTATTGAATTATTTTACCGAAAACTTTAATTCCTGAAGATATGATTAATCAAGGGATCTAAGCAATTTTAAATACTTTTTAGATTAATTTTTCCAATGTAAATGTGGATATCATTCAAAAATTATATTGCTTGAGAACTGAAGGAATTTTAATCCATCTGGGAACACTGGGATAAGAAAAATTACTAAGAACACCGGGATAGGAAAAGTTACCGGGAAGACTGGAGTATGAAAAAGACGCCTAGGATACCGGGATGATTGGTAAATGCTGATTATCTAAAATTAGTGTATTTGGGAAAACTAAAAAATGAGGCGTTTGCTATCAAAACCAGCTTATTCCATTTTTGGAAATTTTACAGGAGAGACAAAAAAACTTCTTACGTCCACAGTTCTAAAGCTAAATATGTTTTTTAAATTTTTAACTGTAGGTAGAATTCGATTAGTTTTTCATTTTCCTTTCAGTTGCATTAACTTGGGCGTAATTACGCTAATTAGGTTAGAATGAGCTGACTTTGATGCAAAAACACGATTTTTCATACTTTTTTCAAATTTTTTTTTTCAATTAAGTGGTGAAGTAGTTTTTTCCAGTTTATTGGGTTGGAATGAGCTGGGTTTGAGCTATATCCCTTCGCTAGGTTATGAAGGATCCTCTAAACTTTCAAAATATGCAAAAAAGTGGATTTCAGAAAAATATGGAATGAGCTGGTTTTGATAGCAAACTCCTCAAATAATAAATTTATACTCTTCACCCGTGCAAGGCCGGGCATATCATACCTTCCTAAAATACCAGGCCATTTTTTAAGGAATTTTCACTGCGGGAGCATATTTTCCCCCTATTAGAAATTTTTTATTGGACCAATAAAATATTTTATTGGAACCATCAAATTTTATAGGACCATTTCAGCATTTTATTGGAACCATTAGATTTTATAGGACCATTTCAGTATTTTATTGGTTCCATAAAATGATTTATTGGACCAATAGAATGTTTTATGGGTTATGAAAAGTTTTATTGGACCATTAGGATTATTTATGAGACCAATAGAGTTATGTGTGTTAAGGAGAATGTTTAATTGGACCATTTAATTTACTGATAAGATTTTTCTAAAAAAAAATGAAACTCTTATTTTGTTAGAATGAATTTTATAATATCATATTCAAACTACATATCGTCGCCTTAGAATCAAAAACTACTATCTCCGTTCGGCAAACTTCGGGGACCCCGATCCTTGGCAACTTATAATCAGACGCCAATTCAAACCACTCCCCATAAAAAATCCACCAATTAAATACCATTCAATCAAAAAATAATAATAATTACTTCAGATCGTTGCAGGCGCTCATTTGATTGGTTTGGCACTTTGCCAGCTCGATGATGTCTTGCTTACGAACCAATGAAATGAGCTTTCTCGCTTGCAATTCCGAATATTTCCGAATCAGACCAGAAGGCAGTATTATTTGATTTTAAGATGAAGAAAATATTGCCCCTCATATGGCAACCTGCTTACGATATCAGACCGCCAAGATTAACATTGAATCTAGCTCGTTTCGCAGCAGCCAATGAAATAATTGGAACTCTTTTTTCGTTATAAAAGAAAAACTAATCATGGTAGAAGTACAATATTTTAAACACATATACAATTATTTTTTACAAAAATATTGTCGTTTCGTTTTTTAAAAAATTCGAATTAGTTTTAGAATTATTAAGATTCAAAGTTTCAATATTTTCCCTTTCTAGGACTGAAGTGAATTAACAATGGATAGCAGCAACCCTTTAACAACGCCAAAACCGCCAACAAAACGAGTAGAATGAACAACTACTGTGAATGAAGCTGCGTGAATTTTCAGAGATAGTAGTTTTTGATTCTAAGGCGACGATATTTCAGAAATACTTGTTAAATTTTGTTTTTTTGTTGATTTTCAATGTGATCACAAATCTTGAAACCCCCCTCTCCCCTTGTTACAGATTAATAAACCCCCTCCCTCCAATTGTGACATCATTTATAGACAGCCCCTAATTAAACCACATGCTTTCCACTCTAGAAATGCATGAAAATAACGTAAGCCTTTCTTCCGATTGAAACAATTCAAGTATAGGCTTACCATACGTCCGGGTTTACCCCGGACAGTCCGGGGCTTTTAGTGCTGTCCAGGGAAATGTCCGGGGTCGCAATATGTCCGGGGTTTTCATACTTTTAAGATTTGCCAGACATTTTTGTGAAAAATCGTGAAAAAACTCTTAAAAACTGCGTTTTTTCACAGTATCTAACATCTGTATTAATTTAGAGAACTTACTTTCAGTGAATTTTATAATAAAATTAAGTCAATCAAACAATTTTTGAAAAAATAATGTCGAATAAAGAAATAAAATTTGATATTTCTGTTCAATGTTTATAACTTTGAATGTTTTTTCGGCGCAAGTTCAGAGTTGCACCTGCTTGGCGATTTTTGGCTGTTTAACGGCACATTTAGAAGCCAAATGACTCTTTTAACATGAGTTAGGGTTACCATATTAGTCATCTTTAACGCTAAAAACTTGGCGCAGGTGCAACTCTGAACTTGCGCCGTTTTTTCTTAGTTTTTAATCTTTGATGATTTGATACGGTACTAATTTTACTAATGAAGTCTCATGGCTGAAGAATTTTCCTCTCGCATATATTTCCTATTGTCATGATGAAAGAAGTAAAGCGATTTCTCAACTCAGCTCTAGCAAAACAGAACACGACGCGGCGTAAACAAAAAAGCGAGCATGCTCGCATTATATTTTTCTTTTGTGTTAAACTTTGTCTTTCAAAAATAAAACCCTTCTTATTGCAAAAAGTATTCATAACTTTCGAGATAATATTCAGTTTTAAAATTTTTGTTTTGATTATTAGCATAGGTATTACATTTTCAATTTTAGTATTTCTTATTTCTTCTATTACTCTTTTTTGTTCTTACGTATTATTCTGTCAATTCAGAGGCAGTCTGAGATTTGGTATTGCTCTCAGAAGCAGTCAATCAATGGGATAATACGTAAGAAATATTGGTACTTAAGCTGGGCACAAAATATTTTAAATCAAACTACTGGCAATGTTTTATTGTTTACTCAAAATATGTAACACAACAAAACAAAGAAACACAACTTGGTGATATATTTTAATGATGTTATATTTTGGTTATTGATTATTTTAGGTAATTTAGCATAAAACTCGAAAGTGGACTGTGTGAAAAACCGCTGACTTGAATAGAAAAAATTTTGCACTGTAAAATTTAACAATCGAAGGGAAAAATAAACAGGTTAAACACCATTTGGTACAGCTTTAGAATAAGTCCACTTTTTGAATGGTCGCCAAGTTGGCGGTATTTCATGGCCGACAGGCCGTGAAAATATACGTGAACATGGCGGACGGGTTTCAAATAAAGCGGCCGGCGCCAAGGTCGCCAAAAGTGAACTTATTCTAAAGCTATTCCCACCATTTATTCCATTTTCCGGGATGGATGGCCGTATTGTTTGAATTAATTTTAGTTATTCTTCAGGTCGTGGAAGTTTTCACAATTAGGATTAAACACTATTTCTCCTTTTAAAAGAAACAGGCATTGCCTTACGGTTATAACTTTTTTACAGGTGATACATATCATAAACTAAATAATCCTATTAACTGAAAAACTTGCAGTTGTGGCTTAAGTATGTGATCAATTTTTAAGGGTGTTAGTTTAAAAATTTCAGCATGGTATTTTATTAAAATGTTGGGTTAAGATAATTGTTGCTATAATGAAATAGTTATGAAATTTTAATTGTGTATTTGTTACAAATCATTTGTTCATTTACTTTTTCTTTATTATTTCTACTGAACTGCAGAAAATTTTCAAATCTACAATTAAATGAGCAAAGAAGAACTTAATTTAAAGAAAATATTTATAAAAATAATTATCTGATTAGTAGGTACAATTTTTATATATGTATTTTGAAATATTCACATAAATTTATTTGCAGAAAACATTTTTGTGTTATGAAAAAAAAATGTGTTAATACATAAATGTTATATGTGTGTTAAAAAAGTTTATTGGTACTTACATAATTTTTATGCAGCATGAATCCATAAAAGTTATTTGGTCCAATAAAAATTTTGGGGATCCTTTTTTGTTTCTTTTTTATTTTCCTATTGGAAAATTTCTATTGGATTCATGCTGCTTAAAATTTTATAGGTACCAATAAACTTTTGTGGGACCCATAGATTTTATTGGTTAAATTGGACCCATACATTTTATGGGTCCAATAGAAATTTTTGATGTGTCATGCCCCCAATAAATTTTATTGGACCTATAAAATCTATGGGTCCAATAGAAATTTTTAATGTGTTAATGATTAAAAAAGGTTGATTTTTGAAGCCAAAAAATTTTGAAAATTTTACTGTCCTATTTTAGTTTAATTTTAATGTATGCTATTTTATATTTAGATAATTAAATGAAAACCACTAAATTACTTCTTTTTCAGTTTTTTGTGATTTCAAACCATGTTTAAATTTTTTTTGACTATCAAATTTTTGTATCCAAACAATTGAAAAATTGTTGAATTTTTGTTGACAAAGAATTGTATTTTGTACAAATTTTTGTATTTAAAAAAATTTAAATGGAATATTCGTATTCAGCAGCAGTGAAAAATAGTCTATAAATTAAAAATGTATCATATGTCTCGATTACTATCCTTTGATTTTTGCAATTGTTTTTGGCCATTTTTGTAATTTAAAAAAATCAACTTCCCGTTCACCAATTTTTACTATGCTATTCAGGTCATTCTCAAGTGAAAACCGTTGAAAAACAAACGTTGCAATTTTTTCTGGTTACAATTTTAATTGGTTTGATGCAATTTTTACCATCGGCCTTTAGCATCGGCAATCGGCCTCGTAAAGACCCATCGGCCATCGGTTTGCTGATGGAAATTTTTGAACAATCGGCATCAGCCCATTGGCCAAAAAATTGCCATCGGTCGAGCCCTAATTTTAAAGAAAAAAATCTCCATCTCCACCCGTTCAAGGCCGGGCATATCGGCTAGTTAGATATAAAGTTAATTTAATGTTAATTGTTCTATTAAGTTCAATTGATTATTTGATTTTCATTCCATTTAGAAACATTAAGACTCGGTTTCCCTTTCTTCAGAAAAAAAGTCAAAATTTTAGAACCTCTGTGAGGAAGGAATGCATTGAAAAAGGTTAAAATTTTGAAGATAATGTTAGGGATAGGGAGAGTTCGAGTTGCATATAACCGTATAACGAACGAAAAATAAGCAGATCATTGTAAAAAAGTGAATGATAAAACAGTATTTAAACTGACGTTTTGATTAAAAATAGTGTAAAAAATTAAAATTTTAACAAAACCTATTTTTTATTCTAGGTACCAACTCACTCACTGAAGTGGAAGGAATAAAACTCTAAAAAAATGGAACAATCTCCAAGTTTTGATGACGGGAATCCTGTGGTTGAGGCTGTGCCATTGGATTTCCACATCCAAAAATATAAATCTGAACTGAATGTTACAACCGTTAAAAACTATTACTCTGTTGGTGGGATCACTAAAAGTGGAACCAAATTACCAAAACAGGTTAAAGTTCCTGACAAAAAGCAGAGCTTTTCAACTGAACATATAATTACAGATATTAAGACCGAGATAACTGAAAATTTTGAAATTCAAAATAATGAGCAGAGCTTTTCAACTGGACATATAATTACAGATATTAAGAACGAGATAACTGAAAATTTTGAAATTCAAAATAATGAGCAGAGCTTTTCAACTGGACATATAATTACAGATATTAAGAACGAGATAACTGAAAATTTTGAAATTCAAAATAACGAGCAGAGCTTTTCAACTGAACGTATAATAATTCCAGATGTAAAGGCCGGAATAACGGAAAATTTTGAATTTCAAAATAACGAGCAGAGAGTTTCTTCCCTAGTGGACACAGCTTTAAATCTTGAATTCACTGGATATAAAACAGACTGTTCTAGGCAATTTGAAAAACCAAAAGTTGAACGGTATATTCCGATCGAACACATAATCATCACAAATGTAAAGGGCGGGGTAATTGACAATGAAGTTGACTTACCTGATGGGCAAAGTGAAATCTTTAACAACCAGCAAGGAGTCTTTAAAGTAAAGGATGAGATTTCAGAAAATGATGTGCATAAAAAATTGGAAATTTTTAGTAATGACCGGTGTGTTTCTAGTCAACTGGAATTAGTTGCAGATGTAAAGAAAGAAATCATGGAAAATGAAATGGATATACATGACCAGTTTGAAATTCAGAAAAATGAAAAATTTTTTACCATCCAACAAGGTATTGTAACAGATGTAAAGAAAGAAACTACGGACAGTGAATCGGACTTAACTGGAGAAATAAATATTCAGCACAAGACGTATGTGAAGCATGAGATAACTGAAAATGATAAGGATGTATTTAGTGATTTGAAAGGTAATCAGAAAAATACGTTTTGTAATGAGACTTTTAATCAAGATAATTACTTGAAAAGTCACAAAAAGAAAAGGATCAGTAAGGAGTTTACCGATAAAATTAATAATGAAAAATCAAAACTTAATGTAAACATTACTAAAAATGAAATTAGTATTTATAAATGCAAGTTTTGTGACAAGACCTTTTATTACTACTCAGCGTTTCTTAGTCATTCGAGAGTTCATTTCATTGGAAAACAGTTCAAGCCCGAGTTTTATAAGCAGACTGTTTATCACAATGAAAACTCTTCCGAACATAAGAAACTCCCTGCTAAAAAAAAGGTCTTTAAGTGCGATATTTGTAATAAGACTTATAGTAAAAAGTGTCGCCTCGGAAAACATATGAACTACCATACTAAGGAAAAGGAATTTAAGTGTGAATTTTGTGATAAGATTTATTATGGGAAAGATAGATTATATAAGCATATAAACTTCCATACTAAGGAAAAGAAATTCAAATGCGAATTTTGTGATAAATTTTTTTATAGGAAAGAATGTTTAATCGGACATTTGAATACTCATCCAGAGAAAGAGGAATTCAAGTGTGAATTTTGTATGCAGACTTTTTATAATAAGGATAATTTTTCTGAACATATGAACCTTCACAAGGAAAATGAGTTGAAGTGCGAATTTTGTGAAAAGATTTTTTATCAGATATGTAAGTTTAAAGAGCATTTGAAAATCCATTCAGAGAAAAAGCAATTCAAGTGTGAATTTTGTAATGAGACCTTCTATCACGTCGACAACTTTTCTGAACACATGAAATTCCATCTATTTAAGTGCAAATTTTGTGATAAGACTTTTGATAATAATTATTATCTCAATATTCATATGAACATACATACTAAGGAAAAGGAATTTAAGTGTGCATTTTGTGATAAGACTTTTTATTTGAAAGATAAACTAAACAAGCATATAAACTTACATACTAAGGAAAAACAATTCAAATGCGACTTTTGTGATAAAATTTTTTATTGGAAATTTCGTTTAATCGGGCATTTGAAAACCCACCTAGAGAAAGAGAAATTCAAGTGTGAATTTTGTAATAAGACTTTTTATCAAAAGGATAAGTTTTCTGAACACATGAACCTTCATACTAAGAAAGAGGAATTAAAGTGCGAAATTTGCGATAAAATTTTTTATCGGAAAGATAATTTAATCGGACATATGAATACCCATCTAGAAAAAAAGGAACTCAAGTGTGAATTTTGTGATAAGGTCTTTTATCGAAATAAAAGATTAACCCAGCATGTAAACATACATACAAAGGAAAAGGAATTTAAGTGCAAATTTTGTAGCAAGATTTTTTATCGAAGGGATAGATTAACCAAACATTCGAATATTTGTGCAAAGAAAGAGTGTGCATAAAAACTTTTGGTATAGTGCTTATGGTGCGGGTAGATACTTATGAGAACAGAAATCATTTGTCTATACCTATAGCGACATGGCATCATCCATACAGAAAAATGAGGAACTAAGAATGATTTTATGTGTTAATATTGAGGAAAGACATTTTTTTCGTTAAGATATATATTAATCAAGAATTCCTAAACCTATACTCCTGAGAAAGAAAATTAGATGGGAATTTTGTGACAAAACATTTTTCAAAATAAGAGAATCACGACTTATCGTCATGATTAGGTGAATTCGTAACCATGTATCCTCAAATCACAATAAAATAAAGGGTTACAATGACAACGATCTAAGAAACCGGAAATTCGGAAAAAAATATGCTTGAAAAAATAAAGTAGCATTTTGTAATTAAGCCAATATTAGAGGCATAAGCACTGCATTAAAAATTTATTGAGTTTCCCTCTAAGGATTAGAGAAACATTCTGACAGTAAATTTAATTTGTACTACATCCTTTTTATTTTTGTTTCCGTTAATAAATATTTTTTCCATCATGATGTCCAAATTTCACTTTGTTTCTATACTTTTTTGTTTATTGAAAAATGAGGCGTTTGCTATCAAAACCAGCTCATTCCATTTTTGGAAATTTTACAGGAGACAAAAAACTTCTCACGTCCACAGTTTTAAAGCTAATTTTTAAAAATTTTCAATTGTAGGTATAACCGCCTAGAATTTGATTTGTTTTTCATTTTCATTCCTGGTGCATTACCTTGGGCGTAGTTACACTAATTAGGTTATTTTTCATGCTTTTTTTTTTCATTTTTTTTGTTCAATTAAGCTGTGTGAAATTGGTTTTTTCCAGTTTACCAGTTAATATTTGTATCTTTACGAGTTTTAAATAAATGACATACATTAACTTTTTCAAATGGTCTGAAATTTCACAGTTGAGATCACAGTTTTCACCTTTTCATCTAATTTTGGGTTGGAATGAGCTGGATTTGAGCTATATCCCTTCGTCAGGTTATGAAGGACCCTCTAAACTTTCAAAATATGCAAAAAAGTGGATTTCAGAAAAATATGGAATGAGCTGGTTTTGTTAGCAAACGTCTCAAATGCTTTCTTTGCATAGTTTTAATGTTTTAGGCAGGGAAATAAAGAAGAAAAATACTTATATTGCTTATTTTATTTTTTATAACTTTAATTATTAAATACGTAATATTAAATTAAATACTGAGCATTAAAATTAAATTACGAGCATGTATTACAAATGTTTATTATCAATAAAATAATTATTTTTAAAAAATTAGCCTTATAAATAATGTTCTGAAACATCAATATGTCCATAGGCGCCGACTTTTATCAAATATTGGGGGGGCCAAGTACTAAACAAAAAATGTATTAGTTATTCTATATAAAAGCAGTCCTTAAACTTTCGATCGCCACTGATGCTAGACATGCCCCCCCAGTTTTGAGCATCCAAGGGCATATTTCTTAAGCACCCCTAAGGAGTAATTTATACGTAAAGTTTTAGATTCCTTAAGAGTAGTACTCAAATTTAAATATTATTTATACTGTTAAAAGTTTACAATTAATCGAAGTATAATGGGGGGTCTGGGGGGTTCCCCCAGAAAAATATTGAAAATTTGCCTCAAAAAACAGTTACAGCTTTTCTTTAGACATTTTTGGTTCGACCAAAAGAGAGAAGTTCCTTGTAAAATATGTAAAACATAGAATTTCTAAGGAAAATATTACAACTAGAGACGTCAAAATTTCGAGAGAGCTAGGGGTCCTCCCCCAGAAATATTTTTGAAATTTGTCTCTTTAAACTAGTGTTATTTATTTTGAAGCTATCAAAAGGTAACTCGCAGAGCCCTAGTCCACTGAAAATAGCGAAAAATAGGGCCGAACCTCAAACAAATTGCAATAGAAGGTTTCTCAACGGTTTTCACTTAGAAATGACCTCAATAATAACATACAAAAAATCGGCCAAAATCGGCCGGGGGGAAGTTTAATTTTTTTTTAATTTTTAAAAAATGGCCGAAAAAAAATTTTAAAAAAAACCAAAACAATAATATAGACATGTGATACATGTTTTTAGGTTATTTTTGAGTTTTAAAACTGAATATTGCCTTTAGTTTTGAAAAAAATTGAAATTTTACTTTTTAAAATTAATTTGAAAAATGAACTATATGAAAAAATTAAAAACCCCCTAAAAACCTAACAAAAACATCCAAAGAGATAAATCCAACGGTTTTCATTTAGAAATGACCTAAATATTAACCTACTAAAATTTAAAATTTTTACGAGTTAAAGAAGTTAAATTTTTTTTCAAATTTCCATTTTTTTTTGCGAAAAATGCATTTTTTTTTCAAATTTGTGCAAAAAACTTTAGAGGCTTTTGAAAAGGTCATTTTTCGGTGGATATTGTCCACAGATAGTTATATAATGGAAAACCGGTGGAATTGACCCTCAATGAATTAGTTAATTATTTTATTTAAAATTTTGAAATTGGTAAAATGTAGTACAAATTTCGAAAGAAGTGAAAAAGGTAATTCTTTGGCATATTAACATCAGAATTTATGTAATTAACAATAAATTATATTAAGAACACATAATTAACAAATTAATTATTCTTTTTAAATTTAAAATTTTAAAAATTTAAAATTTTAATAAATTTTAATGTCATAATATAGGCTTGCAATACATGTTTATAGGTTGATTTTTAATCCTATTACATAAAAAAATATTATCATTGCAATAAAAACTGAAATAGACTTAAAAATTTTAAAATTAAAAAAATTCTTAATTACATCAAACTAGTCTCAACAACTGGAACAAATTGCAATAAACGCTTTTTAAACGGTTTTCACTCAGAAATGACCTAACTAACAACATACTAGAAATCAGACAAAATCGGGCAATGGGAAATTTAATTTTTAATTTTTTTTAACTTTTTAACTGCTAAGGATTAACTGCAAAGATTGAATAACTTGGAAAGAAATTTCAAAATGTAACGAACCTGAAATTGTCTATTAATTTATGCAGTTCTCTTTATTTAATTTGTAAAACGTTACTCCTATTGTAATCTGTGAATTTAAAAAATATATGCATAGGTGTAGGGAATAGTTTTACATTTTAGGGAATAGTTAAAAACTTTTTTAACTCTTTTCAAATTTTACTCCAAAAATATTAAATTTTTCAGCATCAGAATAAAAAACTAACCTAAAAACATGTATTACATGCCTCTAGAAAAAATTTAATATTTTTATTCCAGAATGCCAGTTTTTTTAATTAAAAATTAAATTTCCCATTGTCCGATTTCTAGTAAGTTGTTAGTTAGGTCATTTCTGAATGAAAACTGTTTAAAAAACGTTTATTGCAATTTGTTCCAGTTGTTGAGACTAGTTTGATGTAATTAAAAATTTTTTTTAATTTTAAAATTTTTAAGTCTATTTCAGTTTTTATTGCAATGATAATATTTTTTTATGTAATAGGATTAAAAATCAACCTATAAACATGTATTGCAAGCCTATATTATGATATTGAAATTTATTAAAATTTTAAATTTTTAAAATTTTAAATTAAAAAAAATAATTAATTTGTTAATTATGTGTTCTTAATATAATTTATTGTTAATTACATAAATTCTGATGTTAATATGCAAAAGAATTACCTTTTTCACTTCTTTCGAAATTTGTACTACATTTTACCAATTTCAAAATTTTAAATAAAATAATTAACTAATTCATTGAGGGTCAATTCCACCGGTTTTCCATTATATAACTATCTGTGGACAATATCCACCGAAAAATGACCTTTTCAAAAGCCTCTAAAGTTTTTTGCACAAATTTGAAAAAAAAATGCATTTTTCGCAAAAAAAAATGGAAATTTGAAAAAAAATTTAAGTTCTTTAACTCGTAAAAATTTTAAATTTTAGTAGGTTAATATTTAGATCAATTCTAAATGAAAACCGTTGGATTTATCTCTTTGGATGTTTTTGTTAGGTTTTTAGGGGTTTTTTAATTTTTTCATATAGTTCATTTTTCAAATTAATTTTAAAAATTAAAATTTCAATTTTTTTCAAAACTAAAGGCAATATTCAGTTTTAAAACTCAAAAATAACCTAAAAACATGTATCACATGTCTATATTATTGTTTTGGTTTTTTTTAAAATTTTTTTTCGGCCATTTTTTTAAAATTTAAAAAAAATTAAACTTCCCCCCGGCCGATTTTGGCCGATTTTTAGTATGTTATTATTGAGGTCATTTCTAAGTGAAAACCGTTGAGAAACCTTCTATTGCAATTTGTTTGAGGTTCAACTCTATTTTCAGTGGACTACCCCTAGGAAGGTGCTGGGGACCTTCGGAGGTCCGCGGACCATTGCTATAAAAAACTCAAATAAAAAGCAGCGCAATACTTTTTTTTTAAATTTAATCGAACACAAAAATTTAAATATACCTATCGCGAAGAATGAAAATGGATTTATGCCGCTTTTAAAATCAAAGGCACAGAGCGGTAGCTAGAGTTTTGTTTCGGGAGGGATTTTAACTTAATTTTTTTTCTGAGGTACCTACTTACGAGTACTTTTTTACTTCAAGTGTTAGATGACTTGCACAATTGATATTATTTCGTTGAAATTAATTTCAAAATTTTAAAAACATTGGAAATTCCAAGTGAAGCGATATTTTGAGGGTCCTCCTCCCAAAATTTGGAAATTTCCACCACATAATAGAGTTTTATCTCCTTTTGAAGCCTATTTGGGTTACACCCTTAGAGCAGGGCTCATTTTAAGAAGCAGAATTTTCAAAGAAACCCAGTATATAGTATATAATAAACAGCAAAAATGTTTGGAAATATGTCCCTAAAAATAGTGTTTGAATTCATTTTGTAGACTCTTTCTTCTTATGTTACATAAAAGGAGGACACACTTCAAAAATCACAGACGTTTCAGGGGAAAACGGTACATAATAGATTTTAAAATTTGAGGGGGCTTGGGGGTCCTCCTCCAATTTTTTTTGAAATTTTTACCCTAGAAAGTAGTGTTCTAAGTCATTTTGAGACCCTTTGAGAAGACCAAGTGAACGGGACCAAAAGAACGACGTCCAATACATTGCCTTCTTTTGTTCATGAAAGAAAATATAGGTAGATCTTTACTAAAATATTGGGGGGGCTTAGCCCCCCTTCTTCCAACATTGGGGGGGCTCAAGCCCCCTCAAACCCTATGGAGTCGGCGCCTATGAATATGTCAAGGTTCCAACATCAAAACAAAAATTTTCCCAGGACAAAACAAAGAAAATTAGATCACTTCCCTACAGTTGTATTACGAAATATCCCCGTATACATCTTTCCAATACTAGACAACAACGTTAGTTGATCCTACGCCTACGACTCCACTTACTAATAAACAAAAATTAGTTCCCATCGCGCTGTCTGAATTTCGAGTGAAACAAAGAACTTCAATTTTAAAATATGATTATTTCGTTAAACCCATGTATAAATAGTGACTTTTTATCACAATTCGAGTATCGAAATTCTAATTCCTCCTATCAACCTAACAGGCTTTGTGTGTACCCACTTTCTCCTTCCGCGTAGTGACGAACTGGTTTCGAACGTTGCTGTCGAGTAAACCCAGAGAATCAATAAATATTTCCTAAATTTTCAATTTTTCATAAGAAATTATAAAATATAAAATTATTCAATTAAAAATTGAACAAGACATCAAGTGTAGTCATACTGCCAGGAGGAAGACTTTTTGTCGTCTTACATTTTTGTTTCAATTGTTATGGGGACTGTTTCAGGGATGACGCCAATTCATAAACGACGAACAATCATTTTGTGCAAAATCTGTGTGGCTACCATTTGGTTTTGTACTTATTTCCAAAGTCTTTCTGTCAAAAGTTTTTCTCAAGACGGATGATGCTACATTTCCCAACTTTTTCTTGATGGCAAATAAAAAAAATAGAATGTGAAAAAATATAGGTTTAAAATTACATAGCCTTTCACACCTAAACTGTTCAAGATTAGAAAGTTTTTGGAGGGCAGGAGTAAAAAAAGTTAAACATATTGTGGGGAGGGGGGTTAAAGCATATTTTGCAGGTAAAGGGAAGAAAGAAACCAAAAAAAATTCAAAATGTTATTAAAAATATCTTATGCAGTCTAAGTCTTTATTTTTCTTTCAAAGTTGCATTACAGGCAAGGCTTTTCGTCCATAAAAAAATGTGGTCGGGCAAAAGCGGGTCCAGACAAGATTTTCGCAGTTGGCCACATCCGAGGGTATATGTAATACTTTCCCAATTTTCAGACCCCTTACAAAATGTTTTGAGTTTTAGCATATCAAAGAGTGCTTTTAAGCAGCTTTTTAGGGGTTTATAGTTACTTCAAACATTCCACAGTAACATTTACAAGTTTCCTATCTCAGAGGATATCTAGGGACGTGCCAAACAAAGTTAATGAAAGTGAGAGAAGATTTTTGTTTCGAGAAGTGTTTTGGTCCCCAATTTTTTTTCAAGGTCTTTTCCGAGTATGACATAACTGAAATCTTAAGTGTGAATAAGTTTTTTTTGGTAATCCTTCCTCGAAAGGAAACGGGGGGGGGTCCTCCCCCAGAAAATATTGTGAAAATTGCTTCTAAATGTTAAGCTTTAGCTGACCTTGAGGCCTAATAAACCACAGAATTTTTAAGACAATATCAGGACTTTTGACCGAACGGGATGTTTGACCGAATGGGATGTTTAACCGACAGGACTTTTGACCGAACGGGATGTTTGACGGAACGGCGTTTGACCGACAGGACTTTTGACCAAATGAGGCACTTGACCGAACGGGACGTTTGGCCCCGACAGCTCATTTTGTTCTCTTATTTTTAATATGTATATTCCATTTCAGTTTCATGTTTTTTGACCATTGGTCAAGTGCACTATGTGGCTAAAAAGTTGTTTTAAAATAAATGCTGGAGTTGCTAATTGATATTTTGATTTCCCTGTTGTTATAACATGACTCTTTGGTTCTGGCGGAGATATTAGCATGTGAAAATAGCACTTTTTCAGACCTCAAAAAAAAAAGGTTCGAAAATTTGGAATTTTTTTCAGTTATTGTGTAGCTTTAAGTTTTTTAGTTGAAAAAAGGCAAAACTTAATCAAAATATAAAAAAAACTTGCAATTTTGCAAATTTTTTCTTTTGGCGCGGCCAATTTTTAATTCGCATTTAAAGGGAAAATGTTTCCATGGTTATTGACCAGCACATAATGCATGCAGTTAGAAATGCTCCCAAAAAATGGAGTTATAAAGTCAAAAAATTCTTAAGTTACCAGTGGTCAAATGGGATTGACCAAATATCAGGGACTCCGAAAGAAACAACGGGATAGAAAGAGAAGGTCAAAAATCTGGAAAGAGGGCGAAAAACTGGATTGACCACTGGTAAAGATGATATTGACCCGTGGTCAAGACCTAATGTTGGGCGTGTCAGGCCGTTTGGTTTGAGCCACCACATGACCTACTTTATTACCAAAGCATAGAAGTAGCAAAAAGTTGATCGAACTGACCAATGGTCAGCCAAAACCAAAGAGACATGTTATAACAACAGGAAATTCAAAATATCAATTAGCAACTCCAACATTTATTTAAAACGACTCTTAGCCACATAGTGCAATCTTGACCAGTGGTCAAGCAACATCAACATGAAACTGAAATAAAATGCTCATAATAAAAATAAGAGACCAAAATGAGCTGTCATGACAAAACGTGCCGTTCGGTCAAAAGTCCTGTAGGTCAAACGTCCCGTTCAGTCAAAATTCCTGTCGGTCCAACGTCCCATTCGGTCAAACATCCCGTTCGGTTAAAAGTCCTGTCGGTCAAACATCCCGTTCGGTCAAAAGTCCTGTCGGTCAATATTGTCCCGTTCGGTCAGTCCTGTCGATCAAACGTCCCGTTCAGTCAAAAATCCTGTCGGTCAACATCCCGTTCGAGCAGGTAGTTTTTCGGTCATTTGGTGTTCGGGAAAGAGGCACTGGTCTGGGCGTGTCTCGATAGACCGACATCCATCAGACCGAAGCTCCTTTTTTTCGATCGCCACCTCACCGAAAGACAATTTGCTCGAACGGGACTTTTGACCGAACGGGGCGTTTGACCGACAGGACTTTTGATAGAACGGGTCTTTTGACCGAACGGGGCGTTTGACCGAACGGCTCGTTTGACCGACAGGAGGACTTGACCGAACGGGTCCCGTATTAAAAACTAGAGACCAAAAGGAGTTGTCCGGAACAAATGTCCTGTTCGGTCAAAAAATCGTTCAGTCAAACGCCCCATTCGGTCAAACGCCCCGTTCGATCAAAAGTCTTGTCGGTCAATCGTTCCGTTCGTCAAAAGTCCGTTCGGTCAAACACCCCGTTCTCGCGGTCAAAAGTCCTGCTTTGCTCAGCAAAAAGAGGCAGAACAAACCAATTTCTCCATAGACTAGCATTGTGAGAGTTGGACTTTTGCTCGTTTAAGGGATTTTATTCAAGATATTTTTTTACATAAGGTGTCTTTTCTAGTGATGGGCAGGTATCGATACCAAATACTTAAGTAAGTACTCGATACCTATAGGTATCGAGTGTATTCGATACCCACAAAAGTATCGATACTTTATTGACATATTTCGTTTTAAATTTTTCAATGAAGTAATCTTTATAATACCTACTGTAGATCAAACGCAGCCTGTTTCCGTTTTCATTTTGCAACGCTCAAACCCAAGTCGTTATCATCCGCGAGAGAAATTTGACGCGGCAAGGTTTTTCCCCCGCCAAATCCTTCGCCTCTATCCACCTCCAGGCCCGTAGCTACGGGGCTTTTTGATGGATCGCTTTCAGTTTTTTGAATATTAGTCTGATTATGGATAGGCCCTAAAAAAATTGTCCCTTCAGGTTCATTTCCCGACATTGAAAAAAAGTACTCGATACCTAAAATTACTCGATACCTATAAGTATTCGATACCAAAGTATTCGATACCTATAAGTATTCGATACCTAAAATTATCGATTTTGCCCATCACTAGTCTTTTCCTACTAAATTGATCGCCAGATGGCGTTAGTAATACTGGTAGTTAACACGTGATCATTACGTGCATGTGTCTCCGCGCAGACACCGGCGCAAGTTTAGCACTGCTGATGCGCCAAGTTTTTAGCGATAAAAATCAATATATAGTAACCCCAACTAATGTGAAAGGAATTAATATGTGGCTTCTAAATATGGCGCCAAATAGCCAAAACTCGCCAACCATCAGCAGTTCTAAACTTGCGCCCAGAAACTAACCTCGATAAGGTGTGGTGTGCTGGTGTGATGGCCAGTGGCACGCTTACCATATGTCGGATCTTGGATCTAGTATTTTTAAAATTTATTAAATTAATAATAAAGGAAGGCCGCAGGAGAAAATAATAAAAAACTGAGAGAATTCTTTTATAGGTGACGCTAAAAGCATATGACGAAGTTTGTTCTCTGTGACCCCTTTTTTTGTTTTGTTTATGAGTTGAGAAGTTGTTTTCTGCATTGTTCAATGTTCAATGTTTATACTTTATTTCCTGAGTACCTAGCGAAGAAAAGCCAAACGCGACAAAATTAATGTGTATCAAATAAATGACCTAATTTCATTTATAAGGTGACACATTAGTTCTTAGAAAGGTAATTAAAAAGTAACCTGTGGATTTTTAATCCCTTTTGCTTTGAAATAGTCTAAAGAATAGAACTAGAAAGGGGCATTACAAACCTAACGTAATGGCTTATAACTGTTAAATTCTTTTAAGTGCAATATCCAATATATTGAAAGTTGATGCGAATTCTAATTTTGACCCATAAATCTAAATCGCTAGCTTAGGTTGCAATGGGCAATACCCGCATTTATCTAAAACTGTAATAAAATGCATTTTTCCAGTAAAAGAAATCGTTTTAAACTTTTAAATTCCAAAATGGACATGATAAGTTTTAAAAAAATGTATAGGGTTACTGAATTTTTTAATTTTAACAATCCGGGCCAATCGTCAAGGGTTGGGGAAAGTTAGGCAATTAAATGATTATCCCTAGTGTAAAATGCTTAGTAGGGCAATTCCATGAAACATGGGACACAGAGTTGAAATCCCTTTCCCAAGGAAAATATCTCATTTTAACCCTATATATTTTAAAATATGGTTACATTTAATTGAAAAAGGTTTGGGAATATTGTTACACACAGTTCTGCAACAGTCAAAAATTATTTTTTGTTTTATGAGAAAAAACGTTCCAAAATGCATGTTTTTTCTAATTTTTTCAGCAAGAATTTAGTGAAATTCAAAGCTCTGTGTAACTTTAAATATTAGAATATGTTTAATATTTATACATACATTCTAAAGAGTTTTCAATAATTAAACAGGTAACATAATTTATTTTACAAATTGTTTTCATAAAAAAATTAGTAGAGCAAGAACTGAAGGTTGTTTTGAAATGTAACATGAGTCACAAAACTAGGTAACGCAGGGGTCGATCCAGGCGAAAATTGGGGCCGTTTTGCGGCCCCTTCACAAAAATTAGCTTCGATAAAACGGCCCCTTCACAAAAATAAACTTCCAAAGAACGTCCCCTTCACAAAAATAAACTTCGGAAGAACGGACCCTTCACAAAAATAAACTTCGTAAAATCGGCCCTTTCACAAAATTTCTAGTGACAAAAATTTACCACTTCCAAATTTCAAACGAAACCCTTCAAATTCTCCGAAACGAACGCGATTCTCGGTTGAGAAAGAACTATGGGAAGAACCATACAATCCATAGATCGACGAAAACAGCAGATAGATCGATGAAAACAGCAGTTTGCGTTTTCAATCCGGCAACCCTATGCTCTCGGATTGTCTGTAAAATTTGCGGATTTCAGCTAAGTTTTACGGATCAATTCTAAATTTTTATGGAATCCACGTTTTTTCCTATTTATCCTTCTTAGAAACGTTTACAAATCTAAAAAATTGTGATTTTTTGCGAAAGTTTCCATTTTTTTTTTCGCGGAATGTTCTGTTTTTTCCGCAACCCATTCCTTGTAGAACCACGGGCGTGTCGGCTTTTCTCGTGTCCGTATTGTAATGAAAGAAAAACCCCAACGTTAACACATAGTCAAAAGTAAACATGTCCGATGTTCAGAATCTCTATCTTGAAAGCTAAAAAGTTGCGATTCTTCGTGGAAGTCCCGTTTTTTCCGCGACTGCTTCCATCGGGCCTCGGCGCCTAACTCGCGACGTAATTGGAACCAATACCAATTACATGCGTTATCGCGATATTAGTCGGTATTTCAACTTATGAGGATTTTCTAGAGTAAAGTAGTACTATAGAGTACTAAAAATATTTCTAGTATTATATTTATTCGATTTAAAGAATGTAAAGATAAAATAGTGAATCAAAAATTCTAGGTTTTACATAAAAAATATATTTTTCACAAAAAAAAATTCCATTTTCACAAAAATAATTTCAGTTTCACAAAAAATAATTTCATTTTCACAAAAATTAAAAAAAACAGGCCCCAAAAATTAAAACCTGGATCGACCCCTGTAACGTGAGTCACGTTTAATTGCAGCTTATGTTTATTAAAGGGCCATTCCATGGTTACGGACGTAACAAATAGAAACTTTTGAGGCTTTATAAATAATGAAAAAATTAATTGTAAACTATGGTATTTTTTTTCTAAACATATCAGAGGTAGATTAATAAAATATTAAATTATGACAACTGAACAATAGTTCTAAAATTTTTAAAAAATTTAAAACTAAGTGTTACGGACGTAACTCGCAGAACTGTCTATATTTCACTTTTCAAAGTTATTGACAAATACCTGTGAATTTTATGGTAAAATTTAAAAAAATTTTCTCAGTAATTCATTATGAAGGTTTATAAAATTTAAAAAAAGTGATTGTAGAAGCAAATATTTAATTATTTATTAATCTATGGCCTAATTAATTTGTTACGGACGTAACACTCGGTTGTTACGGACGTAACATTTCTGATTTATAACTCATTATTAATGAAATAAAATAATTTAATTGTTCAATATAAAATTATTTATCAAACAAAATACTATTATCAAATGATTGGAAATTTTTTTTGGTAAGAATTGTTTTTATAGACCACATAATAAGATTTTGAGAAAACGTTAAAATAACCTTAGATTACGTAGCGTAATTTGCATTATTTTACTTATTTTTACTTTTATAAAACTAAAATGATTATTTTTTGCTTCTAGTCTCATGTTTAAACACAATTGCAATGTATTTATCAATTGTTTTAGTGAAATAGCTTTTTCCATGGCCTAAACTGATTTATAATGAAATTTCTTCAAACGTTTTACTAATCAACTGCTGACTGACAGCATTTTTTTTTCACATAATTGACAAATAGCAATAAGGCTTTTCTTTTCTATTGCTTTGACATTAAAAATCTTATGCCTTTTATTAAATGTTATCTTTTTTTAAATACTCTTTTCCTTTTATTGCTCATTTGTGGCTTAATTTGGGGAAAAAGAGCAAGATAAAAATTGAAAATACCCATATTAGAACAAAAAAGTCCAAAATCACATTCCTTACCCTTATAATATGAAAAAAGACATGTTGGCTAAAAAAATATGGAATATAGGGGATTTTCGGTATCCTAATAGAAAAATTAAAAATCGGATGTTACGTCTGTAACAGTCATAAATTTTTTTAATATTTATCAAAAATTCATGTAATAGTGTTAAAAGCATGTTTATATGATTTATAAAGAGAAAATATGGTTAAAATTTGATTGAGATTACCAGTGAGTTTGCAGAAATTACTATTATCTGTTTTCATGTTACGGACGTAACATAGGGACATAACATAATGAATTTAAAATTTTTAATTATTATATTAATATATCGTAAAATTTTATTATCTTACCTATAAGTAGAATTGTCAGAGATAAAAACTAGCCCCAATTAAATTTCTACAGGTTATTTTTAATATCAGCAAGCCTAGTCAAACTTTACTAACTTTATGTGGAGTATTTTCAATTTTGTAATGTTCCACTATTTTGGCCTAAAACTCTTATTTATAACTTATTTTTTGATATTTAAAGGATATTTTAGAAAAATTCAACTCTTAAGCTTTAAAATGATGCATTACATCATAGGTTTTATTAACTTTAAAAAATTGGTACTTTGGTTTCATTATTCATGGAATGGCCCTAAAATCATATTAGATTTGTTATATTGAAGATTTTTGAAAGCCTCAAATGTTCTGAACATTTTGATGTATTTATTAATTTTTTAAATATTTTATAAGGGGAAAAAATTGAGCTTTTTTTACGATTAAAAAAAACAATGTCTTTTTTGGGTAACGTGAGTCACACTGTTAAAAACACTGCTGTGCTTTTTATCATCAATGAGGAAGTTGCATGAATTTTTTTTATTTTTTTAATCGATTCCTCTTGAAAAAATAAGCAATTACCCAAAATTTGAGGCCGATCGAGAAATTTTTTGATTGCCAAAAAAACTAACAAAAATACCCTTTTTAAAAGCGCGCGAAAACGCCAAGAGTTTGGATGTGACGTCATCTTATACTAAACATTGTTGTAAAGCAATTAGTCCGAGAGCTGGCTACATGAGAGTTTAACCGGAAAAACATGTTTCTGAAAATTTTATAATAGATTGGGCACTTCTTAATAAACAAAATTCGCTCGGTCAGCCTGCGCAAAGCGGTTGCTTTCGAGGGATCAGCTCGGGTCAAAATAGCCAAAAATTGCATCGAGTTTAACCGGAAGAACGTATACATGATTTTTACGTCATTCGAAAGGCTTCGACACCCTGAACACAAATATGCTGGTCAGCCGGCCGAAAGCGGTTGCTTTCGAGGGGTCAGCTTGGGTCAAAATAGCCAAAAATTGCATCGAATTTAACCGGAAAAACATATACATGATTTTTACGTCATTCGAAAGCTTACGACCCCCTGAACACAAATATACTGGTCAGCTGGCCAAAAGCGGTTGCTTTCGAGGGGTCAGCTCGGTTTAAAGTTGCAAAAACCCTATTCAAACCTATGTAATCATTTTTGCGGAAATTTCATTGTTGTGTAAAGCACTATCATTATGCTTAAATTGAGAGTCCAAGATGACGGTGGTGTTTTGAAAGTGGTGGATTTTCCCCTGAAGGGATTTTTTAGGAATTTTGGAATATCGATCAGGACACTATCTTCTACGTTCCCACCAATTTTCAGCTTGTTATTTTTAGTTTCTACCAACATTTCAACCCAGCAAATAATTTATTCAGTAAATATTAATAATAATTAAATTAAGTTTTTCATTTCGAACTTTTTCACGTTGTCACTTAAAATTCACATTATTAAGCAATTCAGGACAAAAACGAACTCAATCGGGTTCTTGGTTCAGTCGTTATGCTTGAAAACTCAATCCAAGATGGCGGTGGTTTTTCCAAAATGGCGGATTTTCTCCTACACAGAATTTTTGGAAATTTCAGGACATCAATAAGGACATTATCCTCTACATTTCCACCAATTTTTAGCCTGTTATATTGAATATCCGGGTCAATATGGACTAAGTGGATTGTTTAAATGTGGCGTGGTGAAAAGTATCATCTTTTTGCACTGCGCGCACAATATCTCTGTAACTATTCAATCAAATTGTCCAAAACTTTTACAGTATCTTCCTTGCATATGTATCTTCAAATTAATGTACGGGTTTGAAATATTGATCAATGCATTCCAATTTGCAAACAATTAAAATCAGGGGTTTTTTTTCTCAAAATTTGAAAATTTAACTTTGAAAATTTTAATATTGGTGAAATAATTTAAATAAGTTTTTCGTTCTTCGTTAATTTAAAGATACATGTCTTTTGAATGTTCAGAAAAAGAAACAGCGGAGAAATATAATTTACTTTTCTTAAAAAGCTGCGCGCAGTAAAAAAATGGCCTAAAAACTACCAAGTACTTAAAGCGATTTTTCAAACACAAATTACTTTTAAAAATGTTTTGTTAGATAAGTTTTGAATAAAAAAGTATTTTCGAAATAATTTCTCCAAAAATCTCATTGAAAGAAACATTTGTTAAAGAATTACATCATCTTAAAAATTCTTGTAGACTATCTCCATTTCAGACATCCCAATGGGAAAACCCATACTAACGATTTGAAAACTAAGATATTTTTAGAAAGTTGGTCGCTGCAAGTATGTCTTTTATAAAAAACAATAAACAGGATTACATAGGTTTGAATAGGGTTTTTGCAACTTTGACCCGAGCTGACCACTCGAAAGCAACCGCTTTCGGCCGGCTGACCAGTATATTTGTGTTCAGGGGGTCGTAAGCTTTCGAATGACGTAAAAATCATGTATACGTTTTTCCGGTTAAATTCGATGCAATTTTTGGCTATTTTAACCCGAGCTGACCCCTCGAAAGCAACCGCTTTCGGCCGGCTGACCAGCGTATTTGTGTTCAGGGGGTCGAAGCCTTTCGAATGACGTAAAAATCATGTATACGTTCTTCCGGTTAAACTCGATGCAATTTTTGGCTATTTTGACCCGAGCTGATCCCTCGAAAGCAACCGCTTTGCGCAGGCTGACCGAGCGAATTTTGTTTATTAAGAAGTGCCCAATCTATTATAAAATTTTCAGAAATATGTTTTTCCGGTTAAACTCTCATGTAGCCAGCTCTCGGACTAAATGGAGTTGATGGTATTATTGTTGACGTCATCTTATAGTTTTAACAATAAACGTTTTCAGTCACGTGTTTTTTTCTCGACTTTTAAATTAAAATATTTAATTACCTGTACATTTTTTTGAAAAACTGACTAGATATTTCATTTTACCATACAAAAAACCATACGGAACACTTGTTTGTTTTTGAAAATCTGACACATGCAACTTCCTTATTGTTTTAACTGATGGAAGATTTATTTTGTTTTATAGAGCTGATTCATTTAATAATGTGTCTTTTTAATGACAAAATTTAAATATTTTCATTACATAAACAGCAATTAGGAAATCAAAATATGTGGCAGAATGTAATGTGAGTCACATGGAATGGCCCAGTAAAGCAACCCTAGATTCCATTACGATGTTCTCCATTTTTCCGTACCGTGAAGTGCTTTCTCACCAATTCCATGCATTGGCAAGAAAGCATTTGGCTAAGAAGTCACCATGGCTGGGATTCTTAAAATTTACCAAATTTAATGTACTCGATATTTTAAAATTAAAAAAAGTTAAGGTTAATATTTCTAAACTGGTGCGGTGCCACACTTTTGACAACGCTAAAAATACTTTAGATCCTATCTTGCCAAGGCAAAAAAGACTCGAAGGGTTGCAACGGAAAAGAGTGATCCTCCTGCTTCTCCAATGGGTTTGTTATACAAATGCATTGTTTGTAAGTGGTTTGTAAAGTATTACAGATCTTATTAACATCAGAAGAAAAGAAACCGGTTTTCATACAAGAGTCAACTTCTCCTCTTTTGCAGCCTGTAAAGGAAGTGCTAAATAATAATGAATTTTTGGTTTCCTATATATTTTTTACCTTATGTTACCTGAGTTTGTAAAAAATTTCTAGAAAACTATCAATGCATTATAAATGAACTGAACCAAATTATCTTTTCTATGCATTTATTGAAATTCCACTCTGAAAAAAAATTTTAAGTTTAACTGCATTAAATTTTGGAAAAATAAAGAGTAATTGGAGATAGATAAAAAAATTTAGTGTAAAAAGAATGCTTAAAAGTTGTTTGTTTAACAGTTTATAAAATTAGTATTTATTCCATTATATTATAAACACAAAAGATTTTAGGGGCTATAAACTAGAGTACTAACGTTCAGGAGGGTGGCTGAACTGTTGACAGGCTGATATGAAAGTACCAAACTAGTTTATTGTGAAAGAAATGGGAAAAAACCCAACAAAATACTTTTATATATATATATATTTTTTTTTTTGCAAGTTTTGAGTGTGTTTATTAAAATCTAATTTGGTATATGTCCTAGATTCAAAGATGATGAAATCATCCAAGGTAGCAGCACATCATAACGTGAGGATGCACAAGCCATCTAGACTCTCACCTATGAGAAAAGATCTCATGATGAAAAAGCCATCTCATTCAAGCTCTATGCGTATGAATGTATCTTCAAGGTAGTTTTTTATTGTATTGAGTTTTAAAAACTATGAATGAAGAGCATGTGTTCAGTGTTAATTTGGAAATCAAATGTGTAGGTTTATTGAAGCTTTTTTTTTTCATTTTGAAGTGAGGAGATAAAAAAATGAATTGGTCAGTTTTATATAGGGAGAAAAAGCTTAAGTTAAAAAAATTACTATTTTAATTTTGTAAATTTTTATGACTGAAATTACATGTTCCTAGTTAAGTATTTAGTGTTCATGGCTTCTCATGTCATGACTAGCATTGAGGTTTCTAGAAATGCCAAGAAATTTAGGTTCTTACGTATTATGCCATCGACTGTGACGCTGAATCAGAAAACATTATCAAATCCCATTGACTGTTCTATAGCTGCAGTGTTGCCTGACATTTGGACGAAAAAGTCGCGGATTAAAGTCCTAAAAGTCGTGGATTTGAAATTTTCATAGTTCCCCCAGATCCCCAGATTTAAATAAATCGTAATATTGTAGTCACACAATTTTAACAAAGTTAATGAATTATTTTTATGTACACCACTAGAACTTTAAAAGATACTCTTTAAAATTTTTAAAAGCTATTTTAACTAGAGTAAATCTAATTTTAAAAGTAATTTTCTTTCATAAATCAAACTATGATAATAAAATATCATTAGAATGTTTTAAGGGGCCATTCATTAATTACGTAAGGATGATTTTGGCAATTTTTGACCCCCCCTCCCCCCATGTAAGGGTACGTAAGATTTTTCAAACCCCTCCCCCCCTATTCTTACGTAAGATTCCATTATTTTTTCAAAACAATAAAATGTTAGAAAACTCTCCGTTTGACGTAAATCAAAGATTTTTATTTTTCAACAGATAAGTAATATTCTTGCTGTCAACTACATATTACTATTATATTATTATCTCTTGATTAGAATAATTGGAATTTGTTTATATTAACTAGGAAAATCTTACGTAAGAATTGGTTTGACCCCTCCCCACCCCCCAAGTAAGGGTATGTAGAGATTTTTCCAACCCCCCCTCCCCCTCGGGACCCTTACGTAATTAATGAATGGCCCCTAACCTTCCATTAGTTAGATACATTGTGAATCTAAAAACAACTTAGTTGAAAGTGATTCCCTGTATTGCTATTTGGAAATGAACCCTTACATAATATAAATATTAAATTATTTTGAAAACCTTATAAGAATATTCTTAGTACTCTTTAAATAGCATAGCTTGAGTTCACACTACCTATCGGGAGTTAATCGGAAAACTCTTGCCCTCATTATCTACCCTCCTTCTTCTCTTCCTTCTCCTCTTTGGTTCATCAGATATCCAGGGCTATGAGGCAGGGTGTGAAAAGGAGTTATGAGAGACAGGATACTAACGACTTACCTCACCACACTAGTAGTGTGCCTTTGAAGTAGCTGCGTCAATTTTTTCCAAAACTCTAAAAGTCGCAGGTTAAAAATGTTGTAGCTTCAATTTAATTTTTAAGTAGCCCAAAAGTAGCCTGTCAAACAACTTAGTTGAAAGTGATTCCCTGTATTGCTATTTGGAAATGAACCCTTACATAATATAAATATTAAATTATTTTGAAAACCTTATAAGAATATTCTTAGTACTCTTTAAATAGCATAGCTTGAGTTCACACTACCTATCGGGAGTTAATCGGAAAACTCTTGCCCTCATTATCTACCCTCCTTCTTCTCTTCCTTCTCCTCTTTGGTTCATCAGATATCCAGGGCTATGAGGCAGGGTGTGAAAAGGAGTTATGAGAGACAGGATACTAACGACTTACCTCACCACACTAGTAGTGTGCCTTTGAAGTAGCTGCGTCAATTTTTTCCAAAACTCTAAAAGTCGCAGGTTAAAAATGTTGTAGCTTCAATTTAATTTTTAAGTAGCCCAAAAGTAGCCTGTCAAACAACTTAGTTGAAAGTGATTCCCTGTATTGCTATTTGGAAATGAACCCTTACATAATATAAATATTAAATTATTTTGAAAACCTTATAAGAATATTCTTAGTACTCTTTAAATAGCATAGCTTGAGTTCACACTACCTATCGGGAGTTAATCGGAAAACTCTTGCCCTCATTATCTACCCTCCTTCTTCTCTTCCTTCTCCTCTTTGGTTCATCAGATATCCAGGGCTATGAGGCAGGGTGTGAAAAGGAGTTATGAGAGACAGGATACTAACGACCAGGGCCGGACTGGCCCAGGTGGCCGGGTGGCGATCGCCACCCTGACGGGGGCCTTATGAAAAAGGGGGCCCTAATCAAAATTAAGATTTTTCAAAAAATAAGTTCAAAAGGTGAGAGGGCCGCCGAAATGGTGACAGAAGCAATGGGTCCCGGTGGTCCAAGGGGGCCCCGAGAGACAGAGAAATGTAGAATTTCTTTTCACATTTTCATGCTTCGGTCAATTCCCTTTGATTTCGCTGCCTTAGCTTAAACAAACAGTATACCCGCCTGGGGGGAGAAACCACCTGTTATCTTCAGGGATTGGACTTGCCCAGGGCCCTCATTTCAAAGGGGCCCCCAAAAATGTTTAAAAGCTAAGAAAATGAGATAATGTAAATAAATTTATTAACTTATAAATTTAATTATGAACTTTTCAAATAAAGAATTTTTACGAAAAGCTAACACAAGGATTAAAGATGATTGATTTTGCTATTTTAAGTCAAGTAAATTTAAATTTTACTTTAAGACATGTCGAGGGCCCCAAGCGAGTCTTTTGCCCCGGGCCCCCAAACTTGTAAGTCGGGGCCCTGATCGGCGTTTATATTTTTATCTACATAATTACAATTGGATTTTATGATTTGATATTTGTAGGACATGTAACTTAAAAATCCTCCCATTTTTGTTCAAAAGGGTTTAAAGCCGTTTTTTAAAAACTTTCTACTCTCGTAGATTCTGTGAAAAAAATTCATTGAAAGTTTATTATAACATTCTTTCTCCCTCACTTTCTTGAAGAAAAACTAAAAGTAATAGAAGAGCTACAGACTTAAATTTAACTTTTATAATTTTTATAAAAATGAACGGAAAACTTTTCTGCTAAATACGAATATTTCATTTAAATTGAAAAAAGGTAAAATATCAATTTAAAAATTAATCTCAAAAATTTGATAATCGAAGAAATTAAAACATAGCTCAAAACCACAAAATAACAGCAAAAGAAGTTATTCACATGTTTTTCCCTTAGAAATAACCTAAATAATGACACACTAAAATTGGTAAAAATCGGACAAGTAAAAATATTTAATTTTTTCAATTTTATTTAGTCTTAAAATTCAACCTTTTTTTAACTCCTGTTTCCCCCGTAGTGATGAAAGCTTGCCCTCGAAGTGTAGGTAAATTTCTGATATCCTACGTGACGACTCTAACTACGTTAATAGTAATGAGCGAGCAGCAAGTATTAAAAAGCTCTCCAAACGAAACCGAGGTCACGCGGTTCACGCTACTGGGGTGGGGGCTGTGGGGGCCAATCCTTTCTGCCCCCAGTTCTTGTTTATTTCCTGCTGGGAGAGGAATGTGCGCGGGGCTTCTATCAACGATGCATGTGTTTTCAGGTCGAATTCGAGGAAAGGGTCCATCCTTCTGCAATACTACCCTATTTTTTGTTTAGTTAAAGGACAACTGGACTGGCATGACCCAAGTGGACATCCGGGGATTTTTTTGGGAGAATGAACGTAGTGTAATCTTGCAGAGAGGATGGGGATGGAAGGAAGGTCAGTGGGTGGTGTGGTTGCAATTTCCTCCCTGAGATTAGCGTTCTCTAATATGATTTTCTTCTCCATTCAGGATTTTTGAAGGTGAGTGTTGCGATATTTTCACTTTAGTAAGTGATGCGTTTGTGGGCAGATTTAGGTGTTGAACTCAGGGGTCATTCTGGAAACCTTGAGAGCGTAAGCTGTCCCTGATGGCTTTGAAAACATGATTTTCCCTTATAAAAAAGAAATTTTCTCAAAAAGTTGAGGAATTTTCTCCCTTAACCCCTCTTAGATTCGCCCATGGTTGCATTGATAACTTTTTGTGTTCTTTCAATGGGCACTATGTAATGTTCAAAGTATAAAAAAGGCATTTAATTAAAAATCAAAAATTGTTTTAGTCAAAATATGTGAAATTTTATTTATTCTCTTATTTAATAACTTTGGACTAGTAAAGGTAAATGGCTAATTAGAAAGCAGTTTCTTAACACTATTTAGCGTCAAAAGTTCAAAATAAGTATTGAGAAATTAACAAATGAATACCAGTTACCAGAGAAAACATTTTTTAAAACATTCAAATTTGTAAGTTGCTAGATTTGGTAAATTTCAAATTTAAACTGAGTTTAAAACTCTAGAATATCAAAATGTAGCCACTTCTCTTAATAACCAAGGTTGCTTATGAGAAATAGTCAATTGGTAATAATTTCATAATATTAAGGGATCAATTTAAATATTTTTGCTGTTGTTTAACAAGGAGAATTTCTCAAAAATATTAAATTAAGTTAAACTGTTTTGTAGGGGGAAGGATTTTTCTAACTCAGATTGCTAATTTTTTAAAGAATTTTAAAAAAGAATATATTGAGAAAGAAGTTAATCAACTGCCGTCCCAGACAGTCTAAGATTCCTCTTTCTTTGTCGAAGGTTTTTCCGTGTTTTAATTTTAAATTCTCATATTTAATTTAAAACACTTAATGAAGGTTTTACAATTAAATTTAAAATACTAAAAAGTGTTAAGTGGAGTGCAAAAAAACGAAATTTGAATAATAAAATGCTATAGCTCGGAAAAGTTGCCATTATGTGGTCAGAAACTAAGTCCAAAAATTTTAAATCGATTAATAAGATGATAAGGAAGTTGCATGTGTCAGATTTTCAAATACAAACAAGCGTTCCATATGGTTTTTTGTATGGTAAAATGAAATATCTAGTCAATTTTTCAAAAAAATGTACAGGTAATTAAATATTTTAATTTAAAAGTCGAGAAAAAAACATGTGACTGAAAACGCTTATTGTTTAAAGATTTCAACAATCATACCATCAACTCCATTGCTTTCCAACAATGTTTATCGTATGATGACGTCAACATTCGTTGTTAATTTTTTGGCAGTCAAAAAATTAAGACTGGAAGAAAGAGTGAGGAAAGAAAATGAAATACTTTTTTACTAGCTTATATCATGTTACAGCATAGCATTATCTTCACAGCAGTGGTTCCCAAAGTGGGGGAGTACCTTCCCTCAGACAGTGTTGAAGAGTTCTAGGGGGCGATGATGATTTGATAGAAAATCTAGAAATCTTTTTGATAAAAATCGTTTTACAACTTGCTAAAACTCAAAAAATTTCTCGGGGAAGGACCCCCGGACCCCCTTTTATCAATGGATGGAGATATAAATGATTTAAAGATATTTTTAAGATGAAAGTAGGAAATTTTCAGGTAGGGGTACTAAATTTCCTTCGACTTAACAAAGCCCTGTTAATAAACCTAAATACATTGATAAAAACTCTTTTAAGTAAGTGTCTAAAAATAATAATTAAAATCCATGTGATATTGGAATGAAGGAGAAACAGATAATGTTCTCCTAGTAATGTGGCCCTACTAATTTTCAGCCACCGGGGCCTTCTACCTGCCAGTCCGGCCCTGCTAACGACTTACCTCACCACACTAGTAGTGTGCCTTTGAAGTAGCTGCGTCAATTTTTTCCAAAACTCTAAAAGTCGCAGGTTAAAAATGTTGTAGCTTCAATTTAATTTTTAAGTAGCCCAAAAGTAGCCTGTCGCCCAAAACTAAATTTTTTTCGCAACAGACCTACAAATGGAACCCAATCTGGTAACCGTATCGCTAAATTTAACGGCTGCTGAACGTTATAATACATAAGTACCAAAATTTAGATAATTTAGAAAAGGGTCTAAGCATTTCATGTGTTTTAGCATTATTTCAATTTAAGATTAATCTGAGCTGTATTGATTCAAAAATATCCTAAACTATCTGCAGCGTAAACAGTAATGAATTGTTCTAAAAATAAAAATTTTCACTCAATGAAGAAAAGCCTAACTTTATTCTGCTAAATTCATTATATAGTGGTGCATTTCTTTATTGAATATCTAAGTTTTCTCTTTAGACCTCCCCCAATGAAGCACCATCTGTCGCCTGGAATGAAGCGATCGCCCAACACGCCTCCTGGTAAAAGCATGCATTCTCAGCGATTGCGGTCTATCCCTTCTTCACCGCACAGATCGCTTCCCCGCCAATCTCTGCAAGGCCCACCGATGCCTCTGGACAGGTATCTTTCTTGATCTGGTCCGAATCTCCAGATGTCTCTGGAAACACACAAGCTTCAGAACCAACAGATTCCCAAAGATTAGGGTGCGTTTTGTCAGATGAAGCCTCAAGGCTTTCTTGTGTCACGCAGAAAGTTTGATCCTCATTCATCAAATTTGCATCATCTTTTTGCTTGCCTGATGTTTTCCACTCCTAAGAATTACACAATATTACGTTTATTTAGTGTTGAAAACACCAAACTACTACTACTACACAAAAACACCAAGCTACTGTTGCCCAATAGGATTTTTTAGTTTTACAACTTTATAGCTTGTAAGCTGATTTCTAGGGAAAACAAACCTACATTTTCAATAATATCAAAGCATAAACAAAAATTTTTCAGAAGAAAGTTGATGTTTCTATTAGCGAGTGAAATCACTCAGAAGGATATGTTAGATTGTATTAATTTGTAAGTTGAAGAAAAGTAACCTCTTTTTTAAAGAATTGAAAGAATTATCTAAAAAATTCTTTCATATTTGATTCCTTTCAGTTTTTGATTACCTTTGGGTACTATAGATCCAAATAGTGTTTGTGTGAGGAGATTTTCCTACAGTCGAATCTTCCATATTCTTTTTGAATACCGTAAAAAGGATTTTCCTGGAAAAATTAATAGGAAAGTAAACTAAAACAACTTATAGAAATCATTTAAAAAAAATTTTTCTCGAAAATATTTCATCATGATGCAATGGTTGTATGTTGAGCGTTGCGGTTAAATTTTAAGAACTCTTTTCCTGACTTCCCTCTGCTTCTGAGAAACTACATGCCTTCTACTTTTTATTTTTGAAGAAAGCAGAAATTTATATATCAACTGTCTGTTTCATTTTCTTGGAAAAGATAAGGTTACCTGCTATAAAAGCAGGTGCCTAACTTCTGAAAAACTTCAAAACAGTATAATGTGATATAAAAGAACCAATTTCGAGGAAACTCAACTTTCAGGTAATTCAAAAGATAATATCTACAGGACTTCTATGTATAAAAATTGTCACTGCTGCAAAGAGAAGTTGGAACCATCAGTCCAAGGAATCAAATCAAAACACAATGAGAAAAGCTGGAATAAATCATCTGTTAGAAGAAAAATTCACCAATGAATAATTAGAGAATGGGTTACTTTTGCTAGAACAAGGAGCTGAGTGGTTGGAAACCAGATCAATTCGGATCATTCAAAAGATATCTTCTGGAGGATAACCTTCTCAGTTGGATTTTATACAACAGCTGGAGTAGCTGAATGTTGTTGTTGTTGTGTGCCATTTGGAATACCTAAGCTCCACAAGGATTCAAGGCAAAGGAGGTGCGGCTCCTGAGAAAGTGAGGCCCTGGAGTAGCTGAATGTTTGATTGGAAAACATGGTCATCACACCTTTTGTATCTTTTCATTCGTTCAATAATTGCAAAGATTTTCTAGTGTGTGTCCCTTTAGTCAAGATTTGAAAAACTCCATCTCAAAGACTTAACATTTCTTCCTCAGAAAAATTTCTGAATTTTCACATTCAAGGAAATAGCAACTGCATTTTTTGAAAATCTCATAACAAATAGCAATGAAGGAAAGAAATAAAAGAAAATGGAGGCTTCATCTTGAAATTCATATGTAGAAGGATCCTACTACTCAAGAAGTACTTACAAGACTAACTTCAAGTTTCCGAGCATCAATGAATTTTATCATTTTCTTGCTGTAGCTACCATCTTTAGATTTCAGTGTTTCTGGTTTCAAGAAAAGAGTGAACTACTTTGTTGGAAATTCTACTTCTTTACATGTTTTTTAAATAAAAAAGAAAGTTAGAGAAACCATTAATTACTATTATTTTAATTACTGACTTGCGTAATATCTTTCCCTAATATTTTTGATCACCTAAATAAGCCTGAAATTAGAGTATGATATTGATTTGTCTTTTACATAAACCTTTGAAAAGGTATGCGAGTTCAAATACCTCAGAACAATAATGATCAAAACAAGCTTCGCCACCAGAATAAAATCGGATAATAGATGCTTTTTCGGACTGAAGAAACAATTAAGATCTAAACTCGTCAGCCGAAACAAGAAACTGAGAGTATACAAGACACTCTTACTACCTGTGTTGCTGTATGCAAGCAAAACCTGGACATTAAACTCAGATACCCAGCAAGCCCTTGAAACCTTTGAAAGAAAAGTATTAAGAACTTTCTATAAGAACGAGGATGCTGGCAAACCAGATATAATTTTGAGCTATATAGGCTGTATAAACAGCTTCAAATTACACAAGTCATCAGAAGTAACAGACTAAGATGGCTTGGCGATGCCTGAAGAAGCCCTGAAAACAACTCCACTAGGATATGCACTTTTAAGAACCCTGAGGGATCCCGTGCCCGAGGAAGACTTCCAACAAGATGGCTTGACAACACAGAAAATGGCCTCAAAATCTTGAGGGTTTAAAACTGGTGAAGAGTTACTTTGGATCGATTGAGTTGGATGAAGCATGCTGTCCAGACAGCTAAGACCTGCAACAGAATTTTACGCTGCTAAAGGAAAAATTGAATTGTTTTTGTTCTAGCTTTAAATTAAAATAAATGCTCCTAAAGAAGCTCATTGTTGAATATTCAAGAGGATATTTCTTTTTTTTAACTACTTACAGTTAGTTCTACAGTGATACCTTCATTTGACTTTTACAGTCACTATTAATGAGAGGTTGATGAGAGAGCTGAAACTTTGCCTTTCATCTCAGGGGAACGAATTTCTCTGATCAGAAAGTTATTTTTATGTTGAACTTTCAAATGATAAAATATTGTGTTATTCATAATTTGACAATGAAATGAAAATAATTTGAAAAGTTTTACTTTAAAAATCTGGAAAATTGGAATCCTTATAACCTGCTTCTCATGAGGTTGGCTGTGTTACTTTGAGTTTCCTATGAGCCTCAAGTTACATCTATCTTTTTTTTGACTTCAGCTTCAAAGTCTTAAGAAAAATGTGATTCACCTGTGTGTTCAACAAATACAAAATCCTTCTTATCAACCTGAATACCAAACAAATAAATGCATCAATGTTGGAAACATCTTTATTCACGAAAAAGTGCACTGAAGCATACTTTTTACTTACTATGTAATCAAAGTTTATGTTCAACTTACAAACCTTCTTTGGTGGGTGCCATTGTTTCTGCTTGAAATTTAAAAGAGCTCTATTTTATAAGAAAAATTATGAGTTCAAAGAAGATTTACAAGGATAAAGAGGTGAAAAAATATTAGGTAATAGTGTGTTGCTTTCATTCAAAAAATAAAATTAAGAAGATTCCTTGAAAGAAAAATATTTGCTCAAGTTATACACCCATTCTTATCACAATCCCTTCACATTGAAAATTCACTCAATTTTTCTAAATGTCATGTTAAACTGTCAAGTTTTGTTTGTGTCACCTTTAGTAAAGTTGAATTTTACAAAACTCATCCAGA
This sequence comes from Tetragnatha versicolor, assembly GCA_024610705.1. Taxonomy (NCBI): domain Eukaryota; kingdom Metazoa; phylum Arthropoda; class Arachnida; order Araneae; family Tetragnathidae; genus Tetragnatha; species Tetragnatha versicolor. The sequence continues at coordinate 52,563,445 of JANDEH010000003.1, forward strand.
AAACATGCCTCAAGATATCTCAAAGCTATTTACCTTTCCTTAACTAAAAAAGACTACAATTTCAATAAAAGTTCTTCTTGAATAACGTGTTTCAAAGTTATAAGAAAATATGACTATTCCTTTCTACATGAATTTTTTCAACAGTTTTTTTTTAATTTTCAAGCATTCAAAACTTGTTGAAACAGTCATCTGATGAAAAATAGAAACCCTGATGCCTTTTTATAGTCTGAAAGGACACTTCAAAGCCATGCGCTGTTCATTTGTCAACATGAAAAATGCTATTACCTTTTATCTTATAGTAGCTGTGACCACCTAAATAAGTCATTTCTAGAATTCAGTTTGGTCAAACTTCCTAGTATCTTTCACAAGCAGCAAGTATTTTTCAAGAATCAATCATAGATTTCATCTAGTAAAAAGTGTGTGTGTCTTCAGTGATCTAGAGGAAAGTTACCCCTTAGAAGAGTGAATCCCTTTAGTAAGCCACAGCAAAGCTTTACTCAATTTGTACATAACCAAAAGTGTGAAACCTTAAAAAACATACTAGCTTCTAAAGGGTAAAGAATCACCTTTTTACTGTAGAATTCAACTAATTCAGGCGTCCTTGGTTCCCTGGAAAAAGAGGCAGCAAGCCAAGTTATAAAAAGTCAGCAAATTGCATCACCATCTACTAAAAGAAACTAAAGTATCTTCAGTTATCTACAGCCTAGTCTTTGAAGAGCAGATATGTTTGTTATTGATCATGAGAAAAGGTCATCAACCAGTAAATTGCAAAATTTAAATAAGCAAAGCAATGAAATCACAAAGGAAATAAAGAAGCTTAAAATGAGCAAGAGCCCCTGTGAAGAGCAAATAAAATCATCATAAAACATCACAAATGAGATGGAAGCAATCAGCTTAAAAGAGCAAGAAAAGGATCAGTTGGTGAATGTCTTATCTAACTTGCCAAATATTTCTGGGCAAGATATGCCTATAGGAGCAGATGAGGGTTCTAACTTTTAAGCAGTAAAAATCCTTACTTGCTTTGTATTGACTTAAAGAACACTTTGAAGTTCTTTACGGCAGTAGTGTATCCAGGAAATATGAATATCATCAGTTTTTAGCTCTAATATCATGCACAGACAGTTTCTTTCCATCAAGTAAAATGATGTATGGATTCATCATGACAGAAACTGCTAAATTATTTTGTGTCCTATTGTAAGTTGCCGTGAAGAAATTCAACATTTTATTACAATGGTACAAGCTTGAAAAAACAATCATTTTCAATCTATTTTACAAATAAAAATTTTGGAGATGACCATGATAAATCAGTGCCATCCCAGCTTTTTATCAAAATAATAGTATTGATAGACAAAAAATCTCTTCTGAATCTATCTCCTGATTTGCTTGGATCTATCAGCAGATAAATGCTGCAATTCTGCTGAAAATTTTCCATTAGTTTATGAAAATCTTTTGAAGGAATCTGGTGTTAGTTGGAACTGAATTTATGACAGCTTTTCCAGATACATTCTAAGCCACTATTTCTCATAGATATTGATTGTTATCAACAAATGATTCCCTAACAAACAAAAGCTTTCTTCAACTTTATCTAAATACAACAGAATCTGGCTTGTGAGAAAAAAAAACTTTTTGATTCACACCCCTGCAATCCATATTGCCAATTTGAGGTTTTGAAAGTTTATCTTTAACAAATTTTAGAGGAAAACCCACCCATTTACTAAAATCTACTTCCAATCAGCTAATTTTCAATCAAAAATTCACCATTCCACAGAACAGAGAAATCCCTGCTAAGAAAATCGGTTGTGTTCATTTCCAAGAGTAAATTAGATTTGACTGATCCCACAGTACTCATATTGTTGGTTCTGAAATTTTGTTTTAATTTTTAGCAATTTTTTACTTATTCAAAGTTATTCAGTTCTTTTTAAGGTGAAAAATCAGTTTAACATTATCAAACAAACATCATCTAAAGAGCTATTCCTAGTAACTATTCTAAGTAACTGTTCCATTCTTTAGTGTCTATACCTGGGTATGTTTTATTACTAGTTTCAACACATAATATTTAACCTAAATTTTGGATCAAGATGTCTGAAAATCTAAGAAAACATAAAGTTGTAATAATCTGTTGGATTGAAGTATTATTCATAAGCTCTTATAACAGGATTATTTCTCTTGTTGAGTTATCCAACAACTTGAGTGTCTCCTTTCCAAAAATGGGATAGTTTATTTGACCAGATATTGAAGAAATTACAATGAAGCTTAAAAGAACCTCTTATAATATAGGGTTGATCTATAAAAAGTTTAAAGTTGACTCAAAACTTCTTCCTCTAAATTAATTTCATGTTATTTTCCATTCCAAAATTTCAATTAGTCTTTTCAGTTGTCTCATTTAAAAAATTAAATGAAAATAATTTATAATGTGTTAACATATCCCTAATTTTATAAGTATGTTTATCTAAAAATTAAGTAAAAAGAGAAAGAATAAAAATTAGAGAAGTTAAACTAAGGGTATATATTTCTGTGGTGATTAAAGTCTTGAGTCAATTTTTTACTTTATTAGTCTGAAAGGTTCTCATCCTTATACAGTGCCGGGCTTTGTAAAGAGAGATTTTACATGGTCTGAAATTTATTCAAGGATCACGAGTATGCTGACTTTTCTCTTTCATTTTTCACCATAAAAAAGGAGTGTCTTAATTTAAACAATCAAAGGTCTGCAATTGTATTTTTCTTAAAGAATGGCTTGTGAAAAACTGCACTACATAGTTGGTATCCTGACTGATTAGCCAGAATAAAAGCAGTTTTCTGCATTGTTCCATAACAATGAATGAAAATTTGTTTCTCCACTTAGCCCGATTTGATGCTACGTAAAAAGACCGGTCTTTCAGCTACAAAAACACAAGGGGATACTTGGGGGAGTACCTAGATTGTTAGACTTTCTAACTCCGGTATAACCAGCTTCTATGGGTGAGGCTAACCACGAGCAGTGCTGTTATAAAACGTGTGACCAAAAGTCAACTGAGACTAATCTCCTTGTTTCCCCAATCAAACTTGGTCCTCATTTTACCAATCCTGGAGGGATGAGAGGTTGAATCTGCCTTGCCCAACCCCTGCCTACCTATGGCATGGCAGAAAGATGCACTACCACTATGCCACTGGGCTTCTGCTCTAAAGAAAACAAATATGAAAATATTTGGAATACAAAAGGAGAAGAAAGCAGTTTGCGGAAGAAAGATCATATTCCATCAGAACCATGTACCTTCTATTCAAGTGTTTTAATCTTGGGAAAACTGCAGCACTCATGCTGTTGAGTTTAAGAGCGCTTACCTCATGCTCCAGATTTGACTCCCAATCTTCAATAAGTTTCAATTACTAAAAAATTTCCCCTCCAACCTGAGCTTTTAAATTAGGGGTAGTAAGACTGAGGTATTGCTATTTAAAATATAATAAAAGACCATCAACTTTAATCAAATTCTGCCCAGTCCTAGTAGCCCATCTCCATTTCATTAGCCTTTGGGTCTGGGGTGCCAATTACTTAGCTTGTGTGCAGGCCAAGTGGCTAGCCCGACGCTGGACCCCAGTTGATTCCCCAAGTGAGCTTAGTGCTCATTTTATAGACCTCGAAAGAATAAAGGGCTGAGTTGACCCATTACCAGCTACCCAAGCAGAAGCCGCAAAGCGTCAAACCTGGGTCGGTAATAGTCATAGCCAGACACGCTGACCTCAACACCACCACGGCCACATAAAATACCATGTTGGTACCTCAAGTTCCCATTTTTACCATTATTCTGAGAACTTTTGAGATTACCCTTTTAATACATAGAAGATTAGAAAGTAGTATTAAAATATCCAGAGTTATAAAATAATTAAAAATATTAAATGGTTGGTGTTCATTTGGATTTTTTTATCACCTGAAAGTATATTGGTTAGCTGAAGGAACCGTAGTCAAAGTTGTACATCATTCTTTAGACTTCTGCAATTTTAATATGAAAAACAACTTCACAGCAAGAAGAATATTACCTTTATTGTACATTATAAAAGCTGAGGTACTTGATCAAAAAGCAAGAAATTACAGAAAAGTTCATTGTCATCCAAGAAACACAGTTCTCGTATGAATTGCTAACAGCAAATTTGATATTGGAAGCTTTTCAACTCTTTTGAATCGTATGACTGGAGTAAAGGCTAACATTTTCTGAAAGCGCAAGCTGCAATGTAGAAAACACAGATCTATATAATTTGATAAATAAACCTTTGATGCTGAGATGTCAATCACCTTACTGTCGTCATTAAAATAGTTCTCTATCATTATTGGTGAAAAGTGAGTGTGTAAAATCAAGCAAAGGTCAAGATTAGTGTAATTGCTGATATAAGTCAACAAACAGCTTATGAAGTTTTATAAAAATTACATGGTGCTGAACATTATTTCTAATGACCATCTTACATCTCTCATAATTGCTGATTAGGTTTAAGGATTGAAAGGTATGTATTTCCATCCACATTTAGAATCTTTTACTTAAATTGGGTAGAATAATTAATTCATGGGTAAAGAATAAAAACCTGGTTTTGGATAACATATGGGACTCCCCTGTTTTTTTAGCTTGTTTGTAAATAAGCTTATTAATAATAGTTTGTAATAGCTTTTCAAATGCTTTAAAATCAAATTATTTTCACTAAATATTTGCACCACTGTAATTAATGATATAGAGGACATCCTATGAAGAGTTCCAAGTTTGAGAAAAGAAGACATAGTCCTATGCCGATCCATCACCCCTTGGGTCCTTCTTCTCACAGTATGAAAGAGCCCGTTTTGTATCAAGATGAAAGGTATTTAAGCAGACCTATGCCTCATGATTCCCGTTTTTCACCTCCAATGAAGAAAAGCCGCTGGTATGGAGATTTTTTTGTTTTGTAGTTTTTAAATTTTAAGAGTAATTTGTTTTTGGTATGCTAGGATAACCTTTTTTTCTGATTAAAAATTCTAACTTGATTTAATTATTCTTATAATTTACTTGGCATGATAGTTGTTCTGCTGAAAATGATATGTTGAAGTATGTTATAGAAATAAATCTAGTGACAAAATTTTTCCATTCGGCCTCTTTAAATTGATTAGGTAAAATTCAGAATTTATCCAGTTTTATTTAAAAGTAATTGAAGGTTACTAAAAATAAAATGTAAATTTATTTAATTTCTAAAGCTGGCCTGCACAACTTACGATTGAACAAGCAATTTGTTTGTGACCCAATAAATATTGAATGATTCAAAAAATTGAATTATTGAGGTAGTTAAATTAAAAATATGCATTTATTTTGTAAATCTTTAAGTATTTGCTAAGGAATTAATCCGCAAAAAATGTTGAACCTAAATTCACCAAATAAGGATAAAAATAAACAAAGGTTTCAGAAGTATAGAAATTATTTTAAAGTTATAGTGCACAAATACGCAATATCTTTTGAACAAACTAAGTATATGATCATTTCCCTTTATCGTTCAGTTAATTCTAATTAATATTAAATATATAATTATATTCAATGATAAAATAGCCTCTTTAAAAATCGGGAAAACATTAATTGCTTTACAACTTACTAAATGCTATTAGCAAACTGCTAGTATTATTAATAAAACTTTAACACTAAAATGTTATGAAACTACTTGACACTAGACTAATTTGACTGTTAACTACTTGTTTACAATATTTGGATTTCCCTATTTTGTTATTAGCACTGACAATAAGGATTTATTTATCCTTGAAAATGTGTGTTCCCTATACTCAAATAGTGTGGTAATTTTTGAGTTTTAATGGATTTTAGTTAAAATCAGTTTGAACAAAATGTAATTGAAGAGTTCAAGTGTAGTCTCTTAAGAGTGTTTCAAGTGTAGTCTTAAACCTGTTTATTTTTCTTAATTTAAAGTTTACAACTTAAAAAAAGTTTAATTTAAAGTAAAGGTGAATATCATGAGTTATTTTTTTACATACATATATGTGATTGAAACTTTCTGTTTTCAGGGAGTCTGATGACAGATATGAGCGAGGACCGAGTCCAAATCTTCGCATGATGCATCACCCTGAGATGGCTCATTCAGAAAGTCGCATGGCCCCGCATCGTAGTGGAATGCCATCCCACACCACTCCAGCTCCCAGCATTCCCAACCCATCTCACCGTAATCATATGACAATGTCACAGCATGATAGAATTGAACCTTATGATATGCATAGTAGAAGTCATCCTAGGTTTGTAGTTTCATTGGGAACTCTTTTAAGTCTATTCTATTAGGCAGTGTTTCTAATTGTAAAATAATATTGAGTATTCTAAAAAAAATGAAGGATCTCTGCATCCTTAATTTTAATAATTACTTAAATATACTTTCAATTATTTTTATCTTAACAATTTTTAGGATAAAAACAATTGAAAATATCGGAAAGATAAAGTAACATTGAATTCTATTTTTAATCTTAAAAATACAGTGATTGCAGTATTTTTTAAAATTATTTCCCGAGTAATTTCATTGTTTTAACTTCCTTATGTTTTACAATAAATCAGGTTTTCTTAATTTCAAATTACTATAGAAAATATCTTAGGCCTAGAAAATAGTATTTCCTACAAATTGTATTTGCTGTTTATAGTGATACACTGAAAGGTCGGAAAACCGTTCATAAATAGATTGTTGTATATTTTTAATATTGTAAAATAAAAATAATCACTAATTTGTGTGACATCAACGAAGAAGCTAAAATAAGCTAGGAAAGATTTTCTACATTAATAAAAAGTTTTATTATAAAACATTTATTGTTGATGTAAATTTTTCTTAGGGGTGGACAGACCCCATCTCTCCTATAATCTTAAAATCAACCTTTTATTTATAATAATAATAATAATAATAATAATAATAATAATAATAACTTTATTTATGTGCAATGCGATACAAATGAAAATTGGAGAAAAAACATATTAGTCAGACTGGGGCATATGCCCATTTAGCTGACGAAAAACATGATTATAAAAATTAGTACCGATGAGAAATAAAATAAAAAAAAGTATCTTAAGCATAAATGATACAAACAACATATACACAGGGTGCTTCAAAACTGCGTTGCACTGCCCCCATTCGGAACCAGCGCCTCCCAGGGTCATGGAAGCAAGGTCCACCCCCAGGCAAGGGTGGACCTTGCCATTATAACCTCTACCAATTTTAAGTAATCCTGTATTAAAAGCTTCAAGCACCTTCTCCACAGTTATCCTTAAACTTTTTTACAGTCCGTTACCTGCCATTCCTGCCAGCCATTCTAAAAGACCCCCTTCCTCTTCAATGAAGCAGTCCTACAAAGATTCGCGCCAAGACCGGTACAGAAGCCCCTCTCCCGAGGAGCGGTACCTATCCCCCAAAGACAAGCTCTACTATTCCACCTTGCACGAGCGCTTCAGTACCGTGAGCAACGAACCTCGCATAAAATACTGTCTGGAAGAACTGGAGACGATCACTGTCGATGTGCATCCCCCCACCATTGACAGCCCTCGGTCTCGGAGGCACATCAACAATCAAAGCAGCGGAAAGATTGTGCGGAGGGCGAACGACGAACATCGTTCGATGTTTGATCGCGACGAGATAAAGCAAGCTTCGCGGGACATGAGGGAAGAGGCCTATTACGAGAAGAGGTCAAGCAACGTCTCTTACGGTGCAATGAGTGTTGTCAAGGGTGTGGGGAAGTATGAAGTGAGGCAGAAGTTTGACTCGCACTCGGCCCCATTCCATTCCACTGGGGGGGTGAGTCCAAGCGAGAGATGGCAGGAAGACCAAAGAAGAGAGAGCGGGAACATGGACAGGGTATGCATTAATCGTCTGTTTGTGTTTGTTATTTGTTTGAAATTGAAGTCATTTGAATTAAATCCTTTGTTTGAGTTTTGAGCAGGGCTGGAAAAACTTGTTTTTAAAAATATAAAACAAAAAAAGTGTTTTATTTATTTTAAATGTGTTTTTTTTTTGTTTAACCCTTTCAATATGGCGGGACATATGCTGTCGAATTTAAACATTATCTTGTTACATCATTGTTGTTGTTGAAATGTCATTATGGGATCGTTTATGCATGTCTAAAACCACCAGACAGCAAAACTATTTCATTGTAATAATAATGTAGATTAGAAATAACTGTTTACGGAACGTAATGGAACGCACTTAACTGATTTTTTTACCGTATTGAAAGGGTTAAAATGTATCTTTTTTACTCTCAACATAGCAAAAACGTTATTTTAAAAAAATTAAATAAGATTTTTCAAATTGAAATTAGATAAACTAAGCTATGCTTTTTAATACACCCCAAACAGTTTGTCCTTTTAAAAGGTTTCTGTAAGTTTTCATCACACAGAACCATGCTCTTTATCAAGCCATGTACTGCCTATGTCAGGGGTCGGCAACCTTTTGAAAGGGAAGAGCCAAAAGTAACAGTTTACGAAATTTCCCAGTTTTTAAAGAGCCACTAATTTTTTTGCTTCAATGTAATAGTATATGCTTAATGTATATTTCATTTTAGATTGGGAGGGTGATTTTAGTTGGGGGGGGCATTTTAACCCAACATTTTTCTGTTGGGTAAAAATGCTCCTGAACTAAAATCACTATTTCCTCCTTTCGGGTAGGGTACTTTTTTACATCAAGTTTTAGATGACTTACATACACATTGTAAATTAATTTTAGTGAACTTAATTTCCAAATTTTGAATAAACGATGTGGATTCCTGGAAAAAGAGAGTCTGGGGATCCTTCCCCAGAAATTTTTTTTGAAATTGTCCCTTCAAAATTGCGTTTTAGCTCATTTTTGCCTGTTTCGATTGCACCCTAAGAGTACCTCTCATTATTTAAGTGGCAGAATTTTCAAGGAAAAATAGTATATTTATAATAAACAGCAAACTTTCGAGGGGGGTGTGGATCCCACTTTCAAAAAATTTTGAAATTTGCCCCTAAAAATAGTGTTTAAATTAGTTTTTAGAACTTCTATAACGACCAAATAAGGATTACTCCTCATAAGTCACAAAATTTTCAAGGAAAATCAGCACATATTCCAAAATTTTTAGGAGTGTTAAGGAGTTCTTCCCAAAAAATTGTATGGAATTCTTATCCTTTAAAGTAGAGTTTTGATTTTAACTCATCTTGAGAACTTAAAAATATATTTTCTGATTTTTAAAAAGTTTTGATTGGTAAATTATTAATTTTTTCGTATGGAACTGGTGAGCCGCAACTTTACATCGAAAGAGCCGCATGCGGCTCGCGAGCCGCAGGTTGCCGACCCCTGGCCTATGTCATGGCAATTTAGTAGTTTGTACCAAAACCCTATTTTTGACACAAACTTTTTTACATATATTTTAAATTTTTTTAAACGTAACAACTCTGGTTTTGAGGTTTACAGATGGTCTTTGAATGTATTTGTAGGATCATAGAGAGTATGAGAGAACTGTGAAAAAGAGATTTGTTGACTCAAGATCAAAATCCGGTGACCAAGATTTCCGATCTGAAAAGTACTCTAGTAAGTAACCATCATTTTTAACCATTTGAAAACCATCTCACTTATTAATAAGGCAACATGTGCTGTAGAATAGAAGAGTGCAATGCTTAATTAAATATTATATATTGGGAGTTTAAATCTATATGAATCCTATTTTGCGTAAGAAATTTCAGTTAGGCTGCAATTTTATGGGATTAAAATATTTTTGTGCATTGAAATAAGATTCTTCTTCTTTATAGTAAGTTTTTTTCCTTGGGAAAGAGACATCCTGTAGGTGGGACACAATGTGATGATGGGGGAGGTGGCGATCCAAACTTGGTAAAGTCACACTATAAAAACCTTTACCTCTTTTGAAAGGCCAATAAGGACACTTCTTCCGCTTTTTGGCTATGTTTAACAGTAAAATATTACCTCATTCCTAAAGAATAAAATTAATGAAATGAAATTCAGTTTCTTCACTTTAACTTTAAAAAGTTTCAATTTCAAGAGTGTGATGTCAAAATAGGGATGGGTGTCAGTCACTGAAATGTGATATTATGTTACATGGGGATAGTTGAAGGCGACATGAACACTGTTTGATGTAATTTGTGAATGACCCCCTTATGATGTGTTTATTTTCTCAATAGGAGATGTAAGTCGAGAGAGACCTGGATATCACAGTCCTCATCGGATGCCATCACCTGACCATAGGTAGGAAATCTATAAAATTATGTGCTATTGGTGTTTATCTGTAAAGTCTTGCCATCAGTAAAAAAATGTATTTATTGTAAATCTGGTTTTTCCAGGAGCAATATGCCACCGATCCATCGTAAAGAGGGCATAATCCAAGATGCTCGTGAGCGTTTGACTGCCCGGAGAGGCAGTGGTATGAAACCGCATGTATCTCGCTCTGACTCAAGAGGGAGATATCCATCTGAATCGGAGAAACATTATGCGGATGGCTTGCCTTCTCGTTGTAAGGGGAAAATTATTTTGAATTATGGTTACTTCATTGCTTAATAAGCTTTTAATTGTGGGGTTTTTTCAAGAAAAACCAGCTTATTTTGATAGATTACTATAGTTTCTGAAGAAAATTGGTAGCTTAAACCCTTTCAATATGGCGGGACATATACCCCTCAATAAATTTAAAATAAACATGTAACATCATTGTTTTTGTTGAAACCTTATGGTTTTGTTTATCCAACTCTTCCTTCAGAGTTTACTTACCTTCAGACAGCAAAGTTATTTCATTGTAGCTTGGAGAAGAAATAACTGTTCCCGGTAATGACTGAAATGGATTTTTTTTGCCTTATTGAAAGGGTTTAAAAATAATGTTAATAATTCTCAAAAGTGTGTTCTTTTGTTTTAAAATTACCTGATAAGGTACCAGTTTAAGGATTTTATATGGAAATCAATGGTCTCTTAGAAATCTTATTCTATCAGACAATAAAAAAGACAGAAAAGAATATGTGTAGAAATTAGAGATTTATTAAAAATATCAACTCGTTAGTTTATTTTAATATTTTTTAGCCGATAAACACTACATGGATCGTCGCTCTCCTGAAACCCATAAATGGCCCCCAAAGCACAGATCAGAAAGTAGAGAAAGAATGCCCGAGTATTCTCATGGAGAGGAGAAGTACCCTCCAAAGTCCTGGCCAGAAAAGAGGGATTTATCTCCTAGAAATACTGATTTCCATTTAGAGGTTGGTATAAAAATAATTTTTGAAAATATGGTTATAGATTCTGAATAAAGTCTTGGTATGTTTATTTCCTATTTTTGATTCTACAGGATGCCTAAAAAACTCACATTTTAAAAATCAATAACTAATAAATCAAAAACTAAAAAAGATAAAATATGCGGTTTGTTACATCCTACTCTTAGGAGTCTTAGGTGTAGGATGCAGCAAACTGCATATTTTTATCTTTTTTAGTTTTTGAGTTATTAGTTATTGATTTTTAAAATGTGTCAGTCTTTTTTGAACACCTTGTATTTATAAGAATACTCATAGCTGCTCCTGCTTATCCAACAGCTCAAAAGCATGTAACCCCAAGTAAAAAAAATATTGATTGAAAAACAACATCTTAGCTTTTTAGCAGCTTGAAAAATAATGACAGACAGAAAAAAAATTGGAATACTAAATCCACAAATTATAGAATTAGTATTGAGGATCTCAGAATTTTCTATATCAAGGCAGTAAGTAGAAGAACATTCACACTGTGAAAATGCTTCTCTATTACCCTGCAAAATTTTTAGGGATTTATTTTGAGGTCCATAAGGGTCGTATTCACAACTAACCCAACCTAAGGTTGACTTGGAATCAAAACTTCTCATTGGTAGTTAAGAAAGGGAAACAAAAGTTTTAAGCCACTCAGTTGTTATAAAAGCCTGATTCCAGGTTAACCTTAGGTCTAGTTAGTGGTGAATACAACCGTAAGAGAACTATTACACAACATCATGGTTTACAATTTTCTTTTTGTCTTACTTAAATGCTTATTCAGTCAAAGGTGTTTTTTATCATTACTTGCATTACAAATACACTTGCAGAAAGGTTCTGATGATTTCTATTTTACAGCCGGAAAGGTACATGGAATCGGAATCCTACCGAGGTCGTGGTGGATCTCGGCCATTTCGCCCCCGTGAGCAGCGAGGTAGAGGGGGTTTCTCGACCCGCTCGTTTAGAGGTGGATATCGGAGTTCTACTTCAGCCAGAGGAAGAGGAGCCCCTAGACGTATGTTGTGGTTGAATTTATTTAGCATTTTCTGTTTTATGTTGAGTGTGTGGTGCTAAAGATAGATAAAGTTTGCAGGGTTTGTAATAATGTCATTCATTGTTTGCATAAAAGATAATGGGAGTAATTGCATTTTATGAATTTGGCTCCAATAAGATTTATCTTCAATTATATTTTGGATTATCTTTGATTATACCTACTTATGAAAGGATGGTTTTTCCAGGAGATTTAAAATCTATACATTTTTTTTTTGTTAAAAGTGACTTTTTTGGCCTGAAATTAATAGTCACTTCTATTGAGAGTTAAGATGAAAAAGTTTCTGTTTCTTAAATGAAAAGAAAGATGAAGTACTGGAATGTCAGAAAGAAATTGTAGCACATGCAACAAATATCCTAATTACGAGTCTAGTCACAGCTGTTTTGTTACTTAAAATAAACAATTTTTGCCTTGAAGTTGTAAAACAAGACATTTATCTTTTTTGGAGGTATTGCTCTTTGTAAAAGTACAAATGGCTTATGTGATTTCAATTCTTAACTCTTATTATTATAAATTTGAACCTGGATAAGTGGAGTAGCTCAGATATTTTTCGGACCTTTAAATTTTAATTATCTAGGTTTGCTGTACATAAAAGAAGTATGCAAATTAATGAAGTGTTTAACTTTTTGTTGCAGGAGGCAGATACTCTCCTGGTATATGGGAACGTGATTTGTAATTGGAAACAACTGAAGACTATTAAATGGTATGCTTGTAGTGTTTGATTTTAAGTTTTATCATTGATGTCTACTACATACTTGGTTGGGACTTCGGTTAAAAGAGAGACAAGCCAAATATTCTGGATCTCATTTGGCACTAAATTCCAGAACAACCAACATAATTTTTCTTTAACAGAATTTTTCGTACAGTGGGCTTTTTCTCTTGCTTTCTTTTTGTGTTCAATTAAAAAGATGAAAAATTCATATTTATCAAAAGCTTTTGTGAAAGTAAATGAAATATAATAAGTTAATTAGATAGTAAGAAAAATTTAGAGTATTTGTAAGGGCATATGTAGTGTTTGAAGAAATTGTGATGAAGGAAAAGTGAAAGGTTAATTGGTTTTGTTTGAAATAAGTAACATTGTATAAGTAATTCTTCTGTGGAGGAATCTTAAATTCTAGGGTTGTTGCTGATGAGGGCAATGGTTTTAAGTGAACCTCACACACCAGGGTTAGAGGTTCAACCCCCCACCGAAATTTTGACATCCATTTCTATACTAGCAATTTGTTGAAATTATTGTACCTAAATTTAAGAAAGATTAATTGGCCTTTTCCAAACTTTTTTGACTAAATAATTTTGATCACAGTGTTGTTAATATTTTATTAAATGTTAAAACCATGATTTACTTTCAGGGAAAAGTCAAGATTTCTATTCCATTTGTATTAGATGTGAAATAGCTGTTTGGAATACCCCTTATGATTTGCAATAAAATAAGTAACGATCTATGTGTTTTTTATTTGACACAATTTCTGCATACAGGTTGACAAAAAGCAACTTTAAATTTGAAATTTAAAACTGTATTATGGATAGCATTTATCTTAAATGACCCCTTTTTTAAAAAAACTAATCCTCTCAGTCATTTAGTATTCTAATGTTCTATAGAAATAGAACAACCTTGACAGGGGTCATATTGAATTGATTGAGATCAAGCAAAGGATCTGACTACATTAATTACACTCCAATTTTTGTTTGCAATTTTTACTATTATTTTTTATCAGCTATATTTTATTGTTAAAAATTTAATAAGATACATAAAATAATACTTCCTTTTTGAGACTGGTCTGATATTGTTGTGGAACTGAAAAAATGATCTGGCAGGTTGGAAACTGGACAGATCCATCCCATTACAGCAAGCCAAATTCGATTTTACCTGTGGGTCATTCTTTCTGAGCGACCCTTGGATTAAGCCAATTTTATCTGAAATAAGCATTGCTTTTCAACATGGAAAAATATCAAAATTACCCAAAATTTTAGTTTGTAACTTTAAATGAAGAAGAAATGTATAAGACTTTATACGAGTATATGATGCTTATGGAAAGAAAAAGAACCACTCCTTAGGGGCCGTTCAAATATTATGTAAGCACTTTTTTGGTCATTTTTAACCCCCCCCCTCCCCCCTTGTCAGCAAAGATAAGCAAACCTCCCACCCCCCACCATAATGACATAAGAAACTGCCGGACCCCCTCCCCCCCCCCCGAAATTTCGACATCCCTTTTAGTAAGTACTGTTTTTTCTTCTCCTTGAAATTTAGGTGACTTATACAAGGAGCTGTCCTTTTTGGGTGAACCCTACGGGTTCAAAAATGAGTCGTAAAACTACTTTTCGGGGTTAAAATTTCAAATTGTTTGGGGGGGTCCCCAGAAAAAAGTGTTAACGTCAGATTTCCTAATTCAATTTTTTGTTAAATTAATTTGGGTTGAGTTTTGAATTATTTATGCAAGAAACAAGATATTTTCGAAAATTCAGTATCTTACGTAAGCATCACTCATATCCCCCCTCCCCCCGTGTCAGGAAAAATAAGCAAAGAGCAAACCCCCTCCCCCTCTTAGGTGCTTACGTAATATTTGAACGGCCCCTTATGTTGTGAAAGTAAGTAAAATTAAAGTGCAGTGTAAAAGTGTACTGCCAAAAATAAGCAAGAAAACCATTGTCTAAATGAGGATTTGGAGGCTCACCTCTACAACTTAAAGAAAAGTTAGTCCTCTCTAAACTGCTTTTTAATTTGTTTATCAATCTGAGGGGAATACTTGATGAGAAAAGAGAAGATTCTGCCCCTAACGCTTCATTTATTCTCAATAATTAAGGGACCACTCTCCCCGGAAGTTTATGGACTTGTGGGAAGAAGGCTTTAAGGTCTGGCTACTATAACTAAAAAGAAGAAATAATAAAGTTAAAATCGTATATTACCGCGTATAAGCCGAGAGTACGCTTTTTAATTCGAAAATTGACCTAAATTTAAAAACCCGCGTATAAGCCGAGTGAAATTTACCTTCTAATACGAAAATTATAGTTCGGAAATCACTGAAAATAAATGACGAGCGGCATTATGATATCTCAATGACTGATGATGATTTCCACGAACTTTTCGAGAACTCTGATTCAGACTGAGCTTTGTGAAATAATTTTTAATAATAAAATTTGTTTCTTATTATTCATTGGTAGCCGATATTTTTTTAATATGATCACGAGAGGTTAATTCCATTAATAATATTTTCAAACGCTTTAGATCCACGTATAAGCCGACACCCACTTTTTTTGAATCGGAAATTTTTCTAAAAAGTCTCGAGTTATACGCCCTAGGTCAGGGGTCGGCATCCTGCGGCTCTTTCGATGTAAAGTTACGGCTCTCCGGTTCCATACGAAAAATTTAGTAAATTTACTATCAAACTTTTAAAAAATCAGAAAATATATTTAAGTTCTCAAGATGAATCAAAACTCTACTTTTAAGGATAAGAATTCCAAACAATTTCTGGAGGAGAACTCCTAAACATTCCTAAAAATTTTGGTACTAAAACTAATTAAAACACTATTTTTAGGGGGCAAATTTCCAAAATTTTTCTGAAGGGGGATCCACACCCCCCTCGAAATTTTGCTGTTTATTATAACTATACTATTTTTCCTTGAAAATTCTGCCACTTAAATAATGAGAGGTGCTCTTAGGGTGCAATCGAAAAAGGCAAAAATGAGCTAAAACGCGATTTTGAAGGGTAAATTTCCAAAATTTTTTTCTGGGGGAGAACCCCAAGACCCTCAAATTTTTTTCTGGAATTCACATTGTTATCAAAATTTTGAAATTAAGTTCACTAAAATTATTTTACAATGTCTACGTAAGTCATCTAAAACTTGATGCAAAAAAGTACCCTACCCGAAAGGAGGTACCCCAGAAAAAATATTGGGTAAAAATGCTCCCCAACTAAAATCCCCTTCCCAATCTAAAATCAAATATATATTAAGCATATAGTACTATAACATTGAAGCAAAAAAATTAGTGGCTTTTTAAAAACTGGGAAATTTTGTAAACTGTTACTTTTGGATCTTCCGTTTCAATAGGTTGCCGACCCCCGCGCTATGTTTCCAAATATTGGTTTAATTAATTTCCTTTTACTATAAAAAATAACTACATTTTTCCTCAATAAACTTTTCTGGCAAAGCTAGATAGTTTGAAATATTTAAATTTTTACTACTAAGGCTACGTTACCTCAGAAGCTTTGGCTGAAAAAAATTGGTTTTCAAATTCAAAATATTGGTTTAATTGTTAGTAGAGAGCCTATATACGAGAGAGAGACGACAACTCGCTTAAAAGCGTCTCTGCGCATCCAATTCTGTCCAAACTGTATCATGCCGCCCCACGCTAATCCTATGGAGGGAAACCTGTGGCGAACAGAAAACCTGTTTACTGATCTGCGCGCGCTATACTGAGTTGTCGCCTCTCTTTCGCATACAGGCTCTCTAATTGTTAGCAGAGGGATTGGAAGGTACTATTTACTTTCCTCTGAAAGTCTGAAATTTTCCTTTTTTTACTTTTAGTATAAAATATTACTACATTTTTTCTCAATTAACTCTTCTGGTGATGCTAAATTATTTAAAATACAGTAGAACCCCGATTATCCGCGAGGGCCAAGAAAAAATTTTTTAACGATGAGAGCAAATTTTAGATGAGATTAGAGAGATTTTAGATGTAGAGCAAAAGTTTCTGCAGTACTGTACATATTTTATAAGTTTTACTTTTACATATCATGTTTTTTGTACAATAGAACATAGTTTTTATGCTGAAATATTTTTTTCGTGTTGTCACCTCATTATGAGCCTTTTTCGGATATTATCCGCGATTTTCACTATCCGCGGTACCCTTGCCACCCAATTCCGCGGATAATCGGGGCTCTACTGTATTTCAATGTTAGTGACCACTAGTCACTTTCTTTTAACTCCTGCCTTAGGTTGTAAATAACTAATTTTTCAACAGCTAAATTAGGGTTTATTATTACTATTTTGCTTTTTCTTATACGTCTGTATTAATTGATAGAACTTACTTGCATTGAATTTATCTAAGCAACCAATTTTTGAAAAAGTATAGTCAAATAAAAAAACTTAGTATTTCTGTTCAATGTTTTTTAGTTTGTATAGTTTTTTAGTAGTAGTTTTTAATCTGATGAATTAATGTGGTACTTATTAAGTAATCTCAAAAATATGTCAAGAAAATATGAGGTAAGCCTATACATCGGGCATTTTAATTTATAAGGCCTGTGGACTTGAGGTGTTAAGGCAAGAAAAAAACCCTCCTACCTCAAGACCGTCTCGCTAATGACGTTGTACCTTGCAATGTTTTCTAACCTCATAAATAAATGACTGCGGCGCGTGTTATTTTCCGCGGAAGAGTTGATAACACAGTCGAAATCGTGTGACGTCCGACAGAAATTTTTAGAATTGGCAGTAGCAGCTGGATGACAACTCCCTTGTCCTTTTCTCTGCGCGTGTTCTATATTTACTTGCGTATTATTTATTTTATTGTGAGAGTTCTTTTCATTGAACTTAACGTGGGGCATTTAGGCCAGTTTCCAAACAAAGGGGTTCTATTAAGGTTTCCAGCATGGCTCCAAAGGGGGGCACTTTTCCAGACCATCACCTTTACACCAAAATGTTAAAGTATCACGCAAGATCCCCTGGTGGTACCACTGGGGGGGTCCTCCCCCAGAAAAAATTTTGAAATTTGACTTTTAAAGGTAGGGTTTTAATTCATTTTGAGTTTATTTTTGGGTCCAAGGGGGCCACTGTCCAGAGTGCCACCCCTCTAAATCCGCGCATGCCCCAGTGGCGTATGTAGAAATTTATTTTGGGAGCGATCCAAAATTATTTCTCAGCTCCTCCCATCTCTCATGCATATTTAATCGATTTAATGTAGTTTTTTTAAAAAAATTTTAAGTAGAAATTGCGTGTAGAGAATTTTATATGAGAAAAGTTGTTCTAAGTACCAAAGGGGGTCTGGTGTTCCTCCCCCAGAAAATTTAACCCTAAAAACAGGGTTTTTACTTGTTTTTGGTACCCCCTGTATGAATGTCAGACTTATAATTTTAGGTAGGATTTTGATGAAGTTATCAGTGGCGTAGCCATAAAATTTTTTTGGAGGGGGATATTGGAATTTAGGGAGGGATATAATGTGGGGTAAATTTAGTACTTTTCTATGGTCAAAAAAGGAACTTTCGGAACATTCTTTGGGAAGGACTTTCGGGGAATATATCCCCGAAACCTTTCCTCTGGCTACGCTCCTGGAACTTAATATATAAAAAAGTTGCGAATAATTAAGTTCAAAGCAGAAGAGCTAGGCCCCCTCAATATTTTCTATGTTAAAAAGAAACAAGTCTTAACAACATCTAAAGAATGCCCCCCCAGGAGGTGTAGAGAAGACTTATGGGATCTTTGCTCTGACGATTTGGTTTAAATGTTAAAGTAGAAATTATACTTAAAAATCTTAAGATGTGGCTGTAGTAATTAGTTTCTTCGCTAGTCCAGGGATAAAAATGTAAGCACTATATTTCTAGTCTTTGTAGTTACGTAAATCTACCAAAAAAACTGAAACCAAAGGTTGTTAGAAATTTAGTATCTCCAGGGTTTATCCAAATTTTCAGAAATCCCAATCAAGAAGTATTCCAGGAGTTTTCAAGAAGTGTTTTTAAAAAATCCAAGAAGTTCCTTTTTATATAACTTCAGAACCGTCGCGAAAAATCGATTTCCGAAACATCGGACCCATGGGTGTCATTTAGAGGGCAACCGCCCCCCTAAGATTTTCACTGTTATGTGAAAAAGTCCCTTGAAAGAAAAAGTCCCCTTGCTGCAAGTCCCTTGAAAACTTCCACAAGGAGCTTTGGGTATAATCCAAAAAGTCTCCAAAAGGAGATAAAACACTACCTTTAAGGGTCAAATTTTAAAAACTTTTCTGGGGGAGGACCCCCAGCCCCCTCTAAAATTTTAGTGTCTGTTATTCAGTGTTTTCCCCTTGAAACATCTGCCACTTACAAGAAGCTTTTCTTTTAAGTGCTCCCTAAAGAATTTGAATAAGAGAAAACACTAGTGTTTTCTCTAATACCCTCTAAAGGGGGATTTTCAAAAAAATTTCCGGGGGGGACCCTCAGTCCCCCAAAAAATTGTTATGTCGGGTACAATGTTTTCCTTTTAGAACTATGCCACTAACAAGAAGCTTTTTCCTTTAGGAACTCCCCAAAAAGTTTGAAGCAGAGGTGATAAAAAGTTTAAAGGGGGAACTTCAAAAAATTTTTCCGAGGAAGGAGCCGCAGCAGCCCTTTTAAAATTTTTACGTCGGTTATTTAGTATTTTTGCCTTCAAAATTCTGCCTCTTGCAAGAAGCTTTTCCCTTTAGGAGCTCTCCAAAAAGTTTGAGAATGAAATAAAACACTAATTTAAAAGGCAAACTTTCAGGGAGAGAACCCTTAGCCCTGAAACTTTGACGTCTTTTAACCATTTTTACAAGAAAATTCTGTGGTTTACAAGAAACTGTTCTCTTTGGATGTAGCCCAAAGGGTCTCAAAATGAGCTAAAACACTACTTTAAAAGGCAAATTTTCAAAATTTTCCTGGGGGTGAACCCCACACACAATTTATTTTCTTTTCACGACAAATTTTGACATCATAATTAATATCATTCATATATAAATGCGCTCGTTAAGGGATACCTTAAAAATGAAGTTGAGGCAACCCCACCCATCGGACCTATGGCAGGGATGCAAGTGCCTAAAAGGAGTTTTGGAGCAGGGAAAAATACCATTTTGGAGCAGTAAAACCAAGTTTTGGAGCAGGAAAAATACTATTTTGGAGCAGCAAAATTAAATTTCGGAGCAGGAAAAATACCATTTTGGAGCAGCAAAACTGAATTTTTAGAGCAGCTTTATTTTAGTGGTCCAAAAAAAGATAGAGAAATACAGTATTTACTTTATACCTTTTTAGTTCAGAAGCTATTTTATAAGCCTAACATATTAACTTTTTGAAATCCTTAAAAGTTCCATAGGCACCCTCTTTAAACTTGCATTTTGATAAACTTAATAATTAAAAAAGTTTTGAATTATAGAGATCCAAGTGCAAAGGGGGGCTGGGGGACCTCCCCCAGAAAAATTTAGAAAATTAGACCCTAAAAACTGGGTTTTAGCTTGTTTTAGACACCTAGCGCTAGCCTGATTTTTTTTAGGGGGGCAGGTATCTCTTGTCCCTATGATATCCAGGGTGTCCACTTAATTCTAAGCTAAGAATTCCCTGAGTTTTCCAGGACAATTTTTTTTATTTTCCAGGTTTGGTCAAACTAAAGCTTCAAGGCGCCGTTTTCCACAATACACCAAATGCGAGAAGCCGACTTTACCGACGATTACGCCCCGTAAAATACGCTTCTCCTCATCCCTAGGCTGCATGGTAGGAACAGCATAAACACGGCTTTCTTCCAATAAAAGTCGTTTTTCCGTAATGCAGTAAATGAACAAGGAGAAGGCGCCTTTACAGGCCGAGTCGCGCGAACGTATCGCCGCGCCGTTGCGCGTGCAATAGGGTGGTTACAAAAACACCGACTTCCGAATTTCTTCGGGGGGACCCCCCTAAAATGTGACAATGGGCTAGAAAATAAGATTGGTAAAGTTTAAGCTCAATCGGATAATATTAAGACCCGCCTCATTGAGGTCAAAGTTCAGAAAAAAAGCGAAAAAACGTAGTTTTTTGCCCATAAAATCGGAACTATGCGTCCTAAAAATTTAGTTCGCATCTCATTTCATAGTAAATTTTATTGGCTTGAGGATAGATCTCCTACACTTTTTTATTAAAATTTCTAGAGCGAAATATCAACATTTTTGTCAGGTAAGGTTGAAGAACTCCCTGTAAAGTTAGCTTTCTAGCAAACTCGTAAAATCTTCTAATTATTCAATTAAAAAGGTTTTTTTTAACTTTTTTTGGTGTTTTCACTTTGTGCATCAATAAGTGTTTTTCAGTTAGAAGCATGGATGGATTTAAGGGTGCTCATGGGGGGCAATGCCCCCCCCCGCAATTTTTTCGTGAAATTCCGTTTTTATAATGGAATATCAGGTTTCCAAAGCCATCGGGGACATATTGCCCCCTCCTCAAGGTTTCCAGTGTGCCCCTCCCAGGGTCCACCACCTAAATCCGCCCATGGTTAGAAGTATTTTCAAAAGAATATGCAACAAATAATTAATTCAAAGTAGTAAAATTAGCAGTAAAAAGAGGAAACGTAAATGTGAGAAATAACTTCAGGTAATCAAATATATGGAAGGAGATTAACATTTATTTAATTAGAAAAATAATTTGATCAGTAGGATAAGTTGAAATAAATGCAAACTAAAATAAAACATAAGTAGTAATTTATTTCTAGAATAAGGAAAAGGACCAACCCGAACAAATTCAAAAATGAAAACATCTGGAATAAATAATACCAATTTACAACAAGTGGCTGAACTGCAAATGAAACTTTATTTTAAGTTAAAATTCAAAATATTCTTCAATGTTTTCTATAGAGCAGGGGTTCTCAAACTTTTTATGTCGCGGAGCCCTTTTCAGGAGACAAATTCTTCGCGGAGCCCTTTTCCGAATATAAATTTTTCAAGGTACAAAATGCAAATTACATAAAAACAATTGCTACAAGAAATAAAAGCATAAATGCAGTAGCGTAAATAGAAATTTATTTCAATATGGTTCCATGCATATTTAACAGGTTTAATGTAGCTTTTCAAAACATTTTTAGGTATAATTTGCATCTAAGAGCAAGTAAGAAAAATTGATTAATTAAGTTCCAATTATGATAGGGGAGCCCGGGTGAATTTAGTGAAATATGATCCATGATCCTTAAAAACAGTTATTTTATACTTGTTTTAGGTACATCATAATCCAAATTTCGGACATTCGTTTTTAGGTAGGATTTTAATTTTAACGAACATATTATAAAAAATTTACAATAATAAAGTTTTAAGTACAATAGGGGGGTCTGGGGGTTCTCCCCCAGAAGAATTTCGAAAATTTGACCCTAAATAACATGGTTTTAACTTGTTTTGGTAAACCAAGAAAGACTTGAAAAAAGGACAAAAACCAGAAAAAAAACCTATAATCAAAAGAGCTCCCCATCAAATCCACTTAAATTCAAGGGTTATTATTTTAAAGCTCTAAAAAATTTTGGGTAGAAAGGAGCAAAAGTAAGTTCTTAACAAGAATCACATTGCAGAAAGTCATTTATATAACATTTCAGAGCAACGTATATTAGAAATTATCAAAAAGTGTATTTATTTCAAATTTCTTCGCGGAGCCCCTGGAAATGCTTGGCGGAGCCCTAAGGGCTCCGCGGAGCACAGTTTGAGAACCGCTGCTATAGAGTAATGAGATATTTTCTGCAATTCTCTAAAATTTTACAAATTTTATGTATAATTTAAGTAAATATAATTACATCTGTATTATTTTCAACTAAAAATTAAGGTGGTAATATTTTAGATATGGTAGCTTTTGATGAGTCGCTGTTCTTCGTCTTTTGTCAAAGAAGAGTTGAAATCTTGGATTAGTTTTACTCCTCTCTCTGCAGTGTCATTAACAATCCTTAAATCTTTCACTATTTTTTGAGTGTTAAAATAATTTTCATTTTCACACCATACATGAGGTTCAGTATTTAAAAAATCAGTATTAATTTTAAACCGCTTAAAAAAATTTAGAAGAAACAAAATAATCGATTTCTTTATCCATCAATTCATCAACTTCTTGGAGGTTGAGTTTTACTTTCATTGCGTCTCTTTCATCACGCTCCTCTTTTTCATTTTCTACCTGGGACCTTAATTTTACTACCATCCTTTCTTTTACTTCTTTATCCGAAGTATCATCAAAAAAATGAAAAGGCAACTTGCTCCGAGCTGAGGTACCATAGATGGTTTATTAGTTTCGACAGTGCCTCGTTTGCTACCTCTTTAACTACTTTCTTGTATTCAACCAAAGATTTTATTAATTGAAAGTCTTGGTTGGGGTCCAAAGTGGGTTTTTTGACATTACACCATGGCATTATGTAAGTATTAATGAGAAATAAGCAGATATCTTTAAGACCTTTCTTTTCAAAATTCGTCAAAGGAAATTGTTCTCTAAAGAGATATACTTTTAGAGAAAATAGCCTTTGCCATCCATCTGGCATGATGAATGGCACCAGGTTTTCTAAAAGTAATCTCTTTGGGAGAAAGACACCCTAAATGGACTAGACCAGGGGTCGGCAATCTGCGGCTCGCGAGCCGCATGCGGCTCTTTCGATGTAAAGTTGCGGCTCTCCAGTTCCATACGAAAAAATTTATAATTTACTCTCAAAACTTTTAAAAAATCAGAAAACATATTTTTAATTCTCAAGATGAGTCAAAATCAAAACTCTAGTGCTGATTTTCCTTGAAAATTCTGTGACTTGTGTGGAGTGATCCTTATTTGGTCGTTATTAGAAGTTCTAAAAACTAATTAAACGCTATTTTTAGGGGCAAATTTCTAAAATTTTTCTGAAGTGATCCACACCCCCTTGAAATTTTGCTGTTTATTAAAACTATACTATTTTTCCTTGAAAATTCTGCCACTTAAATAATGAGAGGTGCTCTTAGGGTGCAATCGAAAAAGGCAAAAGTGAGCAAAAACGCGATTTTGAAGGGGAAATTTCCAAAAAATTTTCTGGGGGAGGACCCCCAGACCCTCCAATTTTTCCAGGAATTCACATTGTTTATACAAAATTTTGACAATAAGTTCACTAAAATTAATTTACAATGTGTACGTAAAGTAATCTAAAACTTGATGTAAAAAAGTACCCTACCCGAAAGGAGGTACCCCAGAAATGGGTAAAAATGCTCCCCAACTAAAATCACCCTCCCAATCTAAAATCAAATATATATTAATCATATATTAAAACATTGAAGCAAAAAAATTAGTGGCTCTTTAAAAACTAGGAAATTTTGTTAACTGTTACTTTTGGCTCTTCCGTTTCAAAAGGTTGCCGACCCCTGGACTAGACAAAGTTGGATTAACTCTTTATAGTCATCTCTGGGATGCTGTTTCTTTAGTTCTTCTGGTAGAAAACTTGTAACTTTATCCTGATTTTCAATTTTGATACAAGTGTCTTCACCTTCCATAATTGTTTTAAAACTATTTTTGTCCAGAGAAGCCCATTCTGTCTGGAATTTTCTAAAGATATCCGTCTGAGGACCAGTGGATGTACCCATTTTGCAATTAAAAACTGCTCTTAAGACAATTTCTAAATTACGGTTGCGACAGGCCAAATACAGAAGATTTTTTCTAAAAGAAGATTTTTTTTTCTTATCCTACTGATCAAATTGTTTTTCTAATTAAATAAATGTTAATCTCCTTCCATATATTTGATTACCTGAAGTTATTTCCCACATTTACGTTTCCTCTTTTTTACTGCTAATTTTACTACTTTGAATTAATTATTTGTTGCATATTCTTTTGGAAATACTTCTAACCATGGGCGGATTTAGGTGGTGGACCCTGGGGGGGCACACTGGAAACCTTGAGGAGGGGGCAATATGTCCCCGATGGCTTTGGAAACATGATATTCCATTATAAAAACGGAATTTCACGAAAAAATTGCGGGGGGGGGCACTGCCCCCCATGAGCACCCTTAAATCCATCCATGCTTCTAACTGAAAAAAACTTATTGATGCTCAAAGTCAGGCCCGTGCTGGCCCGGGGGGACAGGGGGACGTGTCCCCCTGCGCCCTTTGAAAGTTGAAAGTCAAAGCACCCTTTTGAAACAAAATATACTGATACACTACAATTTGTAGTATCAATATTAAAGTTAAAAAAAAGAGCCTTGTCATTCTGGCGCCTTTACTGTATCATAATTTTGTGTTACCCGCTTCGTAAAACCCTCCAACCAGCGCCTTTGTCATTTCCTCCCTGCCCTGGGGTTTTACAAAAATTTACCAGGGCGCCTTTTTTTCGAGGTAGCCTTATCTAAGGGCGCCCTTTTAGTCTGCAGACGCCACTACAAGTTATATGGGCACCCCTTGTTAAACGGTATCATTGAAATTGTAAAGAAAAGGGAATCTTTTAGTTTTACACTGTTTCTCAAGTTACGAAAATACTTATACTTCAAAAGCGCCCTAAGTTAAGGCTACATCGAAAAAAAGGCGGCCTGGTAAATTTTTGTGAAAACAATTATTTGATACACTGAGGGCGCCGGAATGGCAAGGATCTTTCTTTAGCTTTAAAATGTTATTATGGGTGAAGGAGCCCAGATAATATTACGTAGGGGCCCCCTTTTTAAACCGTTTCAGCTGAAATAGTAAAGAAAAGGGAATATATATATCCCTCTGTACTTCTTTACTATACACCCCTAACTTAAGATTATATCATGGAGATAAATTTTAACCCTGCTGTTCTGTTCGCACACCACGCACTTAGTTTTCGGGTCAATATGAGCCGATACAAAAAATATCACTTCTAGCAGTACATTACATGAATGGTGAAATTTAAGAATGAGGTATAACAACAGTAAAATAACATTAAATACAAATTAAATAAAAACAACGAAAAAAATTGCACATGAATTTATTAAAAGCCATACGGCGTTTCGGGGATTCTTTGGATCCCCTTCGTCAGTGGTAGTTGACATTACAAGAAAAAATCAGCTTTTATACCCCGCAACAAAACAAGCGTTGCCAAAATGCAAAGGAGAAAAATGTATACAAAAGATTCAATGACAAAAATACAAGAAAATCACCAAAATGCAACATCAAAGACAATTATTCGCTCCAAATCGGAGAAAGAAAGGGTGTACTGGTTAGGTCATTAACTAAGACAGATGCATATTTATTGATTAAATAACCTTCGAAAAAATCAAGGTCAAGGGTTGAATTACAAGTTTTTATGATACTAGCGGACGAAAAATCAAAACAATGATCATTATCCCAAACATGTTTGGCTATAGACGATTTATAAAATTCTTGTTTTTTAATGTAATTTGAATGCTCTTTTAGCCTAAATTTCAGTGCACGTCTTGTTTGTCCAATATAGGACAAACCACAACTACAAAAAATCCTGTAAATTCCCCATTTATTACACGTATCAATAGGGTCCTTAAGATTTGAAAAAGAAATTTTATTAATTGGGGATAAAACTACAGAAAAACCAAATTTTTCCAGAATATGCGAAATTTTAATAGTAATTTTAGGAAAAAAGGGTAAAACTATCAAGTTTGATAATAGGGTTGTTTCCTTCAACTGAAATTGATCATTTTAACACCAAAAACACTAAGAGAAATGCAAAAGAATAATTAACCCACGCTCAAAAAATTTTTAGACCAAATAGTTAATTAGTTAAAAGCATTTAAAATTTGGAGCCGCAAAAAAAGAGGCGTGGCCAGCTGTGACGTCATTTGGTATGAACCGGCGAAAAGTACCGATCCTTTGCCTTGCCTCTTGCCTGCATTTGTGTTTTGTTTTCGAACTGAGTATTTACGCTTTGCTTATCATAAATATTTTAAACTAAGATTTCGTTTATTGTTCTTTTACATCATTACTGTACACAAAACAGGATTAGTTTTCAAATTGAGCCTGGTTTTATTCGAGCAGATTCGAATAATTCGCCGAAAATTTCGGTTTTAACTTCGGTTGATTTCCTTAGAAACTATACACAGTTCAATAAACCAGAAATAGAGGAGTTAAACAAGCAAGATGAGTACTATTTCGTATTCTGTTTTTAAAGTTTTAAAAATCTATTATATTTATTAATAAAGAGCATTTTTAGTTCGAGTACACTCCAGCTTTGTGGTAGGGTAGTTTTATTTTCAACTCCCGTTTTGATCCTGAAAAAAGTAGTAGGAATTTCGAAATAATTTTACTATTGGTAACTAGTTACATCTTTGAGAATCAGTTAACATGTTTTCTGGAAAAAATCAGACATTTTTTATCTATTAGATATCGAATTTACAAAGCGCGCACCTCGGTCTTATTTCCCGCCAACCCATAGAGAAATCTTCTTTTTCGACATTTTCCCCTTTTTGATGGTTTAAAAAAAAAAAACTAATGAATATTTAAAAATAAGATAATTATCGAAGGTTAAAAACATATTTAGTTACATTTCAACGTAATCACCTTGAAATGAACCATTTATTGCACCTTTTTCACAAGTTTTTCTATCCCTCATCTTGAAAAGTTAGATTTTTCGTTGATTCGCAGGCTGTAGCTCCATGAATCACCAATGCCTGGAACTTGGCTGATGCACAACATATGGTTTTAAACCTGCACAATTGCATACTGCAAAAATCACCTGCCTGCCCATTGTTTTTTGTTAATGCGAACAGAGTTTGAAAGAATAGAAATTACACTAGGTCTGCAATGAAAAAGCTGTTTGAATAACTTTTACAATTTCCTATGTATTTTTGGTGTGCTGATAACGAAAAAAAATATTGAAAAAATCCTATACGTCAGGATTTTTCACAAATTGCAAAATTATATTCGAATTTTCCCATTTTTTTTTTTATAGTTTTTGAACATTTCTAGCTCCTCCCTTTTTAAAAATTAGGAGCTGTGAATGATGCACATAGTTAACTATCTCATCAGGATATTTAGAGATAATTATAGAGATTGATATAAAATATTAGGGAAGAATTAATTCTGCAATAATGAAGGATTTTTGTTGTGTAGTTCAAAGAAACGTTCTTGTTGATAATCACAAGGGTAAATTTACCAAGAAGAGCTTCATAAGGTGGAAAAATTGGCTGAAGAGTGTGTAAATGAGTTTATTTTAGTTACGTAATGATTTTCATGAAGAATATGGAATAAAAATTTATTTTATAAACATATTTTTATTAAAATTGAAATATTGACTTATTTATTTTATTAGCACTTCCCTCGTTCCGTTGAGCAGCTGGCATGAAATAAAATCAAGACAGATGTTTCTCTGAACATTGAGAGCTGAGAGTCTTTTCCATAATATTAATGTTTTATTTGTTTCCAATTTCGAACAATAAGTGTTGCATTTTTAGTTTATTCAAAAATATTCGCTTTACCGTAATTTAGCGAGTGCAATTCTCACAAGCTAAAATAATGCATGCTTAAATATCGCACTGTGATTTCTGGATCTATAATTTAACTTAAGATAATTTAACTTACAACATATTACTAAATAGCTGTGTCTATGTGTAAGCTTTCTTGTGTTGATTTTGATATAGTTTACAGAAAATTTTCTTCAAATGACTAACAAATACCGAGAGAAGTTTTTCCCAATAGATGTTTTGTTTGAGATAAAAATTTCTCCTCTTAAACTTATTGAATCATCTCAAAACTTTGACATCTTAATATAAACATTGAAAATATACAACTTAACTTTCAGTAGCCATTTTAATCATGCATTCCCAGATCTTAAAGCGGCCAAATAAATTTTACGAAAAGCGTCGTTTGCGGTCTTCTTTTGTAGCCGCAATTTTGAAAAGAAATAATACCCCTACCAAAATTGTATTCTTAAATATACGTTAACCACAATCCCCTTTGTTTGAAATCTCCACCTATTACCAGTTTTTCAAAAAAAAAAAAAAAATTCAAAACCAAAACTTAGTAAAAACTGTCAGAACTTTTCGGACAACTTAATATCTTTCGTGAGCAATTTGTGTTATCAAAAGAACTATAAATTATGAAACAAATAAGAAGCACTACATGTTTACTACACTATGTTTTTTAATAGTGCCAAATGGATACTTTAAAATGGTCTTCACAACAGTAGAGTTTGGAAGTAGCGGAGCCCATTTTATCCTTCATACAAGCTTTGAACCATTTCTTCCTCAATTTTTTGTTTCTTGGAACGATTAAGAACCTTTTACTTGGTGTTTTTGCAGTCGATGAAGTGCATCCTGGCACAATGCAGTATTCATAAGCTTTTTTTACTTCGGAATCCATTCTTTTTTACTGATGCACGTGCTTTCTATTGGGAAAAATAAGAGCGCGCGATCGGCGAAACCTCGGATACTACCAAATGACGTATCTGCGCAGTGGCGCGTTTTTAAGCACTGTGACTGCGCATCCTCTTTAAAAATTAATAAAAAATTAAATTAAAGTCGTAGCGACCTCGGGATTTTTGATAACAACTTTTTTCACTATATTCTACCAGGAAAAAAATAAAACAGAAAATGGGAAACTACCCTATTCCTGTTTGGGTTTATCTTTATTACATTTCTTCAAAAATTTATTAAAAATTCGGTCTATCAAAGTGTGGCAGAACCCACGATCAATAGCAACAGCTTTGATATAATTAATCTCATTTTCTAAAAACTTACTGTTACTGCAAATACTGATAGCACGAAAAACTAAAGTATTGAAAGCTGACAATTTTTGACTATAAGGGTGGCTTGATCTAAAATGAGGGGGTAAGGAAACAGCAAAAGGTTTGCGGTATACAGTGGTAAGAAAATTTGAATCAGTACGGACAACAAGAACATCCAAAAAAGGTAATTGCTGATTACTTTCCACTTCAAAAGTAAACTGTATATTTGGATCAATAGAATTAATGAGGGAAAGCACAGTATCAACATTATGATGAGAACTCAAGAGAGCAAAAGAATCATCTACATAACGGACATAGAACGGAAATTGTATGAGATTAAACATCTTAATTTCGAAAAAATGCATGTATATGTCAGCTAAAATCGGGCTGAGAGGGTTTCCCATGGCCAAGCCATCAGACATATAAAAATATTTATTATTGAAAACAAAAGTGCTCTGTTTAAGACAGGTTTTAGTGAGAGTAATTAATTCATTGATTTCAAATTCAAAAAAGTGATGTTCAAGTAACCTCATTTCTAAACATTCCAAAGAACCCTTAATGGGAACGTTGGTAAATAATGATTTTACATCAAAAGAAACCATGGTGTGACTGTCAGGGGAGATACAACGAAGTTTAGAAACAAAATCGAGAGAGTTTTTAGTTGTAAAGGAGTTACTTTCAGATAAAGGAGAAAATATACTAACTAAGTATTTCGCTAATTTATAAGAGGCAGTTCCAATATTAGATACAATCGGTCTGAAAGGGACATTAGGTTTGTGTACCTTTGGAAGGGCATACAAACGAGCACAATTAGCAATTGAAGGGATTAAAGATTTCTTTAAAGAATCAGAAATAACATTACTTGATTTTATAGCGTTTTTGATGCTGGTAAGCTCAGATGAAGCCGGATCTTTTTTAAGGGGTAGATATGGGCCATCGTTAATCAATTTTTGTACTTTATTAATATAATCATCTTTGTTTAAAATTACTATTTGACCACCTTTATCTATCTTTGTGCAATTTTTTTCGTTGTTTTTATTTAATTTACAGTATTGCACAGTTTGTGGCGTTATCCTCAACTATAAATACAAGTAACTAGAATGAAATACTAATTGTGTTAAGATATAAAATACGAATAAAATTAACTTAAAATCATTTGAAATTTAAAATGGAAGTTTTTTACTATTATAACATTTAACATGTGTGCAAATGTGTTTATAACAATTGTGGCACATTATAAATTAACACTTTTAATTTTTTTTTCATTTGAGGGACCATTTATATATTTTTTCTTCATTTATTTTACTTCCTTCATGACAGGTTTTAATCTTCTCTAATCTATGAAAATAAAAGAGGGATTTCAAATTTTTAATTTGATAATTTTTTGTACTGAATTCCATAGAAACGGATTGTAGATTTTGCAAAAATTACTCATTACACTTTGATATCATAAATTTTCTCTGTCGTTGATCCACGTTCTTTTTCACGTATTAAATTCCTGCTTCAGTTCGTAGGAAGTTTTACTGACACAAAAAGTCCCCATTATACCCATACTTAATGGTTAAATTAGTCAAAGGATAGTAACCTTGCCTGAAACGCCACTAATTACTTATTTGGAGTAATATTTTCATTCCAAAAAAGTTTTGTAATAAGTTCATTAAAACCAAAATTCTACCTAAAAATGTATGTCCAAATTTGGGTTTACGTGTACCAAAAAACAGTTTAAAACCATGTTCTTAGGGTCAAATTTCCAAAAATTTTCTGGGGGAGAACCCCCAGACCCCCCTTTTGTATTTGCTATTATTGTCACATCTTATACTCAAGTTATATCAACATTCAAATATGTATTGAAAAGTTACATTATTTTATCTATAAAATGTGCGGCTTACAGAAAAATTGGGGGGGGGGGTTCTCTCCTAGCAAAAATATACTTTTGGGCTTTCTGCATAATATCTACATTTTTTAGACGATATTTGGGCTCCTCCCGAAATAGATTTCTATAGACAGCAGAAAATTAATTTTTTAGGTTAACTGATAAATATTACAACGGCGGCGCCCCTTCACCCTTTGTCCACCGCCCTCTGAAGGTACCCAGCACGGGCCTGCTCAAAGTGAAAACACCAAAAAAAGTTAAAAAAAACCTTTTTAATTGAATAATTAGAAGATTTTACGAGTTTGCTGGAAAGCTAACTTTACAGGGAGTTCTTCAACCTTACCTGACAAAAATGTTGATATTTCGCTCTAGAAATTTTAATAAAAAAAGTGTAGGAGATCTATCTTCAAGCCAATAAAATTTACTATGAAATGAGATGCGAACTAAATTTTTAGGACGCATAGTTCCGATTTTATGGGCAAAAAACTACGTTTTTTTGCTTTTTTTCTGAACTTTGACCTCAATGAGGCGGGTCTTAATATTATCCGATTGAGCTTAAACTTTCCCAATCTTATTTTCTAGCCCAGAGTTTCTCAAACTGTGGGTCGCGACCCACTGGTGGGTCGCCAGTCAGTTTTTAGTGGGTCGCGGGAAGATTTTTAATTTTTCTGAATAAGAAGTATCCTTTTATAATTTTTACAAACGTGTTATTGACTTTTGAATTATCAAACTATTATTTCAACTTTTGAAATTTATCAAATTACCATATAGTAAAAAGAATAAAAATTTTAGGAAAAACTACACTGCTTGGTGTCGAACGGAAAAGGCAATTAATGTAAATAAGTACTATGTGTGTCACTT
This sequence comes from Tetragnatha versicolor, assembly GCA_024610705.1. Taxonomy (NCBI): domain Eukaryota; kingdom Metazoa; phylum Arthropoda; class Arachnida; order Araneae; family Tetragnathidae; genus Tetragnatha; species Tetragnatha versicolor. Next base: position 52,595,683 of record JANDEH010000003.1, read on the forward strand.
TAATGCACCGATAATGCAAATCTAGTTGGTTATAAAAATAAGATTTGAAAAAATATTCAGTGTTTCTCCCCATCAACACCGGGGGAAAAAAGCAAATTTTATTAATTTTCTTAGGAAATGATGCAACTGCAATTTATCCCATATTACTAAAAAATAATTCAAAACCATGTTTTTAAGGGTCAAATTTTAAAATTTTCTCTGGGGGAGGACCCCCAGACCCCCTTTTTATTGTGGGGATCATTGTTACCCCACAATTAAACAATTTCATACGCTCAAATTCAAATGTAACTAAATAATTGGTGAACACCCCCAGTCAGACAAGTTAAAATTCTGTGGGGGGCATTAGATAATTGTCTCAGTTCAGTTAATTATAATTAACTGAAGTCGGTGGGTCGCGTCAGATTTTGTTTCCCAAAAGTGGGTCGCGATGTTAAAAAGTTTGAGAACCCCTGTTCTAGCCCATTGTCACATTTTAGGGGGGTCCCCCCGAAGAAACTCGGAAGTCGGTGTTTTTGTAACCACCCTAGCGTGCAAGCTAGGATGCCGTTGATTTGACTAAATTAACGGAGATGGTAACTCCACAACGTAAAAAAAGGATGGAAAACGCTACGCATCGTACAAAATCGCATTTTTCCAGAATATTTTTGGTATTCCCTGAGTATTCCAGGGCATTTTCGAATTCCCTGAGCCTGAGTATTCCAGGTTTTCCCGGGTTAGCGGACACCCTGGATATCATATCTGAAAATGAAACAGGCTATAATTTAACAGAATTTTTAAAAGAAAAGAAGCCAACTGCAACTAGGCGCCGAAAAACGGTACTTTCCATAAACATCGCCATTTTTTACTTTTCCGCAGAATATAATCCTAAACTCTGAACTTGATGGCTTCTAACCCTTGTAAAGTTGTTTCCTCCACATTGTGTTTACAATACAAGAAAAAGCCGACTTTAACTAGCGCTCACGGTCGAAGAAAGAGGTCGCGGGAGAAACGGAACACTCCGCAAGCAAAACGAAACTTGCGCGGAAAATCGCTATTTTCCCGCTATAAATCGTCATTCTCGGAAATATGAAAAGTGAAAAAAAAAAGCTAGGGATTATCTGGAAAAATCCAAATTAGTTCGCGAGCCGCATGTTGTGCATCACTACACTAGTATAGTATTTTCTTTGCACTTACTTCAAACCGGCGCAAGTTTAGAACTGCTGATGGTTGGCGAGTTTTGGCTATTTGGCGCCATATTTAGAAGCCACATAATTCACTTAACATTAGTTAGGGTAACTATATATTGATTTTTATCGCTAAAAACTTGGCGCATCAGCAGTTCTAAACTTGCGCCCTTCAACATGCGGGCCAAATTCGGCCCGCAAACTAATTTTAATCTTCTTTAGATAATCCCTACTTTTTTACTTCCTAGAAAAATCACAAGTTTTCGCATAAAATACAGTCGAGTCCGCTTAATGTGATCACGGTTAATGTTATCAATCGGATAATGTTATCGAAATCAACAGGTCCCGATCATTCCTATTTAATTTAATGTAAAATACATCGTTTATTGTGATCAACTATGGATCAACAGGCCGCTTAATGTTATCGAAATTTGTCCATATCCCCTAAAAAAACGCCCGCTTTGGCGTTTCGTTTTGAAGGTCAATTTCTTTTTTCTGAAACTCAGTATAAGTTCACAGTTGCACTGTTATGTTACTTTGCTTTGATTGTAAAAAAAATAAATTATCTATGCTCTCCAACCTCAAACATTGAAAGAAAACGGTTAAAGGTGGGGAGGAGGGCGAATCCGTGCTTGTCATTGGATATCACCATCGCCGACTTGCAGATGTTTCTGATAAGAGATTTTTGATTATTTTTCTTGTTTAGTGGAATTTAGATGAATTTCAGTGATTATTTATGTTTTTGAGCCTTTTCTATGTAAAATTTTATGATATCTTGACTGGAAGTCGTAAGAAAACAAATTTATGAATGGAATCACATAGGTGTAGTGCTAACATAACTGAAAATACAGAGTAAGCGATTTTTTTATTTTATTAATTGGACAACTCTTATATTTTACCCTTTATAGGAAATCGCTTATTGTTATCAATCGGATAATGTTATCAGTTTAATCTCGGACAATTGCGATCACATTAAGCGGATTCGACTAGTAGTAAGATCGAGACTTCTCGCGAGTTTCGTTTTGCTTGCGGATTGTTCCGTATCTCTCACTACTGCCTTCGTGAACGGCCGCGGGCGCCAAGTTGAAGTCGGCTTTTTCTTGCGTTGTAGAAAAAACAACTTTACCGTGGTCAGAAGCCTATTTTTGAAAAATTCGTCCGAAAATTTCAGTTTTGGCGCAGTTCGGCTCAAAACTGTCATATGGAGCAGGATGGCGCACGATTCCATGATTGGCGCAGTTCGGCGCAGCACTAGCATCCCTGCTATGGGCTTCTAACCACGGTAAAGTTGTTTTTTCTACATTGCCATGACGCAAGAAGAAGCCAACTTGAATCGGCACCCGCGGTCGTCCACGAAAGTCGCGCAATCGGAACACTCCCGCAAAAAACCAGAAACTTTCGCGAAAAATCGCGATTTTTCCGACTTTTTAACGGACTAAACGCTGAGGATTGAAACCTATTTTATAAGGGAGATAAACTTATAATTTCAAATAGTAGTGTTGGCAGGGGTATGTGTTTCCGAAATTTTAATTTGTATACTGTTATTTTCTTTAAAAACTGTGGGTGGAACACAAAAAGTCTCAAAATAAGTTAAAACACTACTTTTAAAGATTAAATTTAAAAAAAATTTCTGAAAAGCTTCCAAACCCGTCCAAAATTTTGATGTCTGTTAGTGCAAACAGAAAAACTCGTCAAGAGATTAAATTTGTGAGAATAAGTTAATCCTTTCTTACTTTCTAATAACACTAGTCGACAAATTTAAACTTTTTTTCCCTAACAAAAATGAGATTAGGTATTTCCGACTAATTTGAGGGTGTAGAATTCAGAAATAGTTGTGAAAAAGCTGCAGCACGTACAGTTTTTTGTTACAAATATAGCACCAATACTGTAAGAAAGGAAAAAAGCGTTGAAACCACTCGTTTTTTAACAGTTTATCTCATTATTTTAGAATAAAATACTATCATAATTGAGATTATATACATGTTTCAGATAATATAAAACTAAAAACCATTAAACATTCATAAAATACGATGCAATTTTATCACTTTTTGCCTCTTAGGTGGCGTCAAATCTCCTCTTTTAATGAACCAAGAGCTGTAACCCAAAATTGCTATTTCTCAATGACCTATGGATCGAGTCAATGTCCTAAGGGAATATATACCATTGTTTATGATTGAATACAGTGAGATTTTCCGAAAATAAATTCAAACGTGGATGTGAAATATGATTTTTGAGTGATGTTCAACGTTCTATGGCTTGGTAAGACTAAAACAGAACCTTCTATTGGGATTAAAACATTTTATCGGTCCTTTTTTCTAAAACTTATGCTACCACTCTCCTAAAATCCATTTCCAAGCTGATAATGAGTTTTTATTAAATTTTCCTTCAAAAGCAAGGTCGTGAATCCTTTTTTAATCAGAGGTTCATACTGACTTTGTGTTTGCCTTCACTTAATAACAAAAAAAGTCCTTTTAAATACTTTTTGAAGTATTTTTTCGGTATTTATCATTGATATTAAATAACCAAGATAATTTGAATGCCCTCCCCATACTATATGGATAGTAATTTGCATAGAACTACTGTTAACTCTTACGCACTTAAAAAGAGCCACATTCTAACTTCTGCAACATACCTGAGGAGCCCAGATTTCATTTTAGCCACTTATTTGGACCCAAATCAATGGGAAAAAACCTTTTCCCACCTTTTTTGTTAAATATTACCGTTGAATTGTAATTTAAACCGTAACCAAATTTTGCAAAACGTATTGCGTATAAATTTGCAAAATCTACTCTGAAAACTCGTCATTTTTCAAAATGAACTGCAGTACAAAAACATAGCCACACTTTTAAAATAATGTCTACATACTGGGATACTAGAAATAAATTAATTGAATGGGATTGAAGGGTTGCTATTGGACAAAAATGACGTTTAAAATGAAAAAATTATGAAAAAAAGCAGAAAATCGAAAATTTTTGTTACACAAATATGGGACGTGGTGGAACTTTTTTACTTGCAGATATTTCAATAACTATATGAATTAGTAGCAAAAATAGTAATTTGGTTGTTGTTAGGAAACCACTGTCGACTAGTGTAATTTGTGGACTGCAGGGATGCAAGTGCCCAAAAGGGGTTTTGGAGCACCTTTGGAGCAGGGGAAATTACCATTTTGGAGCAGCAAAATTAAGTTTCAGGGCAGGAAAAATGCCATTTTGGAGAAGCAAAACTGAACTTTTAGAGCAGAGCAACTTTATTTTAGTGGTCAAAAATAAGATGGAGAAATACAGTATTTACTTTACCTTTTCAATTCAGAAGCTATTTTATAAGCCTAACATGTTAACTTTTTGAAATCCTTAAAAATTACATAGGCACCTTTTTAATTCACTAGTAGGTAACTGAATCAGACATATCAACCTCTCAGAGTCAAAAACCAGGAGAAATATCGATGTTTAGGCCTTTAGAAACCAATTTAAATCATTGAATTTCTATAACTTGAAAATTCAAGTTAATTGTGGAAATAATTATCATAAAAAACTTTGCTAAATACTGCAGATACCCTGGAACCAATACCCACAATCTTTGAAATTTAAATAAATGTTAGTTAAATGAAGCCATTTACAAAAACTGTAAAAATTTACAACTTAAATCAATAAAACGCAATATGAGAGGTATCACTTTTTCGCGAAAAATCACTATTTTTCGACTTTTCACACAGAATGTGATCCTAAACTCCACTGTACCTAAACTCTGGACTTGATGGGTTCTAACTAGTGATGGGCAGGTATCGATACCAAATACTTAAGTACTCGATACCTATAGGTATCGAGTGTATTCCGATACCCACAAAAGTATCGATACTTTATAGACATATTTCGTTTTAATTTTTTCAATGAAGTAATCTTTATAATACCTACTGTAGATCAAACGCAGCCTGTTTCCGTTTTCATTTTGCAACGCTCAAACCCAAGTCGTTATCATCCGCGAGAGAAATTTGACGCGGCTAGGTTTTTCCCCCGCCAAATCCTTCGCCTCTATCCACCTCCAGGCCCGTAGCTACGGGGCTTTTTGATGTATCGCTTTCAGTTTTTTGAATATTAGTCTGATTATGGATAGGCCCTAAAAAAATTGTCCCTTCAGTTTCATTTCCCGACATTGAAAAAAAGTACCGATACCAAAGTAGTCGATACCTAAAAGTACTCGATACCTAAAATTATCGATTTTGCCCATCACTAGTTCTAACCCTTGTAAAGTTGTTTTTTTTTCACATCGCGCTTACAACACAAGAAAAGGCCGAATTCAACTAGCGCCCGCGGCCGTCCAATAAAGAAGTCGCGGGAGGAACGGAACACTCCGCAAGCCAAACGAAACTTCCGCGAAAAATAGCGATCTTTTCGACTTTTTTTCGTTATAAATCGTCATTTTTCTCGGAAATAATATGGGAAGTGAAATAATCGTAAGATCGCGACTTCTCGCGAAAGTTTCGTTTTGCTCGCGGATTCCCCGTACCTCCCGCGACTGCTTTCGTGAACGGCCGCGGGCACCTATTTGAAGTTGGCTTTTTCTTACGTAGTTATGCGATGTAGAGAAAACAACTTTGCCTTGGTCAGAAGTCAAAATTTGGCAAAACACATCCGAAAATTTCTTTTTTGGCGCACTCCGGCGCAATTTCGGCTAAAAAAGTGTTTTTTGGAGCAGGTTGGCGCAGGGTACAACGATTGGCGAAATCGGCGCAGCACTTGCAACCCTGGGACTGTCATGTTCCTTTCCCATAAAATTTTAGGGACCCACATTTTTTCCTTATTGAGTCCCTGGGACTCGGGTTGACAAACACTGTAGTATAAACGAAATTGTGATGTTCTAACTTATTTACAAAAACTGTTAAGTTTATGATCTCAAGAGGTCGTATACTTTCAACGGTCAATAACTTTCTTGCTGTTGCATTTTTATCATTAGATTTTAAAGATGACCTCTTTAGGACAATATCTTTACACGGTTTTTTAAGTAAGTTAAACATAACTGACACTGGATTTTTATTTTTCTACTATCCACTATTTGCCCATTTTCATTACTTTTGTCCACTCTTGAGATGAGAAATGTAGGACATTCAGTGAGTTAACATTTATTTTCAATATTTATTTAAAAAACATAAACCTGAAAAATCAGCTCAGATTTTAATTTTGTTCCCTCTTAAAAAGTGGTATGGTATGCTCAAGTTAGATATTATGTTTTATTGACCCACCATCTTAAAATTTACTACAGTAAAGCACCGTTTACAGGGTTGCCAACCTTTTCCAGAAAGCTTCAGGAGCCCAGGGGAAAAAATTCCGGATTTCTTATGCTACTTCAGGAGTAGTGCGCAACTGCTATCTCCGGAACCACCAAAACGGTACAAATATTGCAGAAAGCATGACCGCTAAATTTTTTAAATCGTTTTAAAGCCAACCATGGTTTGTAACCCGACTTGGAAACACTAGCCATGTCTTTTGCAGTCAATTTTATCGAAGAAAGGAAAGAACTTGATACTATTTTGAGCCTCAACCATTGCAATGCCATTTAGCGTTCCAAGGGGGCTTACCATCGTAACAGATTATAAAGCATTAAACATGGAAAGGGTATTTCCGGAGTATTTAACACTTATTGCGGATTCGCGGATTTTCAGTACTCTAACGGAAAAACTCCGGAAGTTTCGGAGTAGTTGGCAACCCTGCGTTTATACGTCTTTCAAGGGACCGACGTAAAACGGGGTATAAATGAAGACGTATAATTGAAAAATTTTTTGATTATTTGAATTAATTGGGACTTGGCGAAAACGACGTATAAATGTAAAAGACGTAAAAACGGTGCTTTACTGTATTATAAATTACAATATGAATTTAAAGGAAAAAAATCTTAAATTTAACAATTAAAAATATTTTCAATATTGAAGAGATTGTCATTAAAAAAGGAATTCTCATCCCAGTATTTTTAATATATTACTAATATATAACCCTAAATATCACAATTTGGGAGCATGACAGAGAACAGCAAAAGATAATCAGTAGCAAATCTGTAAAACAGGAAAATATCACAAACAGGAAGACAAAGCGACTAACATATAGTCGGCAAGTCTCATATTGATTTGTAACTAACTTGTAGCAAAAGATAAACAAACTTTTCTGGAATAACTTTTATTTTAGCAAAACTAATCAGGTTTCCAGATAGCTATCGAAAATATAAATTTTAAAAACAACAGAATACAAAGTGAAAGGAGTTTGTGATGCTTGAAGAATCATCTTTCCAGCCTTACAACTTCTTCTTGATAAAATGATAAGTTACTGATGCTTTGAAAAATGGATAAAATTGAATGAAAGAAGCTTACATATACATATATGTACAAGTTCTATTCACATATATTCACACTGTACAAAAGACAATACATTCACAGCTTTCCAACCTGTGAAGAATATCATTCTTTAATGGCAACCATCTTCACTATCAAAGGAATGCCAAAATTGATTTGCTTTAGGCAGATTAATCATCATAGTCATTGGTTTGACCTACTTTTAAAGTGATTGGATGCAATGTCTTTTAATCTAGGTACAATTTAAAAATCTATAGGAGAACATGTATAAAATTTGAAGTTAGGTTAAAATGTAAAGCTTGTCTGTCGTCGGAAGGCGGACGAAAACCGGTTTTCTCTGCCTTCCACAACGCAGAGAAACCAGTTTTTCTCTGCCAAGCGACGATAGATAAGCTTTAATCTGGTGTCTATGTTAGAAGGTTTAAGTCAACTTCTGAATCAATTCAGAAATCCAATAAAAGGAACTGAAATGGAATACAGTACAGAATGTCCCTTCCACACATTAAAGTCACTCTTCATCACTGGCATCTTGTCCTAGTCATCTACTCAAGCTGTGGGATCTCTCTTTAGTCTCGGGTTCATCGGTTGATTTATGCAGCAATTGCTCAGGAGGTAGCTTACTGAAGAAAGGGTGGTCAAGGGCTTCTTCTAGAGTTATACGTTGAGAGGGCTCATACTCCAGCATTCTTGATACGAGTTCGTAAAGCGTCCGATGGTCTTTGTCATCAACATTGATGTAACGCTATTGAGAAAAAATAACAATTAACATCTTTGTGTGTAAAAACTGAATCAAACTTACGAGAAATTTAACGGACAATACTTACTTTTAAAGACTTGCAGTTTTCTCTGACATATCTCCCTGCCGAGCTTTTGTGATCCCAATCTAATGTTCCATGGTAAAAATATTTTGTTCTGCAAACAATAGGAAATTTTAGGGATATTCCACAAAGCTGCTGATTTTATGACACTCGAACATATTTTACAGGGTGGCCAAAGAAAATGTATTTCAAAATTCCCTAATAATTCCAGGTTTTCCCTGATCATGATTTCCCTGATATTTTATAAATATTGTAAAAATCAGGAAAGTAGGAGATAAAAAAAGGAATATAAATAAGATTATTTCCAGACTTTTCTGAACATTTGCAACTATACTAATTTATATGGATTCAAGATTTAATTTTGTAGGAAGGAGAATGGAAAAGCACATATTTAAAGATTTTAAAAATTTCCCTGATAATTATCAGATTTTCTAAAATTCCCTGATTTTTAACCTGATAACTCCAGGTTTTTAAGGTTTTCTAGGTCTGATGCAATAATAATTAATATGTTACTCACTTTGTCTTACGACACATCCTATATGGGAGAGGACCCAATATTCTTTCCATCATAGCAAGGTGTTCCCTATTATCATGAGTTTGAAAAAGAGTTATTCCAAGGTACAACTCAAACAATATGCATCCAATACTCCAAACATCACAAGGCTGGGTCCATCCCAGTTCTATAAAGAAAAAAATATTAGTGATTCATAAATAAAATTTGGAAACTTAAGTTAAAATAAATTTTAAATACAAACCTAAAATGACTTCAGGTGCTCTGTAGTGCCTTGTAGATACAATAGTACTATGATGTTCATGGTCAAAAGTGGCAGAACCGAAATCAATGAGCCTAATTTCAGAATCTTTGATCTGCCTTATATTCCTCTTCTGCAAAAACAAAATATTTAGAAATTTGAAAGAACAAAGCATGCTAATTATTCATACAGTGAAACCTGTCAACAACAATATTTCCCCATGTTTCGCTCTAGCCAAGTCAAAGCAATGACAAACCAACTATAATTTTTTAGGCCCTAACAGGACAGGGAGTAATTCCAATTCCAAATGCAATACTTTGATAGATTAAAGTCTAAGGTTGTTTGAATTTCAAACTGAAATAAGTTAAGACCAAATATTTTTTTAGCCAGTAGCCATTAAGACCTTCCGAGAAAAATAATTTTCAGCAACAAATTATAATCTCTTACTGAAGAAAATAAGGGGACATCCATAAATTACGTGAGGTGTTTTTTTCCAAAATCTGGACCCCCCTCCCCCCTTGGTGAGATTTTGCTGGCCCCCCTCTCCCTGTGAGATTTACCTACAACCTTTAAAAATAATTTTTTATCCTATTTGTTTGCATTATGTGCTTCACAGCACCTAAAACTTTTCCATTATTAATGATGATGGGGAAAAGGACATTATTCCACCTAAAAATCACCACAGTATCTTATCTGTGGGTATTATTCCTTTTTCATACTTAAGAAAATCGTATAATTTCTAACTTAAAAAGTTGACGCGAGACTATAATCAACCCCCCCTCCCCACTTGGTGATATTTTTCCAAACCCATCTCCATCCTTTTTGACCTCACGTAATTTATGGATGTCCCCTAAGCAAAATACTTTTTGGGTTCTAATTCAGTACTAGATGAAAACTGATAAAAAAATTATCAAAGACAATGCTGAAACAAAGGATTGGCAGTTAAACTTGTGAAATTTACTTACTGCTACCTATATAATATCCCTCCCCTACCAGAAAAATATATATTAAAACCATATCTCTATTGAAAATATATGCCTCACAAAAAAGTAGTTTGATAAAAGGCTTGCCACTAGATCTTTGTTTTAATGGTAGCCCTAGAACACTTGTAAGTTGCAAACCCTTAGTTACATGACTCAAATATTAAATAAAAATATTTTGAAACAAACTGAATCCAAATAGAAACTAAGTCAATGTTTTAGATAGTGAATTGGTCATAAATAAGCACCACCTGGCTACAACCAAAGGTAGTTGTTTAATTATAAGCAATGATTAAAAAAAACTTAATTCTATAGAATTACAATAAAAATAACAAATTAATTAAAACAGGAAAAGGTGTACCTTTTTGTTATTGTAAACCATATCAAACTGTGAGCTCTTAAACAAAATGTTTTCAGGTTTGAGATCAGTATGAGTGAGTTGATTGTCATGAAGAACTGAAATGATAAAAAAGCCACTTTATTAGAACATTTCAAAGCACGTCTTTGCATTGAAACTGAATAAAAGAAACACAAGTCGTACATACATTTTACTGAATAGCATAGCTGGTATCCGATGTGCCGCACTTGATCCAATGGATATGGAGTATAGTTGTTATTTTTCTAAAGAGGGAAAAAGAACCATAAAAACATTTGTTGAAAATCTTTAGTTAATCAGTAATTGAAACTTATACTTAGGATGAATACTTACCAAGAAATCAAAGACACTACGGCCAAGCAATTCAAAAACAATACAAACATGCCCATGATAGTCAAACCAATCCAGCATTTTCACACACAAACTGAAAAGTATAGATGATATTAGATGAGCAAGCTTAAAGATATTTATAAGAGAATAAACCTGATCATATTTGCTTAAAATTGTCCATGAAAATTTAATTTGGAAGGCAATTTAAGGTAATTGGAATTCATCATTAAACCTAACTTTTTATATAACAAGTATATAGCAAATATATCAACATATTTTTTAAATCTATTGACTCTGTACCACAAATGCAGTCTTTGCTGGACTTTAACCTTCCTCCCACTCTCCAAAAATTGCAAGACCGAACCTTGAACTTTTTAATAATTCTCACTTTTATTTCGAATTGCAGAACTTGTAAAATATTATAAATGAACAATTAAAAATAAGTCCTTAAATTTTAAGTTAAAGGGTATTTTTTGCAAATGGAGAATCCATAGTACTTGGAGTCTCTGTACATAGGTTAAGTTTGCATCAATAACTAAGCTTTGCTATTAAATTAACACAATAAGGACAAAATAAGTTTTAAAAAACTGTCTTCAACAGCCTACTTTTTAGAATCAGGATCCAATTCTGCTAGTTTCTGCAGCACATTGATTTCAAGTTTAGCAGCTTCTCTGTATTTCTCAACATTTTTTATTATTTTAACAGCTGCTCGAGGATCAAGGGCATCACTGTAAACAATTGAGAAATGGTTATATTTCATCAACAGTTGTTAATGCTGTAAAACTTAGCAATAAACCCCTGATAAAATTAAAATATGGATACAATTAAACAGATAACTTTATTACAATATAAAGATTAAATGTTAGTTTTCTTTACATGAAACATTTTATTTAAAACATGGAAACTTTTATTTTGAATATGAATTATTTCAAGTAAAATGCATACTTTTAGTCGCTAACACTTAAGATGGATGAATTACTTAATAAGATTCAAAAACATTTTCAAATGCATAAAACTTTGTTATTTTGGAACATGGATTACAATTTATAACAGCCAATGGTGATTAAATTATGCTTAGTAGTTTAATTAAAAATAAACATTGTCTATTTTAGTCATTTTCTTATAAAGGCATTAATTTCAAGTTATAAAATTCTATAAAACTTAACCATATTTATCAGTTAAACAAAAATATAAGTTTGTGAACCTGTGGCAAAGTCATGGTCAACAGAGCAACTTTGACTAACTTGATACTGACACATGTTTTGCTGCACCTAGTTAGAGGTCTTATATACTAAGAAAAACATATGATTAAAGCCTTTCAGATACAAAGAGCAAATTTAACTAAATATGTTTTAAAGAAAAATACACATGAAAAGTTTCTCTGCAAGGGAAGGCTCAACAGCTAGGGATCAAACTGCATATTTTTTGAAAAAGGTGATTTTACATGCAAGAGTATGTTTTATTGTTTAAAACTGTGGATGATGTTAAATAGGCTCTTTGTATCTGGAAGGTCTTGTTAAAAAATAAAGTTTAAAAGCTATATTTTTAAAGTATAATTGTTATGAACCAAAACTATTAGAACTATAAACCATTAAAAACAACTTTGAAATTAAAAAATAATGGACTAAGACATTCGTGGTATCATTTATGCCCAAAATATAGGTAAAATAAATTAAAATAACTTAACAGGGTTGGCCGGTTTAAACCATTTGGTTTAAACCATGGTTTTTTTATGGTGGTTTTTTTACCAAAAAAACCACTTGGTTTTTTTAGAAATTATAAAATATTTTCAGGATTTTTTAAAGAAAGTGTTATTAAGTATAATCTTTTGCACAAAATTAAAAGGTCAGATTTATCAAAAAATTGACATTTTAAGATGATTAAAAATCAGAAATCTTTTAATTTAATGGTTTTAATTATTGAATTCTCTCTAATCTTAACCTTAAATGCTTAAGTTAAACTTATTATATGTTGCAAGAGATAGTTCATTTATTAATTTCCTTTAAAATGAAGCATTATTTCAAAGAGTAACTAAAGATACACAAAAGTTATCTGTTTTTCACTGATAAAATATGGCTTGGATTTTAATTAATTGATAAAACCAATTTGTCTTATTTGTCAGTCATAAAAACCAGTTGGTTTTTTTACTAAATTAATACAAAACCGTTAATTTCCCTAATCGGATTAATTATCTCAATCATTTATCCAATTTCAATTAACATTAGTTGCTTACATTTCCCTTTTATTTATTTAAAAAATAAAATTTTCTCTTTCTAAAGAAATTTCTTAAGTTCATAAATTAATCCATATATAATTAAGATAAATAATTTGATTATTTCAGTCATTTATCCAAGATAAATTAACACTGATTTTTATTCACTACAATAATATTAGATATTCAAATTGGAATATTTTAAAAACAAAAATTATTTTTAAAACAAATTAATTTAATTTTAATTAATTAATTGAAATATACAAATCATTTATCAATTATAAACAACCCCTGAAATAAATGTCTCATTTACAACTCAATTTCAAACATCACTGCTAAAATAACTTATTCTGAAAAAAATTCTAAAAAAACTTGGTTTAAACCAAAAAAACCAAATAAACCCGGTTTTTTTGGTTTTTTTAAAAAAACCCGGTTTTTTGCCAACCCTGTAACTTAAATACATCCTTTATAGAAATTTTCAATTTGGGGTGGGTAATTTTTACCAATGTTATTCAATTTTAATTTATGCTATTAATATTTTATTAGCTAATAGACATATTATTATTAAATTGTTTATAAACTAAGTTTCAATAATTAAAAAAGTACTCAAGTTTAAAGGAAATAGCATACCTATTTAAATCAATAACTCTCACAACTTTACCAAAAGTTCCTTCACCAAGGGTAGAGTCAATTTTATCTGAAAAGTCAAAGAAAATTTTAAAATCACTGAAGAAGGGCGTATAGTCATACATTTTGCAAGAGAACTTTCAAACAAAATGCACAACTATAAAAAATCTAAATATTTGGATATAATTGAGGAAATTTATAAAAACAGAGGCATTTGTAAAGCTATATTTTCTACTGAAATAATGAGCCAGGAAAAAACCCCACACAAATTTGAATTAAATAAACTCATATCACCCCCTTCAAAAATCTAGAAAAAGATTTAAACATTATGTAAAAATCACTATCAGTTCAATAAATAAAGAGCATAAAAACAGTTTTAAAGCACTTAAAATTAGGATAGCATAAGTTCAATTCTAAGCTTAAGCCTTGCCTGTCCTCATTTTACTTTCCCTACCACTTAAACGTTAATCATTAACTTCACACCAGGCACTAACGATCCTGCAATAGAAGGCTATCGCAAGAGAGCACTTAAGAAATAAAAGAGAAAACACAAATCGGAGAGCTTATGAAAACATCACTGGAAACTTAACAAAAAAATAAGTTTACGATAGTTCAGTACATCGTTCCTGAAGTATGTCCCCGGTCCTATACACTAGGTGTCCGTCTGCGTCATCTTCCACGCTTGCTTGTCGGGAGCACGACTCGTCCACCGGAGCTGGGGACTGCTCATTTTCAAATCCGCCAAAACAGAAGGCCAACCAGCAATTCGACCACCAGCAAAGGAGTTGTTCCCAGAGGGGCAATAATTTTCATTGGCCAGGCGCAGAAAGCAGTTGTTTTCAGTTTAAGACCAACATCAGGAATTCAAGCCCAGCAGCAAACAGCCAATACAGACGATGGCCCAGTCCATAGTAAATAACACAAATAGGGAGGCAGGGTGTGTGAACAATCAAAGTTCAAATAGTGTATACATACAAACATTTTTATACAACAGCTACAATTAATACACACATGCACATACCAGCATTTCACACCATTTCTTTCAGCTATGGACAAAGGCCCATGGCAAAGAAACAGCACCCTCATGACCCTTTAAAGCTTAAAACCTGTATGTAATATTACCGATTCATTTTAAAACCAGTTTCGGAAAATCTGGAAATGAAATGCCAGTACATGCATGTGAAATAAGTAAATAAAAATAAAGAAAATCAAATTTTTAACTATAGAAGTTAATACTTAAAGTAATTATGTCTCAAGCAAGGTGACTTAAAAATTTCATTATTTTTTAAAATATTTAAATATAAATAGTAATATAATTATTTTATTTAGATAAATAAAAATCAAAAGTCATTTACAGATTGCTCCTGGGATGGTTGCTCTTGCCAGTTACTATCATGGAGGGGTTGGTCATCTGCCTCCTCAATGTAACTGGCATCACTATCTTCAACACGGAGGCGGGATGAAAATCCACGTAAAAAACTAGTACAAGACTGCATGATGCACTTATCCGACAAAGATTCTAACCAATACGGTTTCTTTGTCCCCATTTATCAATTTAGCAGCAATTATTTGGTTTTATTTAACCAAGTTTAAGCCATGGAATACTATCCATGTTTAACAGAAGTATAATTAAAAGGCCTACTATTGAGAAAACAAATCAAAGCTAGTTTTATTCCAAAAAGCTATAGGATTCCAGCACAGAGCCAATGATAACTCTTCATCACCACAACATGATCCACCACAGGTAACCTAACACTCAGATGCAGCACATCCAATTGCAATCCATAACTGCAAACAAAAGCAATCCAGCAGTCGAAACCGAACTTTCACTCCTACAAAATCCCGTGAAACGATCTGTGGAGAGCCCAAGTATCGAGTCAACCTCCACTCCGACGAGTATTTTTGCTTAGCTTGGCAGATTGCCTCGTCAGTGGCTTGAGCAAGCCAAACCATGGCGCTGAGTGTTATATTAGAAGCAGCAGAAGGTCCCAATCCCAAAATAAACTTGCCATCTTTGACGCAAGTTATCTTGGGCATCGCGTACGCCGCGATCCAATCCTGCCCTTTCCAATGACTAGGTGTTTACCCCACGGTAGGGCCACGCAAATGCTAACAAGTTGCCGCGATTAATCAGGCTGGCATCCAACATACGAACGGAAAATCAGACCCGAATAACTAATCGAGAGATTGCGGGAAATTCGATCACGACGCGACAGTAAATTTAACTAGAGGAAAACAAGTAGACCCACTCTCAGAACCCTCGCCAACGACTTGAGATTGAGCATAAATCAATCCCAAGAAAAAAAATTAGATTAAGTAAACTAACTTATCCAGGCCAAAACATCAATTAAACTAAAAGGAATCGTCACTACGCACTCCATTTGAGAGGCGCCCGAGAACGGGACTGAAAAACATTACCTTCCGGCACCTTTTAGTTATCTTGGCCCGTCCAGTAGAGAAATTCGGCACTATTTCTATAACCATGACAACGAGAAGTAAAAATAAACATGGCGCATTTTTCCGAGCACCTTCTCCCGCCGCACGAAAGGAAAGAAATCGACTATCTTTGTGCAGCGATGCGCTTCCTCAGGAGCACTTAATGCGACGGCAAAATTATTACGAAGGCCCTTTTCTCCATTCAAGCAAGGCGCGAGACCTTCGAACAAGTTATCTCGAGAAAATGACCATGAATTAAAAGATGGCCGCATGACTGAAATTTTGCTCCGGATACAATGAACTCCGAAGAGACGAGGGATGGCTAATGACGCAACCCAAAGCAAGTTTTTATTCCGCGAAAGTGTTTATACAACACAAAACAGGCTGCCTCCGCTCAAGGGTCGCTTGATAACGCCTTCCTTACGAACCCAGGAATTTTTTTTTGGAGAATCGCCGAGTTACGAAATTAGCGATAAAAGTTGCGACGCGAAAAGCAGAAACATGAGCGAAGGGTTTACGACTGAGAGAACAGATGATCCCCGTACGCGTACGATTTTCAAATTTTAAAACACCTATGAAGAAGGAGAAATAAGCCAAAAAGTATATCGAGCTATCATGCCATCTTCCAAAGACCCAGATATTGCTAAAATTCTTCACAAAATATTATTGCAACCAAAATGTCGGGCGTTGATGGAAATCTGTTGCAATACAACTCTATTTGACTACAGAACAAGATTCCCCAAGTATGACTAATATGCTTCATAAGTTAGGATTGTGTGGATCTCTTTCTTTAACCCCCCCACTTTCTTAGGGATGTTAATAAGAAATACTCCACTAGTATTTTAACCCTAATTATTGATTGAGTCTTAATTTTGTTTTTTCATTTATCAAGTTCATAAGTAAGGAAAAGTTCAGATAAGTTTCTTATTGGACCTTTTTTTGAAAACAGGAAAATTCTTAAATAATTTTAGATTAAAAAACAAATTTATCTTGTATGACTTTAAACCTAAAGTATTTTTTCCATGATACCTTTGGTTTTTAAATGTTTGAATTTAGTAAAATAGCTGACATGGTTCTTATAACCCTAGTGCAGTAACAAGAAACAGTTACCTCTTCTGGGTTTTATGAAACAGGATAATTCCTTTCCATTAGCAAGCGGATTAGGTTTCCTTTTAACATAAAAAATAAAATTATAAATAACAGCTTCATTAACAGGTCATAAATCCTGTGGAATTGCCTAGCAATAGCCAAGGAAGGGATATGGGGAAAAATAATCTCCAAAAACTCGGAAAATTTCCATTTTTCATAGAAAACAACTAATTTTCCCTCCGAAATTTTTTTATAGATATGGCACTGAATTTTGGAACTTTCCTTTATTACCTCATTCTTTCTTTACATTGTTTGTGAAAATTTTAATTTAATTAGTCCTTATATATTTCACACTTAAACAAATGCCAATAATAATATTACTTTTAATTTATAGCTAATGGATTAGACAAGGACATGAAAGTGACTAAAAGGTTTAATTACATTTCATTATTTTAGCTTATTTATTTCATCTTTTTACTTTTCATATTTGAATAAAATTCAAATCAATTAGGCAAGAAATAATCACCGAAATAAGTCAGAAAGAATAAAATTAAACTTCCAGTTTTTCCCAAGGGTAACAAATTTCATAAAAATTCAGTAAACTAAAGGATGGCTTAGTTCCAGGAATATAATTTTAATTCTAAATTTAAAGCCAGACTGAAATTTTTACCAATCACTGGATTCAGGCACTGAGTAATATATTATGATTGAAAACAATTTCAAAGGGCTTAATAAATTTCACAACTCACCTTAGTTTTATTCCATTTTTTAAAACTACTCTCAAGAGCAGTTATTTTTTTAAACACATTACAGAGACAAACCAGTTTTTCTAAACCCCTGAAAATTGTTAATTTCTTTCCTTATTTAATTGCTTGAATTATGGGATATCTAATTTTGTCAAGGTATGATGGTCCAGCAACAAATGAAACTTTTTCTTATGACTAATGTAATAAAATGATATGCTGCAACTTGCAGGGGTCCATCCAGCCAAACCTTTCTCAAAATTCAAATTAGCTTTAATGATTATTTGCAAGTAAACATCCACAAAATATTTGAATTTTTCACAATTTTCTTTGTTTGCGAGTCAATTTTACTACTTAACTTACGCACTGATCTGCTAACTACCACTACTTCAATTTTTCACAAAGATGGGCCCCCAAAAATAAAACCTGGATCAACCCCTGACTTGATTATTTCATCTGAATTTATAAATTCTCATGCTAAGAGATATTTTAAATTTCACCCACCTATTTTCATTTTTAAGAAATATTTATATCTTTTTTTGGAAAGGTTAAACTAAGTCAAGACTAAACAAAACTACCATTCAAGTGTTTCTAATGCAAGAAGAAGTACATACAAGCAGGGTTGGAAAGATAATTTATTTTAAGTGTTATTTTTGTTCAAAACGTTTTTTCCCCTACACAGCAAATTTTCATTTGAACCTTTTTAAAACCATTCTAACACTGACATAGTATTACTGGATTAAAAAAAGTTCTACAACTAGCTTACCTAAAGCTTTCAAAATTTGCAACAAAACTAAGAAGGAAATGATATTATCAAAATGGATGTTTGTTCAGGTCTTAGTAAAGGTCATGTCAATAAAGGAAATATTTTCGGATGCCAATT
Source organism: Tetragnatha versicolor (assembly GCA_024610705.1). Lineage (NCBI taxonomy): Eukaryota > Metazoa > Arthropoda > Arachnida > Araneae > Tetragnathidae > Tetragnatha > Tetragnatha versicolor. The sequence continues at coordinate 52,614,429 of JANDEH010000003.1, forward strand.
TTCCTGGATGAAATAACTGACAATGAAGACCCTAAATGGTACCCATACTGCTTTTCTAGTTTAACATGCAACAACACAATTTCTAATTAAACAAGAGATAAAGCTACTTTTAATTCTTCTAAATTTGTTTTAACCATGTTACAACAATGAGAGGCTGGTAGTACAGCAAAAACTACTTCTGTTAAATATGTATTAGCTTCTTTAGTTAACACGAGGAACCATTTTAATTTCATAAATTTACATGTATTTTGACTCAGACCAACCCATTTAAACCATTTGTTCAGTTATGCAAAGGTTCAATAGAAATAATAAGGAGAGCCTGAATAAGTTACCTGAAAACAACCATTAAAATACTAAGAATAAATCTGAAGTACCTGGGATGAATGTAAGAGAATGTTTGAAAGAAAGATAAAAAATTACATCTATATCATATCTTAAGAGTAACAAAGATGAGAAGAAACACCAAAAATAAATTTATATATTCAGGGATGAGATTGACAAAAAAGCAGTCTGAAAACCTACGTGAACAACATTTTCAATATTGTTGGGGGTCCTCCCCCAGAAATTTTTTGGAAATTTGATTCTGAAATTCAAGGTTTTAGCTTGTTTGAATTTTTTTGCAGTTGGAAGTTTGAGGAAAAAATCTGAAAATTCTCAGAAAAAATCTCATGCCTGTATATTTGCTTCAACAATGCTTGTAAATGACAGTTTAAAAATGCTAAAACTCATGAAAAAATTTTCTTGACTTGCTTGAGACATAGCAATACACTTACCATAACCCACCCTTTTCACATAACAAATCAACAGAAACATAAATGGGAAAAATTAGGGTAAGATATTGATAAATAAAAACAAGAACTGACCGATTCGCCATGGAACTTGGAACGGTGAGGCCTCTTGCTACGATACTTCCGCTTAGAGGTGTCGTCTCTCCAAGTTGGACGATGAACACTGCCAGAATGAGGTGCACTGGTGGTAGATGAATCGCCAGAACTCCTTTCGTCCTGTATGTGGGCATGTCTTTTATGATGCCTATGCCTTTCTCCACTATGGTCCCTGTGACGACTTCTATAATCCTCTTCTCTATCACGGCTACATAAAAGAAAAAAATATTAAGGAATTGAATTGACATAACCAGGGGTGCATCTAGAAAGAAATGGGGGCCGAAAACGGCCCCTTCACAAAATTCCGACCCTCAAAAACTGACTTTAATCAAGCTATATGCACTCGCCAAGTGTAATTTTATTTAAAAAAATAATATATTTACAGAAATAGGACCTTATTTTAGAATGAAAAATTAGTTTCACAAAATTCAATTCCGTTTTTTACAAAATTCCCAAAAACGGCCCCTGGCAAAAAATCCTGGATGCACCCTAATAACAAATGTATTCACAAATCTGTGATAAATCACTAGGCAGGAGAATAAATAATATTTTACATAATAAAGTTCAATTATGTTAGTGTCTTGTTAAATATCTATAATTTCTTGAATGATAACAATAAGTCACGTCCCGGGATTTCTCAGTCTGTCCCGGGATCCCCTCAAAATTTTAAATTTCTTTAATGCTGCTACAAATGCTTATAAATGGGTCCGATAGCATGAACAAATATTTCCTTTCTTTGGAAGTAACTCATAAATTAGTGGAAGTGAGGTGGTTTAAGTCAATCATCTGCTGAATTAAATTATCTCCCACTTCTAGAACTTTACAACTAAAAAGCAATAACAGGGCTCCCATTGAGTTACACTTTCAGAAATAGTAGCAATAGTCTTTTCAAATATGAAAAATAGTCTCCTAAATCACGAAAAATAGTCCCCTTAAATAGCCTTCCCAAATAAAATTTTCCCATTGCATAAAAATTAGCAGTAGATTTTTCAAATAAATTAGATAAAAGCTGAAAATACTCAGAAAAATTACAAATCAAACAAAAATAGAATAATCAGGGATACAAGTGCCCAAAAGGGGTTTTGGAGCACCTTTGGAGGAGGGAAAAATACCATTTTGGAGCAGTAAAATTAAGTTTCAGGGCAGGAAAAATGCCATTTTGGAGAAGTAAAACTGAACTTTTAGAGCAACTTTATTTAGTGGTCAAAAATAAGATGGAGAAATATAGTATTTTACCTTTTTAGTTCAGAAGCTATTTTATAAGCCTAACCATATTAACTTTTTGAAATCCTTAAAAATTACATAGGCACCTTTTTAATTCACTAGTTGGTAACTGAATCAGACTTGCCAACCTCTCAGAGTCAAAAATCAGGAGAAATTTTTATCGATGTTTAGGCCTTTAGAAACCAATTTAAATACTAATTGAATTTCTATAACTTGAAAATTCAAATGAATTGTAATAATAATTTTTATAAAAAACTTTGCTAAATATTGCAGCTTTTTTTTATAAAATTTTAAGTAGAATTTGCATCTTAAGGAACTTAACATAAACTAAGATGTAAGAAATAGAGTTTGAAGTATACTAAAGGGGGTATACTAGGTCCAACTTTTGAACACATATTTATAGGTAGAACTTGCCCTTTGATAAACTTAGTATTTGAAAAAAGTTTTGAATTATAGAGATCCAAGTGCAAAGGGGGTCTCTGGGGGTCCTCCCTCAAAAATTTTGACCCAATAAAACATGGTTTTAGTTTGTTTTGGACACCTAGTCTGATTACATTTTTTATTAAGGGGGGGGGGTAGGTCCCCTACCAACCCCTTGATATCATATCTGAAACTGAAAAAGTTATAATTTAACAAGATTTTTGAAAAGGGCTGTATTATTATCTTATCTTACTTAAAAAGATCTTTCAGTAAAAATTTACAACTTGGGAAATCCTTAAGAAATATTAGTAGAAAATACTGACAAAATGAATAAAACGCAATCTGAGAGGTATCACTAGGCTTATTAGGCTCCTCTGACCACACTTAAATTTCTTAATTACATTATGAAAAAAGCCAACTGCAATAGGCGCCGAAAAACGGTACTTTCGCGAAAAATCGCTATTTTTCGACTTTTCCCACAGAATGTGATCCTAAACTCGACTTGATGGCTTCTAATCCTTGTAAAGTTGTTTTTTCCACATAGCGCTCACAACACAAGAAAAGGCCGAATTCAACTTGCGCCCGCGGCCGTCCAAGAAAGAAGTCGCGGGAGGATACGAAACACTCCGCAAGCCAAACGAAACTTCTACGAAAACTCGCGATCTTTTCGACTTTTTTCGTTATAAATCGTCATTTTTTTTTCGAAAATAATATGGGAAGTGAAATCGCGGCTTCTTCTTGCGTAGTTATGCGATGTAAAGAAAACAACTTTACCGTGGTCAGAAGCCAATATTTGGCAAAATTCGTCCGAAAATTCCCTTTTTGGCGCGGTCCGGCGCAATTTCGGCCAATAAAGTGTTTTTTGGAGCAGGTTGACGCAGGGTAAAACGATTGGTTCCGATTGATGATTCAAAGAAACACAAAAAAAAAAACGGAAATAGTCGCCCAAACTAAAAAAAAGGAGCCAAAATCTTTGAAAATAGTCGCTTTTGGCCCCTTTTTTGCTTAAAATAGTCGCCATAGTCGCCCAACCTTGAAAATAGTAGCAATAGTCGTCTTTTTAGTCGCCTGTGGGAGCCCTGCATTTATAAAAGACCATTGAACCATTTTTATCAAGCCTTTTTATCTATTAGTCTGTTCATTTAGAATTGGCGCCTGAGACAGGATCAAAAACACTCAATAATGCTTAATAACGCTCATCACACAATTTCAGTTACCGATTTTGTTACAGTATTTTAACTACATCTGTTTAGGCTGCCTTGTCATTGCAGAAAACAAATTTTTCGATGATAATTACATTAGTAAGAGCTTCTAATACATTACGTCTCAGGCGCCAGTTCTAAATGAACAGAGTATAACCCTGGACCTGGAAGGGTTCACACCTACACAAAAGTTACAGGTTTAAAAAAACAACAGTTTAAAATAGTTATTTTTCTTCTTTTCCATAACCAACAAATAAGGTAATATTTGTAGATTTAAATTTGAAAGAAAGTACTTAGCATTAAATTAAACTGCATCAGAACGAATGAGATAACCAGGAATTCTGTTGATCACAAAGAAGCAAACTGGACATTAGGGTTATGATTCTGAGACTTTTTTAAAAATATTTAAAAGCCTGATGTTGCATTCGATGAACTTTTGCCTATATGTTAATTTTATAGCATTATTTTCTTTATATTGAGAAAAAACCTTGCGCGCCTAACCTCATTTCACTTTCTAATATAGCAATCACTAGTGTGTCTCGTAAAAAAAATTTTTACAAAAAACCTCGCTACCCAGGGCTTTTCCCATTCCTTTTGGTCCCAAAAGATAGTGTGTGAAGTTTCAGCCCCATAAGTTAACTCTAGGGTGTGCCTATAGAGCCCCAAATTTGAAAAAAAGCGGAAAAAACTACCAATTTTCAGAATTTAAAAAAAATATTCTGATGTTTATATTGTTATAAAACTGGTTTAAATGTGTTCTTTAGAACATATTTAAATGAATTATATATATTTATGGCATTAACTGTACCCAGGGCTCCCAGCAGACATTTGGTTTGTCTTTAGGGAAAAAAGAGACCTAAAATCTTAAAAAAAGAGGAAAAAGAGACCAAATTTTAGGTCAAAATTAAACGCGATGCATTTTTTTAGTGTTTGATTCGCCCATGAATTAAAATGTCAACCTGCTAATGTTAACCAGCTCAATTAAAATGTTACCTTTTTGATATAAATTGATCAATAAAACATGCCTATACAGGGTTCATACTCTAAAATAGTAAATTAAAAAAACAGGAGGTGACGAATAACAACTCACTCAATTCTGTCGAAACAGGAAAAAGTTCAGATAATTTAGAAAAGAATAAAGAATTGCAAGAGATTAAAATTTCACATTTAACTGGACTTTTTTAATTAAAAAAATAACCCCCACACAATTTCAACACATCTCTTTAATCTTGAATATTTTTTAAGAGTGATAGATTTTAGGAGTTTTAAGGGACCTTGGGAAAAAAGTTGAGATTTTCAGTATTTTCTCAGGAATTTAAGGAGACTTACAAACCATGTGCATGTTATCCAGCAAATGTATTGAAAAAAAATTCCAGATGGTAGCTCTTAATCAGTCTTTTCTTTCTTACTAATATGTTATTCTTGTTGATGTTAATTTTCCAAATGTACTTTAAATACATTTTATTATAGTTAGTTAATTTGATAAACAATATAATTATTTGTTTAGTAATTAGGATAAAACTTTCTTTCCGAATCTGTCGCACGAGCATATTGCGGTGCTGCGCCCAATGTCAATGATGGCATTAGCTCCGCAACCTCCCACAGAACCTCCGCGGAGATGAAACAAATGCTATATCGATTAACAAAAGTTGCATTAAAAACGTGAGGTAACGGCGAATCGTCGCGGTATTTATCGCTTATCTACTCGGCAAGTTTCGATTCTCAGAATCAGTTAAAAAGATACTTTTTAAATCGAAATCAATCGCCTCATTAATTATGCAAAACAATGCTAAATCATTAAAATAATAAGCCATACAGAAAGCCTTTTGCTCAAGATCGAGTATTTTTTTTATCAACAAGTACTATTTTAAATAATAATGCTCTGTCAGAAATATTTAAATGCATACCTTCCAATAATGGCAGCCAGTGGCGGCTCGTGAGTTTATTAACAGGGTGTTCACACCTTTTGTAATGAATTAAAATTTACACAAGAGCAAGAAAGAGAAGGGATGTTGGACGAATACATAAAGAAAACTTGTTTTCGAACAAATTTATTTATTTCAGGGGAGTTATTTTAAGTTTCCTAAATTTTTCACTGCATGCATTTTTATTTTTTTAAATATGCGTTTAATGGAAATAAGCAAAACTTATGATAAAGTAGGCCTTTATTTTTTATAATACCCCTAGCCTATAACATAATACCTCAAAAACAACTTTTATGCATGATGTCCACTCGTCTAACCTTTTTTGAAGCAAACAAATTTTTGACACTCATTAAAATCATGCATAATACTTAATCATAATTTTTTTAATTAGGAGCATGACAAGAGCACTGGGTCTGTCTACTCATAGTGCTTGTTATATATGCTTAATTGAACAATTGATTGTGAAAAATACAGGTGATGTGTAATTTTCAAGATCTGTAATTTTACTCCAACGTCACTTTAAAGCAGTGGTTCCCAACAGGTGGTCCGTGGACCACTGGTGGTCCGTGAGGCCTTCAGAGGTGGTTCGTGAGAAGATTTTTAAGCTTTCCAAAAAAATGAGTGGAAATTTAAAAAAAATAGTTTTCCTAAATCACACATTCCAGAAAATAGTAAAAACACCACAGATGCAAAAACATAAGTAAAAAATCACTTGTCCTCATAGATAAAAAATGATAAGTTAACTCTATCTCCTATGAATTATTTGTTCATTATCTTATTTTCCACAATTTTACTCAACAGTAGTTCATTAGAGGTCATCCATAAATTAAGTGAGGTCAAAAAGGGGGGGAGGGGTTTGGAAAAATCTCACCAAATCTCACCAAGAGGGGAGGGGGGTCGATTAAAATCTCACGTTAACTTTTTAGGTTAGAAATTATATGATTTTCTTTTTTTTAAGTATGAGAAAGGAATACACAAAGATAAGATACTGCAAATTATTTTTAAAAAGTTGTAGGTAAATCTCACTTGGGGGGAGGGGGGGTCCAGCAAAATCTCACCAAGGGGGGAGGGGGGTCCAGATTTTGGAAAAAACACCTCACGCAATTTATGGATGTCCCCTTACAGAGTAGAAACGAAATATGATTATGTGGAAAAGTATTGTATCAGATTAATTAAAACTGAGAGGCGTCGGGATGGGGCAAATATAGAATCGAATGATCGGACATATATTTGGTTTGACACGAAGTGAAGCCTGAAAGATATACTTCAAACTGGGATGTATGGTCAGACAGAGGGTCTCCAAGAAATCGTGGTATGAAAAGAGGAAATTTCTGAGACACAAAAGAAATAGGTTTGTTGGAAGATATGAGAAATTTATGGCCGAAAATGCGAAAGTTTTTGAACACATAAATTACTTTCTTTTTCAATCACTCCTTTGAAATAATTACTGACTTTCAACGCGGTTTCTTTTGGGAGAACATCTGTAAGCCTCACCTGCTTCTCGCCTATAGAATTTTCTCTGCCACAACTCACAGTGCATGTCCATTTTCTTTTTTCTGATCAACACAATTCCTCATGGTTATCCCATTTGTCCTGCAGTTTAATTTCAAGCTACTTTCTTTCAAATTTACATCCATTAATAATATAATATTACCTTTTATGTTGGTTATGAAAAAGAAAAAAATAACTATTTTATACTGTTGTTTTTTAAACCTGTAACTTGTGTATAGGTGTGAACCCTTCCAGGGTTAATAGATCCATGAGAGGACACTGAAATTGATTAAAACCAACACCATTTCCACTCATCAGAACAATTTTTGTCATTTGTAAAGTATTATCCTCTTCTATACATACTAAAAGATGAAGAAAGTTACATGGTTATAAGCCTCTCCTATGAGATAAATTTAAGTTTTTATTTGTAAGGTATATTGCTGAAGTTTTCTTAATAAATTCCTTAATTTAGTTTTACAGAATTAAATAAACAATCGTAATTAATAATGGACTCTCTATTTTATTTATTGAATTTGGTGAGAGCTTGATAAAAATGGTTAAATGTATCTTATAAAAGATATATTTTTAAATAATTAGATATAAAATTAATGTATGTTAATTTTTCTTTTAAGTTTAATAGATTATTTGGTTTTTTAAGTTCCATTTAGAAACATTGTAAGACTCGATTTCCCTTACTTCAGAAAAAAGTTAAAATTTTAGACCCTCTATCTATGAGAAATGAATGCACTGAAAAAAAGTTAAAATTTTGAAGATACAGTTAGGGATAGAGATGGTCCGCAGAGGTTAAAATTTAGGCGAAGTGGTCCGCAGACATATTTGAGTTGGGAACCACTGCTTTAAAGAAATAACCAATAACAAAAGAATTAATTATTACAAATTAGCTGAAGTGAAAAGTTTAATGATACTTTCAAAAGGTTCTTATCTCGTTTTCCAATCCGGGGAAAAAGTCCAGACCACAAAAAAGCAAGCTTAACCTCAAAACCGTAAGCCTCGGCACAGAAAATCTGTGCGCACGGGGATCTCCAATGTGTTGCCGTAAGCCCAAATGTTCTCCGGCGAGAAGTCGAGGTTTCTTCCGACTCATTCAGTTTCTTCGCTCACACGTGCGTATAAGGAAAGAAAAATAAGAGTGTAGTATTCTCTTTATTTGATAAACACAAAACTTTTGCGTTTCCGGCAATATTTTTTTTGCTGACAGGTGAAAGGGGGGGTAGAAACTTGATTCTGAGTATGAAAAAGAAATTGAGAATGATTTATGTGTTGTTTTCTTTTGTTATTTGAGTATCTTTATATTTGGGTTTATTTCTACTTTTTCACTGGGTGTTCACGTGCTCCTGTGCTCCTATGGACGAGCCGCCACTGATGGCAGCTCATTAAACGAAATTCGTCTTTTCGCAATCTTTTTTAATCGTCGAAATTTTTAATGGAGTATCTAAATATTAAAGGGTAATTAGAAGCTGAGAATCTTAATAACATAAAATCATAAATATTTTTTAATTATGTGCAGCAGATTTTGTTAATAATCATATTAAACATAATGATTAAGACGCATAATCTCGCTCAGTTCCGTACAGAAGAGTTAAGTTGTACAATAAAAAAATCATGGCCTAGGAAATTCGAACTTAAGAAACCACTGGCAGGGACTTGAATAATATCGATTTAATCATTAAACCGGTTTTATGATGAACATTAAATCGGTTTAATAAATTAATATATCGCCCAGTCCTATTCCAGATCCATTCGTAACGCCGTAAAACTAAACGAAAATTCGAAAATTTTACGGATAGCTATGAATTAAATTATGCACAGCGATTGTTGTGTAAGTTCTTAACAAACTCTACAACCACGGCATTCAAACAAAAGAAAATTTCGACACGTTGTCCCACGTGGTCCCATCCACATCCAATCGAGTCTTGAGTGGCCCCGTGTTTCCCGCTTTGTGGTGACGTAACGGAACTTCAACCAATCAGAGGAAAACATCCTAACGTTTTTGCCACAAAAGGCTCGCTAAGGCCGAGCTAACTAGCCGAGTATTGCGAAATCCTGTATTTTGGGAGATACACTTTAGGGTTGCACTAGCTTGTCTTCCGTTGTTACGCGGTTGAAAACCGGTTTTCTCTGCCAGGTTTGGCGATTTTTCGCCTCTAGCAGAGATAAAAGATTTTCTCAGACAGATAAAAACTGAAAATTTGATTTTTTTCGGAATTTTTCAAAAGTGAAATCTAGAAATCGCTGAAAAAGAGGAAAAAGAGACCTTGACTGTGAAAAAGAGACTTTTAGAGACCTGAGATGAAAAAAGAGACTTTTAGGGAAAAAAGAGACCTGCTGGGAGCCCTGACTGTACCCTATAGCCCCTATAATTTAAGATTAATAAGTGCTAGGGACGTTGCACTCCCCAAAGCTTATAATGCACTACCGGTAGACGAAATGAATTAAATCCGAATTTCTTCGAAGGAATCCCCTCAAATGGTGCCATTTGTTGTTAAATTGATGTTTAAATTATAAAGACTAGTGAAATAACAGTAATTAGGCCTTCCACTGAACTTTTAATGCAAAAAGTGCTTTTCTGCAAAAATGCTTGTTTCTAGCTGATCAAATCCAAAATTTCCTCAAAAAGAGGGTTATAGTAATTTTTAAGATCAAAAACCTTGAAATACCTTTTTAAACCCTTATAGATTTCATTTTTATAAGTAGATTTTAACTTTAAACCATACAAATTGGAAACGACATGAACTTCTCCTATACCAGAAATAAAAATAAATTTTATCGTATGAAATTATGAAAATTATTTTTAACGTATTAAGGGGAAAGTTTAATTGAAATCTTCTTTCATCAAAATATGAACAAAAATTTACAAATATTAAACAATTTTCTTTACTTTAATAAAGAGAGAAGACCCATTTCTCTTCTGGTAGAGAAATAACTCAAGTCAATTCCGATCTGTTTGATTTAAAATTAAGTTCTCAGTTAAAATGAAGCCTATAATGGTATTTGAAAGTTTTTGAACTAAAAAAGTACAATAACCATCTTTTTTAGAATAAATTTTGGATTTGATCAGCTAGAAACAAGCATTTTCGAAGAAAAGCATTTTTTACATTGAAATTTCCGTAGAAGGCCTAATTACTGTTATTACTTACTGGCCTTTATATTTTAAAATAGGGATGCACAACCTTTTTGGGAGGGGGGCCACTCACATAGTTGATTGAGACACGGAGGGCCGCAAACAGTAACAGTAAAAATAAGGTAGAATTTGCATCTCAAGGAACTTAATATAAGATGTGAATAATTGAGTTCGTACCATTAAAGGGTTCTAGGGGTCCTCCCCAGAAAATTTTTGAAATTTAACCCCAAAAAAACAAAGCATTGACAAGTTTTTGCACATTTAGCCCAAATATTGCACATATATTTTAAGATGGGATTTGCATTTTGATTAACTTAATATTTATTTAAAAAATGATAATTATAGAATTCCAAATGTAAAGGGGGGTCTGGGGGTCCTACCCCAGAAAAATTTTGGAAATTTGACCCTAAAAAACAGGGTTTTAACTTATTTTAGAAATCAAGTTCGATTTTTTTTGGGGGGACAGGCCCCCAGCCTTCTGCTATCCCCCTTGATAGCATATCTGAAACAGGTTATGATCTAATAAGAATTAAAAAAATACACTGCATTATTATCTAATCTTGTTTCAAAGTGATCTTTTTGCAAAAATTTAGAACTTCGGAAATCCTTAAGAAAAATTTGTTGAAAATACTAAAATTGGTAAAAAAAAAGCTCTGTCAGAGGTATCACTAGACTTATTAGACTCCTCTGACCACGCTTAAATTTTTCTGCATTGCAATTACAATGTGAAAAGAAGCCAGCTTCAACTAGGCGCCGTAAAAACGGCACTTTCGCGAAAAATCGCTATTTTTCGACTTTTCCGCGGCGCGTGATCCTAAACACCGGACTTCTGGCTTCAAAACTTCAAACCATTGTTAAGTTGTTTTTTCCACATCGCACCGTCGCACAAACAATACAAGAAGAAGCCAACTTCAACTTGGTGCCCGCCCAAAAATCGCGGAACACTTCGCGAGCAAAACGAAACTCGAAAAATCGCGATTTTCCCGACTTTTTTCCGCTATAAATCGTCACTTTTTCTCGGTTAAAATAAGGAAAGTAACAAAAGTTAGGAATTATCTGAAATATCCAAATTCGTTCGCGGGCCGCATGTTGATGGTTCGCGGGCCGCATGTGGCCCGCGGGCCGCAGGTTGTGCATCACTATTTTAAAATATCAATGTAACACCAAATGGCATCATTTGAGGGAGTTCTTTTGAAGAAAATTGGAATTTAATTACTTTCGACCACTGTAGTGTATTATAAGCTTTGATGAGCGCAACGTCCCTTGTACCTTTTACTCTTAAATTATAGACACTATAGGTACAGTTAATAACCCTTAAATATATATAAACCATCTTAAATGTCTTAAATAACACATTTGAACCAGTTTTATATCAATTTAAATATCAAAATATACTTTTTTTAAAAATTCTGAAAATTGGTAATTTTTCCAATTTTTTATTAATTTGGGGCTTCATAGGCAAACCCTAGAGTCAACTTAGGGGGCTGAAACTTCACACACTATCTTTTGGGTCCAAAAGGAATAGGAAAATCTCTTTTACAAATCTATGATTTAAGTAAAACCAGCTTCAAAAAAGATTTCATTTACTACCTTTTAGTGCTTCAGCCATATAAAAATCTTATTAGGCGCGCAAGCTTTTTTTACAGTTTTCAAAAATAAAAGTTATTTTTGAGAATTATGGACCAATACTCATCATTTGCCACCACAGGCTTTTAAATCTGAAAAAAATCATAACCCTACTGGACATGCACTGACTGTAAGTCCATTCTGGGGCAGTGAGTCTCAGGGTTCGTACACACTTTGAGGAAAAAAATTCAAGGATTTTCAAGGACATTTCCAGGCTACCAGATTAAAAATTCAAGGATGACCGATATGGTTTTCAACCATTTTTTAAGTAGTGCTGTTTCATTTTGTAAAATTTTATCTAATAGTGTTGAATAAAAGCAAATTTTATACAAGTTCCGAGTTACAAAAAAGGTTTGAATAAAAATTTGATTAAGATATAGAATATTAGAAAAATATTTTCAAGCAATTTTTAAATACATGAACCTATTATGACAGATTTAATCTCAAAGATAAAAAACTACCATATATGTTCAATAAAACTTTGAATAATTATCAATAGCCATGTGAAATGCAGATAATGAAAAATTAAAACTACCTCACATAAAATTTTTTTAATTCAAGAAGTTTTATTTCAACTCACCCCCCGAAAATTATTTTTATGTAGGATGTTGTTAAGACTTCATTTCTGAAAAAAATTTAATAATGCCTAAATAATGTAATTTGCCTTGTAATTTTCATATACCCTCCTATTATCTACACACCTTGTAATTCTTTGATATTAAAGCTCAAAAGTTCAAACTATAATTTTCTATTTGCCTTCTATCAAAAACAAGAAATTTCTTTCATTAACCTTTTAATTTGCCAGCTAAATATTGGTACAACATTTGAACTATAATAAATGAACACTTTCTCCAAAAACAAGCATTTAAAACCAAGGATTTTGACGCGAAGTAAGAAAAACGCGATCACGAACCGACCGTCAAGTTGTTTTTCCTGCCCTATTCCACGCCGTCAAAATGCCAACTTTACAGGCAAACGTCTGGAAACGTATGAAAATTTGAGGTTTTTCAATGAAATTCTGGACCGTCATAGGATTTTCATACTTTAACATAATAAGTTGATACCCTGAAATCTTTTCAGCCTTTTAGAAATTAAAAATCAAGGATTTTCCAGGACTTAAGTACAAAAATTTGCTTTTTCCAGGACATTCCAGGCCTTGAAAATTAAATTTGAAATTCCAGGATTTTCAAGGCCCCGTACGAACCCTGGTGAGTCTGTGGCAAAGGAAATTCTATAGGCGAGGTTCTCCCAAAAGAAACCGTGTCAAAGGTCAATAATTATTCCAAAGGAGCGATTAAAATAGACAATAATTTATGTGTTCAAAAATTTTCACATTTTTGGCAATAATTTTTTCTCATATCTTCGAACAAACCTATTTCACGTGTATCTCAGAATTTTCTACCTTTCATACCATGATTTCTCGAAGACCCTCTGTCTGACCATAGCATCGCAGTTTGAAGTATCTTTCAACACTTCCACGCTTCGCTTCGTATCAAACCAAGTATAAATCCGATCATTCGATTCTTTATTAGCCCCACCCCGAAGCCTCTCAGTTTTAATTAATATGATGCAATACTTTTCCCACATCATCACATTTCGTTTCTACTCTGTAGTCTGTAATAAACTACTGTTGAATAAAACTGTGCAAAATAATAGAAATGAACAAATGATTCATAGGAGAGAAGGAGAACATAACATTTTTTATATATGAGACGTGTGATTTTTTGCTTATGTTATGTATCTAGTGCAGCGGTTCTCAAACTGTGCTCCGCCCGCCCAGCATTTCCAGGGGCTCCGCGAAGAAATTTGAAATAAATAAATTTTGTGATAATTTCTAATTTGCTTTTCTCTGAAATGTTATACAGTAAAGCACCGTTTATACGTCTCTCATTTATACGTCTTTTACATTTATACGTCGTTTTCGCTAAGTCCCAATTCATTCAAATAATCAAAATTGTTTTCAATTATACGTCTTTTTCATTTATACACCGTTTTACGTCGGTCCCTTGAAAGACGTATAAACGGTGCTTTACTGTATAAATAATTTTCTGTAAGGTTTTATATAAGGTCTGCTGGTTTTTGCCTTTTTCAGGTCTTTTTTGGTTTACCAAAACAAGTTAAAACCCTGTTTTTAGGGTCAAATTTCCAAAACTTTTCTGGGGGAGGAACCCCCAGGATGGGACGATTTGGCGCTGGCCGTTTGGGCGCCAGCCCGTTACGGCACCAAATTTTTCTTCTAATTTTTAGAAGAATTATGAGAGTTTTTTATTTTTTCTATTTACTTTCATTTTATTTCTGCCGCTGAAACGGCCGGTATGTATGTCCAAAATTCGGCGTAGACGTGATTAAACCAAGGAAAAACCTGTTTTTAGTGGATTCAAATTCCCCCCTTTATAGCCTTTGGAACTTAATTACACAAAACTTTTCTTATATTAAGTTCTTTAAGATGCAAATTCTGCCAAAAAATGTAGAAAAAGCTACATTGATCAATATGGCATGGGAGGGGATAAGGAATAATTTTGGGCCCATGTGTTGTGTAAATGAATTTCGATATGTACCTCTGACGTACGGTCTAGCAGCCCCCCAAAACAGCTCTCGATTTCAAAAGAAGAAACTTTTGGGAAAACAAAATTTACAAATGTACCAACAGATTTCTATAGAATCCTATGTTCATGCATCTCGGGCATAATGATTAAAAAGTGATAGCTTTAATATTCAGAAATTTAAAACAAAGATTTACATTGTATCCAATGATAAAATATAATTGGTTAACAAAATATTTCATATATCCCGGGGTGTATATCATAGGGGCAAGGGGGCTCTGCCTCCCCCCGGAAAATTGGACTACGTATAACAAAACAAGTTAAAACCATGTTCTCTAGGGTCAAATTTCTGAAATTCTTTAGGGGGAGGACCCCCAAAATTGTACTTGAAACTTTATTATGGTCAATTTTTATAGTAAGTTCGTTAAAATTAAAATCCTACCTAACAATGAATCTCCAAAATTTGGACAATGATGTACCTAAAACGAGTTAAAAAAAACTGTTTTTAAGGATCCCATTTCACAAAATCTTCTGGGGAGGAAGGACCCCCAGACCCTTCTATTGTAATTGGATCTTAATTCGTCACAATTTTTCTTACAAATAAATTATCTTAGATGCAAATTATACATAAAATGTTTTTAAAAGCTACGCTAAACTGTTAAATATGCATGGGAGGGGCTGAGGAATAATTTTGGACCCCTACCGAAATAAATTTCTATTATGCTTTTATTTTTAGAAGCGATGGGTTTTATGTAATTTGCTTTTAATACCTTGAAAAATTTATTTTGGAAAAGGGCTCCGCAAAGAATTTGTCTCTTGAAAAGGGCTCCACGACATAAAAAGTTTGAGAACCCCTGATCTAGTGTTTTTACTATTTCTTGGAATGTGTGATTAGAAAAACTATTTTTTAAAATTTTCCACACATTTTATGGATAAGTTATTTAAAAATCTTCTCACGGACCACCTTTGAAGGCCCCACGGACCACCAGTGGTCCGTGGACCACCTGTTGGGAACCACTGATTTAATAAGTTATTACAGTTACAAAAATGTGAGAAAGTAGTTTTTACACGTACATTTATTGACATGTAAACAAATTTCCATTTTGTAAAAATCCAAGAAAAGTTTAAGCAAATTGCGATTCACTCGCAATTTTTTTAAAAATAATTAAAATTATTCATTATAATAATTCACCTTTTCGCTAGCAATGACTGTCTTAATATATTTAAAAATATAACAATCCAATCTTTTACTTCTTTTAGAAATCATTCAGATTTAAAAATATTTTCAAATGTTGTCACACCCGTCAAAGGAATTTCGTCACTGATAATCATACAAAATAAAATTTTTAAATATTTTACAAGTGTTCAGAACTGCAACGGTCAGTCAAGTACTTTTGATGAAAATTGAATCTTGTATAATAACTTTTCCCATCTTTTTAGTGAAGGGTTTGACTGAAGAACAACATAAATTTAAGGGCACCAAAACCAGGGGTCATTCCAGACTTTTTATGAAGGGTCCAGTTTTGTAAAAATTGTGAAAATCTACTCATAATTTTGAGAATTTCAGTTAATGTTAAAATAGCTCTTTTCAGCCAGGAGTCTGTTTTTGTGAAAATAAGCTCACAAATTTTCAGTATTGTGAAAAATAGTGTCCATTTAAGGGTCAAAATACTTTGTGAAGGGTCCGTTTTTAAGGTAAAATACGTTGTGAAAGGTCCGTTTTCACAATGAAACATTTTGTGAAGCGTCCGAAATCGGACCCGAATTTCCACTAAACTGACCCCTGAAAACTCAAGTTTTTTTTTGACCAATTTGAAATTTCAAACCTCATATCCACTTTTACATGTTAATTCCACCCTTGATGAAAAAAAATTATCAACATTTCTGAGAATGGAAAAAGAACAGGCAACTCTTAAAAACAAACTTAAAACCTGAGCAAGAAATAGAATTGGGTAATGGAGATCAGATGGGCACAAACAGCTACAGTGGTCTGTCTAGGTTTTTTAAGAGGTACCTACTTATTTTGTGAAAATTTATAAATTTTTCTGTAAATTTGTGAAAATATATATAGCTGTACCGCTGAATTTAACATCTGCTGAACGGTATAATACGTAAGTACCCAATTTAATTTAACCTAAATCAGGGCGGCAATACAATTGCATCACTTATTCTAACCTCTGAACATAAACTAAACCTCACTAAACAATAGCCAGCACAAAATGCTATTTGTAAACATGATATGGAATCATTTTTAAAGAACTAAATTGAGAGTAATCCAGCATTAATTAACAGTAAAACCTACCTTCGAGAATGCCTTCTCTTGGAATGTACTTTTCGACTACTATCATCCTGGGAATATTTAGAACCGTAGTGGCCACCATGGTCATCAGAGTCCGAGGATGAACGCCTTCGCTTTCTTTGGTGATGCATGCTGTAAAAGCAATAAGCTTTAATAAAATGACGATGCAAGTTTGACAAATAATTAAGTGAAATACATGATTAAATCCTATATTAGTACATAGATGGGGCAGATTCCGTAGCCACTACATAGATAACTCCATTTGGAATAGAAGTGATGTATGAAATATGTTAGGGATATGGCTAATTTAAAGCGAAAACAAGTAATGAATAATATGAATTAATTTTCTTAAATTTGGTTGTAGCTAAAATTGATAATACATCATAGAGTTAGTTAATATTTGTCATTGTGGGCTGCACCAGTCTAAATAATTTGGCGGTAATTACGATCATGCAACGTTAATACTACTTCCTTGGATTTAATGCGCAAGATGGTAAATATACAACACATTAACACAAATGATCTATTACACAAAGGCCGCATAAGGATTATATTTTTTAACAATGCGAAATAAGAATATGATCTAATCCTAAAACAAGGAAAGAATATAAAGTAAATTGATTCAACATAAATTACAAAATGGCTTCCATCGCGTTTAGGCTTAGGCCATGCTGATTGTTTATTAAGCTATTTAAGACTCACCTGTCAAAATATGCAAATGGGATGAGTCTTATTAGGTGCAAGCAAAAAATCTTTACGAGTTCAGAGTAATGAAATGTATACTGAAAGTATCATCAAAGATTTTGAATGAAAATATACGACGCTTAAAATACGACAACAGCCACAAGAAACCGCAGGAAGGAAGGTTGTTGGTTGATTGGTTTGGTAATCAAAGTAGAAGTTTTTATAAATTCGAATATGATGCCACATAAAATTTCTTATAATGATCATTGAATTTTTCCAAACTAAAAACATATTTAGAATCAATGAAAATGATAAGAAAAAACTATTTATGCTAAATAATTAATTTAAAGTATGGAGAGATAAATATAATAAAGTATAGTTTGAAACTAATTATGGGGTGATATTTTTTGTAATGGCAACATTTGGGGGCGTTTCGGTATTTTATTTTCATTTTCATTCGTCTGCAATACATGCAATAGTAAAGCAATGTGGACAAAATGCAATTAAACAAATTATTGATAATTATTCGTAAATAAATTGTTCCGAACTAAGTATGGACAGCAAACCTATTGTTACATGTAAGATAACACTTCATTTGCTGCAATAATTTTATTAACTTTCAAATCTATTGAGTAGATTGCTACTTGGTGCAAAATAATTAACTTCCTTGTAGTGGGATGAAATATTTCTTCAAATGTTTATAAAAAAGGAAAATTTTGTAATATCGTTTTATTATATTTAGCTAGTATCAATGATCTAAGGGTTTTATTTTTTTACTTGTTAACTGATTTTGAGGAAAGTTTTTTCATTGGGTTTTAAAGGAATCATTTTTTACTGTTCTTGGAAATGGAGAGATTTCAGTGAAAGTAGGGATAATCGATTAACAATGAGGTACAATAACACAATTTATAATTTAATCATAATCTGCTTCTGTTCAGCACCATCTTCTAACTTTTGAAAATTGAATATTGAAAGCAATGTTATATTGGATCTAGGATTATCTAGGATGAAGCATAAAACCTTTGGTAGGGGAGAGGAGGGAGGAATGGGACAGTGGGAGGAGTGGGACAGCTGAAATTATGGAAAAATAAATCAATTTATTTTATTTCCAATTTGGTCATTAGATTGGCCTTCTTATAGCTTCTTGTTATTTCCTTAATTTAGTTAATCCAGCAGCAAGTTTCTGTTTATAGTTGTAAAAATTTGATTTTCCCACCTCCAAAGTAAATTTTCAGTCTATCTTAAGTTTTATTTCATTTCTCATGTAATTTGTAGAACAAACATTATATAATGCCATTGTAATCTAAAAGATATAATGTATGCTAATCTGCAATTTCATAAAGCCTAACACCAGCATAGTTTATGTGACAAGTTATATTTTAAAAGCAATGTGTGGAGGGAGGAATGGGACACTCTGAAAAATGTAAACAAAATCTGCAAAAATGTAAACAAAATTTGAAAATATTAATTTCTGATAGCTTTCTATCGCTTCAATTGAAATGCTTTTCTTTTCTTGAATAAACAATTCCAAGTATTACATTGTATTTCAATTATTGGTTCTTAACACCATGGGAAAGAGTTCAAGTGTACTAAATATTTTTTTAAAATTATTCTATAATAGATATAAGATTGAAAGTTGTTTAAAAATGTGGGCAAAGGTTAAAAGAATAGTAGGTAAAATACTAGGCCCTTTCTCATTATTACATTTTAATAATTTTCTTTACTTTTCAAAAGTGTCCCACTCCTCCCATACTCATGTCCCACTCCTCCCACCCATGAGGGAGGAATGGGACAAAATTCTTGTTAATTTGAATGATCAAAAGTGATAAAATTAAACAACATTTAAGAACTGTACATTTAAAAAAAATTAAGTTAAAACATGTAAGTTTATTATCCAACCATTTGCATCTATGAATAAGCAGGGGATAATGAATAAAAAAATATTTAGTGAAAATTGTCCCATTCCTCCCTCCTCTCCCCTACAGTGTTAGAAAGAGTCCTCCAGCCGCCATGTTTAGCCACAGCTTAAATGATGACTGACAACCATAGAGATATATAATTATTAATATTATTATATCTGAAACAGCTTTAGAAAAGTCCTCCAGCTGCCTTGTTTAACCACAGCTCCCACAAGACCCCAATTAAGTGTTGTCTATAGAGTTTTAATAGTACTACATTAGATCTCTAACAACATTCTAGTTATTGGAGGAATTAAGCCACTCACATTGTTTTTTGAGACATGGAGGGCCGCATTCCGTTAGAGTCCCCGCTAAATATCGGCATGTTTTTTTGAACGTTATTATATTCATATATCGGCATATTTTTCTGATTTTTATTGATAAACTGAACATTTAATAGTCTAATGAAACTTTTTATACTATGACTTAGCATACTTGTATAATATACACCAGGGGTTCTCAACCTTTTTGACTCCGCGACCCCCTTTTAAGGGAAAATATTTTGGCAACCCCCTCAGACCTAAAATTTTAAGACTTTAAAAATTATTTACCATTTATTTGTCATTTCACTTGCAATACGCTGCCGATGCTTCCTATATTTAATCTTATTCAAAATAGTTCATGCATGAAACGAACTATTCTCTCCAATAATTTACAATTTATAAATTTTGAAAATTTTTGTGTCTGTATAAAAAATAACTCTGTAAATATGACTGTTTTTAATTTTTGTTTCGCGACCCCCCTAGGCATGCCCCGCGACCCCCCAGGGGGTCGCGACCCACCGGTTGAGAACCCCTGATATACACGAACGCCCCAACGGCGTTCGCAAAAATTTTGCCCTCTGCAGAAAAACTACAAAAAAAATTTTTTTTCAGAAATTTTTCTGCAGAAAAATATGAAAAAAATTTTTTAGAAATTTTTCTGCAGTAAAACTACTAAACAACTATTTTTAGAAATTTTTCTGCAGAATTTATTTTGGATCGATAAATTTTTCTTCTGTTTTTCGCCAAATGCTTCCGTCCAGGCTTTCTGTTTACGTAACTGCATGGCTATACTATTCGATCTTCAGAATCCCCCCTATTGAAGATAGAAAGACCGTGTTATCGCTTTCTCCTTTCACTGCTCGAGCTGCCTTTCTTCCACAGAAGGATCAAATTACCGGAGCGGCTGTCAGCAATGTAAATTTATTACCAGTACAAAAGTGCACAATCCGAAATAATTAAGACAGAAAAATATTCCAACGGATTCGGAATCTGTGGAAAATTTCAACTAAGTTTTATTTATATTCATCGTGTTTTTTTTCTTTTTCCCTTGTTAAACCCATTCATTTGGGGTCGTCCCATACATCAGGGTTCCCCGAAACAAACGGTAATAACTGAAACAGACCTCCTTGGTACTTGCAACTCTATTATTACAACCTTATTATATATTATTGTGGCACAATGGACCTTTGGTCAAGGTGTCTGGCTTTTAATTATTTTTTGTATTAAGTTTGTCAAAACGCAAAAATTCTACAAATTCTTCAAAAAAGTTAGGGGGCCTGTGAGAATTTTTTGTCAAGGGGCCCGGGAGAGTTATGGGCGGCCCTGGGGAAACCCTCTTTCTACAGCTGTACCTTAGATCTTAAATAATAATTTGCAGATTATTGTTAGATATCTAATGTAGTACTATTAGAACTCTGATGACAACACCTAATCAGGTTGCTGTGGTATACCATGGCGGCTGGAGGACCTTTTTCTAAAGCTGTTCTGGTACTTGTTCAATTCCATTGTCCCGTTTTTTTTGGCTACCCATCATCCTTTTTACCACAAGGGACCTGTTTCGAATCTTAACTGAGGTGTTTTCATTGCCATAGTTAGAAGCATCTCCAAAAATTGCAAACCAACCGGTTCAATTCTGTTACCTGTCCCGTAAAAAATCGCCAAGATCTTTTGGGTGTTGTATTTTAACAGAAATATTTTCAATTTTTATTGTTTTTTCTTAACTTTCAAACTTCACTTGAAAGTTTATTTTAATCTTTGCTATTTTATGCTATGTTTCTGTTTTTTAAGTGCTCAAAATGGTATGTCGATATTCAATGAGACCGATAATGGAATTGTATCAACCTTTGTATATCAATGACAACCGTAAAAATTTGCTGATATATTCAACAAAACTGATAACTACTGAACCAAAATTTTAACTTGATTAGATCAGGGGTGCAGAATATGTCCGAACGGGGTTGTTCGGGGTTGTTCGGGCTGTTCGGGGGAAATTCAAGCAGCTCTGGGGAAATTTTTGCCCAAGATAGAAAGAAAAACTAAAAAAATCCCATCATCATTAGCTGACAAACAAATATTTTGGGTAATATTTGGGTTTGCATCATAACCTCCAATTTCAACAGAAATCAGGGGAATACTGCAGACTTACGGATGTTGAGTGGGAAAACTACGGTTCTCTGCACTACAAATCATGAAAATAAATTTTCTTCGAAGCCATATTCAAATTTTATCATCAAATTAAAGCTTACAAAACTCTTTAAAACAACTGGTGATTCGTTTTTCTCGAACAAACAGAAATGCAGTTATGACACATTTAAGAGCTACAAACTGGATTTTCTTCCTTTTTTCAAAAAATTTTACTAAAAAAATTACAAATAAAAACATTTTCTCATTTATATTATAAGAAAGAACAATTCCTGAAAATTTGGTTAAAATCTGAGAGGGTCAGGTTGAGAGTTGAGAATTTTTGGTTGATTTGACATGGAATGACCTTAAATTACCCAGAAGGAAAGTCATGTAGCTTGATGAAACTTAAAAAAATTACATATTAATAAACTACTGTGCAAGGATGTGTGAGTCCACTAGTTTTCTAGATTCCAGCCCATTTACAACAAAACTATGTACAATAGAAGAAAATGGAGGGTTATGTTTGTAATCAGAAAAACCTCAAAATATAAGGTACTTACGTTAAGGTAAGGTACTTAACCCATTAGCGCCCCCCAGTGATCTATTTCTAGATCGCTAAACATAGTGTAGTAAATGCTCTCTTAAATTACCTTAAATTCACCCAACAGTAACGAAATTGCACATATGGCAAGAGAAAACATCCCTCAATCCTAATACACAGTGGTTTTTGCTTTTGCTTGATTTATTTTGTAATAGGGATGGGCTAAAGTTCGTCTCAGGGTTTCATTTTACAGTTTTTTCATCTTCATTCGGGTTTTTCAAGAATACAGTAAAGGTATACCACTTAGGGAATCCTTTTTCAGTTTTATTTTATCTTTATAGATGTAGCTATTGGGATATAATGCAGAGTTTTGTCAAAATTAATTTATTTAGGGAAAAATCCAGTACAAATACTGCTGATCTAAAAATATATCACTGGGCGTTCGGACATTCATTTTTTATGTGTTGCTTACAATACAATCATTTAGTTATTCCACTAAAAACTGATAAAAATGAGTCTGAGAATACTCAGTAATGTTCAAGATGAAGTCAACTATTGATTTTCATAAGAAATTTAACATTATATTATTGCTAATTAAATTTTATAATCTATTCTGGTGAATAAATGGAGGATAGGCCATGATGATTCATTTTCAATAAAGCACAACATTGCAACTTGCGGTATAAAATTATTGGTGTTTATTCACATAAACTTATTTTATACAACACAAGTCAATACAAGAAGTTTTGAAATACTTCATAGGTGAAATTATAAGACAATTAAAGGTTATCAAGGAGCTATGAAAATCTCAAATTGAGAATTGCAATTTTTTTTTTGAAATTCGCCCTTATCTAGCCTTTGTAACCTTAAAATAGACGTTTATGGCAGAGTAAGTAGTTTATTGGAATAGGTCAGTGGAAAAGCTACAACAAGCAACAATTTTAAATGTTGCCATGTGAGATCAAGTTACATTTTATTTCATGAATATTATTAATTTATGGTAAAACCAATCTACAAAATTTTCAAAAAATTAGCCCAATGCATTTTATTTTACTTATTAGTTAAAATTTTATGTGTGTGTGTCATGTCATATGCTTTCTATAATATACTTATATAAATTTAAAGTTCTTGGTTCAATTTTCCCTTTTCCCCCAACAATTACTTTCAACATAGGCTATTTGTGTATTTAATTTTGGGTAAATTATTTAATTTTATTACTATTTAATTATTTTCCCCCACATATTTATGAATGAATACGCGTTTTTTAAAGAGAAATACTAATATTTCTATTTATTTCATAATTTTTAGGATTTTTTGAAGTTAAACTAGTACTTAGCTCTGCGACAAAAAAATATCCTCCGAACGCCCAGTGATCTATTTTTAGATCAGCATTTTTTAAAGAAACTAATGACTGTTTTGACAAAATTTGTTTATACTAATATTCATATTGAAGGCAAAATACACCACATTCATGGCTTTTATCCAATTCGCCCGCCAAAAAAATAATTTGGGCGTTAATGGGTTAATCCTGTCGACCATTCAGTGACTCTCAAATTCAGCGGAACAGCAATAGAAAAGTCAAAGTGCTTTTTTCCATTTTCCGTTTCAGCGGTACGGTCAATGTTATAATACGTAAGAACCAAATATAATTTACCTTAAAACTCCAATCATATTTTCAAAAAAAATTTTGCAGGCCTGCCTTCATATCATGTAAAATTCTATTAATTTCTTGGATAATACTAACCTACTTATTCTTTTTTAGGTTCTGGAAATGAAAAATTTTTTGCAACGATAAAGAATAGTGTAACTGATGGCCTATCTCGGGAATCTGAAGAATGGACTAGGTGGGTATTTAATGTTCAACTGTTTGTAAGATTTTATCTTGAAGTATACTTTTTATCTTACTTTTTATCCTGTGTTTAGTTATTTATAATATATCTGTTATCATACCTTTACATCTATTTTCACCCCTTTCTTATGAAAAGAAAAAAAATGTTATCTTTGAATTTTACTCTTACTGTCAATAATCTAAAGATCCCTGTGTGATATAGTTTCATCAATAGTGTTCTAAATTTCCTCTGGTAATTTTAAAAGTATAGGTTAATGTTGGTCAAAACTGATACTTTTAGGTATCGAGTATTTTCAGGTACCGAATACTTTTAACACTCTTTTGAAATTAAGTGCAAATATGGTTTAAAAATTCAATAATTTGACTTTCGAACTGAAAGTACCCCTACAATTCAAGATACACATGCACCACCCTTGTGCTAGGGGCAATCTATAAAAAAACTAAAAAATAAGGAAGGGGGAATTTAAAAACACAAAAAAACCCGAGGCTAATAAATTTTTTAAAAAATTAACCATAAACCGTCGTTCTGAGATCCCGCGGCAAAAGCAGAAGGTTGAAGGTTTTTATGATACCAAAAGTACTGGTATCGAAAAAAGTACCAAAAGTACTTGCATGGATACCATATGAGCGATATCTCTCGCGATACACCTCAAGAGTCGATACTTTGGGTGAAGTGGGACATACGTGACTCAATGCAGAAAAAGAGTTTTTAGCTGCAAAATGAAAACGGGCTGCCTTAAATCAATGGCAGATATAATTAGGATAATTTCATTGAAAAATTTTTAAATAATTTGTAAATTAAGTTTTGATATATTTAGGTATTGATTACTTAAGTATTTGGTATTGATACTTGCCCATAACTATATTCTGTGTAATTAAAATACGCAGTTGGACATCATCAGTTGAAGTTCATCGCCTAGGTAACGAAGGAGAAAACGTAAGCGGTTCTGCTTTATTTTTGCTCATCATTTAGGGCAGGGCTTGAAATTAAATTGAAACTTTGAATCTTAATAATTATTAAACTAAGTCGAATTTTTTAAAAAACGACAATCTTTTAGAAAAAATAATTGTATATTTGTTTAAAATTTTTTACTCCTACCATGATTAGTTTTTCTTTTATAACGAAAAAAGTGTTCCGATTATTTCATTGTTTCATTGGCTACTGCGAGACCAGTTAGATTCAAAGACAATCTCGGGCGATTGTGGGCTTGGCGTGATGTGGGAAAAAATAAGACTGGTGGAAACCATGGCAATACACAGGGGAAAGGTGTGGAGACGGGAAATCACGTGACTTTTCAACTGCCTAACTAATTACACAGACTATAGTATGGGCATTACGAAATAGGGTTCTTATGTATTATCCCGTCGCCCCTGCCACTGAGTTCTAAGACCTTATCAAAGCCCATTGACTGCTATAGCTGAGCTGCTGAACTAGATGGCCACTGAATGGTCGATGGGATAATACGTAAGTACCGGAAATGGTTATGCAGATCCAAGGAGGGTTGTGGTTCATGTCTAAACAGTCTTCTTCTTTATACTAGGTCCCATATGCGTAATCCTAAGAATGTGTACCTAACAGCTAATTTTATACCATTTGCTGAAGAACGCTTGCCTCCAATTGGAACAAAGAGCCTTCTTGGACAAGCCTTTTTTCACATCTATTGGGCAGAATGTCAAGTAATAGTCATAATTTTTAAAGATTATTATTTACACATAAAATGATAAATTAAGTAGAATCATATATAATTACATAGTTTGTAACTGCAATTGGCATCTTTCAATTTATTGTGAGTTACACTTTCTGAATTTTAATCTTAAAAAGTAACTCATAATTAGTGATTTATATAAGTTAGGTATGATATAATTAAATAGAAATACAGTAATAATAGTAATTCATACTACTTTTAATATTGCTAAGCTTTTGAGAAACAATGTGGATACAAGACATTTTAAACTTTTATTTAACATAATTACTTTATCTCTCAATAGACAAGTTACTTGTCTATTTTACTTTTTTTGTGTTATAAAAAATAAATGTCCATTAACACTAGAAGCTCCGGGGCGGTCATTTTGACCGTTTTGCATTTTTAAAACGCGTTCTCTTCTATAATATTTGGGTTACGCACTTCTACTTTTGTGACTTTTCCTAACTTTTGGTGCTATTATTGCTGTCCAAATTTGGTTTAGTTTGCAAAACGGGTTCCGGAGATAATTAAAGAACTACCTAGAACCTTCATAAACAGTCATTTTGACCGCTGAGTAATTTACGTTCTTATTTCTACTCTATTGCTTAAATTTTGTTATCTTTCGGTTCTACGCGGTACCTAAGAGGGTTCCTCCACAAAATTAAAAAAATTGTATGGTTTTGACTCCAGAAAATCATAAAATACATCTTTATTTTGTTGCACATCCCTTAGGAGAGCTTTTTATAATTCCCAGGCCTGGTTTATCATTTTGTGAACGAAAGATTTATTATTTCCTTCATTTGAAGATGAAAATATTCAAGGCCTAATCGATTTAATATGTTTCAAAAGCTTTTTATGAGTGAAAATAAAGATACATGTCAAATATCTGTCATGATACATCATTTTTATAATAAGCAGACGGTTGATTTTCATTGAAACGCATTTGAAACTTGAAACAGTGTTATTAGAAATGATTTTGGAAGAGCATATGAATGTGCTCAGAAAACGGTTCGACTCAAAATAAGTATTTTATACGTGATTATGCCGAAAATAAAACGACTAGGATACGCACAGCAAATGCCGGATCTGGACAATGCAGGTGAGAATTTTTTGTACCTAAGCATAGTTATACGGTGTATTTAGGTTGGACATGAAATTAAAATTAGTAAAATAAATGGTAAACATCAATTTGCATTCGAATTGAGATAGAAATAGGGGATATAAAGTCTATTATTTTTTCTTATATAACATGAGTTAGTGACGTCATAAAGTCGTCCCCACAGGGTCAAAATCCAAAGTATGGACAGTACCAACCTTCTGAT
Organism: Tetragnatha versicolor; assembly: GCA_024610705.1. Classification (NCBI taxonomy): domain Eukaryota; kingdom Metazoa; phylum Arthropoda; class Arachnida; order Araneae; family Tetragnathidae; genus Tetragnatha; species Tetragnatha versicolor. The sequence continues at coordinate 52,641,611 of JANDEH010000003.1, forward strand.
ACATGCAAAAATTATTAAAAGTATGCGTGTAGTAAACGTTCTTTGACTTTACTAAGGCTTTTATATGCATGTTAAAATGGTGTAAAATAGTGGATTTTCCGTAATTTTCCACAAAATTGATATTTAAAAATCAAAAATTTTTTTAAAATATCATATAATTAATGTTCTTTACGATGTCTATAACTATCACATGCAAATATCTGGCTTTAAACGTTATTTTCGGTGAAAAAAGCCTAGCGGTCAAATTGACTGTATTTGAGGGTTCTAGGTATGAGGCACTAGCCGGAGCTTCTAGTGTTAAAGAATTTTATACTAGTTTACATCAAAAATCCTCTATATATTTGGAATTTTATTTACCTGTAAATAACTAGTTGGTATGATATTAACAGGATGTTGATCACTATAAGCAAGCTGTTAAAGAAGGCATAAACTCGTGGTTGTCTAAACTAAAAAGCAAGAAGATTTATGATTGGCTGATTGTGGTTGTGGATTATTCAGAAACTAAGAAATCAAACAAGACCAAGCTTTTATCTCGTGCTTCAGTTCTTGATAAAGTGAAAAGTGACTTTCCAAGTCAAGGATCACAGAGGTAATACAATTTATTTTTGTGGCATTTCTTTTAGTAATTTTGAAGAACCTTTTTCATTGTACTGATAAATTAGTTTTATTTATTTATTATTATTTTTAAAAATAAGCTTTTATTCTATGAGTGCATGGTAATGAGTGAGTTATAGTTGAAAACTTTTGGTCAACTCTAGGCAGGTAACGCCTTTCTTAAAATTTTGGATTGGTACTGTTTAAATATTTGATATGAGGGTTTTTTTTCAACTTCCGTTTTGCTCTTGAAAAAAAAGGAGTGGTAGATAGGTACATCCTTGAGCATCAATTGGTATCTTTAGGGGAGAGCGGGGATGAATGGGACAAATTTCACATGTTTGCTAAAATTAAAAAAATACACATTTTTCAATCCTGAAACAAGTTTAAAACCAATAATTGAACTCTTGGTTACATTATAAATGCGTGTATTCAATCATTTACCCATTATTTAAACTCCAAGAAAAGTTTTTATGAATGCATGTATTTTGTCCCATTCATCCCCGTGGTGGGGATGGATGGGACATATAGTGGGGATGAATGGGACAGTTAAAAAAGTTCAAAAATTTACAAAATAACAAAGTTATTTTAAATATTGCACAACCATTTTTTAAAGGAACAACACACTTCTATTTTCCAAAGAAAAAAATTAAAAAGGCATTTAACCTTTAAACGCCGCAATTCAAATTTCGAATTAAAGGTTCTGATTTTTGGCTTAAATGGCTTGTTTTATCATTACTAAAACCATTCTAGTCATTTTTTGTTGAAAAAAAAATCCTAAGTTTGATTTTGAGGATGTTCCCATTTGGGAACATCGGCGTTTGGGGTGAAGTTTTTAGGGGGATTTCCAAAAGGTACATATTTTACATACATATAAACATAAATACATATACATATATACATATATACGTAAAGATACATATTTTACAATAAGTAAATTTGTTTTAAAATATTCTCTATTTTTATTTGAGAAATTCATTAATATTAAAAAATATATGCAAATTTTATGTTAAATGTCATGATTCTCTTGCTCACTTATATTTTTCCCACCTGATAATTTTAACCCCCCTCCCAAAAAAGTCATTTTTAACTGAAATTTTTTATAATATGTTTAAAAAGGCCATAACCTAATACTTCCATTAGTTTGTCAATTGGAAGTTTTTCCCAGTATTTACCAGTTTTTCCCAGTGGTATGGGAAAAACTAGTTTTGGACGGGAAAAACCCAACCCTGATTTTGATGTAAATTCAACAAAAAGGATTAAATTGCACGTGAAAAACTTGTGCATGTAAAATAACTTCATATCTTTGAGTAGCTTTATACCAAGTATCAAATTCCTGCATGAAAAATTAAGTGGTGAAAAAATTCCTGAACATGATGTTCCCATTTGGGAACATCGGCAGGTAAAAGGTTAAAGGGCAAAAAACAGCCTACATTTATTCGACTTTATGACAAGTAAAATTAACACATAAACTGAAGCAAATCCTTTTGTTCATTCAGCTCAGTGGTTGAAGCTGGTGTTATTTCTATTAATGCTACTTGCTTTTTATGGGTTTGTACTTTTAGGAATGCAAATAGATAATTTTTGATGCCTGGACCTAACCCCCAAAGCCATTCCTCTCCTGCAGTAACATTTTCCCTGCCATTTTGAAGGAACTTTTCATAAAAATAGAGCATAAAAACCTAACTTGTTTGAATAATTGTTTAACCATAACATATTTGAGATGACAGTTGCAACTATTTGCTCATTAAGACTTTGCATATTCACACATGAGTTTGGAACATAAAACACAAGTTTAAACAGTGTTATTCTTAGGTTTTTTTGGAGGAGTAAAAATACTCCTTGACTTTTTTAGGAGGCGTGAAATTCATTTATGAGGAGTGAAATACGGTAATAACGTAAACTATATAAAAAGAGACAAATTTTTTATAAAAACGTTTTTTTAATGGACAAACTGAAATAGAAAAAATCAGGATGCTGTTTTGGTTTTTAACAATTATAGTATCTGTTAATATAAGTAGAAAATATTAAATATTATAAATAATATGTTGTTGTTGTTGTCGTCGTCGTGTGCCACTTGGAATTACCAAGCTCCACAAGGATTCAAGGCAAAGGGGGTGCAGCTCCTGAGAAAGTGAGGCCCATAAATGGCAGGAGTCCGACTTCTGCCTCATGAGATGATAGATACTGCCACTATCTATCGCCACCTCCACAATTTTGCCATGCATCTGAAGGGGAGGGAAATAGTCTCCAGACACCCGGACCCGTGGTAAACTGCGCCATGACGGACCACAGGACTTTCGGACCCACAGATTTTAATGAGCACGTACTCCGCATATACTGGATGGGTCTTTAGCAGTGTCGGGAATCGAACCCGGGACCCTCGGATCCCGAAGCCGATGCCTTAACCACTAGGCTCCCCACAGCCTCCCCACATAATATAATATATTTATTTAATATTACAAATTTGAGTGGAAACTTTTTTGATTTCGGTGGGGTGTCATCATTTTTAAGCAAACGTTTGTTAAAAATTAAAAGCGTGAAAATACGCCTGACTAGTGTTTAAAAGCGTATTTCCTATTTTCGATGCGTGAAATACGCTCTCAGAGGCGTTAAAATTATCACTGAGTTTAAACATAAATTTTTGCACCCTATTTTAGTAAACTTTATCAGAAATTACTTAAATGAGTTGAATATAGCAAGCTATTGATGGAAAGTTTTGGAAACAGGAAATGAAGTGATGATGGAACTGTCCCATCTATCCCCGCAACTCTTGTCCCATTCATCCCCGTACCCAATTATTTTTTGAAAAACTTAAATTAGACTAGGAAAAAATCCATGGATTTTCTTCATTTAAATTGGAAATTATACTAATATAAGTACTCTTTCAACACACTGTAAAATTTATAGCTTTAGTTAAATTATTTTTTAATAAATAGTTATAAAAGTAAAATGATAAAAGTTACTTTTGGTACGGGAAAACACATTTAGTAGTCCTATTTATACAAAAATGGAAGCTGATGTCAATGAACACAATTTTTTGAATAGGCTAGGTACTACTCTCTTATGGCTGAAATAACAAAAATTTAAAGTGAAGGTAAGGTATAAAAAATTGAGCTGTCCCGTTCATCCATTGTCCCATTCATCCCCGTTCTCCCCTACTGGAAAAAATCGGCCAATTTTTTTATTATTTATCGAATTTACAATCGTGCTCCTCGAACTTATTTCCCACTGGCCCATAGAGATTTTCTCTTTCTTCAAACTCTTTTCGCATTAACAAAAAACACTGGGCAGGCAGGTGATTTTAGCAGTATGTAATTTTTCATGTTTAGAATCATATGTTTTGCATCTGCCGAGTTCCAGGCATTGGTGATTCTTGTGCTATAGCCTTAATAAATAAGGGAACATCAATAGATTCACAGGCAAAATGTACACCGAGAGGGAAAACAGCTGTCCGAACTGACGCGGGGCTCAACAAAATGTCAAACTTTTCACAAACTTGTGAAAAGGTACGACAAACAGCTCATTTCAAGGTGATTATGTTGAAAAGTAATTAAAGATATTTGTGACCTTCAGTAATTACCTTATTTTTAAATAGTCATTTTATTTTTAACCTATCAAAAAGGGGGAAATGTTGAAAAAGATAATTTCTCTATGGGTCGGCGGGAATTATGTCCAAGGAGCGCACTGTTAAATTCACTTTTCTCGTTTATACAACTTTTCTATTTATATGTAGTAAAATGTAGTAGTTATTGAAAGGGGTATAAATGGTGCTTTACTGTATTTACCATGGCTTTGAACACTTTTCTCTTTCAAGGTGTATATCTCTACTGGACCCTAGTAGAAATGACTCCAGGGCAGCAGCATCAATGCAGGTTTTGCTACAAAGGATTCGTAAGCTGGTACTTCAAGCCTACAGTCGCCAACTGTGCCAATTCGAAGAGCACATGCGAACTCAAAGAGAGAGGAGAAACGAACCTGGGTGGAGTTTTCAAACCTTCTTTTTTCTTCAAGAAGAGCTGGCATTTGTCTTGGAAATGCTTGGTTTGTATGATGAAGCACTGATTCAATATGATGAACTAGATGCCCTTTTCACACAGTTTGTCATCAATTCTAACATTGGTGGTAAGATGTTTTGCAAGTTCTTTTAATAAGTGATGAAATTTTAGTTCTTAATCACAGTTTAATGAAATAGTTGTTGAAATCTAAATGCGTTAAACCGAATTTTCCAGACATGCCGGAATGGTTGACCTGCTTTTCAAAGCCTTGCGACCTGTGGTCTGGAGTTTGTCTACTGCGTGAAAAGTCGATTGAACTTAGGAATGCACTGTTATCTGGAAACGCTTCTCTGTTAGATTTGAGGAACTACTTATTTGCGAGGCAGTGTGCCCTACTGTTATTACTCTGTCGGCCATGGGAAGTAGCTCAAAGAACTTTACCATTTCTGCACAACTGTATTAGTGAGCTGAAAACTCTTGAGGTATGCCTATTATCTTTAAATAGACTATTCATGCATAGTGTGAAATTTTCAAATAATGTTATGTAAAAATTGTAGGTGCATGATCCCATGCAGATTAGCTTGCAATGAAACATCTATAAATTTTATTTTCTGTAAAGAACATGTTCAATTGTAATCATGTAATAATTGAACTGTAAATGCAATTGCTAGTCTCACTGAAAAACACTGAGTTTTGTTGCTATTTTTTTTAGAATTATTGAGTTCCATGTATAAAATTTGTTTTATCCTTTTCTTGATAAAAATAATATCTAAATTCAATAATTGATTCATTTTTACTGTAGGTGTCTATGCCTCCTGGTTCAGTTGCTTGTTGGGTATTTCTGAGTTGCTTTGAAGTTTTACAAACTTGTGAAAAGTTTAGTGATACTTCCCAAATGAAGGAATATTCCCTCTATTGTGCTGGACTTTGGGCTTATGCTAGGGAAAAGGTAAGTGGGAATTCCACAATCTTTTATCGTGCTTTCAAATCTCTGTTATTGATTGTAGTAGTTTAAAACTTTAAAAGGTTAAGTTTTTCAACTGTATGGTGGTTAAGTTTTAACTACTGGCTTTTTCACATTATTTTGTTTTAAAATTATTTCTATGAAATCTAATACTAGTATAATATTGTTTTCAAAATACTTATAGTTTTGGAGAGTTTGGTATTAGATTTTCTGTAGCCTTCTTATTGTTAGTCTTTTTTTAAGTGTGGAAACTTTATTGCAAGTTTGATTCTCAAGTATTCAATTTCAGGAAGTTAAAAACACAGATAATAAAGATTTACAGACCTCATTTCATATATGGAAAACAGAAAGACCTTTTGAACATTCTGATTGGTATAAATAATTGGTTGCCCTAATATTAAAGAGATCTTAAGAAAAAAACCAGACTAACATTATTTGAACTTTTAAGGTTTTGTTGAATTGTTCACTTATCAAGGAATTGCCATGTCGGTGTTATTTACATTTTTCTTATCCTGAGAACCTTAATTAGAAAACTTTAATTAATAGAACTCACTTACAATCCACCCTTGAATGTAATAAATTAGCCCATAAAAGTTTATATAAATTTAGTATCTAGTTTTGTCAAAATCAAACTTGAAAACTAGCAAATTTTATTTTTGTAGTGTAATCATTGGATCATGTAGGTAAAAACACCTATTTCTCTTTTTAAATTAAGGTTTAAAGTTCATTTGCTTTTGAAAACAATTATTGAGGTGGTGTTAAGTATTTTATATTTTAGTTTGAAAAACTAGCAACAAAAATTAGTTCGAAAAAAAACTTCTTGTTTATGCTCATCACTGTTTAATTTTTTTGTTATGATAACTAAGCAACCATTTTTATTAAATGGCAATTCTGTTCTTGCTGTTTTTGGTCACATAACCAGTTAGTTCAGGGGTGGATTGTAGAAAAGGTTAATTTCTAAGGAAATTTCCTTGTTAAATTTACAGTATTACCATCTATATAAGTTCTCATTATCTTCTAGTATGTTAAAAGATAATTTTCGTGATTAACTTACAAATGTCTTTTTTTTGCTCTTGTAGCTTCATCAGTTAGGCATATTATGCGGTCTCATGCCAGATTTGAATGCCAACTCTGAAAAACTTCATATTGTTGTTAGCCTTTTAGCAGGAATGGGAGCGGATCCTTATAATACAAGTAAATGGAAAACTAAATAACTATTATATTCTAGTAATCTTGTTATTTTTGTTTTGTCCACAGTCTTTATTTATTTTCAATCTTAGACAATTTTAGAACAGCAACTCTTCTAAAGGTTCAACCTAATTCATAAAATAAGTTGTATGCACTGTATTTAGAGTCATATCTAATATGTGTTTGAAATTGGGAATTTAATTAGGTTGGTTTTAAAAGCTGTTATTTTACCTAAATTGTTATATGTTCTTATTGTGTATATACAATGAGGGATAATGTAATATTGTCTCTTATCTTTTTTGAATACTATATTAATTTGTTGAAAAAATATTATTTGAGTGTATGAATTAATAGTTTTTTAAAGAATGTTTTTTTTCTCTTAAGCTGCAGGTGAAAGTCCTCATGCCAAACTTAGGGCAGCTCTCTCATCTAAGGAGTCTTTTCTTAAACACTACCTAGTAAGTCTTTATATATTCTCTGAACTATCTTTTAGTTTGCTTTACAGTTTTAATGTGGTTGTAATAAGAACGTTTTGATGAATTATCGTTGATGTTTTTAGGAACTTTCAGAACTTACTATGGGCACATTCAAACACAATAGAAGAATTAGAACAGCTCGTTTAATTGGTAGAGACCTAGCTCAATTGTATATGTAAGTTATTACAGGGTTCTTAGTTTTATAAAATATTTGGATATGCATTAGAATTTGATAATAGTATTTCTAAATATGCTTTGATTTATCAAGTATTTTAATGGTAAGAATTACATTAACATTATTTGGATTTTATTTTTTAATTGGTCTTTATAATGTAAAATTGTAAACTATGTATGTTCTTTTCAATGTGTAAATAAAAACATAAGAATGTTTGAAATTTTATGTTTTAAAAACTAAAAAATCTTTGGTGCATTACTTGATTCCAAAATAAGGTCCTGGCTTTTTAAGGTTTCATTTCAGGTGTTGAATTTGTTTTACAGGAAACTAAAACAGCCCCAGAAAGCCATATCCTTCTTGGCTGATTTATTAAAAACATACCGTGAAGAAAATTGGGAAATACTGACAGCTAGTATTCATCAAGATCTACTGGAATGTTACCTTGCAATGGAAGATATGCAAAGATACATTAAGACCCTTATTCGACTTGCAGTTACTCCTTGTTTAAATTTAGATAAGAGAAAAGATTTTTTTCAAGAAATTACAAGTTGCAGTGAAAAGCTTGGTTCAGGTACCTATATATGAGTGCTTTGTTGCATATTTTGTATAATAGTAAAAGTTTGTGCAAACTAAAAATTTTTCTAGCATCATTTTTTATCATGAAAGTTTGAAGTCATATATACAATATTGGTTGGTATAATCTGCATCACAGATCATAAAGTCGAGGTGGTCCTAAACATATGCATTTGTTATGGTAGAGGAGAGTGGGGCACCTTGGGACATTTCACTTTTCAGACGTATCTTTTTAGTTATAAACTCGTGCTTGTAGGTACTTATGAACGACCCTTAAATCTATTCTTCAACATGTTTTGGAATCTTTGGTGCATCTGGATAATTATTTACATCAGTTTTATTGTTTTGCGTGGTGCAAAGTTACAATGACTTGTAGTTTCAAAGCATTTTTTCAATAAAAGAAGTGTATTTATGTCATTATAATTATGTTGAGATTAAAATATGTGTATCCACTATAATATTTTAGAAAAGAAAGAGAAATTTTTTTGCTAAACCCAATAGAATAATTAAGCTTGACATCAAAAGCATCAAGTGGGGCACCTTGGGACATGTATTAAGATACCTGAAACCTTTCATGAGTAAAAAAAATTGTTTTTATTAAAAAAAATTAATAGTTTAGAATGAAGAGGATTATAATTTAGAAATAGATGCAAAAAGTGTTCTGGAAGTAAACCAAAACGTCAGTGACTTATGCCATGACAAAAATGAGGAAATCGGAGAAAAATTTGGAATTAAAAATATGTTAGATGTCTAATTCATAATTATTAAACATAGCTTTTTCATTATTTGTGCTATTCAAAATAAAAATTGTATATTTTTTACTATTATTGAAAGTGTCCCAAGTGCAGTGAGATGCAAAAAGTTGGGAACCCCTGCTTAAATAAAGATATATTGCAGTTTAGCCCTTTTAGACCTAGCCACCCCAAATTTCCCATTGGATTCAAGGGCAATCTCGGGCGGCTTAGGATTGAAAGACTCTTAGTTAACCTTCGCTTTTCCTTCCAGAGCCACTACTTCTGCGCAGCGAGAAAACCTACCTAGTCACCGGTGCCAAAATCGAGTCCTCCATCTCCCCCATGATCTGCAACACCCCGATATCCGTCACCTTCCACATCCACAGCAACCTGCCGAGCGAGATCATCTGCCGCAACATCAAGCTGTACCTCAAGAAGCAGACTCCTGACAAATCATCCAAGCCCAGCGACTCCCACTACCTGTCGACCAAGCCCACGGTGTCCGCTGCTCACAGCCCATTGTCCCCCATGCAGTCCGGGGGCCTGGGCATCCCCTCCAGGGACGAGATGCAGCAGCGGATCTGGGTCCAGCCTCACCTGGTGATTGGCTCGTACCGCCAGGAGGGGTCGCAGAACTTTTCGGTGATGTGCAAGAACACACACCAGGTGTTGCGGCGCAGAGATAGCCAGGGCTTCCATAAGGATGATATCACAGAGGAGGAGAGCGGGCCCTGTTATAAAGTCAGCATGGTTAAGCTCGTTCCCGGGCTTAATGTTGTGGTGATTCCAGTGAAGGTATGTTGGGGTTTACTGTTAACTCTTTATCTAATGACAGTACTTAAAGTCCCACCAACGATTCTTTGCGGGAACACTCTTTCAGTTTTAATCTTCCAGGATAAAAGTCAGCACGGGTTCTATATGATGAGCATTTTAGTGGGAAATGCGAATAGATTGAATTGAAGTTGTGCTCTCTGCTGCCAGTGGTGTGGCCAGAAAAAAATTTTGGAGGGGGATGTTGATATTTCGGGAGGGGATATGGGGTATTTTTAGTGGTTTTCTATGGTCAAAAAGGAAATTTCCTGAGTTTCGGGGGGGATATATTCCCAAATCCCCCCTCTGGCTACGCCCCTGTCTGCTGCCATTACAATCGGATTCCCATGATTGTCATATTTGCTCTCTCAGAAATAGTCAGTGCAAAGTAAAGTGTGTTATTTTTTAAAACTTAAAACTGTGATAAAAAAACCATTTTTTTGTATTATAAGAATATTTTGGCACTCCATGTACTGACAGTACTCAAAACTATCAATTTAATTATTTGGCTCTACCGAATTGAATTTTCCAAAGATGATTATTTTATTTATGTATATCCCTTATTTTCAATTTAGCGACTTAGTGCCAAGAATATTTGCACGAAAAAAATTGCAGCAAATCATGCTGCTGTAGAGTAAGTCTTAAGTTTTGCCTTATTTTTATCTGAAATGGTTTGAGATGAAATGTGTTTATTTTCTGCTCTCAATATGTTGAGCTTTCCTCAAGTTATATTGGATAATTTTAGGCTAATATTCTAACATTTTATTCTGGTTTTCAATATTTTCTTTTGTTCTAAATCTAAATATATTTTTTAAAACTCGGTTTCAAAGTTACCTAATTAAAATTTTTTTTGTGCCTAAGATTAGTGGTATGGGAAAACTTAAGATAATACTTGATTCCTTCATTATTTTTTTCTTGTAATCAAGGATATTATTTTGAAATTGACTTTTGAGTTAAGGTTAGGTTCCTTTTTGGAATGTGTTGGAGTTCATTTTAAAATAATACTTTGATACGAGAACTTAAAAAACTAGTAACTCAAAAATAAAGAGTTCAAGGGGTTTTTATTCATGACTAGCTGATATGCCCGGCCTTGCACGGGTGAAGAGTATAAATTTATTATTTATGGTGTTTGCTATCAAAACCAGCTCATTCCATATTTTTTTGAAATCCCTTTTTTGCATGTTTTGAAAATTTAGAGGGTCCTTCATAACCTGGCGAAGGGATATATCTCAAATCCAGCTCATTCCAACCCAAAAATTAGATTAAAGGGTGAAAACTATGATCTCGACTGTGAAATTTCAGATCATTTGAAAAAGTTAAGTGAATGTCATTTATTCAAACTCGTAAAGACAAAAATTAACTGGTTTACTGAAAAAAAAACCGATTTCACAAAACTTTATTGAACAAAAAACTGAAAAAAAGCATGATAAATCGTGTTTTTGCATCAAAACAGCTCATTCCAACCTAATTAGTGTAATTACGCCCAAGGTAATGCAACTGGAATGAATATAAAAAAACTAATCAAATTCTAGGTGGTTGTACCTACAATTAAAAATTTAAAAAACAAATTTAGCTTTAGAACTGTAGACGTGAGAAGTTTTTTGTCTCTCCTGTAAAATTTTCAAAAATGGAATGAGCTGGTTTTGATAGCAAACGCCTCATTTTTAAGTTTTCCCAAATACATTTCTAATTTTATGTAATCATTATTTACCAATCATCTCGGTATCCCAGGCGTCTTTTTCATATTCCGGTGTTCCCGGTAACTTTTCCTATCCTGGTGTTCCTAGTAATTTTCTTATCCCGGTGTTCCCGGATGGACTAAAATTCCTTCAGTACTCAAGCGCAATACAGTAGAACCCCGATTATCCGCGGTGCGGATTATCCGCGAGTGCCAGGAAAAAAGGTTTTTAATGATGAGAGCAAATTTTAGATGAGATTAGAGACATTTTAGATGTAGAGCAAAGGTTTCTGCTGTACTGCACCTATTTTAAAAGTTTTACATATCATGTTTAAGTACAATAAAACATAGTTTTTAAGCTGAAATATTTTTTTCGTGTTTTCACATCATTTTTAGTCTTTTTTCGGGTTATCCGCGATTTTCGTTATCCGCGGTACCCTTGCCACCCAATAGCGCGGATAGTCGGGGCTCTACTGTATAACTTTTGAATGATTTCCACATTTACAACATGGAAAAAATATTCTAAAAATTATTTAAAATTTCTCAGATTCCTTAATTAATCATTTCTTTAAGAATAAACGTTTTCGGTGAAATTATTCAATAATTAAAGCTTATTCCGTTAAGAAAAAAATCAATATTTTCTAGTTGAAAGGGAGTTTTAATGGTTTTTGGTTTGTTTACCAACTTTCTTGAAAGTTAAAATATTATCACTTTTTGATTTTACATCCTCGTTTCCATGGACACTATTTTAACAACAATGATATTCCATAAAGCTTTTAAAATATAAAAATTAGATAAGCTGTCAAATAAAAGTATGTTTAACTATACATAACTTTTAAATTTCATTGAAATAGATTTTTAAAATATTAATATAATTTTTAAATAGATTTGTACCTAGTGTTTCTATTAAAAAAATTGTTGTTTAGCATTAAATTTTCTTTGTAACAATGGAGTAAGCAGATCTCTTCTTGAGGGGAAATGAAGCTATTTCAGCAAAATGACCATAATAAGGGGTCAAAAGAGGGTCAAGGGGTCATTAAAAGTTTTCGAAACATAGCCTATGTTTTTTTCTGAGTTTTTTTACGTAGGTATACCAAGTTTGGTGCAGATCGGAAGTAAACTGTGGATTTGTATAAAAGACGAACATACATACCCACACTTTGTTTTATTATATTAGATATGAAAAAGCGAAAAAAAAAAGATTTTGAACCCAAAAAGAGCTTGATTAAATCGGCGACAGTCATTTTGATTGGTTAGATTTGACCATATCTATCCAGGACTTCAAATAAAAATATTTTTTATATTTTTTTTGGAACAAAAGAGAAAAGTTCTTTAAGGTTTTAATTTTAAACCATTAATTTCCATTTTTTTAAGTACACTGTCTTTGATTTACATTCAATTCGTTGCATTTTTAGGCAACTCAACCTGGATTATATGTCTTTCATCGCCTTTGGATGGAATGGGGAAACATTCATTTTGCTCTCTCTAATCTTTCACCATTGTTTTCATTTGTTGTTGTTGAAGAACTTCCATCTATTACCAGGAAAACTAAAGAATGTGAGTATTCTGTTGGTTCTTTAAATAACTAGCTCTTCTTTGGAATTTCAGCTCTATAAGTCCCTGTTTCTTTCAGTTTCTGAAGAACTTTTACAAAAAGTGAACGGACGAGCCAATTCCCAAATTCAGTCCTGGAAAGAAGAACATCAAGGTTAGTGTCATTTTAAAATAGGAAAAAACCTGTTTTTGATCCTTTTAAAATTGAAAATAAGCCTTTATAGCTTGTTTCAGCATCTTAATATTTAATCTGAAAATAAAAAATTGCATTCAGATACTAAGTTAAAAAATAGGTAATCAAATAAAATATATTATTTAAAGCTTTATAGTTACACCCATAGATATTTTTTGATGTTTCTAGATACTTAAAATGTTCATAATTGAGTTTTACAATATTATTTTGATTGTTTTAGGTGATTTAGTAGCAGGTATAGAACAGGATCTTTTTTTCAATGTTTCCAGTGGAAGCTCATCTTTTATTGGAAATTCTGTCATCCACATAAAATGCTCAAGAGGTTTAAAACTAAAGGTAATGTAAAGATACTACACATATTTCTTAATACACTTACTCAAAATTTTATATTTTATTTGCGGACTTTTGCATGAATATTACAACTTGGAAATAGCTTTTCCCAAATCCATCCAATGGCTTTAATTATTGATTATTTATCATTTTTCCCTCATTAAACATGGCTGGTGTTTTCTTAAAATAAATTGCTCTCTTCTATAAGTGGAATTAAAAAATATATATATATTCTGTTATGGCATTGAACATAAGCTTTTTTATTTTGTTTTTGCCTTAGTCATGTGTGTATCCCCCAAATAGCAATAATAAAATAATAATGCATTGAAGTTTACTTGTAAATGTTACATTACACTTAACTTAATATCTAAAGTATTTTCCCCTTCTTCCCAGAATGCTGATCCCAATTCAGAATTTAGTGATGAGATTGAAGTGATGCTTCCTGAAATGCAACCTTTTAGTTGCACTGAAGTCTCTATTAAAGTTCTAGCTCAATTCTCAACCCAGAAAAATGCAAATACGATTGAGCACTTCCTAAGTTTGCTTTGTCCATGGTCTTCAAGCCCACAAAGGATATCTGTACATTTTCTTCCCCCCTTTCATGTTTCTCAGAAACTTCACACGTATGGTATTAGGTAACTACTTTAAATACTCTTACTACTTACTGTCAACCTAATCACACAGTTTTGATCACACAGAAGAGAAAAATTGTTGCATGAAAATAAGTGTAAAAATAGTGTAGATTTGGTAAGCAATAATATGACTAGCTAGTAGAATCGTATTTTAGATAGGTATTTAACTTATGTGTGATAAACTAATAACAATAAATTTTTTGATATTTTTGGTGTAGCTTTTTGTATCTGGGGGCACTTAGATGTCTTTTGCATTACTTTTGAATTGCCTAATTAATGAATTACTAATAAACTAATGAGTACTTTCAGCAGGATTTTACCATACATGTGATTTTTCCGCCAATTGGCGGAAATCCGCCAATTTGCTTAGCAAAATTAAAATCCAACAATTGGATTTGCAAAATTGAAGTTCCACTTTCTTATTTTCCAATCGTGTTTTTACTGAAAACTCTAGCCGCGAGTGTTGTAAAATAATAAGTTTTAAGTAAAATCGAAATAATATGAAAACTAGTTGATTTAAGCTAAAAAATATGACTAGAATATTGAATCGTAGATCTCTAGAAGTAGAAGCCAATTGACCCCCTCTTAAAATGAAGGAAAATTTAGGTGTCATAGAATTTTTTTTAAATATATTCCGCCAATTTATTGTAAGAGTGCTCACATGTATGTTTTACTCTACAGAACTTGTTTTAAAATGCTTGAAAAAGTAATTAATACTGATGTAATAGATCTTTGAATTTTATAATTCTAGAAAATATATACAAGTTGTTACTAAAGGAATTACTCTCTTACATCGATTTCTGCTGACATGCCCACAGCTAGAAGCAGTTGATAAAAAAGATATTCTTCTGAAACAGTTTTCATCTGCAGATATTCTGGTAAGTGGCATTTAGAAATAGGATAAATTTCTTTTGCATGTCTGAAGAAATATATTTTATTAAATGCAATTTAATTACTATGATTTTATTTCAGATAGTTGAAGCTGGTGTGAATGCTAGCTTTGTATGGGAGATACTAACAGAAGAACCAGAGAACCTTCCTACTACATTTTTATTTTCTATAGATTACCAGCTTGTTGATGAATCTCCTTGTGATACTCTTCAGTTTAGCTTTGAATTCAAGCTAAACCATTATGAAGTGAGTCATTGGTACTTGTTTACCACTCCATTAGATACAATATTCTTACTACATTGTGTAAAAAGGGTAAAGAAAGGGTTTAATAAATAAGATGAATGAAGTTATTTATCTTATAAAATACAAAATGAATTACTTCATGAGATTTAATTAAGATTCCTGACTAAAATATCCTTGTCTTATAAAATGAAGTTTTACATACATGCAGGGCTCGATTTCTAAAAAAAGAGGTACCGGAACGGTAAAATTATCGGTCTCAAAACTGAAAAAAGCGAATACTTTTAATACAAAAGCTTAAGCATTTATTTTTAAATTTAAATTTAAAAAATAAATTCAAATGTGTTGTACTAGATTAGGAAGAATTTTCTAACTTAATTATTTTACAAGACGATGAACTATTTAGGCAATTTTTTTGTTTAAACACCTTTTTTTACAAACAATTTTTTTCCAACAGGGCCCCTCTTGTAGAAAGCGGGACGATTTATCATCAATGAACCAATAGTGTTGTATATTTTGCCAGTTTAAGGAATATAATGCGTAGTTAAAGTCCTTAAACCGTAGAATTTAAGATGTCCCAAATTTTCTTGGCAAATTTGCCCAGCAATCTGGCAAATCTGGTTCAAATAAAAAAAGAATCAACACCAGGAACGGGTTGTTTGGGTAGTTCAATTTTGGGTTCACAATTATGTTTTACAAGAACACAATTAATTAATAACCTTAATATTAAATCACAAAATTATTGTTATTTGAAAAAAAGATAAAAACTCATTTAATTGTTTTAAAAATAAAAAATATACAAAAAGGGGGTCTGGGAGTCCTCCCCCAGAAAATTTTTGGAAATTAGACCCTAAAAACAGGGTTTTAATTCATTGTAGAACTTTTTTTCGTACATATAGAAAGGGTTTCACGGGCTGTAGTTATAGGAGACCCCTGAAGTAAAATATTAATTTTTTAATCGAAAAAGAGGTTCCGGAACGCCGTTCCGGACCGTTCCGGCTGAAATCGAGCCCTGCATACATGTTTTATTAAAGCTCAGTGGCGTAGAGGTAGCACTTCGCTCTTCCACACTACAAATACAGTGTTCTATTCCTGGGTCCCAGGCTAAGCAAGGTCAACTCAACCTTCCATCCCTTTAAGTGGTTTATTAGTACTTGATAACTAAACACTAGTAGTCTCGCATTAAGCTGACCACCTAACTGGGACATATGCCTTGCACCCAAGGGCCCATCGGTCAAGAAAACGAAGATGGACATTGTACGCTTTGGCCCAATAGGGCTGTTGCACCAATGAGTTTAGTTTATACACGTGTTATTTTTTTAAAAATATCATAAATCAAATCATGGGTCAGAAATGGCACATTCTTGGCTTTTTTAAACTATTAATCTTTGTCTCAAATAAAACATACCTAAAAAATAGACAATATTTTAAGCTACTCGTATTTAGGCATCTTGTTATTGAACTATGATCCACCACTTTAACTGGGATGTGTGTCGTGATATACTCCTGAGTCTGATTAGCAGGCCAAAATATTGATAAAAATTCAATTGTTGTTAGTTTATGACATTAGATTAACTTCAATGAATGAATGAAAAGGAAAATGATCACGTACCTTGTAAAAATGCTACATGCTTGTACATTACTACTTCAGTGAAACTTATCTACTTTCAAAATATATGTAACCTTTGTTTATTCCTACTTTTAATGGTGAGTTAAATATTATTTCTATGATAGTATTTTTACTAGTCAAATAGTCAACATTTTTCTATGGGCTAATTCATCAGCAAATCCTTAAATATTTACAAAATGACTAATTGAAAAACCTCAGTTACTTTAGTTTAATGAGTCTTTAAAGATTCAGCTGGCCACAAAAAAGAGCCTGCAGGCCATATGCTGTGTTGGCCTGCTTTAGCCTTGCTGCTTTGGTTCGAGTTGAAATCTTTGATTCTTCTAGACTCTGTATGCTGTTAGAGCTCGAGTGGAGCCTCCTTCAGGGTCTGAGTTCTGCAGAGTGGGAATAATGTGCTTCATGCACATTTCGATCAATCAAATCCACGACTCCAGCTACACTTCCCTCATGTACGAGGTGGTCGCTGATCAAGCTGTCTGGGCTGTTTGTGGGAGAACTGCAGGTGAGTACATTGTGGTGTGGAGAATGATTGAAATTTTTCAAAGAATGTTAATGTTTTTTTAGTTGTGTGTGTGCATTAAAGAGCACAATCATTTCTCTGAGGAGACTACCTTAATGTATTTCTTAAATTAAAAACTCAGCTATCCATAACTTATACAAAATACCTGTTTGCGCTGTACAGGTTTATCAGTAAAGTCCATTCATAGTTATTTGGACAGCAGGCTATTTGAAGGAATTTATTTGTTGCTAATAAAAATTCTATGTGAAATGAACATTTTATATATCAGAGATACAAGGAAAGATTTCTTAATGTAGAAAAAATTCATAAATTTCAATAAAATAACTTGTTATAACGAAGTATTTAATATTATCAGATTGACTTTGTAATGAGGTATTTTCACGTTTTGAGATTAAATTTTATTAAAATGGTAGATAAAAAACCATGAAGAATGACGTTTACATTAAGTATTTTCGTATCCTAGTTTCTGGGATATAAAATTTAGAAATTTGGTTTTTTGTTTGGGTGCGAAAACACTTTCGAATCACAAATCATGCGCTGTGAGATCACATCCAATAAAAGCCTGTTTTCTGATAACTTGTAAACAGTAAACACAATGGTTTTCATGCGCTGTGATGTCCCATCCAATAGAAGCCTGTTTTCTGATAACAAACTATTCTGAAGTTTTGGCAAAAATAAAATTGAATTTTAAATTATTTAAAACACATTTTTGAACTTAAAAATCAGAAATTAGGGAGTTTCAAACCATAATGTATCAAAAAATATAAAATCAAGCAAATCCTTCACTCATGCAAATACCTCATTATTAAATTCCCTGACAACAAAACTTGGTTTTCTGTAATGAAATTTAACAACTTTTAACTTAATGGTAACCAATTTCTATTTAAGAGCAGGCTGTATGATGTACTCTAATTGAATTCAGCTAAATAAGTTATTATTAATGACAATTAATTATTATTTATCAAAAGGTTTTTTTAAATGAATGTTTAATTATCCAATCTTTAAGTTAATGCAAATCATTTTGAAATAACACCATTGAACTAACATTAATTTTTATTATCTATTATTCTGTTGTGTAGGTGTTGTTAATATAGATGAAACCAAGAAGCATGGTGTTACACTGGATTTGAAACCTCTAATCTCTGGATTTCTCCCTCTTCCTACTGTGAGATTGTCCAAATATATCCCTGCTGAAAAGAAGAAAGCAGCATCAAAAGGTAATCAACTGACTTTTTTTTAGCTATTACAAATTGTTACTTATTTCGAGTTGAAACTTAATATTAACTGGTGTCTGAAATTTCAGTTCATTACTCTTCACTTTCCTGTTTCCTAATCAGTGTTTTAGTGGTAATGCATTGGCTAAAAATCATTTGTTTGTAACAATTGGATAGGAAAATACATCCATCTTAAATCCTAGTAAAATATATTTTACTTACTTATTATATTCCTTGTAAAAAGTTTGTTTATTCTTTGATCTTATACTTGACTGCAACGTTACTTGGCCCTGGAGAAAAAGCTGTGAGCAAACAAAGAAAGTAGTTTTTTGAGTTTTGAGTGAAATTAACAGCTTCAATTTTGAAATAGGACTAGTTTGTTAAGACCATGTATATTAACTTTTTATCACATATTGCATACTGAAACTCCTCCTAGCAACCCAGCAGGCTTTCCCTTTACTCAGTTTTCCCTTCTGTGCATAGGGTCAAGAAGTATTGCAACCAAGTATAGAATATATTTTTTAAAAATTTTAAACTACTTGAAATTAAAAAAATAAACAAATTCATCTTTTTTAAAAGCATTGATAAACCTTCATTGGTAGTGTAAAATCAATTTTCTTCAGTAATGTCTCCCAAAATACTTCTCTCCCGTACCTTTTTCTCTAATCTCTTCAGTTAAAAATTTTAAAATGAAGGTTGCTTTATGCTTCACTCAACAATGATAAATAATGTTAATAAGGGATAACTGCCAAAATTAGCTGACTGATGCTTATTTAAGAAATATTTCAATAATTTAAGTTTACTCTCATTCATTTAGAATCCACCCCTTCTAAGGACAGTGGGAACTATAACGAGTCCAGTACGGCTCGGTTGGAACCTTTTGACACTGGGCAAGTGTACAGTTGGAGTAGAGCGAACCAAGTTAATGTTCTACCAGCCTCTAATTCCTCGAGCTTAGATGTGTTATCCTAAAAGATGAAATTAGTCATTTATGTAAATATTATGTGAATAAAAGTTATAATTTTGTATCTTATTTGTCATTGCATCTGTTAATGGAAGTAAATAAAAGTATTTAAATTCTGTTAACTTTTAATCCAATTTTTTAATGAAACATAAAATTTCTAAAAATAAAAGATTTTTGGTTTCCAGTAAAATATACATAATATTTGTTTTAAATTGTTGAACAGACACCCTAAAATTTAAAACCCAAGGTTTTTACTGGGAAATGATTCATTTGTGTGTGGGTTGGGATATTTTAAAATAAAAATAAAATAAATTTTAAATTAGAAATTTTGAGTTGTGGGGTTTAATGCAGTAATAATTTGTAAAATATGTATAAATTTGGAGGATGAAATTCTGCCTTGGTAAAAATTCAAAATGTGGGAATTCTATCCCTCAAAAACTCTTAGTTCCACAAATAATTAAACTTTCATAAATATATATTTTCTGGCAAAAAAAATTATTCAGTAATGCAAGTGTTGAGCCTTTTTAAAATTTAGCCAATAAAATAAATTGGCTTGGAAAATGTAAACAATGAAGGATATGATAAATTAGCACATATGAGGCCCCTAGTTTCAAAACCGGACATTTGCATTTTGACACAGCTTTGGTAAGAGTCGAGGGGGTCGCCAAATGGAATATTACGGTATCATGCTATATCACGGCTGGTCGCCCGTTCCGGCCGCCATGTTTTACACCGACTCAAATGATAACACTTAAGTGCGTTACGAAATATAATTTTGTTCTTATTTTTAAATTAAACAGTTACCGGGGATTGAAATATGTATCTCCCGCATGCTGAGCGTGCACCATACCGCAGATCCAGCGGGATATACTGAAATCGTAAAAACTTGTTATAACATCCTTTTACTTGGGTTAATCTTTATTTGAGTCGTGGTAAAACTTGGCAGCCGGAAAGGAGACCGGCCGTGATATAGCGGCAACTAGGCTTCCATTTGGCGACCGATTCGTGGTCATCAAATGGTCGATTCTTTTATCAAAGCTGTGTTAAAATGCAAATGTCCGGTTTTGAAACTAGGGGCCTCATATATAACACTAGCTGATATGCCCGGCCTTGGACGGGTGCTGAGTATATAAATTTATTATTTTTAAGTTTTCCCAAATACAATTTCTAATTTTGTATAATCAGCATCTACCAATCATCCCGGTATCCCAGGCCTCTTTTTCATATTCTAGTGTTCCCGGTAACTTTTCCTATCCCGGTGTTCCTAGTAATTTTTCTTATCCCGGTGTTTTCAGATGGACTAAAATTTCTTCAGTTCTAAAGCAATATAACTTTTGCAGGATTTACACATTGACAACATGGAAAAAATATTCTAAAAATTGCTCAGATCCCTTGATTAATCATATCTTTAGGAATTAACGTTTTCGGTGAAATTATTCAAGATTAAAGCTTATTCCACTTTCAAATTTAAGAAAAAAATCAATCTTTTCTAGTTGAAAGGGAGTTTTAATTAGTTTTTTGGTTTGTTAACCAACTTTCTTAAAAGCTAAAATATTATCACTTTTTGATTTTGCATCCTCGTTTCCATGGAGACTATTTTAACAACATGAAAATACAAAAATTAGATAAATTCTTAAATAAAAATATGTTTAACTATACTTAAAACTTTTAAATTTCATTGAAATAGATTTTTAAATTATTAATATAATTTTTAAATAGACTTGTACCTAGTGTTTCTATTAAAAACTTGTTGTTTAGCATTAAATTTTCTTTGTAACAATAGAGTAAGCAGATCTCTTCTTCAGGAGAAATAAAGCTATTTCAGCGAAATGACCATAAAAAGGGTCGGTCGAAAGAGGGTCAAGGGGCCATTAAAACTTTTCGAAACATAGCCTATGTTTTTCCTTGGGTTTTTTACGTTGGTATACCAAGTTTGGTGCAGATCGGAAGTAAACTGTGGATTTGTATAGAAGACAACCATACACACATATATATATATGTTGGGCTCAAACCCCGAAATCGCTCACTGAGCGAAAAAAACGACCACTTCGCGGAGTGGCATTTGCAAAACGGCCACAACCCGAAATTCGGGTTGTGGTATTTTCAAAAACGCTCACTCCGCGATGTGGTATTTTCAAAATGCCAGAACGCGATGTGGCCGTTTTTCAATAGAACCACAACCCGAAATAGACTTTTGTAAAGATGGTTGGCGCTAATGTGGGAAGTTTGGCCAAATGAAACATTCCACAGACTTTCTTTGGCTGGTTTAGGATTTTATGATACCAGACCCATTTAATACGCCGTACCATTCTCCGAAAGGTTTTGCCGAAATTTAATTTATATGTATAGTCTAATTCAATTTGTTCTTTTAAGACTTTTGTACTTAATTTAGATTTATTAAAGGTTTTTTTTAATTTTTTCAGTTTTAAATTTGGAATTGTCCTTGAAATTTTCGGTTTAATTTCTATTTAATTAAATTTAAATTACATTTTTTATTATTGTTGCATTATTTTAAAAATTTAAAATCAATAAAACGCTCAATTTTGTGACATGTTTTCATCGTTTTTTCATTTATTATACAAATAAGTCCGAGCTGTGGCTTCTTTGGGATGTATTTGCAATTGTTTTTTTTTCTTTTAATTCTGTGTAAATTTTTGTTTTTGTTAATAAATTGATTGATTGATTGATTAAAAGTAAATTAAAAAGTATAATTGATTAATTGCTTGCATAAAAATTGAGGGAATGATTTTTAAACAAGAGTCAACTGGTAATACGTCAACAATTATTGTCAAAAATCGAAGTAATATTAATTAAATAATTATAAAAACAAATTTAATAATGACATACCACATTGGAAAATACCACATCGCGGAGTCAGCGTTTTTTAAAATACCACAACCCGAATTTCGGGTAGTGGCAATTTGCAAATCCCACTCCGCGATGTGAGCGTTTTTGAAAATACCACAACCCGAATTTCGGGTTGTGGCCGTTTTGCAAATGCCACTCCGCGAAGTGGTCGTTTTTTTCGCTCAGTGAGCGATTTCGGGGTTTGAGCTTAACATATATATACACACACTTAACTTTATTATATTAGATTATTCTGGATCTGGATTAATTTATACTGTTTGCATTTAAATAGTTTAAAAACTTTTTAAATTTAGCTGGTTAATTAATAATTCATCATGTTTTTTTTTGTGTGAAAATGCAACTTTTAAAAAAAATTTACAAGAGAATAACTTTGTTATGTTAAAAGCCATTATTTTGAACTTCGGACCAAGCTGACAGTTGTATTTTTTTATTGCTCTGATTTTTTTATATGTTGAAATAGATCATAAGATATGAACATTGTGGAATTTACAGCCCCGAATTAATCGAATTTAATTTGAGTTCTAGAAAGATACTCTTCAGAGTCAAATATTCTCTTTTCTTTCTATGTCTCCGTTATTATCTTCTATATTTTTTTCCAAAATGATTATCATGCATTACAAATAGGGGTTCTTCTCCTTCCTTTTTCATTAAAAAGGCTGTAGACCCCACTGTTTTTTCTTTCCCATGGGTTCCCATTTTAAAAATAATCTCAAAAACCATTGCCTGTAACATTTAAAACTAAAGAAAGGGGTAAGAGAGAAAGCGATTCCTTTTTTAATGGGAAAAGAGGTATAGCACTGACTGACTATTTATGACTTAAGTAAAATTATTTTCGTTAAAATGGCTGTAGGCCCCACTGTTTTTTATTTCCCATGGGTTAGCAGACCTAGCTACAAGACGAGCCATTCAGATATTTTTTTAGCGCGATGCCGTTTTGAGATATGCTTAATAAAAAATGAAATTTTTTTGAAAATGTTGCACTTTTAACCGGTTATAACCAAGGGGGGGCAGGGAGGGGCAGCTGCCCCCCCCCAAGTCCCGAGTAATTAACTTTTACTTTACTGTTAGTTAAGTTAAAACCCAGTATTTTAGTGTCAAATTTTCAAAATTTTTCTGGGGGATGGCCCCCAGGCCCCCCTTTAGTATTTAAACCTTTATTATTCACACTTTTTTGTAATAAGTTCATTAAAATCAAAATTCTACCTAAAAATGGATGTCCAAATTTGGGTTTACGTGTACCAAAAACAATTTAAAACCATGTTCTTAGGGTCATATTTCAAAAAT
The DNA here is from genome assembly GCA_024610705.1 of Tetragnatha versicolor. Classification (NCBI taxonomy): domain Eukaryota; kingdom Metazoa; phylum Arthropoda; class Arachnida; order Araneae; family Tetragnathidae; genus Tetragnatha; species Tetragnatha versicolor. The sequence goes on from JANDEH010000003.1 coordinate 52,665,121, forward strand.
ATTTCTGTTAAAATTTGACGGGTCTCTCTCACGGGGCTTTAAAATTGATCGTTACAAACATAAAAAAGTCGACCCTGCTTGCCCCCCCCTAAGTTGAACCCTGGCTACGCCCATGGTTATAACTGCCAACAGCATCACTACCCCAGTAATTTGTTGTGCAAGTAAGTTTGTCCTAGTAGTGAACTACCATATAGAGCAGTGGTTCCCAACTCAAATATGTCTGCGGACCACTTCACTTAAATTTGAACCTCCACGGACCATCTCTATCCCTAACTGTATCTTCAAAATTTTATTTTTATTTCAGTGCATTCATTCCTCATGGAGGTTCTAAAATTTTGATTTTTTAATACGCCGTACCATTCTCCGAAAGGTTTTGCCGAAATTTAATTTATATGTATAGTCTAATTCAATTTGTTCTTTTAAGACTTTTGTACTTAATTTAGATTTATTAAAGTTTTTTTTTAATTTTTTCAGTTTTAAATTTGGAATTGTCCTTGAAATTTTCGGTTTAATTTCTATTTAATTAAATTTAAATTACATTTTTTATTATTGTTGCATTATTTTAAAAATTTAAAATCAATAAAACGCTCAATTTTGTGACATGTTTTCATCGTTTTTTCATTTATTATACAAATAAGTCCGAGCTGTGGCTTCTTTGGGGTGTATTTGCAATTGTTTTTTTTTCTTTTAATTCTGTGTAAATTTTTGTTTTTGTTAATAAATTGATTGATTGATTGATTAAAAGTAAATTAAAAAGTATAATTGATTAATTGCTTGCATAAAAATTGAGGGAATAATTTTTAAACAAGAGTCAACTGGTAATACGTCAACAATTATTGTCAAAAATCGAAGTAATATTAATTAAATAATTATAAAAACAAATTTAATAATGACATACCACATTGGAAAATACCACATCGCGGAGTCAGCGTTTTTTAAAATACCACAACCCGAATTTCGGGTAGTGGCAATTTGCAAATCCCACTCCGCGATGTGAGCGTTTTTGAAAATACCACAACCCGAATTTCGGGTTGTGGCCGTTTTGCAAATGCCACTCCGCGAAGTGGTCGTTTTTTTCGCTCAGTGAGCGATTTCGGGGTTTGAGCTTAACATATATATACACACACTTAACTTTATTATATTAGATTATTCTGGATCTGGATTAATTTATACTGTTTGCATTTAAATAGTTTAAAAACTTTTTAAATTTAGCTGGTTAATTAATAATTCATCATGTTTTTTTTTGTGTGAAAATGCAACTTTTAAAAAAAATTTACAAGAGAATAACTTTGTTATGTTAAAAGCCATTATTTTGAACTTCGGACCAAGCTGACAGTTGTATTTTTTTATTGCTCTGATTTTTTTATATGTTGAAATAGATCATAAGATATGAACATTGTGGAATTTACAGCCCCGAATTAATCGAATTTAATTTGAGTTCTAGAAAGATACTCTTCAGAGTCAAATATTCTCTTTTCTTTCTATGTCTCCGTTATTATCTTCTATATTTTTTTCCAAAATGATTATCATGCATTACAAATAGGGGTTCTTCTCCTTCCTTTTTCATTAAAAAGGCTGTAGACCCCACTGTTTTTTCTTTCCCATGGGTTCCCATTTTAAAAATAATCTCAAAAACCATTGCCTGTAACATTTAAAACTAAAGAAAGGGGTAAGAGAGAAAGCGATTCCTTTTTTAATGGGAAAAGAGGTATAGCACTGACTGACTATTTATGACTTAAGTAAAATTATTTTCGTTAAAATGGCTGTAGGCCCCACTGTTTTTTATTTCCCATGGGTTAGCAGACCTAGCTACAAGACGAGCCATTCAGATATTTTTTTAGCGCGATGCCGTTTTGAGATATGCTTAATAAAAAATGAAATTTTTTTGAAAATGTTGCACTTTTAACCGGTTATAACCAAGGGGGGGCAGGGAGGGGCAGCTGCCCCCCCCCAAGTCCCGAGTAATTAACTTTTACTTTACTGTTAGTTAAGTTAAAACCCAGTATTTTAGTGTCAAATTTTCAAAATTTTTCTGGGGGATGGCCCCCAGGCCCCCCTTTAGTATTTAAACCTTTATTATTCACACTTTTTTGTAATAAGTTCATTAAAATCAAAATTCTACCTAAAAATGGATGTCCAAATTTGGGTTTACGTGTACCAAAAACAATTTAAAACCATGTTCTTAGGGTCATATTTCAAAAATATTTCTGTTAAAATTTGACGGGTCTCTCTCACGGGGCTTTAAAATTGATCGTTACAAACATAAAAAAGTCGACCCTGCTTGCCCCCCCCCTAAGTTGAACCCTGGCTACGCCCATGGTTATAACTGCCAACAGCATCACTACCCCAGTAATTTGTTGTGCAAGTAAGTTTGTCCTAGTAGTGAACTACCATATAGAGCAGTGGTTCCCAACTCAAATATGTCTGCGGACCACTTCACTTAAATTTGAACCTCCACGGACCATCTCTATCCCTAACTGTATCTTCAAAATTTTATTTTTATTTCAGTGCATTCATTCCTCATGGAGGTTCTAAAATTTTGATTTTTTTAATCTATTAAATTTAAAATAAAAATTAACTTCACATTAATTTTATATCTAATTATTTAAAACTATACCTTTTATAAAAGACATTTAACTATTTTTTTCAAGCCTTTTTATCTATTAACCCTGGAAGGGTTCACACCTGCACAAAAGTTACAGGTTTAAAAAAAGCAGTATAAAATAGTTTTTTTTTCATAACCAACAAATAAAATTATTAGTAGATTTGAATTAGAAAGAAAGTACTTAGCTTTAAATCAAACTGCAGGACAAATGAGATAACCAGGAATTGATCACAAAAATGCAAACTGGACATTAGGGTGGTTACAAAAAATCAACTTTCGAAATTCTTAAGTCTTACCCCCCTAAAATGTGCCAATAGGCTAAAAAATGAGATTGGCCAAGTTTCAGCTCAATCCGATAATATTAACCCGTGCCTCATCGAGGTCAAAGTTCAGAAAAACAGCGATTTTTAACAAAAAATCGTAGTTTTGGACCCATAAAACTGGAACCGTTTGTCCCAGAAATCTGGTTAGGGTGTCATTTGATAGGAAATTTCATACACTTTAACTCTGAAGTTAAGGAATTTTATTTGCTAAAACGGATGGGAAGCTATTTAGCATTTTCATAGTAAAGATCCGTGAATAAGCGACTTCATTGCTAGAAAACTAGAACATTGCAATGTCACAAAAAACTTTATCATCCGGGCTTTTTCTATTACTTTTGGTCCCAATAGATAGTAAATGAGGTTTTAAACCCCCTAAGGGAATTCAAGGGTATAATTTCAAACCCCCTAGTGTTTGAAAAAAAGGAAAATATATATAATTTTTTTTAAAATTTTTAAACACGCATTTTGGGACTGAGAATGTGATAAAGTTGGTCCCAATACATTATTAAGAGCTTAATTAGATAGAATACCAATTGTATAGGGCCTTAACCTTTCCCTATAACCCCTATAATCTAAGCGAAAGAAGCGCGACTGCGAGGTTTTGCTAAACAAAGGGTTTAATGCCCATTAAAGTGATAAACAAAGCTAAATTACAAAATTTTCACAAAAACCTCTAGAGATATGTCATTTGGTGTCAGAAATGACGTTTAAGATTATAGATGTGGGTAAAATTATAATAAAAGCGTCCTTCCGACTCAAAATGTTAAAAAAATCCTATTTCTACCAAAGTTACGTGTTTTCAGCTAAAAGTGATCTTAGAAAAATGTATAAATTGATTTTAATGTACCTCGAAATTCATTTGCCTATGAATAGGGGGGTAAGACCTAAAAAAAGTTGAAAAAAAAATTTCCCCATGTAACTTGTGACCACCCTACTGGACATGCACTGACTGTGAGTTGTGGCAGAGAAAATTCTATAGGCGAGGCTGAAAGAATCCGCGTGCGAAAGAACCCAGCGAATCTTCTCCCGAAAGAATCCGCGTGAAAAGTCAATAATTATTTCAAAGAAGAGCGATTAAAATAGAAAATAATTTATGTGTTCAAAACACAAAACTTCATTTATGTGTTTCGCATTTTCGGCAATAAATTTTTCTCATATCTTCGAAAAAACTTTATCACGTGTATCTCAGAAATGCCCTCTTTTCATACCACGATTTCTCGAAGACCCTCTGTCTGACCATTAGCATCCCAGTTTGAAGTACCTTTCAACCATAGCTTTCAACACTTCCACGCTTCGCTTCGTATCATACCAAGTATATGCAGTATAAGTCCGATCATTAGATTCTTTATTAGCCCCACCCCGACGCCTCTCAGTTTTAATTAATCTGATGCAATTAAACTGCATCAGAACATTTCACATTTCCACATAATCACATTTCGTTTTTACTATGTAATAAACTACTGTTGACAGTGGCGGCTCGTGAGTTTATTAACAGGGTGTTCACACCCTTTGTATGAATTAAAATTTACACAAGAGCAAGAAAGAGAAGGGATGTTGGACGGATACATAAAACTTATTTTAGCATAAAGAAAACGTGTTTTAGAAAAAATTTATTTATTTTAGGGGAGTTATTTTAAGTTTCCTAAATTTTTCACTGCATGCATTTTCATTTTTTTAAATATGCGTTTAATGGAAATAAGCAAAACTTATGATAAAGAAGGCCTTTATTTTTTATAATATCCCTTGCCTATAACATAATACCTCAAAAACAACTTTTATGCATGATGTTCACTCGTCTAGCCTTTTTCGAAGCAAACAAATTTTTGACACTTTCATTAAAATCATACATAATACCTAATCATAATTTTTTTAATTAGGAGCATGACAAGAACACTGGGTCTGTCTACTCATAGTGCTTCTTCTATATGCTTAATCGAACAATTGATTGTTAAAAATACAGGTGATGTGTAATTTTCAAGATCTGTAATTTTACTCCAACGTCACTTCAAAAAAATAACCAATAACAAAAGAAATTATTACAAATTAGCTGACGTGAAAACTTTAATGATACTTTCAAAAGGTTCTTATCTCGTTTTTCAATACGGTAAAAAAATCCAGACCACAAAAAAGCAAGCTTAACCTCAAAACCGTAGGCCTCGGCACACAAAATCTGTGCGCACGGGGATCTCCAATGTGTTGCCGTAAGCCCAAATGTTCTCCGGCGGGAAGTCGAGGTTTCTTCCGACTCATTCAGTTTCTTCGCTCACACATGCGTATAAGGAAAGAAAAATAAGAGTAGTATTCTCTTTATTTGATAAACACAAAACTTTCGCGTTTCCGGCAATAATTTTTTTGCTGACAGGTGAAGGGGGGTAGAAACTTGATTCTGAGTATGAAACAGAAATTGAGAATGATTTATGTATTGTTTTCTTTTGATATTTTTGTATCTTTATATTTGGGTTTATTTCTACTTTTTCACTGGGTGTTCACGTGCTCCTGTGCTCCTATGGACGAGCCGCCACTGCTGTTGAATAAAACTCTGCAAAATAATAGAAATGAACGAATGATTCATAGGAGAGAAAGAGAACTTAATTTTTTAAACTTATGAGACGCATGATTTTTTACTTATGCTATGTATCTGTAGTGTTTTTACTATTTCCTGGAATGTGTGATTGGGAAAACTATTTTTTTAAATTTTCCCACACATTTTTTGAGTAAGTTATTTTAAAATCTTCTCACGGACCACCTCTGAAGGCCTCACGGACCACCAGTGGTCCGCGGACCACCTGTTGGGAACCACTGATATAGAGGGAAAAAATTTTGGTGGTATCATTGCTTTTTCAGAATAATGAGGTTTAAAAGTGGGCAAAAACTGCATTTTATGCCTTTTTTGTTGCAGCATAAAAATGGAAAGCAACGTTTGAATTTTTATAATCAGGTATACAGGGTGATTCAGAAATAATCATCAATAATTGGGGGGGAGGTAGAGGGGCCCTAGACAAGCATATTTCGAATAGGGATGGTGGGGCGCAGTCTTACCGATAAAGAGCTAGGACCTAATGTAGTGCGAGTGCGTTTCAAAAGGCCGTTTTTAGAAGGCTCGTGTGACGAAACAAAACATAATAAAATGAAAAACATTATTGCATGAGGTACAGGAGTATCCGTACTACTTAAATCCTCAATTTGATAGAAATTGGACTACTTGCTAAACCGTGGGGTGAGTTTTAAAACGTGCAATATTAATCTCTTAGTCAAACAATGGAGTTCCCTTAATGGTATTTTGAAAAATGATGATCGGGGAAGGAATTTTCAATGATCAAACAGTTTCAATGATCAATGTTACGATAATTGAAAATTCCTTCGCCGATCATCATTTTTCTAAATACCATTAAGGGAACACCATTCTTTGACTAAAAGATTAATGTTGCACTTTTGAAACTCACTCCACGGTTTAGAAAGTGGTTCTAATTCTATCGAATTCATGCTTTAAGTAGTAGGGATACTTCCTTACCTCATGCAATAGACTTTTTCATTTTATTATGTTTTGTTTCGTCACACGGGCCTTCTAAAAACGTCCTTTTGAAACGTGCTCGCACTACATTATGTCCTAGCTCTTTAAGGGTAAGGCTGTGCCCCACCATCCCTATTCGAAACATGCTTGTCTAGGGCCCCTCTACCCCCCCCCCAATTATTGATGATTATTTCTGAATCACCCTGCATACAGGGTGTTTCAAAATTGCGTTGCACGGCTTTTATTCGGAACCAGCGCCTCCTAGGGTCATGGACGTGAGGTCTACCCCTAGGTAAGTGACCCTGGATAATCCATTGAGATGACTTACAGCGCCCCTAGCGGCGAAACTAAAAAGTTAAAAAAATTAATTTATAAACTAAAGGAGAGTTCGGTGAGTTCTTCTTGACGTTGGCAACAATACTCTCAGTGAGGTTTTTGCTCTATCTCCTTTAGTTTATAAATTAATTTTTTTAACTTTTTAGTTTCGCCGCTAGGGGCGCTGTAAGTCATCTCAATGGATTATCCAGGGTCACTTACCTAGGGGTAGACCTCACGTCCATGACCCTAGGAGGCGCTGGTTCCGAATAAAAGCCGAGCAACGCAATTTTGAAACACCCTGTATAAATGTTGACAAAATTCGTATACAAACAGGTTTTCGGGACATCGTTGCATTCAAGAGATACAGCACCGAAGACATACGAAAATTTGTCTTTTCATGAAATTACCTTGAACTTCAAAAATTTCTAGGGGGAAGGGGAAAAATTTTTTCGGGTGCTGTAAATAGTTTTAATAAATAGTAATATAGTTTTAATAAATAGTAATATAGTTTTCTAAGCTTTTGGGACATCATTAATTTGAATGAGTGGGGTCTCCGCCTCCGGTGTTGGTGAAGTGCACTAGCGAGCGTACTCAGATCGCGAAGCGTTCTGTAAAAAAATTCGTCAGCATTTCCTTGGTTTGGTGAGCAATCACTCAAGCAGCTCTCAAGTAAAAAAGAAAGTTTAGTGAATGAGAAATAGTGAAGTAGTCTTATTGACATCTAATTTATTTGTTTTCTGTTTACAAAACAAAAATGGTAGTTCCAGTTGAATGAGTTACTTTGTAAATTTTATTTTCGTACTTTGAAAACTGGTTCTTTAAACCCTCGGGCCGCCTGTCTTATTGCCTTTTTATTCCTTTGCCTTTAAATGGAGTCATCGACCTTTCCTTAAACCTACCTTCTAAGTTGAGATGAAAAATATTTACTCTTCACTTCAGTATTCTTTCTTGCTCTGTTTGATGACGCAGGCATTCGATATTAGGATTGTCTGGTCTGGTTCGAAGTTAGATGACCATTTCGCCTCTCCCGTGCAAGACTCACACAATTGCAAAAGTTGAAAGTTTTACTCTACGGGAGCTTGGCGCGGAAGGACTTCTAGATAGGTTGCCAAGTTGATAGTCGAAGCTAGAGTTTAATCTTTGGTGATTATTTCAATTGGCGCTAAGATAAATCGCCAAACAAGGCTTTTTATGTTTTAATGAATCATGGCTCATTCTTGACTCAAGTTAAGCACCTTCAGCCACAGTCAGTACTTTGGAGGGTGACCAGTTGACCACCAAGTATTGGCACGTTCTTTTCCCCTTTCTCGATCTCATATTTGCCTACGTTTCTGGAAAGGACCTGTATTTGACATTGAAATTATTCTGCCCGTAATAATGAATGTGTATAATAAAATGCACAATTTACTTTTTTAAATACTTGGATTTTATCAGAAATATTTAATTTTTCTTGAGATTCTTAAGCAAAATAGGAAAAGTATGAAGCCTTTTTTTTTAATTTAATTAAATGGACAACCCGACAGGTGAGATCTTCAAGGGTCAGTGTTATATTTCTTTTTTTTTTCAATTATTAAACCTCATTTAAAGCTAAAACTATTTCCAACTTAAAAATAATCTTTAAATTTAAAAAAGTTGGTTGACTTTCTGTATTTTATAATCTTATTTTGATGGATTGTGTGACCCATGCCTCCTAACATTCACCATCGGTTTGTTCTTTCTTCCTCTGCTCATACCTAACGTTTGCCTACTTTTCAGGAGAGTATCGATACCTATTATATGCCCCGTGTAAAGTAAAATGCACGTAATTTTGTAATCACCTTTTTTAATGAATTAAAATTTTTCTCTGATCGTCAGAGTTTAATTTCAAAGACTGGTTATTGTTTCAGTGCAACCAAAAGGTATTTCATGATCATGAAGCATAATTCTCACGAGGAATACACAGATAGTCGATTAAAAAAAGGTTTTTCATGATAATTTGCTCAGGAAATAAAGTCTACCTATGAAATCGGCTATAAAAGAAACGTAATTTAATTAAAAATGTAAATATATTTCTATGATCATTTATTATTTAGGGGAGAATATTCTGATAACAGGTAGATCCTTTCCTGAAAAATAAAAGCAAATGTGCGCAAGGAAAGAGAAAAAACGCAGCTATGCTTGATTTGGTCAGTGGTCACCCACCCAAATACTGACTGCACCCGAAGGTGCTTAAATTCCGTGAAGAAATTTCGATGTTCGATATGCCAGCTAAACCACGATTTTAGATTCAAGCACATAAAGCCGTTTTTGGCGATTTTTTTTAGTGCCAATAGAAATAATCCCCAAAGATCACACTTTTGACTCTACTTTTTCGACTTGGCGACCAATAAAGAAGTCCTTCCACGCCAAGATCCTGTAAAGTAGATATTTCAACTTTTACAATTGTGTGAGTCTTGCACGGAAGAGGCGATTTGTTTTCTTATTCACACCGAAGGAACATCGGGTCGTTTCCCAAGTTGTCTTTTTCCACCCACGTTATCTTTGTGCCAAAATCATGAGTCAGGGATTTTTTTGGGGATCGGACAAAATTGGGGGCAGCTGAATTTAACGTCTTCCAGAATGAAAAATTGTTCTGTTTAGATGAATAAAATCGGGAGATCACGAGGAAAAGGGATTTTTGTTTTGTGTTATGTCACTTGGAATATCCAAGCTCCATCCGCAAAGTGTACAGAATTTAAGGCGAAGGGGGGTGCGGCTCCTGAAGGGCAGGATTTCGACTTAAGCCTCGAATGATAGATGCCGCCATCATCTATCGCTACCGCCACAATTTTGCTATGTCTCTGAAGGGGAGGGAAATTGTCTCTAGAATACCTGGACCCATAGTAAACTGCGCTATGACCGACCATAGGACTTTCGGACCCACAGATTTAACGAGCACTTACTCCGCATATACTCGATGGGTCTTCAGCGGTGTTTGGAATCGAACCCGGGACCCTCCGATCCCCGAGGCCGATGCCTTAACCACTAGGCTCCCCACGGCGAAAAGAGCTTTAAACTGGAGAAAAGAAACTTTCATTGTAAACCAGGGGCGGATCCAGACCAAATTTTCGGGGGGGGCCATTTGAAAATTTCCAACCCTAGAAAATTTTTGGAAATTTAAGTCAAAAACCCCACTTTTTCAACTCGTTTTGGTACGCCTCAGCAAAATTTCGGATATAGAATTTTGGCTTAAATCTAGAAGTGGTTTCGAACGCCAAGCGAAGTAGTAAAGCCAAAAGTATCAAAGTGAAGTTGGCGACTAAAAATTCGCCAAGAGGCACCAACCCAAACACACTTCTAGATTTTTACCAAATTGTTTGCGTTTTGACACAAACTTAGCAAACTATAGTTGTAATAACATAGTTACAAGGGCCAGGGGGGTCTGGGGGTCCTCCCCCAGAAAATTTTCAAAAATTTGACCTTAAAATAACAGGCTTAACTCATTTTGGTGCATAATATGTCATATTATATAGAGTAAAACTTTTCATTTTTATTGGGGGGGGGGGCTTGAGCCCCCTAGCCCGAGCCCCCCCTGAACCCACTAGTGGAGGGGGCTAATTAATATAAAGCTCATTGAATTGTGAACAGGCTAATTTTTTATACGGGCTAAAACTCAGAGGCCCCTTTAAATTGTGAATCGAATCTGCAAAAACTAAAGTAGGGGACTATGCTAAAGCTTTTTAAATTAAAACGCAAGAAGACTAAAGCTCATTGTTCCATTTAAATTGTGAATCGAATCTATAAAATGCAGGGAAGCTAAAGATTTTGTAGTGGTTAAAGCACATTACAACTTTTTTTTGAAGTTATGAATTCCATCTTTATAAAAGAGCAGAGAGGGCTAAAGCTCATCTATCTTGGAGGGGGCTAAAAGCTCATCAAGTTGATGTGAACCAAATATATAAAAATACAAGGAGACTAATGCTTTATAGGAGCTAAAGATCATGAAATAGGCTAATGTTTTGTAGGGGGCTTAAAATCATGAAATGGGCTAATATTTGGAAGGGGCTCACTGAATCCTTTAAATATTGCAAATTAATTCTACAAACATGCAGGGGACTAAATGCTTTGTAAGGGCTAAAACTCTTGAACTCCTTAAATATTAGTGAATTAATAGTCTACAAAAATGTAAAGAGCAAAAACTAACTTTCCCTATAATTGGGCATTGATTCTACAAATTTTCAGGGGCTTAAAATGTTAGAAGGGGCTAATGATTATGAAATAAAGCTCTTTGGGCCGTTTGAAATGTAAAAGAGCTACAAAAAAATTTTGAAAATGTTTTAAATTTTTCAAAAATTTGTTTGAAAAACTTCAATTTTATCTAGTCTGAACTTAAGTCCCCTGGGTGGTCATAGCCCCATGGCCCCCCTTGCGTTGTTTTTATTCTTGTCAGACATTGCATGAATTACAAAGAATTTTTTTTTTAAATTTTAGCTCTGGAAAAGGGGTTTTTAACTATTTTTGAAATTTTCTCGGGGGGGGGGGCATGGCCCCCATGGCCCCCCCCGCTGGATCCGCCACTGTTGTAAACAATCTCTAGCACAGACGGATTTATGCGGGTCACCCAAGGAGGTAAGCCTCTAAACTTAACCCTTTATGCCCCAAATTATTTTCCTAATCCTCATCCAAAATATGTCAAGTTTACGTAACTGCAACTAAAAGTAAACTAAATTTGACCTTACATGACGAAAATTGGACGAATTTGGAACATTGGGAAGTGGGACTTACAAGTCCCGTCGGGACATAAAGGGTTAATCAGGATTCTATTTTTTTGTATGGTCTGAGTGGTACCATTGGTCCTTTTAAATTCCCGCCAATGATCTTAGGACCCCATAAATAAGTAGTGTTATCCCGTGCCCGTGAATTGGGAACCAGATATGGTTCAGGATGCTTTAAAGAATCATTAATTATGGTTATTTATATAAATTAGAATAAGTAATTAAAAACTGAAAATCCACTCGGGTGAGAAGAGTCTTGGTTTAATGGGTTATCTTATAGTTTATTTGTAAGAATTTATGTAGTGGTAGTGTAAAAAATTTGGACTAATTTCTCCATACTTATACTTTTTATCCTATAAAACAGTTAAACACCACCAGATCATAAAAAAAGAATATATGGAAATTTTTTCAAATGCTTTAAAAATAATTATTGTAATAGCAAACTTCCGGAGAATTCATCAAAAAAACACAAATTTTAAGAGGTAACACACTTTGTAGAGGTAAATCTTAAATAAATTAAACTTATAAAAGAATTTTACTTGTAATCCCTTTCTTATGATGTAAGTAATTAAAATTCTCAGAGAAGACTCTTATTATAAACTTATTTTTTACTAATTGCTGTTAATTGTTCATCTTTCTCCATCAAATAAACAAATCATGATGCTAATTGTCGTTGAGGAAAGCTTATTTTTTATATTTTGCAATCGTCTTCATGATTACTGTTTTTCGAACTATCCATCTTTTTATTTGCCCGGGAAGTATTGTTTTAATAAATATCTCTCTAATTAATTGCAGATGTAAATAACTAGACACATAAAATGGTCTTAAATCATAAATATATATTCAAAAGGAAATCAAGTCAAGTAACTTAATATAACAATATTTGTGTCAACAGTAAAAAAATGAAACCTTTTCCAACTCTTAGAAACCACCAGGCACTTTAAAATATACTGTTTCAGAGTGCGTAAAATTCCGGAATATATCGCTGCCCATAGAGATAAAAGCTTCTGCTGCTGGTAGAAAGTCAGTGGCGTATATCGAGGGGCCCAAAATTATTCCCCCCCCCCTCCCAAGCAAATTCATAACGTCCAATTAACTTTTATACATTTTTTGTTAAAATTTACATTTAAAAGAACTTATATATAAAAAAGTTGTCAGTAATTTTGTTCCAAGTAGGGGTCTGGGGGTCCTCCCCTAGAAAAATTTTGAAAATTTGACTCTTAAAAACTGGTTTTTAACAAGTTTTGATAGACATAGTCCTAATTTTCGATTTATATTTTTAGATAGGATTTGCATTTGGGTTAACTTAATATAAAAACAAGTTGACACAAAAAAGCTTATATTCGAATGAAATGAAGAAATGAAAATGATCCAATGAAATGGATATAACTATTTGAGTATAATTTAATGCAACTATTTAACGTAATTTTCAAGTAATAAATAAGCCATGATAAGGAATCCAATGTAAAGAGCATTGATAGAACTGCAATAATACAATGGATTCATTACTTATTGATTCATTTCTATTTCTCTTTTAGTGAATTCATAATAACAAATTAAAAAACATCTTAATGTGAACCAACATGCCCCACTGTAGTGGCCCACCTCGGGACACTTTCAAAAATAACTTACAAAGATTATAAGTTATTTTGAAAAGTACAAAAATAAAACATTAATTAATGATGAAAAAGCTATGATTAATAATCTTAAATTGGACATGACATGACACATAACATAAAGAACATAATCTTGACATTAAGAACATATTTTATTTTGCACTAATTTTTCAATTACATTCTTCTAACTAAATTCTTAAATTATTTATTTTTTTACTCAAGGTAGAATTGTGTGGGGAATATTTGGACATATCCCAAGGTGCCCCACTTAACGCTATGGATATTAAACTTAATTACTCTCTTATTAATTAATCAAAATAAAAGGGCAAATTATTTTCTCCCTTTTCTAAAATAATGATGATGTATTTTAAACTCATCATACAACTATAATAACATAAATAAACTTTTTGTTTAAAAATGCTATTTAAACTGCACTTGATAGTAATTTTGCACCACGTAAAACAAGAAAACTGATGTAAATAATTAAATAGTAGTACCCACCAAAAAGATTCCAAAACAAGTTGAAGAGTAAGTTTTAATGTCACTTACTAGTACCTACCTATAAGCACGAGTTCATAACTATAAAATTGCGCCTGAAAACTTTTCTAATTAATTTTTTTGCTGTCTCACCATTATATATTTTAATATTTTATTATTAAGGGGACACAGTACCATTTTTTGTCAAAATTTGGTAAAATTTTTTTTCTTCTTAACTAATCTATATGCATTTGTCCATCATCCTACGAATTTTAAAAACGTTTCATTGATAAATATTCAAGTTGTAGTTGATTTCATTTGTGAAAGTATTAAGGTCTCTATGGCTAATAGAAACTTAAAAGTCCTTTTACTCAGAATCACTGTTTCATTGTTTTCGGACCAAATCTCTTGAAATTTTTTCTGACTATTGTTGGAAGTGAGTATAACAAAAGTTGACATTTGTTTTATCATTAAACATCGTAGATTTTTTTTAAAAAATTACTGAATTGAGAATTTTAGCATTTTGGGGCTTTTTTAGCTAGTGATTCAAGAAAAACCACTATGTTTAGAATTCAAAGCACCGTATAATTTTAAAGATTTTTGCTTTTATCATAAATTTTTGTGAATAATAAAATGTTGTAATTAACCGTAAAAGTACACGTTTTGTACTACTTCTCGTATTTTCTTTTATTCTGATATAGGTATAAAGTTTATTAGAAACTACGATAACTTATTATTTTGCAAATTAAATCCAAAGAACCAAAGATTAAAAATTAGTTTCCAAGTTTCGGAAGTTATGTGTTTGTAATATTCTGTTCACAAACACTCTAAATATGAGTGTTTGAAGAGAAATATGACTAAACAAAAACTAGATTTTTCGCATCTTTATTTGCAAAGAGAGAATCTCTTAGGAAAATGTAAGGTATTTATAGAACGTCTACGTAAATAGCTTTGTCTGATGTTAGGAATGTTTTTAACTCAAAATAAATTTGTTTTTATAGACGTTTAAAAATTCTCATTTAAAAAATATTGCTTTTATGAATTGTACCTTTTGGATAATTTTGGGAAAAGGAGATTTCAGATTAACACAAAACATCTTTGAAAATTAGACAAAAATATTCAGCAGCTTTAGGTTTTTAAATGAAACAGCTGATAATAATTTTTTTAAAAATATCTGTGATTAATATCTTAGAGGCGTAAAAGTCACAATTAATGTGAAATTATCAGCTGTTGGATCATCATTAAAGCAACTTCAACAAGTTTATTTAAACAACAATATCGTTTTTTGAAGTTGTCGTTTCATGTATATGGTTGGTTCATAACTTTTATTTTCGATCTTTACAATTATAACAAAATAGTAGAAAAAATATGTTTTAAATTCCCAAGAAATCTATGTTCCTAAAAAAGGTTTTATCTCTATACTTAGGTTTTAATTGCATTTTGATTATTTAGGTCGTAGAAATGCTTGGGAAAAAGAAATTGAAGTTTCTATTATCCCATTCCCTGAATAAAAGAATCCAAATTAAACGAATCCTAAAATTAAGAGTTAAGTTCAAAAGGTTTAATAGTACTTAAACTGAACAAGGTATTGATAAAATTATTACACTAAAAAGTATACGATACACTATTTTTAAAGTTCAAATATCAAAATAATTACAATAGACTTCGTATAAGGCGAGTTCATTGAACACTATTTTGTTAAGGCGCAATGGAAGAAATTGCAAAATTGTGGTAGGGGACAGAAGGGCACATTCGGAAAAGCCGCTTATCTCTATGTTAAATTATAATTAAAAATATGAAAAAATAGACCCTATCGGTAACTGTATTGGTACCACCTTTTGCCTGAATTTTCAAAGCAGTGGGCCCATTGGAACCCTTAGTGTTTGAAAATTGCCTGCTTTGGAAGGTGCACAGTAAATCTTCTTTTCCTTTTATTCGTGTGAAAATTCAATCAAGAAAGTTTTTAAAGTAGAAATTTTGCATTGAATTCCATTGTGGCATCAATTAAGTAAAGTCCAAAAACATTGTTTCTCAATTTCAATTACAAATAACTATTTTTACTCTTAAAGCCGGAGATGGTAGATATGAGGCACATTCGAAAAGTTCAAAAATCCGTTCTAATTTCTTTTCTTGATTTCGAACACATTTTTAGACTTTAAATATAGTATTTTATGTTACTTTAAAGTTAATAAGTTCAAATATTTTTAGTATTAAAATTGAAATTCAAAGCTTATAGGATTTTTTCAGTTTTTACTTATGATAGAAGTTGGGGATAAGCTTTAAAAATATTGTTTTCCGTCTAAAATATGTTTTTATATAATATATTTTTACATTAGCTCCCTTGTAACCTAGGGGTTTTTATCATGGTTTTTATAAGCGAGTTTGAGAAGTTGCATAATTCCCAGTGGAAATTGACACATATCCTTTTAAGATCGAAATAAACCATCGATTCAGGCATTTATTCCATAAAACCAATTAAAAAACTGGCTCCTAAATTGGTTTTTATGCAATCAATACCGGAATCGAATGATATTGCTGGTTTAATCCAATTTTAAAAGGTTACGTGTCTATTTCCTCTAGGGTATTTAACAACTTCCCATGCTCGCTTATAAAAACCCATAGGTCGCTAGGGGTGCATTTGCGACCCCCATCTGAATCGTCTAGGTCAGCGGTTCTCAAACTGTGGTCCGCGGACCCCTGGGGGTCCGCGGCGCCTTCCTAGGGGGTCCGCGAGTTACCTTGGGGAATTCCTCAAGTTACTTTTAGAATTCCCCGAAGAGCTTCAAAATGAGATGAAACACTAGTTTTAAGAGTCAAATTTCAAAAGAATTCTGGGGGAGAACCCCCAGCCCCCTTGAAATTTTAACTTCAATGCATAATTTTTTCCTTGAAATTTACATGGTTTACAAGAAACTGTTCTCTTCAAGGTAACCAAAAATATGGCTCAAAATGAATACAAACTACTTTTTGAGGCCAATTTTCAAAATTTTTCTGGGAGACCCCAAACCCTCACAGACATGGAGTAATCCAAGGGCGTATATAAGGGTGGGTTACGGGGCCCTGTCCCCTGAAACATGGACTTGGTGTATCAAAACAAGTTAAAACCCTGTTTTTTGGATAAAATGTCCGAAAATTTTGTGGGGGAGGACCCCCAAACCCCTTTATTACTTGGTACTTTATTATTAAAATTTTTTTTAAATAAGTTCATTAAAACGAAATCCTACCTAAAAATATAGTCTGAAATTCGGACGAAGTGTATCAAAACCAAGTTAAAACCATGTGTGTTTTAAAATTTCTAAAACTTTTCTGGGGATGATCACCCAGATACCTTTTTGTTCTTAAAACACTATTGTTATAAACTATTTTTTACATTAAGTTTATCAAAACGCAAATCTTTCATAAAAACTTATATTAAAAAGATTCTAACTAGGGGGGTATCAAAACTAATTAAAAACCAGTTTTTTCGAGTCTAATTTCCAAAAATTTTCTCGGGGAGGACCCCTAGATCCCCCTTTGGTAGTAACTTAATTACTTATAACTTGTTTTATATTAAGTTCCCTAAGACGCAATTTCTACTTAAAAATGTACTAAAAAGCTACTTGGACCTATGAAATATACATAGGGGGCTGGAGGAATAATTTTGTCCCCTCCCGAAAAAATTTCTACATACGCCTCTTGAGTAATAATTGTAAAATTTATTGATTTATATAAACTAATTTTATTTAATCTAAAACTCCAAAAAAAAGTCTGGGTACGGCTTTTGGTGTTTAAAATGTTGGGGGTCCGCGATGTCTGGCTGCTACATAAAGGGGTCCGTGACGATAGAAAGTTTGAGAACCGCTGGTCTAGGTGATTCTGAATCGTCTAGGTGTGCCCTACCCCTCCTAGAAGTTATGAAACACTTATCTGAAACACCATTTATAATGGCAAATTCCTTCTTGTCCTACACCATTTCATACAACGCACGACACATTATGGACGTTATATAATAGTTTGGAATTTACTAATTTCTCGGTTCTTCTCAATACATTAAATTCAGAGACCTTTCCCGACACTCTTCCCTTTTATAATTGAGAAGTGTCGGAGACATAAATTAAATTGAATTATAACACAGTCGGTTCTGTAATGAGGGTTGATCAGCTGAAAATAGAGTAATTAGCAAACTCGAAAATCTGGCCAGATTGGTTGGATATATCCTCCTTTGAAAACCATGTTCTAAAGAACTTTTCTGAAAGGATTGTTCAGAGCTCATAGTCAAACTTGGGGAGAAATGAAGCTAAATTTTCTGAGAGTAATTTTAACTTAATTTGATTCGGTTAGTGGATCTAATAAGACTTCGAGCAACGTAATGGAGCATTAACACATTGCACAAACAGGACTAGCAATGTTTGCAGTAAAGGTAAGAGGTGAGTTTGATTGATTAATTTAACCTAAACTTGATCGAGTTACACAAGTTTTATGGATTAGGAAACAGTGTCATTTGTTTTCATCTATAGCCGTTTGTCCTTTTAGAAAGTGAGGTATACTATGAACCCCTTTTCAAAAAATGATACTCATTACTTAGTTAACTGAAAGATTCACTGTAATTGGAAGAGTTTCTTTCAACCAAAGAAAAATAATTACAATTCGTACTGTTTCTATCCCTTTCATAGATAAATTTTTTATTAACAGAAATTGTTGAAATTAACAGAAATTTATTAACAGAAATTACTAGGAAAGAAACCAGGAAAGCAGTTATTAATGTAGCAATGTTTTTAAATTTTCAAAAAATTTTTGGATTTATTTTGATTAAAATGAACTAGAAATTTTTTTATGAAAGTAGTATTGTTTGGTAAGAATTCATTTGAAACTTGCCGACACCATAAAATTTTATACCATATCAACTTGTTCTAAAACCCATTAAGAAGATGGAATATAGATGGAAAGTCACGGCTGTTAAAAAAATATAAAAAAATTTGGAAGAAAATAATGCAACTCATATTATCTAGGCCCTAGGGAAATGTTAAAAGCTTTCATCTATAGTTACATTCTAACCAGAATATTTAACTTTTATCCAAAAATTTGTTCACCGAAAAATTTATACAAAGTAGAGTCTACTCGTCTACTGTTACATGAAAAAAAAATTTAATTAGTACTAGAAATGTGAAAGATAGACTTGAAAATAGTGAGCCCAAGAATTTAACTCAAAGATATGTAAAAAAAAGTTTTATACATAAAACGCCTCTTTGAATTATAAAGAAGAATAAAATTTTTTCCTTCGCATATTGACCTTCAAAAAGTTTAAGAATAATCCCTTCATGACAAGATTATTATTAAATCAAACCTTTTCGATCCAAACTTTCAATTTCTAAACTATCTATCTTCAAGATGAAGAAATGTTATGCTAACATGATTATGTCAAAGGTGTTTGATTGAAGAAAATTGAAAAACCTTTTCTTCAAGAGACTAAAGTTAAAAAACGTATTGAAGCATTTTTCGGATGAAAAAAATTATCTTAAGGAAATTCAACCAATAGAAGTTATAAGTATACCTAAAGCCCAGAAACATTGTTGAAATAAGGGCTGATTTTTTTAACTACTAGGGAGCTACCGCCCCCTGCTCGCTATCGCTCGCCAACCCCTGTAAACTGCTAACGCAGGACCTTTTGGAATTGCTTCGCAATTCCCACAAATTCCAACTCGCTGAACTTAATACACTTTATAAAACAAACAATTTACAGAAGAGAAACGTCAACCAACTTTCCAAAAATACTTCACCAAATCCCCTCCATGAATAAATCTCCCTTAAAAGTTTGAATATATATTAACTTGAACTTATCAAAAATTTAAACGAAATGTTTTTAAAAATATTCGTCTTAATTATTTTTAATCTATGATTATAAAAATAACTAATTATAATTGTTTATCAATATTCGGACCAATCAAAAACCATTATTTTAAAGTACATAACTCGTTAGTATAATATGCCTAGTATTTATCATTCATATTTTTTTTAAACTCAGACTTGTTAAACAATACCGTTTAAGCAATTTAAAATAATAAGAGACAAAACATCCCTTTTTGTTTACAATTAATTTCGATAAAGTCAGACTAAAAATTATAAATATTGGACAAAAAGTGTGAAATTTTAGTATAAAATGGCGTTCATGTAAGTTTTTAGAATATGTTTTTATCAGTCTTTGAGTGATATTTCATCAAGAAAGTACTTTTTTTAAAAGGTGAAAAAACATGTTTAATCTTAAAATATAGCGTCAATCGGTCGTTGTGATTGGATGCATAATAATTTGAATGACAGTACTTGCTTTGTAACTGCGACCTTATCCGTTATATAAAAAAAATGGAAATATTTTAAAATTGAGAATTTTTTTGAAAAATCGAAGGGCCTACTCGGAAATCCGGAAAGAATCCGGACATTTTGATACCATATATGTGTCATTCGGTTCTGTAATTAAAAAGCCTTTCTCTGGAAACTGTTCACTAAAAACTTTTTTTTAGAATAGAGAGATAATAATAAAATAGCTTTACGGTTCATTCATTCACCGATTCATCGGTTCACCTATCAACTATCAACCAAAGCTATCAACACTTAAGCAACGACGCTCCCATGGTAACAGGGGTCGCAACTTTCTGAGCGATCGCAGCGCCAATTTTCCTTCTGGCGAACGTGCGAGGAGTTAGCCGGTGACGGAGGGCTGCCCGCGCATGCGTGGTAATACCTTCCTTAGGATTGTTTGCCATTCCTTAAAATTTATTTTGTTTAGTCTTGTTGAAGAAATAAAATAAATTGGGGTTCCCATAAATTTGATCATTTTTTATTAACGTATCATTGCTGATTATAAAATATAATAAATATTGAAACATATATGAGAAAACATTTTAATTTGAAACCATTTTTTTTTAATTTCATCACATTAAATCATTAAAACCAATAAAATCTAGCCTTTAAGTAAAGACATAAAATGTTAATTTTTTTAATTAAAAAAAACTAAAACTGCAATAGTATATGGTTTTGTTTAGCAACTTTATTCTGTTTTCACAGAATACATAAAATCGTTAATGAAAAATAATACCAAGTTGATTCAGTTACTGAAATTCTTTAAGTTTCAACAATTTTCACATAATTCATGGATAAAAATTTTAATAAAATTATACCCTATTTTAGTCTTCCTTTCGTACTTAAAGCTTATCTTTTAAGTGGACATTTTCTTCAATTATTATAAATTAGATATAGGTATTTTTTTCTCGAATTTAGCTAGCTTAAAGCAAGATTGATAGTGTTGCATTTGCAAATTTTTGGTTGGTTGACAATATCAAAATATTCCATCTCTTACTTCTAATAGAAACAATTCTTTAATCAAAACCTAAATCCTTGCAAAGAAATTTAAAATGTCCCTTAAAAAAAACTGGAAAGTTATTTACAATATGTAAGGTGATGGGGCAGATTTTACAAACACATTCTTAATACTCCAGTTTGGAAATAAGAAAAGAGTGAGTCTGTCTAGGATTTTTTTAAAACTACATATTTTGGGAAAATTTAAATCAACTTGGAAAAAAATTAAAATGATAGTGTATAAATTAACATGCACATATACATAATCTTCAAAAGATCAAAAAATAATAAGAATTTTGTTTAGAATGACTTATTAATTTTAAAAATAGGATAAAACAGCTTATATCAGAGAACTTTCATTATAGAAATTTATTTTGTGAAGGTACCAATAAAATGTAGTAAATTTTCCTTGAACAGGCACCTGGAGTAGCTTGTAAAACTTTAAAAGCATAATCTGTAATATAAACTAAATCTTGAAAAAAAAACTCTTCTAATTACAAGAAGGTTCTGAACTGCAAGAAAGTTAGCACTACAACAATTTATCAATTATTCAATGTTTATTCAATGCTTAAATATAGTTGAATTGTCACTATTTGATGGTCACAATTCTAAGGAAAAATATTTTGTAAAATTACTAAATACAGTAATCGGTTTTTCACTATCAGAATGGTTATTGTCATCAAAAGATAACTCAGAAATGAAGAGAATTTATCAAAAGGAAAAATGTTTATTTGACTAATCCACACTAATTCTTGAAATACATGACATTTTGTTAAAATACATCATTTTTAAATTCTTCACAATCTGCCCTTTTCAATATTCGTTTCATGGATTTACAAAGAACAGCATTTTATATGAAATTAAAAAAAAACAATTATTATAGGAAGCGATTACAACATCGAAATAGTAATTACAGGAAAAAAATTAACATTATACTAATTTACTGATTGCTATATTAAATGACTCATTGAAGTATGAAAGGTTTACTTATTTGCAATCAATAATATTTATTTTATCTTGGTGTAAATTTCTATATTTAATCTCCTAAAGATAAAAACTTTCATGCGAAAGAAATTAATACAGTACTTCTAGTTGAACAAAAAACAAGCGAATAAGAATTCTTAAAATATGGGATTTCCTAATTCTAGAAAAATGCGTAATTTAGCTAAATAAGAACGAGAAAAACAGTCAAAATAATAAATATTTTTATCCCTGTTTCAATTAAGAATTACAAGTAATACGTAATTTATAACTATGGCAAAAAATATCTTACACAAAAATAAAAAAAACTATCTCTTATTTTTTACAACTGAAAAAACAATAATAAGCTCCATTTAAAACAAAGTAAACAATAGCCTGCTAATAAATATATAATTTGTCGAGTAAGATAACTTTCACTGGGATCTAAAAAATATTAAATATTCAAAATATTTACCTTCGTAATTCAAATCTTGAGTTGACCTGAGCTAGTCTATAATTTTTTATGTTGATCTGAAACTAATGATTAATCAAAACAATACTCGCCTCTCTCGATTCAATTGAGTGACGACATGGGGAAAAAATGGCGGCAAATTTTGAGCTCTGAGATTTCTGTAACTCCTCGCACGATCGCTAGGGGACGCCACTACAAAAAAAGCGACTGGTCGTCCCATTGGATTGTCTTCGCTTAACTATATAACGCTTTGCTATCAACACACAGCAAAATCTACAGGGGCTAAAGACTCGAAACTTGGTGTGGTGAAAGACTTTACAGTGTATACGCGCATCAAGAAGGGATTTTTCGAAATTCTTTTTTTCTGACCCACAGGGGTGCTTGGAGTGTTTTCTACGTTTTTTAGCCTAGCACTGTTCCAAATGACCCTAGATCTTCGTAACTTCGCAGGAAGGTAGGTACCTATTCACAATATCTAGAAAGGCATTTTTCGAATTTTTGATATTCGAATTTTAAGGGGTCTAAAAATTTCCAAAACCCGATTTTACTGAGCATAAACAAAGTTTTGCACTTTAGAAGAAAAACATACTAATAATTTGATATTTCGAAGCGACCGGTTAGTAATATCTTAAGAATATTTCAAAGAAAGTAATTTCTGGATTTTTCGATATTCCATTCTGGAGGGGGTGCACGGGGGTTTGAATATTTACTCCCGTTTTTAGTTTTTGCATTCCATCACCCACCTTATTAATGCGATTGGTATGAAATTTTAGCATGTTGTTCCTCACACAATCGGGAAGGTTTTCAAAAAAGAATTTTTGAATTCAAACCATTCTAAGCTGTCTTTTTCGGCCCTTTTCTAAATTCTTATGCATAGCTTCAATGTTTAATTGATAACGGTTATTGCTCCTTCCAAGTGACGCAAAACCTCTATTGTTAGAAATATTTATTTAAAAATATTTTTATAGCGAGTAGAATTTTTTTTTAAAAATATGATTAAGAAATAATTTGTGATAAAATCAATTTTTTACAATAAATTAAAACATTATTTTTGAAGGTGATTTCTTTAATGAATGAGTTGGTAATAAATCAACCAAGGGGGATTCAGGGGGTCTCCTCCTGACCTTTTTTAATTTTGATTTTAAAAACCGGTTATTAACACTTTATTTCGAAAAGTTTTTTTTATATTTCGGGAAAGTATTTAATTTTATTTGCTTTGAACTTTATGAAAACAGCGGGATGAAGAGGGGGGAATAAATATTAAGTCAGTAGAAATCGCTGTTCAATAATAGACCTTTACTTTTATTTGAAGTGAAGGTGGAAGAATTTGCCACAACAAGGCATTACCAGTTGGAGAAATGGATGGAGTGAACAAAGGATATTGAAGAGAACAAAGATATAACACCTTGAAATAAGGGGGTTAAGAAAGTCTCCCATCAACTTTTTTCTAATTTGAAAATATCAGTCTTAAAAATGAGGATTTCACACATTAATTCTAAACAGGTGGTAATTTCAAAGTTTTTATACCTTAAGGAAGTATATCATCAAAAAAGAACCCCAGCGGGAAGGCAGTTGACCATAATGCCCTTAAATGATGCCCTGGAAAGGAATATAATGAAGAAACTAATCCTTATTTATTTTAACACAGTTTGAAAAGCCTTTCCCCCCCCGAGCGACGGCGGGTATATCAGCTAGTCATTTATAAAACATCTCATTTATAAAAAAGATTACATTTGAATTAGATTTAACTACAAGACGATTATTAGGGAAGGTATTCTGGAAACGTGCCTTCATTTCTCCTCCAATTTTAAAACTACTTGTACACAGTTTATAACTGGTAATGATAACTTAAAACAATATCTAAATATAATTAATCTTCATCTTTTTTTTCATCATGTGACTGCAGCTTGGTTGGAGAGGTTCGAATAAATATTGAATACTTTGCTAATCAATAAGAAGATCGATGGAAAAGATGTTCCCAAATAAAGGGTTTATGTATATAAAGAAAATAGATAGAAAACAAGCGAAACAAGTTCAACTATATATAAATATTAAGGAATGATTTTTTGATTTTTAAGGGAGCTTTTTCGCTTGCGCCCGACTAACGGAAAAGTGCCATGTAATTTATTGCTTCTACGTAGAGTTAAATTTTTAGACAAACATTTTGTTAGAAAACTCCAGCTCTCAAGCGTCGCCTCCAGCCATGGATCGGTTTCGTCCTTGTTAGGACTCATCAGCACGGCATAGTAAGGCAACGCAAGAGAGCGGAGGGAGAGCTTTTAGTCTAGCCGACTATATAACGTAAAAAGTGGTGACCCTTGATTAGTCCTCCACTATCTGCCGGAATGAACTGCGCATTCCCTAGAAAAGAATTATTTCCAGAGAGGCAAGGTATGAAAAGGGAGTATTTCACCACTACCTCTGGTTAGAAGAATATGAGAGAAAACTCCAGCTCTCGAGCGTCGCCTCCAGCCATGGACCGGTTTCGTCCTTGTTGAAATACTCCCTTTTCAAACATTTTGTTCATTGACATTCATTCTCCCATTCAGTATTTTCTATGAAGAAAAACAATAGCGTGGAAATGCAAAACTTGATAGGAAATATCCACCGAACGTGTCCTTCCAAGCCATTCATTTTCGCAAGCAATATTTGCAGACTCATATGATTTCTAACACCTTGCACCATGCATTTGAATATTAAATTCCGCTCCCTGCTTTTGAAAAGGGGGGACAACTCGGTTTCAAAAGACATTTCATTCATCCTTTTACTCTCTAAGGAACGAAAACCCCGCTTCATATATATGGATGTCAGAAGTAGTTTTAAAACGCGATTTAGGCGTGTTGGGATCCGCTAACAAAAAAACGTTTCCGAAAGAAAAACCAAAAGTTTAAGACACGACACTTAAAAGTTTTCTCGGATATAACCGTTCCAGATATTTCTTAAAAGGCAACAGCGAGCACATTGAAAAATCTTTTAACGTTCTTTTTTTTGCTTTGAAATAACAGTAGTTTAAACAAAAGTATTGAAAAGTCAAACGAAAAACGCTTAAGGGAAAACAAGAGAGCTTGCTTTTATGTCAGATTGCACAAGCAATATAAAGTTAATGGGAAAGAACATTGAGGAGGGAATGGTAGGCAGCAAAACACTTGTCTCAGCCAAAAAGACTTTAGAGATTGTTTGTTACTCGGATATAAATATTTGTTCGTGTTTAATAAAAGGAAATGTTTAATTTGCTGCTGCTGAATGTTTAGAATAGTCTTAATTTGTTAGGTCAAACTACTACTTAACTTATCTACTACAAATGCATATATCTTATGTTTTATATTTCATCTTATGCTCTTATATTTTATTTTTAAAAATACTTCTTTAATACTTTACACTTATATCTTTTTAAATACTACTTCTTTAATTAATAAGTTTTTAAATTTTTTAGGGCATGACTTAAGATATAATTTTCAAATTACTTAAAAGTCTTGACAGTTTGCTGTAGAATCAACTTTATTCAATTACGCATTTTTAAGTAGGTATGAATTTTATTATAAATTATTTGTTTGATTTAGTTGTATTAAAAATAATAACATTTTGATTGCTTTTTTAACATTTAATAAAGGCGTAAATGTTCAGAAAATTCTTATAGTATTTATGCAGACCAAATGTTCCCCAGAAAACTATCAACTGAAAAAGGTTTCAATACGATTTTTAAAGGTATGGTAAACGGAATAGTAACCGTATTTTCGATGTCAAAATATCGTAATCCATAAAAGCAATTTTGGATCAATTGTTTTTAAAATTTCATAAGTTCTTTGAAGATTAAATTTAATAGTTTTTAAGATACTTATTTAATATTTTTAAATAAACAAAAAATTGTTTTATTTAATTTGTTTTTAAGAAAGATTTAAATGTTTTTAAAGGATAAAAGTTATGTAGAAAGCAGTGCCGGGAAATTTTTTTAATGACAAAAATTTGTAATAGTTTTTTTATACAGTTAAATAATCTTTCTTCCACGCCTTATTCAAATGGTAAAGTTAAACAACCTTTTATCTTCAAAGATAAAAGAAACATTCCATGAGAGTGTAGTTTAGTATTAATAATAAAAAATTTAATTATGATAATTTGTGATTATTTTTTATAAGTACATTAAATTTATTCGATTTCGTTTGACTTTTTTTCTCTGTACAAAATCAACACAACCTGCCACACGCCTTCAAGTTAGGAACGCCTACAGTTAAGTGAAAAATGTGTTGCCTAATAAGTACAGAAAATTGGCTATCTCGCCTATTCGAGAAAATCACTTTCAACGCCCACTAGCGACAAAGTTAAAAGCATGCTGATCTCTAAAACGATTTGAAATATGAGGAAATAGTTAATTAACAAACTTAGAGAAACGTTTATTTTGTAAGAAAATACACCTTGTGCATATATTTGCTGTGAATAGATCATGGTAAACACTCGTTTTTTATGTATGATTTCCAGTTCTTTATCGTATGAAACAAAAAACTATCTGAACTTTGAAAAAATCCAATTAATTTCGAGAGAACTCATTAAAAATTATAAAACATATACTTAAAATTAATTAAAAACTCATGATTTTTAAAAACTTGAAGTAATTTTTTTATTGCATCAACTGTAAAGTTAAACTCATTAATTTTTTACCAAGTTTTTGTTTTGTTATTACAATATAATTTCTTTGTTTCCCAACTTAAGCCTTTGTCAGTCATTCACATTGCGCCATTCTTTCTTCCTTTTGTAAAAGTTGTATCTTGTGGACATATAGTGCTGTCCTTTATAGTGCTGTCCACTCCAAATTGTACCCTAAAAACCCATCGAGATATTTTAAATAAATAATTGATATAATTTCAAATTCTCATGTGCCCTGTCTTTGTATGCCATTAAGAGTGGCAGGAACGTAAAAGCAAGTCAAAGAACCGTTTATTTACTTAGTTTTTTGAATAAATATAAAATGTCAATTTTGGGCTAAAAATATGATTTAGTTATGCAGATTTTGATGCTGTAAAAATATATGTTATGAAGACTTTACAGCATTTTTCACGTGATTTTGTGTTATCCCGTTATGAGAATAAAATACTAAAATTTCAGTTCAGTCCGCCAATTAGGGACATTACGGTAGTCTTTGAAATGAGGGGTGAAAAAAACCCATAGGGTGCCTATAAAAACCCACTTTTCCTATTGTAATAAATGATAAAATAAATAAAAAATTATACAAAATATTAAATATTATTCATGATATACAACTAATTATGCAAACAGAATAGTTGTTCCAGTAATTCTCGACATTTTTTTCAGTATTTTTGATAAAAACTCAATGATACCAAAAACAGCCATTTTCCATAAAAATATAGCATTTTTCCGAGTTTTACACGAAAATGGGTTTAGAAAGTTAATAGTTGTGGGTTTAAAATAAAATATCAGTGCCAATGAGGAAGTTGCATGATTTTTTTAAATTTTTTTAATCGATTCCTCTTGCAAAAATAAGCAACTACCCAAAATTTGAGGCCGGTCGAGAAATTTTTTGATTGTCAAAAAAATTAACAAAAATCCCCTTTTTAAAAGCGCGTGAAAACGCCAAGAGTTTGGATATGACGTCATCTTATACTAAACATTGTTGTAAAGCAATGGAGTTGATGGTATTATTGTTGACGTCATCTTATAGTTTAAACAATAAACGTTTTCAGTCACGCGTTTTTTTCTCGACTTTTAAATTAAAATATTTAATTACCTGTACATTTTTTTGAAAAACTGACTAGATATTTCATTTTACCATACAAAAAACCATACGGAACACTTGTTTGTTTTTGAAAATCTGACACATTCAACTATCTTATTACCGTTTTTTAAGCTTTTTTATAAAAGTTATATGTATTATTTGTATTAAATAGGTCGTTTTCATCAAAATACAACAATAAAAACGTTATTGTCGTAGTGTTTTGAAGGCAAAATTCTTGAGTAGAAAAACTTATCACAGTTTTAATTTTAAAAATAATTTGTAATAAACTTGGTTTATCTTAACTATTCTCTTTTCTATCAAAATAAACCTTTCAATCATATTTTTTCTTAATTTTTTGAGTATTTTCAAGTGTGGGTTTTTTAGGGTACATGTTTTTTTTTAGGATAATTGGGGTTTTTTTGGGTTCTCACTTAATCGTTTGCCAATTTGTAACAGAGAGTTGGAATTAAAAATACTAAGCACTAAAATGTAGGGGAGGGTGAGCCGTTACAACACAATTTTGTTCGATTTAATTATCATATTTTTTAAGCTTTTAATGAAAGAAATATGAAAAAGTGGGGTTTTTTAAAGGACAGCACTATATATTCACTCAAATGGGAAAATCGATGTGTACACAATTCACTAATACCTTATCTTTTAAATTTTTAAATTCAAAAATATGAAATCTTTGTAGTATATTCATATAAATTTCTAAAGTAAAAGGAATAAACAGACCGTTGAAAGAAAGACTTTTCTTTATCAGCTGTCATCTTTGAAATGAAAAAACAGTTTTCAAAAAAGCATAATTAATTTTTAGTTATTATTAAAACGTGTGCTTTTTTGTTTTGGGGTGAAAGAAAAGCGTTCATTGAAGAAATAAATGTATTTTGATAGGTAAATAATATTAAGAAATAAACATATTTGTCATAAACAGTTTATTTCTTATTTTTAAAATAAATATTGCCAAAACTATACTTTGATTTAAACATTCTAAGCTTAATGAATATATAAATTGATGAAAACTTCCACGACCTGAAGATACATTTATTTGATTTTCCGGGATAGATGGCCGTGTTTGAATGGAATTTCCAAACGTTTCGCTCTCAGCTTCGGAGAGCATCCTCAGTGGCAAAAAATTTTCAATTCAATTTTTATCAGTTGATTTTTTGCCACTGAGGATGCTCTCCGAAGCTGAGAGCGAAACGTTTGGAAATTCCACTCAAACACGGCCATCTATCCCGGAAAGTCAAATAAATGTATTAATGAATATAGTTTAATATTTCATTTTGTTTCATAATTGAATAATTTCATAGAATTTCAAAACAAATAATTGCGCATATTAATATAAAAAGAGAGCATTAAAGCACTCAACTATTTTCTTAATGAACTGAAAAATCAGGTTACGCAAAGCTTTTATTATATTGAATTATCTTTAATATAATCATCTTCGTAAAAGTAGTTCATACAGAGAGGCACATTTATATAGTTTTGCCGATAAACGTCATACAGAAATTTATATTTAGTTTAATGGAAAGAACGGATTCGTGTATTTTTTTTCTAAGATCTTATATGCTGGGTAAGACAACTGTTGGTAAACTGTGAATGATTTGCTTCATGTCGGATTAGCTTGATTAATTAATCAAAAGGAAGCTTTTAAGGGCTTTCAAAATCATTAGCATGTGAGAGTTTGATGCTAAAACAAAGACTGATAAGAGCTTTTGACGGCAAGTTTTCTGCAATTTGACAGAAAACCATTAAAATATGTTGTTTAATTAAAACGATGGACAACGAAGATTTTTAAAAAGTACTCGACAGAAGCGAAATTTTGTCAAGCTACAATAGCTTGGTAAATATTGTATTAAAGTATAATATCCGAATTATGAGGTACAGAATTATAGATATAGATACTTGAAGGGAAATTGTTAGATAAAAATGATTTTATGTATCGTCCAAAAGGTTTGTATCTATTCAGATAAATATATCTAAAATGAAAATTTCCCCCACAAAAAAGAAATTGTTTCAAGTACTGTAATGTTTTCTAAGAACAGGAACTTGGGAAGTAAATTAATTAATTAATTAGAAGTAATTAATTAATTAGCAGAACGGTTTTGTCAGAAGCTTTTGATTCCTACCTTATTAACCCATGCTAAAATTCTGATTTCATAATGACCATAATCCATTATATTTTATTGTTTCATCCATGATTTTTTGCAACCTTAATGGAAAATAAAGCTTAGTTTTCTTGGCAGCTTATTTTAAAAACCTAGATACTGAACGTTTTTCAGTTTAAGAACCAAGAGTTTCTTTCAAAGTTCAGCCATTCGCATCATATTGTATAAGACTTGTTCTCAAACACCCTAACAAGTTTTCTAAAAGAATTCAAAAATCCTACACACCACACATCAATCGAATCAGTATTCCTCCATAGGTTATTCCTGCTGGTTTTCATTTAAAATAGAATGATTGCATTATCTTCTTCAACGGTGTGAATTTACTTAATAAAAGAGGTTTATTTTCCTACTCACGTTCGTAGAAAGTATTCTCTTGTTGAAAATTTAACCATTAAGTTTTCTTCTTCTATTTCAACAAGAGAGTTCGTTTTACTACAGTTAAAATCCAATAATTTCTCAAAATGGAATTTTGGTAAAAGATCTCAAATTCAGACCGTTTTATCTTGGCTTTGCGTTAGACTAAATTATGACTTGAACAGTTCTATGAGGCATGCAGAAAGGCAGTGATAAAAGCACTGAAAGTTGAAAATAAAAACTATCTAGTAATTGGATTAATTTGATTTGTTTTCAAATTACACAAGGGATTGTTTACTCCCCCTATTAAAGTTTCCATTTTCTGACGCAACCTATTTCCTGTTCTGAAAACAACGTTAGGAGACCTTTGAAGTTAAAATCTGTTAGTTGGTGTATATATTCAATTACATTTTCAGAGAAAATATGCCAAATAACTATACTAATTAGTTTGATTTTAAATATAGAGTTACTCGTTTATGTTGGTTATGAGACAATTGAGGATTGGGTGTCGTGTAGTGAGCGGACACCTAAAAATCGTGTTGTGACATTGGTAAAAAATCGAGATCGAATAGATAAGTTATGCTATTTGTATTCATATTGGCTATTTTAATGCTCTTTTTGTGTGATTTGCGTGTTTTGTGTGACATCAAAGAATCCCGAGCTCCCTTTTTTCTGAATCGTCACTGTTACTGATTACACCCAAAACGAGTTTGGTTAAAGTTAGGGCAGGGGATTTTTTGGGGGGGGGGCGGAAGTCCCCTTAACTATATTAAACTTTTTACAGTTCTTTTGATGTTGGAATTCAAAACTTTATTATCTAGTTTAGTGCTTATTGTATTTTCTTGTGTTTTAAGTTGCCGAATGAAAATGTGGAAGAGATTTATTAGTCCAGTAACTTGGTAGTTTTTTCAGGAAAAAAATACAGAAGTTTTTTCTCAACGGTTTGATATGTTTTCGAGGGTGCTGAATCCGAATCTGAACTTTGCATACAAAATTTCGAATGGCATTTTGGTAAAAATTCGAAAAAAACCCTGAAATTTCACCTCATTTTTTTTTGTTTGTAGAACGGAAAGTAGGGGTTTCTCATGAAAATATTAAATACAAAAAATAAAGATGATAAAACAAGATACAAAATTGTCAATTAGAACTTTTTTGTCAGACTAATAGTTCGGCCGCTAGAGCGCGTTGAAAATAGTGCAAAATTTGCGGCTGCGGGGAAAAATCCAGAAAATCGAAATAAAGTATTTTTTAAATAAGGTACTTTAAAAACTAGTTTTATCATGTTTGACATGAAATAAACCATCTATTTACTCTATTAGTTAGTATTTAAATGAATTTTCCTCAGCAATTTTCCTTAAGAACGCAGTTTCAATAGAAGATAATAGTGTAATGATAAGTAAGTCGGTTGTTGAAGAAAACATACAGAATTTTTTTCTCAACGGTTTTATATGTTTTCGAGGGTGTTAAATCTAAATCTGAACTTTGCATGCAAAATTTCGAATGGCATTTTGGTGAAAATTCGAAAAAAAGCTAAATTTCACCCCATTTTTCGGTTTTTTGCTTGTAGAACGGAAAGTATGGGTTTCTCGTGAAAATGTTAAGAGTAAAAAATAAAGATGATAAAACAAGCTATAAAATTTTCTTTAGAATTATTTTGTCCGACAACTAGTTTGGCCACTAGAGCGCGTTGAAGAAAGAGCAAACTTCGCCCTGGCGGCGGAAAAATCAAGAAAATGGCCCATATATTCCTTAAAAAGTCAGATTTTGATTTAGATAACTAAGAAAAACTATAATTTTATAATTCCTTACATGATATAATCCTGCTATTTATCCCAATAATTATTTATTAAATGAATGTTCTTTAGGAATTCCCTCCCAAAAACGCAGGTTTTTTAGGCAAAGAAAAATCCAGTTGCTATTTTCTTTTTGTCCTAGGCACCAATTCCCAATGAAAACTTTTGTTAAGCATTAAAAGCATTTTTTATCTACTTATCTCACTGCTTTTTATATTATCCTTTCCCGCTCACAAACTTATAATATCTATAAATAATTTTTCTTTATGGAAAACTATAATTTTCTGTTGTAGATTATAAATACTCCTGGAATGATTATTAGTAATGATACCAAAATTCCCAATAACTTCTTGACACGTACAATTATAATATTTATTCATCAGTTTCTATACCCAGGAACGTAGGTTCCAATTGATTTGTTAGGAATGAAATTAAGTATAACTTGGTTATAATATAAAATTGCATGGTCACAGAAAATTATCCTAATATATTCTTTAAAATTATGAACATAATGTTTTTTTCCATTCAGAAATGGGGTTATATCATGTAAGAAATTCTAATAGTAGTTTTTCTTAGTTATCTAAATCAAAATCTGACTTTTTTAGGAATATATTGGGTCATTTTCTGGATTTTTCCGCCGCCAGGGCGAAGTTTGCTCTTTCTTCAACGCGCTCTAGTGGCCAAACTATTAGTTGGACAAAATAATTGTAGAAACAATTTTTTAGCTTGATTTATCATCTTTATTTTTCACTTTTAACATTTTCACGAGAAACCCATACCTTCCGCTCTACAAACAAAAAACCAAAAAATGAGGTGAAATTTTAGCGTTTTTTCGAATTTTCACCTGTTGCAGCCTGTTTTAGAATAACAAAAAATTATTTTAACTAAAACATATCCAAAAATATGTCCATTTGTCTTAACATTTAATTGATTTCTTTAAGAAAAATCAACACAAAGATTAGAGTTTCCCATTTGTATAAATCCTATTCTGTAAAGGACCAGAGAAAGAAGAGGATAAACTGAATTAAATAAACAAACTATAGATTGATTTTTGAACTCCAGTAGGATTTACCAGCCTTTCGATAGATCAGAATATTTTAGCATATACCGATATTTCCCAAAATTATACTAATTTTAGAAGTGTTAAATTGAAAATATCATCTCTGTGTGAACATAATTCATATTTAATTATGCGTGGTTTCTCTAGGACAAAGAACTACCTTTGGTTGCTTACAAGGCATGCATCATGAAACACTTCATGATCCCATCTGGAGTTGAAATCCACTGTAAATCGTATTCAAAATATTTTTATGTAAATTCTTCCATGGGTTGGAGATTTACAAACACAAAAGTTTCTTGCTTACAAAGTCAAATAAGAGTACTTGGTTGTCAGAAACCATACATCGTTTGAGTGAATTATTTTTAATATTGTCACTTATGATTAAATTTCCTCTATGCTACTTTTATAAATAGACAGAGATAGTTAAATGACGAAAAGATAGCGTAGTTTCAAAGGAAAATTTAAATGTAATAAGGCATCGGCAGTTTCAAAATTTATTTAGAGACAGCACCTGATACCCAAGAGAAGGTTTCCTGTCTAGTTTCTAGTTGATAAATTTTGAAAAGATTCAGTGAGATACAGGATATACCTTACATATTTGTTCAACTCATAATACAACAGCTCATATAATATTAAAAATTTTTTACTTTACTATACAAGAAGCATTTCCTCTTTTTATCTGCAAAAAGAAGTTCTTTACTTATCCTATAATTCAGTTAGAATTTTTGTTCTAATAAAATTTTGATTATCACTTAAGTGGCGTTTATAAATGATGTTAAGGTTGTGACTATAGGTGTATACTGTATTATATAGGTTAGGCACTTTAAATGGTAGAAATGTGATTTTATCTATCTTAGTAAAAATAAAACGTGATTTTTGTCCGAAGGTACATCAGTTACTCCTAAAGTTTTTTCAATTTGCTCAAAACTTTGTTTCTGAACTTATGCCCTTTTTCAAAATGATGATTCAATTTTGATTGTGTATATTTTTGTAATAATGTCGTTTATTACAATGAGTAGGCCATGCTTTGCAACAAAATTTTTATCGTTTGCTTTTCACTGTGTAATGTCACAATGCATGTAACCATTTCCTCCCTTTTTTTTTAAGGAATCACACATTGAAAAACTCCCCAAGCTTGACGTCTTTTACATACGACCCATAACGTATTTTTTCAAAATAACTTTAAATCCTTATTTTGGCTCTAGAGATTAAATGAATCCGGAAGCATTGCTGATTGCTGTTTATGAAATTACCAGAGCTTCTTACTGACAAATATAAACTACCCACAAAATTATACCTCAGCCTTTGAGTACATCTGAGAAATTTAAAATACATCAAAATACCAAAAAGGTTCTGTAAAACACCCTAACAATTGAGGGACAAAACATGTTCTATTCATTAAGAGTCATATGAAGGAATTTTAATAGGGAAGTTTTCAAAAAGAATTCAAAAAGTTCTACCCAGTTCTTCTGTCACTGACAAATATAAAGTGGGAAGAGAGTTTAGTTAATCGTAGGTGTTTTGTTGTATCAACTTTTGTTATGGGGAAATAACTAAAATACTGTGTGGGTTTGTGACTATAACACATATTTTTGTCTCGTATTAGTCTTATTATGTGAATAAACAAGTGATTGATACTGAATCCTTATATTTTCAATTTCTTTCTACCATTCAGTTCTATCTTTTCGTTTTTTTCGCCTTTAAGAATTTCACCCGAATGGAATTTGAAAAGTTGAAATCCAATATATTCTTCTTTTTGCTGAATTAGTTTGAGATTAGAATTAAATTGAATAAAGTGGGTTTTTAAAAATAGGTATGATTATTTAAAATTTTATATAAAAGAATTTATCATATTAGAGAAACACGTTACATTAAGATAAGAGATATTTTTACTTTCTTCAAAGCAGCTCTATTGAAAAACATAATGTTTAAAAGAACCTTTTTATTTTTACTGGTGATAATTAACGTTTTATCATATTGATAATTCAACGGGAATTTAAAAAAGGAGAAAATTGTAATTTGATACAACAATGAAGGTAATAACATAACATAAATTAAAAATAATCTTACAAGCACTAGTTAGTTTTAGTCCGAGAGCTGGCTACATGAGAGTTTAACCGGAAAAACATGTTTCTGAAAATTTTATTATAGATTGGGCACTTCTTAATAAACAAAATTCGCTCGGTCAGCCTGCGCAAAGCGGTTGCTTTCGAGGGATCAGCTCGGGTCAAAATAGCCAAAAATTGCATCGAGTTTAACCGGAAGAACGTATACATGATTTTTACGTCATTCGAAAGCTTACGACCCCCTGAACACAAATATACTGGTCAGCCGGCCAAAAGCGGTTGCTTTCGAGGGGTCAGCTCGGTTTAAAGTTGCAAAAACCCTATTCAAACCTATGTAATCATTTTTGCGGAAATTTCATTGTTGTGTAAAGCACTATCATTATGCTTAAATTAAAAGTCCAAGAAGGAATTTTGGAATGGAGGAGGGAGTTTTTAGGAATTTTGGAATATCGATCAGGACACTGTCTTCTACGTTTCCACCAATTTTCAGCTTGTTATTTTTAGTTTCTACCAACATTTCAACCCAGCAAATAATTTATTCAATAAATATTAATAATAATTAAATTAAGTTTTTCATTTCGAACTTTTTCACGTTGTCGCTTAAAATTCACATTATTAAGCAATTCAGGACAAAAACGAACTCAATCGGGTTCTTGGTACAGTCGTTATGCTTGAAAACTCAATCCAAGATGGCGGTGGTTTTTCCAAAATGGCGGATTTTCTCCTACACAGAATTTTTGGAAATTTCAGGACATCAATAAGGACATTATCCTCTACATTTCCACCAATTTTCAGCCTGTTATATTGAATATCCGGGTCAATATGGACTAAGTGGATTGTTTAAATGTGGCGTGGTGAAAAGTATCATCTTTTTGCACTGCGCGCACAATATCTCTATAACTATTCAATCAAATATTCCAAAACTTTTACAGTATCTTCCTTGCATATGTATCTTCGAATTAATGTACGGGTTTGAAATATTGATCAATGCATTCCAATTTGCAAACAATTAAAATCAGGGTTTTTTTTCTCAAAATTTGAAAATTTAACTTTGAAAATTTTAATATTGGTGAAATAATTTAAATAAGTTTATCATTCTTCGTTAATTTTAAGATAAGTGTGTCTTTTGAATGCTCAGAAAAAGAAACAGCGGAAAAATATAATTTACTTTTCTTAAAAAGCTGCGCGCAGTAAAAAAATGGCCTAAAAACTACCAAGTACTTAAAGCGATTTTTCAAACACAAATTACTTTTAAAAAATGTTTTGTTGGATATGTTTTGAATAAAAAGTATTTTCGAAATAATTTCTCCAAAAATCTCATTGAAAGAAACATTTGCTAAAGAATTACATCATCTTAAAAATTCTTGTAGACTATCTCCATTTCAGACATCCCAATGGGAAAACCCATACTAACGATTTGAAAACTAAGATATTTTTAGAAAGTTGGTCGCTGCAAGTATTTCTTTTATAAAAAACAATAAACAGGATTATATAGGTTTGAATAGGGTTTTTGCAACTTTAAACCGAGCTGACCCCTCGAAAGCAACCGCTTTCGGCCGGCTGACCAGTATATTTGTGTTCAGGGGGTCGTAAGCTTTCGAATGACGTAAAAATCATGTATACGTTTTTCCGGTTAAATTCGATGCAATTTTTGGCTATTTTGACCCGAGCTGACCCCTCGAAAGCAACCGCTTTCGGCCGGCTGACCAGCATATTTGTGTTCAGGGGGTCGAAGCCTTTCGAATGACGTAAAAATCATGTATACGTTCTTCCGGTTAAACTCGATGCAATTTTTGGCTATTTTGACCCGAGCTGATCCCTCGAAAGCAACCGCTTTGCGCAGGCTGACAGAGCGAATTTTGTTTATTAAGAAGTGCCCAATCTATTATAAAATTTTCAGAAATATGTTTTTCCGGTTAAACTCTCATGTAGCCAGCTCTCGGACTATTTGTCATGTTAGATAAATTTTATATAACAGGATGAAAAATGAATTTTTAGATCATGACAAAATAATATAAAATATTTATGAAGAATTCCCTTTTTCTTACATTTTAGATGATAATGAAATGCATTAAAATTATAGATAATTTGTATGTGTAGTGGGCAAAATTTTATAACTGAAAAGAAAATTTGGAGACAAGAAATCCATAAAATTTCTCTATGAAATTTCTCAACAGGATAAATATACGAATTCTAAAAAAGCTCAGAATCTAAAATTATAAAATTTTTGTACAGAATTAAAAGACAAAACGACTTGGAATGTATACTTTAATGCCTGAAACAAAAGGGATATCAGATATTGTATTTTACATGACTTTGCTTGGAAATAAGGATATGAATCTCTCTATTCTAAAAAAAAGTTTTTAGTGAACGGTTTCCAGAGAAAGGCTTTTTAATTACTGAACCGAATGACACTTATATCAAAATGTCCGGTTTCTTTCCGGATTTCCGAGTAGGCCCTTCGATTTTTCAAAAAAAATTCTCAATTTTAAAATATTTCCATTTTTTAGATAACGGATAAGGTCGCAGTTACAAAGCAAGTACTGTCATTCAAATTATTATGCATCCAATCACAACGACCGATTGACGCTATACTTTAAGATGAAACATGTTTTTTCATCTTCTAAAAAAGTACTTTCTTGATGAAATATCACTTAAAGACTGATAAAAACATTCTAAAAACTTACATGA
This sequence comes from Tetragnatha versicolor, assembly GCA_024610705.1. Classification (NCBI taxonomy): domain Eukaryota; kingdom Metazoa; phylum Arthropoda; class Arachnida; order Araneae; family Tetragnathidae; genus Tetragnatha; species Tetragnatha versicolor. The sequence continues at coordinate 52,703,325 of JANDEH010000003.1, forward strand.
TAGCCATTTTATGCTAAAATTTCACACTTTTTGTCCAATATTTATAATTTTTAGCCTGATTTTATCGAAATTAATTGTAAACATAGAGTGATGTTTTGTCTCTTATTTTTTTCAATTGCTTAAACGGTATTGTTTAACCATTCTGGGTTTAAAAAAAATATGAATGATAAACACTAGGCATATTATACTAACGAGTTACTTTAAAATAATGGTTTTTGTTTGGTCCGAATATTGATAAACAATTAGAATTAGCTATTTTTTTAATCATAGATTAAAAATAATTAAGACGAATCTTTATAAAAACATTTCGTTTAAATTTTTGATCAGTTCGAGTAAATATATATTCAAACTTTTAAGGGAGATTTATTCATGGAGGGGATTTGGTGAAGTATTTTTGGAAAGTTGGTTGACGTTGTTTCTGTAAATTGTTTAATAAAGTGTATTAAGTTCAGCCAGTTGGAATTTGTGGGAATTGCGAAGCAATTCCAAAAGGTCCTGCGTCAGCAGTTTACGGGGGTTGGCGAGCGATAGCGAGCAGGGGGCGGTAGCTCCCTAGTAACATAAGAATATATTAATTCCTTTTATATTACAACAAAACGCCAAGTTTAAAAATAAAAAGCAGTTATTGAAAGTGATTGATAGTACGGCGATCACCAAGTGAAGATGCATTCAACCGTATTTTTGAATATCAAAAAGTCCCCGAGTTTAAGGATACCAATTTCCAATAAAAATTAGTTTCAAACTGAACGAAAGCTTGAAATTTAAAAACTACCCAAGTTCTGTTTTAAATGACCACCTGAAATTGAGTCTAATTATGAGTATGAAGCTTACGATCAAATTTTAGTGATCTTAAAAAATACCCGAAGTTACTTTCATATTATTGTGGTGCCCAGCCTCCCTCCAGAGGGCGCCACAGGACACTCTCCTTCCTCCCGTGCTGCTACCGTGTGCTCTCCCCGTAAGAGATGACTATAGACTAGCGAGCTGAGCGGACGAGCGAGACGCGCTCGCCCTATGATGTATACCATTTATCTCATGTAATACCTATCTTTTGTAAATAGCTTCTCCAATATATATTCTTATTTAACCAATTATGTAGTCCTCATTGAGCTATCCCACAAATCTGGTGTAAGAAGTGCGATGAACCTTTCAACGCCCTACAAAAGGCAAAACGACGAATCAAAACGAAGAAAAAATTTTAACCAAGACGTGTAGCATCGAGATCACTTACGACGACCACTCAGCACCGCCAGCGCTGACGACGGCCATCTCCAAAGACGACGAAGACGCTACCTGAGACGACGACGAGTACCTGGCCCTGCGAGAACCCTTCTACGGTGATCCCGACGACGACGGTCATATTCAGAAACGACGCACCATTATCCACGACGACGACGACGGCCATCTCCAAAAAATGACTCACCATCACGACGACGCACGACCACTACGACGACGCATGACCACTACGACGACGCACGACCACTACGACGACGCACGACCACTACGACGACGCATAACCACTACGACGACGCATGACCACTACGATGACGTACGACCACTACGACGACGCACGACCACTACGACGCACCCAGCCCTGCGAGAACCCTTCTTCAGTGACCCCCGACGACGACGACGTGTCCGGCTAGACCACGACGCATCTACCCAGTGATTCTTCAGCGACACCGACGGAGCTGACCCTTGTCCGTCCAGAGCTTGCCTAAGCCTTCAAAAACAAAAGCGTTCTCAAGCGACATCGACGTGTCTCACCGACCTCACCTCAGCGATCTACAAAACGTTGAGTACACTTTTGCAACATGGATCTACTTATAAAAGATATTCCCCATATTTTAAAGAGTGTGAATGCTGGTAAAACTGACCATTTGAAGCTTTTGTATAAAATTTGTTATGATGGGCCTTATGATCGTACAAGTCGAGAACGAATCCGAAAGTTTTCCGGATTTCCCCCTAACTCTAATTTAGAAGAAAAAAGAGAAATTATGAAAAAATTTTCTACTGTAGAATTAATATCTGTAATTAATCTGCTTCACCTAGAGCCCCATGATGAAAACAAAACGATGATAGATTCTATTTTGGCTTCTTTAAGTGATATTTCACTTTTACAAAACGCCGACATGAGCGACTCGGAGATTGAATCCGAAAACGAAACAGTTGTCCATTTCCCAGTATCAAAAACGCCTGCTTCCATTAACGATGAAGAAAAAAATTTAACGCAGCCCTTTTCTTTTTCTCAGACTTTCGGCGCCACGCCCGGCTCTCAAATCAAAACAATAACAGAGGATTCACGATCTTTTTTTTCGAATGGAGATTTATTGAAAACGGTGCGCCCATTTTGCGGTACTGATAACTACCCAGTCGAGAGATTCATTCAGAATCTGGAAGAAATTTTTTCGCTTTACGGCCTTGGCGAACTGCAGCGCCTTCTGTTTGCCAAACAGACATTGCAGCAAGACGCAAAGATTTTCGTGCAAAGTCTTAGAGGGTTAACCTCTTGGGATCAGCTTAAGGAGAATTTAATTGATGAATTTGGATGTAAAATCAATGACGCTGAATTACATAACCTTTTGCGCGAGAGAAAGATGAAAAAAGATGAAACAGTTTCGACCTACTTTATTAATATGCGAGAAATCGCAAGTAGGGGACGAATCGACATGCAATCCTTGTTCGATTATGTCATCAATGGTATATATGATCCCTTCAACCAGAAAATCGTTCTTTATGGTTCTAAAACCATACAAGAATTTAAAGAGAAGTTGAAAGTTTTTGAAAAAATTTGTTCTACTATGAAAAGAGACTCGAATTCCCAACCTTCCCCTTTGAGATCCTCCAGACCCAGCCCAGACGATTTCCGCCCATTTCAGAAGCAAGAGAGAAATTTTCCAACTCCCCAGAAACTCTACCCCAACTCTGAAATTTGTTTTAACTGTGGGACCCCTGGTCACAAGTCTTCTGAGTGTAAGGATAAAAATAAAGGAAAAAGGTGTTTTAAATGTAATCAATTCGGCAACCATATCGCCAAAGACTGTGACGTAGTAGTTAAGAAGTCCCCTAAAACTGAACATTCCTCAAACCTGTCTGACGTGGAACACAAACCTATCACGGATAAAAAATTAGTTGAAACCGTTCTGATTCAGAATAAAGAAATGAAGCTCCTATTAGACACTGGTTCAGATTTAACTATGATTAGTTACGACGCCTACCTGAAAATTGGTTCCCCAAAATTAAATTTTAACAACGTGTCTGTAACGGGAATTGGAAGTGAAGGTATAACTCCCCTTGGATTTTTTCTTACGGATTTACAGTTTAAAGACTTTTCTGTTGAAACCGAAGTCTATGTGTTTAGGAAATTGCACTATGAAGGAGTAATTGGAATGGACGTAATAAATAAACTAAACATCTCTATCGGTAACAAAGGAATTGAAATTCTGGGCTTGAGAAAAAATTTTCAAGTTGGCTATGCCGTTGTTGAAACCGAAACCACATCCGCTCAAGACTCTCAGGAATGCAAAATAAAAGAGGCGCGTGAAGAAAAACAAAACAAAACTCGCGACGAAAAAGCAGAAATCACACCTGCCATTGAGACTAGCTGTCTCCGGCCCGAGAAGAGAGAAAATGATTTTTTGTTTTGTTTGGCGAATGCATTTTTTGAAAACGAAATAGATTTGACTTGCATAAAAGAAAGAAAACACCGCGATGAAAATTTATTGCTTCTTCAGAGTTATGTTCCTAACCAAAACGCCCATGAGAAAATTGAAGTAACTAAAGAACTAATCAAAAGCGGTAATCCATGTGACGAGTACATACTGAAGGGTGACCTCCTCTATAAGACGGTTCAAACTAATGATGTAAAAGTAATCCCAGAAGAAATGCAGATGTCCCTTATTAGAAGTGCCCATGAGAAAGGACGCACAGAAGTGAAAAACACAGAGAAGCACATTGAGGATTCCCAAGCTAAGAACCCTTATTTCATTCCCAAGCCGAGAGAGAAAGTTAAAAACACAGAGAAGAACATTGTGGATTCCCAAGCTAAAGACCCCTATTTCATTCCCAAGCTTAGAGAGAAAATAGAAGACGTAATTTTTGATTATGTGCACCTTGTGAACCACAAACGACGTAAAAAGCGAAAAAAGGAAGATTTCCTTCATCCACTTAGCAAAGAAGGACATTTAATCACGTGTGCAGAGTACTTCGAACTGCTGAATGTGTACTTTAAGTCAACAGAAGCTGCTGCTTTTCGTTCTCTTTTCAGAGCTGCAGTCCTCCTATCTGATGTCTGTTCCTTTTTTCCTGTCGTGTCCTGTGAAGTCTCCCTGCATCTATCCGTGATCCTGAGGCCAGGATCTAAGTCAGGAACGGCCGAAGTTGTGGTGCCCAGCCTCCCTCCAGAGGGCGCCACAGGACACTCTCCTTCCTCCCGTGCTGCTACCGTGTGCTCTCCCCGTAAAGGTGGACACAAATTGGAGCCGAGCGGCGAAGGCGAACAGCCACGAACACGGTCTGCGCACGCGCAACTCGGAGGCTCTAAGAGCGGCGCTTGCGCAGAGCGTGTTCGTGGCTGTTAGCTACGCCGCTCGGCTCCAATTTGTGTCCACCTTAAGAGATGACTATAGACTAGCGAGCTGAGCGGACGAGCGAGACGCGCTCGCCCTATGATGTATACCATTTATCTCATGTAATACCTATCTTTTGTAAATAGCTTCTCCAATATATATTCTTATTTAACCAATTATGTAGTCCTCATTGAGCTATCCCACATTATTGTACAAAAATATATAATTACTAATTAAAATAAATAAAGCATGCAACCACTGAATGACTTCGTCAGGGATGCAGCATTCAGCAGCTGCACACTGGGTAACCTTTCTGTATGGCAAAAAAAAGTTACCCAGTGTGCAGCTGCTGAATGCTGCACCCCTGACGAAGTCATTCAGTGGTTGCATGCTTTATTTATTTTAATTAGTAATTATATATTTTTGTACTTTAAGACCTCTATTTTAGTATTAAGTAGCTTTATAGCGCTAGTACAGAATGGAATTTCAAAATTTCAAATTTCAGGTTTAAAAGATTTCTATTCTTATATCTATTCTTTCATATTATTGTAATTACTTTTCCAGTGAATTGTCGTAAAAAATGTGCATTTTTAAAACAGTTGATGTATTTCTTTGGAAGCCAGTAAGAAAATAAAGTTTTATACCCAATTTTTAATAGAATTTTTTATAGTGATGAAACTATTTATTGTCTATTTTAAGACAATAATTATAGTGGATTTTGAAGCTAATAATTCAAAGGTTTATGGTATAGGAGAAATAAGGTTATTTTTTCGATTTAAGGGGGTCTGGGACACAAAAATCGTGAGATTTTCAAAAAGAGTTTTTTGCTTTCAAAAAGGAACCCTGTTTTTTCTGCTTAAAATGATGCTTGAACTATGTTTCTATCATAAATAGAACTGGAGTTACAATAATTTGTTGCCGGCTGCTTTGGTATATCAAGCATTATATTTTCAACATTCAAATCCGGTTATCTCTATGATGTGTTTTTTCACTGTTTCTCATCCTTAAATTGATATAAGTCAAAAACCGTTCAAGGTAAAGAGTTGAAATTTGAAATAGGGTTACTTGGGGTAAGTGGGTCACTGGGGTAAGTGGGTCACCCCCCTAAAACTATAATATGTACAGGAATTTCACACTTACTCGCATTGATTATGTTACAGCTTGTCACACCGATGAGTTTTGCATATATTTGAGATGTGTTTAATTTATTTTTAAGATTTTAGAACTAATTTAAAATAGATTCCCAGAATGGATTTTTGGTGAGTTCAAGACGCATTTTTCAAAGAAGTATTTCAAGGTAAGTTTTCATTACATTTTAATGTTTATTGAACTGTTTTGCAGAGTTTGAACTAAAATACATACGGCAATTTGAAAATTTTCAAAATTTTTAATTTTTAAGTGTTTAACAGGGGGGTCCCACTTACCCCATAGTTTTAGCATGGTTGGGGTAAGTGGGACCCCTCAGTGTGGGGTAAGTGGGACCCCTTATTATGATATAAGTGGTTTTAGAGGGTTCCATATGATATAGGAACTATAACTGAAGACATGTGTGGATTTCAGGGGGGTTATAGGGACAATTTCCCCCAATATTTTCAGAAAATATTTCGATTTAGCAAGACCTTTTACTCACCACTTCAAAATTCATTAAAATTTATGTATAGTTTGATCCACATTTTATATCAAATTTGAGTTTTAATTTAAGTTATGGTGAATAAAGTGAAATATCCCATCAATAGTGTTCATTCTCATTTAGTGTGTCCGATTTCTTTTTTATCTTACAATGTGTATTTAAGTGCCAAAAATAAATCTTAATCAACCTTATTAGATTTTTCAACACTATTTTATATGCTAAAGTAAAACATATCCCTTTAATCTTTCAAAATATTCTTTAAAATACTTATTTTGCTTTTCATTCTATTCTTACCTTGTCATGTTGATTTTGAGTTGAGTATATTTCTCACTCATGGATACAGTTACAATAAAATATTTTATATTGAAATTTACTGTACTTTATCAAGTAAGACCCACTTACTTCCTTTTAAGTTTTGCTTGCTTTAAATATAAATAAAGAGGGGGTGACCCACTTACCCCATCTCTTGGGGAAAGTGGGTCACCCATCTCATTTTTGATAAAAAGACCAGTTAAGAAAAATGTAAAGCTTTATTTTAGAAACTACTGATGAATTTTTGTTTATCGATAGACTCTCTAACGAAATTAGTCAACAAGTACAAAATAAACCCTTTCAAATTTTTTCTATAAAGCTCCAAAAATGTACTAGGCCAAAAAGGGGTCCCACTTACCCCAAGTGACCCTACATACTTTTTACACACTTTACTTTAATTTGATCAAGGGAAATTTAAAAATTTTATACAGGGTGTCCCACGAGAAGTGGCCCAACCCCTTTAACTTTTGAACCCTTAAAGATATAGTCATGAAAGTGGGGTCTAGGTATAGTAAAGTGACCATGCTCCATCCGATGAGATAAGTTTCAACGCCCTCTAGCGGACACTTTAGGAGTTATAATTTTTATTTTGAAAACTATGTAAGGTATGTGAAAAAAGTCAATGACTAAGTTGTAGAGCAGCATCGATTCAGTAGGAAAAGACACCTTAAGCAGAAAAATATCTTGAATAAATCCCCTAAAACGCACGCTCAATTAGCTTGAATTTACGTAGATTTTACGTTTTAAAACGCTCCTCACGAGGCAAAAACGAGAAATTTTCAATTTAATGAATTAATAATACTTTTAGTCATTTAATTAAGTCATAAAAATAAAAATTTCTCATTTTCGCCTTGTGAGGAGCGTTTTAAGAAGTAAAATCTACGTAATTTCAACCTAATTGAGCGTGTGTTTAAGGGGTTTTATTCAAGATATTTTTCTGCTTAAGGTGTCTTTTCCTACTAAATCGATGCTGCTATACAACTTAGTCATTGACTTTTTTCACATACCTCACATAGTTTTTAAAATAAAAAATTTAACTCCAAAATTCTCCGCTAGAGGGCGTTGAAAGTAATCTCATCGGATAGAGCATGGTCACTTTACTATACCTAGACCCCACTTTCATGACTATATCTGTAGGGGTTCAAAAGTTAGAGGGGTTGGGCCACTTCTCGTGGGACACCCTGTATACTTTTTAAAATATGAATTTTTTTTAAAAAGTTGCATAAAAATTTCAAGAATTTTTTACTTAATTGTTCATATTTTTTCAAAAAATTAATATTTCTGAAAATGCCTTGACCAAGTTTCAGATAATATGTTTCTGTTTGATTAAGTGAAAAAAATTTGAAAATTTATCAATAATATTTTGAGTTATATCAATTTTAAATGACCCCACTTTTTTAATGAAATTTCAATTTTTAATTTTTTAAAAAACTTTTTGAATACTTTTCTGATGTGATTTTGCTTAGTTGTAAGATGGTTGATCAGTATAAAAAATTTCAAAATTATAAGTTAATTAGTAAAGTTTTTAGAAAATTGTGTCCCGGACCCCCAAGAATGTTTCAGAGTTGTATTAATTACTTTTACCCAATATTAATACAATTAATCATCGTTACCAAGGAGACTGTCTGGCTGTAAATTCATTTAATTCACTCTCAATTCAAGTGTAAGTGAATCAATAACTAGTTAAATGAACACCAGGAATTTGAATCCATTTTGACTGTTAACAACAAAATTCGCGGAAAGATTTAATCACGAATGCTACAAATTGTTCATTGTTATTAAGGACAGATTTGAAAGTTCGTGAAGTACTTAGAGTTTAGAATAGTTCGTTATTTTATTACAATTTTAATTCGTGCTTGATTAGAGAAAATCTGTTAATTTGTCATAAATTTTATCTCAGTATTCCTAATTTTACATTAAGTGTTTCTTTTACTTCCTATGATGTACAATTTAAAAGTGCGGGATTAGTTAAGTATGGTAGAAATAGAGTTGAATTAAACTACTTGTTTTAACAAGGGACAAACTATAGTTAAACTATAAAATTCAAACTATTAATAAACTGTTATATTTTGGAAGTTGCCGCGGTGGTATAGTGGTTAGCGTGTCTGGCTACGAGCATTACCGACCCAGGTTCAATGCCTCGCGGCTCCTGCTTAGGTAGCTGGTAATGGGTTAACTCCCTCCAAGCCCTTCATCCATTCCATCCATTGGTCCATATAAATGAGGACCAAGCTTGCTTGGGGAGGGGAATCAACTGGGGGTTCAGCGTCGGGCTAGTCACTCGGCCTGGCTCAAGCTAAGTAATTAGCACCCCAGGCCCAAAAGGCTAATGAAACGGAGATGGGCACCGCCTGATAGGCCACTAGGCCTGGGCAGATTTGATTATATTTTGGAAACGAAGGTCATCAGTTCAGTGCCGATATGGTTTTTGAGTATTCGTATTTGAATTAAATTTTTGAAAAATAACAACGTTTCATTTGCAAGTGAAGATTTTAAAAAAAAGTGAGTTTCGATTAAGTTCAATAGCATATTCGATAAGTAGCATATTCGTAAATAATGCGTAGCATTTTAGAAGTTATTGGGAGATTATTTTAAAAAATGGTTGTTGGAAAAGGAGACTAAAAATGGAGATTTTCTTAAGGTAACTGCCTGCGTTGGGAGGCCTTTATTAAAAATATTAACTAAATAATTATTTAATTGCTATTTTCTGAGAGCTAATGTTCTAAAACAATGAAAATCATTCAAAAAAGAATTTAGAAAAAATTATTTTTTAAAATATTGAGAGGTTTCAATGAAAATAAGGCTAAAATTTCAACTTGCGCCAACAACTCCTGAGAATGTTCTTTTATAGGTACGATTAAAATTTTTGCAGGATTTTGATCCTAAGACACTAATCTGTGTTACTATCTACAAAAAATCTGATATCTTAAAATAGAAAAGAAATACAGGCACTTGAAATCGAAAAAAGTAAAAATTCATGAAAAAACCCATTTAAATCAAGTTTACACACTTTAAAAAATACCTTAATTTAAATATTTTTCTTAGATTGTAGAAGATAACATGCGTTATAATATAAAGAGTGAAATAAAACAAATATCATCCGAATATTTTAAGTAGTTTAAGAGTAATCACTGTTACCATGATCCAATATACACAAAAATGTCATTCTTCAGAAAAAGGATTTAAAGTTTTAAAATTGTATGTTAATCCTGGTACTACTCGATACTAAAACAGCTGTAACTTGTGTTCTAGATTACTCAGAATTTAAAATAAGGTAGTTTTGGAAAGCTTATTTAACAGTCTATCAAATAATACAATAAAACAAAATTCGATATTTTTGGCGAAAATGACGATTTCAACGCAGGCAGTTACCTTAACATCCCTGCCTCTTTAAAGACAGAATCGGTTTCAGTTGGCAGCTATACCAGCTTTTGAGATTTTAACAATACGAATGAAAGAGAAGACGAATGAACCTTTGCCCCTTATAAAAACATGCAGATATTAAGTATAATTTGACGGACAGGACACGTTTTTTTAAAAGACCTTGTCAAGGCTTATCATCAGATTTCTGAGAAGTTCAAGGCTATCTCTAAAACAGCTGTAATAACACATAGGTTTATTTGAGTAAATGCGAAAACGTGTTTCGGATTGCGAAATCCAGCTAAAACCTCCCATCGGTTTATCGATCAAATACTCCTCGGTTTGAACGTGCTTTTGCATATTTAGATGATGCTTCTAAGGGTGATGCAACGCGCATGTACGATTTAAAGGAAATTAAGTAATTTTAACGATGTTATATCTACTAATCTTGAAAAACTGAGGTAGTACTTACAACATCAACAGCTTTAGCTCGTTGTTACTGCAAACGCTGTTTAAAAAGAGAATAAGTAAAAAATAACAAATTGATTTTTGTGCCTAAAAAATCTCCAAGCTTTGCTCAAAACATGAGTGGAAATAGGGGAAAAAACTACCCCCTGTAAGCAGATATACCGCCTTGAAATTGGCGAACTTAATGTACAATTATTTTATTTTGTATTCTTTGATTAAATTCGAAATTTTAGCTGGAATTTTTTTGTGCACAAATTAAGCCAAAAATTTTTTTTTAAGTCAAAGTGTTTTTATATTTTTTTATCCAGTGAAGGCTTGACTCCATTAATGTTCGCTTATTCCATTCTTACTGCCTGAATGACCCATTTAATTTAGAATAGGTTGAAGTCAGTGCTGAGTTTGGGGAACATTATTAATTATTTCAAGAAAAAATTTTGTTTCGAGAAAAAAAGTAATAAGGCGAGCCCTTCTCCCAGAAAAAATATCCAGCTACAGCACTGATTGAAGCATTGAAATTTGATTTTGAAATTGTCTAATCATATAACACTAAAAATGAGTTTGACCCTGTTTTAAAAGGTCAAATTTCCAAAAACATTCTGGGGGAGGGCCCCCCTTCTTATTTGAAAGTTAAAAACATTTACAAAAACTTGAATTGAAAGTTTATTAATTGGTTCACAAAGTCACCTTAAAATCACTGGGCGGGGCTTAAGCGAAATAAAGATTTTTTGAAGGTGGATAACACTGTTCTACAAATTTGACCTTCAAAATTTTTTCCTTAATGAAAATAGTCAATTCTTATAGATTTTGGGTCGCTGAATACGAAAATCACCATTAAAATTCTCAATTGACTCAGGATTTTTGGGGAACAGCCCCTCCCCCTTTTTACGTTTTTCGACGACCTTATAACTTTAAACTCAATTTTCAGGGTCAAAAAGCATTATTTTAGTCTTCAAATTGCTCCCCAGTTAACAAGAAATGTTCAAATTAATAAAATATGATAAATTTATAACAAATGGATAGGGTTAAGGGGTAATTACCCCCCTAAAAATACAAAAAAATAGCTAAAAATTATAGAGGTTTCTATACGCTATTTTTTCCTCTTATTTTTTACGCAAATCCCGTTTGAAGGGTCCTAACCCTTCCCCAGGGACCCAAATTTGATGACAATATGCAGCAATAATTTTTACTAAAAGCGGTTGAGTTGTTAGCCTCCCAGAAGTCCCCGCAGAAGAGTTCGGAAGACTTCCAGAATCGCGAAGGCGCTCGCGAGTTCAGGAATTAATATCGATGATTTTGAAAAGATTACAAATGATGTTTTTCTTATATTTTGGGTGTATACTAAGTAGAAACTCTTCAGTTCTTTAAAAACTGACCGGTTTTCGGGAGTGAGGATTCCATGTTTCAAGATGTTAACAGATGCACGGCTGTAGATAACAATTAGGGGGCATCCCCTTAAAAACTGAGGGTGATGGAGGAAAATGGGTGTCATATTTGAATTCAGAAGATCATTTTACACAAGAATCAGCTGAAATTCAGTAAGTGGCTTCAAATTTTTTTCTGTACAGCACAGTTAAACTCTAAGTGCGGCATTGAACCCTTCCGCGGGTGCTCTGGGGGCGCTCTCACCTAAACCGCTTTTAGCAAAAATCATTGCTGCATATTGCCATCAAATTTGGGTCCTTGGGGAAGGGTTAGGACCCTTCAAACGGGAATTGCGTAAAAAATAGGAGGAAAAAATAGCATATAAAAACCTCTATAATTTTTAGCTAATTTTTTGCATTCTTAGGGGGTTAACTACCCCTTAAACCTATCCATTTGTTAAAAATTTATCATATTTTATTAATTTGAACATTTCTTGTCCCCTGGGGGGCAATTTGAAGATTAAAGCAATGCTTTTTGACCCTGAAAATCGAGTTCAAAGTTATAAAGTCGTTAAAAAACGTGAAAGGGGGAGGGGCTGTTCCCCGAAAACCCTGAGTCAATTGAGAATTATAATGGTGATTTTCGTATTCAGCGACCCAAAATCTATAAGAAATGACTATTTTCATCAAGGAAATTTTTTCAGTGTAGAACAGTGTAATCATAGTTTTGTAAAATCCCGGTGTGGAGGAAACCCCAATCCTTGGGTCCCCCCCAATTTTCAGGGGCTGGTGACACCAATGGTTGAGACAAACCATTGTATTACAACGAATGATTTTTTCATGAGTTTTATCCTTAGTGATTAGGAGTTGCCCAACTTTTCTGGAAATGGTGCCTCTATTTGAGAAACAAACTTAAGCAGGCCCCTTCTATTTCTCACAATTTACTATATCAAAATACTCGAATAGGGAATAATACTATTTTTAAAATTATGGCATACATATTAGTTCCTTATCAATGTTTTTATGATATCCCTAGCAGCACAAACGTTCAAGATTGGTCGAATTTTCGTCTGGTATGGCCAAATTTCGTTTACATTTAGTAGAACTTACGTAGACTTAACATATTTGGTATGAGCTGTGCTACTAAGGATATATTATAAATGAGAGGCAAGTATGAATAGATTTAATGAATGATAGAAAGCCAAAGTGTAAGTGAAAAGCACAAAATAATATTTAAAATAACAAGCACGAGACATGAATAATAATGCAGCATCTACTTGGCATTGCTATCCCCTATAACCAAAACTTTACAGAAACAATACAAAATCAAGAACAGAAACTCAACAAATGAGATACATACCATAGGATCCCTTAAGAGAATATGTGATCCGGGATCAAATTACCCAAGCTATAATAGTTTAAAGAGGGTACGGAGGACCTCCATTGATGATGGAGTTATACACACATTAGGAACGGTAGTGGAAAAGTTCCTGTGAGAGTCATTTAGCAAAACATTCGCTGCTGTTATTTATAAAGGATATAATATTCCTGAAATCTATGCATGATTCTCAGTTTGGGGAATACGTGATATTATTTTTAAACGATATTCTGGAACCGAAGTGTATATTTGGACGGCCAAAACGGCCAGTGGCGCATGCGCTGTAGGTCTCGTGATGACGTAGCAGTCTCGGCGCTTAGTGATGGAACCAATGGTACGCCTAGCCGTGGAAGTTAGAGTAGAGTTTAGTTGAAAAATGGCCGTGCAAATATACAGTGCCTTCTGGAACACCTCCTCAACTAAGCTCATTTGGTATTTAGCTAATGGTGGGCGGTAACCATTTTTTGAAGCTCTAATATGTATTTGCTTTGGCTCACAGACAATAAGAGACAGACCGGTCAATAGGCGGGGCTTATCCAGAGAGCTCAAGTGGCGCCTGCGACAAGCGGTACCGGCATTAATCGATTAATTTAATATTTTTTAATCGAAATCCTTATACATTTTTTTGTTGACGAAACTTGCAATATTCGATTTCGAAAGTAAACATGAAGTTTGTGTAAATCGTTTAATCGTACTCTTTTAAATTGTTTGCAAGATTTATAAATCATTTTAACAGTGTCTTATTGCATTAAGGCACATTTTATCTCGTTTCTTCTCTATTTTGCAATCCATTGGAAAATCTGTGTTGCATTCTTGAACTTGATTTTTAAGCCTGATAGAATTCAGTATAATTCGCGTTGATTATAGGCGTATGTATTTAATTCAGATGAAAATGTATACTAGTATTAGATATTTTTATTGTCAAGAATTCATTTCAAATGTGCCTGGGATCTGGGATTCGTATTTGTAAAAGATGTGTTCGTTTAGATTCAAGAGGATTGCAACTTCATTTACACATCATGTTTGTCTTAAAAGGCCAAGGGGTTATAACAAATATTTGTAGTTATTGAAATATAAGATTTAATAAAATCATTTAGATTCATTATTTACTTGTGTGATTCTTGATTGCTTTATATTTAAGCTTGTATTTTTACAATCGAGTTTTTCATCATATGCGATCACGAAATTTTGTTGATGAACAAACCTTAATGATTTAATTTAAATTTTCTATTATAATAGCAAATTTTAAAAAATTGTTGAAAAAAAGGATATTTTTTAATTTTAAAAACCATTTAATGGGCTTATGTGATCGCCAAGGATCGCGATCCTGGTGATTATATGGTCGATGGATTACGTCTTCGCAAAACGTCTCCATGGTTGCCAGACCTAAAAGCTTAACTGTAACCACAGTTTTAGTGCAGGTACCGTGGGTTGAGGGCGTTCGTGTCGTAGGCCGCCCATTGACCGGTCTGTCTCTTATTGTCTGTGCTTTGGCTTATGTGTCTGGGTACCCTGAAAATTACATAACAGAAATTAAAATTTGTGCCATATTTGATTACGATTAATCTTAGTCATGACAGTTTCTTTTACAGTCTATCTACCTACAACGAATGCCTGTTGCATTTATTGGTCTGTTTTCGAATAGAAAAAACATTTGCATATGATTTTTTTGCAAAAATAATTTTAATTGGTTACATGTAATAAATGTCAGAATCGAACAATTGTATCTCTTTCTGCCCAGATATGCAACGTTTTTTTGCTCGTGATTTCCCCCGTGATTGCGACCCCTTAACCTAAACAAATTCTTGTTCGTCTTGGTGTACCCTCCCTACCTCCCCTAGAAGTTCTGAAGCATTTATCTGAAACACCCTATATGTCCAACATCACACTTAACCCGTGGTCTCCCCACGAATTCTCTAGCGTCTAGCCAATCACAGTTAACGGGCCACAAGAACTTGCCAGACAGTCAAAGTTAACACATCAATTTGTCTATAAAAGCTTTTTTTTATCTTTTTCTCAACTCTCGAGCCGCGATACCTAGCGATACCTACCAGCGATACATAGAACTTTCCAAAGTTTGAAAAGCTTATATTGAAGTTCTTTTCAATATGTATTTTAACTTTGGTTTTGTAAAACTAAAATATACTTGTATTAACTCACGTTTGTGCAACAGTTGAAGTAAAATAAAGTATAGGAATTATTTAATTAATTTAGGATTTTTACTTATACTATATATTTCCTTTAAAACGATAACATATAAATAAATTTATATCCACAAAAAAAATCTAGGCTTTAACCTCAAAGTTAATTCGAAACGTTATGAAAAACTAAGATTTTGTAATTTAGAAAACTTCCAGACATTAATATATTTTTTCAAACAAAAATTTCAAAACTTTCATTAAATCCTTTCCTAATAGAAGACTTAACGAAAACTAACCCAAAATCTATTTTTGATTTTTATAGAATGACATATCCTTTCAAATTTTTGGAAGTCATTATAAGTTAATTTAAGTTTTCTCAGTGAGATTTCTGAGTTACATCACAGAAAATCAAAACTCCTAATTTCTTTGATTGGAGCACATGATTTTGCGAAATTTTCAAGATTTGGAATTATGAGGTTAATGGTTCTTTAAGTCGTAATATAAAGAGAAAAAATGCCTTGGACTAATTTCGTTTTAATGCGGAACATCGAATAAATTTGGTCTCTTTTTCCTTCTTTAAAAGTTCTTTTAACTGTTTTATAACGAATCCCGTTCGATCATATCACAATACTCATGAATTCCTCTAAAGCAGTGTTTCCCAACGTGGGGCGCACGCCCCACCGGGGGGCAATATCATTTTCTAGGGGGGCAATTTGAAAATTTTCATCCAAATTGCCCCCCAGGTGGGGCCAATCCAGGGGGAAAATTAAAAAAAACTAAAAAGAAGTTTATCAAAATCTGATCCAATTATCTTATCTGAGAATGTATGAATGAAATCTGGACCAGTATGTATCAAAAGCAAGTTGAAACCCTGTTTTTAGAGTCTAATTTCCAAACCTTTTCTGGGGATGACCCAAGATATCTTTGTTTTTAGAACGCTTATAATTGAAACTTTTTTACATTGGGTTCATCAAAATGCAAATCTTACCTAAAAATTTATATCCAAAATTTCCAAACTAGGGGTACCAAACTAGTTAAAAACCTGCTTCTTAGTGTCAAATATCCAAAAATTTGCTGGGGGAGGACCCCCAGACCCCCTTTGGTACTTAGAACTTAATTACTCATAACTTGATTTAGTTCTTGAGCATGCAAATTCTACCTAAAAATGTTCTGAAAAGCTTCATTGGACTTGATTAAATATACATAGGAGGGAGGGCTAAGAAATAATTTTGGCTCCCTCTCAAAATATATTTCTGTATATACTGAGACCGGGGGGCATAGAAAATTTAGAAAGGCTTTGGTGGGGCATGGACCGAAAAAGGTTGGGAAACACTGCTCTAAAGGTATCTAGAAAATAAGACACAATACAATTGAATCGTCGGTTTGAAAAAGGGAATAATTGACTTATTCCCTTTTTACCGTTTGATATTTTGAACTTATTTTTGAAGTCCAAAAACTAAGTTTTAGGAAAAAAAAACCAGCATAAATAATGGAGTTTTTGTTGTATAATCATAAATTTTTTACCGGAAATTCAGGACCCTATTTAGAAAACAGGTAAATCATCGAAAAAATTATAAGTATACATGCAAAAATATTTTTATTTTACAGTTGAAAAAAGTTGACGGACTTATTCCCTCTTTCAACCTCATGAAATTTCAACGGAAGAAAAATATTAAAAACCACTTGAACTGACCAGTTTAATTATATTTCTGAATAGTTCTCAGCACAAGAGTGAGAAATAAAAAGACTAGACAAATAAAATTCACAATTATTATCAAACCGAGTCATTAAAGCAGTATCAATGGAGTAAGTGAATAAGAAAGGGAGTCGAACATTCCCTGGATAAAAAAGTTAACACTTCTGAATAACAAGTAAATATTATTTTGGCTTAGTTTATAGCACATAGAATAAGGAAAGAAAGAAAAATTAACTTTAATTCACAAATTTAAGGGGCTATATCTACCTTTAGAGGGCAGTTATTTTTTCCCTCTTTTCACTCACGTGTATAGCAAAGCTTGGAGATACTTTTGAGCACAAAAAGTCAATTTGTTATTTTTTTGGACTTATTCCCTTTTCCAAACCGGCGATTCAATTGTAAAATTAATTCTTAAAAATATAATAAAGGTTTAATGATAAAACACAAATTTATTTATATAATTGGAAAGTTTTCAAAGTTAAAGCTACCCAGTGACTATACTCTGTTCATTTTGAACTGGCGCTTGAAAATATTTCCTTCCCCCACCAACGATCGGTAACCATAGCAACTATTCACGTCAAAGTGACGAAGACGGCTTACTATTGGCTGCTCGAAGAGCGTAACTATGGTTACGCTTATAGCGTGGGGGAAAGCACTATTTCTCAAGCGCCAATTCTGAATGAATAGAGTATAATATACGAAATAGTAGAATCTCTAGAAAATGACGTCTCCTCCCTCCCTAAATTTTAAGCTTATCTACCTGAAGCTTGGAAACAGATACAATTCTTTTGGGATATTTAAGATTTTAAGTGATATGAGTATTACTTATCTGTTTAAGAAGTGCCATTTTAGATGTGTTGATTGGCCATAAAGTTTTTTTTTAAAAAAGGGAATGAAATTTGTAAGGACTTGAAGAAGAAAATTATAATGAAACTTATTTTAGCTTGATTGTGATACAATTAATAACTTGACTACAGTCAACAAATATTTTTGTTTCCTTTTTGAAATGCTTGAAAATAGAAGTTATAAAATATTAAACAAATTTCAATGCCTTCCTACATCGCCAGTCAAAATAACTGAACTAGAAACCTTAAAATCAAGCCCCTAAAACTCCCCTATAACCTAAGAAATATTATAATTTACATAGATTTTATTATGATGCGAGTGAAATTGCAAAGTTTATACTAATTCATAAAATTTTTGTATCTAATGATCACATGGCATAAATTCAATTCCAATCTTGGTAATTTAACATGAATTACAATTTACGATAGAATTTGTAATTTATCATCATCATAAAAAGCACTCACTAATTTAATGCTTAAAATAGTTATTATTCACTGCAGTGATTATAAATATAAATTTCATGCCAGTTTTATACTTTGGATTTTTCATATTACATCCTGATAAATAAAGCTGCTTAAATAAGCTTTTTTATATATATCAAAGTAAAGAAGCTGATTAAAAAGATAAAAATTTATTCATAATTAAATACAGTACTTAAAAAATAGCATACAACTTAATAATAATACTACTTCATAACTTAAAAAATAGCTACAAGATTTTTCCCATAGTCCATATAGTGTTTAACTTTGTCATATTTTTAGTTAAAGAATTTCACAGCTTAATTACTGTTAATCCTTAAAGTCTGACTAAAATACATTTTAAAATTATGGAAATTGTTATATTTTAAAAAAATTAGATATAAGTTTTTCTTGTCTTGCCTTAATTTAAATAGAGATAGTTGTGAAAGCGCCATACACACAGCTTATAAATGTCGGGTAATGTCCTGTCAAAAATTTCTGCTTAATTAGTAGT
Organism: Tetragnatha versicolor; assembly: GCA_024610705.1. NCBI lineage: Eukaryota > Metazoa > Arthropoda > Arachnida > Araneae > Tetragnathidae > Tetragnatha > Tetragnatha versicolor. Next base: position 52,722,057 of record JANDEH010000003.1, read on the forward strand.
GCATTCCTAACTAATGAACTCTTGAATAATTCATAAGTGTAGAGTTAGGTAAGGTGTTGAAATCATCATTCCTCTTTTATACGAAGATAATGACGAAACAAAATTTTTTTTGCAATCATATTAGTATTGATATTATTTTATGAATTCTTTGGAATCCAATAATTTATATAACTTTAAGAAGGTTTGATTCTATATTTGATATTGTTTGCATAATTTAATTTAAATTTGTAAAAATAACTAGAAAAAGTGAAAATTTTTGTCTCGCTTGGAGATTTTTCTAACCTCTATTTGGGCTTCTTGGTGAGCAATATTGAGTAGTACAATTTTGGTTAATAAATTCTAATTATATTTCTAATTTAAATAAATTTGCATTAAATTTGTTTGAGAAAATAAATATCACAGGAAAATATTTTTTTAAAGCATTGTGATGAGTACAATTTACAAATGCAAAGCAGGTTGTTATCTATTTTTATTAGCGTTCAAATGTTTTCTAAACTGATTCTAAAAAAAAGAATTATCTATACTAAAAAAAGTGCTTGGTGATTGGGGGGGGTTTCCTGTGTAAAACTTTTTAATTACTGAACCGAATAACACATTTCTGGCATTTTCTTCCGGATTTCCAAGTAGGGTATTGGATTTTTTTTCTTAATTCTCAATTTTAAAATATTTCCATTTTTTAGATTATGGATAAGGTCGCAGTTACAAAGCAAGTCCTGTCAGACAACTTATGATGCAACCAATTGAAGTCATATTTTATGATGAAATTTCTTTTTCCCGTTTTAAAGTACTTTCTCAATTAAATATCATTCAAAGAGTGTTAAAAGCATTCTAAAAACTTACAGATATGATATTTCCTACTAAAACTTTATACCTTTTGCCTGAAATTTAGAATTTTTAGTTTGATAATCGAAATTAATTTTAAACAATGAGTGTCATGTAGGTTTTGTCTCATAGGTGTAAATGTTTTCCGTATGTTGATTAACAATAGTTATTAAAAGACGTGCTGGATATTTTTAAGGGAAACATTTTTGATTAAATCATTGATAAGTTAGAGTAAATAAATATTCAAACTTTTAAAAGAGAGTGTTATTCATGGAGTTGTCTGAGGCGTATTTTTGAAAAGTTGGTTGACGTTTCTTCTGTTTATTTTTTATTAATATGTTTTATAAAGTGAGTTAAGTTTAGTGAGGATCCAAAAGGTACTGTGGAATCCAAAAGGTACTGTGTAAGCAGTTGGCGGTGATAACGAGCAGGGGGCGGTAGCTCCCTAGTGTATAAAATAATCAAAGTTGTAAGATAAATAGTATTTATCAATGCCCATTGGCGAATAAAATAACCCGAAAGCTGAATTTAAACAAAGTTAAAATGTCACATTTGGAAAAAACCCTCCGATACATTTTCAGCTTCAAAATCCAACAATATACAGGAAAAGAAAGTTTTAAAGGAGGGCGAAAACTTGTTGGAAACTTTTCGGGCATTAAGATGCCCCACTACGAATAAAAGTGAAGTGAGGGGTTGCAATCGATAAACATAGGGGGCGCTGAAGGTGAGTATTCAGGGGGGGGGCGAAATCTCAGTTTGTTGATAGATCTCACGTTTAAGTCAGCAGCTCTGACAGTCAGGGAGAATGAGAGGCATAGAAGTTCTCCGGAACTTGTTGCTTGTTTCTTCGCGGTACTCCGTTGCGCTGGGGGAAAAGTGAGTTTACAGGCTGCGGTTTTCAGGTAAGCGACTGTTTTGTATTGTAGGATATTTGAAGGTTTTTTTAAAACGATTTTAAAAAATGTTTGAGGTTGAGTATGAATGTGTTTGTATGGTAATTTAGAGGTAATTTTTAGGTTTTTGTTTGAACAGGGTGTGGAAAAATTGCAAAATGGTATTTATGTGTTTTATAAAGCCTTTTGAACATTTACCGACTCACTAAATTATTAAATTAACTAATTCCGATTGATTAAATTGCATTTAAATAATATCGAAAACTTAGTAAAGCAAGAAAAAAATTAAAAGTGTATTTCCTTTATTAAGTTTTTAAAAACGTGTAAATTAAAATACATTGAAAATTTACTCAATGGAATCATAGTTTCAAGAGAAAATAGGATGATATTTTTTTATTTTTATAACAATGTTTTTTGAACGTGGTATTTAATGGGATTTTCGATTTTTAGGAACGAAAGATTATATGTGAAAAACTATGAATTCAAAATATTTAATAGGATTTTAATTCAATCATAAGAAAAAAAATTAAAATTTTCAGAACATTGGCTTGTTTTACTATAACATAAAGAAAGGTATCCAACAAATACCCTTAACTTATAAGTATTTCTTAACTTTAAAGACTTCGAAAAATAAGTGCTGTTGATAATTTAACACATAAATAAACTTCTAAAAACAGACACTATTTATTTATAAACTAGAAACTTATATGCCCTATTTAAGTAAAGAAAATTTCATATTTTCACATATATGTCACGTTGTTTCGTATTTCACAATTTTTTTAAAAATTTTCATCAATTATATTTTTTTTTCAGAAAAAATATTGTTTTGACTTTATATAACTTATATTCAATTCCACACTGTAATTACCAATGGTTCTTGCAAAAAGTTTCGAAAGCGAAAATAATTTTTTTGTTAATTGCTTTTGTTTTATTATTTCTTAAATATTTTTGTGAAAACTGGATTTTCCAACATTGTGAACGTATTGTTGCAAAGCAGATTTTTAGTATAGAGAAACCTATTGTAGAGATATATTGATATATTTTCAACCTTTTGATTGTCAGAGGGAAATTGATGAATTTTGTTTGTTGATATTAGTTTTCATTGCATAAAATTGTTTATACAGGTTTCTAAATTTTCTATGACTCTTGGTAATTTTTTTCACAACAAAAAGCTACGTAACGAATAAAATTTTTTTCTCGGATAAATCCTTCAAATGGTGGATTTCAATTTAAAAGATATTCCCTAGAGCCAGTAATTCCTTACCAAATTAGTTTTTATTTAAAATATCTAATTACTTAGCTTAGACTTAGATCAATATTTTTTTTAAAAATGGACCAACGTACAAAATAAAAATGAAATGCATACGAAGCTAGGTGATTTATAATTTAATCTGTTAAGTAATTCAAACCATTAATAATTCTAAATGAAACGTAGATAAAATCTTTCTTTTCACAAACCTTTTCCTTTTGTTGTAACGTGCAATGCAACATATATTATGTAGTCGTATACGTAATTCAGCAACAGCATGCTATGATAATATAATTTGATAAAATAATTTTTCATAATTTATGTAATAAGAGCTAATTATTTTCTCAACCTTTTTTGGTGAAAAGATAAACCCACTAAACCAAGTTTTTAGGTAACCGGTAATTTTAGGAAATTAATATTTTAATATTTTATTAAAAGCAACGTTGTTTAAATTCTCGGGATGTTAAAAAAGTTTTTTTCCATACCTTACTTTAGCGCTTAAGATTAGTTGTAAACGTAAAATCTTGGGCTTAACTTTTGAATGTTTGTGTTATCAATGAATTCGTTAAGCAAATTAAATATCGTTCGCAAAGCAAATATTAAGTTACATGAAATATCATTGTAAAGCAAATTAATATAGGCGGATGGAATAATTTTCCAAACATATGACGCTGACATTTAAATTTTTTTTATTGTTTTAGCATCATAAAATGTGGGAAATTTCATATTTGAGGCGTTTGCTATCAAAACCAGCTCATTCCATTTTTGGAAATTTTACTGGAAAGACAAAAAACTTCTCACGTCCACAGTTCTAAAGCTAAATTAAAAAAAATTTAATTGTAGGTATAACCGCCTAGAATTTGATTAGTTTTTCATTTTCATTCCAGGTGCATTAGCTTGGGCGTAATTACACTAATTAGGTTGGAATGAGCTGATTTTGATGTAAAACACGATTTTTCATGCTTTTTTCAGTTTTTTTGTTCAATTAAGTTGTGTGAAAATGGTTTTTTCCAGTTAACCAGTTAATATTTGTGTCTTTACGAGTTTTAAATAAATGACATCCACTTAACTTTTTCAAATGATAAATTTCACAGTTGAGATAACAGTTTTCACCTTTTCATCTAATTTTGGATTGGAATGAGCTGAATTTGAGCTAAAGTAACGGAGTTCATTCGAGATTTTACATTCTTCGAAAATAAAAGAGCGGATTACGTTAGTCTGGAACTTGTGAAAAAATTTTATCCAATCAAACTTTTTGCAAAAGAAAAATAAACTACCACCACATATCACTTTGACACTCTAACTTTAGAATTATCTTGAAAATTGAATGGTTTGTCTCCAGGTCGGAAAAGTAATTTAAATTCGATATCCTTTATCCTGTAAGGGAAATTGTCATTCTTTCTATAAGAAATTCTCCCAAGAATTTAACTTTAAAATGTGACAATAATTAAAATAGAGAGGACTTACATGTCTAATTTCAATGTATCTAGAGCAGTGGTTCCCAACTCAAATATGTCTGCGGACCACTTCACTTAAATTTGAACCACTGCGGACCATCTCTATCCCTGACTGTATCTTCAAAATTTTAACTTTCTTTCAGTGCATTCATTCCTCATGGAGGGTCTAAAATTTTCACTTTTTTTCTGAAGTAAGGGAAACCGAGTCCTACAATGTTTCTAAATAGAACTTAGAAAATCAAATAATGTATTTAACTTACAAGAAAAATTAACACAATATTAATTTTATATCTAATCATTTAAAAATAACCTTTTATAAAATACATTTAACCATTCTTATCAAGTCTTATTATCTGTTATCCCTGGAAGGTTCATATCTACACAAAAGTTACAGATTTAAAAAACAACAGTATAAAATAGTTATCTTTCTTCTTTTTCATAACCAACAAATAAGGTAATATTATATTATTAGTAGATTTAAATTTGAAAGAAAGTACTTAGCTTTAAATTAAACTGCAGGACAAATGAGATAACCAGGAATTCTGTTGATCACAAAAAAACAAACTGGACATGCACTGACTATGAGTTGTGGCAGAGGAAATTCTATAGGCGAGGCGGGTGAGGCTGATGTTCTCCCGAAAGAAACCGCTTCAAAAGTCAATAATTATTTCAAAGGGGCGATTAAAATAGAAAATAATTTATGTGTTCAAAAACCTACACATTTTTGGCAATAAATTTTTCTCATATCTTCGAACAAACCTATTTCACGTGTATCTCAGAAATTTCCTTTTTTCATACCACGATTTCTCGAAGTCCCTCTGTCTGACCATAGCATCCCAGTTTGAAGTATCTTTCAACAATTACACGCTTTGCTTCATATCAAACCAAGTATAAGTCCGATCATTCGATTCTTTATTAGCCCCTCCCCAACGACTCTCAGTTTTAATTAATCTGATGCAATACTTTTCCACATCATCACATTTCCGTTTCTACTCTGTAATAAACTACTGTTAAATAAAACTGTGCAAAATAATAGAAATGAACAAATGATTCATAGGAGAGAAAGAGAACATAAAATTTTTTATTTATGAGATGTATGATTTTTTAATTATGTTTTTGTATCTGTGTGTAGTGTTTTTACTATTTCCTGGAATGTGTGATTAGGAAAACTATTTTTTAAAAATTTCCCCACATTTTTTAGATAAAAATATTCTCACGGACCACCTCTGAAGGCCTCACGGACCACCAGTGGTCCGCGGACCACCTGTTGGGAACCACTGATCTAGAGTCTTAAATAAAAAAAGTTACATTCTTTATATAATGTTTATAGTCGTTCTTTAATTTTTAAATACGATTTGTTAAAATAGTGTTCGTAAATGTAGTGGATAAAATGTTTTATAAAATTAAAGCTGAGGCAAAGAATTACGAAGTGACCAAAAAGCAAGTTTTTTCACATGCTGTATAAGTTTGGATGGGGTAATAAGATTATAGCTGGGTAAACTGGGTTTAGGGATTAATTTTATATTTATATACGTCTTTTCTTGAGGCTGAAGAAAAACCAGCATGCCAAAAAACATTAAACTTTAATATGAACTCCCAAAATTCCTACATCTATTCTACCCCATTATAACTATTTTACTCCACCCTATCATGCCCATTTTATAAAGTGACATCCGTACGTGAGTTAAGGATTACAACCCTTATCTGACACATGATAGGCCAACTTGAAAAATAAATAAATAGAAACTTTATTTCCTATTTGCCTTGAAAATAAAAAAAATTCTATATCGAAATCCTACAGATCAAACATTTCACAAAAAATAGAAAGGTTAAGAACCTTCAATCGAGAAACTAACTTCAAAACTGTTTGTAAAAAACGTAAGAGCACAGAAGAACACACGCCTACGTTTACTCGGTACTTGTGCCCTAAAGAAGCGATTAGTTTATTTGTGAAATAATCTTTCGTTTGTTCGTGCAATAAAAGTACAGCTTTAAACTAATCCAATTTAAGTTTTACATTGATACAAAGGTATTGAAATTAGTAATGATCTGATCTGAAATGTGTCTTCTTTTCAATAAAAGTTAATGCTAATGAAAAAAAGTTTCTTAACAGTTAATCCCCCGGTTTTGATTGAATGTGTGTGTGATGCATTTTTATTGATTTATTTAAATAGAAAATAAAGGAATTTTAGTTAGCCTAGAATTAGTTGCAAGAATGTTAACTCAGTGAACCCAATTTATAGAGTTTCCTTTGACTTTAAATTGAATCCTTTGAAGCACTCTTACAATTTTGTAACTGAGATCCTTTGCTATGACCGAATTCAAAGGTCATGGTCAAATTAGATTATGTTTTGGAAATTTATAAGATACATCATTAAATTTAATTTTAAATATACTGTAGTAGAGACCGGGGCTAGCTGGCATATTTTATTTTTTGATGTATAAAACTATTTTTATGTAATGTAAGTGATTATCAAAATAACTAATTTTGTTGAACTAAATTCCACAGCTTCAGATATTTAGGACATTTTAAATACGTTTTCAAGTTCTTAATATACAAAATGTTAAAGAAATATTTTAATGGAAAATTTTACTTGGAATAAAGTATGTCTTATTTATTATACAACTTGTTTCAAAAGTTCCTTTCACTGCTTTTATTTGTGAACAACGTTTCCTACGGTCAGGTCTACCCCTAGATAAATGACTCTTAAGAATCCGTTGAGATGATTTACAGCGCCTCTAGCGGCCAAATAAAGAAGTTAAAAAATAATTGAAAAACTAAGGAAGATAAAGCAAAAACCTCAAGTATTGTTGCCAATGTTATGAAAAGCTAACTGGAAAATACCTCATGAAAATATCGTGAATATTTGCGGAGATAAATGTAAAAATATCACTTTTCAGGCCTCAAAAAGTAAAAGTTCGCAAATTTGCAAGTTTTTCAGTGTTATGTAATTTTGTTTTTTAGTGAAATTGAAGAAAAAAGTTAATAAAAAAATGTACATTTGCGATTCTTTGAGTCTTGAAAAAATGCTATTTTTTATACGCTAATATCTCGAATATTCCCGATATTTTCATGAATTTTTAAAAAGTTGGTATAAAACATTGACAACAATACTCTCACTGAGGCTCTTCGCCTGCTCTATCTCCACAAATAAAAGCCCTGAAAGATACTTTTGAAACACCCCGTATATAATAGGCTGAAAAGCTTATTTTAAGAAAAACAACTTAGTTTTAAGAATATGTGCATAAAATAAATTAAGGTTCATGGCAATTTTATTACACCTCGTAGACCTTGAGATTAGGATTAGAAAACACCCTCCATATATTTCAACATCTTATTCTTTCGAATTACGTCAGCTTTCAATCATTGATTTGGTGCTTCCTCAGACAAAAACGGGAGAAGCAAAATAGATTGTTCGCAAACCGTATCAGGAACAATGAATCATCCTCCTGACTTATAGCACCTACCGACCTCCCTCTCACTTCGAAAATAGAATGACAACTAAAGATGACATCTAGTAATGAATTGTGCTTTCCCAAAGTAAAGATAATTCTATTAATGGGTTTTCCTTGCTAAGAAATGGTTTATGACGGAAAAACACGTAATATCCTAAGATGTAGGTATTTATAAGTAGTTTTTTTGTTAGCTGAGTGCACACAGAGTGACACCTACCTAAACCTTGATTAGCTTTTCTCTTTTAACTACCAACTTCTTCCTATAGTATAGGAAACTATCGACTCTAGAAAATACTTTTCAGAAAGTTTTTTATTTACAGAAATGTATTTAAACTTATCGTTGGATTAATTAGGAATGGGCAAGTGAGTAGCCATGAGTCATAAAAAGAAAACTTTAATGAGATTTTTCATTTTTCTACAAATAGATTATAAAAATTGAAATTGATCTTTTCTTTACTTCAATATTTTTTTCAAATTTTCACCCTTCTTAACTGTTTGTGTTTACCTTCACCTTACCGTTAGAAAGTGAAATAGGTAACCCAATAAACATTTGTCGCAATAAAGACGTAATAAAAGTTAAATAACAAAAACTGAATTATAAACTAGCAACACCAACAAAGTCTTTAAATTAATTAAAAAAATAAAATAAGAATTTGTTGAATCATATATAACTTAAAATTTAAGTAAAACAGCGTAAAAATGACCCCATTCTAAATTTTTAGATTTTAATTACAACTACCTAAAATTTATTCTATTCCTTTATTACAAGTGTCTCTTGGCTAAAGTGAATGGAACAAGTATCAATAAAATAAGTACCCTTTTGCAAAAATTTGTAAATTATCTCACACATATGTTTGTAAAATACTAAGCACCCTTTTGAAATTTTACTTAATTGTTCTTTTATATACTTCAAAAGTAATATGTCAGTCTTTTCTCACCTAAGTTTTAATTTTAATACATAAGTAACTACTGACGCCCGTATTCACCACTAACCTAGAAACAAAACTTCTAATTGGAAGTTGAAAAAAGGGGAACAAGTTTTAAGCCAATTAGAGTTGTCGAAAGAGCTTGATTCCAGATTAATCTTAGGTCCAAAATGTTTCTATTATCTTTTCATTTTTAATTTTTATCCAAAACGTTAATCCTCCTTACAAGAATTCATTAACATTTCCTCACACCACTTTTACACAGAAATAACCAAACTGAAGGAACATTTTCATTGTGATCATTAAAGCTCCACAAACCAAGCGGAAAAAGAGAACTCAATCGTAGTAAAAGAATGTCCTTTTATAAATGAATGACTTGCTTTCCCATGAATGAACTCTACGCAACAATCCATCATTTCATTCATTAATACATAACGTAGATAGGATTTCAATCTAAATTAGCTACTACTCATTCAGTTTTGGATTAAGCGCATCCACTAACAGGAATTAATGGATAGCGAATTAAACCTTGCCCTAAGTAATTCATTTTCACACAGTTGGGGGCGAGGATTAGCGTGAGAGCCTGATGCTTCCTTAAAGAGGTCTATGGGGTCACCCTTGTTGGTTTAAAGTCACTGAGTTTCACACTAAATACGAAGCGAAATCTTTTCCAATGAGCCGTGATTAATGCTTTCAGCTTAGTAGCGAAAATAGACGGGTTGAGATTTTGATGGGGGTTTTATTAGGGGGATATAAAAGTATTTTAGGAAACGTCAAATACCTTATATAAGCTGAGAGGTTTTGGAAATATTTTCAGTGCTGAAGTGGGGAGGTTGACTTACATGGGGATCTGACAATCTAGCTAAAGTACTTACTTTTTTTTGGTGAGTGAGTGTTAAGTATCAAAATAGATCAGAAGGTTAAGGAATCTTGTCTGCAATGGGAATTATAAACACATCGTTTAGCAGAAATGGGTTTATGACTTACTATGGTCCCCAGAAAAAGTCGAACAGATGGTCCAAAACGATATTAGGTCATCCCGAAAGTTTTGTCGCTTCAAGGGCAGTCTGTATTCAATGTATTTTTTGGTACTTTTCCATTACGGTAAACCCGTAAAGTACTTCTACTTGTATCTATAAGCCAATTTGGCGAAATTTGGATCTTTTTTGTTGGCTCACTTTTTAATTTTCCTAGTTTCTACGATTAATAATATTTTGTTTACTTCAAATTGAAAACTTTCAAAATTAAAATTAAAAGGAATTTAACTTTAATTTTAAGCATATTAAGATTGTACTGAAGATCTTATTTATTTCATAAACTGAAACTCATTTAAATGTGCGCTACTGCGCATGCATATTTTGCCTCCTCTTTACTCTTTCCTCCATGATCAGTCCCCGAAATTCTTGGAGGAAAGAGTAAAGATTTCAGAAAACTTGACAACATATTCGGTACAAAATCTTACAGTGCTAGTTCCCAACTTAAGGTTAATTCAATGTGCATGAAGAATTTTACCTGAATAATCCTTAGAAATGTGTTTATATCCAATTTTTTATGTAGTAAAAATTTTAATTTACTTTGTGTTGACTTTTTAAAAGTAGAAACCATTAGATATAAACATAAATTTAAGGAATTTTCAGGAGAAATGCATGCAAATTGAATTAAATTAAAGTTGGGAACTAACACAGTTAGATTTTGTACCGAATCTGTTAATTGTTGTATTTTCTGAAATTTATGTGACATTTTTTTGCATTTTTTAAGTTATATGAACACCCTCAAGCGAGTTTATGATTTTTTCATGAGTGAATCGCTCACGCTGTGTAATTTTAGGGATAGTTTAGGGTCTGCCTAAATTTCGAATATCTTTATTTTTTTTAAACATTATTAAATTTTATTTTTAACTTAAAATTTAGTAGTAATATACTAAATATACTTGAATTATAGGAGTTAAAAGGCTTTTAGAATTTTTCAAAAAAAAATTGTAATTTTTTTTAACTTTATTTAAATTTTGAAAAAACTTTTTGAAAATGATGGTCATGAATCACATTAAATCAAAGACAAAAAATAAAAAAAAATGGGTATGATTACAGGTTTTTAAGTTTAGTATAGTTCTAGAGTTATAAGCTGTTTTAAAATGCAGGAAAAGCAACTTTACAAAATTTATTTGAACATCTAAAAGTTATATCAAACGAAACAAGAGTGATAGAAGAATGGAACCTGAAACATTATAACTACGAGGGTTGTTTTTTAATTAACTTCCGTTTTTCTCCTGAAAAAAAAGTAGTAGGAATTTCGAAACAATTTTGGTGCTGGTAGTTAGATACATCCTTCAGGCTCAATTTGCCACCTTACTGAATAAAATCGGACATTTTTTCTATTTTTTATCGATTTTACAAGCGCGCTCCTCGAACTATTTTCCCGCCAACCCATAGAGAATTTGGCTTTTTTCTCCTTTCGCTCCGTCCGCGATCACCTGCCCACCCATTGTTTAATGTTAATGCCTGTTCGCAGACGGAGCGAAGGGAGAAAAAAAGCCGAATTCTCTATGGGTTGGCGGGAAAATAGTTCGAGGAGCGCGCTTGTAAAATCGATAAAAAATAGAAAAAATGTTCGATTTTATTCAGTAAGGTGGCAAATTGAACCTGAAGGATGTATCTAACTACCAGCACCAAAATTGTTTCGAAATTCTTACTACTTTTTTTTTCAGGAGAAAAACGGAAGTTAATTAAAAAACAACCCTCGTATATTAGTTTCTCATAAAAAATCATGAACAATATTTGAGAGTTTAATTTTTGTTTTTTTAGTTGTTTTGTAAAAAAGTCATCCATTTCTTCAAACTTTAAGTGCGATGCGGGAGCTGTAGATATTATCCAATCGAAAAAATATTTTACACTGTCCTTAATGAACCCAAGTGGCACCCTTTCCGCGCTATTAGAACAGAAATAAAAAAAATAAAGTGTGTTTTCGGGCAACCCAGTCTCGGCTTATTAGCTCAAAGGTGCCTAAATAACAAGTTTATGATATGAAGAGTTAACAACTAGTGGAAAAACATTTTAAGCTTGGATATCCTTAGAGTTTTACAATGTATCGATTATCCTTTTATCTTCTAAAAATATCAACGGTTACATGTTGTTAAGAAATGTTATGTATCCTCCCCGAGATGGCGTTGCTATCAAAAACCCCCTGTATATATAATCTCATGTGTAAATAAAATCATTGGTCATAATCTACCACTGAACTATATCGGTTGCATTTGTTTCATGGTGCCTCGAGCCGGGAAGAATTTATGGCTCTGGGAGGCTTATCGCTGAACTTTCGCGGTAAAATATAATGGATCGGCTCCCATACGGACTATAAACAAACGGTACTTGCTTTTTGGCAATTTTGGATTTCCTATTGAGTTTCATCTTTCATCTGATTTTGAGGTAAGGGTTTTAAAGTGGATACAACTGTTTAAAATGGATGCAGTTGCTAAAATTACTGCTAAAAGAAGTACACTAAGAAGTGGTGTTACTAAACTTACCCAAAGGATTCAAACAATGGACTCAGATGAAACTATTGAAACTGTAAGGGAATTGTTGGAACTTTTAGAGACAAAAGAAAACAGTTTAAAAGGGTTAAATGATGAAATGGAAAAATTAGTAACCGATCCTAACAAATTTAATCAGGAAATAACTGTGTCTGAGGAATATGAAGAAAAAATTATTTCGGCCAAATCTAAACTTAAATATAGGATAAAGGAATTAGAAAGGCAAAATTCAAATCTAAGTGTTAATACATCTAATGTTTCTAATGAAAGCACTGTTTCGGCTCTTAAACTACCGAAATTAGAAATACCTCGCTTTTCTGGTGATTCCAATTTCTTAGAATTTTTAAACTGTTTCAATAGTGCAATTGGGTTTAATGACTCCTTATCTAAAATTGAAAAGTTTCAGTACCTGAAATCTCTTTTATCTCCCCCTGCTTTTAATGTGGTTGCTGGGTTTGAATTAAATGAGCAAAACTATGATTCCTGCATAGAACTCCTTAAACAAAGATATGGTAGGACTGATTTCGTAATTAATAACTACATGTCTAAATTATTGAATTTGGATCCTGTAAGGAATTCGTCAAATGTTAAGGGTTTAAGGAAGTTGTACGACGATATCGAAGTTAATATAAGAAATTTGCGCTCTTTAAATGTAACAGAAGGATCTTATGGCCATTTGTTAAATCCTCTGCTGTTAAAATTATTGCCCCATGATCTGGTACTGGAATTCCATCGAAAAAGAAATAAAGACACAAATTGTGAGGTAACAGAAATAATGGATTTTATTAGAAATGAGGTAGAGTCAAGGGAAATTTGCGAAATCGTATCTAGTTCCCCTAAACGTCCCTCATTTCCTAGCCATCAAAATAGTCAACAAACTAATTATGTTAGGTCAAAAAATATACCAACAGCTTCAGCGTTGTTAACTAATACTCAGGTTAAAAATACTTGTATATTTTGTGATTCTGTTAATTCGCACCTGTCAACTAATTGCAAAAAATTCAATATTGAGGAAAAAATAAATAAATTGATGATGGAGAAAAGGTGTTGGGTTTGTTTCAAAAGAAACCATATAAGTAAATACTGTAGGTCAGGTGTTTCTTGTAAAGTTTGTTTTTCTAGATATCATCATGAATCAGTTTGTAGGAAAAATTCTAAACCTGAAAGAACTGAGCCTAGGAGTAATGAAAAACAAACCGAAACTGGAAATAATTCGGACAGGTCAAAATTGATCTCAAAAATAAATGTGGAAAGTGTAAAGGTTAATTCTGAAAATAGAGCTTTTTTGCAGACTTGTTCTGTGATTGCTTTTTCGGGGCAAAAATCTAAATTAAGGCAAGCAATCTTGGACAATGCTAGTCACAAAAGCTTTATTAGTGCCTCATTGGCAAAGGAATTGGGGTTGAAGCCTGTACGTTATGAGGAATTGGCTATTTATTCATTCGGAACAAAAACGGCAAACAAGCAAAATTATCCCGTAGTTGCATTGGGGTTAAGAAATAGAGTGGATAGCTCAAAGTCCATTCAAATTGAAGCTTTAGTAACTGAATTCATTACGGATCTATCGTTAAATATTCCAGATGCTTCCTTTTTGGATGGGTTGAAGGCCAAAGGGTATCAGCTAGCTGACTCATTCGAGAACACTTCCACTGACTTACTCATTGGCAGCGATGTGTTCTGGGAGATTGTTTATAATAACGAGAAGGTTAGGGTGAATGAAAACATATGGCTCATAGATTCTCTCTTCGGGTGGTTGTTAGCTGGGTCGGATAAGTTGATTCAAAATTCGGGACATGGAAATGTATGTTTAACATTGCAATCTTCTTCTCTGTTATTCGATCTTAAACAGTTCTGGGAAATAGAGGAGTTTCCTAGCGATGAAAAGGGTGTATCTGAAAAAGATATGGAGTTAATTGGAAAGTTTGAAAATTCTCTGCGATTCAATGGGGAAAGATATGAGTGTAAACTATTGTGGAAGGATAATTTGGAGGGACCCCCTGTAGAGTTACAATCTAATTATGAGGTCGCGAAAAGGCGTTTTGATTCCTTGAGTTATAAATTAAATAAGGATCCTGAAGTACTTGGGCAATATAGGGAAATTGTTTCGGAACAGTTAAAATGTAACATAGTTGAGGAATGTAAGGAAGAGGACATTGATTCAGGATATTACATGCCTCATCGAGCTGTAATACGGGAGGATAAGGAAACAACTCGCGTTCGCATTGTGTATGATTGTAGCAGTAAGGGGAATGGAAATAAGATTTCTTTAAATGATTCTCTTGAATCGGGAGTTAATCTTTATCCAAATTTATTGGATATAATTCTTAAATTTCGGGAAAACCCTATCGCATTTTGCGGAGATCTTGAAAAGGCTTTCTTAATGATAGAAATTGCTGAAGAGGATAGAAAGTATCTAAAATTTTTGTGGTTTTCGGATGATGGGTTGATGAAAACACTTCAGTTAAATCGTCTACCATTCGGACTAACGACGTCTCCCTTTGCGTTGGCGTGTGTTTTAAAATACCACATTGGGAAATATAAGGAAAGATATCCATCTTGTGTGAGAATGTTAGATAAACTATACGTGGATGATTTATATTACGGTGCAAAATCCTCTCAGGAAGCGTATCAGTTAACCTCTGCGGCAATTGAAATATTACGCGCCGCAGGATTTAATTTAAGGAAATTAAAAACTAACTGTGAGGAGCTTAGAAAACTTTGGCTTGAAAATGGATATGAGGATAATACTGATTATGGACAAAGTGCAGGTTTCTTGGGATTGCAGTGGGATCCAAATGAGGATAAAATTAAATTGGATTTGAGGGATTTGAGGAATTCTTTGGAATCTGGAATCACCAAGCGATATGTGCTAAGAATAATTTCTAAAATTTTTGATCCTTGTGGTTTTATTAGTCCTTATGTAATTCGAGCCAAAATTATTATTCAAGAGCTATGGGAAAGAGGTCTGAAATGGGATGAGATATTACCAATAGATATGGAAAAGAAATGGAAGTCCTGGTGCTCTGAACTTTTGGAACTGGACAGTTTATCCATTGATAGAACTTTCTTTGCTATGAATGAAGTGAAGGATGTCTCTCTTCACGTTTTTTCGGACGCTAGCCCTAAGGCATATGGGGCTGTGGCGTACTTCCGATATCTTACCTCCGACGGACAAATAATGGTGAACTTTGTGATGTCTAAGAGCAAGGTTGCTCCCCTCAAAACCTTAACCCTGGCAAGGTTGGAACTGATGGCAGCACTCGTTGGTGCTCGTCTGGGGAAATACCTGCAGAACATTTTCCCCGCAATCACTCAACGTATATACTTTTGGAGTGACTCTCAGATTGTCCTGCATTGGGTGAAAAGCTCATCCAAAGCCTGGAAGCCCTTTGTCGCCAATAGGGTGGCTCAGGTTCAGGCACTCTCCCTTCCTGAGTGCTGGAACCACGTCTGTGGTACGGAAAATCCTGCTGACTTCACAACTCACGGAGAATCCGCTAGAAAGATCATATCTAGCTCTTTGTGGTGGAAGGGCCCTATTTGGTTATCCCTACCTGACCATTTGTGGCCTCCCACTTCTCTCAACTCCACAGAGGACAATTGTGGTGAAGAGGTGTCACAAGAGCTACGAACGGTAGCTCTGAACACCCTTGTCCAAACAGCTTCGGACAGTGACTCTCTTTTGAACTGCATAGATATCCACAACTACAGCAATCTACAAAAACTTCTTCGGGTGACTGCGTGGGTGAAAAGGTTCATCCACAATGTCAGGCCTGGTGTACCGAAATTAACTGGGCCACTTAGTGCTTCAGAACATCAAGAAGCCTTGGTTACGTGGATCAAGGCTGTTCAATTTAGACACTTTGGGAGTGAAGTTAAACAACTTACCTCTCGGGGTGTTGTGGAAAAACAGTCTAGGATATACGGTTTGAATTGTAAATTAGATAAATTAAATATTTTGTGTTTAGAAGGACGTTTACAGCTTTGTAGTGAAGAAGAAACAGCTAAACATCCTTTACTGCTACCTAATAATGATAAATTTGTTGAGTTAATTATCTTTGATGCTCATTTAAAAGTGGGTCATTTGGGTGTAGATTCTACTCTTACACATTTGAGGGAGCAGTACTGGATAGTTAAAGGTAGACAATTTGTGAAAAAGGTATTAAAAAATTGTTTAATTTGTAGAAGGTTTTCAGTAAAGGCTGGTACTCAAATGGTAGCTCCACTACCCCCTGATCGTATTCAGGAACATCCTACTTTTGATGTATCTGGTGTAGATTTTGCGGGACCTTTTTTTGTTAATGATCCTAAAATTAAATGCTATTTACTGATTTTTACATGTGCAGTTACAAGATCAGTTCATTTAGAATTAGTAATTGATATGAGTACAGATCGATTTTTGTTGGGATTTAGAAGATTTATATCACGCCGAGGTCTGTGTTCAGTTTTGTACTCAGACAATGCAAAATCATTTAAAAAGGGTGTTTGGCGCGGAATGGCCAAATATGGCTCTTGCGCCATAAAACCCCACCAACCAACCAACCAACCATTTAAAAAGGCTAATTGTGAATTGAAAAAATGGTGGAATTCAATCAATGTTGATAAGGTAAAAAATATGTTTGCTTTAAAGGGAATTGAATGGAAGTTTATTGCTGAAAAGAGTCCTTGGTGGGGAGGTTTCTGGGAGAGGCAGATACGTACAATTAAAACTAGTTTAAAAAAGATTATTGGCAAATCTTCACTTTCCTTTAAGGAATTGTAAACTGTTTTCCTGGAAATAGAGGCCATGATTAATTCCAGGCCTATAACGTATCTATACAATGAAGCCTCAGATAACCTTCTCCACTCACTCCATCACATTTTCTTGTTGGAAAAAGGTTATTGTATTTACCTGTTTTAAAACATAAAAGAGAAGAGTTAAATGTTAATAGAAACTCTTTGGTTAAAAAATTAAAGTACCAAGAAACTATCTTAAATCATTTTTGGAATAGATGGAAGAAGGAATATCTTCTACAATTGAGATCGGCCAATTTGAGTGCTCCTGTGAATGTACATTCGGATTGGAAGGTAGGTGATATTGTATTAATTAACGACGAGCGTTATCCCAGGAATGTCTGGATGTTGGGAAAAATCCAGGAAGTGTATCCAGGCAGAGATGGTAAGATACGATCTGTTTTGTTAAAAACTTCAAAGGGTAATTTGAAACGATCTGTACAACTGATATATAATCTAGAGTTGAATAAGTGATTCTGTATATGTGTTTTGGTTTTTGTGTTTCTATGTTAATCTTGATTCTGTTGAGTATATATTTAACTTTATGTATGGTAATTTGAATTTGGAATTTAGTGTCATTTAATCTGGAAAGTTATAATTAATATTTGGATTTGTGAACTCATGAGAGTTCAGGTGGGGAGTGTTAAGAAATGTTATGTATCCTCCCCGAGATGGCGTTGCTATCAAAAACCCCCTGTATATATAATCTCATGTGTAAATAAAATCATTAGTCATAATCTACCACTGAACTATATCGGTTGCATTTGTTTCACATGTTGCAAAAAATAATGATATTTATCATAATTAGAAAGACACTTAATCATAACAGGATTTAAATGGACATTTAAAAACAGTTCTTAGGCATTGAAGGAAATAAAATGAACTTTCATCCCTCATTTTTGGAACTAATAGGACGACTGACCATTAAGTTTCTCAAATCTTTTAATGCTTCAGTATTATTTCTATTTTTAAATTGTAATTTGGATTAGAGTGATAAAAATAAAGGTTTAATTTGGTTCTTAGAGGATTTAAGCTACATTTTAATATTAAAAAGATTTACGTTATTCAAAAATTATTTAAATTAATTAATTAATGTAGCATGATGTAGTAAAAAGAGAATAATTTTTAGCGTCTTATACATCATTGTTAAAGGATTGATAAATTTAACAAGTAGGAAGTGGACTATTGAATTAATTGCCATTCATTATCTCTAAATAAAATAAAATGGAATAACTTAAGACTAATTCAATGTAGTAACATGACAAGATGACACAATTTTGGTTTTAAAGGATCTATTTGAGTAATGGTATTTTTTATGGAATTTGGTTTAAAAAATACCATTATACTTAGAGAACAAATATTGCACGCTTTATAACTCGCCCCACGGGTTAACAAGTGATCCAATTTTGTTCAAATTTATGATGGAAATAGTATGAACACTGCTGTAACTCATTCAATAATTTTTTTCAGTTTATTATGTTTTGTTTCGTAAAACGGGCCTTAGGAAAACCTCCTTTTGTAATGCCCTCTCACTACATTAGGGGTTCTAGCTCTTAACGGTGCATCTGCGACCCCCCATTCCTATTCGAAATATGCATGTCTAGGTCCCCTCTACCACCCCTCAAAGTTTGTACACTTTTTTCCTCACACCCTGTAAATATCTCAACACACAGTTTTGAAAAAATCGTGACAGAAAAATGTATTACGTCCAACTGGTTGGCACTGAAAAAGTTTTATTGAAAACTAGAACATGAATGCGAAAATATCCATTGCGCATGCATCCGCCCACCGGGAAATGGAATAAATAAGTTTTTATTGGATATGACGTCACATTTTGCGAAAAATAAAAGTCTTCGTAGAGGTATGGTTCTTTGAAAACTTTTCATGTGGAACACGCGCAAGGAATCTTATTGTGCATAGTTTGTGCGGACTTGTTGATAATAGGGTCGTATAAGGGTGTTTTAAAACATACACGTATTTTGTTAAACTATACACATCTTACTATAATTCTATACAAACTAATTTTTTTTCTTTACTAAAATTAATAGACTTTTCTAAAAAAATCTTGAGAACAAATTTCGAAAACAGTCGATTGTCGTATTTACAAATATTGTGGATTATCCCCTTCAAAAGCATTTATGAAAGATATAAAAATCTTATGTTAATGAGAAAAGCAATTTGTCGTTTTCCTAAAAACATAATTATTTTCGATGCTAGAATTTATAAGTGTCTGTTAACCTATTAGAATAATCGTTTTGGAAGGTCAAACTTAATATATTTTTTATAACAGAAGTACTATTTAGCTCAATATTTTATAGAAATAATAGTTCGATATTTAGAATGGAGAACAGCATTCTAGAAATATAAATCCAGAAATTTTGAGTAAGCGAAAAGGGTTATTAATTATGTAAATTGTGGTTTTCTCAAAAGTGTTAAGAGTCTTTCATGCTAATTAAAATATCAGTAAATGATTTTTTTTGTTTCCCCGAACAAAAAAAATAATTGTTAACCAGTCTAAATGAATAGCGAAATTTTGTCGTATGAAAGCACTGTATTTTAGAAGGTTAACAAGTCCTCTCATATTTGAAAAACATTATATATATTCAATATTTAATTCCCATTTACTTCCTTAACTATTTGTTGTACTTTATGAATTTTATATTTAACCCATCGTAAATTATTTATGTATTCCTTAAATACTACATCAATATGTAATTCAATTAACGGAATTTTTTTTAATATGAACCCCCTCAAGAATAATGGATACGAAATTCTTAATTGAATTAGACTTGAAGACAAAATTTAATTTCTTGACTTTTAGTCCTATTAACTAGACGCTTTTCTTTGTATTGTTTCTATGTAATCAGCAGTAGTATTTTGGATGTATTGGGTTGTCCCATAAGTTCTGTTACTTTTTACGAAGTTTCGTGTTTGAAAATTTTTTATGAAAAACTGGTAATAGGTGGAGATTTCAAACAAAGAGGATTTTAATCTATGTATACTTAGGAACATTATGTGTGATTTTGGTCGTTCTTGTCATATTATTTCTTTTCAAAATGGAGATTTGAAAAAAAGACCGCAAACGACGATTTTCGCGTAATTTTTTTCTTTTGTTTAAAAAACTAGGAAGAACGCATAATTCATGGCTAAAAAAATTTTTACTGTATGTTTGAAATGTTTATATTAAGATGTCATAGTTTCAAGATAATTCGATAAGTTTAACTTAGGAAATTTCGGTCTCAAACATAACATCAATTGCAAAAAACTTTCCTCAATAATGTTAGTCTTTTCAAAGAAATTCTCACAAAAAATCATCAAAAACAATAAAAAAGCTTACAGATAGACCCCAGTATTCAAAATATGCAGTATATTAAATTATCTCTGTAATTAAGTTAAGAAAGTAGTGCGCACTATTCAAGCGCGCAACATTTTAGCTTATCCGAATTACACTCGCTGAACTTATACGCTATGCGAACAAAGCAATTATTTGTTTCATACGAAAACACTACAATAAAAACAACTCGTCGGAATTTAGAAATAAATCTATTCAACTATAATATGAAAAGATGCTTTCAATCAGTGTAAAAAAGCATTATGGTTCAAAAAACATCTGCCTTTTATTTGCTTCATACCAGCTGCTTAGAAAAACAATGGGCGTGCTTTAAAAAACACGTGAAATTAGCAATATATGAAGTTTTAAAGCCAAAATTTCCTACCTTAAACTTATCGAATCATCTTGAAATTATGACACCTTAATCGAAACATTTCAAATATACAGTAAAACTTTTTTTAGCCATGAATTATGCGTTCTTCCTAGTTTTTTAAACAAAAGAAAAAAAATTACGCAAAAATCGTCGTTTGCGGTCTTTTTTTCAAACCGCCATTTTTAAAAGAAATAATATCACGAGAACTACCAAAGTCACACGTTTTGTTTATAAATATACATAGATCAAAATCCCTTTTGTTTGAAATCTCCACCTATTACCAGTTTTTCATGAAAAAATTTCAAACACGAAATTTCGTAAAAAGTAACAGAACTTATGGGACAACCCAATATTTAAAATACATTTAGAATTCAATATGCAATTGATCGTAAATATATTTCATCATATTTTTTACTTACTTTACTGGCACAAAAAGGTAGATTATAAAAAATATTCAATCATAGCAGGCGAAAAACAAAACAAAATGATTAATAGGAAGGAAATAAATCCCAGTTCTATACCATTGCCTTTTAATAAAGAGCAAGATCCTAATAAATGTACGAAAAAGAAGAGGGCTAGCATTTAAAATCAAATATCTTTAAAAAAATTTCCCTTCCCAAGCAACAAAGAAATAAACGAATTGAAAATAATACAAGCAAGCAAATTAATACGGCTTGTGTGTGATCCAAATCAAATAAGTTCCTTGTCTATTAAATAAACCCCTTAGAGTTTTCCCCATAACAAATAAAGGATGATTGTAGTGATTATACCCATCCTGATCTTAATAACTAAATAAAGAAAAATTTTCTTCATTCCTTTGATTATACTTCCCCCCTAAAGGATCTCCGAAATTAAATCCATTTCTCTAGCAAAGGATTTTTGCCGCAACTATTAACCTACATGAATTGAGAAAGGTCTGCTGACTGGATGCTCTATTCCTAACATCTAATTTAATCTGTTTTGGTTTAGCACAAAAGAGCGGAAATTAAATGAAATATCCTTTTCGTTTCATTGTTCTTAAGGGTTGGAAGCTATTGTTTGTGGTGTGGTGTAACCGCTATTGAAAGGATTTTTATTCTTGATTCAGCGGGAAAAAGATGCATAAAAATGAAGAGCAGCTAAGTGAGCTTAAAATGAAGGTTCGTTTTGTGGTTATTGAAGTTACAAAGAATGAAATCTGGAATAATGTGAGGCGGTGGATTAGAAGAAGAAGAAGAAGATGAAGAAATTTTATTTTGGCTCAGGTCGAAACCCGCTGCAAAAACTACATACATGTAAGATACAAAATCACAAATTGAAATTTACGAATTGTAAATACATTTAATATAAAGTAATACATTTAAATTTAAAATAAATATATCATAAATATATGCACACATACATATATACCCACACAAAAAAAATCAAAGAAATTCAAAGGGGGAACATACCAACATATACAAATACATATATACACATAAACACATATATATACATCCATAATCTACTTATGCTTCCAAAGAAAAACTCTCCAGCAGGAACTGGTTCATTTTCTGTGCTGCTTTAATGAAGTGTGCTATTAATTTATATTTACCATGAGTGTATGTTAGAAAATTGTAAAAATTATTGTGGAGATTAACCAAGGATGAAAGATATTTGGAACGATAAAAATTATATACAGGGCATTCAAAAAATACGTGTTCCCAAGTTTCATATTTCTCAAGATTGCAGTACTTACAAATCAGGTCTGGATGAATTTTAAAGATTTTACCTTCAAAAAAAATCGATTCTTGATATAATCTTAGTTGGAATAAAATTTTCTTAAATGAGTAATCCACTATTGAAACAATATAATCTTCAATGAAAGGATTAAATTTTATATGTTTATAGTGAGGGTTATGTAAACTGTTATTCATACTAATCATATCCATCTGGGCATATTGGTTAACATAGCTTAAGAGAATTTTTGGTAAATATTTCACAGCAACTTCTGGATCTTGTGAAAGCCAAACAAAAGAATAACCCGAGTTATCAATTATGGATTTGATATTTAATGCCCAATTAAATTTTAGTGGAACTGATTGGTTGTAATAATATTGTAAGTATGCAATTTTAGTAAGCCTATGCTCAGGCATTTTGAGGATTCGGATCCAAAATTTAATTAGCAGTTTAATTATTGTTATTGAGAGGTTAGGTTGACCAAGTTCTAATCTTAAGATGTAACCCGGAGTATATCTTGATAAATTAAATAATTTTCGAATAAACAGATTCTGAATATGTTCTAATTGATCGATGAAGGAGATTGCCCAGACAGGTGAACCGTAACTTAGAACAGATAACACAAGTGAGTTAAACAGTTTAAACCAGGCCCCCGGAGAGTTTATTCTTGCACTAGAAAGAATTGGCCACATGGCATGCAAAGCAGAAATTGATTTAATACAGAAATGCGTTTTTGTTGTAGAGAAGGAACCCGTAGAGGAGAAAGGTACACCGAGATAGATATAATTGCTAACTATTTCAAGTCTACAGTTTTGAAGATAGAAATTATCATGTTTAGACAACCTACCCCCCTTCCGGAAAACCATAGCTTTTGTTTTGGCAATATTGACTGTAAGCTTGAAGTCTGCGCAAAATTTTTCCAGAACTCTAAGTTTTTTATTTAAATTTATTGGAGAATCTGCTAAGATGATTGCATCATCGGCATATAATAAAATATTAACAGGTGATCCATTGTTTAACTCAATATCTGAGATGCCAGAATTATTTAGCCGAACAATAAGTTCATTCAGAAAGAGACAAAATAATGTAGGACTCAACACCTCCCCCTGCAAAACACCGGAATTAATCTTAAATGGGTCCGTCAGTCCAGAAGATGAACGAATTTTAGCGCATGCCGAACTATAAATATTAACTAGGATTTGAATAAATTTAGGGCTGATGTTAATTTTTTGCAATTCTGACCAAAGTAACAAATGATTTACATTATCGAACGCACCCTTAAAATCAACAAAAACTGAATATAGTTTTCCACGTTTTTTCTTCAATTTAGAGTTTATTAAGCTATTCAATACAAAAATCTGGTCCAAACAACAGTAGTGCCTTCTGAATCCAGCTTGTTCCTCCAGTAATAAGTTTTGCGCATTTAACCAATCTATGAGTCTAGAATTTAAGATAGAGGTAAAGATTTTAGTGATAATCGGGATTAGAGATATAGGCCTATAGTTTGCAGGATTAGAGGCATCCCCCTTTTTGTAAATTGGGTTTATGGTTATTAATATCCATTGGGGAGGTATCGTACCACTGGAAAAGACCTTGTTAAAAACTTTACAAATAGTAGTTAATGAATTATTACCGAGGTATTTAAAAAACTCAGGTTTCAGTAGATCACCGCCCGGTGCCTTGCCACACTTAAGTTTATTTATAGCGCAATGTAATTCCTTCACAGTTATGTCAGGATCCAAAATCGGATCAAAAGATGAGAAATGAGGCGGTGGATTAGGCAATTCTGAAGCGCTATTTATTGTTCTTAGTATTTCACGTTCTCAAAGTACTGTGACATTTTTCTGTAAAATGTCATCATTGACGTATGACCTAATCTGGTGTGACACAACATGTACCTCTCTCTAAATTAAGTTGTTTTTGAAAAATTCAGTATGATTCAGAATCAATATGCGAGTAGTTTTTCTCCATCACCCTCGGTTTTTTTTAAACACGAATTTTACTGTTTATTAATTTATTAAATGTTATACAGGGTGTTTCAAAAGTCCGTTTCTCGGCTTTTATTAAGTAAGGTCTACACCTAGGGAAGTGACCCTGAAGAATCCATTGAGATGACTTACAGCGCCCCTAGCGGTGAAATAAAAAAGTTAAAAAAAATTAATTCAAAAACTATAGGAGATAGAGCAAAAACCTTAAAAGAGTATTGTTGCCAACGTTATGAAGAACTCTCAGAAAAAAGTTTCATGAAAATAACTTGAATTTTCTCGGAGATATTAGTATGTGAAAATAGCACCTCTTCAGACCTGAAAAAAAGAAAAAGTTCGCAAATTTGCAAGTTTTGATTAAATTTTGCATTTATTCAACTAAAAAAACACAAAACTACACACAATAACACTGAAAAAAAGCAAATTTGCGAACTTTTCTTCTTCGAGGTCGGAAAAAGTGCTTTTTTCACATGCTATCTCCTACTCCCGTGATCCTAGGACACGTTGGTTCCAAATAAAGGCCGCGAAACGGACTTTTAAGACACCCTGTATGCACCTAGTGTGTATGTTAGCATGCATGCATAGTACTATTCTATTTACTTAAAATGTGGATTTTGTTAAATTCCTTCGGTGTAATCTTCCATCTGGATAATGCCGCTTGAGTGTCCCGCAATAATCAGCAAGCATTCAAGCACTCCATTGACCCAGGTGTCTCTTTTCCATAGCAGAAATATGCTGGTTGCTGGTGAAAGCGTTCCCCGTTTTCGTAACTGACCTCGCCGAAATTCTCAGGGAAGAAATCGAGGTGGGAGTCCAAAAATATTTTTTTAGGGACATATTACACCCCTTATCTTTGTAAGACTGCAATAGTTCACTTACGATCTGTTGATAGATAGTTAGGGGCTTATGATTTCCTAAAAAAATATCTATAACACTTTTCAAAGACATCCATGCGGATTTTTAACTTTTTATATTGAACTAAAGACCAACAAAAACAGCTTCCTTCATAAAAAGAAAAAGTTCATAGCTTGTTTTAACTAGTGGAGTTAAACATTGTCGTTGTTTTCCTACTGTAAGTTCTCCACATATGTAACATAAATTATCATCAGGATGGTAAACGCAATTTCTTGGCATATTTTACGAATGAACTAAACACATGTGAGAAACTCCATCTCTCAAGCGTCGCCTCCAACCGTGGACCGGTTTCGCCCTTGTTAGGGCTTATCAGCACGGTATAGGAAGGCAACGCAAGAGAGCGGAGGGAGAGCTTTTACTCTAGCCGACTATAACGGAAAAAGTGGTGACCATTGATCAGTCCGCCACTATCTGCCGGAATGAACTGATTTAATGAACTGATTCCATAGAACAGATTTAATTCCCGAAAGGACAGGTATGAAAACCTGTACAGGTATGAAACAGGTACAAAATGCAATCCTACTAGGTCATTACAATGTGAATGCCTCTTCAATACTATCACTTTTCTAAAGAGACACCGATGAAGAAGCAGCAGACAGCTTATGCACAATAGTGCCGTGCCCATTTTGACCCCTAACACTATAGTCTGTGTAATTAAAATAGGCGGTTGGACGTCATCAGTTGAAGTTCGTCGCCTAGGTAACGAAGGAGAAAACGTAAGCGATTCTGCTTTATTTTTGCACATCAGTTACGGCAGGGCGTCAAATTAAATTGAAACTTTGAATCTTAATAGTTTATTGGGTTTTTCTGTATAATATAGTATATCCAGGTTGTAACTGTAACTGTGTCTCATCTATTCTTCATGTTTATCATTCATCTTTTGTTTACTAACTGCGCGCAATGTGATTGTCCTAGTTCTGTAGCTGTCTTGTAATAAATATGATTGTCTGGAACTTTGGCCACCTGTACTTTATCTAGAAAGGTCACAACATAGTTATAAAACTAATTCGAATTTTTTAAAAACGAAACGACAATCTTTTTGAAAAAAATAATTGTATATATATTTAAAATTTTGTACTTCTACCATTATTAGTTTTTCTTTTATAACGAAAAAAAGTGTTCCGATTATTTCATTGGCTGCTGCGACGCGAGTTAAATTCAATGACAATCTCGGGCAGTTGTGGGCTTGGCGTGATGTGGTAAAAAATAAGACTGGTGGAAACCATGGCAACGCACAGGGGAAGGGGTAGGAGACTGGGGAAATCACGTGACTTTTCAACGGCCGATTCTAATTACACAGACTATAAATAACACTAAATATATCAACAACTGAAGGGTTTCAGATGGCTGGTGTTTATCGGTCCCTTTCTGCTTCATCACACCCACCCAGTGTCGGCGACAGTTTTGATCCAGCACGTGGGGCGTTGGTGGGAAAAACATCCCTTTTAAGAGAGGGAAAATGGGCCTGTTTATAAACACAAGAAATTAGGCCTTTATAAAATGGAAGTGTCTTTGTGTTATTAAATAAATATAATATATTAAAATAAAAACACCAAGAAAACAATTTAAAATAGTATGAAAACGGAGTGCTTCACCACTACCTCTGGTTCGAGGAATATGTGAGAAATCTCCAGCTCTCAAGCGTCGCCTCCAACCGTGACGCTTGAGAGCTGGAGTTTTCTCACATATTCCTCGAACCAGAGGTAGTGGTGAAGCACTCCGTTTTCATACCTGTCCTTTCGGGAATTAAATCTGGTCTATGGAATGCGTAGTTCATTCCGGCAGATAGTGGAGGACTAATCAATGGTCACCACTTTTTCCGTTATAGTCGGCTAGACTAAAAGCTCTTCCTCCGCTCTCTTGCGTTACCTTCCTATACCGTGCTGATGAGCCCTAACAAGGGCGAAACCGGTCCACGGTTGGAGGCGACGCTTGAGAGCTGGAGTTTTCTCAAATTTAAAATAGTGTTGTTAATACAGTTTTTTATCCCTAAATGTATCCATATTTACACCAAAAGCAGTAATTAAAAAAGCTAAATTGTGAAAAATCTGAGAGTGATGAAATATTCTTATCGCAGATTCGGAATCAGCGTGAAAAGTTACCCTAGAAGCACTATACCATGTTCTTGTGCCAAAAACCTTGTGTTTATCAATGTAATCAGCATAAAGACTCTGGTTAATGAAAAATAAAAGAAGGGGGTGAAAAGGGTAGAAGAAACGTATAGAGTTACGAGTGATGTTAATACCAAATACTTAATTTAATAAGTTTTAACATTATGTTCTCTGGTTTACTTGAATATAATTTACTAATATTTAAAAAGAAACTCGGCAAGTTTGCCATACCACGACCTACACAAAAACTACGTAGCATTGTCAGTTTAGTATTAGCCACTTATAAAACGATCAAAAATAAAAAAGAAAAACCATTTTAGACAATTACAGTGTTAATTACACAGATCATTAAAATCAATTTCAAATACGAACCATAAAGACAGCGTTAAATTTTATTAATAACATAAATGAAGGCATACTGTGCCACTGAAACACTTAAAATGACTGTTATTTTCTCTTTTTAAAAAGTTAAGGACGAAAAAAGTGTACTTTTGTGAATAAGTTTTAAAAGCATTGTCGTTTATTTGACATGTACATTCTTTTGATTTGTTGATATTTTTAATTTTTCTTTGTTAAATCTTAAGTGATTGGCAAAATACTTTATCATTATGCTTGTCATGTTTAAAGTGTTCTTCTGTCGAATTTATTCATTGAAAGTAAAAAAAAGACAGGATAAAAACTAAAAATGTAGATAAAATGTGTATTAAATACACAGTGACCAATTTAGTATAGTTTTCAATGATTTATTTGCTTTAAGCTTTTTATAAGTTGGCAGTTCTCTGATCTAAATACTTTGTAATCAGAATTAAAAAGCTGTCGTAGCAGATAGTACTTTACTAATGAGATTTTTCACCCTTTTGCTTTAAATGGAAGATCGTTTAGTTGATTAAAGGGAATGTAATGGAGAGTTAAAATTGATGTTTTTAAAGCAGTGTTAGCATAAAAACAACGAATAACAATTCCTTGTCTTTTTATAAGTTTGACATTGTCAAACATAGTCATTTTCATTGTCGTTCTTGCGCCATAAAACAATAATTAAACCAAACCAAAACCATTTTCATAGTCAATCTTGAAGGGAACTATGACGTAAGATAAGTATTCTTAAGCTATTTAATTTGAATATAAGTATATATTATTTACAATTTAAGAGCGTTTTAAACGGAAAATTTTGAACGAACAAAGACTTAGATTGAAATATCCGATTTGTATAATTGTAGTTATAATTTGATGTGTAAAAATTAGGGTGCCGAATTATATTTCACAAAGAAAACAATACCATATAACTAAACAATTGCAAAACAAAATATGCTTCACAGATCTGGTTTCCGGGTATTTTATCTAATAAATATAAATACCATGATTTTATCAAATTTTAATGAATTTGAATTTGTATAATTATTAAAGGATTTCTTCATGAGTTGGTTTAGAACCAATTAAACTAATTTTCTCTGCCAATTCTAAAAACAAACCTTATAGATATCAGATTAAATTAATTATCCAGTTAATCTAGATAATTGGTTTCAATACGTTTTGGAACTTTCCTTCAGGTTTTAATGCAGATTACCCGTATCGCTTCTTTGAGTACGTAGTTCGGAAACATATTAAGTTGAACCGTCACTACATTTTGTTTGCAAACAATGAGTAAATACTAATCCACTGTTAGGCGAGAAAATCCAATTAGTTTAACTAAACAAACATTTCAGTTTTCCCCAAACTAACCAGGACACTAATGATTATAATTTTTACTATAACTTAAGCGAGCTATTGCTCGCTTAATTGATTCGACGAATATTAAACAAATATTTCATGTCTTTTAAGTATTTAAGACATGTGCAATATTTCATAAAATTATTAGATATGTTTTAAGCAGAATAGTTGATGCTAGAGTATGCGAGTCAAAAGTATTTTTTCTTTCAGATATTTGATGCAATTGAAAAGTTTTTGTACAAACCAATTTTATATAAATGTCACTCCTGATCTGAATTTTTCTACACACTACCAGTAAATTATGCAAATTGAGTTGTTTTTTATAACAGGGAATTCAAAGGAAAATATTCTGTTTAACCCTTAAATGGAGATGTCAATGTTCTATGTCTGTCAAAATATAGTTGTGAGAGAATAATAAAGATTAGATTTTAAAGAACACAACGTTTTTAAAAAAGGAATTGATATTGTCAATTCTGATTTCTTTCTAAACCGATAATTAAGAATAGTCAAGCCTTTAAAAAGTGTCAAAATATTAGTTATTCGACTGACAGAAGAAAAAAATAATCTTCTTGGGTTAAAAAAGTGAATAACTTCCAAATATATATTTGTATAATCTTCAATGCACATTAAATTTATAAACGTGAAATAGAAAACAGAGAAACTTTTGGCATATGCTTAAAATTTAGATGTAATACATTAAGGTATTTGACAGCTTTCAATGCTTGTTGTAAAACAACAACAAAATAAAGATAGTAGAATTGAAAAAAAACATTTTTGTCATGTTTTGTGTATGGGCTATAAGTCTTTGCCCCTTATCCTCCCACTTTGCCCTTATTCTTTTATTCCATTTTTTTATTTTTGTACCCTTATTCAATGCTTTCGAAATTAACTAAAAAAGGGACTGAATGACCAATGATAAAAATTTTGCATGCACTGAACGTTTAGAACGGAAAACGGTTTGTGGGGTCTGAGAGACCCCGCGCGCGTTCCCGTGTAACAGAAAGTAGCGCGCGTCCTCCCGGGTTAAACTGATAAAATAAACATTCATTCAGAAAGTTTCATGCGTAGTTAAAAAATAATTTTACTTTTTAAAATAAATTAGTATTTTATAGAAAATAAACTATATTAAAAGTGAAACCTACACTTCCTAGAATCTGATTATATGAACAAAAAAGTAATAAAACGAACTGATAAATTTTCGCTTTCGTAAGAGATGAAAATTTAGGTAATTGAAAAACAGTTCCAGTGAAAAAAGTATATATTTAAAATTTCTAAGGTGTTATTATTCTTACAAATCCAAAAATCCTAAATTCAAAAAGAATCCACCAAATCCAATGAATCCATCCATCCAAATAATAAAGATTCATACAAAAGGGGAAAACGAATATTTTTACTACTTCCATAAAAACATTTGAAAGTCCAAAAAATAGCTAACGAATCAAATATGAAAAACACAAAAGAATGTGGGTTTAGAAAAATATGGTACTGTTCTTCAGAGGATGTCCATTCACTTGCATTAATTAGGTGCAAATAAAAATCTTTGTTTGAATATTTTATGCAACAAAGATTTCGTTAATGATTAAATTCATTAATCTTTTAGTGACCAACACAGAACCTTTAAAAATAGGTGGGTTACAGTGCAGATTGCGAAAGAATTTAAGTCTACAAATGATCAAAAACACATTAATATTTAAGTAATTTTTTCTTAATAAAAAAGATTTGATTACTTTCAGTAAAAAATTGATTATTAAAACTTATTGATTTAAGTTTTTATGATTTTTATACGAATAGATGACAAAAAACCCATTTTCACTTGAGGGAGTTTTAGAAAAAAAGAAATTGCCATATTTTAAAAACCTTGAGCTGTAAAACAAATATATTTATTTAATTTTAAAAATGTCAGCTACCGTAGGCGTCATAAAAAATATTTATTTTTTGAGACAACAAAGCAAATAATGGGAGACTTTCACCCGGAGAAGAAGACGACAACTGCCGTAGGTAAGAGAGCGTTGATTGGTTTGTCGATATGACGCTTTTCCTAATTTGGGATATCCGGTCGCTCTGCAAACGTTCTGATAGGTCCCTGCAATGTTGTTTTCCCTACGACCCCATTGTACAGGGTGTATCTGAAATGATGCAACAAACTTTCAGGGATGATAGTACTCATCAAGACGAACAAGAATCGGTATAGAAAGGGGGGTCCCAGACCAAATCCCAGGGAGTTAAAAATGGAGCGACACCCCAAAAAAATCATTGAAAAATTCAATTTGTAGAAGAACTACTATTGGTAAAAACTTAATTATGGTCTAAAAAATTGTGGTTTAATATGATCTTTAAAATTACCTCAAAAGTCTTCACTTTAAAATTTGTTTTATTATAAAAAAAGTTAAAAAACACAAAAAAATGTGAAAACTCAGCAAAAACCTTATTTTGTATTTCGAAATCATTTCTTTTGATTTGATAATCTGAAATATCATAGTTGAAAACCCTTAAGTCCAAAGTTTCACGTAAATACAATCAATATTAAACGCTTGAGATCCTGTTAAAGTTGTTTTTTGTGTGCGCTAACAGCTGTTCTGGAAACAGCTCTAAAAAACTGCTTGTACACCCTGTATAGACGTTTTCTTCGACACACGCAGAAAACTGCTGAACACCAGTTTCTACCTATTTACTAAGTACAATCTTCATTTAAGAGGGGATTTCCTTTTAAAAGAATCAATTCCAACTTATGAGACTAGAGCTTTAATGAAGTTTCTTGGGGGGGGAGAGATTTGAACCCCTTCAGAGTCACGCATTTCGATTTCGGATTAAATTGCTTTCAAAATGGTTCATTTCTAATGATTATCTTCTTAAAAAACCTAATGTAGAAATACGTAGCTAAGGACAACATAGTTCGTAATGACCGATGGTATTATTTTCGAATAAACTGTAAACACCCAGCACTTTTAGGTCATCCAATAGAGATTTCCCAAATCCGTTGTATCTAGGGTTTCCTTTCAATATGGCTATAAAGAGGTGTTTTTGGTATAGAGTTTTTACGGTTTGAGTTTTGGGATTTTTGTGGTTTTATGAATTGCTTTGATAAAAAATTAACGTTTGTGACTTTTTACTGTAGGAAATCTGAAGTTTTTAATACGAAGTCATAGTGGTTGTTAGATGTTTATGAATTTTTAACGCGGGTGAACTAAAGATTTTGATTGAAAGTTTTAAAATTATGCTGTATATAAATAGACCGTAACTATCTTACAAACGGGAGTTATAGTTTGATATACTATGTAGTAATTAGTAGATTAAAATTAGTAGATTAAAAGATTAAGTAAATGGGTCATTCCCAAAAAAAAACCGTACAAACTGCGTCCGAGAAGATAATATTTTTTAAATTGATAAAAATATAATTTGGGAAAATTAGTTTTCATTGTTTCAGAATCTTCATTTTATTATGTCTAGTTGGGTATATTTTTAAAATATAAAAATAAAATATTACTTCTTTAAAATGCTATTGTTCGTAACTGGAGCACAGAAAACAGCGTGTCCCACACTAAAATTTATCACATTTAAAATTGTTTTTAATGACCAGGTTGCAAGTTATGATAAGAAGTTTTATAACAATTAATTAAATGCAACATTTCAAATAATTTTGCCAAAACACATATTTTATTTTTAATTTCAGAGTTGCATATTTTTTTCTTCGTGTCCCAGTTCTTTTGTCCTTTCATTTTTCCACTCCGTTACGTTGATATCTTAAAATAAAAATTAAATTTTACTGAAGTTGTCAACAGTATTTAACTCTAAGAAGGAATAAATAATCATTGCCCGAGAGCCATAATGGATTGGAATTTCGAAGAGAAGGTTAGATTTAATTTCTTTCTATGATTGCTTTAACCACTTCCACTCTGTTACACCTTTTTATCACCTTTTTATAAAAATCTATTAGGTACTTTTTATAAAACAAATTAGAGTTAGGATTAACATTACTATAATGAATTTTAACTAATGCTTTATTTTTTTCATTCAGTTGAAATTAAAAGCCACAATTCTAATTTTAGGATGAATTTTCCACTCTGTTACGGTCCACTCTGTTACATAAACAATATAACAGAGTGGACAAAGGACAAGTGATGATATTTCTCTTGAAATTTATAACCTTACGTCTACATATTTCTCAGCTTTGATTCTAATACATATTCGGATACATTTGGTAATTATAAAATTAAAATATGATATTTTTAAAAAATAAAATGAGGAAAGAAACTAACGCTTAGCGGCAGCGTCGTTATTGAGAACGTTGAAGATTAAATGTTAACATAGATGAAGCTAATAAGCAGAAAGTTTTTATGTACAGCTAATCCAAGACCCTCTATACTACATATGTATATAGAGGGTCTTGGCTAATCGCAGTTCAACCTACAAGTTTGTATAGTTTTCAGGGGGTGTAAGAAAATATGGGTGTAGACAAAAAAGTAAAAGTAATGAGCTTAAAAAGTAGATATAGAAAAGTAATAAATTATTTAAAACTGATACAAAAAAGACATTTCTTATATTCACATAGATTCTATATCTAGAACAATTGTAAAATATATCCCTCATCCAAAATTTGAGTTGAAGAGTGGCGCCAAACATTTTTTTATCTCCCAAAAATATTGACGTTATTCTGTAACCATAATTTTTGTTTCATATCTTCTGGTGTTACAAATAAAATGCAGATTGCAAGTAAAATGATTGAATTGATTTTTACTACAAAATCATGGTATTTTTCACCCAAGAATTTCCACTCTGTTACATCACACTTTTTTTTGCATTCTAGTGTAAAATAGTTCTAAAAATTTTATTAAAAGTGTTCCCTACTATTTGGAACAACACTAGCTATTACAGAAATAATAAAAATATTTTTTCAATAAGAATATAAACCATAGAATAAACTTTTATCCAGGTATATTTCACATTTTTAAAAAATTTTGCACTAATCTTCCATAAAACAGTTTCAAAATTAAAAAATAAAATAAAGCGCTAGAGTACTAACTAAGCACAGCTTATTCAAAGATATTAAGGTAATTTCAATCTTTATTACATTTATTATCATTAAAAAATCGAATTCTATTCATGTAACAGAGTGGAAAAAACCTTTCTCTTCTCTGATCAAAACCTTTCAAAATAAACAAAATTATTATTTTAACCAACTTAAATTTTTTATCACTGAAAAGCTTAGAATCTTAGCTGATATTAAGGCGAGATTTTTTTGAAATAATTAGAATTTTATTTTTTAAAGTTTTAAACATCAAATGTACGGTTTTTTTGGGAATGACCCAAATACAAAACCAACAAGAAATCTGAATTGTGTGAAGCATAGGATATTAAGTGAAAAGTGTGAGATATATTATAACGGAATCTCTCTATTCTAAAAAAAAGTTTTTGTAAATGGTTTCCAGAGAAAGACTTTTTAATTACTGATCCGTATAACATGTTTTTGGTATCAAACTGTTCGGATTCTTTTGAGGATGTGCAAAGTGCCTTTAGAATTTCTAAAAAAATTCTCAATTCTAAGATATTTCCATTTTTCTGGATTACGGATAAGGTTGCAGTTAACAGCAAGAAACTGTCGTACAATTTATTATACCTCCAATCACAATGACCAACCGACGCTACTCATTAACGATGAAAATAATTCCTTTCACGCTTTGAAAATGCGCTTCAAAATATGTACTTTCTAAATAAAATATTTTTAAAAGACTGATAAGAGTTTTCCAGAAACTCACAGATCTACTATTCAAGTATAGAATTTCACACACCAAAATTAATTGTTTGTAAACATTGAGTGCAATGTAGATTTTGTCTCTTATCATTTTTAATAGCTTAAATAGTATTGTTTAAAAAGTCTGTTTTAAAACTAAAACTTGAATGATAAAACACTATATATTTTGACGAGTTACTAGGTACTATATTAAATTTAACAGATTCATTGCTGAACGTTTTTGTAAATATTGAATAACAATAGCACGAGCAGACTTGATGGATATTTTCAAGGAAAACGTGTTGATTAAATTATTGGTAATTTAACCAATAAATATTCTAACTTTTAAGAGAGTGTGCTTCAAGAAAGTTGGTTGAAGTTTTTTCTACTAATTGTTATAACGAATGTTTTATAAATAAATAATTTTAGTGAGCAGGGTTTTGTGGGGATTGCGAAGCGATCCGAAAGGCCCTGCGTCAGCAGTTAACGGGGGTTGGCGAGCGATAGCGAGCAGGGGGCGGTAGCTCCCTAGTTTACTAAAATTAATTTCTAAAACTCGGTGTTTCTGAAATAACTATCATTGTTTTAATCATATAACACGATGCACGCTTTTTTTCTTTGAATACTGATGGACTTATCGCAAATGTATTAAAATATACTTAGTTTATGCAAACTTATCTTCTATAATGAATATTGCATATAGAATCCATTTTAAAATGAAGAATAGTAAAATATTTATAACGTTTTCAACTGTAAAAAACGTCATCAAAGTGATTTTCAGAAAAATATTATATTTAACTAAAAATGTAGAAACATTTTAAATATTCTGTTGCAAAATTTATAAGAAAAGATCAGGAATTTTGTAGAAGAAAATTGAATGACATTTCTAAGTATTAAGAATTCAGTAATCTAATATAATAAAATTGAATGTGTGTATATATGTATGTGCGTATATTTGTCTTCTATACAAATCCACAGTTTCCCTCCGATCGGCACCAAACTTGGTATACCTACGTAAAACAAACTCAGAAAAAACATAGGCTATGTTTCAAAGTTCTAGAACGACCCCTTGACCCTCTTTTAACCGAATTTATAGCCGAAAACGCTTATTTCTCCATTTCTCTACCAGAGCAGATCTGCTCGACTCACTATTGTTAACGAGATGAAAACCTTCAAAAATTAAATATTTAACAGGAAAAACTCGAAAATTGTCCATTTAAAAACTATATCAGATGTAAAAACACCAAATTAAATTCAAATAATTAATTTTGAAACGTTAGTTTCCCCTATTTTAAGATATTTTCCTTTAAAATTTAAATATTTATGGAAAAGTGTAAATTTTTTTTCATGGAAAACGACTTAAAAATAAAACATTGTTTCAAATGAAGCGGTTCACTAGACTTTTCAATTTACTAGATCTTTTATTATTGTTTCAAATTTGTTATTTTAGTTCACTAGACTCATTAATTTACTAGGAAACATTGCCGAGAACACCGTGAAAAGAAAAATTACCTGGAACATCGGGATAGGAAAAAATACCGGGATTACCGGGACATAAAAATAACCTTCAACATCGGGATAGGAAAATTATCGGGAACATCGGGATAGGAAAATTACCCGGAAAACCGGGAAAAATGAAAATTACCGGGAACACTGGGAAAGTGGAAAAATTACCGGAAACACCGGGATAGAGAAAAATTACCGGAAACACCGGAAAAGGGGAAAAATATCTGGAACACCGGGATAGTGAAAAATTACTGGGAACACCGGGATAGAAAAGATTTCCGGGAACCCCAGGATAGGAAAAATGACCGGGAACATCGGGATAGGATTAATTACCGGGAAAACCGGGATTTGAATACTACTGGGAACACCGGGATAGGAAAGAGGTGCCTGGTATACCAGGTTGATATGTAATATATTGCTTCTTTACAAATTTATAAATGTATTTTAAGAAAACTTAAAAAAATAAACTTATACACTCCATCCGTGCAAGGCCGGGCATATCTGCTAGTCTAATATAATAAAATTGAATGTGTGTATATATGTGGGTGTGTTTGTCTTTTATACAAATCCACAGTTTCCTTCCGATCTGCACCAAACTTGGTATACCTACGTAAAAAAACTCCAGAAAAAACATAGGCTATGTTTCGAAAACTTTTAATGACCCCTTGGCCCTCTTTTGACCCTTTTTATGGTCATTTTGCTGAAATAGCTTTATTTCTCCTCAAGAAGAGATCTGTTTACTCCATTGTTACAAAGAAAACTTAATGCTAAACAACAAGTTTTTAATAGAAACACTAGGTACAAGTCAATTTAAAAATTATATTACTAATTTAAAAATCTATTTCCATGAAATTTAAAAGTTAAATATAGTTAACCATATTTTTATTTGAGATTTTATCTAATTTTTATATTTTAAAAGCTTTATTTAATGCCATTGTTGTTAAAATAGTCTCCATGGAAACGAGGATGTAAAATTAAAAGGTGATAATATTTTAGCTTTTAAGTTGGTTAACAAACAAAAAGCTATTAAAACTCCCTTTCAACTAGAAAAGATTGATTTTTTTTCTTAATTTGCAAAATGGAATAAGCTTTAATTATTGAATAATTTCACCGAAAATGTTAATTCCTGAAGATATGATTAATCAAGGGATCTAAGTAATTTTAAATACTTTTTATATAAATTTTTCCCATGTAAATGTGGTAATCATTCAAAAATTATATTGCTTGAGAACCGAAGGAATTTTAATCAATCTGGGAACACTAGGATAAGAAAAATTCCTAGGAACACCGGGATAGGAAAAGTTACCGGGAACACTGGAGTATGAAAAAAAGACGCCTAGGATACCGGGATGATTGGTAAATGCTGATTATCTAAAATTAGTAATGTATTTGGGAAAACTTAAAAATGAGGCGTTTGCTATCAAAACCAGCTTATTCCATTTTTGGAAATTTTACAGGAGAGACAAAAAACTTCTCACGTCCACAGTTCTAAAGCTAAATATGTTTTTTAAATTTTTAACTGTAGGTAGAATTCGATTAGTTTTCCATTTTCCTTTCAGTTACATTACCTTGGGCGTAATTACGCTAATTAGGTTAGAATGAGCTGACTTTGGTGCAAAAACAAGATTTTTCATGCTTTTTTCAGTTTTTTTGTTCAATTAAGTTGTGAAGTGGTTTTTTCCAGTTTATTGGTTTGGAATGAGCTGGGTTTGAGCTATATTCCTTCGCCAGGTTATGAAGGACCCTCTAAACTTTCAAAATATGCAAAAAAGTGGATTTCAGAAAACTATGGAATGAGCTGGTTTTGATAGCAAACGCCTCAAATAATAAATTTATACTCTTCACCCGTGCAAGGCCGGGCATATCAGCTAGTCTAATATAATAAAAGTCAATGTGTGTATATATGTGTGTGGTTGCGTATATTTGTCTTCTATACAAATCCACAGTTTTCTTCCGATCGGCACCAAACTTGGTATACCTACGTAAAAGAATCCCAGAAAAAACATAGGCTATGTTTCGAAGTTCTAGAACGACCCCTTGACCCTCTTTCGACCGTTTTTATAGTCATTTTGCTGAAATAGCTTTATTTCTGCTCAAAAAGAGATCTGTTTACCCCATTGTTACAAAAAAAACATAATGCAAAATAAAAAATTTTAAAAAGAAAAACTAGATAAAAGTCTATTTGAAAATTATAACACTAATCTAAAAATATAATTAAATGAAATTTAAAATTTTAAAACATGATATTAAGTGTTGTACAAAATATTATTATTTGAGAGTAATATTTAAATAAAAAATTTCATGGAATAGCATTGTTGTTAAAATAATCTCCATGGAAACGAGGATGAAAAATCAAATGATGATCGTATTGTAGCTTTTAAGAAAGTTGGTTAACAGACCAAAAACTAGAGTTAATATTAAAAACCAGAGGAAATATTGTATTTTTGCAGGAATATTGTTTTATTTATTAAATTTTATACCAAAGATATAATAAAATCATGAAAATACGATTAATTAAGAGCTCTGATTGAGCATTTTAAGTGATTTTGGAAAGGTTTTTTTATTTTGATTGGTTTTTTATGGCACATGATCCACGTGGGGATATGATTTTGGGAAGAATATTTTTCTATTATTTTATTGTTTTTTATGGGAATCATGTGGTAAATGGAGAAATCGTTCAGAATTTAAAATGCTTGATTCGACACCTTTCACTCATCAAAATATAGGCACAGATCCAGCACGCCTCCAAGAGGGGGGCACTTTTACCAGACAAGATTCCCATTGAGGTATAGGAGTCCTCCTCCAGAAAAAATTAGAAATTCGACGTTTAAAAGTAGGGTTTAAACTCGCGTTTTCAGAAACGTTTTGAGTCTAAGGGGGGCACTTTTCAACAGTATTATCTTTACTGTTTCACCCAAAATTTTAAAGTATTGAGGATTTCCTAAAAATTATCACTGAAGATCCTCTGGTGGTACTAATGGGAGGTATGGGGGTCCTCCACTAGAAAAAAAATTGGAAAATTAGACCAGTAAAAGTAGGGTTTTACTCCTTTTGACAACCTTTTTGGGTTCCCAAGGGGGGGGTGCTGTCCAGAGTGCTACCCCCTGGAAGGTAGAAATGAATGATCGATTTAAAAATTTTAAAGAAAAAATCTCCATCTTCACCCGTGCAAGGCCGGGCATATCAGCTAGTTTATGTATAAGATTTGAATATTTATATTTTAATTTGATAAGTAATGTTTGAATATCCCAGTTATTGGACACTAAAAAACGATACTAGAGCATTAATGTATTTTTTGTTTCTAAAGATGATAAATATTACTTAAACATTCTTCTTATACACCTATAAAACATCCATTAAGTAATTCGATGGTAAATTTCAGATTACTTTTATTGTAATATGGTATTAAAATGCATAAAACATCACTAATTGTTTACTTAGTGATATGAATAAAACATAATGGTAATTGAAAGATTTAACATACTTTATTTACTGTTAAGGGAATGAATATTTTTACTGCGTGTGATTATCTTATAATTTTGTGGAAAAAATATAATAATGGTTAATGTTGTCAATTCTTAGAAGTATAGAAAATTATTTTGTTGGGAATATATAAAAAGAAGTCCTAATAATTACTTAATGATAGGTAAGAACAGTACTACTGCATACTGATAAACCAACGATAGTAAAAGGGTCACGTGATTTTGACAACGCTGGAACTAGTATTTCGGAGGGGAGACAGGTGGAAGTTGAGGGGCAGTTGATCGAAAGAGGAAGAGACATTTGCTTGTATATAGAAGCAAGACCACAACTATCACCGTTAAACCAACTATCGGCCGTGGAAAGTCTGTAAGAATCACTTGACCCTTTTACTATCGTTTACGTTCATTATAAATTGCATATAGCATTGGGAACTGAGCAATTGAATTTCAGATGCATAAATAATAATTATTTAGAGAACCTTCCATTAATTTATTATATTGATGAATTTCAAACTCGCTTTTTAGAGAGCGAGGTCAGAGAAAGATACGAGACAGTTTTTGACACAGCAGTAATGGGTTAAAACCAGCATTCGAAATTGCTGCTGGTCCGAAGCCACTGAAAAAAGGCTCGGATCACTACTGTCCGAAAATCACTGGTCCGGCGGACCAGTGTAGAAAAAATATCCCCATATCTAGTTCTAGCCGCGATTTTGTTTGCTGCGAAATTAATTAAAGGTTTTATATCAATTAGTGCAATATTAACGCATTTAATTTAGAAAAATACTTAATAAATAATATATTTTCAAACTTATTTGTCTATTTAGTTAGTTTTTAAAAAATTGTTGTTGTTGTTGCATGCCCCCATGGCCAGCAGTGCTAGACCAGGTCCATGACGTTAAAAACCCTTAAAAAATCCAACACCGTCAATGGATCGTTAGTCAAGTCCTGTTTAGAGATCCCCAGGCACGCGAGGATGTGTTGAGGCGAAGCCTGCTCAGTGGAACAGTTGTTAAATATGTCATAGATCTTGGATCCCTCGGAAAATTTCATTGTTTTAAGATGGCCACTACGAAAGCGGGCAATGAGGAAGTTGCATGATTTTTTTTTATTTTTTTAATCGATTCCTCTTGCAAAAATAAGCAACTACCCAAAATTTGAGGCCGATCGAGAAATTTTTTGATTGTCAAAAAAATTAACAAAAATCCCCTTTTTAAAAGCGCGCGAAAACGCCAAGAGTTTGGATGTGACGTCATCTTATACTAAACATTGTTGTAAAGCAATGGAGTTGATGGTATTATTGTTGACGTCATCTTATAGTTTAAACAATAAACGTTTTCAGCCACGTGTTTTTTTCTCGACTTTTAAATTAAAATATTTAATTACCTGCACATTTTTTTGAAAAACTGACTAGATATTTCATTTTACCATTCAAAAAACCATACGGAACACTTGTTTGTTTTTGAAAATCTGACACATGCAACTTCCTTATAATAGTCTTGTCCTGCCTATTGAAACCTTGAGCCAGGGAGCCTCCAGGTCGTGAACAGTGATACCAAGGGTGCTTTGGGGGGACATTCCAATTGGTCTTGTGTTTTATTTTTGAGAAGATCTCCAAAAAGGTGAGAGGTGCTAACGGCACAGAGGCATCACAAGCACCAGCCTTGGCTAAAGTGTCCGCAATCTCATTTCCCTCAAGTTCGACGTGGGAAGGAATCAACTGCAGATGAATCCGATGCGATATGGAGAGTCGTTTTAATTTGTTGAGTATTGAAACTCCAACACTATCTCTCACACTTTGCCAATTGGTCAAGTGCTGTATTGCACTTCTACTATCGGACAGATTCCATATCTCGTTTCCATGGGGGAGAAACACAAGATATTCAAGGGCTTCATCAATGGCTATTAGCTCACTGCGAAATACTGAGCAGTAGTCAGGATTTCTTCTCTGAATCCTTAAATCATGATCTTGCAATTTGATTTTTAAAAATTTATTGTTGCTATTCACTTTTATTAACTTACAGTACTTAGCTTTTTTTAAAAGTAATTGTTGCTAATTAAGTGCAATAAATACTTTAAAGAATCGATACCCGCCCTTTTTAAATTTGGCGGACCATTAATTTTGGTTGAGGACCAGTTTGGTTGGCAAGGTAGTGGTCCGCAGAACCAGTGAGTGTTTTTTACCAATTTTTAACGCTGGTTAAAACTGTCTTCTCCGTACTAACGTCACAGGCGCCGTTGCAAACAACCCTGGTTAGATGGACTTAAGCTCGTGTCATTCTGATAACCTCAATAAGTCCACATAATCTTACGAATTCTTCATTCCTTTCTTTGATACCTTATTCCCACGCAACCTAATCTCATCGGAAAAATCAAGCCCCAGTAAGAAAAGCCTGTAATATGTATATAGCCTACGCATCAAATCCATTCCTTTCCCTGCAGCTCTTCCTTAAAACTGATCCAGTAACTCTAGTAGACGGATACAGAAACGCAAAGCTCAGCTTCAACTGATACCCTCGACTATCATTGGTTTGCCAGCTTACTAAATGCAGTAAGTAGAATAATAATGATAAGTCCATAACTCTCTAATAAGTTGCCCGTATGGAACTTATATCGGAGGGGCATTAATAAGATATATTTGTATTGTAGCTGAGGAGGTATCGGTTAGCGGATGTCACAAACTGGGTCAAAGAGGATTATGTAGGTAGGTGTTAGTAGTCAATAATTAGTAGGGTGTATCGAAAAAAAACTTTTTTTGATTTTGATGATGC
The DNA here is from genome assembly GCA_024610705.1 of Tetragnatha versicolor. Classification (NCBI taxonomy): domain Eukaryota; kingdom Metazoa; phylum Arthropoda; class Arachnida; order Araneae; family Tetragnathidae; genus Tetragnatha; species Tetragnatha versicolor. The sequence continues at coordinate 52,764,763 of JANDEH010000003.1, forward strand.
CTTAGTGCGGAAAAGTTGTCTAAGGTGGCAGAGAGTACCTGTGAATTTTTTCAGAATTTTCGGATAATATCTTGAGGTGCCGCCAAGGCCCTGAAGGTCCCCATGTTAATCCAATGGAGCGCGCAAGCCCAAGAAGGCCGAAAATTGGTTTTTCGCCCCTCATTTCTACCCTAATCACACGACGAATGTCTTCACTCGAGTTATGGACCCTATATGATCTAGGCTATCCGAAAAAACTTGAATAATAGCCTAAATCTCTATATTTCTTTTTTGTATGCTCCAATTTCGTCGAAAATCGCGTATTTCCTCGTTCAAATCAGAGCCTACAATCAACATAATATAGAGATTTAGGCTATTGTTCAAGTTTTGTCGGATAGCCTAGGTCATATAGGGTCCATAACTCGAGTGAAGACATTCGTCGTGTGATTAGGGTAGAAATGAGGGGCGAAAAACCAATTTTCGGCCTTCTTGGCTTGCGCACTCCATTGGATTAACATGGGGACCTTCAGGGCCTTGGCGGCACCTCAAGATATTATCCAAAAATTCTGAAAAAATTCACAGGTACTCTCTGCCACCTTAGACAACTTTTCCGCACTAAAGCATCATCAAAATCAAAAAAAAAGTTTTTTTCGATACACCCTAATAATTAGGTATCTCTGGAACTATAGTCTTTCATTAGAATAGGCGGCTGAGACGTAGTGTATTAGAAGCAAATATTATTATAATTACCATCGAAAAAAGTTTACTAGGCAGCCTAAACAAAAGTAGTTAAAGTAGTACTGTAAAAGAATCGGTCACTGAGGTTGCGTGATGAGCGTTATTAGTTGTTATTGAGCGTTTTTGCTCCTGTTTCACCCAACTATTCTGAATGAAAAGACTATAGAAGATGATAAAGTGAAATTAACAAAAAAAAAGAAGGTGGTTTGGATAAAAGAAATTTTTAAAGATTTTCCAAATTAGTCAGTTACAAAGTTGTAGAGCAGCATCGATTTAGTAACAAAAGACACATTGTGCTGAAAAATGCCTTGAATAAAACCCCTAAAACGCACATCAATTAGGTAGAATTTACATAGTTTTTACGTCCTAAAACTCTTCATAAGGCGAAAAGGAGAAATTTTCATTTTTATGATCCAATAAAACTTTTAGTCAATTACGCCATGACTTAGCCAGCTGATGGGACCTTTTTGTGCTGAAAATTATTATTTTACTTAAAGGATCTAAATTATGTCCATTTCTGTATAAAAATAGATTTTATTTTGTGTAAATAGCGTCAAAAATCGCATTGACGTCGTCATGTCACTATTTGGATTGGCGGCACCATTGTTGTAAAAAGTGTTTTCACGTGCAATTCTTCGTGCAAAAAATAACTTGCGCGTTCCTTTGATATCCCTAGACTGTTAGAAATGTTCCCCATCTATTTTTTCATTAATCTTCTAAAATCATAGGGGCACTTTTCGATTATTTCCGGTATAGTAGCTCTTTTTTTTACAAATTTTACATGGTTCTTTATGAACCCTCTCACAGCCAAGTTAAAGCCTAGACGCAAATTTTTTGCGGAGAAAACAAAGGTTAAGAGTATCTTTATACATTTATGAACTTATAAATAATCTCATTTGGTAATATCTCTTCTTTTAAAAAGAATTTTATTACAGCTCGATACTTGTTTTTCCCTTACTTTGTTGAAAATAAGTACACCTTAACTCAAATTTAAATACAATATTAATATACTACTACCATCTACCAATTGTGCTGAATATATGGATAAAAAAACTATTAGTTACTATGCAAAGATGAAAGTTGATATCTAAACTGGATGTAAACATGTTTCAAAATATAATTTTTAGAGAATGAATAGAGTTAAAAAAATAAATCTCTCTATTCTAAAAAAAAGTTTTAGGTGAACGGTTTCCAGAGAAAGGCTTTTTAATTACTGATCCGTATAACACATATTTGGTATCAAACTGTCCGGATTCTTTTGAGGATGTGCAAAGTGCCTTTAGAATTTCAAAAAAAATTCTGGATTTTAAAATATTTCCATTTTTTTAGATTACGGATAAGGTCGCAGTTACTAAGCAAACAACTATCAAACAACTTATTATCATCCAATCACAACAACCAACTGACGCCATATTTTATGATGAAACGAATTCCTTTCACGTTTTAAAAATGTACTTTAAAGTACTTTCCAAATTAAATATATTTCCAAAACAGATAAAAGTATTATAAAAACTTACATACATGCTTTTTCATAGTAGAATATCACACATTTTGTCTTAATTGTAACAATTTTTGTTCTGATAAATGAAATTGTTTGTAAACATTAAGTGTCATGTAGGTTTTTTCTCTACTTATTTCCAATGGTTTAAAAGGTATTGTTTAAAAAGTCTGGGTTGAAACAAAATAATACTTATTTAACACTAGGTGTACTGACGAGTTACTAGGTACAAGATAGAATTTAAAAGATTAATTAGTGTAAGTTTTTTTTTCAGAATATTAAATAACAATAGTTATATTAATAGACGTGTTAGAAAAACATTTTGATTAAATTATGAATAATAATCAAGAGTTGATAAATATTCTAACTTTTAAGAGAGTGTTATTCATGGAAATTACCTATGACGTATATTTGAAAAGTTGTTTGATGTTTCTTCTACTAATTATTGTTTTTATTTATGTTCTAAAAAGTGAATTAAGTTCAGTGATCTTGGTATTGTAATAATTGCGAAGCAATCTAAAAGGTCCTGCGTCAGCAGTTAACGGGGGTTGACGAGCGATAGCGAGCAGGGGGCGGTAGCTCCCTAGTACACAAAGAATAAATTAATAAAATGTAAATATTTATTTGTTGGCTTCATTAAGTTTCAATGATTTAAATATTGGAACAAGTGTAATTGCTTCCTGTTGAGAAATTCTAGAAGTTTCATAAGCTGAACCGCTAAAGACGGAAAAATACTGCATATTAAATTTGTTCTGTGAGTATGATTGCAGATTTTTCGAGAAAAAGGCTCCTTTTTGTTGAAAATAATGAAAGGAAGATGCTTTTAAAAAGCTGAACTGAAAATAGTCTAACAATCTAAAAACTGAAGATAAATTGCGTCCACATATTTAAGAAACACATTTTCCTAAAGAGTGATCACAAAAAAATTCTGGAAAGTTATTTACACGCTTGAAGAATTTTGTATAACCCTCATCATCCTTTAATTTTGTATTTTTCTGGAAAGATTCAAAATTTTGGAGTTGGGGTTTCATATTTAGGTTAATTAAGTCATTCTTCATCTAGGATTAAAACCGTAAGGTTTACTTCGAAGTAGAAAATACACTCAGGAATTGTTCCATGCTTCAAAAGATTTTAGGCAGGTCGAAGTCAGTTAAAAGTAATTAACAACTGCAAAAACACCTAGTTTTTGTACACACGTATTTGAGTTAATCTGTACTAATATTTTTTGTTTTCTTTTGGGTTCTAATAAATATGCTAACGAGATTGTAAAAGACGAATGTTTGTTTTTTAAAATAAACTTTTGTGTTAAGGATACATAGTCTTTTAAAGATTAATTTTCTTTTAAAATTAGCTGTATTGTAAGTAGCGCCCGAAGCCCCGAGCCTACGCTGCGAAACGAGTGATCCATACTACGATTTATTTTACTCACACTTGAATTACTATACAGCGATTTCAATACCTATATTATGTTTTTACTTATTAATAAAAACTTACACTGATTTTATGAATAAAATAAAATATGATAATGGGCAATAGTTATGATTGAATAAGATTTAGGGGTCGCTACCAAGGTTCCAAAAATTAAAAATTGAGAAATTTAATATATTTTGTAAAATATTTATAAGTTATTGCACAGGAGTCTATAATCATCTCTAAAATAAGTCATAGTATAAATAACAGCCCTTATAATTAATTATATAAGCCCTTATTAATAATAGCCCTTAACAGTGACATTTATTTCAGAAAATTTGACCAAAAAATGGAAAATTTTTTTGACTGTTTAATTTTGTTCTTTATACTATTATAAGTGTTAGAAAATAGTTTTTTATAAAAAAAAAATCAAAATTTAAATGTAATTAAAAGTGTACTAATTATTTTAACAAACACATAAAAAGTATTGGATTACACACACATCTTCTTAAATTAGGAACAAGATTATCCAAACATGATGTCTCACAATCTCTAAACGACGCAAAAACACTATCATCATCGAAACGAACTCAGTTTGGGTTTCACAAAGGGAAACATTAATTTTTCTCCTGCCCGAGCTCAGCTCGGGCATCACAAATTCTGCACGTAGCAGTTGCCCGAGCTGAGCTCGGGCGACACTGTTAAGGGGTTAAAGATGTAAAAACTGTCATTATGGGAAATTTTTCCAGTTTATTTAGCATCATTTTTTAATTTTTTCGCATAGTTTTTTTGTGATTTCTTAACAGGCCTAAGTCATAAAGAAAAGTTAGCTAATTTAATTAAAAATTGTGCTGAAATCAATTTAAAATCAATAGCAACATGATACTAATAAACAATAATGTATTTTGTTAACTTATTGACGCGAAAAAACGCATTGCATAATTTGCATAATGGAAATTTATGTAGGGGAGAGTGGGGCTATTTCGCACATGGGGCACATTCAGACAGACGGCATTTCCCCTAGTAATTATAAATGTAAAAATCTGAAAAAAATACCAGTAAGTGGATACATGACTACCACCTCCTGCATGAATTTTCAAAGCCCTGAGCGATTTTGTTGTATACGTACTAGAAATTTGCTAGCGTTACAAGCAGCAAAGTAAATTTTCTTGTCATTTTGTTGGCGTAAAATATCAATCAAACATAACTCGCAAGTGGACATTCAGTATTTTATTCAGTTGAGGCACTACTAAAGTAAGTTTCTAGAAAGGTTTTATTTCCCTGCTTTATTTATAAATATCTTGTTGGGACGTGGTAAGCTTGAACTGGTAGATGGGGCACATTCGTACATCAAAAGATGGGGCAGATTCGGACAGTCCGAATGTGCCTCATCTTTCCCATTTTTGATTATGAAAGTGATTTATATGTTTATAAGTGCAGTATATTTAATAACTTGAAGTTTAATTGTTTTTTTATTGTAATTGTTTCAAAATTTGGTGATAATAGAAAATAACATCTTAAAGAAAGCTTCAGTTTTAAGGAATTAAGACCCAGATTTAAACATTGAAGAAATAAAGTCCCTGATAATTGTTTAATACCAATTGACTTGGACTTAGGGGATTTTATTCCAGTAGAATTTGCTACTAAAAAGAAAATTTTGTTATGTTGGACGAATAGAAAATTTGGAGTTGAATGGTGCTTATTTAAAATTAATGATGAAAAACTTTAAAATTAATGAAGAAACTTTTATTTTCCCAGTAAGAAATGATTCAACATTCATACAAAAAGATAATATCGTATTAAAAGTTCCCCAACCGTCAGTTTTGGGTGTTAATAAGCGAGCTGTTGGTTCACTTTTCTTTTCGAATAAAACCTGACAGTTAAAATATTGGTTAAACTTTTTCTAACTAATTATATTATGTTAAGTATGTCAATGTTCAATATACTCTTCATTACTACAATTGTTTTCCTCATCAAAAACTTAGATGTTCAATATTTTCTGAAGCTGTTTTCTTTTTGTAAAAAATCTTCAATTTAGAGGAAAAATATGTAAAAGTGCCAAATATTTCGTCTAATTATTCTTACTTTAAAGTGCCATAAACATTTTAGTTCTTAAAAATAATTATTGTATAATTTTTTGCATGTGTACGAATGTGCCCCACACGTGTGCAAAACTGCCCCACCCATGGGGCACATTCGCACGAAATTTCTCGTTTTTTAGATTGATGATATAGGTTAGAAATTCAAGATGAATGCGACCAATTATCGTTCTAAAATATTGGGAAAGGCCTTAACTTTCATTTGAATCCGAGTTTGTTTCAATATCTCATCTAGATCCAGAGAAATATCCCGAAATGCTCTTTTTGTGCGAATGTGCCCCGTTCTCCCCTATTGGTAAAATTGCTGATTTTTGTTCACAAAAAAGAAACTTTTTATTCTACTAGTAGTCAATTCTCATCTCTTCTTCGAGCAACCCTTTGTTTGACTTAGGGCTGACTACTAAAACCCCCTAGGGCTGACTTAAAATTCCTGAAAACAGAGGAGAAAGTTTGCAGAAAGTTCTTTGTAACATACACCTATACTCATAAGAAGGTTATGTGGGTTGGAATTGTTGTTAGTTAATTTAGTTTTCATAATGTTTACCAGTAAAATATGTGTTTACGACTGAAAATTGGCACGAGATGGGTTAAGAAGTTTTTGTCTGATTAAACTCTTAGGCTAAGCGCGCACTAAGAGACTTCTGTCTCGGCGACTTAAAACACTAGTCATTCGAGACCAATGCATTTCTATGAGGAAATTCTTGGCCTAGTGATCTTGGTCTCGTCGCCATGTGCGCGCACTCTAGCTTCTTACAATAGCCAGGGAAGGAATTTTGTCTTTGTCTCCGAGAGCAATTTTGTCTTTGTCTCCTAGTGCGCGCTTAGCCTTACTTGTAATCAATTATCTCGGGTTAATTGACAGACCTTTTAAGAGCCAGGGATCTAAACTTTAATGTAATAATAGTATTGACTTAAAAGTGAGAACATTTACCTACTCACTTTTTTTGAGTTGTTATGACTCAAAAACAAGTATACGTTTCTCTCAATATTCAGTACTCTAACGTACTTAAAAATGAGAAAAATTGCAGAAAAGTTACAGAAAAAGAAATCATTGCATCATTTGAGTCTTATAAATTGAAAATAAATACAGTATCAGAATAATTTGGTTTTTAAATGCGATTGTGAAAAAATAATAGTATATGTTAAACAAAATCAAGGAACTATTTACCACTCGCGCAATAAAATACTGAGAGAAATGATAGTTTCAAATTTGAGTAAATCGATGTTCTCATTTTGGTATGATAACTTTTGGTTCAAATACGAAGACCCACTGCTTTCAATTTTGAAACATCAGAACAATTTAATAGTCAACACTCAAATTATGCTTATTTTTAGTTTATATTTGAACATATATATTTGTAACATATTGAAAGTAACATTAAATTGGTGTGATAACGTGTAACATAACGTTGTGACGACACTCGTATTACTGGTCTACTTCCCACGTCATAGTAACGTGGCTCATCATAACTATTATACATTTGCACCCTCTTTATAAGTTCTCAATTTTGAGTAGGGAAAGGTACAAAATGAGTACTTGGAAGACATCTTTAAGCACAACATATACTCAAAAATAAGACCATATCCACCTACTCGGTTTTTTTAGTAGGTTGCCAGTTTCACATTTTGAGTTAACAAGTTCTCAATTTCGAGTAAAAAGTCCTCATTGTTATGTAAAAATGTCTTATTAATAAGTACCAGCTGTTTCTTAGTAGTAGTAGTAGTTTTGTCTCGGAGCTGTGTATCAAGTATCTCATGTATTCAAAATTGAGTAAATTTGTTTCATTTTTAAGTACCTTGATTTTACAGTGTGGACGTCTGAAGAAGAGAATTAAAGTGCAAAAGGATATGAAATCACATTATTTGTAAACTTCATAGCGTTGTCTTATGCCAAAATACGATGCATCTTTTTTCTGTGTGGACAATTTCAGCTCATCTAAGAACGGTTACTTTTTATTTTAAAATATCTGCCTTGTCATCAGTTGTAAAAATTGCAATGCAAGATACAGTATTAGGGTGTATCAGGTATCAACAATGGAATTTAGAACCCTTTTATCGTGGCAGAAAGTTACTCTTGGAAATGAAAAAGGACTTTAGAATACAAGTATTCACATTTGAAATTTGTTTTTACGCTAACGGTTTTCTGGATAATTTTTATTAATGATTCAGGATAAGAGCCTAATTGTAGTGATATTGGGTATACGTATTGATAAATTTGGACTAGCATTAAAGTGCCCTTTATAATTACACCAGGAATAGGTAAAAAATAATGTAAAAATATAGATATCTTAAAATTTAAAATTGACATGTTTTGCATTTTTTCAATATTCTGACCCCCTAATGTGGCTAAAGATGTTTTTTTATGGATTTTTTTTTGAAAAAAAAAACGTGTTTTATACCATTTTTCAAAACTTTATCCCTGTTGCAGGGGTAAAAGATATTAATTGATGGTTTTAAAATTTTAGGAATTTGTTTCTGTCCACAAATGGCAACTTTTCCGCGCTATTCCATTTTGATTTTTCAAACTTCGCTTTTTTCCGCTCCACCCTATTGGATATGAATAAGTTTAAACTTTAAAGGGCGGCAGAAACCCCTAAAAACATGCTAAAAATCTGAAAAAAATTTCCAAAATTATTTTTCAATGATTAGATAGATCAAAATCTCAGGATTCCCCGGTGTAAATTGCAAAAAATTTTTTTTAGCCCTCTTTAAGGATTGACCAATCATTGAATTAAATAGAAAAATATTCAAAATTGGGGGAGACAGTTTTTTTCACATAACAACATTTAACTTCGTACTGACACCAATAAACTCTTAATGGATCGAGTAAAATGGTATATCGTTCAAATATCTTGATTAATGGACAAAAATAAGTGTTTTTTTAGTTAAAACCTTTTTCAGTTTTTATTCTCTTGGGTGCACCTGTTCATCTATCGAGACACACTGTTAGTTGGCACAAATAATGCATAAATTTAAAGGAGTTTGTAAAATTCTTGTAAAATTAATATTTATGTCTTTCCGAAAACTACTAAAATCTCAAGGGATGCTCCTGTTTGTAATAAATTTGAAAACTGAGAACAGGGCATTTTGCGGCAAATAACCTCATTATTTCAAAGTCAAACATTAATAATTCTTACGTCTTTGAAAAGGACATTTTTATAGAGATTTATCGTGTTATATTTACCATTTCAAAATAATATATTTACACTTAAGAAACGAGTAATGTCGCAAAGTATGCAGTAAATATTGACTGTATATTAAATTAGCTAGGATACCCTTTTTAAAATTTTTGATTGGATAGATTTAAATACTGAAAAGGAAGGGTAGTATCACAAAGCGTGAAAAAATCATCTTTAAAAATTGAGAAATATTTCAAATCAGTATTTCTAATGTGCAAGAATCTAGGTATTAGCCCAGTAAATTTAGGGTTTTTTAGCGCACTAATTTATAACTCGCTGAAAATTTCAGAATAAGTTCTCTATGACGTCTATAACCAAACCTCAAAAGTCCCCTGAGTTCCCGCGCCGGCTTCATTCGAAAATGGCGATCAAAGATGACCGCCAAGCAATGCAGTCTTTCATTCATAACTAAGGAAAAAATCAATATTTTTTAATGCTGTAGAAGGTTATATACTCAGAAAAAGACCCTTTATAAGTTTCAATAATTTTTTTTCCATAAAAAAACTTGTAAATTTGGAATACAGAGAGTTAAATGACATCAATGTGAAAATTTGCGCGTTTTTTCACCTGTTTTTCCTTATAACTGTAACCGTATAAAAATCCCTTAATCTAATTAGAGTGTTTTTAAAAGTACTATAAACCAGGATTATTTTGTAAAAAAACATTTTGAAAATCCGTTGAAAATTGACTGAGATATTCCATTTTAAATGGAGGCATGTTCAGTAATGATGACTATAAAATATTATAACTAACGTTAATAGTGTCCTTGGTCTCTTTTGACAGATTTCTTTTTAATTGGCTCAAGCTTTTGCGAAAACAACGAAAATTAAGGTATTCTATTTTACTTTAAGAAGATTATTTAAGAAGCTTTTTAAGAAAGGGATGTTCTGGAATAAATATATTAAATTAGTACATAACAAAAAAGATTTATCCAAAATTGTATTAATTTATCACTAAAAATGTATTTAGAAATAAAAATTCTATAAAGTAAGAAACTTTAATCGTTTTCCTTATCATTTTAATCATATTCAGTAGATGTAGGTCCTGATTTTTCACAGATTTCTCCTAAGCAAGATCTCCTAAGAAACTATAATAGAAACATTGGAACCCTGAGTTGAACCTCCAGATATATATGCTCATTTATAGTAGAAGGAGGATACCTTTTGCATGCATTAATTTGGAATGAGGGTGACACAGAGATATGTCAGAGATATGTCTTAAACGTTTTTTTCAAAAACGTTTTTCTCCATGCGATGCTATTTTTTATGGGTACAATTCCGTACGATCAACCAAAAGTGTGGAAAGGGAAAGCTTTTGAATAGCCACAGTAGCTTTTGAATGAAAACTTGTTTGCTACGGCCAAATTTAGGTAAAAATAATTTAGGTGTGTTTTGGTCCTAGAATTTGAAAATATATATCTTTTGCATAGTGTATAATTGAAAAAGTCTTAATAAATCAAATTCAAGTTTTAAATGTTCTAAAACCGTATAATTACCTTTCTTTGGCGTCTTAATAGTCAATAATACTTTTGAGTTCATTATTAATTTTTTTAAAATCAAGTTAACAGCCTTAAAATGCAAATTTGAATGTAAAAACTTAAAAATCACAAAATTTATAAACTTTTAGGTTCAAATATTTTATTTAGTCTGTAATACACATCCTTGTTTACATAAAATGCTTTTAAAACACTAAGGTTGATATTTTGCCGAAAACAGACGATAAAACTTTATATTGCACTATAGGCATTTTATTCCAAACATTAACCTGGACTATCACTTTTTATAACAAGTCTTCAAATTTAGAGCGATGAAATGTCAAATAAAAGGTTATGATTTATGTTAGATATAATTAGGGAAAATTTAGGATATATTATAAGTAATTTTAATACTCTGATCTAAAAAAGTAAATATAAATAAGTATAAAAATGAAATTTTCTCTCATTTGGGGATTCTTAGCTATATGCCTTAACTTCTTAGCTCAAATCACTGTGAGATACCCTTGTAAACTTTAAAATACTTTTTTTGACGATTAAGACACCAAATTAAGGCAACTATAAGTTTCTATTACATTTAAAACTTTAATTTGATTGATAAGCTATGCAAAAGATCCATTTTTTCAAATTATAGGCCCAAAACACAACTAAATGATTTTTTAAGAATTTGTTATTATTTTTCCATGAATAAGGAGGGTAAAACGCGACTTTTGAGCTCTACTTTGCACCGATATTCAAAATTTTGTTTTTCGGTCGCTAGCCTATTTTAATGGCATGCGCCCTTATTTCGGGCTTGAAAAGTTGGAAATTCCCTCCATTTCAGGTTCTTAGAAGGTCTTAAAATGTTGTTTGACATCCTAAGAATACAAACTCAACCAGCTGTGGTTTGATAAGGGAGCTAAAATTGCGTAGGAATCATTTATAACCATTTTCACGTAAAATTTGATGAAACATCAAAGCTTTAACGTGAATGTGGAACCTGAAGATATTAATTGATCGAACTCAAGTTTTAAATTGTTAACTTTTATCGTAAATGGCACCTATTTCCACATCAGGCGTTTTAAATTTCCAAAAAAAGTTTTTTCGCTCCACCCTACTCTACATCTACTGAATTTGATTAAAATGATGAGGAAAACGATACAAGTTTCTTACTTTATAGAATTTTTATTTCTAAATACATTTTTAGTAGTAAATAAATAAATTTACAATTTTGGATAAATCTTTTTTGTTATATACTAATTTAATATATTTATTCCAGAACATCCCTTTCTTAAAAAGCTTCTTAAATAATCTTCTTAAAGTAAAATAGAATACCTTAATTTTCGTTGTTTTCGCAAAAGCTTGAGCCAATTAAAAAGAAATCTGTCAAAAGAGACCAAGGACACTATTAACGTTAGTTATAATATTTTATAGTCATCATTACTGAACATGCCTCCATTTAAAATGGAATATCTCAGTCAATTTTCAACGGATTTTCAAAATGTTTTTTACAAAATAATCCTGGTTTATAGTACTTTCAAAATCACTCTAATTAGATTAAGGGATTTTTATACGGTTACAGTTATAAGGAAAAACAGGTGAAAAAACGCGCAAATTTTCACATTGATGTCATTTAACTCTCTGTATTCCAAATTTACAAGTTTTTTTATGGAAAAAAATTTATTGAAACTTATAAAGGGTCTTTTTCTGAGTATATAACCTTTTACAGCATTAAAAAATATTGATTTTTTCCTTAGTTATGAATGAAAGACTGCATTGCTTGGCGGCCATCTTTGATCGCCATTTTCGAATGAAGCCGGCGCGGGAACTTAGGGGACTTTTGAGGTTTGGTTATAGACGTCATAGAGAACTTATTCTGAAATTTTCAGCGAGTTATAAATTAGTGCGCTAAACACCCCTTTTTATGCCTTAATTTACTGGGCTATATAGAAAATTAAATAAGCAAGCCATTTTACAACGTTTTTATTAGGTTGCTTTCAATCTTGTCTGTATGTCCGTCCGTCTATCTGTCTGTTCGGGGGGAATTTAGTAATCAATTTTAAGCATACTTCCCCATGAGCTAGAGACTTGAAATTTTGAACATAGTTCAGATCTGGATGACAATACGATGTTATCTCGTTAGTTCGGTTCAATTTGCTGTCCCTGAACCCCCAGGGGGACTTAAAGTTTAGAAGTTCAACTATAGGACCTTATTGTTAAAAAATCATTGTTGTGCAGTTTGCCTCTCGTTATCAAGATGGCTTTAGAAGTGTTGTATAAAATATTAGCAAAATGAAAATTTGTAAGAATAAAAGTAATGCAAGTAATGCAGTACTTCATGCAAGTTTTGTATTTGTAATACATCTAAGGGACTGACTTTATTAATTAGTTACTGACAAGTTTGTCACCAATGTATTTTTTTAAACACTTTTTTATATTACTAGTGTTTCAAAAATTTCCAACGTCATCTGAATAATAGCTAGAGGCAAAAACAGTGCAATGATTTTAACAAAACAGAGTAAAGCCATGTGTTATAGTTAAGAAAAAAACAATTTTTAGTTTTATTAAAAAGAGAAAGAAATCAAATTCTTGGAAGGCGTTCAGGGGTTCAGGTCGCGAATTCTAAACTTTACAAAACAAAACTAAAAACCAGAAAATAATTAATGAAAAAAAACCTTTTTAAAGAACAACGTTTTTAAAATGCACTGAAAAGTATAAAATAATTTTTTGTAACTCCTTGTAAAACGAAAAACGTGGGGATCATGCAATAATATTTACCGCTACTACTCTTGTCACTCTATTTACCATTATATCCACAGTTAAAAATTACTTAAATGAATGATGAAATTAAGTTGGAATGAATACCTAATGCGTGATCCCCACGTTTTTCGTTTTACAAGGAGTTACAAAAAATTATTTTATACTTTTTAGTGCATTTTAAAAACGTTGTTCTTTAAAAAGGTTATTTTTTCATTAATTATTTATGAGGGTATTTCGAAAATTTTGTAGATTCGTTTGGTTATTGTTCTATGGCGCATGAATCAATTTCGATATTTTGATTTTGTAAATTCGATAACTTCACCTAATGTCATTCAAATTAGAATTTTTAAATTTTATGGTAATGTTTAATTTTTCCAACTTCTTTTAAAAAACTTAAAATGTAATAGAAATAATATAAAATGTAATAGTAAAATACCATGCATGCATTGAAAATTTTTCAAGTAGAATAATTAAGTCCTTTTAAAAATGTTTTTATTTACCGGAAAGTTCTTAAAAGAAAATAATTAACTATTTAGATTAGAAGAGATTTCCATCTATTTTTACCGTTAGCATTATTAGACTATTGAGAGCTAGCTGCATACAGAACATATTACAAAATCAGAGTTATATTTTCCAATTTTTAGATTAGTTCTAAAGTTTATAACTTATTTCAATTTTTAACAAAGGCATAGTTCCTAGTTTTGGTTAGTGAATTCTATGAAAGTAATAGAAAAGTTATTTTATTTCTTCAGATGGCTAATATGAAACTTTAGTGTCTAGAGTTAATGAAATAATAAAGAAAATATTGAAAAACAAATTAGGAAATAATGTAGTAATATATTTTAAACTCCTAAAGGAATTGGAGTTTTTAACTTCTTACATACAAAGCTTTATCAACATCAACATTAATGGAGTGAATAAATAATGTTTATGTAGTTGATTTGTCAATTCAAGGGGGTGGAGACTTTTGCATATTTTTTACATGTTAATAATAAATTGTCATTTGAGTCGTATTCTTTGCATATTGGGCATAATGGGTCTGGTGAAATGTTAATTTTGAACAGTATGGCTTTGGTGGGTAGGGTTATCGTACATAATCTGGCTATTAGGACATCTGATTTTCTATTTGGGGATAAAAGTTTATCTTTTTGAGTCAATCTATTCATGTGTCGAAAATTATTGTGATATTTGCTTGAGTTCCAAGTTTATTCATTTTCTCTTATAATTTTTCTGGTTGTTTCTTTTATTAGATCTTCCGGGGAAATTACGTCTCTGATTATGTGTGTGGGGGCATTTCTAGCTGCTTGATCTGCTTCTTCATTTTCTTGTATGCCGTTGTGGCTTGGTGTCCATATGCTGTCGGTATATTTATTACTTTCTTATAGAGCTTTGATTAGGATATTACAGAGTAGGATTATAATTTTAGATGATTTCGGATTAACGGATTTTAGAGCTTTTAAAACAGATAAACTATCCATCAGTATGATGTAGTGGAGATAATATAAGGTGCAGAATATCTAGGTATGCTCTATTCATTTAGAATTGGCGCTTGAGAAATAGTGCTTTCCCCCAAGCTGGAAACGTAACCATAGTTACGCTCTTCGCGCAGCCAATAGTAAGCCTTCTTCGTCCCTTTGGCGAGGATAGTTGCTATGGTTACCGATCGGTGGTGGGGGAAGGAAATATTTTCAAGCGCCAGTTCAAAATGAACAGAGTATAATTACCAGATTACCTAGGTAATTGGAGAAATTGAAAAAAAAAATCTCACTGTAACGGATCACTTTCGTTAATCTGCAAATTAGCTAGATAATCTGTAACTAAACTAATTTCAGCACTTTAACTGTAAAATGTATGTATAGAGTCTCATGTCAGTTTTAAAGACTTACAACATTACTCTGAGAATTTAACCGTATCCGCAATAGATAAAAGATTGAATAAAAATATCTCCTCAGAAAACCATTATTTTCAATCAAATACTTAATAGTAATTGAAAACGGGTTGATTCAATAACGAATTAAACTGTACTTTACTTTAAGAAGAAAAGTAAAAGAGAACGGATTTTATATTAATTTTTTTTCCATCTTTTTTACTAAGTAACTCCTGTTTGAAGCCGACCGTAAAACGATTTCCTAATATTCTTACCTTCACCGCAGCTCATAACAACTTTTCCCGAACTTCCTCGTTACATAGAAATAATCACCCGAGTGAAAATTTCCGTTCTAAGAGATATCCCTCTTACTTAGAAGTAAACCCTCAGTCCTGTGTTGACTTAGGAATACTTAATCAAATCCGGCATATTTAATCAAGTCTTTGCTAGAGTGTAGTACCATATAATTGACTTTTAGGGAGCCCAACACTGTGCTCTTTTACAGCAGTTTCGCTTTGTACGTTTCTTACTCAACAGTTTTTAACTTCAAAAAGCACGAAAGAGTTTTCAACAAAGTTGATATTTTAAGCTTTGCGAGGACTTGTAAAACTGGGATATATGTTGTGATTGTTTCATTCTTGTTATTGAGAAAACTAAAAATACGTAAATAAAGAATTTTCTGTATTTTCTGAAATGAACAGGTATTGTGAGTTCGAATGTATCGTGCAAACTGTTCAACTGGTTTTACTTTAATTTCAGTTATTGATGATCGAGAAAAAGTTGCAAAATAGTTGTTTATCCCAAAATAAACATGTAGTATTCAGGTTTGGGAGAAACTGTTCAGTTGATCATAAAAAAATTATTTTTAATAATTTAACTAGAGAACTTTTTTTCAATAAAAGATAATATTTTAATATGTGAAACTAAAATTATATTAAATAAAAATATAACTAGAGTATTTTCAAAACTTTCAATACAATAGTTTTCAGTTTTATACTTAATGCAAATTTTTTAAATTTAGAAGATGTTAGAAATTGTGTATAGAATATTTAAAAAATATTTTAATGGCAGATAAAAATGATATCTAAGGTATTTTTAGATTTTCTATTTTTAGTAGTAAATAATGCAACGGGGTTTTAATATTAAGGATTATAAATAAATTATACAAAAAGTTATTTTGATTGAAAAACCATAACGAATACAATGGAGATTAAAAATGTTATTTCTGAATGAAACTATAACAAGAAAAAAGTAAAGGGAGTTTTTTCCAAAGAAATATACGGAAATATCCGAGGAAATATACAGGTTTAAGCTTTTTTTAGATCAGTATTTAAAAAGTCAATTTATTTTTCCTTTTGAAGGATCAAAAATTAAATAGTAAAAATGTTTTTATGCAAAAGGTGCGTGTTTTTTAGGTATTATTCAGTCTAAAATTTTCAATTAGTTGAATATATTAAGAATATGAAAAAAAGAAAGATGGAAAAGTTAAAATTGAAAACATGTTCAAAAATGAATTTAGTAATTAAAACAGGAATCTCAATATACAGGGTGTCCATAAAATAACTTATTCGATTCAAGGGCCTCTAGCAACCAAACCGTTGATCGGAATTGAATGAAATTTTGGGGGAAGATTTTTTCACGAATGCAGACGAGAATGATATGAGGTGGAGCAATTTAATTTTATCAGTTACGGTCAAAGTAAATATTTTTTTGAAAATTCCCAATCTAACCTCCATTTTTTATTCTCATTATGTGATATCTGATGTGAAAAAACACAAATGGAATTGGAATGGAACCTCTAAGTTAAAAACCATCCTCTAGAGATAAAATGAAAACTGCTATGGAATTGTTAGATTTATAGGGCATGGACTAGAGTGTTTTCAGGTGACGTCACGACCATTTATTTTCTTCCTTGCTGTAGGTCGAAAAGTCTGTTGCTAAGGCCGTTGCTAGGTGCGGCAGTATCTGTTGCTGTCAGTGATTGCAAATGCTCCAATAGAAGCATTCCATGGGCCAGTTATTTTCTTTCAACTGTCAACTTCTGTAAGTCAAATAATCTGTTGCTAAGGCCGTCGCTAGGTCCGAGTCATGTGATTGGAAACGCTCTATAACAGTAAAAAACTAGTAAGTAAAAAATTCAAGTTAATTCACTAGTTTTTGTTGCATTTATTTTTCTTGATTCACAAGTCTGATTTTCTTAAATCCAACGATTCCATAGCTAATTTTCTTTGTAGACCGTTCCAATGCTATCAGAGGCTCCATCAATCAATTAGATATCCATTTCAAATCCTTCAGAGATCACATAGCGAGAATAAAAACGGGGGGGGGTTAGATTGGGAATTTTCAAAATTTTTTCCACTATAACCATAACTGATAAAATTGCTCAACCCCATATGATTCTCGTCCGCATCTTTAAGTCAATTCCAACGAATGGTTTGGTTGCTAGACGCCCTTGAATCGGGTAAGTTATTTTATGGACAGTGGACACCCTGTCTTTTAAATGTCCTGTCCTGTCTTTTTAAATTTTTCCTACAGCGATTTAAAAAAACCTTTTCTTTAAAAGGAATAAAGTTTTATGTTACTGAAATACCTGACTCTCATTTACTGATGCCAAACTATCTTTTTTTTATTTCTCTATGTTTGAAAATGGTTTAGATATAAAATGAAATTTGTAGGGAAGATTTCTATAAAAATATTTTATTTCACTGGTAGAAAAAATCAACATCTTAATACCCTAAACGTTTTAAATTTTTTTTTCTTACATTGAATAAGTATTAACTATAAATAAAATTTCTAATAAAATAACAAATTTTGTTAATATTTAGTGCATTTACCAATGATTTCAGGAGTAATTATATACTCGAACGAGAAATTCAATATGGTATTATCTGAGAAACTTACAGAACTAAACTACCTTTTGCTGAAATAGTAGAATTTCATCAGAGTGCTTCTGTAAAAGGAAGTCTCCAAGTAACACAGTAGGTTGTTTTCGCAAGAAATATAATTTCAGTTATTAAAATAAGGTTTAAAAATGTGATTTCAAAGCTTTTAACTATTAATCAAATTGAAAAAATACATTTTAATATAATTTGTGTATGATGAAGAAAAATACTCAAAATTTGCAACTTTTAAAATTTGTCACCAACGTCTGGAACTTTCTATCAGCACTGTCGAAAAAGATGTATTTCGATTCTATAGATCCAATTTGAAATTTTCACCAACATGATGGTATGAAGTAACATTCTTAAGAAAGTTTTCTATGAACTTAATGAAAAAAAATCAACTTCGAAGGAAAAAATAAGATTCAATTCCATTTACAGTTCCTTTAAATATCGCCATGGGTGTTTTGGCTCCCAAATATTCGAACATCGCCAAATTTTTATGGTTTTCATTTTAAAACTCTATAGTTTAATAGATTATTTTGCAATTTTTCGCTATATCAATAATATTTGCCGTCCAAAACACTAATGGCGATATTTCGCAGGATTGTTAATGAAATTCAAAAAAAGTATTACTATGTTGAAGCATCTTGAAATTATTTTACTATTTCGACCAGTATCTAAAAAGGATTTGGGCTCCAGTATTAAATATCATTCCAAAAGTCATGAAATAAATTCAAATGAAAACAAAACATTTATTTATTCATTTTATGAAAATTTTGAAGAAATCTATTTTCTAAATTTCTACATAATCTCATACAATAGTATTTTATCTACCTTGCTTGATAGGTTTTATTAAATTTAAAACCAAATGACGTCACAACAAAAATTCCATTATTCAGTATCAGCGATAATTCAAGACAAATATTTTCTCAAAATGCAACTAAAGCATTCAACTGACAAAGAAAACATTAAAGCACTGAGGCTATATTCAAAACTAGAAGGAACAAGTTTTGTGTAAATATGTTCCAAGCTTTTTGATAATAATGCCCACGAAAATGTCTTTTGTTTTGTTGGAAAGAACCTCCAACTACTATGAAGCATGAATTTGTTTTGAAGTACCGTACAGAAGTGGGAATATAAAAACGGATAGCTATTTATAACTCCACTTAGTAAAGATTTCATTCATTAACTTTTTAGAGTAAGGAGTAAATTCAGATTGGCGGAAAAGAAATATCCACAGATCGAATTAATTGAACCATAAGATCGTATACTAGAGTAATTTAGTTGCTTTTTTTCCATGTTATCTACTATATGACCATCGGATGTTTTTCTCTCGATGAAAAGTGGGTTTATTGGTTTTTTTGGTAAGTGTTGGATTTCTCTAGATTAATGAAAAGAAAACATACTTTTGTTGGTCAATTTTTTATTGCTTTAAGCTTCTGTTTGCAAATCTATGAAACGGGTAGGGGTACTTTCAGTTCTGTTGCACTAGAAATGAGGAAGTTGCATTATTTTTTTAAAATTTTTTTAAACGATTCCTCTTGCAAAAATAAGCAACTACCCAAAAGTTGAGGCCGATCGAGAAATTTTTTGATTGCCAAAAAAATTAACAAAAACCCCCTTTTTAAAAGCGCGCGAAAACGCTAAGAGTTTGGATGTGACGTCATCTTATAATAAACATTGTTGTAAAGCAATGGAGTTGATGGTATTATTGTTGACGTCATCTTATAGTTTAAACAATAAACGTTTTCAGTCAAGTGTTTTTTTCACGACTTTTAAATTAAAATATTTAATTACCGGTACATTTTTTTTTGAAAAACTGACTAGATATTTCATTTTACCATACAAAAAACCATACCGAACACTTGTTTGTTTTTGAAAATCTGACACATGCAACTTCCTAATTGTTTTTCGATTATAACAATAGATTAACATTTAAGAAACATTTTAAAATCGTTTGTTATATTTGAAGAATAATCCAAAATTAATTGCAGATAACAGACATTAGAAAGTAACTTGAAGGATTTTACTTTTTAATCTTTATATTTTTGTTACAAAATCTTAAATAAAAGCTCTTTAATGTTGTAAAACGATACTTCCCGTAAAATTTGAATAAAAAGGACTTCAACTTTGTGCTGTAAACACTTAAGAAATAAGTTTCACAGTAAGTTTATTACAGTTCCTTATTAAGCAGAGGTGTAGTACATACCTCTAGGTTAGCTGTAAGTACTTGAGTACCTACTACCTACAGAGAAAATAAAACCCAACATTTTCCTTAAAAAATAATTTTCTAGCTATCCAACTGTTCTCACAGTTTTCATACACAAAACAACCATTTCCAGCACATAAAAACTTTGTTAAATAAATTTACACTTTTAATTAATTACTTACTCGCTAGTGAATCCAAATTTAAAGATTTCAATCTCCTTTTCACTTTCTCTTTTCAAACAAAACTTTGAACAAAAACTAAGCAAAGAAGAAGAGGAATTCAGATTTACTCGAATATTTTGAATAGTTTTTCCTCTAAATCCTCCTACTTTAATTTTTTTTTCTTTCATGAGAATTTGAAGAGTTAATTAATGCTTAAAGAATGACGTAAATCGAGTTCTGTAGACTAAATTTTTGGTGAGTTTATCTTTTTAAAGAACTTTTCAAGGTTTTTAGAATGTAATTTTGACGCTTTTAAAGAAAATAAAGGTGGGAAACTTCTCAGAAGTTTTGCATTTTTTAAATCATTACCTAAACAACACGTTGGATATTTGCATAGTATTAAAAAGTTTGAAAATATCGTTTTTCTTTACGAAAATTTAAAAGGCCTAAATTTTTACTCGCGTATGTTCGTTATTTTTAAATTAGGTTTTCCTCTAAAACTCATTTAAAAACATGTTAGACCCTAATTATGGTTCTTTCTGGCTCTCTAAAATATTCCTGATGAAAGTAATAGATGCAGATAACTTCCCTTTAAAAATATAGAAGTGTTTATGTTTTTTCCCACAACGTAGCTATTAACCATTTTATTTCTAATTCAAATTAGTTTTAAAGTGCTAGTTCTTTTTCTCTACATTTAAAAAAACCTTTGAGTTTATCATTTGAAAACATCTTCACGCATGTAAATTTAACAAACAACCGGTTTTATGCTAGTACAATAAGTACATAGGATTTAAAAAAAAGGTTTAACATAATTTTAATTTTCCTCATTTTCTTTCCTTTATTATAAATAAAGTACCGTAAAATGGGGTAACTTTGGCCCAAGCATCGGAAAGAGATTCAACGTGCTGTTTCTATATGAAAGAATGTTACGGGCGAATGGATAGAACTGTTGTCATAATATCCTTAAAGTATGGTGTCTTGGTATTCCAAAAATACGATCACTAGGTGTCATCTAACTATAGTATCAAGATGTCGATTTTTGTTCACCTTACAGTTTTTCTTTGGAAAGGAAATAAAGAACATGATTCGAAACAGCTAGAACATATTTGTATGTCCGTTATAAAATCCTAACAGTTTGCAATGTCATTGTTTTGTTTCACTTCGTTGCTTGACGATTATTTAAGTTTTATATTATATGGGGGTAACTTTAGACCACGATTTGAAATAACTTTGACCAAATGATATTTGCTGAATTAAGTGAAATACTTATTGAGTTTAAAGGAAGCAGTGGTCTCCATATGGATGAGAAATTAATTCTAAACACGAAATACATCTAAATTATAAATGAACGAACCTTAAATATAAAATATAGTATTTTGTGAAGATGGTATCAAGGTATCATTATTATGAAATGGATCGTGTTCTAAGAAATATCGTTTTTTTTGTTTGTTCAAAAGTGGATTTTTCAAAATTTAATCAACTAATTGATCCAAATATATACTAAAGATGTTAAAATGCTGTTTATTGATTATATATGTCTTTTTCTTAAAAATTTCTTTAAGTAACTCTTAACTGAAATCAGTTTTATAAAAGAAAACATGTTTTATTACTTGATTTTCTTATAAATTAAACTTGGAAATGAACTTGCATAGTAGAAGGTAGACTAATTGGTAATTGGAGTTGATGGATGTTGAACATGTTAAAAATAATATAAATCACTGACTTTGTCAAATTTGTTTTGATTAACTACTTTTATTTGCTTTTAATGTAAAAAAATTCTCCATTTGGGCCAAAATTACTCCATTTTACGGTACATGAATTTGAAAGGTAAAACTAGTAATTCCAAGTCAAAGAGGATTTATATAATATATTTTAGATTAAACGAATCTTCAATCTTGGTGTTTTGAACATTAAATTATGTTTTATTACTCAATTTGAGAACAAAATTTTACTGCGCTTGAAAATAATTATAATACCAAAGGAGAAATATTTCTGATACAGGTGAAAAATTTCTTTTGAGATTTATATATGTTACAGTTAAAGTCCGGAAATCAGTTAATTTACAGATAACCTAGGTAATTTGCAGATTAACGAGGGTGATCCGTTAAAGAGCGAATTTTTTTTCAATTTCTAAGATTACCTAGGTAATCTTGAAATTACCTAGGTATTCTGCACCCTACCGACTAGACACTCGTTAATCTGCATACTACCTGTAATCAGTTATTTTACATATTAACGAGGGTGATCCGTTAAAGTACAAAATTTTATTTTATTTTATAAAAAGTTTAAGGAGGTTGGGGGGGCTGCCGCCCCCAAACCCCCCTGCCCTAACTATAACCAAACTCGTTTTGGGGGAAAACAGTAACAATGACGAATCAAAAAAGGGGGATCGGTACTTTTTTCATATTACACAAAACACGCAAATCCCACAAAAATAGTAATGAAATAGCAATTTTAAAACTAGAATATAAAAACAATAATAATAGAATATTAAAATACCAACTGAGATTTGTATCAATTGTGGTTTTCGATCTCGATTTGACAGCGTATTTCAATGACCACTTAAACTAGCAAATCTTAATGAAAGCGCGGTGTAATCGGCTGGCAGCCTGCCCTGAACTATTGCTAGGATTCGCGATCGATTACATATGTTAAACCCTTGCCCAGGTTCCAGCGAATGTTGAATTAACGTTTGTTGAAAAGATATTTCAACAACTAGGACATTTGCTTTCGTTAAAAGAAATCTCTGTCACTCTGAAGTCGGAGCTTCAACACAATTGTTTCAAAATACCCGTTTTAGTAGTAATATACTGTACTTAATCATGTAAATTTACAGTACTTACTTGCTTGTATTATTTTGTTTTAACATTCAACATGACAACTACCAGTGCTACGCTCTAAATTTGAAATCAAAACACCAAATATGACAACAAACTACGTATTGAAACCCAACTGCGCAGGGGTAAGCGCATGGCGCAGTGAGCACCTCAACATTTTAACAGAAAGTATTGAACGAAACAAACTATTTTGAACTTTAACTATCAAGAGGCCGTTATAGTGTAGATTCCCTAGGTAAAATGCGAAAAACTCAAAAATCCGCACATTAACGACAGAAATCAGTTAATCTTAAGTTTACCTAGGTATTCTTCAGAATAACTAATTATCAACTTTAGCGGTAACATATATATTAATATTACTAATTTACTATCTTTTATGATGTATATCTTTTTAAAGTTAGTTTCAAAAATATCTTAACAGTATTTCTCAAAGCACTCAATACATTAAGATAACAACTGTGATGTTATCAGATAATTATTTTTTCTGGGGTTTCAGATCAGACAAGTCACAAAAATATCTTGGTACTTAATTAATAGTTATTCAACCAAAACAACTTACACAAGCTCAATTTTAAGCTGAATTATTAAATATTTCTTAAACTGAGAGGTTTTTTTGTCTCCGTGCTTTACCATTTTATAAAATAATGTTTTGGGAAGCATTAAAAAAGAAAGGTAAATTTTTTTTGAAAAGCTAAATGTTTTTGGCAAGTTTATTGAAAAACTAATTAAGAGTGTTTTTTCTCAATAATAAAGCCAAAGCTCACTAGAGACTTCTGTCGCGGCGACTATAACACTAGGTCACTCGAGAGCCAAGAGTCTCGTCGCCTAATGCGCGCGCTCTAGCCAGGGTGATAATTTTGTCTCAGTCGCAGTGACAAAAGTCTCTAGTGCGCGCTTAGAATAAGTGTGAACAATTTTAAACGAAGAGTAAGAGATGATCTATTATGTAAAATAGAGAAACAAAAAATAGTTTTAATTGCCGTAAAAACTAGCATTTAAATTTATATCCCTCATAAAAATCAGCTCCAAAAACCCAAATGAATTCCATAAAAATCTCGATGTTTTTAGGATTGATAAAAGGATACTTTCCCCAGTCTACCTATAATGTTAAAACTATCGTATTTTTAAAGAAATAATTTTTTTGAATTCAGGCCAAATTCAATTTAGTTTTATGATTTATCGAAATGATGTTTTAATATAATTACAACTAAACAGGTTTAAAAACATAAGGAATAGGTGTGAAATATTTACCTTAAATATTTCTGGTACATGTTAAATAATGAAAAAAATTTTCTGTAGTACTTACCCACCATAAAAATTTCAGCAAAATTAAAAATGGTCACTATAGCCACCTTCCCGCTCCTTATAAAATCTACCTCATAATTATAAAGCATTCATTATGCAAAACAAAGATATTTTGTAAACCCGGGAATAAATATTTTTTAAATTTTTGTTACGTCTAACTGTCAGTGCATATTACTGCATAGTGAATTTTAAAAATACACATTGATTTATTCTTATTTTTGTAAAAAGCATGACTGGAAGCTTAAAGCAATTAGCTTCTTTTTTTTGCATTAATTTATAAACCAAATCGCAAATCTCAGCTACAAAAAATTACTTTCATTGCTCATTCCGGCCTACTCTCAGACTAAACGTCTACGACTTAATAGAGAAATAACATTTTTATCCCAAATTATCAGAATGACGACTTTTGCAGTTTTAACGCAAAAAAAAGAAATTCTTCTCATGTAGTCTCGTGACAAGTTTAATCCAGCGTATTAATTTTTTTGTTCTTTCAGTCAGTAAGGGTTTTAATGATTTAGGAATTGAACTAAATGGAGTAGACTGTTTTTTAGAAATGTAATAATGTAGGTATTTAATAAGTTTTTTTTCTGTCAGTACTTTTGTTTCAAGTTTTCCAAAGAGAAAAAAATTAGGGCTTTGCTTTATAAACTTATTTTTATTAGTTAAAAATTGTTCTTTAGAATCGAGGTGCTTGCAGCAATAATGAGCTAACTCCAACGTGAACTAACATTGGAGGGATGAGCTAACATTGGAGTCAGATCATTGTTGCCGCAAATAAATACATTAGCTCCTTTTTTGTTGAAATTTGCTGTCGGTGACGATGCATTATTACTACTAGAACTAAAGTTTTCATGTAGGAGAGAAAGTATTTTATATTCATTGAAGTATTTTTGAAAGTATATTCATGCTGTTAGAAATACAGCGAAGTTGATTGGGTGGTAATTATCTCTAAAAGAGTTTCCAACTATGTACTTTTATTTTAAAAACTACCCAGCCATAAAAGTTTTTAAATTGCCTCAATAAAACTGAAGGAGATTGAAACACTTTGTCTCCAGTTGCTTTTAGAAAATCTGCAGTTTTTTAAATTGCTGAAAAGTTAGAAAACTGTATAATTACATACTGAAAGTATTCAAAGTCTTATACAAAATAACTGCAGAATTCTTTAAGAAAACCGCTCTGTAGACATTTTTGGATGCTATTTTGCAGATTTATTTTGGGTTGGGTATTATTTCTATATTTATTCATTGACATAAATTTATGAAACATGTTTTTTATGATTTTAATAACGGTTAGCCCATGAAATAGACAAAAAATTATTCCAGGTTCATAAAACAAAACATGGTTCTGTATTTTCGAATTCCGTTGAGCAAGTTTCTTAATAGCATAGAGAAAACGAGAATTTCCTACCCGAAAGCAATTTATAGTTTCCAAGAAATCCTGAGTGTGTGAAAAAAACTTTCATTAATATCTTCCTAAAACACATTTCTAGTTCAAAATCAACACCGAATTTTGAGATCAGGCCTATTTCACAGCGCATGCATAAATTAAAAGGATTCGGATACTCTCTAAAGGTCAGGAGTAAACCGAGTTACTAGTTTTTAACTCATTTCACCTTTTTCTCCAAAGGTGATAATTTCTTTCCACTTGTTTTTCATCGTCGTTGATGGAAATAAACGAGCTTCTTTAAAAGTTACCCCTTGGCAACGGAAACGTATTGCTCTACTATTTTCTTTTTTGTCTCCATGACTCCATGTATTCTTGGGAAATACGTTTTTTTCTTTTCTCTCGGAGCTTGCGAAATTCGCCTGGAGTGGTTTAGGGAGAAGGTGTATCGGTGAGACAAATCTCGTGGAGTGTCAATGTGTAGTATATCTGTTCAAACGAACTGGTTCTGAACTGAAGAGTTAAGAAACTTTCCAGCGGTGCTTTTTTGCTGTGAATTGATGGCTTATATCTATATACAGGAAATTGAGAAATATGTGATAAAATTGTTGTATCGTAAGCCTTATGACTTGGTACAGAGATATTGTCCTTGGGTCATATAAAAACTTTTTGCGCTATAAATCGCCGCTGCGAAATCAAAACGGCATAGCTGAAGAAAATGAATATTTTTCACCAGAGCGCCTTAAAGTTTTTACATGTGATATTTTCGCATGTGATAAAAATGTATTGTTGTGAGCAGAGATGGGCGTAATCAAACTACTTTTGTAATCAGATTAATAATCTGATTACATTTGTAATCATTGCATTTGTAATGATTACATTTGTAATCTGATTACTTTTTGGATTTTTAATCTAACTACATTTGTAATGATTACATTTGTAATCTGAATGAATGTAATCTGATTACTTTTGTAGTTTGATTACATTTGTAGTTTGATTACATTTGTAGTTAGATTACATTTGCAATCTTCAATCTGATAACTGTGGCAAGTTTACTGGAGTGGGGTTCGCGACTTAACGGAAGTGGTCCGTAACTTACCGGAAGTGGTCCGTAACTTACCGGAAGTGGTTCATAACTTACTTGAAGTGGTCCACAACTTACCGGAGGTGGTCCATAACTTACCGGAATTGGTCCACAACTTACCGGAAGTGGTCCATAACTTGACGGAAGTGATCCATAACTTACCGGAAGTGGTCCACAACTTGCCGGAAGTGGTCCGTAACTTACCGGAAGTGGTCCGTGACTTACCGGAAGTGGTCCGTAACTTACCGGAAGTGGTCCACAACTTACCGGAGGTGGTCCGTAACTTACCGGAAGTGGTCCACAACTCACCGGAGGTGGTCCGCAACTTACCGGAAGTGGTCCACAACTTACCGGAAGTGATCCGTAACTTACCGGAAGTGGTCCGTAACCTACCGGAAGTGGTCCGTAACCTACCGTAACTTCCGGTAAGTTTCGGAGCACTTCCGGTAAGTTGTGGACCACTTCCGGCAAGTTGTGGACCACTTCCAGTAAGTTGTGGACCACTTCCGATTCGTTATGGACCACTTCCGGTAAGTTATGGACCACCTCCGGTAAGTTGTGGACCACTTCCGGTAAGTTACGGACCACTTCCGGTAAGTCACGGACCACTTCCGGTAAGTTACGGACCACTTCCGGCAAGTTGTGGACCACTTCCGGAAAGTTGTGGACCACTTCCGGTAAGTTATGGACCACTTCCGGTAAGTTGTGGACTACTTCCGGTAAGTTACGGACCACTTCCGGTAAGCCGTGGATCACTTCCGGTAATTTTTGGACCACTTTCGGTAAATTTCAGACCACTTCTGGTCAGCTGTGGACCACTTCTGGTAAGTTGTGGGTCACTTCCGGTAAGTTGCGAATCATTTCTGGTAAGTTGTGGATCGTTTCCGGTAAGTTGTGGACCACTTCCTGTCATTTGTGGACCACTTCCATTAAGTGGCGGACCAACAAGTGCATCCTATGCACCGTACCATTATCAGTCGCAAAAAGGTATGCAAAAAGGTATCAAGGTATGTTATTTTAGATTACAATTGTAATCTGTAATCAGATTAACGATCACAAATGTAATCTGTAATCAGATTAACGATTACAAAAAGTAATCAGATTACAAATGTAATCAGATTACATTTCTACAAAAGTAATCAGATTACAAATGTAATCAGATTACATTTGTAATCGTAATCGTTAATCCTTAATCTGATTACATTTTGCCCATCTCTGGTTGTGAGATAATTCAGTTTTACTTTCATGATGGACGTCTTTCCTCCTTGAAGGTTTTGAAGCGACTGGCCTATTGCGCAATAGATCTGTCTTCTGATAAACAAAATGGCTATTAATGGCCCACGTAAATGCATACCGGCCTAACGCCATCTGACCGATTTTTATTCAACTATACGATATGCCGGTTTGTCATTAAAATAGACGGGAAATTTGACACCAACAACTCACAAACTCAATTTTTGCACATGCCGGTTTGATTTAACAGCGACGAAATGTTTTTAGTTAAAATATTTTTAGGAAGCTAATGGCGTTCTATTAGACTTTAAAAACCGGAAAAAAACTTATTTCAGAGAGAATATTTTATAGTATTTTCAGAAATGAAAGATGACTGTTTTCGTTGGTGTCTTGAGTAGAAAAAAATTACTTGTTGATTTCGGTGGGGCGTTATGCATTTTTTAAGCTAAACCTTTGTTAGAAATTTAAAGCGTGAAAATACGCCTGGCTAATGTTTTAAAGCGTATTTCCAATTTTCAATGCGTGAAATACGCTCTCAGAGGCGTCAAAAGTATCTTATCTCTGCCTACTTTAAAATTTTTTTCAGGTGAAACTAATGGGAAAAAAATCTGAAATTTTAAAGGAAGCATTTTGAAGGGAGGGGATTTTTTTTCAAAGAAAAAAATTAATTAATTAATTTAATTATCTAAATGTTTGCCTTAGTTTTCGGATTGTTACCATAAATATAAAAGGTAAATGTGTTAATGTTTATTAAAATTATCAAATCAGACACTTAAGGTGAAAAAACATTTTTATTCCTAAAAAAATCACGCGATTTTGTTTAGCAAAGGGGATAGTCATAACTTCTTTTTTCTTAAGTGTCTGATATGATAGCTTTAACAAACATTTACCTTCTAGACTTCTGGCAACGGTCCGAAATCCAAGGTTAAAACTTAATTAAATTAATTAATTCACTATTTTTTTGTTTAAAAAAATTCCCATACCTTCAACATACCCTTTTTAAAATTTTAGATTTTTTCGACAAGTAGTTTTGTCTATAGATAATTTTAAAATAGGTATGTTCTTTTATAACCACCCTGTATATTCCGCACTGCTAACCAAGTACATATCTCTGGTTTCGTGCAAAAGTCACACCACAAAAGCCTTCAGTACTAAGTACATAAAAGCCTTCTTCAGTACAAATGTCCTATACTAGATTTCAACCTTTCCTGTCAGTGACGTCACCTGTTGACTTAAGATCAGGACACACTTTCTACAGATCGACCACGAAGTTTTGTCGCTTGGGCAACCCCAAAAACACATAAAATCTTTTTTTTCGGGTGGGGAAAAATTGCTCTTATCGTGCCAAGCCATTTCCTCCTCGCCAAAATCCCGCCAAGGAACGACTTTAAGTTGCTGATGTTTCGCGCATTTCTCTTACTCCGAAGTCCGCAATGGATTTTAGTTTAAAAAGATGGAGTATTTATTATTTATAACCATAGAGCAGGGCTCTTTGACTGGAGGACCGGATCAATGCATGAAAATCTTCTGCTTGCCAGATTAAGTGTATGAAAAATGCTCAGCGTTATGTGTTAATACAAATTATTTTAATACCTTTTATATGTCTTTAGAACACTGATGGAAAAATTGAGACTCAGTAGATGGGAAAAGTCCGAAAAAATGTTTAAAAAAAAGTTTTGGAGTGTGTAGAACTGCAACCTTTTTTCCAATTAAATTAATGAATCTGTTCACTCGACTCTGTCATTTTAAGTGCATATTAGAAAAATATGTTAGAAAAATTGGGTAGGGTAATAGGATATAATACATTTATTTTTTTACATAAAAATTTTTACTATGCAAAGAATATAGGATATTGGGTGTCTTCGGAAAGTTAGGGAGTGGTTTTTTTATAAACTATGGAGCAATATTGAACAATTTGAAAAATTCCTTTATTATTATTAATTTTCAATTTCACAATTCGATTTAGTCTTGGGTTAATTAATCCTTTTTCCTCTCTTAAATAATAATATAAAACAAAACCAATTAAACGTAATAAATCTCATCAGAAATTGAGATGCGAAATAAATCTTTCCTTAGTGGAAAATGGCACTTCAGAGAAATCCTATTACAGAAAAATTTAACACAATATAACTAGATTTTTAATCAAAAATTAATATCTTAGATGGAGAAAGGCAGTGCTATTTTTTCAGAGGTTCAATCCGATACCTTAAAAAAAATTAATATGCGACACCATTTCTTCATCTGAACATACATATTTTGAAATTGCTGCAAATAATTTTTGGCAATTAACACCAACAATTTCTTGCTTGGTGGAACTCTAATGAAAAAAAAATAAGATTAGGGTAAACATGATCGAAACCAGCAGTAGATCGAATATTGGAGATTAAAGTAATTTTTTGTATCTTAATTACAAAAAGTTATTTCCTTATCGCACCAAAAAACTTGCGTACTATCTTATTCTACGGAAAACGAAAAGCCCGAATTCGCGCGATGATCTGCTTTTCACAAGAAAAGCGCAAAAGGAGAAATCTAGCAACCCGGGAGCGGCGCGCTCTCCCCGGGTCAGGAAAGGTCAAGCGACAAAACTTCGTGGTTGATCTGTAGCTACCTCATTGGCTAGAGACTACTCTTGCTCGCTCCGTCTTATCGACAATTAATTAGATAGTTATAAAGTGTTACGAAAGTGTTAGATAGTCATGTTACGTCAACATTTGACATCACTGACAGGAAGGTTGAAATCCAGTTTTAAATGTAATTTAGAGAGTAAGGAATTGGAGTGACTTGATTTGTTAAATCTCTATCTCACTCACTTTTATTGTTATTCTTTATTATTTTGAGAGAAAATAGTTATGATATATTATATTACTGTTATACTCTATTCATTTTGAACTGGTGCCTGAAGAATAGTGCTTTTCCTCCCCGCTAGAAGCGAAACCATGGCTACGCTCTTCGCGCAGCCAATAGTAAGCCTTCTTCGTCGCTGTGAAGTTGATAGTTGCCATGGTTGCTGATTCGGTGGTGAGGAAGGAAATATTTTCGGGCGCCAGTTCAAAATGAACAGAGTCCTTTTCCCATAATGTTAATAAGAAGATAAACTTAAGACGGATTGAACAAGCGAGGTAGACAAGCATAACAAAACACAAGTTATAAAAATTAGAGCAACGTCCCTACAAAGACCAATGCATTATAGCAAAGTTTCCCCTATCAAAGATAAAAAGGCCATTCCGCCGAAGGTTTCATTCATAAAGGTTTCTGATGTCATTCATGAAAGAAAAAAATTTCTTAATGCATACGAGACAGCCACAGAGTAACAAAACCAGAATGTCTCCTTAGTTCACAATTCCCTGGCTATACAACAAATAACTTTGCCTTACTTTTTCCACGGCATATAATCATTGTATGAGTTGAATGATAGCTACAAACAGTTTTTTAGATGGTATTTTTTATACATTTCTCGTAGAATGGCCAGAGGGTTGTTTCTTTTCCACTATATGACCAAAACTAAAGCCTTATATTAGCTTAAAGTAGAAGACAAAGAAATCAGGTTATGAAAGAGGTATGAATTATAAAGGTTATATTATAAAAGTTATGAAAATTTTCAAGTAATATACTTTTGTTTTGTAAATGGTTTCTTTATAAAATTGGTGTTAAATCAGACCTTTAAGGACTAGTGTGTTTATTCATAATACATTGGAATTTGATTTCATGTTAAGAAATAGGCAATGAGTGATATGTAGATCATAGATATATTACAGATAGATATTTTAATTCCCAAATTTTATATTCATCTACAAAAACTGGTCAATTTTTAAACGTAATTCTGAAGCAAAACATCTAATGAGGACCATGGGCGTAGCCAGGGTTCAACTTAGGGGGGGCAAGCAGGGTTGATTTTTTTTGTTTGTTGAGATCAATTTTAAAGTTCCGTGAGAGAGACCTGTCTAGTTTCAACAGGGGGTCTGGGGGTCCTCCCCAGAAAATTTTTGGAAATATGCCCCTAAGAACAGGGTTTTAAATTGTTTTTTGGTACACGTAAATCCAAATTTGGACATACATTTTTAGGTAGAATTTTGATTTTAATGAACTTATTTCAAAAAAGTTTGAATAATAAAGGTTTTAATACTAAAGGGGGGTCTGAAAATTTTGAAAATTTGATCCTAAAATACTCGGTTTTAACTTAATTAACAGTAAAGTAAAAGTTAATTAATCGGGACTTAGGGGGGCAGCTGCCCCTCCCTGCCCCCCTTGGCTACGCCCATGATGAGGACTCTAAAAATATTTTTAAAGTAATATTGTTTTAGCTCATTTAAAAGTCTATAGATTAACATTTAACCGAGATATTTGTTTTAAAAAACAAACTTCATATACTAACATGTGGCTATAATGGTAAAAATATTAAGAATGGTGTGACTTTAAACTTTTTTCCGTTTACAATTTTACAGCATCAGTTTGAAACTGTTATTAGTTATGTAATTATCTACGTATAATCGTAGGTATACTTCAATGATCAATCGGTTTCCTTAAAACATAAAATATAGTGAATATTTCAATCCGTATAATTTTATGGACCATTAGTTAAGTTTTATCAAATAGAATATTGTAATAATTAAACTATTAATAATGGTTTTCTTAATGAATTCTGTCTTTTAAAGGATTTTTTGATAAACCTAGTTCATTTTAAAGGTGAAATTATCTTTAAATTATTTTTCTAAAATCAAAATAATCAAAGCACGAGAAAATGCCTCTAATGACAGCATGATAAAAACTAAATTGTCATTTCTGAATACAAGACTGGTTTAAATTCTAAGTGATGGTTATAGTTAACCTCGTCCCCTCATATGATTAAATTATTTTAATCAGATCGAAATATCTGAATGCATGTGCTTTTTATTATTATTTAGAAATCACCCAGTCAAAGTACATTTAGTCGTATATAACTATTCACAAATGAAGATTATTTTATTCCCCTTTCGCAGCATATTTAGAACTTAAATATGGATCAAAGGCTTTGACCTTACTATTGCAAAATAATGTAATCAAATAATTTAATATTATTAAACTAATGCAGTAATTAAACAAGAGCATACGTATTTTCAAACAATTTTATAAAGCATTAGTTTATATTTACAAAGTGGAATGTTCTGATAATTCAACTATTAACAATGGATGTCTTAATGCAGTGGTGCCCAACCTTTTTTTCACGAGGGCCAATTTACTTATGAAAATTTATCTCGCAGGCCACATAAAAACAATTTTAATGATTTTTCTAAACATAAAGAAAAATTACCCGTTTTCAATGAGAAGTTTGCATCTGTTTGGAGGACTAGGGAGCTACCGCCCCCTGCTCGCTATCGCTCGCCAACCCCCGTTAACTGCTGACGCAGACACGTTTGAACCGCTTCGCAATTCCTCACAAAACCCTGCTCACTGCACTTACTCACTTTATAAAACATTCTTAAAACAGGGTTAGTACTTCTCCGGGGTATTCTTTCGAAAATGGTGGATATACATTCAGTAGAGGAAATTTAACAGTTCCTTTATGGTAACATTAATTGGCGGGTCGCCTTATAATTCCAAGAAAATTAACAACAGAGCAATGTAACATTCCTTTACCATTTCCCCAAGGTAATGTTTTTTCACAGATCCATTAAGCAGCACTGAAACATCTCAGGAATAAATTTAACGTTCTTAAAATTTGTAACTATTTTCATCGATTGATTGTGAAAAATGTAGTAATTACCGTAAACATCACGAAAATTTAGAATTTTATCTTCATGGGAACAAACAAACGTCGAAGTTGTGTCAGTTTCATAGCAATGACACGAATGTTTAGACTTCAAATATTTTCGATTTTTATCTTAATTTCTAAAACCCCCGTGTTATCTAGTTGTTTGCGTTTTGGCATTATGAAATAAGGTGTCACATTTTACTACCTTAAAAAACATACTTGCAAAAGAATATAAAAATAATAATAATTGTAAAAAATAAATGCAAAAGTTCGAAATTTCCGAAAGCGAGTTTATATTTTGTTGTAAATATGGTAATGATTAGGTTGCCACAACGACAAAGATAAATGTAAAAATATTAATTTGTTATTTAAAAAATAAAAGATAAATTATTTATACACAAGGTATATAAAGTAACAAGGTAGGCTCATAAGTGACGTCACCCAGGATATAAAATAACGGACCAATCAATGACGAGCATATCAGCCAATACAACGCCATTGCAATGCAACAGATCGAGATCGTAGATACATCATAATTAATTGGGTCAATAATATTGAAATTCGTTATTAAAACTTATGAATACAATCACCCACTTATTTGAAAAAATTCGTATAAAAATATTAGAAAAGATAATTAAAGTGACAGACGATTTTAAGAATACTATTTCTGAATCTCAAATAAAAATAAACAAGCTGACTGGACTGTCGTAGGATCATTAAAGGTAAATGCACTAAAATTTTGAATGAATCCATTATTAAATTAAATTAATTAGTTCTTAGATTTTAGCTCATTGTTTTCCATATTTTCATGTACATGATTTATTTAGAAACTGAATATTTTTTGTTTTAAAAATCTAAACTGCTTCGATACAATGGATATTCAAGTTTGACAGAACAGCGATATTAATTTATCATAACAAGAATGTTCTGAAAAGTTTTCATGATTGAATATTTGCTTAATATTTTGTTTTCTTTGTATCAGCAGCTTTTTTAATTTATTATACAAGTTAGTAATTAAAATCAATAAGCAGAGAGATTGAAGCACATCGTTGTAGAGCTCAAGGTTCATATTTTTGATCGGTTATTATTGAGTTAAAATTGTTGTTCTAATTCAAAACACTTGATAACCCATAAACATGTTCGTAATTGTGTCCAGTGTAAACTGTTATAAAAGTTTCTTTGGTCCTTATTTTAATAAAAATATCCAAAAATAAGCATTTTCCCATGCTGTGAATAGGAAATATATCCTGGGTGACGTCATTTTCAAAAGCCACGCCTTTTTCGCCGGAAGAGCATACCTGGTTAGTTTATATACCTTGATTTATACAAAAGTTTTAAATATAATTAAAACCGTTTAAACAACAGAAATATAAATATTGTTAAAAATAACCCAAAATATATTTTTTAAATTCGTGTTATAAATAGAAAGATGATTATTTAATTTATTTGAATATTAAAAACCAGTGAAATATGTTTTCAATTTTTTTTGAAATTCATAGTTTCTTGCTTTATAACTGCAACCTTATCCGTAATCTAAAAAATGGAAATATTTTAAAATTGAGATTTTTTTTTAGAAATTCTAAAGGCACTTTGCACATCCTCAAAAGAATCCGGAGAGTTTGATACCAAATATGTGTTATACGGATCAGTAATTAAAAAGCCTTTCCCTGGAAACCGTTCACCAAAAACTTTTTTTTAGAATAGAGAGAAGAGATACTAGTTCTAGTGAATTCGGCTCCAAATTTGTAGCACTTATTCTTAAAACTGAATTAAGATTATAACCAGAAGAAAGTAGTTTTTGTTTTAAAAATTTAACGAGTCCGTGAGCCACATGGATCAGCCACGTGGGCCACATTTGGCCCGCGGGCCGTAGGTTGGGCACCACTGTCTTAATGGATAAAGATAAAAACCTATAATGGATTCGGTAACCTAATTTATCAAATAAACCTTCTTAATTTATTCAGACGCGCATTACTTGTCTATTCGAGGCTGCCTTAACTTTCCTATCACTATCTGGTCACTAACTTTGGGTAATATGGCATTTGATGGCAGATAGAAAGGTAATGATGCTTTGCAATAAATCGAATTTCTAGAAATTGGAGGACACAGTATTCCCATTTAAAGCCTTTAAATCACTCATTAGTGCGTGAAATAGTATTATAAATTCCTATCAACAAAGGGGAATTGGAGCTTCAAAATACCCCAGTAGTACTATTTGATGTTCCTCTAATGTGTTTTATTTGACCGTTAATAAGGTGAATAACTATTACAATTAGGGTGGTCCTAAGTGTAATGGTAAAATTTTTTTTTCGGAATTTTTCAAGTCGCACCCCCTAATTTTTTTCCTTATGGGGTAGTAAATAACTGGTAAAAATTTCATCCGAATCGGTTAATAATAACACGTGCCGCAAAAGGGATGAAAATCTGAAAAAACATCAAAATTCTCAAAACTTTGAAAAATCATAAAATTTATTTAAATTATATAATTCAATATATTTCAATACTTTTTGTAACATAAAATGCTTAAACATGAAGAATATTGGCCTTTATAGCCTTTGACAATTTTTAAAGGTATTGTATTTTCTCCTCATTATGCGTTAAAATATCGTTATATTCTTCAATAAGCTTGATTTCCCTTTCTGCAGCATTATTTACAACAGATAAGTTACTGACGACTTAAAACCCTTCCTGGTAATCTCCAATAATCTTCACATGTCTTAAAGGATCCCTAGAAATAAATTTTGAAGAAAACCTAAAAACCTTTGAAAACAGTTTGCGGTTTATTTTGACACAAAATTGGCTTGATTTTTCTTAGAGCCCAGCCAGTTTTACAAAACTAATTTGCAACCACCCTTACACACGTGTAGATTATTTCCCTCTAAACTCTTTGGAAATTGCTGTGTGGGGACAGACTCATCAAAAAAAGGCTAAGGCAACTGTCTCCTACAAGAAACCATATCCATGGCTAATCATTTTCTTTGATGTTGCCTTAGATTATATTTTCATAAATTCCTCTGTAGAAAAACAGGTCCCTCACGAACTTCAATCCTTGAAATGTGGCTTTGTGATCCTTTTGCACATCAAACCAGGCCTTAATGTATAGCTTAACAATAATACTCATACCTTGTAGTACTTGATTATCGAAATTAACCCTCATTTCTAAATATAAATATCTTTAAGCAATAAATTACTTAAGACATCCACCTAGAATGATGGATAGCACCAGGTTGTTTAAATTTAATCATTTTAGCTTCATAATAATCTAAAAATGCTGTTGTAACCGTAAGAAACTTTTGGTAGTCATCCTCTCGATTGGTGTTCAAGCTTTGTTTTAGCAAACTTGTGAATTTCTTCTTTGTCTCTTCCATCAATGGTGTTTTTCCACAACTTCATTTTTAATACCTGATAGGTACTTTGATTTATTGATAGCATCCCAAGATTTTCAAAACGTATAAATAAAAATCAATAACACAAGCTCCAAAGGCCGCTTTCAACACTAATTTAAGAACATTAAATGTATTATATGAGCTTAGGCTTATAAAATTCAGAGTAAATTTCTATGTCAAACCTTTAACCATGAGTAATTACATTTAAAATCTAATATTCATTGTTTGAACATTATATTAAAGTTTTGTTTTAAGTCCCAACCCTCATTGGAAAATCCTCCACTTTACCTTAACTTCTCCATTGGAATCCACTTATTATAATGTATTTCACCCTAAAATATGTGCAATAACCATAGTGTAGGGGGTTTTCAAGTTTGTCATAAAATACATGAAGATACCGCCTCTTTTGAGTACGCCCGCGCAGCGTCCACTGGTTGCGGCGGTAAGTGCGCATCGAGCCGGCATTCCTCCTTCAGGGCTACGGGAGTCCTGCGCATCTACCGTACTCTAACTTCAATCGCGTTGCGGCACGTGTTAATATTAAAATATTTGAAAAATATTTGGTATGCATTCATTTCATACCTTAAGGAAAAAAGTTGGGGGGTGCGACCGAAGAAATTCCGAGTTTGAAAAATTAGGACCACCCTACTATTACATGGATACGTTATATAGCATAAAGTACAACTTAATATAACGGATTAGTAAAATATTTATATGTTTTGGAATCTGACTGAACCCTTTTTATTGAAGTTTTTAAGCATATCTTAACTTTATTATAGGCTTGAGAATTTATTTTCATTGGTTGTTGCCATTAAAACCCTGGATGAAGCTACGCTACTTTGCTATCCAGCATTTTCTATGAAGCTTTGCTATCCTGGGCTTTAGTTGGAATTGAATTAAACAACTGGATGTTCTTGTACTATGTCCCATCCCACCCCGATGCCGGGGTGGGAAGGGACATTTTTTAAAAAATTAAAATTTATGATTAATTTTTAAATATATGATTAAAAACCTCAAAGATGGAAGTAATTTACACATTTTAAAGATTTATTACAAAAACATCAGTTGTTTTACCCAATATTTACTTCGAAAAATCTAACTTATGTGAAAAATCCAAAAATAGTTACAATTCTTCTTTAATCTAAAAAAATATGTTTTCAACTGCAATACTAAGCAGTTCCAAAACAAAGGTATCTAAAGAATTGTATGCAATAGCTTGTATTTAGGTATTGAGAGGAATTGGACATGTCCCATCCCACCCCAAGTCATGGTGTCCCATCCCACTACTTCGATAGCAACAGTTTTAAAAAAATAGGTTCTTACAAAAGAACTGTGGCTTTTAAAAACAATAGAAACCATTAAGAAAGCAACCAAGAATGAGATTTAAAATTCACTTTAGAAAGTGTAATACTTAGTTACTTTTGCTATAGTAAAACCATCTTCTTCATTCAGAAACTTGTAGGAGGTTGCAACTAAAATATTATACAGCAACAAGTATGAAGCCATGGTGGCTTTACCTGGTGGAATCTCAAAAACTAATTTTATTTTAATTATAAGATTTATTGAAGGTGATCCATCCCATCCCTGCCCGTCAGGGGCGTCATTTAGGGGGGGGCAACCGCCTCCCCCCCAAGGTTTACACTGTAATATGAAAAATAGCTGCAAGTCCCTTGAAAATTCTGTAACTTCCACAAGAAGCTTTGAGTGCAACTCAAAATGTCTCAAAAGGAGTTAAAACATTACTTTTGAAGGTTCAATTTCAAAAAATTTCTGGGGGAGGACCCCCAGTCCTCCTCTAAAATTTCCACGTCTCTGATTTAGTGTTTTCCCCCTTGAAAACTATTCCTCTTACAAGAAGCTTTTCTCTTTAGAAGCTCCCCAAAGAGTTTGAAAAAGAGATAAAACACTAGTTTAAAGGGGAATTAAAATTCCTGGAGGAGGACCCCTAGCCCCCCTTAATATTTTGACGTTTATTTACAACTCTTTTCTCTAGAAAATTATGTGGTTTACAAGAAACTGTTCTCTTTGGATGCAGCCCAAAGGGTCTCAAAACGAGCTAAAACACTACTTTAAGTTCCAAATTTTCAAAATTTTCCTGGGGTAAACCCACAGCAGACCCGTTTAAAAAAATTCCTTGCCCCCCAACGAAAAACTGAAATGAAGCCCCTGCTGCCCGGTCTCCCCTAAATTTATTATCAGAGATACTTGAGAATACGGTAAAATGGAAGGAAGTCAATAAATTTGTTAATGCGCAAAACACTAGTGTTAAATTCACTAATGAAGTAAAGGGCTTCGCGTAAGATGATTGACTTTTGACAAAGTGGGTGTAGAGTTAACCATTTTTCAAAGTTTTTCCTGTCAAATTCAATTGCGCATAATTGTTTGAAATTAGTCCCAGGTGTCGTTTACAAAACATACATCCTCATTATAGGATTTTTTAAAATCCTCAACAAATATTGGGTAGTTGGAATTATCACTACTTGTTGTTAATTTTCATGAAGGATATTATGGGTGCTTTTGAAATATGATTAATGTTGCATATTTTTAAACTTAAAACATAACAACTCAGTAGTGTCATTAAAAAGACAGAAATCAAACTGAAAAAACCAGATCACATGTGCTTCATCATTCGCACGCACGCACGCACGCACGCACGCACGCACGCACACACACACACACACACACACACACACACACACACACACACACACACACACACACACACACACACACACACACACACACACACACACACACACACACACACACACACACACACACACACACACACACACACACACACACACACACACACACACACACACACACACACACACACACACACACACACACACACACACACACACACACACACACACACACACACACACACACACACACACACACACACACACACACACACACACACACACACACACACACACACAGATCAGTAAAACAGTAGAAGCTCCTCTCGCGCTTTCAAGCTCTAACATTGGAAAAAATGCTTTTTTTCACTGATCTGTATCATATGAAATTTCAGTTTTATATCAAAGGACATCTTTTTTGATGACTTACTTCTAAAAAATTCGAAATTAATTCGTTTCAACCACCATTATTGGTACCAAGCGTTTTTGAGCGAAATGACCCTTATTCTCGCCTAAAAACTAAAAAATCGCTCTAAAGAGGTGCAGTTTTAAAGTAAAAATATTTTTAGCGGTCTGAATAAGTTCTAAAAACATATATTAGCCAGTTTTATCAAATTATTAAACTCAAAAATATTTTTTTAAAAATTCTGAAAAAAAGACCAATTTTTCGACTTTTTTTCAACTTTAGGGCCCTATAGGTACCCCTTAAAATTAACTTGGGGGGCTAAACATTTATACACTATCTATTGGGAGCCTAAGGAATAGGAAAAGCCTTGGGTGGTTAGGTTTTTTATTTTTAAGTCATTGTTATAGCACCATATTCTATAAAAGGTAGGTCAAAAGTGAAAAAACTTAATTTTCGAATATCTTAAAAACTAGAGCTGATGAGCAAAAACGGATGTCATATTCGGAATCAGGAGGTCAAATATATACAAAAACAGCTTTAATATTCCCGCCATCAAAATGAGTGTTGACCAGTGTAATTTATTAGAAATTGAATTTAAGAAAAGTTAAAAATTAAGCATCATTAATCAGTTATTCCACAAACTTCATAGATGAGTTCAAATTTGTGATGTTACAAAGACCCCGAAAACTTTCTATTGTATAATAACTCAAACCGGAAATATGATTTATTTTTAGTGTTATGATCACTGAGCTATAAACAAACTGGAGTGGCAACCTCCGATAGCATAACATGCGACCGAACGTGCCGGCGCGGAGAGTTACAGGAATTTCCACAACGGGGCGAAAACCACCAGTTTCTCCATAGGCTAAACATTGTGTGAGTTGGAACTTTTGTGCGTTTAGGGGTTTTATTCAAGATATTTTTTTGCTTAATGTGTCTTTTCCTACTAAATCGATGTTTCTCTACAACTTTGTAATTGACTAATTTAGTAAATCTCTAATAGTTTTTAAAATAAAATTTATAACTTCAAAAATTTCAGCTAAAGAGCGTTGAAAACTGTTGCATCGGATAGGGCATAGTCACTTACCTAGACCCAACTTTCGTGACTATATCTGTAGGGGTTCACAAGCTACAGGGTGGGGAACAGACACAAAGTTCTCCGCGCAAGCACCAACTTCGATAAGGTGGGATGCGGTTTCGGCACGCTCACTCTTAGGGGACATCCATAAATTACGTGAGGTCAAAAAGGGGGGGAGGGGTTTGGAAAAATCTCACCAAGGGGGAGGGGGTGTCGATTAAAATCTCACGTCAAACTTTTTAAGTTAGAAATTATACGATTTTCTGTATGAGAAAGGAATACACACAGATAAGATACTACAAATTATTTTTAAAAAGTTGTAGATAAATCTCACTTGGGGGAGGGGGGTCCTGCAAAATCTCACTAAATCTCACCAAGGGGGGAGGGGGGTCCAGATTTTGGAAAAAACGCCTCACGTAATTTATGGATGTCCCCTTACTCCAGTTTGTTTTATAGCTCAGTGGTTATGATATGCACACCGGAAATGGATCAGGGTCTTTGACTTCTCAGGGCTTTTACTCGCTTCCAGACGAGTTCAATTGTGTGACGTCACAAAGATTACGAAAACTTCCACCTATGTATCTCAAACCGGAAATACCATTTATTTTCAACGTTATGGAATATACAAGGTGGGGGGTCAGCTTCTGGTCAAAGTAAAAGGTTTTCCCGGTTGAACTCGTCCATGGGAAAACAATATTACACTCATTTCAAAAGTCACAATATAAGCTGAATATTAAAAATAATCTTAACTTGATTGGATCTCGTTCCTATTTTTCTGTAAATGTACTATAAAGTAAAGTGATAAATGTTCTTTTATCAAACAAGTATTAGTATTAAATTACCCTTCGAATTTGTTAAACATTAATTTATTTAACTATTCTAGAAAATAGCAACGTATCTCAATCCAGTAACGTTGTTATAAAGAAAAAAAAGTGTGGGTGTTAAAAGATTTCAGAAACTTTTGTAATTAAAAAAGATCCTGCTTTAGAAAAATAAAATCTGCTTTACCTGGTAGAAATGTAAGAAAATAAGGATAGAAAAATACCATCTATATCTTTTGTGTAACACCATTTTAGAGGTCAACGTACGTTTTATATTTATTCTGTTCTGATGAAGATTTTCAAATTAGATTCCTGTATTCAATCATCAAAACCATATCGTTTGCAGGTAAAATTGATTTCATTCTTTTTCAGATAACTATTCCTTTAATTTATCAAGACAAATATTATTTTAAATTGTCTGACATGGTTTTAATAACCTAAAACCAATAAAGTCCTTGAACAAATATTTAAACAAACCGCGTTTAAACATATTAAGATTGAATAGTTATTCAAAAGTGTTTAAAACCGTTTTATATGGATTCCATTTTGAAGTTAGATAGCCAGGCCAATCAATGGTTTGATTTCGAAATCGACAACTTTCATTTGTAATAGGCAATATCCGTTGAAATTCTATGAAGGAACTCTGGAAAAAACTACCTATATTGCTTCCGGAATGAGGAAATATATTTCGTTCTTTCCTGTGTCAATAAGACAACTTAAAAAGTATGCAATTCGTTTGAAAGCTACCAAGCAGTTTCCACCAGACCGAAAAGATACTTAAGAAAAGATCAAATACAGTTGGTGTAAAATGATTTTTCATGTTTCTTTACATAACGAAAAACATGTTTTTTCTCACTGAAATTTGAGTACTAAACTTTATATATTTCTAAGTTTAAACTTTTGTTGTGCTTATATTAGAAACACTCTGTAAACTAAAGGGAACAAGTTTGTATAAATTCACTACTCCTTAAACGACAAGAAAATCCAGTCTGAGAAGCCTGTGTGATCTATTGGAGTTTTATTGAGACGGACAGGAAGAAATTTAGTTTCTTTTTATTTTATTTGACGAAATGACTTTTAAAGAAATAAATACGTGATTTAACTTTGAGCAATAAAAATGAAAGGTATCGGATACTTTTTGAGTAAATTGATTGCTTGCAAGGGAAATTCACAAACTACGTTACACTTTTAGGTGTTCTGATCAACAAAGTCCTA
Organism: Tetragnatha versicolor; assembly: GCA_024610705.1. NCBI lineage: Eukaryota > Metazoa > Arthropoda > Arachnida > Araneae > Tetragnathidae > Tetragnatha > Tetragnatha versicolor. The sequence goes on from JANDEH010000003.1 coordinate 52,808,140, forward strand.
CATGACTTTAAACCATGTAATATCCCACTTAAAAGTTGTATTTTTTATGCTGTTACGACTATACTAATACAATTACATTTCTTCCATTGATCAATGGAATGTTTGATTTAAAGGATTTTAAGCATATATTTAATCTTAGCAAGGCTGGACTGGATGGTTAATTGTGTTATATAACCTACGGTTACGATCAAGTTTAGCCTTGATCTTAGGAAACTAAGATAGTTATTTAAAAAATAAAATATTGAATTTTATAGGTTTACTAGAAAAATGTTAAAATTATAAAGACATAAAACAGTGGGAGAAAAGGTCGTTGAAATAAAAATTTTTGGCTGGTGAACATTTTTGATCGTAATTTGCAAATGGTTCCTTCATAAATATTTCAGTAGACATACAATTTAAGCTTTGAATGACAAATAATAGGTTGTAACGAAAATATTTGCTTCCATTAGTGGTTAAATAATAGTTTTTAGTACATTTTTCACAATCTTTTTCATACTCTAAGCCCTAATTGGTTATTATACAATTATTACGTTTATACATTTATACGTTAATTTCCACTGGAAGAAATGAAACCAAACATTACTACCAAGGGTCCATTGTTGTACCAAATAATTATAATTATAGTCCACTATATTAAGTAAAAAGTCAATTAGTATGTCTTTAATAATGTTGAATAGGTAGGATAGATTGAATTATGTAAAACTTCTTTTACTTGTTAAACCTGCATTTGAAGAATTATTATTATTTACTTCCTTTTCTCATTTTTCCCTTAATAAATTTAGTTAAAATGATGAAATAGCTTTTTATTTAGAGTAAAATACAAGTTATGTTCTTTACCATCATCGTTAAATATTGGCAATTTTTCATACTTGTCCACTAGCTTTCAAATGCGTTCAAATTAATTCAGATAACTAAAACAGGTTTTAAATTCCAGTTGTGTATAAAAGGTTTTTTAAAACTTCACTTAGTATAGGCTAACGTTTTGGGATACAACTGACGAGACAAATGCACAAATGAGATAAAAATATTATCTTGGGGGTAGAAATAATATTTTTATCTCAACAATCAATTGAGTCAACAAAAATGTTTTTAACAAATTCAGATTTTCAACTCGCAGCAACAAGGTTTACGCACTAGAAAAACATATTTTACCCTTCTTAAAAAACAGAACGAGGAAAAATCACGTCAGAAGAAGATAGCAATATTTGGTCACCTAGAGATGCATATAAAATACAACTTGCTTATATAGAAAAAGAAGGGCGTTTTTTAGATTTTTTTGATAGCTTTTTGTATTGATGTCGAGTGAGAGAGTTAAAATCAGAGGTACAAATATCTTATAAATTTAATTTTTTTCTCATTTAATCAAAAACGTTTGTAACGATTAAAAATAATAAATATATCACAATCAATAAATAATTCTAAAAATATTAATTGTTCCATAATAATTGGTATTTTATTTAATATCTAGTTCTCAAAAAAATATAAAGCATCAAAAAGTAGAAACAGACTTAAAAACTTACTACTCATGTTATGTTCTGTGAATTTAAAAATAAAAAGTGATTAGATCGTTAGAGTCCGAGATTCATATGATAAAGGAGAATAAAGGAGAAATAAACATAAAAGTATCAATAGACAGCTCATTATAAAGTACCATTAATCCATTACCATAAAAAGAAAATATAAAAACATAAATAAATGAATAACGGTCCATAGATAAGCTAATTTTATCTCCCTTGAATTTAATTAAGGTTGAAAAAGTATTTTAAAATTTTGGGGTTTCTCAGTTTATTAGCATTATTGAAATCTTACTATGAAGAGGTACTATTTTCTCCACAAAAATAATTATTTTACAACCAACATTTCTTTGAAAACCAGTCGCCTGGAGGAATGCAAAATGGAGAATGTCAGAAACCACCAACTATCATGTTTTTAATTTTTTGATGTGATGAAATTGTTAAATTAATATTCTTGTGGTATTAGGTGTTTTATTCATATATTATCTCTTCAAGAAGATATGATAAAGATAGAAGATGCCGTTGATTTTAAAAGTAATCAATGCTCAAAAAACTGGAAAATAAGCTTATTATCCACTTGGAGAAATATTTACCTAAATTAAACCAGCCGTACGAATTGATTAAAATTCCGAAGAATAGTAAAGAAGAATTTTCCGAAGAATAGTTTTGACTTTATAGCACACTGAAAAACAGATAATTTTAACACAGCATAATTTAAACAGAGGATGTTTGTTTCTCTGTTTTTCAGTGTGTTATAAAGTCAAAACTATTCTTCGGAAAACAAAAATTAAGTAGTGCATTTTGTAGGAAATTTTATTTTCTCCAACTTTGTAATTTAAATAATTATCGAGAAACGAATATTTTTTAAAATATAAGCGAAAATCCAAAGAAAGAGTAAAAATTTTGCGATTTTTTTCGCATATTTTTGCGTTTTTTGATATGAAGCCGACCTTCCACGGGAAAGTGAACTAGATATTCGGAATCAGCACCCCAAAAAACATATAAAACCGTCGAAAAAAATAATTTTTCTACAAATTTTTTTTGACGCAACTGGCGATAGCCTGTATTATTATTTCGAGCTTTTATTGAATTTTAGTTACTTTTTGAAATAAATTGCACGTTTTGTCATCAGAATCATGTTTTTTGACCCTTAAAACATAATATTTGACCCCAAAAATGTCTTCCTGTCATTAAAAGAACCGAATATAGGCCCTTGGTCGCCATCTTGTTATGACGTCATAACGGTCAAACCACGCCCTAAAATTTTGGGCTCCCATCGATTTTTTAGTTCTTATATGATTATCTAACATCCCTGAAAGTTTCATGAAAGTATCACATTTTGCAGTTTCAGGGCATTTTTATGTAATAAGCCACCCAACTATAAATATTTCCCAAGTATTTTTCAAATATGTTGATTAGAATTTGTTTTATTAAGATTTCCGCAAGTTCAATTTTTCACCAGAATTTTACTAAAAATTGGCTTTATTTTCATAAATAAAATATTTTTTTCTTAAAAGGCACTAAAATTCATTGTTTTATATCTCATTACAACATATAATACTTGTATTTCATTAAAAATTTGAATATTTTGAAAAAAGCCCCCTAAAGGTAGACACATACCTTAAGTCAGTTACATAAATTTTTACCTTTAATAGATGAAGTACTTAAAATATGCCCATGTCTTCAGTCAATAAGCGATTTTGATGATATATCATGAACGGAAAATCTTAATTAAGCAGTTTGGAGTGTTTCAATTAGAACAAATTTCTAATTGAAAATATTTTAAGGAACTGACTGATAGAAAAGGGTAAATTTGATTTAAATATCGATAGAACTGGAGTAACATGAAAAAAGTAATAAAATCTGGAGAATAGCTTGCTTAGAAATATATGAAATACCTATCAGATTAATCATCTTCATTTTAAAAACCAATTGTCATTTCCTTAAGTCTTTATGCTGAAAAAAATTTCTACTTATTTCTACTGCTGAAAAAATTATTTTAACATTGTTTTGCCAAATTAAATTTAAGCCAGTTGGGAGGCGCTTAGCCCAACAGGTTTTGCTGGATTTGAATCAAAAATTTACTGTAACATTCTTTAAAAATGTAAATGAAAGGAATTTCATTCAAATATTCTTTTATAAGAATGGAGAATTCTTTTTGATAATTGTATTTTAATGAAACCATCTTTAAACATTTTAGTAACAGCAATGTATTTTAGTAACAGCTTTTAGTAACAGCAACAATTACATATAGCGCGGAATTGGAGTACTAAATATGCTCATTTTAAGTCCACGCTTCTTCTTGTAGGTTTCAATTTTCTTAAAGACTTCAGAAGAGTTACAAACAAGTAATGTTTCAGCTTAAATATTGAAACAAAGTTGACAAAGATCGATAGTATCTGGCTAAGTACTCAGGAGTTACTTCTTAATCCGGCTCTCTGAGGCATTATTGCTCAAGTCGAGCACGGAAATCTCCCATTATTTAAAGCAATGACCCCCTTCTCGAGGACAGAATGCTCCATAACTAGTTCAAGAGTGTTGTCCAGGGTGACAGTAATGATTTCGAAGTATTTTGAGTAGGATGTCAAGGACGGAAGAATTTCACAAACAACCATGAGGAGATCTGAGACTGTTTTCGATTATTTTCTAGGACAACATTTTGCTCCACTTGGCTGATTGGTGGACTTCAGTTGCTGACTTAGTTGCACTTCAAAAAGTACTTATAAAATGTATCGAAATGCTTAGTTAGATAACTATTTGGTTTGTTTGTAGGATGCTTTGAGATAGGTTCGATGCATCTAATTTAGGTTTTGTAGCATGTAGAGCTAAAGTATCAAAATAAAGTTTTTAGTTATTAAATGGACCAATTTCTCAAGCAGTTTTCTGGGCATAAAAAATACAGTTAGTATACCTATTTATAGTTTCTATTGTAATTCAATGAATGGGCTCGAAACATCCATATATGAGCCAAATCTTCCGTTGGGACATTTCTCCAGGTATGAGTTCTACAAGTTACTTGCTTCATGTTCTCAAGTTTGAGACCTTAGGACTAAAAATTCCTTCTTTAACCTTTTCAGTCCTATAGCCACTTAAAATTTTCCATAAGATTCAATGGTAATCGCAATCGGCTTAAAATTGAAAGGGTTAAAGATTGCAAAAAGTCAATCCATCAAGGTTCTCTAATCTTACCTTTCAAGTCCTATAAGCTTGTCTATAAAAACTTTCTAGCAAAGAGTTAAATTTAACAAATGAGTCTCCAAAAGTTTAACACTTTAAGCTTGTATATCCTTTAATAAAATCATAAACTAAGTGAGAATAGTAACAAAGATATTAATATAGACTTCTCTTCTGATCTTAAGCTCAGCCCCTTTGGTAAAAAAATAATCTGAAATATTTAAACAATCTTTTTGTTTCCTGAAAGAACACAAATAGAAATAGTGACGAATATAGAACTCTACCAACTATCAATAAAAATATCAATATCAACTCATTTGCTCCTATAGAATTCACTTTTACTTTTGGAATTCATTCAATCCATCTAGTACTCCGTTAAAGAAATGCTTTCTGACTTCAAAGTCATGAAACGAAAAATACAAAAACTGAATCTCAAACCAAGATTATTCTAACTTTTCTTCTCAAAAATCCCGGAAGTCTCTCCTAACATTGACTGTCAGCTATTAAAAACATTTCACCCTTCACAATAAGTAGAACCTAGACAAATTTCTCTTGACATATATTCGCCGTGTAACCACGCAACCAAACATCAGGAAAACTTACCTCACCGTCATAAACATCTTCCCTAAGAAGAGAAAAAAACGCCGTCAAAACAACAACAGACTTCCGTAATTGTACTACATAAGACGTCGAGAAAACAATTCGCAGAGTTCGCCCTCCGAGAGACCCATGAAATATTGATCACCAATGAGCCCAATAAAGATGTCACGCCGTTTGAGTCGAAAGAAAACAACGGAAACTACGGAGTGGAAATAAATTAAGGGATACCTCGGATTCTTGTCCTTGCATCTGAATTTGCTGACCCGTTTGCTTGTTGTTTATTGGACCTGCGGCTGTCGGGGCAGACAGAAGTTCTTGAAGGGTTGTCGTTGGGGGGTGAAAACACGAGGGTTGGAATCGGGAAATCTTTGATTTGTTGGAGAGGGGGATATATCGATATTTAGGTAGCAGATGGAGCATATTCACGAATTCAGTTATGTGGAAAACCTTAATATTCTGCCGTCCTAAGCGAAAGTGCTCGTAAAGGCATTTTCATTCAGATTTACTTCGAGAAAAATCTCGCCAAAACAATATTTGGCAGATTTTTCATTCCTGCGGTAGACCCTTCTTCTAAGATCGAATATTGGCTACAACCGAAAAAACCCTCAGTTATTGGCTGCGGCGTTGAGCTGCATTAGAGTTCAGAATTTGTAAGGCAAACGGGGATTCGATTATAAATTTATTAATTAGTGGATAGGAAAAATACACACCATTTTAACTGCATGTTCCAACAAATAGGTTGTTCCAGATGTAGTAATACTTTGACATTTTTAAAACTATTACACAAAGTGTTTAAAATTAATCTGTTTTAGTTTAAAGATTATTTTCTATTCAGATTTATGTAAATTTCAATCTTATTAAGTAAGATTAGTTTGCTTTAAATTCTGATAATTCAGGGGTCTTTTCATGATTTTGACAACCATTGTATAGGCTTGGAAGAAGCAAGATATATTCTCGCCAAAATTAAGAAATGCGCCAAGGGGGAAAGAAAGTGAAATTTTAAGAAAACTGGTTTATGTGCACTTTCAATTCGGACGGCAGTATTACGTACGAATATTTCTCTTGATATGACAAAATCTTCGAATGTTATTTTCTATTCTTTTGTCAAAAGCTATTGATTTCTAAACCCCGGATTTCTCAACCTTTTTCGCGACGGTACCCCTAATGGGAAAAGTATATCCGAGAGCCTTGCATATCCCTTACATAAAAGCACTTATTTTATAATAATAATAGCATGTGTTTACCTCTTTAATACGACACTTGGGTTTGTTTTGGGAGACTTTCATTTCAAGGGAGTTTAGTGAAAATCGTAGTATTATTTTCGGCACAAATCCCACGCTTTTTAATAGGTAAAATTAATGTAGCTTTCTATAACGTCGAAATAAAAAGAGATTAGAACGTTCTTTAAAAAAAGGAGGTCTGAGTAAGCAGGAAGTTCTGCTCTCTAAATATGGTTTTTATAAAATAATTTCGAAATATTCGTTCTGAACACCATCGGATTAAATTTCAGGAAAATATAAGCGAATTTCTTTTTCCTGATGCTTAGAAGGATGCTTTGTTATTAATCTTGAGTATAAACCAAAAACTTAACTTGGAAGTCACTGTCACTGCCTACCCTGCACTAAAAAGTTCTGGATACCGCAACTCTAGCAAGTCCACTAGTATAGTATAGTGAGCCTGTATACGAGAGAGAGGCGACAACTCGGTTAAAAGCGTCTCTGCGCATCCAGTTCTGTCCAAATTCTGTCCAAACTGTATCATGCCGCTTGTCTCGCGTTCCATGCTTATCCTATGGAGGGAACCGCCTGTGGCGAACAGAAAACTTGTTTACCGATCTGCGCGCGATATACTGAGTTGTCGCCTCTCTCTCGTATACAGGCTCTCTAGTATAGTACTGATCAGCCAACGATAGTAAAAGAGTCACGTGATTTTTACAGACTTTGCACGGCCGATAGTTGGGTAACCGATGATAGTGGGGGGTCTTGCTTCTATATACAAGCAATTGTCTCTTCCTCTTTCGATCAACTGCCTCTCAACTTCCACCTATCTCCCGTTCGAAATACTATAGTTCCAGCGTTGACAAAATCACGTGACCCTTTTACTATCGTTTGTTCAGCAATACAAGCAACCGACTTTCGCTATACTCTGTTCATTTAGAATTGGCGCCTGAGACGTAATGTATCAGAAGCAGTTACAACTGTAATTATCATCGGAAATTTTTTCTTGTGCAATAACAAGGCAGCCGAAACAGAAGTAGTTAAAATACTGTAAACAAAATCGGTCCTGGAAGTTGTGTGATGAGTGTTATTAAGCGTTTTTGAGAGTTTTCGATCCTGCTTCAGGCGCCAATTCTAAATGAACAGACTATAGTTGAAATCAAAGCCCTGGATGGAGCAAGCACTACTCGCTCAAGTAGCGACATCCCCGGTGCCTCCGTGTCGCTTTCGATTTGGATTGAGTTACAGTTGTCCCCCCCAAAATGGCGGACAATTTAACTCTTGTCGTTACTTGAGCGAAGAACCATTGAAGTTACAGTGATCCCATTCTGAAGGTGATCACCACTAATAAAACCAATTTATAATGTTCTTATGTAACAACCATGCTCACTTCTAGCATACTTACTTGGCTCCGGGAACAGCCTTGATCAAGGAGGGGGCTTCCCCGAACTGAACCTCACCATTGCACTCGGGTGTGGGGATGTTGCTGCGTTTCGCAAAAAGCGAGCGACAGGGAGCATAATTTTTGGTAGTTGGACTGCGTTCGCGCGGTCCTTTTGATATTAAAAAAGGGCATTCTTGCTTATACACTCAAACCTGTTTTTGTGCGGTCTTTTTTCTGTGATTGTTTTGTACGGTTTATAAAAAATCGCAGTAAAAAAGGCGCATAAATGAAAAATCGCACAAAAAGGACCGTAAAAAACAGGTTCGAGTGTAGTACTCCCTTTTTTAAAATCTTTGACAGTTCAAACTATAAAATTATGACTTTTTAAATCTGTAGTACGCTGGTTAAGAGGATTCAGTTCCAAAATAAATTTGGTTTCAAAAACAATGGGCAATACCACTATTTATTTTTTATTTTTTTATTCGATAGAGGTACCCTAGAGCGGAATGTACGCGCAAAATTTTTTTAATTACGATGATTATTTTTTTATGTAATTTCAAAGATCGACTTTAAAAAAGGGCGTTAAATCGTCCAATTTCCCAATGTGACGTACTTTTACCCTATATTTTGATTTTAAACAATGCTTTGCAAAATGCTTTAATCTCTCTATTCTAAAAAAAGTTTTTGTAAATGGTTTCCAGAGAAAGGCTTTTTAATTACTGATTCGTATAACATGTTTTTGGTATCAAACTGTTCGGATTCTTTTGAGGATGTGCAAAGTGCCTTTAGAATTTCTAAAAAAATTCTCAATTCTAAGATATTTCCATTTTTCTGGATTACGGATAAGGTTGCAGTTAACAGCAAGAAACTGTCGTACAATTTATTATACCTCCAATCACAATGACCAACCGACGCTATTCCTTAATGATGAAAATAATTCCTTTCACGCTTTAAAAATGCGCTTCAAAATATGTACTTTCTAAATAAAATATTTTTAAAAGACTGTAAGAGTTTTCCAGAAACTCACAGATCTACAGAGTATAGAATTTCACACACCAAAATTAATTGTTTGTAAACATTGAGTGCAATGTAGATTTTGCCTCTTATTATTTTTAATAGCTTAAATCGTATTGTTTAAAAAGTCTGTTTTAAAACTAAAACTTGAATGATAAAACACTAGATATTTTGACGAGTTACTAGGTACTATATTAAATTTAACAGATTCATTGCTGGACGTTTTTGTAAATATTGAATAACAATAGCACGAGCAGACTTGATGGATATTTTCAAGGAAAACGTGTTGATTAAATTATTGATAATTTAACCAATAAATATTCTAACTTTTAAGAGAGTGTGCTTCTGGAAAGTTGGTTGACGTTTTTTCTACTAATTGTTATAACGAATGTTTTATAAATAAATAATTTTAGTGAGCAGGGTTTTGTGGGGATTGCGAAGCGATCCGAAAGGCCCTGCGTCAGCATTTAACGGGGGTTGGCGAGCGATAGCGAGCAGGGGGCGGTAGCTCCCTAGTTGTTTAAACAAATCAAAGTCATTGTTGGGTTTCTCGTTAAAGTCTGTATGAGTCAGTTGTGACGTACTTTTACCCTAAACAAAGACAAAGGGCTTGGCGATTTTAATTTTAAATATTTAATTAACTAAATTTTTTTGAAACTTTTCATGTGGATTTTTGGATTATTCCTTTGCTGGAAAAATGCATTTTTTTCTGTTTTCAAAAAATGATGGTATTGCCCATTATCGTGGTTACACCAAAGTGTGAAAATGTATTCATTGTGTTTTTCACAGGGTTTGAGTTTAGTAATCATATTTACAAAAATAATTGTTAACTAGGGGGCTATCGCCCCCTGCTCGCTATCGCTCGCCAACCCCCGGGAACTGCTGACGCAGTTCCCCTAGGATTGCTTCGCCATCCTGTGCTCGCTTACGCTCGCTTGCCATACGCTGGTACAGCCTAGCTGAGTTTCATTACCAACTAAATTTATTGGTTAAAATAGAGTTTTATAAATAGTAACATGCAGCAGGGAAACATTAAATATGTGTATGAAAAATATGTATACAGTGTTTATAAAATTCATGGGTACTGCTGAATTAGCCAAGAAAAGCCAACATATATCAGCCAAAAAAAATATATCAGATGAGTACTATTAACATGTATATGTTATACTTAAAAGTATAACATGTATGTGCTTTTACTTACCCCATTATTTAATCACTCCTCTAAAACTTCTTTGTAAACACAATTGTAAATACTCCTGCTTGGAGCTACAACCGTCACAGATTGGAATAATACTTTCTAGCTCTACTTAAATCCCTCCTTAAAATTGCTTTTGAATTAACGAAACGTAAACCAAACAAACCAACCGTTGCCAACGGGAGAAAACAAATACCGCCAAAATCTAGCTTCACGTAAGAGAAATATATATATAGATGATTGAAGAGGATTGATAACTTTAAAACCCGGCTCTGGCTTGTGTATAAAAAACAAAATTGATCTTGATTGAGTTTTATTGATTCGATTAAAATGTAAGGATTACTTTCGAGCGATACAGTTTTATTCATATAATTAAGAATAATTCATGATAAAAAACAGAGCCAAAACATACGTTTCCACTTCACCAAAACTGCCAATTTAAGGGCAGGGGGTGTTTCCTATAATCCAAAATAATAGTTTTCAGAATAATTCAGGTACTTTTCTGTTCTCAAACTTCCACTTTTTCACCAGCATTAAAATGATTTATATAATTCTTAATTTAAAAACATTGAAAATAATCACCCATATTGATCTGAAATTTTTTTCAAAGTAATGATAATGTAATTTCTCATCTTGTGATTGAAAGATAATAACCCTTTCTTGATAAAAATCATCTACTTATATGAGGAGCAAACAATCAAACCATGCTTTCTCCATCAAATACAAATTTTCAGGAAACACAAAAAACTAATCTCTCTATTCTAAAAAAAAGTTTTTAGTGAACGGTTTCCAGAGAAAGGCTTTTTAATTACTGAACCGAATGACACATATATGGTATCAAAATGTCCGGATTTCTTCCGGATTTCCGAGTAAGCCCTTCGATTTTTCAAAAAAATTCTCAATTTTAAAATATTTCCATTTTTTTAGATAACGGATAAGGTCGCAGTTACAAAGCAAGTACTGTCATTCAAATTATTATGCATCCAATCACAACGACCGATTGACGCTATATTTTAAGATGAAACATGTTTTTCACCTTTTAAAAAAAGTACTTTCTTGATGAAATATCACTCAAAGACTGATAAAACATATTCTAAAAACTTACATGAACGCCATTTCATACTAAAATTTCACAGTTTTTGTCCAATATTTATAAATTTTTAGTCTGATTTTATCGAAATTAATTGTAAACATAGAGTGATGTTTTGTCTCTTTTTATTTTCGATTGCTTAAACGGTATTGTCTGGGTTAACAAGTCTGGGTTTAAAAAAAATATGAATGATTAGCACTAGGCATATTATACTAACGAGTTATTTTAAAATAACGGGTTTTAGTTTGGTTCGAATATTGATAAACAATTAGAAATAGTTATTTTCATATAATCATAGATTAAAAATAATTAAGATGAATATTTTTAAAAACATTTCGTTTAAATTTTTGATAAGTTCGAGTTAATATATATTGAAACTTTTAAGGGAGCTTTATTCATGGAGGGGATTTGGGGAAGTATATTCGGAAAGTTGGTTGACGTTTTTTTTGTAAATTGTTTAATTGTTTTGTAAAGTGTATTAAGTTCGGCGAGTTAGAATTTGTGGGAATTGCGAAGCAATTCCAAAAGGTCCTGCGTCAGCAGTTTACGGGGGTTGGCGAGCGATAGCGAGCAGGGGGCGGTAGCTCCCTAGTGACTTAAAAAATAACTAATTTAAAAACCTAATTATCGTTTGTTTAGTTCTATAACGAGTAACTGAAAAGATTTGTAGTCATAATTTACCTAAAAACTTAATATTAATTATTAAAAAATGCATTTGAAATTTGGAAAAATCACGTTTTGATCGAACACATAGGAGGAAACATGGTTTGAATGTTTCCAATATAGACAAAACACTTTTTTAATGAAAAAAATTAATCATACTCTTCTCAAAAAATATTCTCTTTATTTCTGAAAAACAATGTAAATTTTTAAAATAAACATTAGGTGATTTCGTATCAAAAAGTCCCCACCAATATTTTTACATCACCAAATTTACGCTGACAAATGAGTGGGTCACGTGACGAGTAAGAACAGCTATGATTGGCCGTGACTGGAGGAATCACTGTTTGACTGAAAACAGGCTCTGGAGGAAACACTTTTTGATTGAAACATTTCTAAGTAGTTTTAGAATAGGTTAAAACTTGTTTTAGTTGAAGATAATAGCATTATTTTGTGCAGTTTAATGTGGAGATCGTGAAAATAGCAGTAACTCATTTTTTATTTTTTTTTGGAGAAAACACGGTTTGATTGTTTTCTCCTCATATGTTTTTGACGTTTTAAATTAATGGAATTTCGGTGTTTTTATTATAACTATCAATTTCAAACTATGTTTTTTTACTATTCAACTTTTGGAAAAATATTGAAAAATCCAATAAATTCAGTGAAATGAAATTTAACATTCACGTCAGATGGCTTGGAAGACCAACGTCAGATGCTGAATTTTATATCAACACATTAAGGATATCGACGGAACTTTAATAATATTTTTCTTTGAGACATTTTTCGTTCCCGAAGAAATGAACTTTCAAGTGTAAGCTAAACCGATAAGTGGTAAGATTTAACATTTTTGAGTTAATTCATCTGATAAGATCTTTGAAAAGAACAAATAGGATATGATATCAATGGAGAACAAAATGGAGTGATAATATTTTTTTGAAGCGAACAGAGTTTGGATCTTTTGAAAGATGTTGTCATTGAGTGTTTCAAACATCAAATGAAAGGATTTTTGAAAGGTTAGAATTGAATCATCTGACCACTACTTCCTTTCATGACATTTTAAAGGTCTGCAATATTATGTTTTGATTTACACGACTGTTAAAACTGGACAATTTTCTTTCAAATTCTCGGGTTTCCTTTATTTAATTTGATAAACTGTTTTAAGTTATGAAATCAAATCAAATCGAATTTCATTCTTTATTTTATTTCCTAGTCTTGAATTCATTCTTCTTGTTTAGCTTGCGATCAGTTTTGTTAGTTTGGATATAATTCTAGAGTACTTCTTACTAAACCAGATATCAAGCAATTTACGGCCGTATTCACCGGTAACCTGACCGGCGCGGCGGTCAGGTCAGGAAACCATGGTTACAGCCTCTGATTGGTGGAAAAATAATTCAATATTTCCTTCCACCAATCAGAGGCTGTAACCATGGTTTCCTGACCTGACCGCCGGTCAGGTTACCGGTGAATACGGCCGTTATTTAGAATTAAAAAATTGTTTTTAGAACTAGGGGGCTCTGCCCCCTGCTCGCTATCGCTCACCAACCCCCGGAACTGCTTCGCAGTTCTTTTCAGATTGCTTCGCAATCTTAGCGAGCGATGCTCGCTTGTTTCATCTCAATAATCCAGCACAACCCACTCGTCGGCTCAACAAATGATCTTTTAATATTAAAACTACTTATCTCTCTTTTCTATAAGTAGTTTATTCCAGATCATTCCCTGCAAAATATCGAAATAAATTAACTGCTGCTAAAATCTTTAAATTAATTACTTAAATATTTTTTTAATTATCCAGCAAGTCTACTAACTATCATTAACCATCTTAGAGAAAAAAAACAAAGTAAACTTTTAAACAATATTGACGTGTGTGTGTATCTAGTGAATCGTCGAAAATAAAAGAAATCAAACACATAAAACTCGTCTGTTTCCCTAGTGAACGGCCGAAAAGATAAGAAAAAATTGGAACTTTGAATCTTAATAATTCCAAAACTAATTAGAATTTTTCAAAAAACAAAACGCCAATCTTTTTATAAAAAATAGTTGTACGAGTGTTTAAAATATCGTATTTCTACTAAGATAAGTTTTTCTTTTATAACGAAAAAACCGAAAAAGTGTTAAAAATTTCGAAACTTTAAAATTGAATTACTCCAAAACTAATTCGAAATTCGAAAAAAGGGCGACGAGGTGCAAAACTTCATACCTAAGAATATGTGTCTTCAAAAAATCATGTTTCTGCTGTAAGTAGATTTTGCTGGGGGCGAACCCGCAGCAGAAAAAAATAATTTTCCACTTTGACATTAAATAACTCCAGAACAAATTATCTAATTAATTAGATTTTGGAACGAAAATGACCATCATGCATTTGTAAATCAATGGTCGAAATTTCATAACATTGCTTCAAATAGTTTTTGCGTAGTGAGAGATCAAAATGTTTAAAAATAAAATTTTCAAAATCAGCGGCGGCGGCTGCGGCGGCGGCGGTCACTGTTACTTTTTTTTAATATAGAGAGATAACTAGTACCTCCCACGGTTTTATGTTGTCATTAGAAAGGCAATTAAAGGATTTAAAAATAAAACTTAGTTATTCGAAAAAGCTCTTTACATATTTTTAACAAACCCCCTTTTTTCAAAAAGTCCTGAGAAAATTTTTCCATTTGTATATTGTAGGTACACTCTTATGATAGTTTAATTTGAATGTTATCAAAAAATGCTTACTTGAAACTATACTATCTGTTACTAAATTATTAAAAAAAGTGTTTCTTGAGTTTTTTAAAGACTTGAATTTTTTAGATTACTCGAACTTTTTACTACCACTTTGAGTAGGTTACGTGATGATATTATTGTGTTGGTAGCAACTTATAAGATAAGTTCTCCCTTTAAGAGGTTATAAAAACTTGTTTTACGATAAAAAGTTTTTCTCGGAGCACTTCTCAGTAAAATGTTTTCATAAGAATATTTTACATTTTACAAAAATGAAATAAATAAAGTAATTGCCACTTTAAGTTTTATAAAAGTACTATTAGCTGTTATGCTAAGCCCTGCACGGGTGCTCCCTACAACTTTATCTCATTAAAAGTAACATTTAATATCTTGCTTTTTACATTTTGTATATAAAGATTCCTTCTTGGTGAACTGTATTTTATTATTTTCTGAACAAAAAACAACAACATAAGATTCCCATGAAAGAAAGTTCATGACCTTTTACAAAAATTTTATGCGTTTTGCCCAATGGCGTTTGAAAAGTTGCTTAGAAAAAAATCTAAAAATTTCTTATTTTGAATATATCCCACTTGAGTAATAAAATACTTCAAGTATTATGCATACTTTTCAAATGGTATCGTATTTACACTTGTGATTGAAGAAAAAACTGCAAGCCATCACGATCCACCTCGTAAATTAAAAAAGTATTTTTCAAAAATTGTCCTTTTCCTTCATTGCTTTCTGAAATTCTAAATATAGTTTTTTATTTCTTATGCACACTACTGCTCATATTATCAACTTAATAAAAAATAAAGACGGAATACGTTGAAGAATGGTTCAAAAAAGTCTTAATTAAGGGCCTTAAACAATGATATTCTACGTAAAAAATTGAATTAAATTTCTGCGGCACTGCAAGTAAGACTAAAAAAAAGTCAAAACTGATAGCATACAATGAACCGATTAATAAAAAATAATGTTTTACCAGTTTTTCTCTCTCTCTTTAAGCAAGACTTAATTATTTGAAAGAGAAAATTAAAATTACTCCAAATGTTTGGTAGAGGAAATGTATTTTTAAACAAATATTTAATTCAAATTATTCAATTATCACACAAAGGCTTGAAGTTCTGATGTACTACTGATAAAGTGGAAAACAGCAAATGAAATTTCTCTCCGTGCTTAATTTTAATTCTGACCGGCCCAAATTTAATAGAAATCTTGGGCGTACTGGGATTGAAAGGATTAAAAACTAGATTTAATTTCAAGCATTAATTAAATCTTAATTTTTTGAAAGGTAGGATAATTTTTCATGTGAAATGCGAGCAAGGAATAATTACTCTTTCGAAATATTCTGTTTCACGTTTATTTGGTGGGAATTTTTATTCAAAAGAAACACAAACATTTGACTGTCAAGAAGTTAGATTTCAAAGGTTATTAGCTTTCATTAAATATTCATTGTCCTGAAGGGTTCGGGTTGTTACAGGATTCAAATTTTTAACAATTAAGGGTTTACCTTTTACAATTTACCTTTTAATAGGTATGAAGACAAGAAAAATAAATTGAATTATCATGAAGATGCGTAGAAAAAATTAATACTTTGAAAAAACTTATCATACAGCTTACTCGTATGATTTTGATACTTTTTTTAAATATAAAACTGCTGACCACATTTATAATTGCTTAACATTATCTTAGTTTTTTTTAAAACTATGTTTTAAATTACTATTACCCTATTAAGGGGCCGTTCAAATATTACGTAAGCACCTAAGGGGGGGAGGGGGTTTGTTCTTTGCTTATTTTTCCTGACTGGGGGAGGGGGATATGAAAGATGCTTACGTAAGATACTGAATTTTCGAAAATATCTTGTTTCTTGCATAAATAATTTCAAAACTCAACCAAAAATAAATTTAACAAAAAATTGAAGTAGGAAATCTGACGTAAGCACTTTTTTCTGGGGACCCCCAAACACTGAAATTTTAACCCCGAAAAGTAGTGTTTCGACTCATTTTTGAATCCTTAAAAAGGACAGCTCCTTGAATAAGTCACCTAATTTTCAAGGAGAATAAAACAGTACTTACTAAAAGGGATGTCAAAATTTCGAGGGGGGGGGGTCCGGCAGTTTCTTACGTAATTATGGTGGGGGGGTTGGAGGTTTGCTTATATTTGCTGACAAGGGGGGAGGGGGGGTTAAAAATGACCAAAAAAGTGCTTACGTAATATTTGAACGGCCCCTAAAGTTAGAAGTATTATGTTTAGAATTTCCATGTATTTATGTTTCCAAAAACACAAATTCAAAATTTTGCTAAATTATAAACTTTAAAGTGATTTGAGATCTTTTTTTGGATCATTTTTATTTTACATATATTTACATATTCAAGTCATAAATGTATATTTTGCAATTTATATTTATTAATTTAACCTCCATCAACCATCACGGTCAGTTAAAAATATAAATACAAAGAGAACGAAAGTACATAACAGTGAAAAGAGAAGTTTGAACAATTGATTATAATCTAAAATAATCCTCCCCTCTACAAAAAAGACCATGTTGTCGAGGTTCGTCGTTGAAGAATTTGATATATCATAGGCTAATAACCTCCAATTCTGATTACTATAATAATTTTGAAGTTCAGATACTTAGGTAGTACTTTTTTCTGTGTGTGTAAAAACATCCTATTTTTCCAAGTTATTTAAGCTGTATATTTTTACGCTTTTTATAGTACAAACTTTCCGAAAATTAAATACGAATATTATCTGTTTTCAATTACATAAAATCACGACTCTAAATTTAAAATGTGCAAGATTTTCATTGGATTTCATGGTGCAAGTTTAGATTTACAGATCGTCAAGTCAGAGATGAAAAATGGACAATTGTACCTTTATTTAACATTCCCAAGGTTACCTGAATTCACTTATTAAGAAGATTCCGATATTCCGTTCAATTCCGTTAATTCTCTCGTTTAATATCGCCAAGTTGATTTGGTCGCCAAATATTAGAAACATTGCCAGATATTGAAAACTAACCAATAAAAATGCTTAGTTACATCAAGAAAATCCATAAAAATTTGTAGGTACAGAAGAACTCCAATTATCCGAATCAATTGGACCCCATACGGATAATCAAAAATTCGGATAATTGATACTTGCTTTAACTTTAAAGAATGAACAACCAAGCATCTAAACTAAGATTTAAACTTTGAAACAAAAAAAAATTAGACTTGAAATTGGGTTTCCCATAAAATTTTTTTGCAAAAACCACTAAAAAAGACATGTTCTTAATATTAACTTTCTTGCAGAACTTCCATCTTTGTTTTTAAGCACAATGTTTGTAGGTTTTAATCCTGAAGGAGATTCGGATAGTCGGAGTTCGGATAATTGGAGTTCTACTGTAGTTGAATATTTGGCACCCAAAACAAATTGGTAGTATATTTAACAGAACAGTTAACGGAATTGCATACAATTCAAAACTCTAAATGCTGCTTATTAGCATTTGCTAATCTAAACTTGCATCCATTTCATTTTTAGAAAAAGTACTAACATAAGTATTTTTGTATTTAAAACAGGATCCCTATGTTGGTTTAATATCACAACACAGAATGGAGAAGATTCTTCTTATACTTATGGCTATCGAGAGAGGTAAGAAAAATTGTTTATATATGAATATTTTTTTATTTTATTTTTAGTTAATTTAATCTTTAATAGGATTTCAGCTGCTTATACTTTTTAGTAACATTCCTGCAATGATTGACATTTAAGTAATAGGCATGTTTACAATTACGAAGAAACCTTTGGTTAAAGTTTAATTTGGGAAAGTAATCAAAACAAAACGTTAGCACGAAGTAAATCAAGTTTTTGATAACACTGAAAATTTTTAATAAAGTGGGAAATATTATCATGAAAATATATTTTTTATGTTCCTGAAATGTTACAACAAAGAACAATACAAGATCATGATAAAATAAATGAGATAAATATTAAAAAACTAGCTGTTATACCCGGCCTTGCACGAGTGGGGTGTATAAATTTATTTTTTAAAATATTTCTTAAAATACATTTATAATTTTGTAAATTAGCAATATTACAAATCATCCCGGTATCCCAGGCACCTCTTTCCTATCCCAGTGTTCCCGGTAATCTTATCCCGGTGGTCACGGTAATTTTCCTAATCCCGGCGGTCCCGGCAATTTTCCTATCTCAGTGTTTACGGTAATTTTTATATTCCGGTATTCCCGGTGTCTTTATGGTAAATTTCCTATCCCAGTGTTCTCGGTAATTTTTATAACCTGGTAATTTTTTCCATCCCGATGTTCTCGCTAATTTTACAATCCCGGTGTTCTTGTCACTTTTTACAATCCCAATGTTCCTGATAATGTTTAATATCTTGGTGCCTTTATATAATAACAAATTTGAAACCATAATAAAAAGTCTAGTAAATTGGTAAGTCTAGTGAACAAATTAACAAATTTAAAACCAGTGTTTAAAACTAAAATAAAAGATCTAGTAAATGAAAAAGTCTAGTGATCTGTCTCATTTGAAACAATGTTTTATTTTTAACTCGTTGTATGACTGGTAAAACAGGTTTCCAAACACGGAAAAATAAGTGAAAAAAGAAGGAAAATGGGGAAAAAAGAATGAAGGACTAATTTTCTCTTTATAAATTATAGCCTATGTGTTATTCTGATGTATAAGCTACATTATTGTAAAATTTCATTAAAATCCATTCAGTAGTTTTTGCGTGAAAGAGTAACAAACATCCAGACAAACATTTCACAATTATAATAGTAGTAGGACTGTACTTCACAAGTGTTAAAAACAATTTCGTTTCTTCAAAGGAATTTGAATGGATTAGTTTCAAATAATTAACGAAGTAACAAGCCTTTAAAAACTAAGACATTCTTTAGGATGTTAGTGAAGGAGTGAAGCTCTGCAAACGTTTGCTAAATTATCCTCTACATCAAAGGGTCTGACACTAATGATTAACTTTGTAAATGTTTTCGTCTGTAGTTTTGAAGATGGAATTTCTCCGAAGATCAACCAGATTGGCCTTTCAAAATAAACCAAGTTTGAAATCTGTAGATTGTTACAAAATATCTTATGTATCAGTAATATATCTGTCTCAGCCAATCTTGCAATTGTTTTTTTAATAATAGTTTAGTTTCCATTGCCACGTGTTCCCAGTAAACATACTGGCGTAGTTTTGGTGATAATACAATAATAGGTTATACCAGCATTTTTTGAAAACAGAAAATATCCATTTTTCCAGTAAAGGAAAATAGATCTAAATTCACTAATCGGCATGAAACAAAAAAATTTAGTTAATTCAATATTTAAAAATATTGACACACACACTTTGTCTTTGTCAAGGTTTGAATACCGTCAGTGTTCAAAATCAATGTTTAAGATTAAAGTCAAATTTTGAAATTTGACATTTTTGCGCCCTTTTTTAAAGTCAAACTTTGAAAGTAAATTAAGAAATAAATAATCATCGTAATTAAAAAAAAATGTTGCGCGTATATTACGCTCTTGGAAAGCTTCATCGATTAAAAAACAAAAACAAGAAATACTGGAATTGCCAATTGCCTAAAATACTTTATTTCATTTTTATGAATTTACAAAAATTTTTATTATTTAATTTTACCAGAATAAACCTGATAAAATAAAGAATTTCTACACTTTATAAACGCAAGTGAATTCATGTTGTTGGTGTGTGGCGACTTTCCATGAGTGATGATGGAAATCGAAAAAACTTGGGGTACGCCTTGTGATTCTTTGGTGGAGCTGGGATCACACTCACTAAAACAACTCACGCCTCTTTCGTCGCGTCACAAAAGGAGGAGAAAAAGAAGCTTGATCCTTAAAAGCCCCCGAATGGACAGATTGGTTGGTTGGATTTTTATATTCAAATTTAAAAATTAATCACGCTTCATGAAGTCAATATCAAGCAGAAAGAGAAAAATGTTTTTGTGGTACTCATCTCCTATGATTTCCGATAGTACTGGATATTCTCTGCCAAAACTCTGCCACCTGACCAGTCGAAATCGGGGGCACTCCGATAAGATATGTTTTACTCATCAAAAATTACAAGATGGACATGTCGGCTGAGGCTCTCCATGAAGAAATTCCAAAAGGACAGACTGGTGACCACCAAAATGGTACTGCCAACCCATCTATCAGTCACAGCTATGACAGACATTTGCCGTACTGACTTCTTCAATAATATTTTGGATTCGAAAATAGCGTTTTGGACCCTCTGTTTCGATTTTTATCAAGTTAAATATCTGCTATTTTCAATACCTTTACTATTCCTTATTGATCAAAGTCATAGTCAGAAAAGTTTCGAAGAAAATAATATCTCTTTCGGTCACCATTTCTTCGGGACCTTTGCACCCATAAAATTATGGTAAAATTACGTTGTCTGTGACATTAAAAATCAACAAGGACCTGTATTTCGATATTTGGCATCCGAAATAGTTTGGAAATTTCTAACTGGACATGTAACGAGACCTGGGATTGAGATAGTATTCCTAGTCTTATACGCAATGTAATTTCTACTCTTACGTAATCGTAATTCCTACTCTTACGTAATGTAATTCCTACTCTTACGTAATGTAATTCCTACTCTTACGTAATGTAATTCCTACTCTTACGTAATGTAATTCCTACTCTTACGTAATTTTACATCGTAGATAAAAATATAATTGAGTTGATTGTAAGTCAAAAAAAAAGGAGAATCAAGTATCTAACTCAAATGAAAAAAAAATTGAAACAGAAAATTTCAACAGTATTAGAGTCGATGGAAAAAAATTCAATCAGTGAATCAAATCCACCAACTGCCATTCCAACACAAATATGTGGTAGTCTGGTGGTCTGAGGAGAGTAATCTAAAAACACTTGCAGTAAAAACAGCTTTATTAGAAGAACTAAAACACAACGTTGAAGATAAAACTAAGTTAAGAATACGATGATTAAAATGATGAATTGGTTGATGATGCTAAAGGCTAAAATCCACGTCTCCTTGAGCTGACAATCCACTCCCGATCGCGGCCTTCTGCCAAACACTCTCGCGGCGTCTGATTCGATCGGCCGTCTGCCGATTCCTTCCCCAGCGTCTCTCTCTCTCCAAAAACACCAATCGCGAATCTCCGATGCTTCCACGAGCCGATCTTTTAAAAGCAGCTCTGCTGACGTATAGCTGGCGTGACGTCACCACTCGTACCGCTGCCACTAGCCTTTAGATGCTGCAGGAGCCCCGACTGCTCTTCTAGAGAAAAGAAAAAGAGAAAAAACAACGTCCAAGTCCTAATCAACAATTTCCGATCATGGTTTAATATGGTCCGCTGCAGTAAACGTAATACCGGGGCGGTGTACGTTAAACAATAATAGGAATCCCTCTGTCGGCTATTGCTGAATCTCGCTCTATCCCCTGCATTGTCTCTATCACCTTGGTAACGAAAATCCGAACTGACGTCTTGGGACCCCGCCTCATTTCTATCTCTGTGGAGAAACTGTCGGGTAATGAAAAACTCGTCCAATTTTGAGACTAGGGTTTCGATCTTAGTTATTGACGGCAACACGTCACAAAAATGGCTTCTAGCTTCCGATGGTAATTTACGCCTGATCTGGTCCACTATCATAAGCTCCTTCAGATCCTCAAACTCATCGATGCCCAGACCACAAACCCACTCGTCGAAGTAAACTTTTAAATTGAACGCAAAGTCCCTCCAAGACGCTTTTTCTTCCTTATTAGTGTTAATAAAGTTCATTCTAAATTGTTCGGGGGTGAGTTTAAATCTTTTGAGTAGTATATTCTTGATGTGATCATAATCGTTAGCCTTTTCTTCCGGTTCTCTCGTGACAAAACTTACTATATTTAAAGGTAAAAGTCCCACCAAATAGGTGACCCAATCTTCTTTTTTTATTTCAATTCTCTGCATCTGCTTTTCAAATAGTGAGAGATATAGGGAAATGTCTTGTTTATCATCGAACTTTGAAATCAATTTGGACAGATCCCTAGTGGGCTCATACGTAGATGTGCTTTTCCCATTGGTTTCAGCCTGTAACCTTAATTTAGCCAATTCAAAATCCTTTTCATTTTGCCGAAGTTGATCGCGATCTTTCTGATTCCGTTCCTCCCGCTCTAATGTAATATTTTTCAGCATCTCCTTACAAACATTCTCGTCGTACTTTGGTGCACCCAAAATTACTCCAGCCAAACTTGTGATCGTACACGGATCAGGAAGTCTCAACCCCAGTTCAGTCACTAAACTCACCAGATCACATTTCCTACTTCTCGACAAGTACGCCATGATCATAAAAGTACTTACTTTCCACACAGGATCACCGTTCCCAAAAGATCACTTCAGACTTCGATCCAGCTTACCGTCACCTGAACTCTCCAATCATCCGGTTCTTCTGTCGAGGTTACTAAACTCCTTCGGCCGTGCCCCCACTTGTGGTAGTCTGGTGGTCTGAGGAGAGTAATCTAAAAACACTTGCAGTAAAAACAGCTTTATTAGAAGAACTAAAACACAACGTTGAAGATAAAACTAAGTTAAGAATACGATGATTAAAATGATGAATTGGTTGATGATGCTAAAGGCTAAAATCCACGTCTCCTTGAGCTGACAATCCACTCCCGATCGCGGCCTTCTGCCGGATAAACTTCTATCGGCCTTCTGCCAAACACTCTCGCGGCGTCTGATTCGATCGGCCGTCTGCCGATTCCTTCCCCAGCGTCTCTCTCTCTCTCCAAAAACACCAATCGCGAATCTCCGATGCTTCCACGAGCCGATCTTTTAAAAGCAGCTCTGCTGACGTATAGCTGGCGTGACGTCACCACTCGTACCGCTGCCACTAGCCTTTAGGGTTTCTCACTTCCTACAAATATACTATACCTCCTTTGAAATCAAAGACTGTAATTTGAAACACAGAAGAAAATTCGACTTCTCCAATGCCAGAACCTACATTCTAGTAACTTGCGTAGGTGGGTATTGATTCCTCTTACCCGGGGATAGAGCATCCCCACTTGATATAAGATTTCCTTTACGGACAGCAAGAAACGTTATATAAATAGCTGTAAAATTCTACATTTTAACTTCGGAAATTGCAAAGTTAGTGAACTGCCTTGACAATCCATAAAGGCACGCTAACGTACATTCAAAGACGTGTTAGGCTAAGCGCGCACTAAGAGACTTCTGTCTCGGCGACTTAAAACACTAGTCACTCGAGAGCAATGCATTTCTATGAGGAAATTCTTGGCCTAGTGATCTTGGTCTCGTCGCCATGTGCGCGCACTCTAGCTTCTTGCAATAGCCAGGGAAGCAATTTTGTCTTTGTCTCCGAGAGCAATTTTGTCTTTGTCTCCTAGTGCGCGCTTAGCCTTATTCGCTGGGGTTTTTTTGTGTTTGTTGTGCGTGACTTGGGATACCCGCCCACGTCAAGTAGTGTATTTCGTTTGGCTGCCAATCTTGTTCCTGCATCATTTTCTTTACAACCATTATCTGCTTGAAACATTTTCTTCTTATGAGGGTATAAATTATTTTCGGTGTCAGAGGGGAGTTTCTTTTGGGAAGGGAGGGGGGTAATGAGTCCATGTTTCCATCCCTGGGGGGTTTTAAATTCTAAATTTAGCCTATTTATGGGAATTGTGTTTGTATGTGTACCTATGAATTTTTATAGGGTTTGAAGAAAAATTTCAGAAGCGTTTGTGTTTGTAATAGCTTAAAGAGTGTTTCACTAGTCCGTTTCGCGGCTTTTATTTGGAGCCAACGTATCATATGGGAGTAAGGTGAACCCCAAAGTAAGGAACCATGCTGAATATATTTGTATGACTTACTTAGGGCAGCCCTAGCGGTGAAGTAAGAAAGAAAAAAGTTAATTTAGAAAACTAAAAGATATTACAGAACAAAAACTTAAATCGACAAAACTGTTTGTAATAATATGACAAACCCACCGAAAAAAGTTGAATGAAAATTGCATAAATATTCGAGAATATAAGCTTGCAAAATGGCGCTTTTTCAAGCCTCAAAAAATAAACGAAAATTGATTTCTTTGATTTTTTTTAATTAAATTTTTGTCTTTATTGAACTTAAAAAGACCAAAACTACTTGTTAACAACACTGAAAACTTGCAAACTTACACTTTAGATTGTTTTATGGATTTTTTTCTGTGCGTTTTACGTAATATTGCAAACCAATATTCTCGAAAAGTTAGATTGACAGTTTTGATGAGATGTAAACTATATGTTTCGCGTTTTCGTTTTATGTTTTAATCGAAACATTTTCATCCTATAAAATTAGTCAGTATAAGCGGAGTAAAACCGTTAACTCAAAAGTAATTATTATTTTTATTCGAGAACAATAAAACTCAAAATCCGATCACAAGTTTTTTTTGTTCCAAACCAGGCCTTATTTTACTACAAATTTAATCATTAATCAATCGAAAATTAAATAAAAATAATGATTTTAACATCCTAAAATATGCAATTTTGTTGACTTTAGATTAATTTGGAAACAAGACTTTAAGCTGTGATTAATGTTAAAAAAGTAATAGAGCATTTTCAATCTCATGACTCGGACCTAGCAACGGCCTTAGCAACAGTTTGTTTAACCTACAGCAGTTAACAGTCAAAAGAAAATAACTGGTCATGGAATGCTTCTATTGAAACATTTGCAATCACATGACAGCAACAGATACCGCCGCACCTAGCAACGGCCTAAGCAACAGACTGTTTGACCTACAGCAAAATAAATGGTCGTGACGTCACCTGAAAACACTCTATAGTTTAGGAGCACTAGTTAAAAAGTTATTTTGAATTAAACGAGAATAACATAAAACACAATTTAAATATTTTAAAAATTAAACCTAAATTTTTTAATTGAAATTTATAATCCTGAAATAAATTTGTGAAGTTTCGGGAAATTGGATAGTACGGTTATATAAACTCTATTTTATTTTTGTAACACAAGTATAAATATTTTGTCTATTTGTTCAAAACTCAAAAAGCCTTCAAATTCTACTATTACGTTTTAACGAGGTCCTCAACCTTTTTCAATGTTAGTAATAATAGAACTTTAAGAAAACTTATAGATACAATGTTACAAATTGTATTCCCTCTACAGGGAATTGCGGTTTTTATTTGTAAAAAAGGTTGAACGTCTGTAGTATAACTCTTTAGTGAAATCTATTAGAAATTTAACCGTTAGACAGCTTCAATACACTTTAAAAGGAAGCCCTCAATGTTTTTTCAAACAAATACATACAATGAGGTTTCAAAAAAAGTTCAACCAGTAGCTAAAATTTTATAAAGCAGCAATCATACCAAAAAAAACTTGTGAATGCTTTTTCCCTTGAGACTTAAAAGAAAGGCATTATATTATTTCTTAAGTTATTTATAATTTATTCTTATTAGTAATAGAAAATACTAAGAAATTTGTTTCCAGTGGGAAGATTCAGGTGAGAGGTTATGGGATGTGGAATTATATATAAATAAACCGAAGAAAAAATTATCCACAATAGACAGAATGTATCACAAGTCTTTATTCATTACTTCGTGTTCATTCTTTTACTATTAACATATATCTGAGATATTTTAAATTGTAAAGAAATAGCGATATGTAAAATTAAAGAATCTTCTTTAAAAGCTTCATTAAATATCAACAACCAAGAATTATAGGGGAGAGTGGAGCACTTTGGGACATTAAAAGAGGTTTTTTAAATTTGTTATTATGAACTCCCAAAAATATATAGGGGAGGGTGGGGACGATTGTAACATGGGGCAATTGTAACACTTTGATTTAATCAAAATGAGAGGCTGCCAGGGTGAAAAGGAGATGGCAGTACGTAAAAGGTAGGTGAATGAAAGAAGATCAGAGATCGTAAAGTCTAACATTTGTGTTGTGGCTGTGTACATGAGAAAAAGTGTTTTTTGAGCATCGAAGTAAATTTCTACTTTTGTGTAACTTTCTTTCTCCTGCACTGCAGGTATGAAGCACAACATCATTGATTTTATGTATTGTATGTACATGTATCCTAGTTTTATTCTGCTTAGTTTTAAGATGATAGTGTTGTTAGTTATGTGGAAAACGAGGGTTGAGTTAAAAATGGCGACGTGGGGACGATTGTAACATGCCACAGGACCATTTTTAGTGCAAAAAAAGTGTCCCACGTTCGTTGTACTATAGAGGAATTCATATACACGGTGTTTCAAAATTGCGTTGCACGGCTTTTATTCGGAACCAGCGCCTCCTAGGGTCATGGAAGTAAGGTCTACCCCTAGGTAAGTGAGAATGGAGAATCCATTGAGATGACTTACAGCGCCCCTAGCGGTGAAATTAAAAAGTTAAAAAAATTAATTTAAAAACTAAAGGAGATAGAGCAAAAACTTCAATAAGAGTATTGTTGCCAACGTCAAGAAGAACTCATTGAAAAAAATTTGATCAAAATATCTTGAATATTCGCGGAGATATTAGCATGTGAAAATAGCACTTTTTCAAGGGTCAAAAAAGAAAAAGTTCGCATATTTGCAAATTTTTTTGATTTTTTGATTAAATTTTGTGTTCTTTCAACTAAAAAAACACATAACTACACAATAACACTGAAAAATTTGCAAATATGCGAACTGTTTACTTTTTGACCCCTGAAAAAGTGCTATTTTCACATGCTAATATCTCCGCGAATATTCAAGATATTTTGATAAAATTTTTTTCAATGAGTTCTTCTTGACGTTGGCAACAATACTCTCATTGAGGTTTTTGCTCTATCTCCTTTAGTTTTTAAATTATTTTTTTAACTTTTTAATTTCGCCGCTACGGGCGCTGGAAGTTCTCTCAATGGATTCTCCAGGGTCACTTACCTAGGGGTAGACCTTACTTCCATGATCCTAGGAGGAGCTGGGTCCGAATAAAAGCCGTGCAACGCAATTTTGAAACACCCTGTATAAATACCCTAATTGCCTTTCAGAATAATTTTTCACCATTATTTACTCATACTCATTCATTATAATTTATAACTCATTATTTGAGTGGAAAGTTCATTATTGCCATTCTAATCTATATATTTAATTATTATTTAAAAAGAAGAGATATATTGTTAATAAATCTGTATGATCTTCTTTCAATTTTTATGAATTTATGTTAAACTTGTAGTGTGTTACAATTGACCCTTGAGGTGGGGTCGATTGTAACGATTTTAGAAGTTTATTTACTATATTGTAATGCATGTCCACCGGACAGCTTTCATAACAAAATTGTAATTGGGATGTATCAACCTATTCGTATACCAATTTTCATAATTCTAACATAAAAAATGGCTAAGTTTGAGATCAAGTAAACAATTTTGTTACAATCGTCCCCATCCTCCCCTATATGGTTGGGATTTTTTTATTAGATGTGCAAAGGACTATATTTAATATATTAACTGTGTATGAATCCCATTGTATAAAAAAATAGAAAAATAATTCAATGAAAAGTGTCCCAACGGAGCCACACTCTTCACTAAATTGTAATGACTCACATCATAGAAAGTAGCAAAGAAATCAAGGCGTCTTATACCTCAAAATTATCTATCTTGGAAAATTATTACAAAAGCTGGATTAATGCTCTATAGCATGTCGAAGGTTCATTCAAAAATATCTTTGAAATACCAAAAATACCCTTTTCAATACCTTTGAAAAACTAAACAATACAGTATATCCAGCCGTATTTTTTAAGGTAAAATTTTTGTATGTGAATATATTACATGTTGGCTTATAAAATTCTTTTATTCAGATGTATTTTTTTATTTCAATACATTTGAAAGGGAGTTCGAGTCACTCAGTGATATTGCCTTAAGTAAAACTCATTTTTAACTGGCAATGTTTTTTTACTTCTTTGTGTAGAAAAAATAAAAATTTAATAGTCATATTCCCATTCTTAGAAAGTTTTCAGGCCATAATGTTCTCCTTTCTTTTGTTTTTCAAAACTATAAAGATTCAATCTTTAATTTTATCAGCAATATTTTAGTTTGAAAGACAAAATTATCTGCGACTTTAAAATTTCCAATTGAAAACCACGCTAAAAAGATCGATCTGTCTTTATAAAACTCTCGTTGAAAAACTCTAAAAGAACCAATTTCGAACTAAGAATCATAAAGACAAAGCTGAATAGTATAAAAAAATCAGAAAGCAAAAATATGTTTTAATACTTCTAATACTTCTTTCTAATGCTGGAGTCATGGCTTAGAAATTGCAATCTAGAAATGGCGAAGCAAGTTCAAAATCAAGTGAGGCATAAATGCCTTTATATGTCAAATCTTCCCCTTTGCCACCAATTTTATTTGAGCTTATATTTCACAAATTGTCATACCTGACCGACGAATGAAGGTTTTAATATTAATAGTGTCTTGTAGCTAACTAAATCAAACGAACAAAATCAAGATAAATTAACCTTAGTTCTTCGAAAGTATCAAAACTTAAAAGTTAAATAACATTGAACAGTAAGAAAAAACTAGTTTATCCAGATTTGAAATCTTAATGAATCTGAGTGCTCTTTCGCTTTTAAAGAAAAATCTGACTATTTTATTGGTTATCTTTCCAAAAAGGTTTCTCCATCGAGTTTTAATTTTTCATACCTGCATTCAAGTGTAAATCCTTTTTATCTCTTTTCTAATGACTTTCTTTTACTAATTCATAGTTTAATTATGATTAAAAGAAGAAGTATAATTTATCATTTGTATTAGCATTAAAAGTGAATATTTAGAACTAATGAACAACCTCTGGAAGATATTTCTCGAGAATCTTTCGTTTTTATTTTCTGATGATGATCCATAAAGAGTTCAGGTAGTAGCTTAAGATTAGATTATAATATTAACGTATAATAAAACATGCTGTTTAAAAGGAAATTGAAATAAAATGTCCCCAATGGTATTAAACATAAACAAATTTTAATTAAATAGTTTTGTCTCAAGTTTAAATGAAATCTGAATTAATTTATTGAAAAAAGAAGAGATGAAGTTCTTAAATATTTCCATTGCGATGAATTTTTCTACTCTCCAATTCTAACGGGATATTTTCTTTTTATTTTACAGTTAATGGTTTCCAGTTATTAATTACAGAAAAAATTAAAATACCTCAAATATAGAGGAGATGATGGTATTATGGAACACCCTTTATATATTTAAGAATAACTCTATTGGTTTTTAATAAAATCCACCGAATCATTTTAAGTAGGTACATACTATAATTAATGACAATGAAGGGCCAATGGTCAAATAAATCAGCATTTATTTTTTTCAATCAAAAAATGTAATTTAAAAAAAAGTTACAAATGAAGGGAAATATGGAACAGTCGGGTAATATGGAATAGTTGGTTTTACAGCTTTTGAAAACTAATTAGACCTTAGAGAACATAGTTAATCTTAACTATAAAAATATATTTAACAAAATGCGTTCAAATAGTTTTGTTCATGAGTCTATTTACAATATTCACAAACATAATCGTCTTTTTCTGACCCTTTGCTCATGGAATATTCCATAATACCTGACAGGCCATCTTGTACTATGAACCCTTTTACTGACTGATAAAACATGGATAGCTAAAAAGCGACTGCAGTATAAGAAACTACTGATCTTTTAGTCTACATTATGCTTAACAACAAAATCAAAGTCTCATAGTTAGTGGTAGGTTAAAAGGTTTGAACATTTTCCGTCAAAAACTTTCGAAAATCCTAAAACACACTTTGCTTTGCTGCGATTGATCAAACAACAACAAGAAGCTAAACCCACTACATCATGGGGGATTTCTTAAGACTATCGTGGCATTACCACGTGATGTAAACACGAGGGGGAGCAGAAACTCAGGTATTCCATAATACCCTCCTCTCCTCTATATGTTAAAATTTAAAACAATAATAACTGTCTCTCTGCGGTCTACTTCTATTCGGTGCGAGAAATAAAATGAAAGTAAATAAAACTCTTTTATAATATCATTCACACTAGAAAAAATATTTTTTGTTTCGCGCCGAATCGGCCCATTCCGTGTCTTCAGACCATTTTGTATTTTTTATATATGTAAAACAACATATAAAAGTAATTAATAACCTAAGAAAATTTTTACGTTTAAACAAAGAAAGTTAAATTAGACATTTTGCATCTAAATAAATTAATGTGAAATCAACTTATTTTCTTCGAATAATAACTTTTGTACTTTTGGAATTCATCAAATATTTTTGGAAGATTCAATATTATGTTATCAGTCCCGTTAAATATCGCAAAACTGTTTTAGGCATTAAATAACTGAAGAATTTCCCATTTTTAATCTTACGTTCAGTATAAAAGAGTAATTTAATAAGTTAACTTGCAATTAATTTTTTTGCGGTGTTTTTGTTATACAGTCGAGTCCGCTTAATGTGATCGCATTTGTCCAAGATGAAACTGATAACATTATCCGATTGATAACAATAAGCGATTTCATATAAAAAAAACAGTAAACAGTGTAACTAGATTATTTGCTTTAAAATCTAAGTTATGTAATCGTAAATAATGGATTTGAAACAATCTCACACTATACATAGAAGGGAAAATATAAGAGTAGTCCAATCAATTAAAATAAATCTTATTAAAGTATGTACTTTGTATCTTTATTAAAGTAGAAGAATTTCTCCTTTTGCGCTCCATTATATCCTTTCATTTTAAAAATCACCTAAATTAACCTGAATTCCAGTAAACAAGAGAAAAGCAAAATCTCTTATCAGAGTGCAACTGTCTGATTTTTAGAAAAAAGAAGCGTCAGATGCCTTAGGGTGGGGCAGATGTTTACTTATAAAAATTTGACCTTCAAAAGGAAGCTCGAAAGTGGAAGTTTTTAGGGGATATGGACAAATTTTGATAACATTAAGCGGTGTGTTGATCCATAGTTGATCACATTAAACGCTGAATTTTACATTAAAATAAATAGAAATGATCGGGACTTGTTGATTTCGATAACATTATCCGATTGATAACATTAACCGTGATCACATTAAGCGGATTCGACTGTACTTAATTTTTCATGCAGGAATTTGATACTTGGTAATAAGCAACTCAAAGATATGAAACGGGCACGAGCCCATTATAATGAAGTTTTTTTTATTTTACATGCAAAATTTTTCATGTATAATTTAATCCTTTTTGTAGAATTTACATCAAAATTAGATATTTTTGGATCTTCCAAAAGTTGTACAACTTGTGAAAATTTTAAATAAATTTAGTTTTAAATAATTTACTGTGTTTGAGTAGCTTAAGTACACATTTTCTCATTTGGCTTGGCAGAATAGCTTCATATTTCAATTTTGGAGAGTAATTACCAATGCAACGTATATGTTCTAAAATGGGAACATCGGCGTTTGGGGTATAGTATTTGAGGGGATTTTTATAAGATACAAAAATTCAAGTTATTTCCTACTTTCTTTAATTTTTTGAACATTTTTTTCTCAAAGGATCTAAACAGGTTAAGAATGATGTTCTAAATTCAAAAATATGTAGTTTTAATTTTTCGCCCGGTTTATGGAGAAATAAATGCCAAATCTTTATATCAGATTTTTACACATGTATAATTTTCTAACTCCCCGATCGATTAATTTTTAGTTATTTCATTAGGGGTTATGCAAAGAGCATATTTTGAGTGCTTCTGAGGACTTGTGTATAAAAATAAATGCTGATTTATTTTACCATTGGCCCTTCATTGTCATTAGTTATAGTATGTACTTAGAATGGTTCGGCGGATTTTTATTAAAAACCAATAGAGTTATTCTTAAATATACAAGGTGGATCTGAAATGGTGCAACAAATTTTCAGGGATGATAGTACTCATCAAGACAAACAAGAATCGGCATAGAAAGGGGGTGTCCCAGACCAAATCCCAGGGAGTTAAAAATGGAGCGACACCCCCAAAAAATCATTGAAAAATTCAATTTGTAGAAGAACTACTATTGGTAAAAACTTAATTATGGTCTCAAAAATTGTGGTTTAAAATTATCTTTAAAATTATCCCAAAAGTCTTCACTTTAAAATTTGTTTTATTATGAAAAAAGTTAAAAAACACAAAAATGTGAAAACTCTGCCCAAACCTTATTTTGTATATCGAAATTATTTCTTTTGATTTGATAGTCTGAAAGATCATAGTTAAAAACCCTTAATTCCAAAGTTTCACGTAAATACAATCAATATTAAATGCTTGAGATCCTGTTAAGTTTGTTTTTTGCGTGCGCAAACAGCTGTTCTGGAAACAGCTCTAGAAAACTGCTATGCACTCAAAAAAAGAGTTTTCACATTTGTTTTGTGTTTTTTAACTTTTTCATAATAAAAAAAATTTTAAAGTGAAGATTTTAAGATAATTTTAAAGATCATACTAAACCACAATTTTTGAGACCATAATTAAGTTTTTACCAATAATAGTTCTTCTACAAATTGAATTTTTCAATGATTTTTTTTGGGGTGTCTCTCCATTTTTAACTCCCTGGGATTTGGTGTGGGACCCCCCCTTTCTATACCGATTCTAGTTCGTCTTGATGAGTACTATCATCCCTGAAAGTTTGTTGCACCATTTCAGATACACTCTGTATATTATGTTAAAGTACTTTTTTACACAAAAATTTAAGGTATAAAATTGAAGAATTTTGAAAATAAGGAAAAGTGTGTACATCTGAAAACCATCTTCTAACGTAAGTTGGATGTAAGATATATGTGGTTCAGTTCAGAATCTTCCATGAGAAACACATACTTAATTAATCAAAGGAGATAATCATGATTATCACTTTTGAAAACTAATTAGATTTGAATGCAATGAGCGTCTACCGTTTGTTTTTTTATTCGATAGTACAGTCAAGTCCGCTTAATGTGATCGCATTTGTTCGAGATGAAACTGATAACATTATCCGATTGATAACAATAAGCGATTTCATATCAAAACGCAGTAAACAGTGTAACTAGATTATTTGCTTTAAAATCAAAGTTATGTAATCGTCCCTAATGGATTGGAAATAATCTTACACTACATAGAAGGGAAAATATAAGAGTAGTACAATTAATAAAATTAAAATAATTGCTCACTTTGTATTTCTATTAAAGTAGAAGAATTTATCCCTTTGCGCTCCATTATATCCTTTCATTTAAATCCCTTAAATTAATCTGAATTCCAGTAAACAAGGGAAAGCAAAATCTCTTATCAGAAACAGCTGCAAGGCGGCAATGGTTGCGATGGTTCCTTTCACCAATCATAGGCATGGATATTCGCCCCCCCTTTACCCATTTTCTTTCAATATATGCGAAGCATCGAATATTTTCTCTTTTTTAATTAACAGTGCAACTGTCTGATTTTTAGAAAAAAGAAGCGTCAGATGCCTTAGGGTGGGGCAGATGTTTACTTTTAAAATTTGACCTTCAATAGGAAACTCGAAAGTGGAAGTTTTTAGGGGATATGGACAAATTTTGATAACATTAAGCGGCGTGTTGATCCATAGTTGATCACATTAAACGATGAATTTTACATTAAATTATATAGGAATGATCAGGACCTGTTGATTTCGATAACATTATCCGATTGATAACATTAACCGTGATCACATTAAGCGGATTCGACTGTATAAAGTGCCCACAGCTTGTTGATAAGGGAAGATAATAGAATTGTACCTTATGGTGGTCATTCACTGAAATAATTATCTTTAAAATTTTTCTTATAGTTAAAATCTTTGAAATTCTATATTGAACCATTTTTTTTTCGATTTTCGTAAGAGAATACATTACATTAAATACATTATTTATCGTTTCTTTAAATAAGAGCTATAAAATGAGATAAATGCATTTGAAATCTGACATAAAAAATCCAAAAATATGTACGAAAGATATAATTTTTCTCTAATTTTATCGGATTTTATTAAGTTTTCTAACCTATGCAAGCGGAGAATGCGTAAGCTAGTTATTGATTAGAAGGATTGAGTGGGCGTTTTTAAGGCATTCACAATCATAATAAACTAATCCTATTTAATTGTATTTAACTACTTAAACTCATGCCAGACAGAAAATTGTCAATTTGTATGGATTTATATTAAGGGGGAGATAAAGTGAAATCGAAGAGTCATTATGGATTAATATGGAGTGAACATTTCATTTAGACTTGATTGCATAATTGAAATAACTGTTCGTCATTAAATAAAATAGCTCACGTTGTTTAAATTTCAACTTCAGACTTATTGAACGGTTCATTTTTTCATGTTTCTCAAGATATTTGAAAGTTATAATTAACGATCACTTTAATTAAAAATGACTTGTTCCGTTTGAAGGGTTTATATAATTTTTTCTTTCAGTTTTAAAAATATTACTATATATTTTGCTGAGAAGAAAAATGAAATTATTGTTGAACCTTACTAATTATTGGATCTTAAATTACATTTAATTGCATTACAATATAAAATTTTGGAATCGTAACTGGGGAAAAAGTAGGTTTTTATGTGATTGCTCAGCTCATGGTCAGAGCCACACCAATACTAAAACCTGCTGTATGAATATGCTATTTTTGTTTCTACTGTAAGGTCTAAAGGGGGCTCAAAATTCATGGACAAAAATAATCGGAGGGTATTCTATCGGCAAAACAGAATCACCTTGATAAAAGGGATTATTATATTACATTAGATTGTACAAATCATTAGATTGTACAAATCATTAGATTGTGCAAATCAAATTCGTTATCAAAATTTATCTAAAACTTGTAGCCAATCTTCATCTAGCTAGATGTAGAATATGTTTGCCCGTGACGTTACAATGTCATTCGGTATTATGGAATTTTTTGTAGTTATATTGATTTTTTTAAAGGTGGTCTCTCCCTGTTAACTAATCTAAAAGAACTCTCAAGCTTCTTCAAATAAAGGAAAATTTCTCATTTGATAGAAGAATCATAAAAGTACAGAAATTAATCAGCAAGAGGTTAATTAGCGTGCCTGTTAATTTCTGTTACCTGAAGAAAGAATTTTTTACAGAGTTGAGACTTTTAGCTATCCATGTCATAATTTGTAGTGTAACTTCGAAGGTTTTTTCTTTTCAGTGTCGCAAGGATGGTCGATCGTGGACTCCTTCGACTGCCACCCAGGGTACTTCGTGTGCAACAGCACTAAGATCTGCGTCGAGCAGCGCTTCATCTGCGACGACTACAAGGACTGCGAGGACGGGTCGGACGAATGGAACTGCAGTGAGTCACTCTCTCACTCACTCAATCTCTCACTCCTCTATCAATCACTCATTCAATCTCTCACTCCCTCTTCACTCACTCACTCATTCATTCAATCTCTCACTCACTCACTCAATCGTTCAGTCCCTCTATCACTCACTCCCTCAATCTCTCACTCACTCTATCACTCACTCACTCATCCACTCACTCACTCACTCATTCAATCTCTCACTCACTCACTCAATGCCTCATACAATCTCTCACTCACTCACTCAATCTCTCATTCACTCACTCACCAGCTTAAAACTGGTTTTCCTTCTTCAACTACCAACTAGAAGTTTTGCTTCTTTCAGCTGAAGTTCAATTCCATCATTGAAGAAAAGTGTTTTTCAGACATCCTATTTTAAAATAGAAAGGCTTATTCTCACCATTGTCGTATTAAGCACTAACCAAACTAAAGTTAACCTAGTGTAAAAACTTCTGACGGCCATATTCACCACTATCCTGACTGACCTAATGTATTTCGCCTACTGCTTAACCAACGATAGTAAAAGGGTCACGCAGGGGCGTCATTTAGGGGGGGCAGGGGGGGGCAACCGCCCCCCCAAGGTTTCCACTGTAATGTGAAAAATAGCTGCAAGTCCCTTGAAAATTCTGTAACTTCCACAAGGAGCTTTGGGTGCAACTCAAAATGTCTCAAAAGGAGTTAAAACACTTCTTTTGAGGGTTCAATTTCAAAATTTTTCTGGGGGAGGACCCCCAGACCCCCTCTAAAATTTTCATGTCTCTTATTTAGTGTTTTCATCCTTGAAAACCATTCCTTTTACAAGAAGATTTTCTCTTAAGAAGTTCCCCCAAAGAGTTTGAAAAAGAGATAAAACACTAGTGTAAAGGGGAATTAAAATTCCTGTGGGAGGACCCCAAGCCCTCTTAAAACTCTGACGTTTATTTACTACTCTTTTCCCTAGAAAATTATGTGGTTTACAAGAAACTGTTCTCTTTGGATGCAGCCCAAAGGGTCTCAAAACGAGCTAAAACACTACTTTAATAGCCAAATTTTCAAAATTTTCCTGGGGGTGAACCCCAAGACCCCCCTTTTTCTTTGGAGTTCACGTTGTCAAATTTTGACATGATATTACCTTAAAAATGAAGTTCAGGCAACTCCCGCGAAAAAAAACACTAGTTACAGCAAGGTATAGAACCAATTAGAAAAAATTCCTTGGCCCCCCCAACCAAAAACTGAAATGACGCCCCTGGGGTCACGTGATTTTGACAGACTCGGAGGGGAGAAAGAAAGAAGCTGAGGGGCAGTTGATCGAAAGAGGAAGATACATTTACTCCCTCTAACCTTAGTTAGATCCTCTATACAGGGTGATTCTAAATTACGTGGACAAACTTCGCATGGGGGTAGAGGGGACCTAGACAAGCATATTTCGCATAGGAATGGGGGGGCGCATCCTTACCGTTTAAGAGCTAGGACCTAATGTAGTGCGAGCGCGTTTCAAGAGGCCGTTTTTAGGAGGCCCGTGTGACTAAACAAAACATAATAAAATGAAAAACATTATTGCATAAGGTAAGGAAGTATTCCTACTACTTACACCATGAATTCGATACAATTTGAACCACTTTCTAAACCGTGGAGTGAGTTTCAAAAGTGCAATATTAATATTTTAGTCAAAGAATGGACATCACTTAATGGTATTTAGAAAAATGACGTTTGGGGAAGGAATTTTCAATGATCGTAACATTGATCATTGAAACTGTTTGATCATTGAAAATTCCTTCCCCGATCATCATTTTTCTAAATACCATTAAGGGAACTCCATTGTTTGACTGAGAGATTAATATTGCACGTTTTAATACTAACCCCACGGTTTAGCAAGTGGTCCAATTTCTGTCGCATTGAGGATTTAAGTTGTAAGGATACTCCTGTACCTCAGGCAATAATGATTTTCATTTTATTATGTTTTGTTTCGTCACACGGGCCTTCTAAAAACGGCCTCTTGAAACGCGCTCGCACTACATTAGGTCCTAGCTCTTAAACGGTAAGGATGCGCCCCCCCCATTCCTATGCGAAATATGCTTGTCTAGGTCCCCTCTACCCCCATGTGAAGTTTGTCCACGTAATTTAGAATCACCCTGTATACGTAAAAAATCAGTATATTTTAAATAAAATAAAAAATACTAAAGCAAAAAATCACGTGACCCTTTTACTATCGTTGGCTAAGCAGTACTCTGAACAGCTTAAAACTAGTTTTCCTTCTTCAACTACCAATTAGAAGTTTTGACTACAGGTTAACCTAAGGTCAGGTTAGTGATGAATAAGGCAGTCATTTGTATTTGGAGAAGGAAATACGTTTTCAGAGTTTGCGTAAAAGCTTAACCTTGGGTCAGATTAGTGGTGAATACCAGTTTGTCAACCTGCAGTTAAAAAATCGACGGCTATTTCAAAAAGAACATTGTGTATATGGATTGTATCCAGAAACACAACCATTTCACTAAAAGCAACACTAGCCCCCAATCAGACTTCCTGTCCATTCAACCCTATAATCATAACAGTTGGATGAGCTTTTTAGATGAACCATGGAGTTTATTCAATCTAGGGGTAAGTCGAGAGCTAACCCTCCAAGCTCAGCATCCAACCGTACCAGAGTATAACCTGACAACTCGATACTCGAAAAGGGAGTTATACGTCCGGATAGATTTATGAGATGACATATTAATGCCCTAATCAAATAGTTAACGAACTTTCTCCATTTTCGCGTTCAGATGAACTTGAAAGCCGCAGTCATTTTACATGCATCTACTTAAACAGGATGTGGGAGGACATACTGTATTTAACATTAAACCCCGAAGCCAAATCAGCTCTAATTTAGCGTTTAGCTTAAATACGGGATTTGAACCGGTGGCGTTCAAAGACCAATCCATTTTGAATCAACTGGTTACAAGTTACAAATCATTAGAGACTTTTGCCGACTATATGTTAGTCGCTTCGTCTTCTTCTTCCTGTTTGTGATATTTTCCTGTTTTACATATTTGCTATCAACTGGTTAAAATTACGTCTTAAGTTGTTGAAACAGTATTAGTAAGGCCGTTAAAGGGAAAAAAACACCCGAATTGTTCAGATTTTGATAAAGGCACCAAAATTGGTGGAAATGTGGTTTCAAACATGCTGAATCTTCCGGTCAGTAACAAAATGGCCACCCGCTGGCCTATTTTCGGTTGTTTTAATGATACAAAGGCAATTTTGGTGTCAAATATTATGTTCTTAGGGTCAAGGAACATTATTATGATGCGAAAATGTGCAATTCATTTTAAAATATTAAGTAAAATCCAATAAAATCTCTTAAATAGCGAAAAATTCTAAGTATAGAAATATTAAGTTCCTCACCACTAGTTGCATCCTATAGTTCTCTTCCGATTGTTATTTGGTTTATTTTTAAACATATTTTAAAACTGAACTAAATTAAGTTTTGTAAAACACATTAAAATTTAAATCATGCATAAAATAAATGGATAAAATGGATCACATAAAGCTACTTTAGTGCAGTACTTGTTTTGAAACATTCATACAGAAAAGTTGTTTGGGCACGTGAAATCCCGTGTTAGGTATGTTTCCTGCAATTGGTTATACCTAAATAAAAATAATTTTTCTCCTCTTTCGGGGGTTTAGGGACAGAATTTTGAAGAATTTGATTTATATCTGAAGATAAAATTCAAGGTATTATCTCTAATTGCAGAATGGTTTGATCCCCAAACTATTTCTAATCACATTGAAGATCATCGACCGATGATTAATTGGGATACTTGTATTTTCTGCCAAGTAGCTGACGACTCCAAATCTGTAGTGCATCCAATAGCTTCGAGTTATATTACTCTAGAAGAAAATCTGATCGACTTTCAGAAATTAAATGCTATACCAACAACTTTAAATCTTGACCGGCTTTGTGGAGTTCCTCAAAGTATCTCTGAAATATTGTTAACAGAAGGGGCATTGTGACATAAAAGTTGTCGATCTAAGTATAATTCAGTTAAGCTAGAAATACATATAAAGAAGTTAAGGAAACTAGAAGAGAACCTCGAAAGTCCCCTTGAAAGCGAGAAGGATCCGAAACGAGCATACACAAGGAAAGGAACTGCTTATTTTGTGATGAGTTGATTAAAGATGAACAGCATCACTTGGTTACGAACCTTTCATTCAGTGAAAAGCTGTGGGAATCTGCAAAGTTGATGGAAGATCCAAATTTATTAGCTAAGCTTGCTCATGGGCGGATTTAAGGGGGTGCACCCCAACTTTTTGAGAAAATTCCATTTTTATAGGGGAAAATCCTGTTTTCAAAGCCATCAGGGACAGCTTGCACCCCCAAATTTTCCAGTACGCTCCCCTAGGGTTCACCATCTAAATCCGCCCATGAGCTTGCTGTTGACTATATGATATAGTCCGAAGTTGAATACCACCGTCGTCGATGCCTCGTTTCTTTTAATAATCGCGTAAGAGATATCAAACACAATAGTCTAAATTCCAATGTAGGCCACAATGACAAGACGGAAATAGAGTCACTAGCTTTTGTAGAAATGGTAAATATGATTGAAGAATATAGGTATGACAGAATATTTTTTAGGCTAGCTGACATGGCTAATTTATATAGAAATACACCAGTCAAGTATGGACTACAAATCGAAGGTAGAGTGAACTCAACCAGACTAAAAGAGAAGTTGCTTGAAATGATTGATGGACTTATGGAGTACCCTAAAGGAAGAGAAATATATTTGGCATTTCGTGAAAATGTTGCCGATCCCTTAGATGATTCAACTTTATCTTTCAGCGAAAAAGAGCTTTTACAATTTTCGAAGACTGCTAGAATATTGAGACAATGTATTTTAACATTCCTACCAATTCCAAAACTAATACCGTTCGGCATAAAGTTCAAGAAAAATGGACTCCCTATTGGACATCTTTGTCAGAAGCATCTGCATCTTGCCGTGAACTCATTTGCTGTGGTTGCAAAACAATGTGTTCATCGCGCTGCAATTGCTTGAGGGCTAAACTTCTGTGCACTGATCTTTGCGCTTGCAAAGGAAAATGTAAATAAAGTCCGAATAAAAAGATAAATATGATTGTTTTAAATTATGATTCCATTATTATTAATGCCTAAATTATTTATTATATGTGAAAATATAAACATAATTTAAATATTTCTAAATTTAGAATTTTTCACTATTTAAAAGATTTTATTGGATTTTACTCAATTTTTTAAAATAAATTGCACTTTTTTGCATCATAATAATGTTCCTTGACCTTTAGAACATAATATTTCACACCAAAATTGCCTTTGTATCATTAAAACAACCGAAAATAGGCCATCGAGCGGCCATTTTGTTATAGACCGGAAGTCCCGAACAGGACTTCCGCCAGAGTGGTTCTGGTCCATTTTGGATTCAGCATGTTTAAAACTACATTTCCACCAATTTTGGTGCCTTTATCAAAATCTGAACAATTCTTCCCTTTAACGCCCTACTATATTTAATTTCGTGATGTCAGTGGCCAGATCAATAATACGTTAAATTTCATTCGTCTAATCATTAATCAAATCTTGAATTCCTTAAAAAGCAATGAACATCAGGTATAGGATTGTACAGTTCTATTTTTAGCCTAATAAGGAACTTGCATGTGTCAGATTTTCATAAACTTTCAAGTGTTTCGTATGGTTTTTTGTATAGAAAAATGAAATATTTTGTCAAATTTTCAAAAAAGTGTGCAAGTACTTAAATATTTTAATTTAAAAGTCGAGAAAAAAAACACGTGACTGAAAACGCTAAGTGTGTTTGCATGCACAGTGACGTAGAATCCATTGAGCCAAATTGCAATCAAAATTGAATTTCTATGTTTTAGTTGATGATTTCTTTTTTCTGAAGTGTCCGATATGAGTGTTTTAATAAATATTTACCTTCTAGACACTTCTGGTGGCGGTCATAAATCCAAGGCGAACATGACAATCCGAGGCAAACATTAGTGACGTCACTGTGCATGCAATTAAGCGTTTTCAGTTGCTTCGAAAAACACAATTTTTGATAATTTTTTTTGCAATCGAAAAATTTCTCAATCGGCCTCAAATTTTGTGTAGTGGCTTATTTTTGCGTGAAGTACAGATTAAAAAAATAAAAAAAAATCATGCAAGTTCCTTATTACTTTCACTAGAAAGAACATATTCATAAGCCTACATGTTTAAAAATTTTGTTTACAGAATTTGAACCATTAAAGTTACTAAATTGATTCTTTTATGGTGTTTGTGTGTTTTGTAGAAGCCGTAATGCGCAATTAACATGCCTAGCGTAATAAAAATTTTTCTATGTCCATGCCATGTAAAAATGGTTGAATTCCAAAATTTTAGGGGGGAAAAGTGCTTAGTATTAACAGCTATATTCATCACTAACCTGACCTAAGGTTAACCTGGAATCAAGCTTTTTTGCCATTCTGATTGTTTTAAAACTAGTTTTCCTTCTTCAACTACCAATTAGCTGTTTTGGTTCCAGGTTTCGGACTATACAAAACATCACAATTACTGTGAAATGCCCCAAAAAAGATACGGTTAAGAGCCAAACTGTATATATCTGTAATTTCATTAAAAATGAAAAAAGGACCGTTGATTGTTGCTAATAACTGTGGGTAAATATTTACAAATCAAGTTAAAATTTTCAAAGCATCATTTGTTTTTACTGTAGACCGAATTCGTAAGATGTTCACAAAAAAACTATTACACTTCAAAAATAAGGACAAGAATCTTTCCTACTTCAAATAAAGACTTTTTCTCCCAAACCAAAAGCAAAGCAAAGTCTTAAACACTTAAACAAGAGTTTTAGTTAAACTCTGAAAATTCTCTCGACGGTTCCCAGACGTCGTCGCAAACATCGACTACCAACACACGGCAAATATTATTTAACACTAAATCAAGACCATTGACTCTCTTTTGAACCTTCTGTAAATATTTCTACCATAAACCTAATTACAACCACGAAACAAAACAATTACCCTGTGTTTGACAGTAAATAACCAAGCACGACGGGAGCAGTGCAAATTTATTGAAATGTTCTTCCTTGCTCTTAGCAGGTGATTTGGGCCAATGGTATTTGACGGGAAACCAAGGTCGCACAAAATATTTGCTGTCGCGCTGCGCTCAAAAGACACACAGTAGAAAGTTACTGTCATCACAGTTTAAACCCGCGGATTAAATCGAATGGATTTTGTTAGGCGTTTGCGGGAATTTTGACAGTAGCTTTTCCTCTCTGCTGTGGTGTACCTTTTAAGTTTGTACCCTAAAAACGGCAGACAAATTTTGGTGTATTCTTGCGTTTTGAGATTAAATTTTACTAAAATAGTAGATAAAAAACCATGAAGAATGACGTTTACATCAATTATTTTCGTAGCCTAGTTTCTGTGATATAAATTTTTGAAACTTCATTTTTTTTGTTTGGGCGCGAAAACACACCTTTGAATCACAAATCATTCGATGTGAGGTCACATCCAATAGAAGCCCGTTTTCTGATCACGTGACTTTTCTGGCGTTTTGGCAAAAATAAAATTGAATTTTAAGTTATTTAAAACGCATTTTTGAACTTAAAAATCTGAAATTTGGGAGTTTTAAACCATAATGTATCAAAGTAGCATAAAATCAAGCAAATCCCGCACTCATGCAAATACCTCGTTACAGTCGTGTTCAAAAGTCAAGGATATTTTTGTTTTTTGGGGAATAATCAAACAAATATTAGTCCCTTGTCAATGAAATTCATGTCATATCATCATCTAAGAGTTTGAATATGTTATTGGGGACCAAACTTCTCTAAAAATAGTTTAAGAGGGGCCCTCCATTGATAACGAAGCTTGAGGAGATGCCACTCAATATCCTCTAAAAATCATACTTAAAGGTATTCCACGCACTACGGAGTTATGAAGTAGTATATTCCTTGGAAATGACAGGAAATTGTCTGCTAAATGACTCTGATTTGGACGTTTCATTTATTTATTCCGAATGTGTATGGAACTCCTTTTAATGGAGGGATTCTGTGCCCCTATCATACTATTCTTAGAGTAATTTGATATCCCGAATACATATTACCTCAATTACATGAGCCTATGACATAACTTTCATTAATAAGGAACTATTTTTTGTCTCAATATTCCAAATAATCAAATTATCCTTAATTTTTGGACATGAGTGTACAACTGCTCATCACAATAATTTGTACCATTGGACTCCTACATAGAAATGGTAACTGAATTCAAAAATGTTATAAGAAATACGAATCAAATGCCCTATTTTGAAGTTTTAGAATGAAGCTTGGTTTAATGAAATTTTTGTTTTGTTTGTTGAAGTATAAAGTAATAGAGGTGGACGCTCATTAATTACGAGAGGTGGTTTTTTTTCAAATTAGGCCCCTTCCATTCCCTTGGTGGGATTCAGTAAATTAGTAAGACGGGGTGTACTCTTCACCCCTGCACCCTTGGATATCTTCAAGTATTTTGCTTCATATCCCTAGGCTTTAATAATTAAGTTTTAATCGAGACCTTTCTGTGAGACCTTCTACAAAATATTGCCCAAACTTTTACTAATTTCTTTAGTTTTCTTACTGTTAATTTGAAATTAAATTAAAACTACTAAATTACAAATAAAAAAGGATAGATTTTTCAAACTTTTTTCTTTTACTAAAAATGATCGAAGAAGAAATTATGTTTTCTGAATTGAAAATTGACTTGAGATATATGCTCCCCCTTTTTGGTAAGGTATGGTGAGATTTTCGCTGTCCCAGACTCCATTTCCAACCCTATGACCTTTCTCTTCTAAGTGCTACAAAAAGAGTCTGATAGACATGGTTTCCTACAAGACACAATTTTTTCGCCTTTTCTTTTTTTTTTGACCCAATTAACTACGCCTGATTCTGATACCAAAACAAGCAGGATCAGCTATCACTATAATAAATAAGATAGGCCACAGAATTTAATGAATCGAAAGAGTTCCACTCGCATGTAACTCAATCGCCAGCTGACTTTTTTTGCTTCCTGGTTGGTTATAAAAAACTTCTATGAGTAAATCCCAACAAAATAATTTACTATCTAAAGTGTTCACTTCATCAAATTAAAGGGACCTCTTAATTATTTTTTCTTTGCTTTTAATTATTTTTGTTTCAAGTAGTAGGT
Organism: Tetragnatha versicolor; assembly: GCA_024610705.1. Classification (NCBI taxonomy): domain Eukaryota; kingdom Metazoa; phylum Arthropoda; class Arachnida; order Araneae; family Tetragnathidae; genus Tetragnatha; species Tetragnatha versicolor. The sequence continues at coordinate 52,853,048 of JANDEH010000003.1, forward strand.
GAAATTGAGATTAAAAATATTCTTTTTCATGCCTAATACTCACCTTCTTATAAGTGCAGGAAAAAAAATTTTAAAACCACTTTAAACTACTACTACTCAGAGATAATTTTAACGCCTTTAAGAGCGTATTTCACGCATTGAAAATCGGAAATACGCTTTAAAAAACTTGCCAGGAGTATTTTCACGCTTTGAATTTTCTACCGAAAACAACTTTAATATTTTTTGTCTACTCAAAACACCAACTTTTATATTTTCTACTAATTTTGTTTCTTTGGATTGCTTTGTTTTTTATCGGTTTTAATTTTTTCCAATTTGTTAAACATTTTCTACAAATACTTAACATATTCTTAAATTGTTAAAAACTAAATAGCATTAACACATTTTTTTTCAATTTCATTTTTTGTCCATTTAAAAAGTAAGTATTTTTATGAAAATTTGTATCTGTATTTGTAGTTTATGTTATTTCCGTTTTTCACTCCTCCAAAAAAAGACAAGGAGTATTTTTACTCCTCCAAAAAATCCTAGGAATAACACTGGCTACTATTACTACTGTAAAGTTTAAAAAATAAACGCAGACTTTTTAATTTTTTTTATTTAACATAGCTGGTAATGTATATGGAGTTTTTTAGTTACCTTCTTTCTAATTGAATCATTTTAAGCCTTAACTTCCTAGTGTGAAAATGTATTTCTTTAAATGAATAAAGCGTTATGGTTATGTAAATATATAAGCTGCTCCTTAAATTCTCTAAATTAATGTGTATCAGCTACTTAAGAAAATGTCGGTAGTATGTGATGCTTAAGTTTTTTCTAATTTTTGAAAATATTTAATCTGGTGCATTAAAAAATTCTTTCAAAATCCATCTTACAATAATCTTTTGAGGGTTTTCTTTAAGTTTTTATGAACTTCCCACTTGATATTCTGTTCTTAAGAGTGATGAGACTCGTTATTATTCTTGAAAGATTTTATCTTTATATAAAAAAATATTCCATCACTACAAGTAAACATATAGTTGATTCAAAATATTGAAAAAAATTATAGTTACTACTTATTGAATATCACAAAGAAGAGGGAGGAATATTTTTTAACATTTTATTAAAATTTTGTCAACCAATTAATTTTCGTTTAATAAAATCATTTAAATTCTTAAGTGTTTATTACACTAAAGAATAAAGTAAGTCGAGAATCCTAGAAAAATAACCCCCTTTTTAAACTTTCTAAATTGATTTAAATTGCACTAAACCCTTTTTTAATTATAATAAACAAACATTCTTTAATTAAATTTTAAAAACTTTCATGGAAAATACTTTTAAAAGTTGAATAACAGTACTTTTCTTATCATCAGTATTCTTAATATGTATTATCATTAAGAATATTTAACATAAATTCTTTTTTTTAAACTCTAAAACATATTTTCATAAGTATATTGACAATAGTCTCCGGTGATTCTAAGTCATTCATAAATAATTATTTTTTTGTAGCTGACAAACACCGAGATGAATACTACAACAACTTATTCCAGAAAAGACCCGATGAAGATAGAGATCAAAAGAAATTAAAAGATTGCAGTAAGTATTTCTGCTTATTTATAATTTATAAACGTACCCCCAAGTATCTCTGAATAACAGTTTCAAAATTAACCCTCAGTAAACCTATGTAAACCTATATTTAAAGTAATCTGAATCAAAACCTTTCCTTTCATTGTGTAGAGTTGTCCCAAGGGGTTCCGCAATGTCTATGTTCCTGGAAAAGTTTATTCTGTGAAAACAGGGAACTGAAAGCTATTCCAGACAATCTGCCAATGGACGTCAAAGAGCTGTAAGTTACTATTTTTATACTTGACAAAAATCTGCTGAATTGAAACGATGGAAATTTACATAACGAAGATTCAATTCTGTTAGAGTTCCCGCTAAATATCACCAATCTCTTTTAAACGATTCAAAGATAAACTTTTTTTTTCAAATTTTTAATGATAAACTGAACAGTTATAGATCTAATTAAACATTTTAATCAATGAGTTTGAAGTTATTTAGCAACATTTATACTTTTTGGTGTCCAAAAGAGATTGGCGATATTTAGCGGGAACTAACGGAATTGAACCAAATAAAGTAAAAGTACGGGAGGCTTATTTCCGTACCCTATTCAAATCTGAGCATTGGCGAGGATGGCTGCGTTGAACAGCTACGGCGCGTCGCCAACTGATGGATCGCCAACATAGGGCATGCGCAATAGCGCTAAGTGAGAGATACACTAAAACCGCTATGGTACGAAGTTGATAGCGGAGCTGTTTACTTTTGTTTAAGAATTAAGATTACGAAAGTTTATTACTTTATATTTGAGATAAATAGCCTTTGTACTAAGGTGCATTAAAAGAAGCAGAAATGCAACGAAAAAAGACGCCATTAAAGTTTAAAAACAACCGAAAACCCAAATGCCGAAACAGCTGTAAGGTTGTTTTTAAACCTTTATTTATGTCTTTTCTCGTTGCTTTTTTGCTTCCTCTTTTATTACATTTATATTTGTAATCAATTTATAAATGCTTCTGAAAACATTCTTGGCATTTGTAGTATCTAGCCATATTGCGTCCTAACATATCTTTTAGACATGATTAATTACCTTTTTATGTGAAAGGGGTGAAGTACCAGTAACGAGAATTATTTGTGCATCATTATGATTTTTAAATTTATTTCTTATGGTCTATTAAATGTTAAATAGGTTTAGTTCCTAATGTCCTATCAAATACTGCTTAAGATATATTATTAATTCAATAAATGTTTTCAACAAAAATATTTTAATTGATGGTTAAGTTTTTTTAAGACAGTCTAGGAGAAAGATTTTTCTCACAGTTCAAGTCATTAATGTTACTCTTTTCATTGCATAAGAAAGTAGCTTTACACATTTTAAGCTTGATTTCATAAATTTTAAACGATAAATAATAACACATCATCAATAAATAAATACAAATTTATTCAATCTTATGAAAGTTAGATGCATTGCTGAAATAGTTCAATAACATTTCAATATTTCTATTATAGTATTAAATTTAATGAATGCTGTCATTAGAACTAAAAAAACAAACCAGAACTACTTTGTACATTCTATTTATTATACAGATACACACTATTAAAAATGTACAGTACCTAGCCAAATCCATATAAATATACAGTGATACAAAACAATTTATATGTTAAGACATAAATTTAGTAATTGACTAACTCAAATGGATGCTTTCAAGGGAAAAAACAAGTTGCATTTAAATGCTGTAACTGCCAATCATAAACAATATATTAATATAAGGCAAACAAATGAAATTTATAAAATTCCATATCCCTCTAAAGAAATCCTGCACAAAGCATTTTCATACATAGGCCCAAAATTCTGCAATAGTTTACCCCTGGATATTCAACAGTACAACCGATAAATTTTTTAAAAACTTTTTATTTTCATTAACGAAATTGAACAGTTCTTTTAATTTGACTGAAACATTGCATATACCACCTGACACCGTTTCGCCATCCCACTATTAAATGTTTTTTTGTAATTTTGAAAATTCTTGTGTTTTTTCTTGTCACTTTATCATGTTTCGTATAATTGTTTTTCTTTTGTCGATTTTATATTACAGTAACGGACCCTTTATCCGGGAACCCAAAATCCGGAAGGACCCGAAATCCGGCTCGCGTTTAGAATCTGTTTTTTTTATATTTTGAAGAATTTTTAGTGAGTAAATGCTGTTACGACGCGCAATGGTTGCGCGCGCCTTTTGCGACATCGTCTCGGTGCGGAATGGGACGATTCGGCGCTTAAACGGCCGTTCCAAAATCGGCTGCTGCCTCGCAATCGGTTCTTGCCGTGACGACCCACGTGCTTTACCGGAAGTTTTTTTGCTGGATCCGTTACGATTGGAACGGACTATGTCGTTTCAGCGGGTATTTTCGTTTCACTAAAGCAGCTGCGTCTTTAACGGCGTTTTTTCCGGGACGGACCCGAAATCCGGAAAATTCCGAAGTCCGGGATGGTGTCGGCCCCGAGCTTGCCGGATAAAGGGTCCGTTACTGTATCTACATTTCACCTATATATGGATCAGCGATCCCAGGTGATATGATTTGTTTACATTATTTTGTATTGTTTGTCTGTGTGTATATAATAAATAAAATTTGATTTTATCTTTATCAGTCATAGTAAGAATTATGCACCAACAATTAATAAGTATTAACCTGCAAATTCAATTTACATAAAAAATTTAATTATAGCTACATGAATAAAAATTGCTGCAGTAACTCTCCCTTAACCAGTTGTAATTTTTCTGCAGTTGCTGATTTTTAATTTTAAAAATTATTTTTTTTATTCTCATTGGTTAAATAATTGTCCTAAAAGAGTAAATGAATAAAAGTAAAATAAGTTACTATAAATTTTTAATCCTTTCAATAACTATCACCATTGGATCTTATGGAAAATTTGGGGAAGCTAACACTGAAAGAGTTAAAATGATTAGCGATAAAAATATAATTAAAATATTCTTATTGTTTTGTATAAAAAATTTAGATTGGAAACCCAACTAAAAGTATAAATATAGATTGTGCCATGAAAACATCAGTAATTTTAATAAGTTATGCAAAATTTTTAAATATAATTTAAAGAATTTTAATTATTGTTTAGCTTATTATAATTATTGATTCCAAACCCTGCTATTCACCTTTGCCTGACTTTTTAATGTCTTGTTTGGCATAGAATGTCCTATGAACCCAAAACTAAGATATTTTTGTTTTAAAAAATATAAGTAATGAAAATGCATGAAAAAATCAGAAGCAAGTAAAGCTAAAACAAAGAAAGGCAAACTGAGGCAGACTTATTTTTTTTTGGTACGCATGGGGAGCCAAGAGTGGCTGTCGTAAGGAAGAATTGTGTTGGCCTTCCTGCTGTAGAAGGCGAAACATTTGTAAAGCATTGAAACTAAGATATTAATTCATTAAGACATCAATTTAAAGAGCATGGAAACTCACCTTGAAAAGAGTATAAGTCAGGGTTGGCAGGTTTTTGACATGCGACGGATTTAACCGGTTTTAACCATGGTTAAAACCGTCATGTCAAAAACCTCCCTGTCAAAAACGTCAAAAAGTGTCAAAAACCTAATTTGTAAAAAAAATATGAAAGAAACGATTAAGCAGAATTGGATAGACTTTAATCAATAAATTTTAAATAAAATTTCATAAAAATTCATCAAATCTATTAAGTTATAGTTCAAATTTTAACTAATTACCTTGCTTAATTGGATGTGTTTTTAATATCTTTTTTTATTTCTTAGCGAAATGCTTTAGTATTTGGTGTCTATTTATGCATTTTGCAGCAAGGATTTCAAATCTGTTTTTATTTTTACAATCTGGATATTAGATAAAAAGTTATGGCATTTTAAAGTTTTTGTGTCACAATATTTCCTTTCCACTCCTATCTTCCATTTCTCCCACCTACTTAAAGGTTGGTTGTTTTACAACACCTGTTTTAATTAGATTAGTCCATCCAGAATTCCTTGTAAGATTGGTTTCCCCACAGATATGAGTGATTTTTGGACAGTAGAAAATAACTGCTGCTAGAACAGTTGTTCTAGCTGTTGAAAGTCTGCTGTGTGTGTTTTAGAAGCCCTGCCTAATTTCCAAATTTAAAAATGAATCGTGGTGGAAGGCCAATTGATCCCATTTGGCAGCATTTATTTTTTATTATTAATTTGATTATTAAATTTATTGAAAACAAGTGTAATAAAATGTATGATGCAATTATAAAAAGTATAAATTTCAAAGTTTTTACACAATAATTACGTAATAATATGTGTAAAAAATTGAAAATTAAGTCTTAAACAAAGAAAAGTTATTTAATTATAATTCATATTCAATGCTATACTAAAACTAAGGAGGAAAACATTATAATTGAACAAAAACAATGCTGTATCTTGCTATTTTTAACAGCCTTCTTTTTTATTTTTAGCGTATTTAAATTATTTTGCGGTTTTTGACGGTTTTAACCGGTTAAAACCTGGTTTAAACCTCTGTCATGTCAAAAACTAGTTTTTGACGGCTAAAACCCAACCCTGGTATAAGTGGAATAGAATGTTATTAATTTTTCATTTTTATTTATTTTCACTGGGGTTCTCCTATGGATAATCCACCACTGATTGTAAGTGTTAAAGTTCATAATATGAAAGTAAATTATATTCTAATGTTTTAACCCATCGACCAACCAGTAACTCTGATTCAGTGCCACAGTTTGAGATTTGGTAATGCTCATCAGATTAAGCAGAAAAGATAACATAATACATAAGGTAAATTATTACTAATACAAATGCCTCTCTGACAATTTTAAGGAAAAATTTAAACGAGGGAACAAAAGTTTTATAATTGTAGTGTAGACAATGAAAAGCAATACCACCATCTTCAGTTTTCAATGGAATCCAGTTTTCATTTCAACTGAAAAGTGTTTGTTATTGATGTCATTAAATGATCATACAAAAACAAACACCATCCAGTATTTTAGAGAGAAACATCTTCATACTTTCATTCATTCATGCAATTCAACATTGTTTTTCAGCTTTGTACCTCCTGCTTCTCTGGCGGGTTTGCAATACTTACAATTATGGCATTTTATCAAAAAAGCTATCCAACTAATACAACAAACCTATTATTTATCAAACAGAGCACAATTTGATAACAATAAAACAGTAGTCATTCCTTTGCCGAAGTATTCCAAAAATTGATCCTTTACTTAAAATTTTAGATTATCAGATTCATAAGTCTTGGTAAATCTTAGCACTTATTGCACGCTTAAGGTGATTAGGAAGAATATCACTAATCACTCCATGAATTTTAAAATGCTAATGGGCTAAAACGCCAAACATTTAACACATATAGGTTCAATTTCGTTAACATGAGCCAAATATCACCATGCATTTATGAATGTCATCTATTCGAATATCTATAAATTTATCCAATATTTACTAAAAACTGAACAGAACAGTTATTGATTTAACTTAATATTTTTATCTATGAGTTTGGAATTATTAAGCAATATTTCTACTTTTTTGTGCCCAAAATTGCAGGGTGGTGTAGTTAACAGAATTGGATCAATTTTGTTAAAGGTCCTGCTAAATATCACCAAGTTTGTATAAGCGCCATACATTCAAATATGTATCAACAATTTTCTCTGATTTTTATTGATAAACTGAACAGTTTTGGGCACAGCTGGGATATACGTCGACCAGCCGCCATGTTTACTCATAGCTCAAATTAGATCTATATTGTTGTGTGTCATCATTTGAGCTGTGGGTAAACATGGCGGCTGGTCGACGTATATCCAAGCTGTGCCCAGTTTTGATCTAACTAAACATTTTATCTTAGTTTGAAATTATTTACTAATATTTCTACTTTTGGGTGACCAAAAGAGCATGGTGGTATTTAGCGGGACCTTTTAACGGAATTGAACCACAGAATTTTAACCCTCATATATATATAAATATATGATAAAATAATAAATAAAACGCAATAGAACCCTTAATGTCTTGCCAAACATTGTCAAATTCCCCAAATAACATTTATACTACAATTGTGCCTTAATCTTATGAAACCAATATAATTTAATTATTACTTATTTACCACATCACTAACATGGAGCATTCTATCATGTGCTTCTTCAGATACAGGTGAATGTTTTAAGGATATTGTCACTACAACAGATAGTGGATGTGATAAAATATGCCTCCTTATTTTGCTTTCTGTGCTGACAAACCCACAATTTACTGAACACCAATCTTAGACACTATAACTTAATTAACACTAAAAGAGTTACACAAATCTTTATACCTAAAAATATTATAACAATTTACCTCTGAGTAAGACCTGTTTTGCACACCATCCAATTCGGAGGATGAATGGTATGGGTGGATGAAGAATAAAATTTAACAAATGTTTCTGCATCTAAGGAATTTCCTAAATCAACCCTTAAAACTGCGTTATCTGTAAACTGGGATTCAATTTTACAATCAGGATAAACGATAAACCTCCAAATAGAATTCCTTACCAACAAAAGATGTAAACAATGAAAGCGGCAGCGTTCTTGGTTCTTTCGTGGGCTTGGTAAAGAAAGCTATTGCGCATGCGCTTTGGTTGGCAATATTCCGAAGGCGCTGTCAGGCGTTTTCGGGCTCCTAGCCAGCGCTAGGGTTGCTACTGCTCTGATGTGCATAGGCTTTGGAAATACGCGTACGGGAGCTGGCGTTAAATTTCAAAAATTCATCTGCCCGTACGTGATTTTAATATGAAAAGATAGTGTTAGTGGTACTGATCACGTAATCGAGCATCAGCTGGTCCGGTAGCGGTGGGTTGAGCGTGGGGAGGGGGTCAAAGGTACAAAAAAAATTCATCTGCAAGTGGATGAAACTTGGTGGAGATGGTAGTTTAGACCTTCCTGATTACAAAAATGACCGTCAGCTGGCAGGGTGGCGGTGAAATGACCGTCAGCTCCCCACGTGAACTTGCAAACAAAAATTTATGTGACAAAGCATGAAATTTGGTAGGAAGTCAATATCTGTTACATAAAATAAAAACGAGTTACTAGTTGTTGTTATTGTTGTTGTTACTCATCCCGTGTTGTAGGAAAGCCTAAACCAGGTCCAAAAGACCCCGTCGCATTAGAGTGTCACAAATCTTATCCTGATCAAACTCCAGCTGCCTCTAGAAGGCACCTTGACAATTAAGGAGGTGAGAAGGATTAGCAGAAAAGGAATAGGAATAAGGAGGAAAAATCTTTTTCCCTTCCTGAAATTTCATGCATCTTAAGTGCCCACTTCTAAATCTAGCCAAGGCCGCTGGAAGAGGGCTGGGGCTATCTTAATAATATATTTAAATATTTGAAAATAATTATAATTAGTTAGTTTAATGAAACTAAATCGTTTAAACCTTTGTTTGTTCTTAATGTAAAGTTATAAATTTTTTATATATATATAAATATTTACTTAGGTCCCCAAGCAATAAGTTTCAACTGTATTTGTACCATTTGAATCTTCAGAGTAATAGAAAGGTTTAAATAATAAAATGAAGATATTCTCAATATTAAATAAATATGCATAAATAATACATGCTAGTTACATTTTATAAAACATGAAATACTAAAATATGCAATTGAATACATTTACTTGGACTGCGATAGTAAATGTTTATCCTCTGATACTTTAATAGTTTTGAATGCTAATTCTTTCCATCATACAATACAGAGACTGAACTGGTGTTTGAAAGGTTATGCTTATCACATATTTGGAAAGTACATACCAGGAATTTAAGGCATTTATTCAAAAGTATTTCCAGCTATTATTCAAGATGATGAATATTAAGAAAATGGACTAAAGTTTATATCCGAGTCCACAAATTTTTACCACAAAATTTGTATTTAACCTTTCACAATGTGGAATTTATGCTATTAAACTATCTTTAGTTTTTTTTAACATGTTTGTTTTGAATATTTCTAAAGTTTCATAGGCTTTGTAATGGTCTCAAACTATGAGAATAATCTTATTTTCTTTCAACTGGAGTTTATAGTCCCAAAATAAAAGGTTTGTACACTCTCACAAACCTTTCCTCAAAATACATTTTTTGAATGAACTATTTCTTGGAATTCTTCCCACATAATATGACGAATAACTCGGGTAGAAACCAACTATTCTTTTCCTTTTCATGATTCCATTCCTCCAATGATTCTTTTCTGGAGACTCTTACTATGTCTTCGAATCATTCAAAACGATTCTTGAGGATTTCTGAGAATTCGTAATGTTCTATGAACGTAGCTTGCTCTACGTAGTTTTTTTAAAACATGATCAACTGGAAGAATGCGTGCTTGTTTTTAAAGAAATGTCCGGAAAAAAGCAGAGTATTAGAATAAAAGTTCTCATCTAGGCTAAGAATTTAAGTGCAATGCATAAAATTTCCATTTGTATTGCAAATATATGAACAGCAACGAATATTATATTAGGATACCATAAGCTTTATCATTTTATATAGCTCAATAAGAAGTAAAATATTTTGCCGTGTGTCATTTTTCCTTATGTTGGGGAAAAGGCTACGACCAGACACAAAGTACAATTACAAGTACATTTCTTAACAAAAGGGACAAACACAAAGTACAAATTAAGAGAAAAGTAATGACGTCATCTCTTCAACGCTTACAGCTAATGTCTGCCTGCTCAGGAGTAGGGTTACCATAATCAAGAGGGAAGCATGAGTGAGTGAATTATGCAATTCCCACATTAATTAATCGTTCCCAATATTTCGATTCATTGCGACTATCAAAATGGAATATCGTTCTTTTAATATAAAATAAAGTGTCTTTATCCGCTTGCCTTCCTATCCCGAGTTATCTCCGGTTCGTATATTGCGTTAAATTATCATCCCGAGAGAACTCGGGCGAAGTATAATTAGGGAGAATTAAAATTATGGAACTGTCTAAATCCACGAAAGTAGCAACCCAACTCAAACGAATTTCGCTAATACTTTAGCCTTTTTAGGGTCAACTTTCGTGGATATAGACACTTCGTTATCATTCTTTTAGAGTTGGAAATTGAAAATGGTGGAAGTGATTCTTCTGTATCTAGCATTCTGTATCTAGTTTACATAACATCATGGCTATTGATAGATTACAAGACTTCGTTTTCCACATTATAACAATAATAGTATTACTTGAATCCTACGTTAAAAAGTCGTTCAATGTTTATAAATTGTTCCTGGGCTCACATACGTCTATTTATTTTATTATTATTAACATTATTATTATTCTATTAACATTTTATAGTAGACAATCCACACTATAACAATAGGAACAATCAATAACTCACTACAACTCTAGTTCTTGAAATCAAATAAGTAAACCAGTTGATTTTACGTTATCTGCTCCTACTTAGTTGAGTGTATAGTATAGCTATAGTATATCCATTACGTTATTTCCATCGGAATGAACCTATTTCTACTACAATTTCATCATAGGAGGTAGTATTCAGATCGTGGATTCCATACGAAATCGTTTCAGCTCTTCTCAAGTGTACATTCAATTTGCCATTTGACTCCATAGGCGTATAGTTTCGAGTTATTGCCTAAGTGGGTGAGGTATTGTATTAAACCACCATTAAAGCTGATTAAATGGCAGGAGGAGTCTGAAACTTTTCTACCCCACGCACTTTAAACAACTGAAATTTATTGACAGCAATAAAAGTAAAAATATACACAAAAAGTAACGCAAATATAAATGCAAATCGGAGAAACAGAAAATCGCAACTAATAGTTACTATATCTATTTCGCTTAGTTTCTTAAACCTAAAAAAATTCATGAATAAAAATTTAATCTTAAATTTTAGATTTTGTTTGATATAATTTTAGACATTTTAAAAGTTTGAAATTAGTTAAATTAAATTAATTTAATTAAAAAATTGCTTCAAAAATTCAAATATATTTACCAAAAATTTTAGTTTTTCCCCTACTAGTGGGATTTCTAACTTCACGAAAATGGGTTTCGCGTGCTTTTTCGTGATTATGCTTAGTGAAAATAGCCATTTTGTTCCTTAGAATCTGTAGTTTACGAATTGCGATGGTGGACACTTCGGGTCTGCGCCAGGGGATGGTGAGAGGCGCAGAAGTGGAAAATTGACGAGTTTCAATTTTGTGTTGTTTGGAGTCAAAATGGTTCCTTTTACTTTTTTAATTTGCTCAAATGCTCCATAATACGAGAGAGGCGAGGGAGGACTAACGGGACATAGAGTTTGGAAAGGATCAGTTCACTCCAGTAGAAGGGGTGGAAGGATAAAGTGGAACGTAAAAATTTGTAAGCCTATTTTCTCTGAGGCGCAGGCTTATAGTCGTCCATTAACGTAATGAAAGGTGCCATTCTTTTCCTTATTTTCAGGCGAGAAAGAATTGCGATAGTAGAAATCTGGCAACGCTCACTAGGGGTAGGGAGAGGGGCAGGAAAAAATTACGAAAATCAGCAATACCTCCTGAAAAATAATTTCTTTTCTGCACCAACTGCGGTTGAATGTTTTGTAAATTGACACCAAAAATGGGTAAAATGCATTAAACCGATTTTCGAACGATTCTTCTACTTAAAATAGGGCCTGAAAGGTGTAGAAAAAAATAAGGGGAAATTCTCAACTTTTAAGTCTTTTAAAAACTTATTTTTAATCGTGAAGAAGCACTAATTTCAGGCTAATTTTTCCCTTTATACACTTAAGAATACGAAATACCATCGTAGATATCTGGGACCTGCGATTAAGGAGGGGGGCAGGGGCAGAAAAAAATATTCCTGTTTTTATACTCTTCGTGAGAGTAAAATTCAAAATTTTCTACTTTTAGTAGAGTCATAAGTGGTGCAAATAAAGAAGATAGATACCTGACATGTCTAACAGCCCGTTAGAAAAGAGTTCCTCCCATTGGAAGGTGAAATGGAAGGGTTAAGCGGAACATAAGGAATTATATGGGATGTTTTGAAAAAAATTGTGTCTATTTTAGTGAAATAATGTAGAAATCTATTTGGGCAGGTTCTATGTAATCTGTAGAACTGGAAATGCGACAATAAGTAACTTTCATTCTCGACCGAGGATAATAATTGGGGCAGAAAAAAAGTTAAAATTATACTTTACTGAGAAAAAGAGTAATTATCCTGTTTAAAAGGTTTTATGGACTGAAATTTTTGATTGGGGTCACTCAAGGTGGTCTATACTGAGAAGCATAAACTCATCTTTGGGGGTTGAATGGATGAAATGGAATACAAATTCGATTTTTTGACAAATGGCGTGAAATTGTATGAAAGAGAGTGATAAAAAATCAATTTATCTCTCCAACTCTCTCGAATGGGTTACCCGACAATGAAATTTGGGAATCAAGACAAGGGTCCCTGGTCGGCGCAGAAAAATTTTATACATTAAATTTTAGTTTGTATAATTGTGTCTAAATAAGATAAAATATCCCTAAAATAAGAAATTTCATAGCAGATATGAAGGAGACCCATGTTAAAACTGTTTCTTGGAGGGTAAGAGGATAAAATAGAATATTAGGGGGTATTACATTTTACTATTTTACTAAAAAGCGAGTATTTCTCGCAAAAATTGCATTAAAAGGATTCGATTTTCCAATTTTACTCCATGGAATATGATACGTTTAAGATAAATCTGTAGTATTAGGAAGGGGAAGGTTAGTTGGGCAAAAAAACCCTGTAATTATTACAAATTTAAGACATTTAATTATTTCTCAAAAAATTAGAATATTATAAAGTTTTTTTGTCTTAATTTTGTAATAATTACAGGTTTTTTTGCCCAACTAACCTTCCCCTGCCTAATACTACAGATTTATCTTATACGTATCATATTCCATGGAGTAAAATTGGAAAATCGAATCCTTTTAATGCAATTTTTGCGAGAAATACTCACTTTTTAGTAAAATAGTAAAATGTTATACCCCCTAATATTCTATTTTATCCTCTTACCCTCCAAGAAACAGTTTTAACATGGGTCTCCTTCATGTCTGCTATGAATTTTCTTATTTTAGGGATATTTTATCTTATTTAGACACAATTATACAAACTAAAATTTAATGTATAAAATTTTTCTGCGCCGACCAGGGACCCTTGTCTTGATTCCCAAATTTCATTGTCGGGTAACCCATTCGAGAGAGTTGGAGAGATAAATTGATTTTTTTATCACTCTCTTTCATACAATTTCACGCCATTTGTCAAAAAATCGAATTTGTATTCCATTTCATCCATTCAACCCCCAAAGATGAGTTTATGCTTCTCAGTATAGACCACCTTGAGTGACCCCAATCAAAAATTTCAGTCCATAAAACCTTTTAAACAGGATAATTACTCTTTTTCTCAGTAAAGTATAATTTTAACTTTTTTTCTGCCCCAATTATTATCCTCGGTCGAGAATGAAAGTTACTTATTGTCGCATTTCCAGTTCTACAGATTACATAGAACCTGCCCAAATAGATTTCTACATTATTTCACTAAAATAGACACAATTTTTTTCAAAACATCCCATATAATTCCTTATGTTCCGCTTAACCCTTCCATTTCACCTTCCAATGGGAGGAACTCTTTTCTAACGGGCTGTTAGACATGTCAGGCATCTATCATCTTTATTTGCACCACTTATGACTCTACTAAAAGTAGAAAATTTTGAATTTTACTCTCACGAAGAGTATAAAAACAGGAATATTTTTTTCTGCCCCTGCCCCCCTCCTTAATCGCAGGTCCCAGATATCTACGATGGTATTTCGTATTCTTAAGTGTATAAAGGGAAAAATTAGCCTGAAATTAGTGCTTCTTCACGATTAAAAATAAGTTTTTAAAAGACTTAAAAGTTGAGAATTTCCCCTTATTTTTTTCTACACCTTTCAGGCCCTATTTTAAGTAGAAGAATCGTTCGAAAATCGGTTTAATGCATTTTACCCATTTTTGGTGTCAATTTACAAAACATTCAACCGCAGTTGGTGCAGAAAAGAAATTATTTTTCAGGAGGTATTGCTGATTTTCGTAATTTTTTCCTGCCCCTCTCCCTACCCCTAGTGAGCGTTGCCAGATTTCTACTATCGCAATTCTTTCTCGCCTGAAAATAAGGAAAAGAATGGCACCTTTCATTACGTTAATGGACGACTATAAGCCTGCGCCTCAGAGAAAATAGGCTTACAAATTTTTACGTTCCACTTTATCCTTCCACCCCTTCTACTGGAGTGAACTGATCCTTTCCAAACTCTATGTCCCGTTAGTCCTCCCTCGCCTCTCTCGTATTATGGAGCATTTGAGCAAATTAAAAAAGTAAAAGGAACCATTTTGACTCCAAACAACACAAAATTGAAACTCGTCAATTTTCCACTTCTGCGCCTCTCACCATCCCCTGGCGCAGACCCGAAGTGTCCACCATCGCAATTCGTAAACTACAGATTTTAAGGAACAAAATGGCTATTTTCACTAAGCATAATCACGAAAAAGCACGCGAAATCAAGTTAGAAAACCCCCTATACTGGGGAAATTAAACTAAACAGAGATGGGACCTTTCAATTTTCGATACATTTAAAATAATTTTCTAACTTGTCGGTTTTTAAAGAAAACCATGAATAGTTGTTACTTTAGATGCAATTCGTTCACTTGGTCACTTCTCGGGCCTGATAGACAAATAATGCCATTTTACAATCGAATGTGCCCTGTTTGAATCGATCAGTTGAAGCTCATTTGAACAGAATCTATCAATTATTATTCATTTGCATTTTCATAATTTGATAGTTAAGTTGAGGTGTCTAAAACACAGTATATAGAGTATATAAAAAAGTATAGAGCTTTCCACACCACGTGATTTGGTCCTAACAACAGCCCAAACAACCGCCTAGCAACAGGTTTGCGCATGCTCAGTGCATGCATATGCTATTGTTTTGCCCTCCACGGTCGTGAAAATAACTGGTCGTGATGTCATCCCGAAAAGCTCTATTACTACTAAATATTATTTAGTAGTATACTTAAAAGATCATGTCCCGCTCCGAAAATAATCACGAAATATAGGTTTTAAAGAAATTTTATTCCAATAAAACAGGAGTAAAGAATGTTTTTCGATACTTTTAAACCTTAATCTTTGGAAAAGGTTGTTCCATTATCAATATTTTAATACCTTAAATCTTTGGTAAAAAGCTGTTCTTTACTTCCTTAAATAGCTCTCTAAAAATAGTACTCATTTAAAATGTTAACTTTCTAAATGTTTACCCATTCTAAAATCGTTTTTAATTAACGGTAACTTTATGGAAATAATTCGATTGAATCCTAATATTTGTAAAATTCTTGAATACCATTAATATGAAGTAGAATTTATGTACTTTTGAAAGCATAATAGGGCTTCCTTTCAAATAATAGTAGGGCACTGAAATTTTATTCCATATTCTAAACCTATCATGTTTATATTGGAGGACCAAAAGTTGAGACGGAACATTATTATACACTGCTGTTCAAAAATTAAGGACGGAACGGTTTTTTCAACATAACACCTAGAAGAATTATTGTTCATCCATGAAAATCATACCAAAAGATGTTTATTGGGTGAGAATACAGGGCCCGAGAACAAATTTCCCCTGTCAATATTTTAAGGGGGTAAATGGACCCTCCATTGATAAAGGAGTTCCATTACACATTTGGAGCAGTGGCAGAAATGTCTATGTAAGAGGTATTTAACCAAGAAGTTTAAACTTTTTGCAATGAATATGATTATTCCTGAACTCAATGCATATTTTTAAACGTTTTTGCTGCCTTTTAATGGTATTTTTTTAGGTTTTATTGAGAGATATCGGTCTAATCATCATTTTTGGCAAGTTTTAGCTTCTGGGTCATTTTTGGTAAGTGGTATCTTAGCGTTAACCATGTTTTTAGTCGGTCTCACATGTGCCTAATTGCATTTGGGTCTGGGGATCTGAAAATTAACTTTAGTCTTTCAATATCGTTACTTATGAACAACTTTGAGATAGTGAAATTGTGATTTTCTGCAGCTTTTTAACTAATAAAGAGAAATATTTCACCCGAGAGGTCTTCTTAAGGATGTAAAAGGGACATGAGAACACAGGTACGAAATTGCAGATATCAGTGAAATTTTCTGTGCTGTCTAAGGGGTGCTGAAACGGCACAAAAAATTGCATGGTTTCACAGAAAGGACATCTGTTATTAACGTTTAAAAAAAAAGAAGTATTTTTAGTGTTTATGGACTTATACATGTCTGAAAAGAAAGATATATCTGTAAAAATATTTGGACGGGAGTGAACTCTCTGCCAGTGACTCTACCACGAACGAACTGAAGCGAGCTAACTTTTTTTTGAACTGTATAAATATACTTCCGAGCCGGAAGCATTTTCACACATCCCAACGGTTTGGTCCTGACGAGGTTAGTGCGCATGCGTGTGGACTTATTTTAGCTGTTTTTTTTAGAAATTTTAATAAAACATTAAACCGGGGACAGAACCCACGACCTACCGCATGCTAAGTACGCACTCTACCACTGCACCAGCGGGGATTCACTAATGAGTGAAATTATCCAAAGAAGATCCTTTTTTTCTCCCCGAGCATGCGCACTAAGCTCGTCAGGACCAAACCGTTGGGATGTGCGAATATGCGAGCCGGAAGCCTTTCCCCTTGCTTTTTTCTTCTCACTCTTGCTCATTCTTCCCGCTGCTATGCCTGTTTTGTTATTAAAGATTTATTTTTAATTATACTGCGTCCTGATACTTCCAAGTCCTGTTTCACTCAAGAAAGCCATTATCCACCCCAAACTAAGCAGTGGTCCGTCGGAGTCGGAATACAGAAATTATTCTACTACTATCTGTTGTATCGTTACCAGTGGTAAGATTTTGTGCTTTCAAATCACCGCGTGCTTACAAAACTTAAGCAAACTATATTCGTGCTTACAAAACTTAAGCCTACTTTCTTCGTGCTTACATAACTTAAGCAAACTATGGCAGGGCTAATTAAAGAACAGAAAGATATCTACGAGCGCATGACTAAATCTATTCGTAACTTCAAAAAAGACTCGGCTTCCCGCAAGACTAAATCGTATCTTGAAACGCGGATCCAACTTTTTACTGATTTATGGCAAGACTTTAATTCCAACCAGAGGGATATTCTTGCACTAGATAAAGCAGAGGAATTACCTTACTTTAAAACTGATCTCTATAATGAAGTAGAAGAGTTTTACGTAGCTAGTTTAACAGATATCAAAGATTATTTAGCAACTACCTACCCTGAAATTCCCGTATCACAGTCTAGAAACACAGATCAATCTAAACCTCAATCCGATCGAAGATCCGAGGAAAAACTACCTACGATTAAACTTCCAATTTTTTCGGGTAAATACGAAGATTGGGCATCATTTCGTGATCTCTTCTCTTACTTAATTTACGAAAACGAATCGTTAAGTAATGTCCAGCGACTTTATTACTTAAAATCTCACGTAAGCGGAGAAGCTGAAAATCTGATCAAGCATTATCAAGTCACGGAAGCTAACTTCGATTCAGCTTGGGACACATTAAAAGATAGATTCGAAAACAAACGAATTCAGGTTAATTCAGAACTGAAGATATTGTTATCACAACCAAAAATAACAATCGACAACTCGCATAACGTAAAAACCTTAGTAGACACATCTGATCGCTGTATAAAATCTCTCTCCAATTTAGAGATTCCAGTAGACGAGTGGGATGCTATTTTGGTATACACCATTTCCAAAAAACTTCCACATGAAACTCTACAACTTTGGGAGCAGAGCCTAGTCTCAAAGACTGAGGTACAGTCGGCTGCAAAAAAATCGAAACAGATACCATTGTGAGCGATTGGTTGGGGTTAGAAGGATACCGTAAACGCCAATTTTCATGATTTAATGTCTTCTTTAAAACAAGCTATAATTTAAGTCTTTAAGGGGCCGTCTACATATTAAACAAAGCACCAACTTTTGTTTTTCCTATGGGTGACATTAAAGATTATTCCTGTTTCTGAAAGAGCACCCCCTAAAACCCCCCAAAACCAATTTTCTTGTCATTTGGTCCCTAAATAAAGCCAGGAGTGGGGGTTGAAGTTCGTCGAATTTACGTTGAAATCTCGTTTTTTACGTTGAATGCTCGATTTTGATTACGCGAGATTGATGGTTGTAAGGATCAAAATCGAGAAATCAACGTAAAGAACGATATTTGAACGTAAATTCAACGAACTTCAACCCCCACTCCTGGCTTTGTTTGTGGGTCAAACACCACAAAACTTGGTTTTTGGGGGTTTTAGTGGGTGCTCTTTCAGAAACAGGAATAATATTTGGTGTCACTCATAGGAAAAACAAAAGTTGGTGCTTTGTTTAATATGTAGACGGCCCCTTAAGGACTTAAATTATATCTTATTTTAAAGAGGACATTAAATCATGAAAGTTGGCGTTTACAGTATCCTTCTAACCCCAACCAATCGCTCACAATCGTCTCTGTTTCGATTTTTTTGCAGCCGACTGTACCAACCTACGATGAGCTTAAAAAATTTCTCATTGGACGTTTCCGAACACTTGAAGCAATTTCGCTCAAAAGACCTACAAATCTTAGGCCGGAACACAATCCTTTCAGCAAAACTACTCGTACAACCTCTCATCATGCTATGAAGAGTGAAAACTGTCCGATGTGTAACGGTGATCACAAAATTGCTCATTGCCCTAAGTTCACAAACATGTCAAGATCAGACAAATCAACCTTTGTTATTCACAAAAAACTTTGTCTTAATTGTCTTTCTTCCAAACACCAGATCCGTCAGTGTCCAAGTAAATTTTCTTGCTCCATCTGCAAGAAGCGTCATCATACCCAACTGCACGACCCTGCAATCCAGAGCCGCATGGATTCGGATCAACAAAACCCTCAACCTGAGGTAAGCAACCAAGTCGCAGAAATCGCAGCGCACTTCCTGAAAGACAACCAACCAGGTAAACAAGTTCTTCTTAGTACCGCTCTTGTAAAGATTTTCAAACCTGAAGGATCAGAAATCGTAGTACGTGCACTTTTGGATCAAGGATCACAATCTACATTTCTAACTGAACATATCTCACAAATGCTGCAGTTGAATAAACGATCTATTTCAGCTAGTGTATCCGGAATAGGAAAATCTAGTTTTGAAAAATGCAACAAAATCGTCACTTTCGGCATCAAATCCATGTCTGACGAGCTTATTACTTCCAACGGCGAAGCCTTAGTTCTAAAATCCCTTACCAACTACGGACGAAATCTACGGATTAAGATCCAAAATGGGAAACACTTGCAAGGTTTAACTCTAGCTGACCCTTATTATGCTTATCCCGGTAGGATTGACATGATCATCGGCGCTGATCTTTACCCAGCAATTCTATCGGATGGGATAGTTAAAGGTCCGGAACTTTCCCCTTTAGCTCAAAACACTAAATTGGGATGGGTATTAACAGGACCAATTGCAACGATTAGTGGAAATCGTATCGAAGTTACTAACCTGCACACAAACTTGGAATTACACAAACAACTTCAAACGTTTTGGGAACTAGAGGAGGTTTCAAGGGAAAGACATCTTTCAAAAGATGATCAAAAATGCGAAGACATCTTTAAATCTTCCTGCGTTAAAGTTGATAATCGATATCAAGTCGATCTCCCTTTCAAGGAAAATTCAGGTCCACTTGGAGCATCTAAGCACATCGCAACTTCTAGATTCTTAAGTATAGAACGTAAATTCAACACAAATTCGTCCCTTCGAACAGAATATTCGAAATGCTTTAACGAATACCTGCAACTTGACCATATGGTTGAAGTAGAGCCTACCGAAGTTGACCTAAAAGTAGATGATTTTGGATTTCAAGGTTACTACCTTCCTTACCATGCCGTATATAAAGAAGATAGTTCAACAACTAAAGTTAGAGTTGTGTTTAATGCCTCTCAAAAAACCACAAGTGGAAACTCGCTTAACTATCAACTCTTAACCGGCCCCAATATTCAGGAAAATATGTCTGCAATTTTGCTACGATGGCGACTCTTTAAAATCGCTTTTACAGCAGACATTCAAAAGATGTATTTACAAGTGTTAGTTTCTAAAAATCACACTGATTTTCAAAGAATAGTTTGGAGACCAAGCCCATCTGACCCTCTTAAGGACTACAGATTGCTTAGATTAACCTTTGGAATAGATTGCTCCGCATATCTTGCAATCAGAGTACTCAAGAAGCTTTCACAAGACCAGAAGGACAGATTTCCTATTGGTTCTGACGTCTTGGCTAACGAATTTTACGTCGATAATCTAATGTCCGGAGCAGATGATTTTAGCGAAGCTGAAATGAAGATGACAGAGATCATCAACGTATTGAAGGAAGGATCATTTCTTCTTAAAAAGTGGACAAGTAACGAAAATGACGTACTTAGAGAAATACCAGAAAGTGACAGAGAACCTAATGTGGACAAATCAATTCAATTTGACACCACGATCAAAACTTTAGGTCTACATTGGCAACCTAAAGAAGATTCGTTCTACTTTAAGTTTAAATTCACGATCCAAGTTGACACCCCAACCAAACGCTCCATACTTTCCGACGTGAGCAAATTGTACGATCCCTTAGGATGGATATCACCAGTAACTATCGTCGGGAAAATCCTCATTCAATCACTTTGGTTGATGGGTCTTGATTGGGATAGTGAAGTTTCAGAAGATATCAAGAATCGTTGGATACGCTTCGCGTCAACTCTACATGAATTAGAGACTATTAAAATCCCGCGTTGGGTAAACTACCTTAAAGGACATTCAATCGAAATTCATGTCTTTTGCGATAGTTCTTCTCAAGCTTATGCAGCAGCAGTTTACTTAAGTGTACAAAGTGGAGGCACACGTTCTACACACCTGTTAATTTCAAAAACCAGGGTCGCTCCTTGTAAACTTATTTCCATACCCCGTCTTGAGCTTTGCGCCGCAGTTTTAGGTGCTAAACTTACTTTTCAGGTTCTTACAGATTTAAGAATTTCACCAGAAAACGTATATGCCTGGACGGACTCTACTATAGTTCTTGCCTGGCTGCGAGCTCCACCAAATTGATGGAAGACCTTCGTTGCAAACAGAGTTGCTGAAATCCACGACAAGTTGAAGAATGCTCAATGGAAGTACGTTCCTTCTGCTTCTAATCCTAGTGACTTAAGTACACGCGGCCTGACACCTAATGACCTACTCCGCAACGAGATGTGGTGGCATGGTCCGAAGTGGATTGCTGAACCCAAGGAATATTGGCCGACCGAAGCTGAAACAACTTCTACAAATTTAGAAATACGTAAAACCAGCCTCAACGCTTCTATTGAAACTGAAAGTTACCTTCAAGTAAGTGACAACTCAAAATCTAACTACAGAGAATCGCCCATTAACTCTCTCATTTTGAAGTGTTCATCCTTTAGAAAACTAATAAGAATTACCGCTTGGTGTTTGAGATTCATCAGTAACTGTGAAGTTAAACTTTCGAAACGTCGCAAAGACCAGTTAACTGCTACTGAACTACACGACTCTACTATACACTTAATCAAGTTAGTTCAGAAGGAAAGTTTTCCAGTCGAACTTAGACACCTAAAATCTAAACGAAAACTACCAGCATCTAATTCTTATGTTTTCCTAAGTATATTTCTAGATGGTGATGATTTAATTAAAGTAGGTGGCCGACTTGAACATTCGACATTGCCAGAAGCCCAAAAACATCAGATTCTGCTGCCAAAAGATCATCATCTGACAGATCTCATCATTAAGTTTTACCATGAAAAGGCTCTTCATGCTGGAACACAAGCAACCTTATCCCTCGTTCGCCAAAGGTATTGGTTCAAATCTGGAAGAGATAAGGTGGCATCTTATCCAGTCACTTCATCTGCAATTTTGGAAACGATGGAGTTCCGACTACCTCAATGAGCTCCAAACAAGGGCCAAATGGAGGACCGTTCAACCGAACGTCAAGGTCAATCAACTAGTTCTTCTCAAGGAGCCCAACCAACCACCAATGCGCTGGAACCTAGGTCGGATCGAGAAGACTTTTCCAGGACCTGACGGCTTCGTGCGGATTGTGGAAGTTCGTACTACATCAGGAGTCTACAAGAGACCCATCACCCAGATAAGTCCCCTTCCAGAAGATTAAGTTGGACGAGCTGTCCAACGGAGGCGGAGGATGGACGGGAGTGAACTCTCTGCCAGTGACTCTACCACGAACGAACTGAAGCGAGCTAACTTTTTTTTGAACTGTATAAATATACTTCCGAGCCGGAAGCCTTTCCCCTTGCTTTTTTCTTCTCACTCTTGCTCATTCTTCCCGCTGCTATGCCTGTTTTGTTATTAAAGATTTATTTTTAATTATACTGCGTCCTGATACTTCCAAGTCCTGTTTCACTCAAGAAAGCCATTATCTCCCCCACAACTAAGCAATATTTCCATTATCTTTAAAATGAAGTTTAAAGAGATCGAATTTCTCCTTTGAGTCTGCACTATCTTTATAGACATTTCAACACCCCCTATACTTAAAAGAGATTTTCCCTGATGTCTGCAATTGCATACCTGTATTCTCATGGGCCATTTGCTTCTTTTAGAAAACATTTCGGGTCAAATATTTTTCTTTATTAGTCAAAAAAGTGCAGAAAATCCCAATTTCACTATCTCAAAGTTGTTCATAAGTAACGATATTGAAGGAAAAAAGTTACTTTTCAGGTCCCCAGACCCAAATGCAATTAGGCACATGTGAGACCGACTAAAAACATGGTTAACGCTAAGATACCACTTACCAAAAATGACCCAGAAGCTAAAACTTGCCAAAAATGATGATTAGACCGATATCTCTCAATAAAACCTAAAAAAATACCATTAAAAGGCAGCACAAACGTTTAAAAATATGCATTGAGTTCAGGAATAATCATATTCATTGCAAAAAGTTTAAACTTCTTGGTTAAATACCTCTTACATAGACATTTCTGCCACTGCTCCAAATGTGTAATGGAACTCCGTTATCAATGGAGGGTCCATTTACCCCCTTAAAATATTGACAGGGGAAATTTGTTCTCGGGCCCTGTATTCTCACGCAATAAACATCTTTTGGTATGATTTTCATGGATGAACAATAATTCTTCTAGGTGTTATGTTGAAAAAACCGTTCCGTCCTTAATTTTTGAACAGCAGTGTATTTCCTTTTCTATGCTAAATTTTTGAATTTCTATGGATCCTAACTTTTATATCATGATATGTTACGAAGATAATTTTTCCGAATATGGAATCAAAATTGGTTGCCTCCAAAGAAAAAGGAACATTTAGTGTTGTTTTACGTTTGAAAATAGGCGTTAAAAGTATCCTTCTATCCCTAACTTTCTTCAATGTCAACCGTAGCTTTCTTTTGGGGTGGCTGTGCGTTGAAATCTCGTTGAATTCTGGACAAGGGTATCTATATCGATCTTGAAGTTTAAAAGTCAAGATTTTCGGTTAAATCGCCTTTTGCTACTACATTTCGGAGCAGAATGGAGAAATTGGCTTTGTTGGAATTTTCGCACAAAAATCGTATTTTTATTCCATTGGTTCTTTCGAGTTCAATTGATTTTGACACTTTATTTCAGTTTGTCAGAGAAGTAGATATTTGGTATGTAAAGGATTAAGAGTGTTTTGGACGATAGGTTTAGAAAGATATTTTTTAATTTAATAAATTGGAAATAAAGAAAAATTCAAATTAATAATTTAATAATATAAATTTACACAATTAAATGCTGCTAATAGGAAAAAACTTTGCAAAGTAAGTTTTTTAAAGATGTTTTACCTGTTTGAATTTATACCTTATTTACTTGAAAATATCAATGTAATTGAAACTGAAACATCATGTTCAAAATATCTTCAAGAGCAATTCGGTGTAATTTTCAAGAATTTAGAATTTTATTTAAATTTTAAAACTTTTGCAACAAAAATTATTAGTATTAGGGATTAAATCAGATTTTTATTTTCGTTAAACAAAATATTAATAGACAATGGTAAGCGAAAAGTTTATTCCAACGGTGCTAAATATTTTAATAAATTCTTTCATTTTTTTTTCAATTAGTCCTACAAGAATTATATAAGAAGAAAACAACACTTCGATTAAAAACTGTGTTTTCAGTTCAGTTATACAATCTGACACCTATATTTTCTTTAAAAATATAGAAACATTTAGCTTCTGAAAGGAATAATAAAATGTTATAACTTCAAATACAGAATAGTAGCAACCGGCCATATACAGTGCGTCCCGAAAGTATTCGTATACCCATCAAATTTGCACTAGTTTACCTATTATACAAAATTAAACCAAAAATTATCCCAACCTCGTTTGTTATCCTTCATTAGAATCTACCAAAAAAAGAACAAAAAAGCATCAGAACTGTATGAAAAAAATTATTATCCAAGATGAAGCTATTTTTGAAAACCAGATAAGTATTTGTACACTCAGACTAACACGTGAAACGGTGGAAAACCATCGTCATAGTTTTAACATTACGAGAAAGATATTTTCGTTCCAAATCCTAATTTAACAGCATGTGCATGTAATTATATTTCTTGAGGTTCATAATGACATCAAAAAGAAGTAGATTCCATTAAAAAAGTGGCACTCCAGTGCGCATACCAGGAAAGAGTAAAAAGGAGGCGAACGACGATGACGATGGTTTTCCTCCGTTTTCCGTGTTATAGTCTGTTCATTTAGAATTGGCGCCTGAAGCTGGATCAAAAACGCCTAATAACGCTCATCACACAACTTCAGGGACTGATTTTTTTACAGTATTTTAACTAATTCTGTTTCGACTGCCTTGTCAGCACAAGAAAAAATTTTCGATGATAATTACAGTAGTAACAGCTTCTAATACATTACGTCTCAGGTGCCAATTCTAAATTAACAGAATATAGTCTGAGTGTACGAATACTTGTTTGGTTTTCAAATATCGCTTCATTTAGAATAATAATTATTTTCATACGTTCTTATGCTTTTTTTTGTTCTTTTTTTCTGTAGATTCTAATGAAGGATAACACACGATGTTAGGATATTTTTTATTTTTTTATAATTTTGCACTTGTGTTTAGCGGTAATAGGTAAACTAGAGCAAATTTGATGAGTGTACGAATACTTTTGGGACACACTGTACCTCAATACTACATACCAGTTTATACTGTTAAATTACATTTTTATAGGTATATTTCTTCAAATCATGCAATTTCAAACTACTAGGTTATTTTGCCTAATTTAAGCTAATTTATTAATTTAGCTCAAGTATTTGGCAGTTCAAAGAGCCGTGAGAATAATCAATGTAATTGACAATGCAGAGAAAGAGATCAATTATCTGGGTAATACAAGCTTCTTTTAGTGATTTCTCAAGAAACTCATAGAAATTCTTAATGCATCATTCCTTTCTTGTATAAGACGAGGGACTATTCGTCAACCTTATAGAACTAATATTATAATTAAGTCTGTACACACATGGGATAACGTGTATTTAATTTATTACTCAGAACCAAGAGGCAATGAAATTTATGAATGTAGGCCAATATCAGATAAACAATCTTCATTATAGTCCTAAAGACTATGTAATTAATTAAATAATAATTGAATATTTAAGATATTCGAGGAAGCTTGGGTATTGGAGAAGCTTATTTATTCACTAAATATCGGTGATACTTGTAACTCTTGAGAAATATCTTATGATTATCATGATAACATACTAATTAGGGTATTATTACCTGTAAAAAGCAATTAACTACTTTTTCTATTTATTATAAATATGCACATAGATTATAACTTAAGCTCATTTTGTTGTCTCAGATGTAAAATTTGGTTTTATTTTGTAAAGAACACTTTTTATCTACCATAAATCCCTAATCACTTGATATAGTTAGTTTGCATTAATGAGTGCAAAAAAATTCTTTTTGTTTGAAAATATTTGAATTATTTTATCTTGTTCTTGTAATCTTCCATAGATGGCTTATTATTTCAAAACCCCTTTTTCCTAAATAAAAAAGTTATAATAGTAAACTAAAATAAATAACACCAAAGTTAACGTTACTTCACGCAAAAAGTCATTACATTCATAACTCCTTAACTTGCAAAATCTTCATTTAAATGATGTATACAACGGTTTTTTTCACCATCTGGTCGTAATTAAGGAATATCTCATTAGCAATTTGATTTTTTTTCAAAGAACTTATATCAACTTTTGAACATCGCGTCTCACAAATTTAATGGTTGAGATCCTAAAAAGACAGTAAAATAGTTTTTAAAAGTGTCATTGCCTCCCATATTAAAAGGGTCTTAAAATTTGAGTTTTAAGCAATACAAAGAAGACATGATCCATTAATAATTATAAGAAGGGCCGCGTTTGGTCTATGCTACTCTCATCAATCTTTCATTGTATGAGTTACTCATTATTCATCAAAGGACAGTTAAGATATTAAATCATATTGTCTTTGTAATCGGAAAAACAAAACAATACTCGAACCATCAGCCACAGCCCATCGTATACCCAGCTTATCAGTTTCAGCCAAGTCTGCTCTGATTGGTTGGTTGAAATTTCTCTTGAAAAATGAAAGTTTTTTTAATAAAATAAAAACCTGGGATAGAACCCAAGAACCGCCGCATACTAAGCAAGCACCCTACCACTGCTTCAGGGGAGATTCAGTTACGTAAAAAGTGATTATAAAATCTTCCTTATTGGGTTGACTTTTGACGCATGCGCAGTGTTACGGATTGCTACTCCCTTAAAAAAATATTATCTAGAAAATAATAATTACGCAGATCTGAAAAAAAATGTTCAAAGTAATGATTAAATGAACTGTTTAGCTTTTTATTAGAAAATGATAGTTCCATCTTTATTTTAAAACATCAGTATATTTTTAAAGGTTGCAATAAAAACTTTGATCAGGCTTTCTTGGTTTTTGTTTGGTTTCCATACTTAATCAATTTCAAACCCTCCTGCCTGAACAGACATTATTGACCAAAAATGTTCACTTTGTTTACCGATCACGTTGTTTTCTGATCGTTCTATAACACTTAATAGTTGGGTGGCTTATTACAAAAATACTGCAAAATGTGATACTTTCATGAAACTTTCAGGGATGTTAGATAATCATATAAGAACTAAAAAAACGATGGGAGCCCAAAATTTTAGGGCGTTGTTTGACCGTTATGACGTCATAACAAGATGGCGACCAAGGGCCTATAATGGGTTCTTTAAATGACAGAAAGACATTTTTGGGGTCAAATATTATGTTTTAAGGGTCAAAAAACATGATTCTGATGACAAAACGCGCAATTTTTTTAAAAAATAATTAAAATTCAATAAAAGCTCAAAATAATAATACAGTCTATTTTCAGTTGCGTCAAAAAAATTTGTAGAAAGTCATTTTTTTCGACGGTTTTATATGTTTTTGGGGTGCTGATTCCGAATATCTAGTTCATTTCTACTTGGAAGGTCGGCTTCATATCAAAAACCGCAAAAAAAATGTGAAAAATTCGCCAAATTTTTACTGCATCTTCGGGTTTTCGCTTATATTTAAAAAAAATATTAGTTTTTAGAAAATTATTGGAATTACAAAGTTGGGGTAAACAAAATTTCCTAAAAAATGCACCACTCAATTTTATTTTCCGAACAATAGTGTTCATGTTATAACGCATTGAAAAGCAGATAATTTTACACAGCATTATTTAAACAGACGATGTTTGTTTCTCTTTTTTCAGTGGGTTATAAAGGCAAAACTATTCTTCGGAAAACAAAAATTCAATACTGCATTTTGTAGGAAATTTCATTTACTCCAACTTTGTAATTTAAATATTTTTGAGAACCTTATATTTTTTGAAATATAAGCGAAAATCCGAAGAAAGAGTAAAAATTTGTGATTTTTTCGCATATTTTTGCGTTTTTTGATATGAAGCCGACCTTCCACGTGAAAATTAACTAGATATATATTCGGAATCAGCACCCCAAAAAACATATAAAACAGTCGAAAAAAATAACTTTTCTCTAATTTTTTTTGACGCAACTGACAATAGACTGTATTATTATTTTGAGCTTTTATTGAATTTTAGTTATTTTTTAAAACAAATTGCGCGTTTTGTCATCAGAATCATGTTTTTGACCCTTAAAACATAATATTTGACCCCAAAAATGTCTTTCTGTCATTTAAAGAACCCAATATAGGCCCTTGGTCGCCATCTTGTTATGACGTCATAACGGTCAAACCACGCCCTAAAATTTTGGGCTCCCATCGTTTTTTTAGTTCTTATATGATTATCTAACATCCCTGAAAGTTTCATGAAAGTATCACATTTTGCAGTTTTTGGGCATTTTTATGTAATAAGCCACCCAACAATTAAATCTGGAAACCAGACAATTTCGCGATTCTAACAAATGTGTATTAACTCTTAAAATCTAGTTCACAAAATATTTTACAAACAGCAACCAGCTTTTTGCCAAATTCTTGGGGATAAAACTTATTATTCTTAAATGTGGTCTAACGAAAACAATTTCAATTCATGTGTAAATTAATTTACTCTGCTGTGGCTACTTAATACCCCACAGACGATCAACTTGGTGGTCAACCCGGTTGTCAATTTGCGATGTTTGCAACCAAGTTGGCCGTCTGTAGTGAAGTTGATGATTAAACTTCAGGTTGACGATTTGGTTTTCAACTTTATGGGCGGATCTTAATCGGAACATGTTATTAAAAAAATAAAGAAAAAAACACTAAGCATTAAAAATAAAAAAAGGAATTTTAGCACGAGAGAAAAATTAAATAAAAGATTATTTTGCATTTAAAGTGCCGAAAAATATTAATTTGTTATAATCTGATTAATTTTTGCTTCATTGTTTACATTTTGGTTGTCAACCACAACCAGGTTGGCGGTCCGTGATAAAACCATCAACCTGGTTGATGACCAAGTTGATCGTCTGTGGGAGGTGTTTAAAATGAATAAATGTTTCTCCTAATACTAAAGAGTTGAATTGTCTGATTTGAGGAAATGAGGTTAAAAGATGATTAACTATACTCGAATGCAACTTAAGTTGAGCCTCTGACGTCATGGCCACGGGGAAGAAAATCTGAGTAAACAGAAAGCCTGCTGGGTTGCTAGAAGCTCTTATCGGCTGGTGAGTTTGAGAGCGAGGTGTACTACTACGCGCTACGCCACTTTAAAAAATAATAATACTGAACATTTTATGCATATCGGGATAAAAAGATGCTTAATATACGTGGATTTAAAAACTAATCATTATTCAAAATTTAAGTTCTAAATTTCACTCAAAATTCAGACAGCACGCGGGGAACTACTTTCTTTGTTTGCTCAGCATAATTCTACAGGCTCAAGTTAAGTTGCAACTGAGTATAGAAAGTTGTTGATTAGAATAACATTTTCAAATACAAATTTCAATTTTAAAAAGAAGAGTAAATATTTTTTACTTTAAGGGGAATCAACTAAACACTCTAAAATTCCATTAGAAATATTTTTAGAGTTATTTTGTTACAATTCTTTTATCCCCAATTACTTTACGATTTCCAAACAACAATATTTTCGTAATTTAATTTCTATAAATCTGAAATTCGACGTCAATTTAGCGAATGCTTTAAAAATATAAGTAGTGTTTTATCCATTTAAAAAACTAGGCTTCTTCCATTTGTTTCTCTAATGCATCAAATATTATTCTCTTGATTAGAAACTAAGCCCGATTTCTTTACTAATCATCTAACTCACAGCGTCTACTTTCGCTTTTCGCAGAAGCTTTCCCATTGTTAATAACGAGGTGCCTGCCCGTATAAAAACCTTTTTCCTTTCCCAATATTAATTTGCTGTTATCGTTTTAACAATATAGAAAATTTTGCACTAAATGCCATCTCCACCTGATATAATCTTTATTTTAAATTAGGACTGTGATATTTAAAAATTTGAGAAACGATGTATCAAAATAATTATATTTTCATATTGCCTCCGGGAAAATTGCCTTCAAACTAAAGGTTTCTATTCATAATTCTATAAAATGTTTCTAGAAAGTTCTTTGAGATTTCTTAAAGGAGTAAATTTATAAAATCTAAAAAAATATCCATCACAAACAAACCTTCATTAACTCGTTAATAAATGCATTTCATTGCTTTTTATTTGCCACTTGTGTTAATGGCTATTTTTTATTTTATCGAACCTTAAAAATGAATATATTATTCACGTGGGAAGTTCGTTCTTGGATCTAAATATACGAAAATAGGGAACATAACTTATTTAAATGAATACTTAAAGTGTTCTTGACATTATGCTATGCACAATGATTAAATCTGTATACCATATCAAATAAATTGTTTTTCGTTTTAGGGACTTATCAGGGAACAATTTACTCACAATCGAGTACTCTAACTTTACCGTGCTATCCTATCTACAAATACTGTGAGTATATCTCTAAAATTATTCAAGTATTCTTTTTATAAGTAAACTTGAATCTTCCGAAACAAGACGATGGTTTAAAGGTGTCAACCCCGGACGTTTCGTCTTCAATTGAGGAGGATATCTTTAGAAGTAAAAAAGAATGACTCTCCAAAAAATAAAAATATTATTGTATAAACAGTGACTATTAACATCTTGCGATTTTACTACTGATGACGTTTCTAAGCAATGAACACCACTAATTCAGGATGAAACTTTCAGATTTGACCCCATTTAACTACGACGTTTTAACGCAAAAGATTCTCATTTGCAAATTTGTAAGCCTAATTACATTAATGGTTTAATATCTTTAACTCCAAAAACATTATATAATGAGAAAATATAAATGAAACTTTCAAGACAAACTTTTGAAGATGAGTACCATTTTATATTTTAAGATTATAATTGGAATTAAATTGATAATAAAGTCGTGTTAGTTGCATAACATTTTTAATTTTAGGATATGCAACAACGCTGGAATAGTAACACTTGGTGAAATGGTGTTTCATAAGTTTGGAAGCCTTCAACAGCTGTAAGTAATTTGGGTTTTTGTTACTTAACTCATTTTTAGAATAAATTTCTGCTAACTGAAAAAAAAATTAAGTCCAAAATTTATTTTTACTTTTGAACGATATTGAATACAGATTTTTGAACCAATGAGATAAATCTCTTAATTTTTTATATATTTACAATATTTTGCGTTGTGGAAAATGTCAATAAATTAATTTGAATATTTCACTGAAATTTGGAACTTTTTATTCAATCAAGGCGCCAATATTTCCTTTATTTAGTTCGCTTCTTTGGAATAAAGCGATCATATACTTTTCACGTTTCACTCAAATTCCTTTCGTAGTTAAGGGCAATACGGAGGTAAATACGTGAAAATCTTGAATTATTTTGAATTTTAAATTATTAAGAAGTGTTTAATTAAAAATATCAAATTTCGTACACTTTTCAAAAGATTTCGTCAGAGAAAATCTAACAGAGGCGAATTCAATAAAAACCAAAAATACAGGGTGTCTCAAAAAAGACTGACACATTTTAAAAATCAATAACTAATAACTCGAAAACTAAAAAAGATAAAGATATGCGGTTTGTTACATCCTACTCCTGGGAGTCTTACGTGTAGGATGCAACAATCCGCGAACTTTTATCTTTTTTTGGTTTTTGAGTTATTAGTTACCTATTGATTTTTAAAATGTGTTAATTTTTTTGGGACACCCTGTATAGTATACACACGTTACTGAGATTTTTTTATTTCACGGGTTTTTTTCATACTGATATTGATTCCTAATTTTCTCCTCGTAAAATGTGTTACTTGTAAAACGCCCTTACTTGGTTGTCAGTTATTGAGCCAAAGTAGTTTTACTATGTTTTATCTTAAAGTTTGCATGCTTGCAAAATAATGAGCTTGTTGAAAATAAAAAGTTAAACCCACACTCACAGCTGTTTTAGACTTAACCATTATTTTTAAGTGGGTATTTTTCCATATTTATTCTAGGTACTTAAATGGAAACGGATTGCACGTCATTCAGAATAAGACCTTTCTGGGAAGCTCTGCTTTGAGATTTTTGTAAGTATAAAACATTTTTTTATAACTGATTAACTTTTAATAAATTTTTATAATGTTAAGATAGGTTTTTAATTTTCCAAGCCTTTCAAGGGAAACATACTTCTGTGTAATCAAATTTAATTCGAAACCTTTATCTACAAATTAAGGAACTTATTTGCATTTTGTCCTTCATTCGAGTTGCACATTTAATTAAAAATATAAGTTTATATTTTATAAATTAAAAACTGAAGACACACTAAAAGAAAGGATTGATTAAAAATATAATCATCTTTGAGTTTTAAAGAAAATAAAAAGGTCCGTTTTTCTTTCTTAAAGTAAAACAAAGGGTCATCCTTTAACTTTGCCTTTTAAAATTAAAACTTTTGAGAAATTTTCAGTTGGAAATACTTTAAGCCTATGCATTTCCTTTTTTTCAGTTTAGAGATTCAATTTTGTTCATTTTTATATATAATTCATATTCAAATTTAACATTAATTTAAGTTTTACATATTAATTAGACATTTTGGTTTTTTTTTCTTCCTTGAGAAAATCTTTTCATCCGATAAAGAGGAAAATTCTGCAATGAACTATTAAGAATTTGTAAAAATGAATTAAATACGGAAAGTAACTGACTTCTAATGAGCTAATTAAAAGAATGGTTTTTGTAGTGTGTTGATATATTTTGTTGGCTAGAGAAATTCAATGTTTAGATAAAAAGAAGTTTTAAAAGGAAAGATCCACACAAGTAAATGAAATTTAAAATCAAAAATAGTTTTTAATAAATCCTAAGTGCAAATATAATCTATATATTACCGTTTTGATATCAGTAGTGATGATGGATCCATACTTGGGTACTGAGTACTTTTAAGTATTCAATAAATATTTGAATTATTACTTTCATGAATTCAATATATTTTATATTTAGGAGCATATT
The DNA here is from genome assembly GCA_024610705.1 of Tetragnatha versicolor. Taxonomy (NCBI): domain Eukaryota; kingdom Metazoa; phylum Arthropoda; class Arachnida; order Araneae; family Tetragnathidae; genus Tetragnatha; species Tetragnatha versicolor. The sequence continues at coordinate 52,886,522 of JANDEH010000003.1, forward strand.
TGATTATTGAGATTAAAAATGGCACATTCGATCTCTAAAACTATACGATCTCTATACGAACCTAAAATGCTTAAAATTACCGATTTTCCCCCATTTGGAATTTAGTCTGATTTCGAAAGCTCAGATAGTTTAAATTAGAATAGTTTCGATGAATCTACGATGAGTCCCAATTTCATGAAACTAATCCATGCCTGAGATTAGCCATTTGTTCCTCTCTAATACTATCTCTTGAGATAAATTTAACTTGGTTTAGATTTCCTTAACCTTGAAAAGTAATGGTTATTGTTGATTACCACGAAGTTAACGTCTCTATAAACGTTGATTCTATTTTTTTAAATCATGAGGTTGCGATCATAAGGTCATTTACCTAACTATTTTGTGTCGCCATTTTCCATACTAATGGAACTAGTAAATAGAGCTTAAAACTAACTCGCTTGCTAAAAATATATACCAAGTCTAGACGCTTTTTGATATTATTTCTACTCGAATTTTGTGATCCAGGTGAGAATAACAACCTTACCCAAACATCAACATCAAGTCTTTAAATTGCGTAAAGGGATAATTTCTTTTAAGGGTTCTTCTTGAGAAATGGTGATGTGAGATGGTTCTAGTTAAATAAAATGTTTATCGGTAAAACTTGAAAAGTAAACTTATCAATAATAGAGTACTGGTTTGAATGTCGTTGAGAAAATTCTATGGAAGTTTCTAAGGACGTTTTTTATTTTACTACAAATACATAGCGAAAATATTTTATGTAGTCGAATAAACATAAATTTTATACAAATTTCTCTAAAAGTTTCAAGTTTTCTATTTCTAACATCAAAGCACATCAAGTTTATTTTATTTCTCAGGTCCTCTCGTAAAAACGATGGGAAATGTTTTTTTTAATTTCCAATGGCAGGTTACAAGACAACTGAATAGTCATAAAAAGAAAGAACAGAATATTAATACATTAAAATAACGGTCAGTAGATCTATAAACTCAGGGCGTTTCTTTCCACCCAATAGCGCTTCCAAATGGAAATTCGGGAAAGAGCATTTATAAGTTCTTGTCTCTTTGCTTGCCATAGGCCTTCAGCATTCCACTTCAGAATTCTCAAAAACTCACATTTAGCGCTAGATCTCATGTCGAAAGTTGTAGACCCCTTTGCCGCTTAGAGCGTTGCCCGGGGTACACCACTAGATAAAGAATCTTGATTCGAGGAGGTAGGTCTACGTTGTACCACTCGATGGAAAATGAATTTTTTGAAGTAATTAACATTTATGGTTAATTATGGAAAACACACATGTTTACTTACATTCCGATATTCTAATTAAATGTTTTTGCATTTTTTGATTAAAGTTAATATCAATAAAGATGAAGGATTAATTTAAATGTAGTTTTAAGTAGTTTTCCATGTTTTTAATCGGGGAAAACTTAGTTTTGAAATTTTTGTGCTCTGTGAGTGTGGGCTTAAAGATTGAATAAAGTACCATATTAATATTAATTACTTAAAGTTGTTCCTTTTTAAATGTTAATAAACAGGATGTAGGAAAAAATAAGGGGTAAGATGTTTTCTCTAACTATGAGTTCACGAACAACATCTTTTAAGTTAAGAAATTCTAGTGATGGGATGAAAAAAATTTCAATTTAATCTATTTATTCAACTATTTATCTTAAATTTGTGTGGGGAATTTTATAGCAATTTCAAATACTAATAAGAACATTTCATTTTTGTTTAGCTTATGATTAACTGTAGGAAAAGATAAAAAAAACTTTGTATAAACCTTGAACATTCAATGGAAAATTGCTTTTTTATGAAGTAAATAATAAATTTACTCCACAAATTTCAAAATAGCTCTGGTGTAGTTCTAATCTTTTTCATCAATTCGTCTCAATAAGATTCCGATCTTACACGCCTCTCTTATTTCAGAAATACTTCCAGTTTTTTGCAGCTAATAATTCTAACCTTTATTTTCTTCTTAACGTATCACCTTTCTACACGGAGTTACGTTTCAATTGACGCTATATTAAACTAAAACACTTCACTTCTCTCAATTCCTTCTCGTTCAAGACTTCAATGACAAGATATCTTCCAGTTCCATTTTACTCTTCGTGACATTCAACATTCTGAGACCATGCAATTTTTTTAACTGAACGAAGTTCTAAGAGGAGATAGGTAGGAAGCATTCTCCGAAGTGCTAACCGGTTTTTTAGAAGCTATACGTTTCAGCAGTCGGGTATGAGCTCTTAAAAGTATCGAGTAATCCAGAAAAAGTCACGCTTCTAGTTCACCGAAAATCAAATCACTAGTTTCAGACTTTCCAAACTCTTGTGAAATTGGTATATTCATTGCAGTATATTACGCAAGATACGTAGACAGGCATATAAAATGGATGAGACAATTTTATTCATGTATGTATTTTTACGCTTTCTGGTTTGTGATGTAGCAAAACACCTTTCACCTTTTTAATACCTGCTTTTAAGATAATTTTATACATTTTGCATTAATTTTTTTACCGTCCTCTGTTTAAAATTCCCAACTGTTCTCTTTAACGTTCATATTTCATCATCATCCTTTTCCCTATAAGTATACAAAGCTATTTGCTTGCGATAACGTATTCGGAACATTTCTTCAACATTACTAACCTAATAGGGAATACAACACTTGTAGAAATTCAAGATTTCGACTATTGGAAATCATTGATGGGGTTATAAAACGCATTTTTTAATGACGTCACTTCTGCTTTCGCCCGAATCTTGAATTAATCCATACTTTCAAAGGAAAGGTTTTAACCAATGCCGAACACGCTTTAGTACAAGTGTGTCGTACCGAAGACAGAAGTGACGTCCTGGGCATAACCCCGAACCCTTTTGCGCATTGCAGTTATTAATTTTTTTAAAATTAACTAATGATCAGATTTCGAAAAAAAAATTCTATAAATATACCCTATTGAAATAAATTAATTTTGAAAAGTCGTTGTATTTCCTATTTTAGAACCATTATTGGTTTATAATTTGAAGGAGAATATTAGTTTCTTTTAAATGAAATATCGTTTTGAAAATTTAATAAAACTTTTAAGTAAATCTATCTGCTATATAAATACCTTAAAACAACTCAAATACACAGCATAATAGTATTTTTTATTGTCCTTACACAATTTTAAAATACATCTTAAAAAATTTTTAACACTCCATTTTTTTTCCTATGAGATTTATAATGTAGTGAAAGAGTTTTCTTTCCTATTGGAATTATTAAAATTAGTAATTCAAAAATTTATTCATTTATTCTCTATTTAATGTTCATTAAATAAAAAAAACAGCAGAAACTTTAAATTGACCCACACCACATATCATCATAAATCATACTACAGTCATCTTAAAAAATAAAATCCAAACATTGTATCCAAACATTATATCAATGTTAAAAAAATAACTTGTTATTTTTTAGTTTTGGATTTTATTTGTTTATTTAGTTTTTAGTTTTGGATTTTATTTGTTTATTTATTTTTTAGTTTTGGATTTTATTTGTTTAGTTATTTTTTAGTTTTGGATTTTATTTGTTAAGCTATTTTTTAGTTTTGGATTTTATTTTTTTTACAAATAAAACTAACATCAATCAAACAATGTAATGGGGAACATTAGCCAAAGAAATAAATTCCCTCCAAAAGAAAAAAACTTCCCCCCTTACAAATCATTAAATAACCATCATTCACACTTTTAACTTTACTACCTTCATACACAATATCCCAGAGGGAAATACTCGCCATTTTACATCATCTTCTCATTAAAAATCTTAGAGTGATATTAATAGCTCACTCAAGCGCTATAACAGAACCTTCCCTTCTCTTGTCTTCTCAAGAGCGGCAATATATCAATGTTCAAACTTATTGTTTATCTTGATGCTTGAAAATGGATCATGAAGAATAAGGAACTTGCATGATTCTTTATTTTATTTTTTTAATCTATTCTTCACGCAAAAATAAGCCATTGCACAAAATTTAAGGCCGATTGAGAAATTTTTTGACTGCAAAAAAATTTATCAAAAATCGTTTTTTCGAAGCACCTGAAAACATTTAATTGCATGCACAGTGACGTCACTAATACTTCACCTAAAATGTTTGTCTTGGGTTTCTGACCGCCAGCAGAAGGGTCTAGAAGGTAAATATTTATTAAAACACTCATATCGGACACTTCTGAAAAAGAAATCATCAACTAAAACATAGAAATTCAATTTTGATTGCAATTTTGCTCTATGGATTCTACGTCACTGTGCATGCAAACACACTTCACGTTTTCAGTCACGTGTTTTTTCTCGACTTTTAAATTAAAATATTTAATTACTTGTACACTTTTATGGAAAATTGACAAAACATTTCATTTTACTATAGGAAAAACCATACGGAACACTTGAATGTTTATGAAAATCTGACACATGCAAGTTCCTTATAGCGTAACTTTTTTTCGCTCGTTATAGTATTGAATTTTATTAAAATGTTCTAATTTAAAACTTGTGGAATAATATGTTTTAAAGTATATAAATAACGAAGTTAATGTCAAAGTTTCTTAATCTATAACTCTTGAAATTTATTGGATTAAATATGATATACGAGTAGTCGAGTGAGGCAAACTTAATGTAAGAAAATCAAAATATGCAAGGTTGATTAAGTTTGTGAGAGTATTTGGATTGCACTATAGTGAAATATTAGTTGATGAAATATCTCATTTTACTTAGGCAATGTCGAGGTTTATTATGTTTTACCATTTTAATTCAAAAAGGGTAATATATTCTTTTATAAAAATCTTGGCTACTGTGCTGTGTATAAATTCTAATTTCCAATTTAGAAATTTGAGTTAGAATATGGCGCCTGTATTACTCATGAAAATCCTAAATCCTAATTCATATAGAAACCCATCTAAAAACTTTTAGAAATGTCGTAAGACAGGATTTATACTTTGACAAAATATTTCATTGAATTAATCCCTCTGTAACAATTGAAGAGTATACGAATATGCTTTCCGAGTACATATTTTCAACAAAGTCCTTTTTAATGGAATTCTTGTTTTTGAGTATTCCGAAAAATTAGATTCACAAAATCCAACTTAAAAGAAATACATTTATTAAATATAAGCAGCGTAAAAATAAGTAAGACTTGTTCCAGAGAGTATAGAAAAGGAAAACATTTTACGATGAACCTAAATCAATTGTTTCTGCAGAACAAGCATCAAAATGTTTAAGTCATAATCCGAATTAAGGAGATTAAAAAAGTAGCATATTCTTACAATAAATTTACATTGGGAGAAATTACATAGTTTTAAGTATCAAACTAATGCTCGGTTATTAGTTGAGAATAAATAAATTTAAGTATTGAAGAAGTATTAAGTTGGAGTTCTTAATATAGACATGTTTCAGTTTGAGAATTTATCCAGCTGTTCTTTCATGGGGGAAAAGTATTTTCATCACTTATAGCTTAAAAGGTTTTTTTCTTAAAGAAGTCAAATGAATGAACGTGATAGGAAATATAAATTTCGGTTATTAAAAACTAAAAACATTCAAACTACTGATTAATTCTACAATACAATACAATTATCTACAAAATAGATAGCATTTGTGTTGTTGTTGTTGAATATCTCTGGTGTTTAGCAACTACATTCCTTTGTCTTCAGGCAAACCAATAAACAAATAACTTGAAAATGCCATCGAAAAAATAATTTAAATCTGAATTATATAATCACTTTCTTTTCAGATACTTATCCTATAACCCAATTCAAGAACTTGATGAAGGTGCATTCTTGGGGTTAGAGAACCTAGAAAGACTGTAAGTAAAGTTTAAATAAATATATAAATATAAATATAAACTTAGTTATATATATATAGTTTGGTAATGTTCAGAATACCTAGGTAAAGTATGAAATATTTTGTACTTTACCTTAGGTAATTCTCATTTTACCTTAGTTTTTCTGAACATTACCGAATTTCGGACATTAACTGTAACATAAATTCTCATTTATTTTTAAAAAAGTCAGAATTTTTAAAGAAAATGTTGCATTGTTAAGAAGGTTAGGGATTCCCAATGGAGATGATATCGACCTCTGATCTAAGATGCCTTAAAAGGCTCCAGGAATTTCTAGATCTAGAGTTCGTTGAATCGTTGATAAAAAAATTTAGATTTATTTTTAAGGTAGATAAAGGCTTTAAACGAACTTTTTGAACCTCTTATAAAAATACGTTTTTTACTTTGATAAATATTTATATGCTTGCATGGTTTCCACACGTAATGGCTTTTTTTACCTGAAAATTTTTTGAAAAGGAGAATTACGATTTCTTGTTCTAGTGAAAGAAATCGTTCCTTAAATTTCTAATCACATTTAACCAATTCTTATTTTTAAAAAAACTTTAATCTAGTTTTTAAGAGTTCAAAGATCCATTCTCATCTTATCGGATAGCTTTCCACATGATTTTTTTTTAGATTCTAAGCAAATAAGAGTAGACAATCACCGATACGCTCAGAGAAAACTTTAAAAATTCAAAAACAAGGGAAATCTTACGATCTAACTGTAATCTTAAAATCTCTCTTGTGAATTTGTTATTTCCCTGTAACCAAGTAAAGAATTAAAGATTTATTTCAAGTGCAAAAAATAAATAACACTTCTTTTTATCTGTACCTTATCCAATTAACAATGCTAATAAACTAATTAATAGTTAGGTGTGCGTAAAAGCTTCTTCGATCAAGTGAAAGAAAGAAGAAAAAAAAACGTTCTTAAAAAACAATTAATAGTTTGTTGAGACTGTAGTCTTATTCCATGCATTATTTAAGACAAATAGTGAAAATCGAAGGTTCGTAAGAAGTAGTTCAAGTTTTTTTTGTTTCAGATTAATACTTTTCAGAAATAATCGTCTTAAAACATTTTCCTACTCTTGTTTCTTTCTAGCATGTTAGTTATTTGAACAGCTTTGGTAGTATTGTTAATGCGGTAAAAAACCTGGAGATTTGGAGAGTTTTATATCATTTCTCAGTAAATGATTTGGTCATAAATTAACATGATATTAAGTTTTTCTGGTGAAACCACAACACAATAAAAAAGTTAGTCTTAAAACTTAGGCTATTCAGATTAAATACATTCAGATTATCTAAAACTATAATTTCCGGGAAGAATTACTTCAGACATGCTAATAGGTTTAAAATTTTTCATGAATCCTATAATCGCATTCAAAGAACCTACTACAAAACTACGATATAAATAAATTCTTTATTTTATGATGCTTCTGAAATTTGAGACGCTAAAAAGATTTTTAATTTAAATATTGTACCCGCTATGTGAAAATAAAATAACATAAAATCTTGAAATTTCATTTCAAAATTACTTAATGAATAAACGTATTAGAGGAGAAAGCTTTTAAAAGTAAATTTTAAAGACTAGTACTTTTAAATTTTTAACTATAATTTAAATGGACTTTATTTTTATATATAACTACCATTTAAATTTCATTCGATATTACTAAGAATATTGTAACTCATTTTTGCATCTTTATTGATAATTTTTACATTAACTATCCTAATCTCCTCAAAGACGTCTGGAAAATATTTTTTTACTACTTAAATAACTATGTAGCAACTTGCAGTTTCTAATATAATGACATAATTAAAAATAAGTAATAGAATGTTATGTTTGGGGGAAAATCCCTTTTATAGGCATGCAATATACTTTGATATACAGTACTTTTGCGCAAGGGATAAATCCTGTAGTATAAGTAATATTGTTGTTTCAGCACTATAAAAGGAAAATAGAGGGTGGGGCGGGCAGCTCTCAGAACTCAGCCTTTTTTAATACCTACTCTTGTTTCTTTGGGAAAGGCGCATGGACGTCATTTAAGAGGGGGCAGGGTGGACAACCGCCCCCCAAGGTTTCCACAGGAATGTGAAAAATAGCTGCAAGTTCCTTGAAAATTTTGTAACTTCCCCAAGGAGCTTTGGTTGCAGCCCAAAAATCAGACATATAATAATCATCACATATAGCTGGCCGGGGTAGAGCTTTGTAGTAAAGGAGCCAAGATGCACCCCAGTTTGATCAAATCCCGCTTAACAGCGTTCCTAGCGTCTGCAGCTAATAGGGAAACTTATTTTACGGACAACCCTCGTATCTTAGGTTATCTCAAAAAGAGTGTCATGGCGAACTTTTAACCGCCACTTCGGGTAAGAGTATCCAGTAAGTTTTTTTATTGACCCTTCGTTTTTTTCTTTTCCTTTTCATTTTCGATATTTTTGTTAAAGTTAAAACTTTTTTATATACCTTCATTCGTAAGTCAATGAACTTACGTTTAGCAAATTTTAAGCTGTGGCTTTTCAATTTTCAATATTATCACAGTCTAAAATCATTCTTGTGCATACTCCCCCTATATTAGAGAATATCTTCCTTTAACCCAAATAAAATATTAAAAGGTCATAACCATACAAAATCTACATAATCACATCCCAAAGCATTTTTTTTGGGTACTCCCCCTACATTAGAGAATAGCTTCCTTTAACCCCAATAAAATATGAAAAGGGCATAACCATTCAAAATTTACATCATCAGCTCTCCCTCAGACCAAAGTTCTATTACTCTTCTAACTCAACTTAAGAGTATACTTGCAAAGCGCTCGAGACCTCAGTAAATGCTCACGATGATTCAACCAAGAAACTGCTCCACCTAAGCACACTAGAAAAGGCCAAATCCCTTCAAATACACGAATATTCCCACCAAGCATGATCCAATTTTCACCTCCCGAAAAGTTTAGACATTCTATTTCCCCCACAAATGCCCCTCGACGAAAGCGGTGAGTTTTAAAAGCCTCGGGAAAATTAAGTCTGCGAATTCAGAGCATTCCCCATCAGCAACTTTGCTTTTGAGCCCCCAGGAAATGGATCGGCAATGCCAAACTGTGCCGCATCAGAGCCAAAACTGGGGCAATTAACTTTGCTGTGTGAGTCATTGAGTCATTGGAGCATTGTTCGTGTTTACCGTTGGGGGTATTTCGTGGAAATTACCTCGTAATGTTGGATTGAGATTTAAAATTGAATATTCAAACTCGTATTTTGTATGGTGATGCGTTATGCAATCTGGTGTTGATATAGACCGTGTAAATAAAATTGGCGTCTCGTTACCATGGCAACGATGTGGCAGTGCATTAGAAATGCATTGTGACCTAGTGGGAAACCAGAAACTACTATACTTCACAGTAACGTTTCCTGAACCCAGTACGTCATTACACGGAAGGAGAAAGTGAGTAAACACAAAGCCGGTTGGGTTGATAGGAGGAACTTCGATACGCGAATTGTAATAAAAAGACACTATTTATACATGGGTTTAACGAAATAATCATGTTTTGAGATTGACGTTCTTTGTTTCACTCGAAATTCAAACACCGCGATGGGAACTACTTTTTTTGTTAGTGACGTAGTAGGTTCAACTTAAGTTACTGTCTAGTATAGTGGGAAACCAGAAACCACTAGTAGTCAACCGCCTATTTTATTTGCACAGACAGAAGTACAAAGTTAATTCAATTTGTATTCAGTTTGGGAGTTTTAAAAATTATTCATTCTCAATTCTTGTTTCTTAACACCAGAATAGGATGTGATAGTGTAATGTTATAGAAAAGTGTAGTGTAATATTTACTAATGAAATTTAATAAGATTAGAGAAATGATTTTAATTCTACTTTTTCTAGCCAACTCATCTTGGCATGTCATTTTGGAAATTTAAATAAGCTAGTCATTCATGTAAAAGAAACCATTAGGTACATGTTTAGCAGTTGTTTTGGTTCTTAAGTTATAATAATCTTCAAAAGGGCATTATACTTTATCTTTTCCACCTTTTACAAAGTATTCGTGGATTTTTTTTAATATAAAGAGAGAACATGTAAAAACTCGCCAACATGTTGGAATGAGAATAGATTCCTATATATATAGAACAGTTCCTCCCTATTTAAGTCTTTATCTCACAAATTGTAACTAAAACCACGAGATAAACCTAAAATCAGTCATACGAGTAGTTTAATCACTTGAAGCAAAAAAAATTAATATATACAGGGTGTCCCACGAGAAGTGGCCCAACCCCTTTAACTTTTGAACCCCTACAGATATAGTCATGAAAGTGGGGTCTAGGTATAGTAAAGTGACCATGCTCTATCCGATGAGATAACTTTCAACTCCCTCTAGCGGAAACTTTAGGAGTTATAATTTTATTTTAAAAACTATTTGAGGTATGTGAAAAAAGTCAATGACTAAGTTGTAGAGCAGCGTCGATTCAGTAGGAAAAGACACCTTAAGCAGAAAAATATCTTGAATAAAACCCCTAAAACGCACGCTCAATTAGGTTGAATTTACGTAGTTTTTACGTCTTAAGACGCTCCTCACGAGGCGAAAATGAGAAAATTTTATTTTTATGATTTAAGTAAATGATTAAAAGTATTCTTTGCTCATTAATTTGAAAATTTCTCTTTTTCGCCTCGTGAGGAGCGTTTTAAGACGTAAAATCTACGTAAATTCAAGCTATTTGAGCGTGCGTTTTAGGGTCACTGACTTTTTTCACATACCTCAAATAGTTTTTAAAATAAAAATTATAACTCCTAAAGTTTCCGCTAGAGGGCATTGAAAGTTGTCTCATCGGATAGGGCATGATTACTTTACTATACCTAGACCCCACTTTCATGACTATATCTGTAGGGGTTCAAAAGTTAAAGGGGTTGGGCCACTTCTCGTGGGACACCCTGTATACAGGGTGATTCAGAAATAATCATCAATATTTTGGGGGGAGGTAGAGGGACCCTAGACAAGCATATTTCGAATAGGGATGGTGGGGCGCAGCCTTACCGTTAAAGAGCTAGGACCTAATGTAGTGCGAGCGCGTTTCAAAAGGCCGTTTTTAGGAGGCCAGTGTGACGAAACAAAACATAATAAAATGAAAAACATTATTGCATGAGGTAAAGGAGTATCCGTACTACTTAAATCCTCAATGTGATAGAAATTAGACCACTTGCTAAACCGTGGGATGAGTTTTAAAACGTGCAAAAGTAATCTCTTTGTCAAAGAATGGAGTTCCCTTAATGGTATTAAGAAAAATGATGATAGGGAAAGGAATTTTCAATGATCAAACAGTTTCAATGATCAATGTTAAGACCATTGAAAATTCCTTCCCCGATCATCATTTTTCTAAATACCATTAAGGGAACTCCATTCTTTGACTAAAAGATTAATATTGCCCTTTTGAAACTCACTCCACGGTTTAGAAAGTGGTTCAAATTCTATGGAATTCATGGTGTAAGTAGAAGGGATACTTCCTTACCTTATGCAATAGATTTTTTCATTTTATAATGTTTTGTTTCGTCACACGGTCCTTCTAAAAACGTCCTTTTGAAACGCACTCGCACTACATTAGGTCCTAGCTCTTTAACGGTAAGGCTGCGCCCCACCATCCCTATTCGAAATATGCTTGTCTAGGGCCCCTCTACCTCCCCCCAAAATATTGATGATTATTTCTGAATCACCCTGTATACATACAGGGTGGTCCTTAATTCATGGTACAAACTTCTAGGGGTGTTAGAGTACACCTAGACGAACAAGAATTGGTATAGGAAGGGGGGTCGCAGTTACACCGTTAAAGAGCTAGGTCCTAATGTAGTGCGTGAGCTTTACAAAAGGACGTTTTGCCAAGGCCCGTTTAACGAAAAAAACATAATGAAATGAAAAAATTTATTGCATGAGGTACAGCAGTATCCGTATTACTTACATCATAAATTTGATAGAACTTGGACCACTTTCTAAACCGTGGGGTGAGTTTTAAAACGTGCTCTTAGTAAAACAATGGAGTTCCATTAATGGTATTTAGAAAAATGATGATCGGGGAAGGAATTTTCAATGATCAAACAGTTTCAATGATCCATGTTACGATCATTGAAAATTCCTTCCCCGATCATCATTTTTCTAAATACCATTAAGGAATGTGATTCTTTGACTAAAAGATTAATATTGCACTTTTGAAACTAACTCCGCGGTTTAGAAAGTGGTTCAATTTCTATCAAATTTATGATGTAAGTAGTACGGATACTGCTGTACCTCATTCAATAATTTTTTTCATTTCATTATGTTTTTTTTTCGTTAAACGGGCCTTGGCAAAACGTCCTTTTGTAACGCTCTCGCACTACATTAGGACCTAGCTCTTTAACGGTGTAACTGCGACCCCCCTTCCTATACCAATTCTTGTTCTTCTAGGTGTACTCTAACACCCCTAGAAGTTTGTACCATGAATTAAGGACCACCCTGTATATAATATCTATCTATATATGAGGAAGTTTCATATTTTTTAAATTTTCGATTTTGGGGTATAATTATACAATATAAGATGTGAAAAATCCAAATCTGCAATCCAAATTTTCCTCAAAAATTTATTTACTGAGATACAGAAGAAAGAAAAGTTGAAAAAAGTCGTAAACAAATGATGCAATCGCAAACGCTCAAAAATCAAATTTGACGTCACTCGACACCAAACAAAAGGCATTGTTGATGTTTATTCATTATTAAAATAAAAGGTCTTTATGACCTCATGGATCTGGCTTATTTTCACTTGACCAGATGAAGATTAGTCCCACTTAATAAAAAAATATTTAATTCTTAAAATATATTCTTAATAACTAATTCATCTTAAAATATAAGAATGTAATGTTTTAAAATTAATTATTTGATTTTATTTTGGTGTTTTCATAGCTGATTTAACTTTTAAATTGGCAATTATAGAGCTTTTCTTATTAAAAATATTTAATCCTGAGGTTTTCATATTTAAAATAGCGAGTCAAGCAGATCCACATCAGTAGAGAATTGGAGAAATAAGCGTTTTTAGCCATAAAATCATTAATTGCTTGTTTTGATTTTCGAACTTATAAAACTTGGTAGTGATCGTCCTCGCCTCGAGATACGTCTATATACCGAGTTTTGTCTACGCCGGCTGCGTAGTTTAGGAGGAGATGCGAGCTGTAGTCGTTTTGACATGCCGAGTGACATCACGAATCTGAAATCGCTGTTTTTCCCGCCTTTTCCAGAGCGCAAACTTTAAGCCGCAATAAAAAAATAAATAATGATCAGAATTAAAAAATATCTCGGTTTCAGGGTTTTCTCGTAAGGTTCGATAGATTTAAAAAATAAAAAAAAATTATGAAACTTCCTCATTGGGGGGTAGGTAGAGGGTCCCTAGACAAGCATTTTTCGAATAGGGATGGTGGGGCGCAGCCTTACCGTTAAAGAGCTAGGACCTAATGTAGTGCGAGCGCGTTTCAAAAGGCCGTTTTTAGAAGGCCCGTGTGACTAAATAAAACATAATAAAATGAAAAAATCTATTCCATGAGGTAAGGAAGTATCCCTACTACTTACACCATGAATTCGATAGAATTTGAACCACTTTCTAAACTGTAGAGTGAGTTTCAAAAGTGCAATATTAATCTTTTAGTCAAAGAATGGAGTTCCCTTAATGGTATTTAGAAAAATGATGATCGGGGAAGAAATTTTCAATGATCGTAACATTGATCATTGAAACTGTTTGCTCATTGAAAATTTTTTCCCCGATTATTATTTTTCTAAATACCATTAAGGGAACTCCATTGTTCGACTAAGATATTAATATTACACGTTTTAAAACTCACTCCACGGTTTAGCAAGTGGTCCAATTTCTATCGAATTGAGGATTTAAGTAGTACGGATACTCTTGTACTTCATGCAATAATGTTTTTAATTTTATTATGTTTTGTTTCGTCACACGGACCTTCTAAAAACGGCCTTTTGAAAAGCGCTCGCACTACATTAGGTCCTAGCTCTTTAACTGTAAGACTGCGCCCCACCATCCCTATTTGAAATATGCTTATCTAGGGCCCCTCTACCTCCCCCCAAATTATTGATGATTATTTCTGAATCACCCTGTATATAAAATCCAAATACCACTGACTCATTCATTCATTCATAAAACTCAACGAAATCTCCAAAACTGCCGGACCGATAGGCTTGAAATTTGACAGAGACCTTCCTTTCAGCCATTAGATGCGCACTAAGAAACGATTTTAAAATCGAACGACTCCTTCCCTGCTTTTCGGCGCTTTTTCGACTCCGTTTTACTCATTGAAATAGCATTGTGCATTGTTGAAATGCATAAATTGCAGTGTTTACTTCTCTATCTTAAGGCGACTTCTTGCCTCACTTGAATGAATATAACTGATTAATATTTATACATATTTTATTATTTACAACAAAATTTAAGAAGAAAAACAGTGTGAATATCTGTATTTAAATATAATAACAGTTATCAGAAAACCGAAGTAAATTAAAATAATTAATTTCTTTCTTTGAGATTTTAATTTCTCAAAAATAAATCTATTTAAATAGCAAGAATTAAAAAGTTTCAAAGGAAACAGAGCTAGAATTTCATTGTTTCATAGGGCATGGTTTACTAGACTATAATCACTAGATTTTTATTATAAGTAGCAATCTGTTTTTACTCTTTCAGAGTAGCTTTTAAAGAAGTCGGTTTTATTAATAAGAAGACAAGCTTACTTAATAAATTTTTATCGAGGGATTTTTGAAATTTATTTTATTTTGAAATTTATTTTTTGCTGAATTTTAAAAGGATAGCGGGAATACTTCATGAAAATTCAGTTAAAGATTTTGAACACTAGATTTAAAACAAAAAGAGATGATTTCAATTGGATTGTTCTTATCACATGGAAATGATAAATGTTTGATGGAATGAGATATCACAGTTGGAACTGGGATGAGGAAAAGGAACCGGGAATACCGGGATTAAAATTATTGGAAACACCTGGATATGAAAATTATCGGGAGCCGGGGTATGTAAAGGTACCGGGAAAACCGGGACATGAAAAGGTACCGGGAAAACCGGGATATGAAAAGGTACTGGGAACACCCGGATATGAAAAGTTTCCGAGAAAACCGGGTTATGAAAACTATCGGGAACACCAGGATATGGAAAAAGTACTGGGGACACTGGGGATATTGGTGATTCGAAAAATCGGACATATAACTTGGGAGAACTTTAAAAAATGAATTAATACTCTCCACCCGTGCAAGGCCTGGCAAATCAGCTATTACTGTATATTCATATAAGAATAGATTAAGTGAAATCCAATATTTATGTTTCTAGTAAATTGGGTTGAAATCCGTGTTTTCAGTTCCTTTATAGGAAAAATTATTAAAGATTTTAGTGTTCTCTCCTTTATTTTTAATAAAAATTTTAGTATGACTCTTTCAATCAATGCAGCTTTTAATTTTTTGTAGAATTAATTTGAAACGTGTATAAAAAACAATTATGGATAAAAAAAATCTATAGGTGTGTATGTGTTGAAGTCTACTAAATCTCCATAAAAAGTTTTATGGAAAATATATACTGAATTTTCCATTGTGTTCAGTTAAACTGAACGCGTTTCCATTAGTTAACTCAATGAAAAAGGATCACTAAGAATTCTATGTAATCTTGAAAATAGAACCAATATTTTGAATGTTTATGTTATGGTTAATAGACAGCGTGCAAAGAAAAACATTTATTTTACACTATAAACTTCGGAACGTTTCCTTGGAAGAACATTTTTGTCAGTAAGGTTTTGGTTGAATTTTTAAATATTTACTTAACTATTCTATGTGGGGAGATCAGGGATGAATTTAAACGCTTCTACGTTCTGTAAATATACGCCTACACTATTTTTAACTTGCTCTTGCATATCCAAGCAGTAGAAATCTTTCTAAATAAGAGCAAATTGTAGGTGAAGTTCGTTGGGTTTTAATTAGTTATTTGACTTTTTAATTTAACGTTTCGCTCTAAAAGTAAAATCCAGAGTTAAAATGTTAAAATATTTACGAATAATCTTTAGTTCTTTAGTTTTTCGTATTTTTTACATCATTCTTATAAATAAACTTTACTTTTATTTACTCTTCAATTTGAAAAATGGTGGAAAATTTTGACACAAATAAGAAAAATAAGAAAGCACAGGAATTACCTTATATTTCAAGTAATATAGTATTACAACAGCTCCCTCAAAATAAACCGGTACAGGGGACTTCAGGTTCGAGCTGGGGGCTTAGAAAGATGCGTTTGTTGTCATTTTTAAAGTTTTAAAATAAATGTGTAAAATTCTTTATAAATTGGGAAAAACAATCAATCTAATCATGCTAATAATGGGCAATCATGCTTAATCGTGGATAAAATACCAACCTTTCACGTGGCCAACACAAATAGACACAAATAAGAAAAATAAGAAAGCACAGGAATTGCCTTATATTTCAAGTAATATAGTATTACAACAGCTCCCTCAAAATAAACCGGTACAGGGGACTTCAGGTTCGAGCTGGGGGCTTAGAAAGATGCGTTTGTTGTCATTTTTAAGGTTTTAAAATAAATGTGTAAAATTCTTTATAAATTGGGAAAAACAATCAATCTAATCATGCTAATAATGGGCAATCATGCTTAATCGTGGATAAAATACCAACCTTTCACGTGGCCAAAATTGTCAATTGTGACGTTTTTTAGCTGCACAACAGAGATGAAAAAATATATACATTTATATAAATATAAAACAAAAACACAGAACTTAATTATAGAGCTCTCTCTCTCATTTTTCAGATTTCTTCGCCACTGTTCCTTGTCATCTATCAACCCAGCAACCTTCCATCCTCTCAAAAAACTCAAAACGTTGTAAGTACTTTTAAACGTAACTTAATTGCAACCAACTGATTTATATTTTTTTTAATTAATAACTCTTTTTTTAATCAAAAAGGCGTTACTCTTATGTAACTTTTCCATAGTTATGCCATTAAAATCACACTTTTATTCAAAGTTTCTTTGATACTTGAATTTTTCATTGTTTTTAATGCATTATTGGTCGGTATTGAACTGAAAAAGGATTTTCTTATAAAATAGAAGACAAAATAAAATACATGGAGGTTGATATAATCACTAGGGTGGGTCATTTTCCTATGGCGAAAAAATTTTTTACAAATTCTATCGGGCACAGCAAGAAAAGGGTGCCAAATGGTCTCAAACTAACATGTGTAAAATATTATTCCATTATAATAACTCTTTTTGCCTCCGGATTGGCCTCAAATATAACAAAAATATGTGGGTTTTTTTTAATTTTATAAATTAAATTTTTTTTGTCGATAACTCTTTAAAGTTCACAAATAAGGGTATTTAAAAGCAATTTTAATCACATTAGTCACCTTCATGCATTATTAATACAAAACAACTGCCAAAGTGGCAATATAATGTGCTATCACAAGAGCCGTAGAATATGAATCTCTTTTTTGCCAGAAAACAGTGGATTGTCAGTGGTACAAATTTTAAATATTGGTAGTTCATATACATTCTCCCTCAAGTTTGGTCAGTATAAAACGGTATTTTTAATTTTTCAAAATAGAAACAGTTGTGTTCTTCATAAATATGCCGCGCTTTCGAAATTCAGCGGACAGTTATTTCACTGGCTGGTCTTGGGATCCAAATATGATCGCAAAAATATGTTGAAACAATTGTCAAATGGATAGTTCTTTCATAGGTAGTATCAGTTATGATTCGCTCAGTCATGATTTACCTAATTTTTTGCTATAGCAATAGACTGAAACCCAGGCCCATGAAATTATACTTCTTTGAGGATTGACTCAAAATAGCTTCTTAGCATTCCCTTATGCGTTCATAAAAGTTAAAATATCGCAAATTTAACTGTTAAGGATAATTACAAGTAGGTTTTGAAAAGTAATGTAACTTATTTAAAACCTTAGGGGATAATACTGAGCTTTAAGCTGAAAACTGGGATCTACCGCTCTTCTTATGAAAATATTTCAAAATTTGACTCTTAAAATGTGGTTTTAATTTATTTCTGGACATTAGGGAATCATATGGGGACACTTGGGATGGACTATTCCTAATATGCCAAGAAATTTCAAGGAAATCCCAACTTTTAAACTATGATCCAAATGTTTTCCTTGGGGTTGAAACCTACAACCCAAAAAAGGTACCCACCTTCTGACATACATCCATTTTTATTAAAAATTTAATGTTTTTACCATCCTACTCAACCGACAATAAAGGTTACGCACATTTTAATGATTCCAACAAGAAATTTTTGATTGCCAGTTCTAACTATTGAGATATTTCAAAATATGTTGTATTACAACTCAAGTATTTCAACTCTGGTTTCATTTATAATTATTTTATAGTCTTCAATGATGATTTTTATACCATTGTGCACATTTATATATATGACGGATTTGTGCAATCGAGGTTAGAAGCTTGATTTTCGTTCGTCCATTTTTACATGAAATTACTATATTAATCGAAACTTTGAGGCCAATCCGGAGGCAAAAAGAGTAATTATAATCGAATAATATTTTACACATGTTAGTTTGAGACCATTTGGCACCCTTTTCTGGCTGTGCCCCTGGGAAAACGTGAAAAAAATATTTTTGACCCACCCTAATAATCACCTTACTCATGGTATTATAAAGAGTATTATTCTATTACCGTGTGCAGTTATCATAACAACCACAATAGCTAAATATGATTAACATTCGTTGTATAATACATACAGTCGACTCCGCTTAATAAGATCACATTTGTCAAAGATCAAAATGATAACAAATATCCGGTTGATAATAATAAGCGATTCTTTACTAAAAAGTGACCAACTCATTAATGAAAAATGTACATGACTGTTGGCATTAAAATCACGACAGTGTATTCCATATTGAAGTATTTAAAACAATTTTTAAGGGGACTCGGTACCAAAAAAATATTTTTTTTTATTTTTGAGTTTTTTTATTAGTTTTTGGTGCTAAGTTATCTGTTACCATCATGTAATGGAATATTGAACACAAAAAGTTTAAAATTTTTTATTATTATTGTTAATATTTAAAAAAAATTCAAAAATTTCTCTAAATTTCGAAACGCTACTCCTCCTTCATTTTTCCCTTTTCTTACTAGCTTATTTCTTTTTTCTGTAGTATAATTTAATGTGGGGGATTTTGGATAATCATAGTAGTTTTTGAGAAAAAAAACTTTTCGGTGATTCCCATTTAAAAACGTGAAAATTCTATGATTTTTACCCTATTTTGCATGATGAAAAAATTCTGGACCAAAATCATTAAATTTTGGAACGTTCATTTGAAAAAATTACTCTATTGAATATAAATACCAAGTTTCATAACATTTGGTTGAGTAGAAAAAAAGCCTTAGGGTTTTAAGTGCTAAAAAAGTAGTTTTGAGAAATATTTATTTAAAAAATATGTGGTAACTATGCTTAATAAACATTGGAAATTTGTTATGCTTAGAATTCACGCATAACTATGAAATTTTCTGAATCAATTTATGAGTATAAACATGGATTTGATAGCAAAATCCTTAACTTGATATTTTGACCGATTTGGAGGTACTGAGTCCCCTTAAGTATGCACTTTGCAACTGAAAACATTTTTAAAGAAACGTATAAAGATCAGATCAAACTCAATACTAAATTAATAACTTATTTTGTATACTTATGTTTTGAAATTGGCCTTAAAAGGGGGAAAAAGAGGTTTTTAAGGGAATTCCACCTAATTTTGATAATATTAAACGATATAAAGATCACATAAAACGATACATTTTGCGTTAATTTAAATAGCAGTGGTCGGAACCAGTCAATATCGATAACATTATCCTGTCGATAACATTAACCGTGATCACATTAAGTTGAGTCGACTGTAGTGTGTTTCAAAATACTACATTAAAACTCACACCAAAACTTTCACCAAAACCCCCAAACATCCTATCAGAGTTCTGTTCACCAATTGTTAACTATACCTTGCGTTTACACCTTAAATCTCTTGTGACGAGAATGTAGACGTGAAGAAACTCCAAAGGATTTTTGCTGTTTTTAAAAACACTAAACACTGATAAAGAAAGTATTGGAAATATTGTTTTGAAATGTAGTTATGTATAATCGAGCTGACGTGAAGTGATTTCATCTATCGAAATACGACGTATTTTTGTCACATCAAATCCCAATCGGGATTGTAAAGTATCAAATAAAAATTTCGCCAATTTTTTGAAAGGTTTATTGTGAATCGGATAAATATACAGGGTGTTTCAAAAGTCCGTTTCTCGTCTTATATTTGGAACTAACGTGTCCTAGGGTCACGAAAGTAAGGTCTACCCCTAGGTCAGTGATCCTGGAGAATCCCTTGAAATGACTTACAGCGCCCCTAGCTTTGAAATAAAAAAGTTTAAAAAGATATTTTAAAAACTAAACGAGATTGAGAAAAAACCTCAGAGAGATTAATGTTGCCAACGTTATGAAGCTCACTAAAAAAATCATGAAAATATGGAGAAAGAAAAGAAAAGTTCTTAAGTTTGCAAATTTTTCAGTGTTATTGTGCAGTTTTGTGTTTTTTTTAGTTAAATGAAGACAAAATTTAATAAAAAAGTTTTTAAAAAATTGCAAATTTGCAAACTTTTTTTTGAGGCCTGAAAAAGTGCTATTTTCTCATGCTGACATCTCTGCGAATATTCACGATATTTTCATTAAATTTTTATCAGCGAGTTCTTCTCATAACGTTGGCAACAATACTATCACTGATGTTTTTACTCTTTTTCCTTTAGTTTTTAAATTAATTTTTTTAACTTTTTTTATTTCACCACTAGGGTCACTGTAAGTCATCTCAATGGATTTTCCAGGGTCATTTACCTACGGGTAGACCTACGGTAAGAGAATGAACATTTGCTAGTTATGTCAGGTTTACGTAACCGCCACAAGAAGTAATCGGAGTTCGGCAATATATGAAAAAAAATTGTGCGAATCTTGAACGTTAGTGCTGCTTGGGTAGTGGTTAATTAAAGAGGGTGCTGTCAAAAATGTTTCAGAACCCCTGCCTTAGGTGAAGGCCCACTTTTCAAACAAGAGTGAAGCAACTTTAATTAGATCTCTTTGTTACATTCATCATGTGGTTGAGTTAACATGGATGAACAAAGAGGCAGAGATCGTGCCTTATCTTACTCATCTAACTCGTACCAAACTCATAATGTTAATGAATCGTAGCGAGTAATAAAGACCGTGTTTGACTTGAGCTGGGAGTTTCTAACTAGTTGTGCTACTGAATAATTGTTGCCCCGTCAACTATTATCCAACTTAGGAGCTAAGCCATTAAATCCTCGATTTATTAATGTGCAAATTTGTAGTTTGAATCCTGAAAGTAGTTGGAATGAAACATTGAGTAAGTTTGAAACATTGAGTATTTACGAACGAAACACTGTATCTCACTGTTGTCTCATTGTATGACCATGTTGTAGTGCTTACAGAATAATTTGGAGTGGTTTTGATGATAAATTTAAAACTGCATCATTCCATTATTTTGTGGGAATGGACTATTAGAAACATCATACCTGACACCGGCCTTTCAAATAGTGTAGGTTGCGATACTTTGTTGTTATTAGTAATATTGAAATGTGGATAATTTTTTTTATCATTTGATACTGTTCCGCCATTGAAAATTTATTATATTCCTGCTTACATTTAGTATTTTAACTACTAAGCATTTTTAATGTAGTATGGAAATCTTTCTGAAAGAGATTTTGAGTTCAGCAGAATTTAAAAAGTAATTAAAGATCAATTTATTACAGCACCTAATTTATTATAGCACCTAATGGCTACAGCACCTAATGGTTAATTAATCGATTTAAACGATATATTTTAGTATTGATATCCTTATTTTAATCGTTTTTTATCTGTTACGTAGCGTGAATGTCTAGCTCCTTCTAATAATTCATTTCTTTTTGTTTCATCATATCAAGCAACTTAAATGCGACTCTTTTTATTTATTAATTATGGAAAACTTTGTGTTTTAGCGTATTTTATTTATTTTTAGTCTCAAATAAATCGATGATAAATTCCAAAAGATGTTTCATCTCAACATTGTCACATTTTTAAAAGAATTCTTATGAATAAAAAAAATAAAATTTAACGAAAAGATATTTTGCTTTAAAATTTTAAGTAGTTTGAAATTGAAATTCTTACAAAATCAAAAAAGTAACTATTCACTGATCCATTAAAAAAACAACCTAATCGTATTTTCATCTGACATTTATAAAATGACAGTTTCTTAGAGCTTAAGGCCCATTCACACTGTTTCACTTTCACTGTTCATTATCGATGAAACACCCAAAGTGAAAGGGTGGGAATGTCGTTTTCATCAGAAGTGAAAATGAAAGATGAAAGATGAAACAATCACTGGACCTTTCACCGATGAACTCATCCAGTGTATTCTTACACCTAAGAAAAATGTGATCATTTAATTCTGAGACTTAAGAAGCTTTTTTTCAGTGTTAAAGTGTGATTATTATGAAAAAATTTGTTTTACAATTGTATAAAATTGAATTAAAATATTAAAGCTTCTTAAATCACAGCAATTAAAATCCGCAGCACAGCGGTTTTTTAACGTGATTTCCGCCGAGATAGAAAAATTATTTTATAAATGAGATAAATTAAAATATGCATCCTTCTAAACGATGTATTTAAATGTTTTGAAAATCAATGTATGGAAAAAGGAAATAGTTTTAGATATTCTTAAAACGTAAAAATTAATCTAAATTCTTGGTACTACATTTCTTTCATTTGCTTGACAAAATTTTATATTTATTATTTTAATCAAGTTATTATTGGTTTTATAGCTTGATGGTTAGCACGTTGACTTGTAGATACAGAGGTTGTGCGATCGAATCCTACCAAACGCAATATTTTTTTTGCTTAACGGAAATTGCGTATAAATAAAAAATGTTTCTTTAAATTTAACAAATTTTTCTAGAAAATAAAAATGTAAAAATAATTTTTTAAACGAAATTTTAATGTTTTGTAACTTTACTATTAATTAAATTATTGAATTAGATTAAATTCTACCGATGAATTCCTCTGCAAGAATAACTATTTAATAAAACTATTTTAGAATTTTAAGAGCCGTGTTATACCAATTGTGACAGAATAATGATTTTTTTTGCTTCGAATAAATCTTAAATTAGGGAAGGATAGTTATAAGTTAATGAAATTAATATAAATTATATATATTCTTTTTATTTACAGTTCTAGATCACCTTCAGTTCATTTTATTCATTTTTTTCTATTTGTGTATTTCGCTTTTTAATTTTCGGAACAAATATTCTTAACATTAGTAAAGATTGCTTTCTTAAAAATATTAATTTTAATAATTAAAAGGAAATATTTTAGCTGTAACTCCGGGTCCACACATGTGCGCGAGTGCGGAATATTTTAATTGGATTTCTTTTGTTTTTATAGAACAGCGGGTGCTGCTTACATGTTCGCAGTTCTCCACGAACATACGTTCGAAATGGAAGTGTTGTTAAGGATGCTCTTTACAATTAACCAATTAGTACCATTATTTAGAGATTTAAAAAAATGAAGACGATGAAAAGCATGATGAGCAAAGACAGGGGTCTCCGAACTACAGCCCGCGGATATCTTTGTATCACGAAAAATATTACTAATATATTGTGTACTCAAAAGATCCAAGATCCTCCCCCCTAAAATTTGGACTAGGGGTACCAAAATGAGTTAAAAGCCTGTTTTTCAGGGTCAAATTTTGAAGAATGTTCTGGGGTAGGGCCCCCAGACCTCCCCCCTTTTAAAAATTTTAACTCACTACTCACATTCATTTCAAAGATCAGAAAAATGGGAATCCTACCTAAAAATGTATTAAGGTACATTAAACCTATTAATGTATGCATAGGAGGGGCTTAGGGGTAATTTTAGGTCTCTCTGCTGGTGAAAAATTTAGCTTGTGGTATGATACATACTATAATGGCTTTTCTTAGAGGATATTTGGAACCTCCCGTAATAAATTTCTATATACAATACTAAGAGGCAAGATGTTAAAAATACAATTTACTGATCATTTTAAAACTGTTTTATTTTTAAAGATTCATTAGATACACGTGTGCTTGCTTATTTAAAGTTAAAAATTTCTTAAATGCATGTTTTTTTTTCTCTTTTTAAAATAATAACTGTGGTTTATATACAGGGTGTCCCATAAATAATGGGTCACACTTCTAAGGGGGATAGTAGACACCTAGACGAGTCAGAATCACATAGGATTTGGGGGTCCCTGACCAAATCCCAGGGAGTGAAAAATGGAGCGACACCCCCAAAAAATTATTGAAAACTACTATTGGTAAAAATTTAATTATGGTCTCAAAAATTCTGGTTTAATATGATCTTTAAAATTATCTCAAAAGTCTTCACTTTAAAATTTGTTTTAATATGAAAAAAGTTAAAAACCACAAAAAAATGTGAAAATTGTGCCAAAACCTCATTTTGTATTTCGAAATCCTTTCTTTTGATTTTATAATCTGAAAGATCATAGTTGTAAACCCTTAAGTTCAAATTTTCACGTAAAAACCGTCAATATTAAACGCTTGAGATCCTGTTAAAGTTCGTTTTTTGCGAGCGTAAAGTGGTTTCCTATAGCCGTTTCCAAAACGGCAGTTTGCGGACCCAAAAAACTGACTGATACCTTGCTTTAACAGGCTCTAAAGCATTTAATATTGATGGTTTTTACGTGACACTTTGGACTTAAGGGTTTCGATTATGATCTTGGTTTCTCGGTTGATCTCGGTATGAGGGTTTCGATTGGTCAGATTATTAAATCAAAAGAAAGGATTTCGAAATAGAAAATAAAGTTTTGGCAGAGTTTTCACATTTTTTTTGTGATTTTTTAACTTTTTTCATAATAAAACAAACTTTAAAGTGAAGACTTTTGAGAAGGTTTAAAGATCATATTAAACCAAAATTTTTGAGACCATAATTAAATTTTTATCAATAATAGTTCTACAAAGTGAGTTTTTCAATAACTTTTTTGGGGTGTCGCTCCATTTTTAACTCCCTGGGATTTGGTCTGGGACCCCCAAATCCTGTGTGATTCTGACTCGTCTAGGTGTCTACTATCCCCCTAGAAGTGTGACCCATTATTTATGGGACACCCTGTATAAGGTTGTTAATTGTTCTTTCAAAACATGTGAACAACTCACGAGCCGCCACTGGCTTTCAGCTATTTTAATTTAACCTCGAGTCTCGAATTTAAGTCGGCCCCGAACTACTGTTTAATAGTTAAGGGGTCCCTCGGGCTGAAAAGTTCCTTTAAGTTTTTGTTTCCTGACGTATGCTCTGAACCCCCTTGAATAGATATTTTAAATTAATAGAGTATTAAATTCATGCTTAAAATGGTATCCTCTCCCTAATGTCATTATCTAGATCTAGGAACAAACAATTTTTTATTTAGAGTAGGGTGTATGTATTATTAGGGTGGTCCTAATTTTTCAAACTCGGAATTTCTTCGGTCGCAACCCCCAACTTTTTTCCTTAAGGTATGAAATGAAAGTATACCAAATATTTTTTAAATATTTTAATATTAACACGTGCCGCAAAGCGATTGAAGTTATAGTACGGTAAAAGCACAAGACTCCGTCACCACTCGGGAAGAAAAGCCGGCTCCGGTGCATTTTCTACCGCATGGCAGAAGACGCTGGCGGGCGTTCCCAAAAAGGCGGTATCTTCATGTATTTTGAGATAAACTTAAAAACCTCCTACACTATGTTTATTGCATATATTTTAGGGGGTGTATTCATTATTATAAGTAAATTCCAATAGAGGATTTAAGGTTAATTGGACGAGGGTTGGGTCCAGTGTTATTCTTAAGATTTTTTAGAGGAGTTTTTTAACTATTATAGCATCTGTGTTAAGTATTAGTAGACAATATTAAAAATTATAAATAAAATAATATATTTAACATTAAGCATTCTTAAATGCAATCTTAATTTAATATTACAAATTTGAGTAGAAAAAATATTTATAAAAATCGGTGGGGCACCATGCCTTTTTAAGCAAAACCTTGATTAAAAATTCAAAGCGGGAAAATACGTCTGGCTAGTTTTTGAAAGCGTATTTCCAATTTCCAATGCGTGAAATACGCTCTCAGAGGCGTTAAAAATATCACTGGTTGGGTCCAACGAGGGTTTCCCAAAGAGGGTTGGGACAAAAAGCAAAACTTAAATGTCATGTTAAAAGCAATGAAAATTAGATTTTAAATGTAATTCCTCATAATTAAAAGCCTTATATAGAAATTTACTCTGCATTTTATAAGCTTAGTTCTAATAATACATTTTAATTTTCTGAAATCAGTGTTAATTTATGAATTTGTGTTAAAAAAGGCCTTTGAAGCTAGTGTTACTGTATCCCTTGGACCTTATGTACTACTTTTATTTAAACTTTTTCAAAAATCTTGGGGAAAACACAATCGGAAGAGACAAAGAAGAAATTCTTAAGTTTGAACTTTGAGTGCTCTTGAACACTGACCGAGGTATGGCTATAAAGATTTCTATAGTTAACTGTAGCACTTATAGAAAATCGAGAAGCAAAAACGACTAAATTTAGACAACGTTGGTGCTTTCCATCCTGCCATAGGTGGATGACTAAAGCAATTTATTGCTTAAAAATATTTATTTTTAGAAATGAGGTTAATTTGGATAATCGAGAACTACAAGGATTAAAAGGTACGAGTATATTTATTGAATCTGGTTTGATGTGTAAATGGCTCACAAAGCCACAGTTAAATATCTGAAATTCATGCTGAGGGCCTGTTTTTCTACAAAGGAATTAATGAAAATATGTCTATAACAGCATTGAAAATGATTAGTCATGGAGGGTTTCTTGATGGAGTTGCCTTAGTCTTTTTCGATGCGATTGTCGCCACACATTTTCCCCACGCAACAATGAGCTGCCAAAGAGTTTAAAGAGAAAGAATCCACCCATGTATAAGAGTGGTCACAAATTAGTTATGAAAAACTGGCAGAACTGAGATAAATCTAGTCGATTTTGTGGCAAAATGAACCGAAAACTTTTTTCGAAGGTTTTTAAGTTATTTTCAGACTTTATTTTAAGTGAAACTTGTGATGATATTTATCAGGAAGGATTTAAAGTCATCAGTAATAGTCTGTTGTAAATGATTCTGCAGAAAGGGGAATCGAGCTCATTGAGGAGTAAAACGATATTTTAACGCATAAGGAGGAGTAAATACAACATCTTTAAAAAATGATCAAATGCTATAAAGTCAAATATTCTTCGTGTTTAAGCATTTTATGTCAAAAAAGTATTGAAATAAATCAAATAATATATTTTAAATGAATTTTATGATTTTTCAAAGTTTTGATAATTTTGATGTTTTTTCAGATTTTCATCCCTTTTGCGGCACGTGTTAATATTTACCGATTTGAATAAAATTTTTACCAGTTACTTACTACCCCATAAGTAAAAAAATTAGGGGTTGCGACTTCAAAAATTCCGAAAAATTTTTTTTACCATTATGCTTAGGACCACCCTAATGTATTATACACACTAATGATTTTACAATCTAGGAAATAGTACTATATTTTGAAATATTAATAAATTTTAGTTTTAAAAAATTCTATAAAGGTGGTAAGATTAAAACTCTTAAAAATGTATCATTTGATTATTTGAAATTATATCCCCTTGATAAAGTTCAAGAAATTTTAAAACTTTCTCATTACTACATTCCATTTGATCAGGTAGCAGTGGCGTAAATAGAAATTTATTTCAGGAGGGGCCTAAAATTATTTTTCACCCCCTCCCAAGCAAATTTATTACATCCAATGCAACTTTTTATATATTTTTTTGTAAAAATTTAAGGGGGAAATAAAAGGGGATCTGGGGGTCGTCCCACAGAAAAGTTTTGGAAATTTGCCCCTGAAAACAGAATTTCTACTCGGTTTTGGTACACCCAGTTTTAATTTTGGCCGTATATTAAGTAGGATTAGGATTTTGATGAACTTATTATAAAATGATTTGTAATAATAAAATTCCAATCAGAAAGGGGGGTTGGGGGTCCTCTCCCAGAAAATTTGTCCCTAAAAACTTGCTTTGGTACGCCAGTTCCGAATTTTGGGGGGCAGGGCCCCCTCGCCCCCTAATATACGCCAGTGTCAGGTAGTCGAAACAACGAATGTTTAAATGGATAGTTCGTGTTCGCTTCTGATTCTTTGACTCGTGCCCAAAAAACCGCCTCTGGAGCGATAGGCGAATGCATTCGTGAAGCCAGGTGCATGAGTTCGTTGGAACACGAACGATCCGCTTACACAACAGATGCTTTTTTGTTATTGTGATTCGCACTCGCGCGTATGTGTGGAGGCGGAAATCACATATAAAATTTATTTTTCCTATCACTTATGATTTCCTTATTCTGTTTAGAATTTCCAGGTTTTAAAGTTCGTTTCCGTTTCATTTTGTTGTTTCATTAAGTCGGTCAATTGCTGATGAATAAAAACAATAAAAACAGTTAAAATAAATTTAGCTGATTATTTTTATTAATTGTCATTATGTTAAATTCTATATAAAATGGACAAACAAGGAAAATTGTAATTTTTTAAAATTAGAGCTATTCTATTGATCTAATACCGGCTTAACATTTTAATGATACATTTTAAAAACTTATTATGGTCATAAAAAGTATTTTTAGTTTAAGTAAATGTAATAGGTTGCCATGGTAACGAAGTCTTTATAGTATCTAGTAACCTGGTAAGTATAAACAACCGATGAAAGTGAACGAGTCTGATGAAGAGTGAAAGAGCAAACAAAGCTGTTCACTGAACTAGTCTTTCACTGCGATGAATCACTGCGATGAACAGTGAAAGTGAAACAGTCTGAATGAGCCTTTACAATACAATCAATCGGTATCAACAATAATGGAGTTTTATAACGGAGCTATCACGTTTTCTTAGAAACGTGATAGCTCCGTGATAGTTAGGAATTTTAATTTAATTTAGCTACTTTGAATAAGGCTAAGCGCGCACTGGAGACTTTTGTCTCGGCGACTATAAACACTAGTCACTCGAGAGCAATGCATTTCTATGAGGAAATTCTTGGCCTAGTGATCTTGGTCTCGTCGCCATGTGCGCGCTCTCTAGCTTCTTGCAATAGCCAGGGAAACAATTTTGTCTTTGTCTCCAAGACAAAAGTCTCTAGAGCGCGCTTAGCCTAAAGGTATTAGTTTAAGCTCGTATTGTACAAATTATATAATTTAACCTTTTAAACGCCGCAATTCAAATTTCGAATTAATGGTTCTAATTTTTGGCTTAAATGGCTAGTTTCATCATTACTAAAACCATTCTAGTCATTTTTTGGCGGAAAAAAAATCCTAAGTATGATTTTGAGGATGTTCCCATTTGGGAACATCGGCGTTTGGGGTGAAGTTTTTAGGGGGATTTCCAAAAGGGACATATTTTACAATTCATTCAAATAAAATGATTGAAATAGGTTTCTACTCAATAATTATGAACATTTTTATGATTGCGGACGGTTTTTTCAATTTTATTATCCATACTTGAACGATTGAGTAACATTTTATAAATTTTCATAAGAAAAAATTGACATGTTTATTACGTACGCGAAGCTTTTCCGTAAATTTTTCTTGCACTATGGGTAATATTTTGGTGTAAAAAATACAAAAGAGTGTTCTCATGCTCGTCAAAGCTAAACAATTACGTTTCTGTGAGAAAAATTAGTTTTAATTACGGTCCTATACGGATATCTAGCATAAAATCCACTAATTGCATTAAAATCAAATTAGCTTTCAAAATTAATAATTATAATTATCTCCATTGATTTATTAAAGCTGTGTTTCTCATGGAAGATTCCGAAGTGAACCACATATATCTTACATCCAACTTACGTTAGAAGAGTGTTTTTAGATGTACGCACTTTTCCTTATTTTCAAAATTCTTCAATTTTATTTCTAAAATTTTTATTAAAAAAAGTATTTGAACAAAAATATATACGCAAATCCTCAGAAGCACTCCAAATATGCTCTTTGTATAACCCCCATTGATAATTACTGAATATTAATCGATCGGGGAGTTAGAAAAATATACAAGTGTAAGAATTTGCTATAAAGCTTCAGAATTTATTTCTCCATAAATCAGATGAAAAATAAAAAATTACATATTTTTGAATTTAAAACATAATTCTTAACCTGTTTATATCCTTTGAGACAATAAATGTTCAAAAAATTAAAGAAAATTGGAAATAACTTGAATTTTTGCATGTTATAAAAATCCGCTCAAATACTATACCCCAAACGCCGATGTTCCCATTTGGGAACATATACGTTGTATTGGTAATTACTCTCCAAAATTAAAATATGGAGCTATTCTATCAAGCCAAATGGGAAGATGTGTACTTAAGCAACCTAAACACAGCAAAATTATTTAAAACTAAATTTATTTAAATTTTTCACAAGTTGAAACTTGTGCAACTTTTGGAAGAGCCAAAAATCTCTAATTTTGATGTAAATTCTACAAAAAGGATTAAATTCCACGTGAAAAACTTTTGCATGTAAAATAACTTCATATCTTTGAGTTACTTTCTACCAAGTATCAAATTCCTGCATGAAAAATTAAGTGGTGTAAAAATTCCTTAAAATGATGTTCCCATTTGGGAACATCGGCAGGTAAAAGGTTAACGTAACTGGAATTAAACCACTCATTCAATCATTACCCTTACTTATTGTATTATTTACTTTACATTGCGATCATGCCGTTTAGTTATGAACTCTTCCATAAACAGTAAATCTTGCTCTAAAATAAATCCTTCTTCATAAGATTAAAGATTAATGAATAATTATGTTTTAAACTGCTAAAATATCAGTTGCGTCTTCTGAAACCCAATGACTTTGAAAAGTCGGAGGATTCCGGATCGTTAAAAAGTAAAAAACAAAATCATCTACTGAATTCCATCTTTTACAAAGTTCAAAAATCCAAGTCAAGGCGTTTAAAAATAAGTTCCCATGAATTATGGATATAGTTGATCGTTTTTCGAATACCTCTGGGTATTTCTATTGAAAATGAAAAGAAATATAAAAGGATTTTGCAACATGATGGAAAATACTATGTAAGTTAAGTTGTATACAATGCATTTGCTCCAAACAGGGGAGCTAAAAGTGATATCAGAATTTTTTTAAGTTTAAGGGCATTCCTTTGTGAATGAAATTTTTCTAAAATATTTGCCCTAACAAAAAAAGCTATAGTATCAGAATATAAAATGGGGCCGTTTTTCTGTTCAATGAGTTTGTTTTTGTATTATAAACTCTTTTCTTCGGAAAAAAAACTCAAATTTTGAGGAATTAGTTATGAAAAAAGTCAACTGGACACACACATCCCTATTTATATCAATTTTACATGAACTCTCCATAAAAATGGCATTTTAAAACTATATGAAAAGTAACTTTAATTTTTTTTACAAAACCTCATATTAAATATAGCACTTTTATTCTTTTCGCAAATAGGATACTTCTCTTTCATGCATAAAGCAAATACACTCTCCGTTTTGTTCATGTTTTTATTTTTTATTTTACATTGGGGAAGAGCATTTTAACCCTTTATCTACTGACGGTACTCACATGTCCCCCCAACCTTAAAATTACATAGAATAACCATCCTTACGAATATACTGACGATACTTTACAGGAACACTCTTTCAGATTTCCCCTTTCAGGATGAAAAGCAGCAAAGGTTCTATGATGAGTATTTTAAAAGGAAATGCTAATATAGATTTAAAACTGAAATTGTGCTTTCAGCTGTTCCATTTTGCTCGGATTCCCATGGCGGT
This sequence comes from Tetragnatha versicolor, assembly GCA_024610705.1. Classification (NCBI taxonomy): domain Eukaryota; kingdom Metazoa; phylum Arthropoda; class Arachnida; order Araneae; family Tetragnathidae; genus Tetragnatha; species Tetragnatha versicolor. Next base: position 52,918,235 of record JANDEH010000003.1, read on the forward strand.
CATTTTTGTACCCTCAAAAGTAGTTAAAGTCAAAGGAAAGTGTATTTTTTAAGACTTAAAAGTGCGATAATATTTTTTTATTGTGAGAATATTTTAGCACACCGTGTAATGACAGTACTCAAAAGTATCAATTTAATTAATTGGATCTAGCGGATTGAATTTTCCAAAGATGATTACTTTATTTATGTATATCCCTTAATTTTCGATCTAGTTACTAAAAAAATATTTGCTCGAAAAAAAATCGCAGCGAATCATAATGCCGTAGATAAAGGTTAAGAATGTGTTTGGATTTAAAGTGAACTTCTTGCTCGCCATCAATAAATTAACGTCTATCAACTTTCACCCAAACGTCATAGCGTTAAATTTGTCCCTAGTCTTTTTACTGATCCTTTTGAAACTCGGATTTCCTTCAGAATCACCAGGTGCCTGACGAAAAGAATGATTTATTAATTCCTCGTTGTTATGATAACAGCATTGGATTGGATTTTGAATGGATTTCAATCCAATTTCAGCATTGTTTTTCCTTGCTAAGAAGGAATTGCCGTAATATGGATGCTTTTTCGATAGCCTACTTTTCATTTGTTTGAAAAATCACGGAATGAAAAACAGCTCTACTGTGGGGAACTGAGAATATAAAATATTAAATCGCTGTATGGAATTTTTGTTGATTGAAATATGATACCAATTTGTTCAAAAATATAATAAGCTTTTTCCACAGTACCATTCACAATTTTTTAAAACAACCAATATCGTAATTTAAGACATTTCGAATCAGAGTAAAACTTGTTAAACCATTTTAATTACAAGTTGCACATAAGGTAACAAGTTACACCATTATTGTAAAAATCTAAATTTAAGATAAAGAATTTGTAAGCGATAGCGAGTCCCCCTAGTTTATGTATAAAAAAACTTTTTTGGACCAGCAAACGTTAAATCTGTTTATTAAATTAAAAATACTTATTCAGGTAATATTAAAGCTAGTTTTTAATGATGTCAGATTTCCTCGGAAACTCATTTACTACTATCTGACACTCTTGAAGGTTTTACCACAAAAAAGGTTCTTTAAAAAATCCGTTTGTGTCGACACTGTTAAACATTCCAAAAATTATTTTCTTCTTCGAAAAGAAAACGTCAACAAGCGAAATCTTCTTGTTAATATTTCCAAATGCATCTCTCGAAAAAAAGATTTTCTCCTTTATGCAAACCTCTACAGGTATGCACAAGCCCTACCAAGAGGGTAAGAATGAATCAGATAAAAGTGCCTTTTCGCTTTTCGGACACAAAAGGGGTTTCGCGAATACTACGGAATTCAAATAGAATTCGGGTTTGAAGGATTTGTGTACTTTGGAACTCTTCATTTGAAAGGCACTTCCTTCCAACTTCCTTGCATTTGTACCGGTTCTGCCAAGTTTTACTCGGAACTGTATGAAGAAGAAAAAAGCGCCAGATACTACCCTCATTTCTCCCTGTGAAAATTTTGTTATTTGCTTCAAGTGGGTAAAAGGATACTTTGCTTGTTTTTTTTAGAAAGAAAGGTACCTGAACGATATATTTACTGTGTGGGATAAGGGAAATTAAAATTTAAAGCTTAAAAATTTTTACTTTTAGTCGCGTAGCGTTCAAATTTCTATATTACCCATCAAAACGGCATAATGAAGATGTTTTTGTAATACTGAAACCATACGCTTTCTTGTTAAGTTGAAAAAATAAGCCTCTTCTGTTTAAATTCTTAAAACATAAAATTCCACGAATTCCTGATGCATTTCTTCGAAAAGTTTTGAATTCTCGACTAACTTTTTTGAAAGAACCGGAAGCAGTGGTGTCTTAGTTAAAAATTAATTGCTAAAAGCATTACTTAAAACAGGATCAGGTGAAGTAAAATAAATAAAAGATGTTTTAAGTTTATATTTATAAAACTTCATGTTTTTCATGGCATGCTGACTTTTTCTCAGGCGCAAGAAAAATCAGCATGCCAAACACATTAAATTTTACAAAAAAAACCTATATCTATTTACCCCGCTATAATCATTTTACCCCACACGACCCTATTAAAGGTAAATAAAAAAATAAAAGTAAAAAAATTTAACTTTTTTTCTCTATATTCCAGCAAAAAACTCAGGTGTCAAACTTAAATATTAAGGGACGTCTCATCGTTTGAATTGAATGAGTTACACAAAAAAATGACTAATATTTAATTAAATCAATTACAATGATTAAAATTACATTGTATAAGTTACATTTCATCACAATGTTTACAATGTAATGCAATGAATGATATGCGTCATGATAAATAATATGAAACAAAAAATTTTCCCTTATTCATAATTTTTTTGGATATCAGAGGTATTCACATGTGAAATAACAATCATAAAACGCTGAAAAGCTTTTTGGTAGACGAGATATTGGAAAAATTAGATTAGTTTTACGTTTTACTAAATGTTTATTTTACATCATCCGTTTCAAGACCAAAACGTAGAAACACCCAGTTTAAAATTGCTTATTTCCTTCGAAATTGAAAATATCCAGGCATTTTGAAAACCCAATAATCAACAACAAAACATGAACTGGATTTCTTGATAACATCGAAATAGATTCAACCACATTGGTAAACGTACCAATGAGTTATTTTCTTGTGTTTATTCTGATTGCAACTCGAATGCCAAATATATATTTTCTTATCTCAATATGAGGCAAGAAACTGTAAAAATGAAAATATTACTGGAGCATACTTATGTCTGTAGGAACAGGAAAACATGCTATATTTGCCGAGGAAATATATTGAAAAATCTGGTGTTTTCGGATTCTTAAAACAAAGAACATTTACAATGTTTACTTTAGGTTTTTCAGTGCATTTATGTGTAAAACTAGATGAAAATGTTCTATGAAGAGAGGAATGGTGGATGAATTCTCCAGTTGTTTCAATTAAGAGAGCATTCAAGGCATTACCTCTATATTAATACACTGCTAAAGAATTTTAGTTTTAAAAAGTATTAAGGTATATTTTTGGTAATGAACGTTATTATGAAGGTTGTTGTTCAAGTACTCTATTTCTAAATTTAAACCTGAGAAATACTCATTTACTTTAACTCACAATGATTTTGCTTGACGTATGCCTCAACCAATCCTTGATGTCATGATTCACGAGAATATCTGTAAGAACCATTACACTTATTTAGTAAAGGGATGATTTTGTTTTTGGTGACATACATTTTCCGGCTTGTGCGCTTGATCTCAAGGATCCGGTTATAAACCGTCGTAAGACAGACAAGTAAGACAGACACAAATAGAATTTTTACCGACACACAAAGAGATAAAATACACCCAGGAAGAGGCCGGGAATCGAACCCGGACACAGGTACAACGCGCAGGCTGCTATACTCAGTTGCAACTTAACTTGAGCTTGTAGAAATATGCTGAAAGCGACCAAAGAAAGTAGTTCCCCGCGAGGTGTATGAATTTTGAGTGAAATTTAGAGCTTCAATTTTGAATAACGATTAGGTTTTTTTTAAATCCACGTATATTAAGCATCTTTTCATCCCGATATGCATAAAATGTTCAGTATTATTATTTTTTAAAGAGGTAACGCGTAGTAATACAACTCGCTCTCAAACTCGCCAGCCAATGAGGGCTTCTAGCAACCCAGCAGGCTTTCTGTTTACTCATATTTTCTTCCGCGTGGCCAAGACGTCAGGCGGCTCAACTTAAGTTGCATTCGAGTATAGCGTAGTGGAAAGCACGTAAACTCACTAAGCCGCCCTGTCCTCTAGCAAAAGGGATCACCAAAACCACTAAAAGCATGCTTTAAAATATTTGAATACCCATTATTGTTATAATCCATATACTAATAGCCTTTAAATTATTACGATTGTAAATATCCTTAAATATTACCCAATCAAACGAATTACTGTTCTTTTTAAAAATAACCGAATTAAACAATATTTTTAAAAATTAAGATAAATACAAATGAGGGACAAATATTTCAGCAATATAGAGTCATGGATTATTTGCAATCTGCTATGTTAATTAATTTTTATTCTACATCGTGTTAGCGCAATTCGATGTCTCAAACATAATACATCGGAGAATTATTTACATCTTATATATTAAAATAATTGGGTTTTTCTTTCCGCCGGCCGCCAGGCCGAACCCCCCAACCGATTTGGACAAACTCGGTCTCGATCGAAAGCTTTCCACCCCTAGATGAGCCCATTTTAGGTCACGTTTCTCCAAAACCTTCTATTTTAAAATTATGCGTTCTTTTCACTTTTCTCTAATGTTAACTCTATGAGGGAGCTTTCCGCCGGCCCCCAGCCCGAACCACCGAACCGATTTGGACAAACTTGGTCTTAAACGAAAGGTTTCCACCCCTAGATGAGCCATATTTAGGTGCAATTCCTCCAAAACCTTCCATTTTAAAATTATGCGTTCTTTTCGTTTTGCTGTAATGTTAAGTCAATGGGGAGCTTCCTTTCGACCGGCCGCCAGCCCGAACCCCTGAACCGATTTGGACAAACTCGGCCTTCAACGAAAGCTTTCCACCCCTAGATGATCCAGTTTTAGGTCACGTTCCTCCAAAACATTCCATTTTAAAATTAGGCGTTCTTTTCGTTTTGCTCTAATGTTAACTCTAAGGAGACATTCCGTTCCGCCGGCCGCCAGCCCGAACCCCTGAACCGATTTGGACGCCAGTTTTAGGTCTCATTCCTCCAAAGCATTCCATTTTTTAATTACAAATTGATTTCATTTTGCCCCATTGTTTTTAGTCAATATTTTTACCAACACAGGCAAAACGTCCTTGAAAGAGCGTGAAGAAAATCTACATTGAAATTAAATTTCAAAGTTTTGACGGTTCACTGCAAGGTTAATAGAGTACTACAGGTTGGCTCAAGGTTAATAGAGTACTAAAGGTTAGCTCATAAAATATCGTGACGTCACAACATACTGAAAGTTGGTCTGCCAATGTTAATCCTATGAGAAACTATGCATAAAAACCGACAAAAATAACTAATTTCTACTAATTTAATTTGTTTTTTGGCGATTGTTACTGATAGATGTTAGTTCAAAATAATTTTTAAAAATGAAATAATAGATATAACTAGATTAATTAAGTTTTTATAGGGTTTTAATTTTTACTAAAATCAGATCATTCACAATGGGAAAAGCTCATTCACGGCTCTTATTTAAGCATTGTTGAAATAACTATTGACAATATTTGAATAAATTATTATTATTATAATTATAATTAATAATTATATTAATAAATTAAAGATTATAAATTTTAAAATTTATTTTTCTGTCACATTTTTCATGCATAAAATCATGATATTTTACCTTTAATAAATAGATTGTATTTTTTTATAAATTACCATAACACCGGGTTCACTGGATTTATCCCAACGGGATACTAGAGCCGTATTGAATTTAGGGTTACTTGGGGTAAGTGGGTCACTGGGGTAAGTGGGTCACCCCCCTAAAACTATAATATTACAGGAAATTTCACACTTACTCGCATTGAATATGTTGCAGCTTGTCACACCGATGAGTATTGCATATATTTGAGATTTGTTTAATTTATTTTTAAGATTATAGAACTAATTTAAAATACATTCTCAGAATGGATTTTTGGAGAGTTCAAGACGTATTTTTCAAAGAAGTATTTCCAGGTAAGGTTTCATTACATTTTAATGTTTATTGAACTGTTTTGCAGAGTTTGACCTAAATTAGATACGGCAATTTGAAATTTTTCAAAATTTTTAATTTTGAAGTGTTTAACAGGGGGGTCCCACTTACCCCATAGTTTTAGCATGGTTGGGGTAAGTGGGACCCCTCAGTGTGGGGTAAGTGGGACCCTTTATTATGATATAAGTGGTTTTATAGGGTCCCATATGATATAGGAACTACAACTGAAGACATGGGCGGATTATAGGGACAATTTCCCCCCAATATTTTCAGAAAATTTCGATTCATAGTAGCAAGTAGAAGACCTTTTACTCACCACTTCAAAATTCATTAAAATTTATAAATAGTTTGATCGACATTTTATATCAAATTTCGGTTTTAATTTAAGTTATGGTGAGTAAAGTGAAATATCTCGTCAATAGTGTTCATTCTCATTTAGTGTGTATAATTTCTTTTTTATCTTACAATGTGTATTAAAGTGCCAAAATAAATCTTAAACAACCTTATTATGTTCTTTAAACACTATTTTATAAGCTAAAGTAAAACATATCCCTTTGGCCTTTCAAAACATTCTTTAAAATACTTATTTTGCTTTTCATTCTATTCTTGCCTTGTCATATTGATTTTGATGTGAGTATATTTCTCACTCATGGACACAGTTAGAATAAAAAATTTTATTTTGAAATTTACTGTACTTTTTTAAGTAATACCCACTTACTTCCTTTTAAGTTTTGCTTGCTTTAAATATAAATAAAGAGGGGGTGACCCACTTACCCCATCTCTTGGGGTAAGTGGGTCACCCATCTCATTTTTGATAAAAAGACCAGTTAAGAAAAATATAAAGCTTTAATTTAGAAACTACTGATAAATTTTTGTTTATCGATAGACTCTTTAACGAAATTTGTCAACAAGTACAAAATAAACCCTTTCAAATTTTTTCTATGAACCTCCAAAAATGTACTGGGCCAAAAAGGGGTCCCACTTACCCCAAGTGACCCTATAAAAATTATGGTACATGTTTGATTGAAGTATATCTTCTTTCCCTTTACACAGAAGGGGATAAATATTTAACTTCAAACAATGAGACAAATAAAAATCAAATAATAATTTAAAGTGGAAGGTTTTGGGAGGATGCCACTTAAAATGGGTTTATATCGGGGTTGTAAGATTTCATTTAAGAACAAGTTTAAACAGATCCGGTTCGGTGAATTGGGCTGACAACCGGTCAAAATAAAATGACAATTATTTCAATGTAATAAATTTGTGACAATGCCATGTGAAATCGGAGACAAAACCCCTTTCGAAGATAATGAATTAAAACTGTATATTTAATGATAGGGAATGAATAAATACGAACAGGTAGTAACGAACGAATTTCGCTTCAGCGCCAAAGAAGGCTAGCTGTAAACAGCTAGTAACAGCTAGTTTTTATTAAAGCGTGCTTCACAACAAAGCACATTGTTTAGTTCCAAATAAACAATTTATAAGTGGAGTTTTTATACCTGAATTCACATTTTCATTGATTCCAAAAATGATTCTGGGCTAACACAAAACTCTATTCTTTTTGTGTAAATGTTATGGGCAATTTTATAAATTCAATGAAATTTATCACTTTTCCCGCCTCCACTCTGGGCATTATTACTCGCTTTCCACTCGGTTAATCACTTTGCCCGTAACATATATGTACAAATCTTGCTTCTAATGAATAATTCCATTAGAAGCAAGATTTTCCTTGAAATTGTTCGTAGGATTCAAGCTCAAGTTAATTTATCCCTAAATTTGAAGAACAGCGGACCGATTTAATGTAATTTGGAATTAATTTGTTGTTTCTCTTGGGTTTTCGTTAAGGGAGTACCGTGTGTATAACTTCCATGCATATTTAAAACTATTTCTTTATCCAGTAAACAAACTTAATTAAATTTATTATTTACTTTTTTAACCTATTTAACCCCAAGTTCTATTTTGAGAAAGCTTGTTTTGAATTAACTGAAATATTTTAAGATTATAAATATTTTATTAGAAAATGTCCATTTAGGGTGAATAATTTCTTCTTGGTAAACATGGTTTTAATTTGATGATCACGTTTGATCACAAAGATTGAATTGAAAATTTGGATTCACAAATTAAAAATTGGACCTAGTTTCTCTCTATATTAAAAAAAAGTAACAGTATAGTGACTAGAATAAGTGAACAGTGACCGCCGTCACCGCCGCCGCTGATTTTGAAAATTTTATTTTTGACCACTACAAACTCTCACTACGCAAAAACTATTTGTAGGAATATTATGAAATTTTGACCATTGGTAGACAAATGCATGATGATCATTTTAGTTCCAAAACCTAATTAATTGGATAAATAGTTCTGGAATTATTTAATGTCAAAGTCGAAAATTATTTTTTTTGACTGCGAGTTCGCCTCCAGCAAAATCTATTTACAGCAGAAACATGATTTTTTGCAGACACATACTCTTAGGTATGAAGTTTTGCACCTCGTCACCCTTTTTTCGAATTTCGAATTATTTTTGGAGTTATTAAATTCTAAAGTTTAGAAATTTTTTACCCTTTTTCGGTTTTTTCGTTATAATAGAAAAACTAATCATAGTAGAACTATGATATTTTAAACACGCATACAATTATTTTTTATAGAAAGATTGGCGTTTCGTTTTTCAAAAAATTCGAATTAGTTTTAGAATTATTAAGATACCAAGTTTCAATTTTTTCTTCTCTTTCTGGTCGTTCACTAGAGAAACAGGCGATTATTTTTATGAGTCTGATTTCTTATTCCCGATGATTCACTAGATACACACGTGCATTTAATAAATTTAAAAGTTTTTTTAATGGCATTTTTTTTCTAAGATGGTTGATGATAATTAGTAGACTTGCTGGATATTTTTGAAAACATTTCGGTTAAATTATTGGTAAACTAAAAAGGAATATTTTATTAACAAATTTATTTCGATATTTTTGTAGTAATGGTCCGCATTAAGTTATTGATAAGTTAGAGAGATAAAAAGTTTCTATTTTAAATTATCATTTACTAAGCAGACAAGTTCCAGGTTTTTACTGGATAGTTGAGATGAAACCAGCGAGCTCTGCTCGCTAAGATCGCGAAGCGATCTTCAAAGAACTGCGAAGCAGTTCCGGGGGTTGGTGAGCGATAGCGAGCAGGGGGCAGAGCCCCCTAGTAAGGTATAAAATCAATCTTATCTTGAATTTTATTGGTTTTGAATAAAATTCTTGATTGCTTTTGAGGGGGATACAATTTAACATAGATAATAATGATTAATTCCCGATGTTTAGGATTCATGCGAGGGGTAGTAGATTATTTTAACTAGGCTTTCACATTGGTTTAGAATTTTTAGTGAATTTTTCGTAGAAAAATCACACTTTCGGCTTATACTCGGAAATACACGATACTTCATTGAATACACGATACTTCAATGAATACGCGTATTTCATTCCTCCATCCGGTATAATGTTTAAACATAAGTTAACCAATTCGCAACATAAATGAAAAGATATCTAAAAATAACTGAAAATTAGTTCGTACAAATGCAAAAAAAATTGCTAACTATTCCTGGTTCCCTACTGATTCCTTCCTTTTTTATGACAATGCTATTAAATGCATTTTACTTTGTCTAACCCTAAATAATAAAAAAAGAAAAAATGCTCTAAAAACTATCTTTTAATCAAATGTAGATGGCAAACTGTGCAAAATAATATAAACTAGAAAAACGACGTTTAATTTGCACATAATTTATTTAAAGATATTAAAATCAGACATGTTTCGAGGGTATACTGAACCCTCTTCGTCAGTGAGATGACGATGTAAGAAAAAAATGTACACATGGCTATCAGTAATATATACAGGCAACAACAAGAAACACAGTTACAGTTAATACAGAAACATATTTAAATTGAAAAGAAAACTATGAAAATACAGATACAGAAAAATTTTATGGTGATTCACGACATCCAAATTTCAGAGAAAAAAGGTGCACTTGACAAGTCATTTACAAGATCATTAGAGAACTGATTAATATAGTAACTTTCAAAAAAATCAAGGTCAAGTGTTGAATTACAGTTTTTAATAAGGGTAGCGGAAGAAAAGTTAAACGTATGGTTATTTTCCCAAACATGCCGGGCAATGGACGACTTGTCAAATTCTTGTTTTTTAACATAATTGATGTGTTCTTTAAGTCTAAATTTTAGGGCGCGTCTAGTCTGACCAACATAGGATAACCCACATTCACAAAATAATACCCCAATTATTGAGCGTAGGAATCGGATCCTTCAAGTTAGAAAATTTAATTTTATTTGTAGGGGAAAAAACAGTCGAAAAACCAAATTTTTTAAGGATATTAGAGAGTTTAAAATTAATTTTAGAAAAATATGGAAGAACAATTAATTTGTTTGGGATTTCTTTAGTATATTCAACAGGGTTCTTTTTTAAAATTCTACCAAGTAACCGGTCTATCATGGTATGGCAAAAGCCACGATCAACTGCAACAGCCTTTAAGTAATTTATCTCAATTTTAAGTAAATCATTATTTGAGCATGTGTTGACAGCTCGGAAAACAAAAGAATTAAAAGCAGCCTCTTTCTGATTCAAGGGATGATTAGATTTGTTATGAGGGGGCAATGAAACAGCAAATGATTTGCGATAAACCGTGGTCAGGAAAACATTATCATTACGCATGATCAAAACGTCTAAAAATGCCAATCGGCGATCATCCTCGATTTCACAAGTAAATTGTATACACGGGTCAATTGAATTAACAATAGAAAGAACCTCGTCTATATTCAGGTCAGGATTTAATAGAACAAAGCAATCATCGACATATCGAACATAAAAAGGGAATTGAATTAATTTAAACATCTTAATCTCGAAAAAATTCATATAAATATCACTCAAAATAGGGCTTAATGGGTTTCCCATAGCCAAACCGTTGTTCATACAGTAAAATTTATCATCAAACACAAAAGTACTTTGTTCAAGACATAACCTAGTGAGCCGCAACAAGTTCTCGATCTCAAATTGAGAAAAATGGAACTCGTGTAACCTGGTTGACAAACATACCAAGGCTCCGTCCACAGGGACATTAGTAAAAAGGGATTTCACATCAAAAGAAACCATAATGTGATCGTTAAACTGGATTTCGCGAATTTTCGATATAAACTGGAGAGAATTTTTAACCGTAAAAGGGTTATCATCCATTAGGGGAGAAAATATGGTAACCAAATGTTTCGCTAATTTATACGATGCCGTGCCAATATTGGAGATATTGTTCCAGTTTCGTTTCACTTGACAATATGTCGTGGTTCAGAGCTAACAAGTGTGCCCGTCTTCACAGAGAGACACTAAATAGAAAATTCTCCAAGCTTCTTCGGAACTCTACTCCCAAAATACCTAAGGACTTGCCTGTAGTTAACAGCGGCGCTGTTTTAAACTTGTCGGACCTTCCTCTTGACAACTCAAGTTTGGACTTACTCAAGCTAAATCACAATTTTGCTATATCGTCTAGACCGTCACTTCCACAGTTAGTAGCTCCCATTGAAAGAGCGTTTAAATTCTCTGTTTTGTCGTCTTCGCAAAAGGAGACCCTCAGGTATTTGGTAAAAGATACTTTGGACTCTAATTTTTCAACTCATAAAGATAACTTAAATAAGTCGGAAAAAGCCTGTTTGAAATCTATTATGTCTAACCCTAGTGTGGTCGTTACCAAAGCGGATAAAGGAGGACAAGTCGTTGTCTTAAATAAGGTTGACTATGTCACGGGTGTTTATAAATTAATCAATGAAGGCCCTTATTTACCTTTAAAAAAGGATCCTTCACCTACTGAACTCACTAAAATCAAAATTGGTATAAAATCTTCCACTTTAATCCCTGATTCACTTAAAAAAACTCTCATTCCGTCGGTTGCAAATTGTGCAAGACTTTACGCCCTACCGAAGGTCCACAAGCCCGACATTCCGTTCAGACCAATTGTCTCCAATATTGGCACGGCATCGTATAAATTAGCGAAACATTTGGTTACCATATTTTCTCCCCTAATGGATGATAACCCTTTTACGGTTAAAAATTCTCTCCAGTTTATATCGAAAATTCGCGAAATCCAGTTTAACGATCACATTATGGTTTCTTTTGATGTGAAATCCCTTTTTACTAATGTCCCTGTGGACGGAGCCTTGGTATGTTTGTCAACCAGGTTACACGAGTTCCATTTTTCTCAATTTGAGATCGAGAACTTGTTGCGGCTCACTAGGTTATGTCTTGAACAAAGTACTTTTGTGTTTGATGATAAATTTTACTGTATGAACAACGGTTTGGCTATGGGAAACCCATTAAGCCCTATTTTGAGTGATATTTATATGAATTTTTTCGAGATTAAGATGTTTAAATTAATTCAATTCCCTTTTTATGTTCGATATGTCGATGATTGCTTTGTTCTATTAAATCCTGACCTGAATATAGACGAGGTTCTTTCTATTGTTAATTCAATTGACCCGTGTATACAATTTACTTGTGAAATCGAGGATGATCGCCGATTGGCATTTTTAGACGTTTTGATCATGCGTAATGATAATGTTTTCCTGACCACGGTTTATCGCAAATCATTTGCTGTTTCATTGCCCCCTCATAACAAATCTAATCATCAATTGAATCAGAAAGAGGCTGCTTTTAATTCTTTTGTTTTCCGAGCTGTCAACACATGCTCAAATAATGATTTACTTAAAATTGAGATAAATTACTTAAAGGCTGTTGCAGTTGATCGTGGCTTTTGCCATACCATGATAGACCGGTTACTTGGTAGAATTTTAAAAAAGAACCCTGTTGAATATACTAAAGAAATCCCAAACAAATTAATTGTTCTTCCATATTTTTCTAAAATTAATTTTAAACTCTCTAATATCCTTAAAAAATTTGGTTTTTCGACTGTTTTTTCCCCTACAAATAAAATTAAATTTTCTAACTTGAAGGATCCGATTCCTACGCTCAATAATTGGGGTATTATTTTGTGAATGTGGGTTATCCTATGTTGGTCAGACTAGACGCGCCCTAAAATTTAGACTTAAAGAACACATCAATTATGTTAAAAAACAAGAATTTGACAAGTCGTCCATTGCCCGGCATGTTTGGGAAAATAACCATACGTTTAACTTTTCTTCCGCTACCCTTATTAAAAACTGTAATTCAACACTTGACCTTGATTTTTTTGAAAGTTACTATATTAATCAGTTCTCTAATGATCTTGTAAATGACTTGTCAAGTGCACCTTTTTTCTCTGAAATTTGGATGTCGTGAATCACCATAAAATTTTTCTGTATCTGTATTTTCATAGTTTTCTTTTCAATTTAAATATGTTTCTGTATTAACTGTAACTGTGTTTCTTGTTGTTGCCTGTATATATTACTGATAGCCATGTGTACATTTTTTTCTTACATCGTCATCTCACTGACGAAGAGGGTTCAGTATACCCTCGAAACATGTCTGATTTTAATATCTTTAAATAAATTATGTGCAAATTAAACGTCGTTTTTCTAGTTTATATCTTTTAATGTTACGAAATTTTTGTTTATATTTCAATGATATATTCGCGCGTATTGATTACATCCTCCTAATACCTACCCCTAAAGATTTGAAGTTGCAAAATTTTCCATCGTCTTCCTTAGTTCATACCTAAAGTCACAAATTAAAATCTACATGCACGATATTTGCTTATACACTTGAGTGAATATCGAAATTAATGTAACAAAACTTCGAAGATTCCCATATTTGAAACACAACATTAAATCTTCTTTTAGAACTGCGTCTTAACAATCACCAACTTTTGTTATTCTTTAGTTTCATCCAATATCCCTACTATCCAACCGAAGACTTAGTTGTTCAAAAAGGGAACTGACATTAGCAAACCCGGTACCCTCAAACGTAACTCAATAGAGAACCAAAACATCGATAATTTTAATATAACAAATAGCTTACTTAAATTTTGTTTCCTCTTTTAAGTCTTCCTCAACATTGCAAACACAGAATAAATTTTCCGGATAAAATATTATCAGAATCTGACAAACAGCAAGACGTCTCAATTGGCTCCCCCCCTTGAAATGTCATTACTAATCTCTAGAGTTGCTAGTGATTGAAAATTCTTAACTATCTAGGTCCCCACAGTATAAACGTTCAGTACTCCAAAACCCTACCCAATACCACTACCCTTGGCATCTTCGTCACATCTTAATTGAGAAAAACGGTGCTTTTAATTCCTTTAGGACAGAGAGAACGTGATTTCTAACGAGGGGTACTAATTTGCATAAGTGGTAGCTCTTCGTCGAAGTTTTCGGAAACCGAAGTCGGATAACAGAGAAAGTATCGAAAAAGTTAAATCAAGAATAAATTAGTTCAGTTTTCTAAAGCCTTCCTCCATCTTCCCTAAAGAGGTTATTTTTGTCTATTTTAAGAATTCAGAAAATAGCATCTGCTCATTCAAAATACGTGTTGTAAAATTGGATCTAAATTTTAGAGGAAACTTTAAGAAATCAAAGTACAACTGTAATTTCATATAAAGTGTTTTGAGAAAAATTACATTGAAATATGTTTTCTATGTTTTATTTGTATTTAGTGTTAATATTTAGTTTAAACACATGAGTACTGCTTTGACGTAGGTGTAGGGAATAAAAAATTTTTTTGAATGAGGTTCTTGTTTTCTATGTTTTTCTCATAATTCACAAGGATTCTATTGTGGTTCTATGTATGTAACATAGAAAAAGTTGCTTACATCCACATTCATGAAAGTTATAGTAATATTGTGCGAGTGTTCATGTAAACGTAATGTATTTTGTAATTATTTATTGAAAATAATGTAATATATATGTTACAGTTAAAGTCCAGAAATCAGTTAATTTACAGATAACCTAGGTAATTTGCAGATTAACGAGGGTGATCCGTTAAAGAGCGAATTTTTTTTCAATTTCTAAGATTACCTAGGTAATCTTGAGATTACCTAGGTATTCTGCACCCTACCGACTAGACACTCGTTAATCTGCATACTACCTGAATCAGTTATTTTACATATTAACGAGGGTGATCCGTTAAAGTACAAAATTTTATTTTATTTTATAAAAAGTTTAAGGAGGTTGGGGGGGCTGCCGCCCCCCCAAACACCCCTGCCCTGACTTTAACCAAACTCGTTTGGGGGTAAACAGTAACAATGACGAATCCAAAAAGGGGGATCGGTACTTTTTTCATATTACACAAAACACGCAAATCCCACAAAAATAGTAATGAAATAGCAATTTTAAAACTAGAATATAAAAACAATAATAATAGAATATTAAAATACCAACTGAGATTTGTATCAATTGTGGTTTTCGATCTCGATTTGACAGCGTATTTCAATGAGCACTTAAACTAGCAAATCTTAATGAAAGCGCGGTGTAATCGGCTGGCTGCCTGCCCTGAACTTTTGCTAGGATTCGCGATCGATTATATATGTTAAACCCTTGCCCAGGTTCCAGCGATTGTTGAATTAACGTTTGTTGAAAAGATATTTCAACAGCTGGGACATTTGCTTTCGTTAAAAGAAATCTCTGTCACTCTGAAGTCGGAGCTTCAACACAATTGTTTCAAAATACCCGTTTTAGTAGTAATATACTGTACTTAATTAATCATGTAAATTTACAGTACTTACTTGCTTGTATTATTTTGTTTTAACATTCAACATGACAACTACCAGTGCTACGCACTAAATTTGAAATCAAAACACCAAATATGACAACAAACTACGTATTGAAACCCAACTGCGCAGGGGTAAGCGCATGTCGCAGTGAGCACCTCAACATTTTAACAGAAAGTATTGAACGAAACAAACTATTTTGAACTTTAACTATCAAGAGGCCGTTATAGTGTAGATTCCCTAGGTAAAATGCGAAAAACTCAAAAATCCGCACATTAACGACAGAAATCAGTTAATCTTAAGTTTACCTAGGTATTCTTCAGAATAACTAATTATCAACTTTAGCGGTAACATATACATAAATAAATGACAGTGTGTAAAGAAAAATAATATAATGGACAATACCCGCATTTTTTAAAATATTTTTTATTTGATAGAAATCAATGAAAAGGAATTTTGGCGCCTTTTTTTTAAATTCCGGTGTTTATTTATTTTTAATTTAATTCCAAAGTTCGTCTTTTAAAAAAGGGCCCGAGAACGGCCGCTGCGTCACAAGTGACGTCAGTTAGCACAAAAAAGACAACAAACTTCGTGTCCTTGCTTAGTTCTTCCCCTCGCTTAATACCTTTCCGCTTATCGCCTCAAATTATTTTTATCGTTTATTTTGTTTTGTCTAGCGATTTCGTTAAGTTTTAATAATATAACGAGTTACCGTCACTGTTTTAGTGTTTTACACCTACAAAAACTTAAAGGTTAAAAACTCTTGAAAAGAACAAGATTCTATTGAGCAAAAATATTATCTTGTTGGTATATAATCTATCTTGTATAAAATATTATCTTGTTGGTAATCCAATAGCGTTGTCAATAATCATAGGAATACGAATTTTTGATATCATGAACGAGCTATAGCTCTTATGATATCACACATTTAAAAAATATTTTTCTTTTAATTATTTATTATTTGGAATTATATTGTTTTCATTGTTCTGGTTTTTTTCTTTCTCTGTGTTTGTGTTGTTCTATAAAATTGTAATGTAAAACTGTAATTTATAATAAACTAGCTGATATGCCTGGCCTTGTACGGGTGGAGATGGAGATTTTTTTTCTTTAAAATTAGCACTCTGGACAAAAAGGTTGTCAAAATGAGTAAAACCCTACTTTTACCGGTCTAATTTCCAATTTTTTTTTCTGGGGGAGTACCCCCATGCCTCCTATTAGTACCACCAGGGGATCTTCAGTGATAATTTTTAGGAAATCCCCAATATTTTGACATTTTGGGTGAAAAAGTAAAGGTAATAGTGTTGAAAAGTGACCCCGTTAGACTAAAAACGTTTCTAAAAATGAGTTTAAACCCTACTTTTACACATCAAATTATTTTCTGGGGGAGGACCCCCATACCCCCAACGGTACCAATGGGGATCTTGTCTGGAAAAGTGCCCCCCCTTGGAGCCGTGCTGGATCCGCGCCTATATTTTGATGAGTGAAAGGTGTCGAATCAAGCATTTTAAATTCTGAACGATTTCTGCATTTACCACATGATTCCCATAGAAAACAACAAAATATTAGAAAAATATTCTTCCAAAAATCACTTAAAATGCTCAATTAGAGCCCTTAATTAATCGTATTTTCATGATTTTATTATATCTTTGGTATAAAATTTAATAAATAAAACATATTCCTGCAATTTAAGAAAAAATCCAATATTTCTACTTAAAAGGGTTTTGAATATTAACTCTAGTTTTTGGTCTGTTAACCAACTTTCTTAAAAGCTACAATATTATCATCATTTGATTTTTCATACTCGTTTCCATGGGGACTATTTTAACAACAATGATATTCCATGAAACTTTTTATTTAAAAATTACTCTCAAATAAAAATATTTTGTTTTATACTTACCAGTTTTAAAATTTTAAATTTCATTTAATTATATTTTTATATTAGTGTTATAATTTTTAATTAGACTTATATCTAGTTTTTCTTTTAAAAACTTGTTATTTTGCATTTATTTTTTTTTGTAACAATGGGGTGAACAGATCTCTTCTTGAGGAGAAATAAAGCTATATTAGCAAAATGACCATAAAAGAAGTTTTTTCTAATTTTTTTTACGTAGGTATACCAAGTTTGGTGCAGATCGGAAGTAAACTGTGGATTTGTATAGAAGACACACACACATACACATTCAATTTTATTATGTTAGATTGATTGATTGATTGATTGATTGATTGATTGATTGATTGATTGATTGATTGATTGATTGATTGATTGATTGATTGATTGATTGATTGATATAAAGATCCCTTTGATGTAAGTATTCAAATCATGAGATAGTGCGTTTACTACCGATATGCATAATAATGCTGACAGACTAACATGAGTGTTTGGGAGAAATCAATATTTCGTGGGATGATATTACGACCCGAAGCGTTTCGAGGGCCGCTCAAATTTGACTATTTCTAATTTAAAATATCTAATTAAACAAATTATTTTGGAACTTTTAATGCTGATTTTTGAAATAAGGACCATTTGTTTTTCCAGAAAAATTGCTTTTTTATCAATTTTTAAAAAATACTGGTATTTTCCATTATGCTATTAGTTGAATAATTCAATTGTCTCATTCAAATAGACGGAAAGCGTTTGCATTGATAGCAAAATGCTTACCACCTTAGACATTTATAACTTTTATCTATTTTAATAACATAATATTGGGACAACAAATACTCAACAGCTGTTTGGAATGTCCGTAAGAACATGGTCTTTATTATATGGATCGTATACAACGCATTCTTGTTTTCCCAAAGAAATGGGCCATTCTAATCCATCTGGTGTCACGAAATGTTTTCATTTGAGCAATGAAAATTAATTTGATGTTTAGGTTCCTGTATCATGCAATGGAGGAACTATGTTCACTTGAGTGAGGTTATGCGTTTCATTTACTCGGAACTAAAACATATCTGAGGATCTAAAAAAGGTATCATGATAGTTCTAGTTTCTGCAAACATAATAATTTTATTCAGAAAAGTTTTTAGCGATGCCTGAAAACAAATAAGACGTGTAAGGTATGAAAAAAGTTCGCAAAAAAAAGAGATAATAAAAATTTTGGTTAGTGACGGGAAATTGGAATTATCATTTTGTCTATGGAAATAACAGACTGTAAAGACATGGTTGTACAGTAAATACAAACGTTAACTGAACCAATTGGATGGAAGTTCAGAAATAGTTCATAAAAAGGACATTCACAGGTTCAATGCATTAAAAACTAATGGAAAGCTTTTTAACCAATACAAATAAAATTTCTGCTGAATTAGGGAAAAGGTGTTTCTGAATGCAACATAAAGGTTAAATTACTTTATTTTTTTCGGCGTTGAAATGATTTTATGTTGATCGGAGAATTAATTTTAAGTTGATTTCAAGTCAACCACTTCTGGCATAATCGGCTTAAGTTTTAAAAGAACCTAAAGAATGGTGATGTTCCGATGAAAGTTAAGTAGATTTACTCGGTGTTACATAAGTAACCGATGGCAGATTTCCCTAACAAAAGATTGTTAAGCAACATTCAAAACACCTCTTTTCAAATTTACTTTTTTTTCATACGTAGTGGCTTCAAGGGCCATTGTAAAAAGGCGTGATCGTGATTTAGTATTCTTCTCATTAATTATCAAACGCATTATCGACGTTTCGGTTCGAGGCAAAGAAAAGATGGACGTAAACAAGATAAAAAAAACGATCACTATTGTGATCCAGAAAAAACATCTGGATGCTCTTTAAAATACCCTTTACTGCATTATTTTTAAATAGATAGTGTGAATTTAGTAAAAGCTCGCTTTTTTTACCGTTTTTGGCACTGCCACAGTAGTAAATAAGGGAAATCTGATTTTTTAGATTGTTATTAAAAGTGCACTGCTAATAGTCTTTGATGTTTAAAAGGTTATATTTCTCAACTTAACTAATAGTAAAATAAAAAGCGTAATCATTTCACGAGTTCCTATTTCTTTTGATGAGACGATGAAATTTATACAAAGAGAGTGAAAGAGACAAAGAAAGTAGGAATATAATCAAAGATCATGGATTCAGTTTTTTGGTGCCCATCACTATTTGTTCAAAACAAAATCACTCTTAGACACTTGAAATTTCAACTGTAACAGCTTCATTTTCTCTTGACTAATCAAAGTTCTTTTGTGATTGTGTTGTTTTATGTTATTTTAACTTTATCTGCTATTATCAGCTTCTTTTTTATGTAAGATTTTTCCAAAGCAAAATTATCGTGAGATAGTTTGAAATAAAAGGTGCAGTGTATAATGTAACGAGCGTGTTAAAAGTTCTTTTTTATTTAAATTAACGTATTGATTTTTTGATTCCACTGAAACTAAGGTAAATGAGGGTATAGTGGACACTTTAAGGAAAATTTTTGCTTAAATTATCAATAAATACCAACCTATTTGCTTGGAAACGGTTATCATCCTATTTTTAGGTTAATTGGATCTTCTTCTTTCGATTTTACCATTAAAAGTTTTAATTAGATTGGGTAAAGTATTTTTAATTAATTTTTAAAAAGTACTCCGAATTGCATCTATAGTGGCCACATAGATGTAGCTGTTGCATCTATGGTGGACACCTCTTGCATCTATAGTAGACACCTATCTTTTTCTGCCTATATGAGGGGTTTATGCATGAAATTGAGGGGGGGTGTATATAGTCGTTTAGTTCTAATTAAATCTTCCTTCCCAACGAAATGTATTTTATATCAAATCAAATTATCTTTATTTCAAAAAATACTTGATAGTTTCCGGCCCAAAGCCTACTCTTTCGCTGATTTGAGAGGAGTTAAGCATGTAATTCAATGTTTTGGAAACCTTGGTTCCCGAAGACAGAATGAAATCAAATTCATACAACACTCATTTTAAAGCACAATCAACAGTTTATGAAGAAAAACTGATCCAAATTCAATATTATTTACATTTCCATTATTTATTTTTTTTCCACAATTTAAACACTATTCTACTTGCTGTTCTATTGTATGATATTAAAATCCAAACAAATTATATTTTGGTTTTTTTCACATTGAAAATTTGTTGTTATAGGAAAATCAGTCTATTAGTAAAGAAAATCCCTTTCTCAGAAAATAGGCTGTTTACAACGTTTTAAAAATGAAATATCCAGAAGTGTTTAAGGTTTTAGTTATTTTCAGGTTAGGAATTATCTTTCTATACTGCTAAGCAGAACTTGACATCATCTACCCTAACACATCCCAAAACTGACACACTTCAAAAATCACACCTGGGGTTATATAGCACTAACTTCATTTATTCAAACATGTTGCAAAGTAAACTCAAAATTTAAAGTATTGCGCATAAATTATAAAATTATTCCGAAAAGCAAAACAAAGGCACACAGAGGCCAGTGGGGTGCCCTCTATATCAATAGAAATAAATTTCACACAGGTGTCATTTCTATATAAGTTTATCCAATAAAGAGGTTGAATTTTTTTTCTCAAGAAGTTAAAGGGACTTTCAACTATCAAAATTGAGTTCTAATTACATAGACACAACTGCAGCCCTGTAGTAAAATTTCTGAAATTACACTTGTAGATTGAATGCTAATTACAACTGTTAACATCTACTGCTTTAATAACCCCTTTTACTATTTCCCCAGAAGTTCTTCTATTAATGCATTTTTAATAACCCTTTTGAGTTTTAATTCAAGTGAAAAACAATTCAAAGGGGGTTCAGGGGTTTGTCCCCTAAAAATGTTTTGAAAATCGGACCAATAAAAATGAGCTTTTAACACATTTCTGAAATGAAAACTGAAAAGTGGATGACCTTCTATTTAGTTTGATTCAGCATTACATTTTGTGACCAAGTGCCATGAAAATCTTTTCGAGGGCCGCGGGTTTGACCCCACTGCCGTATGATATAACATTACAAAAAAGAATGATTCCAAAATGTCTTCAACACGACTTTCTCACAAACCAGTTCTCAAGAGTCACTCAAAAAGTAATATATCGCTGCACAGTGCAATACATCGATACGATGATAAAAATAAGCATAATAAAATAGTAATGAAAAGCATCTTTATAGTTTTCTGTCTCTAAACTAATTTATTACAAGTAGTAGCCTCTATTTTCTTTCTAAAATAAGTTGTCTTTAATTTGTAAATGTATTTTATTCTATAGCATATGTTTAAAGACCTAAAACGAAAAAACAGGGAAAAACTCTTTCCTTAGGGAAGCGAATATAAAAAAAACCAAAATTTAATTATAATCAACCGCATGCTTGCATTATTTTAGGCCTAATTGATTTACAGTTGGCCAATTGCATTAGTAAACTGATCAATTATATTTTTTTTATTTGATTTTCCGGGATAGATGGCCGTGTTTGAATGGAATTTCCAAACGTTTCGCTCTCAGCTTCGGAGAGCATCCTCAGTGGCAAAAAATCAACTGATAAAAAACTGATAAAACTGATTTTTTTATCAGTTGATTTTTTGCCACTGAGGATGCTCTCCGAAGCTGAGAGCGAAACGTTTGGAAATTCCATTCAAACACGGCCATCTATCCCGGAAAATCAAATAAATGTATCTTCAGGTCGTGGAAGTTTTCATCAATTTAAATTATATTTTTGTTTCAGATGGCTGGATGAAAACAGCTTGATAACTCTTCCTACTGGGGCTTTTCGTCATCTTTCTCAACTGGAATTGTTGTAAGACTTATTCCTACACTAGCGGAAATAAAAATCCCAACACCAAGAAGGAAAGGAGATATCAAAGTCAAATTTATTTCTATGATTGCACATAGTATCAATGTAAATTGCTTAAAAAATCAGCCTAACTGGATATTAGGGGGCTGAGAAAAACAGGGAGGAGTGTTGTCTCCATAGGTGTCCATTACAGCCGTCACACGTCATGGTATTGCGTGACATGGGCTCTAAATGACTTTTGAGGGATTGGAGGACCATGTTGTCTCCTCAGGTAGTCCAAATTCATATGGTGCACCAGCGGACTTTGCATACTGGGATAGGTGATTTCTCCTCTTTCTCCGGACATGTTTTTGAGCGTTTGTTCTTACGAACGAATAGGCCAGGGTAAAAATGCAACATAAGGGGTTAAGAAGAAAGCTTGGACATTGCATAAAACATGTGTTTGTGCATTTTTCTCATGAAATTTGTTCCCAGGACAGGTATGAAGGTAGGGGCGGAAACCGGCTAAAAAACCTCAATGAAGCAGCTCCGGTTAGCAGTACGGATAGATCATACTGAAGACAAGCGGCAGTGGGATGGATGTTGTTTGCAGTACTGCAGATTGTCCGTTTGGTCCGCATAGCTTCTTACATCTTTGTCTATAAACAAGGGACTGAAAATGGGCCTTTCTGTTTTCAATAGTGCACGAAATAAGGAAATAAAAATCCCAATTTGATGACATTGTGTTTATGAGAGAATCCTGCTTCGGTTTGGAGCACCACGACGGTTGGGTATGAGTTTGAAGACACAATGGAGAGAGCGCACTCAGCTGATGATATTCTAATCGTTCCACGGAGTGGGGATGCATTGGATTCCATTTCTGCAACTCTTGAGTATGATTAACCAGTACTTTTTCCAACCAGAGCTGCGTCATTGAGGTTTTGCAGCCGGGAGGCCGTCCTTACCTTCAGACCTGTCCTGGGGACGAATTTCAAGAGAAACATGCACGACCACATGTTGTATGCAATGTCCAAGCTTTCTTCTTAACCCCCTAGGTTGCATTTTTACTCCGTCTTTCCCGTTCTATAGAACCCACACCCACAAAACATGTCCGGTCAGTGAGGAGAAATCACCTAGTCCGGTATGCAACGTCCGCTGGTGAACCATATGAATTTGGACTACCTGAGGAGGTAACATGGTCCTCCAATCCCTCAAAAGTCATTTAGAGCCCCTGTCACTCAATACCATGACGTGTGACGGCTGTAATGGACACCTATGGAGACAACATTCCTCTCTGTTTTTCTCAGCCCCCTAAAATCCAGGAAGGCTGATTTTTTAATCAATTCACATTGATACTATGTGCAATCATAGAAATAAATTTGACTTTGATATCTCCTTTTCTTCTTGGTGTTGGGATTTTTATTTCCGCTAGTGTATTTCTTCAAATACCTGAAAGATAACTGGTTTTTCTTACCGATAGTCTTTAAGAAATTAAGTACCTTTTAGATGATTCGAATACCGGTTATCTAACAATATTTGAAACTCCTGTTTACGTAACGTTACAGTATAACTTAAATTTTACGATGCATAAATGTAATCTAAATCTTAGAATTCGATTTCTAAAGCTTCAATACATAAAGAAGGCGTCGGTTCGCAGGTCCTTAAAGTGTAAAAATTTTCTACATTCTGAAACTGTCAGTAGGGCATATCTTGACTTCAGACGATGTTAAGAATTCTTAATATAGTTGGAGAAAGTAACAAAAAATTTAAATTTGGTACTTTAGGATTAACCAGGCGCAAGCGTCGAGATTTATGTTAAATTTCCTAAAATAAATATCAAAATATAACAACATGAAATCATCTTAACTATCAGTATTTCTCTTAATTTAGTGTTACATTTCTTAAGTTAATATAATAAAACGTTCCCAATATATATAGCAGGTCGATGGTCTGGGGCAAGAATAAGGCACTCTTCCAAATAACGAAACTTTATTAAAAGTCGAACATAACGTAGAAGGTAAAAACGAAGTGATGAATAAAATAAAAAACGACGTCTGGCTAAAACTGCTGATTGGTAAAACTGTTGATTGTTAAAACTCCAACGATCAAACGCAGCGACCCTTCCTTCAGTAAGGCCTTCTGCCGGATGCCTCTCGATCAGCCTTCTGCCGAATAGCTGACGTATAGCTGATGACGTATCTCTCGCGCCGTTGCCACCAGTCTCCTCGGTTCCTCACTTCCCACATATATTTACATTAGGAAGATTTATGCTAGACTAATATCTTAAAGTACCAAAAATTCTTATCCGTCAGTTTCTTTCAAAACAACATTTTAAGCTCATTTTCAATCACAATTTTAATATCTTTTTCCTTTTGAAACTTTAGATTGTCTCTGAAATTAAAAGTAACGTGGAATATGCTTTAAAGCTGTACATGTTGTAAAACTATGAAAATGTATAAGATGGTACCTTCATAGACTTCATTGGCTACACTAGGAGAAAGCTATTTATCTAAGCAGATTTCGAGCGTTAAAATCTAACTGTCAATCAATCAATCAAATCTGCCCAGGCCTAGTAGCCTATCAGGCGGTGCCCATCTCCTTTTCAGTAGTTTCATTAGCCTTTGGGCCTGGGGTGCTAATTACTTAGATTGTGTACAGGCCAAGTGACTAGCCCGACGCTGAACCCCCAGTTGATTCCCCAACCGAGCTTGGTCCTCATTTATCTATCCCGGAAGGATAATGGGCTGAGTTGACCCATGACCAGCCACCCAAGCAGGAGCCGCAAGACATCGAACCTGCGTCGGTAATGCTAGTAGAAAAAAAAATTTTGCATCAAATTTACGTTGGTATTCAAGGTTGGCTCTATTCCAAATATCTTACCCAAACTATTCAAATGAATTCCTGAATTGGGTGGGATACATATCGCTTTGAATTTTACACAACACGAGATTGGTTCTAGAGAAGCAGAATCTCCAGTTTCAATAACGTTTGTGAATCTCAAGAGCAACATGAATGAGTCATGAAATTTTTATTCAGGTCTACTCTTCGTGTGTTTTCTGATAGAAAATACACGCTCTCAGAGAAAACTTTTTGTTCTGGTTTTTCCAAAGAGATGTGTTATCCCACTAAAAAGGATTATATTTTGGTCATAAATTTCAACTTAAAATGCATATGCTCGCGTTCTTATTTCTGCTTTTGCTTGCACGGCAATGGTCTCGCTTCATTTTTCAATGAGAGCTGTAGTACTATTCTCTTGAGTAAAAGCGTTTGCAATGTAGTGCCAGACAATTTTCAATCTCTAGGTCTAGTACAGCGTTTTCGAAGATTGAAATTTTTAAGAAGGAAAGAATATTAAATTTATATTATTTTTTAGAATTATAAACTGCTTTTTTGTGCCATAAGAGCTTTTAAAATCAATTCATTGCGTGTGCTTTTATTTAAAAATTTTTCGAATATTAAATGTCATTTAATTGAAGAAAACTCCCATAATACCTTCAAAACTATTCTTTTAACAAACCTTTTATAAAATTATTACATAGTTAAATTGATATTTAAATTAATTCACTCAATAAAAAACAAAACTTCAACTTAACATTTTGTAACTATAATTTAATTCTCTGCTTCTGTTTTAGGTCCCTATCGAGAAATCAGTTAATAAGTGTAGACTCCAAAACACTACAAGGTTTATGGAAACTTGCCTTTCTGTGAGTACCTATTCTAGGAAATATTTCTGTATAATTCTAATTTATATGGAAAAAAGCTTTTATGTAAGTATTTTAATTAGTGCGGATAATTGAAGAAATTAATGTAAATATGATGGAGTAAATGCTTTTCCTTATCTTAAATATTGCGATATTTTAATTACCTAGAGATAAGAGAAGATTAAAAATTTATTTAAGAGTTTATTAAATTTCCTAATAGTAAAATAAAGAATAAATAGCGATATTCTTTGAATGAAGCAAAGGTTATATTCTTTCTTTAAAATAAATTCAAAATCTTCTTTCCACATTGATCCCTGAGTGATTGTTCCACACATTGATCTCCAACTCCCTAGGCTAGATAAAAATAAAAAAAACGTTGATCTATCCGAATTTACAATTTCTGTGATCGAAATATATATTTATGTGTTTTTCCCCTATTTTTTTACCAAATAACAAAAAGCATTCATGTATTTTACATTAAAATTTCCTAAATATAGTATACAATCAAACTCTATACAATATAAAACCGACCAAAGCACAAAAAATTGCATTTGCTCTTAAAAAAAACTTAAAAAAACACAATGCCACTCAGCTTTCTAAATTTGGGTTCAATCCAAAAGTTGATAGAAAACCTCTTAAAATTTAATCAGAACTCGATCGCACAGTTCATTTTAAATCAATGAAAACTATTAATACCTTAAGGGGATTCCGATCTATCCTTCCCCCCACCTTGTCACGACACATTCATTTTGTCACACTTCCGAAGATTTTTACGAAATATTTCCCATTCATAAAAATAGGGAGTATTTTTCAGAGTTATTTTCCACTGGAAAACTCACAAAACGCCATAGGGAGAAATTGGTTGGTTGGGATTTACTTCTTTGCTCAGAAAAAGATGTATGAAATTAAAGCTTTGAAAATAAGGATGAAATGTGCAGTCGGCGTATTGTAAACTATTGAATTTGAAGAAATCGGTCTGAAAAGAAGTGAATAGTTAAAACTGAAATTAAAAAGTTGGATTTCTTTTAAATTCATAGATGCTATATCGAATAGCAATAAATGGGCACCTCAAAAATCACTTTTGTTATTGCACAGACTATTAAGGCTAAAAATCTTTAAAAGGTATACAATAAAAAACACAAATGTGCAGAACAAAGTCTTATAGAAATGCAAGATGGAATCATAAACACGTTTACTCTTTTAGTTCTGACCACACAAAATTTTCTATAAAATTACATAGTAATCTTGGGTACTAACGATTTAACCCCTTATCTACTGACGGTACTTACAAGTTCCACCAACTTTAAAATTACATAGAATAACCACCCTTACGAATATACTGACGATACTTTGCAAGAGCACTCTTTTAGGTGTACTCAACAAGGATAAATTGCAACACGGGTTCTTTGATGAGTATGCTAGCGGGAAATGCGAATATAATTTAAATCTGAATTTGTGATTTCAATATATGATTCCCATGGTCGTCATTTTTCTTCCCTCAATAGAAGTTAAAGTCAAAAGGAAAGTGTATTATTGTAGAAATTGGATTGAAAGTGACTTAAAGTTGCGATAAAAAGCCATATGGTTTTTTTTCTATTGTGAGAATATTGTAATCCTCAGTGTACTGACGGTGCTCAAAAGTATCAGTTTAATTTATTAGCTTTAGCGGATTAAATTTTCCAAAGATGATTACTTTACTTTTGTACATCCCTTAATTTTCAATTTAGTGACTCAAAAAATATTTACACAAAAAAATTGCAGGTGATCATAATGCAGTAGATAAAGGGTTAGAGAAAACTCGGATTTTTTTTAAACTATACTTTGCGGAAGATAATTTACTCTACAAGCTTTTTTCTAGAACAAGGAAAGACAAAAAAAAACTATTTTCCTTCTTGTGTTTTCAAACTTGAGGCTTCTTTGGATAGTAAGAGTGACGAATTTGATCCCTTTTTAGTAAAACTCAACGTATACGCGTACGTTAGAAAACTAACAAAATTATTTCATACATATTCAACATCCCAATTTACTTCCCAACCGAAAATGTTTCCGAATACCTCAGAATCATGCCATTTATATCAACTTTACTTAACTCAATGCCACAAAAAATTTGCTAACTCTAACTAACTAAGTATATTAAGCGCCCACGAGAAAGAATTATCAGAGAAACTAAATTATTATATGAGACATAACGGGTTAGTGAGATACGCTGATACAATCTATCTTTGAAACACCATGTTATGCCAAGAATTACAAATGAGCCAGATAAACCTATTTGTTCATTTGGGTATAGATTATCAAGTTTAGTAGATTAACTGATGAAACCCAATTATAGTTCAGCTCCAATCAGAACCATTCCCAGTAGAAAAAATGTAACAGATAAAGTAAAACATCCATATTTACAAATGTGAATGAAGAAATCTATACTCTGTCTATATCAGATATATTTTTATGTAGGCACTACCGAATATTTCAAAAAACACACAGAACTCTGTAGGCCGCATGGGGATATAGTTGCCAGCTTCTATCACAAAATACATACTTTATATTATTTTTGAAAACACATAGAGCAGGAAGAAAAGACAAATCGGGAAAATATCCCGGCAAGGGACAGGATATATACTCAGAAATTCTCCCATACTTTCTTATTTTGGTTTTGAAAACTTTCTTTTCTTTCTTGTGTGAAGATAAGTTCATATTTGGGAAAACAAAAATGTTGGATGCATGGCTTCTGAGATGAATACCTTGGTGTTTCAACTTTGTAACAAAATGTTGCACCAATAAGCAAAAAATATATACATACTTTTTAATAAGGTCGAGATTGCTTCAGCGCTCTATTTTGTACAAACTTATAAACAGCTTCCTGGTTTTTCTGTTTTATTTTATGGAATGGAGGAGGTTTTATCTACTTTTTCCAGGAATGTATTTAACAATATTTAGTATAAACAGTCTTCAATTTGCTTAATTAGTCTCATTACATATAATACTTTTATTGGGACAGCAGTTTCAAAAATCAATCCTTCATTCAAATATATATTCATAGAAACTTTTAAACGACTGGTTTTTAAATATTTTAATTACATTAATTATGAAATCCGCTATTCTATTATCTGTGAAAGGTTATCTTTTGATCATTCTACTAATCTTTACTGAGAAAAATAATTAGATACTTCGTAGAGAGGAAAGTTTGAGCAGTTCAACAAATAGCAAAATATATTTTGGTTAAGATGGAAAATGGAATTTAAAAAATTTGAGTTTCAGGAATAGTTGGTTGCAGACAGAAAGATATGTTTTTATAGTGTACTTTTTTTTAATTGGATGATTACGACATGTGTTATTCATCACAAGACAACATTAAAAACATAATGATCCTTTAAATCTTATTCCTAACTTTATATTAGATGCCTGATTCTTTTAAAATTACCCATACTTCATAAATTTATTAATAAAAACTTAATATGAATTTTTGGTTGTTAATATTAATATTTCTTAAAGGCTAGTTTTGAAGAAAATAGCTTATGTTAAATACAATTCACAGTGGTCTGGAAATATGAAGGTGTTATAAATTTAGAGTTGATAAATAACCGCCATCTGATTGATGCTAAGTTCAAGTAGTAAAAGATTAAGTGCATTTCTCAAAAACTTGTACTCCTTATTTTAATTAGAAAAATTACATTATATCTCTCTATTCTAAAAAAAAGTTTTTGGTGAACGGTTTCCAGAGAAAGGCTTTTTAAATACTGAACCGAATGACACATATATGGTATCAAAATGTCCGGATTCTTTCCGGATTTCCGAGTAGGCCCTTCGATTTTTCAAAAAAATTCTCAATTTTAAAATATTTCCATCTTTTTAGATAACGGATAAGGTCGCAGTTACAAAGCAAATACTATCAATCAAATTATTATGCATCCAATCACAACGACCGATTGGCGCTATATTTTAAGATGAAACATGTTTTTCACCTTTTAAAAAAGTACTTTCTTGATGAAATATCACTCAAAGACTGACAAAAACATATTCTAAAAACTTACATGTACGCCATTTTATACTAAATTTCACACTTTTTGTCCAATATTTATAATTTTTAGTCTGATTTTATCGAAACTAATTGTAAACATAGAGTGATGTTTTGTCTCTTATTATTTTCAATTGCTTAAACGGTATTGTTTAACAAGTCTGGGTTTAAACAAAAATACGAATGATAAACACTAGGCATATTATACTAACGAGTTACTTTAAAATAATGGTTTTTGTTTGGTCCGAATATTGATAAACAATTAGAATTAGTTATTTTTTTAATCATAGATTAAAGATAATTAAGATGAATATTTTAAAAACATTTCGTTTAAATTTTTTATAAGTTCGAGCTAATATATTATATTCAAACTTTTAAGGAAGATTTATTCATAGAGGGGATTTGGTGAGGCATTTTTGGAAAGTTGGTTGACGTTTTTTCTGTAAGTTGTTTAATTGTTTTATAAAGTGTATTAAGTTCAGCGAGTTGGAATTTGTGGGAATTGCGAAGCAATTCCAAAAGGTCCTGCGTCAGCAGTTAACGGGGGTTGGTGAGCGATAGCGAGCAGGGGGCGGTAGCTCCCTAGTTGTAACAAAAATAAATTT
This sequence comes from Tetragnatha versicolor, assembly GCA_024610705.1. Classification (NCBI taxonomy): domain Eukaryota; kingdom Metazoa; phylum Arthropoda; class Arachnida; order Araneae; family Tetragnathidae; genus Tetragnatha; species Tetragnatha versicolor. The sequence goes on from JANDEH010000003.1 coordinate 52,948,577, forward strand.
TCAAATGCATAAAAGGAAAACTTTGGATTTCTTTCCTTATTGTTTGTCTTGTATTTTCAGGTACTTGACATCAAATTCTTTGACATACTTAAAAGACTGGAACTTTGGTAACTTGACATCCCTTTTAACTCTGTAAGTTCAATAATTTTTACTATTACATTAGGTATCAAAAAATCTTTGATTGTCTAAATACTCATATTTCAAAAACCTATTTCAGAGACTTGCAAGATAACGAGATTTACACTGTTGAAGTTAAAGCCTTTGAACTACTTGAAAAACTCAACTCTTTGTAAGTATCAGATCAAGTTTCAAATCTCACAATTATGACCTACTCTGCCCTTATTCATCTAGCTGGCTGGCAATGGTTAGATATAGAATTGAAGGGCTTGGTGGATGAAGGGGCTATGTTACAAGGCCTGTCCCGAAAGTAACAAGACTGAATTCCCTAATATTCTGACTGGAATTCAGTCTCGTTACTTTCGGGACAGGCGTTGTAACATATCCCCTTTATCTACCAAGGCCTTCAATTGTGTCGTATACTTTAGTCACCACTAAAAAAAGTTTAGGAACTTAAATAATATTAACTTGTAAATTTTCTTCATCTGTATGTATGCTAGTAAATCAGCTTTTTAAAGCACTTTGTTATTATAAGTGACCTGCATTGTGTGAATACTAATGACATCAACTAAAATTCCGACATAGGGGTGAGTGGGGTAAAAAGATGCAAATGAGGTAATAAGAAACATACAAAATTCCACAGGGTTTCCTCTAAGTTCATAAAGCTGATTTTTTTACAGAATGTTTATATCATTAGAAGAAGCTTCCTTTGAAAAAATAATGCACTTTCTAAGTAAAAGGGGGAGGAGGTTTTTACGGTTCAATCTCGCCGGAACCGCGACCGTTTCCTAGCTTTGATATGCATGCTTAGGAACTTCATCCTTCATCTATCAAACTCTTCACTTGGATAGTGAGTCCCGGAGCATGCGCATTAAAGCTACTCGTAAACGGTCGCGGTACCGGCGAGACAGTAGTGTTTTTTACTTGTTTCTTACTACCCCAAGCGATCCCTTGTACCACTCTACCTTGTACTCTAAGCGATCCACGAGGGGTAATAAGGGAAAAGTCAGTTATTTTCCTAACTAAAACAATTAAAAATCAATTGAAGGTATTAAAATAATATTTTAAGATTATTTTATAACCCTAGTAATTTTCATTTAAAATATTTCGATTTATGCCCAGTTAAAAATAAGTCTTCAAAAAGTACAAGTTGAAAGTTATAAATCACGCTATATTTTTATATAAAATATTTGAAAATTCATGACAAAACTAATCAAATGGTGTTTCTTTCTCATATTTCATTCTGTGATACTATTAGGTTATTCTCCTTCATAATCAACTCGGGGTTTGTTTTTTTAAAGGTCGGTTCCACTTCCTCTTTATAAACACAGTGCTATCCCCTAATAAAGACACTTAAGATAGATTCACTGTCAAATTCCTTAATCCTATATTTTTTTATTTAAAAATCATGGTAGATTGGGCGCTGTTAAAAGTTTCGCTGCATACAGACAACATGTTATTTATGAGGACTGTACATTAAAAGGCTGCAATAAGTTTAATATTTTCAATATAAATAGTAGTAACATATGTCAACTCTAAGCAAAATTATTAGGTCACCTTTTCGTGAAAAATAGTTACTTGTTTATAATATAATATTGTTTTAAAAAAGAATACCTATATCCCACGGCAAAAATTAACTAATTGTTTCTCTACTTATAGCTCCTAGCAAATAAGTACACTCCTTCAATAATTATAAATTTTCACTGTTTAATAAACCTCTCACATTTTCTTACTATACTTCTGACAACTTTCAAGTGAAAGGAAACATAAATCTCTACACTCGTAATAATCTATGAAACTTTCTCTATCACTCGGTACACATGGATAAACTCTAGGAGAAATACTCTAAGAGAAAACACAAATAGTTAGTGCTACTGATAAAAATTAAAAAAGCGAACGTATATATATATATATCAGTTTCTAAAAGTATTGGTTTTCCCCTATCTAGATATCAGACGTATTGATCTCTCCCTACATAAATGTATGCTTGAGGCATAAGATTTTGGATTTCTTTCATATTTTTGTTGGATCAAGATTAAAACCCTTGTAGTTTTCAAGGAACAGAGAAGAAAATAACCGATTACGTATGATGTGAAGATATTGCTAAATGAAAAATCTTATTTTATTCACGAATAAAGTTGCAGAAAGTTAATTTTTGAAACTTTATTAAGACATTGTATATTAAGTGTTACAAGCTTTTGTCTACAAACTTTCTTTGCATTATTTTATTTCGTTAGGTATTTCAAAAAATGTTGTAAACTTGAAAATTAGTTGACCCATTTTTTAATAAAACAAAGCTTTTTTTTAAAGGGTCAACAATTTAGTTTGAACTTTAATAGTAAATATGTATGTTTCCGAATAGATTTTCAGCAATTTTCTACCTTTCATTTATAATATAAGTTTCTTACACCGAGTTTCAAGTTCATAAGTTACACCATTATTTGAAAATTATCGGGAACACCGGGTTATGAAAAAGTACCGGGAACACCAGGTCATGGAAAAGTACCGGGAACACCGGAATATGAAAATTATTGGAAAACCGGAATATTGGGAAAACCGGAAATAAACTGGGAAAACCGGAATATAAAAATTATCGGGAAAACCGGGATATCAAAAGGTACCGGGAACACCAGGATATGAAAAAGTACCGGAACACTGGGATATGAAAAGGTACCGGGAACACTATGATATGAAAAAGTACCTGGAACACCGGGATATGAAAAGGTGCTGGGAAAACAGGGATCTGAATATTATCGGGAACACGGGGATATGAAAAGAGTACAGGGGACACCGGGGTGATTGGTGATACGAAAAATTGGACATAAACTTGGGAGAACTTAAAAAAAGGAATAAATACACTCCACCCGTGCAAGGCCGAGCAAATCAGCTAGTACCATATAAAAACTTTAAAAGAAAGCCTTTTCTTTACCAGTATAAAACTTTTCACATAGTTGGGGTCTCACCCTTGCCGGGAAAGGTAGACTGAGACTCACCCTTTCATCCCATCAATATAAGTTAATAAAGGAAGTCCAAGTATGTTTGGAAAACTCATGGGTCCCTCGTTCGGCTGACCACCAAAACGGGACATGAAACAACTGAACTGTATCAATTGAAGTGCTTGGTGGATGAAGGGGCTATGTTACAAGGACTGTCCCAAAAGTAACGAGACTGAATTCCCTAATTCTGACAAGAATTCAGTCTCATTACTTTCGGGACAGGCCTTGTAACATAGCCTCTTTATCCACCAAGCCCTTCAATTACGAATAAGTCTTTAAAAATTTATTTAAATTCCTTAAAATAAAAACTTAATTACCCCAGATGAGTAGAATTTCGATTATCCGACCATCGATTAACTACCTCTTCCGATTATCCAACCTTATGGGTTCCTTTCCCACCGAACCATGTGACATCATTACTGATTAAAAGTTATTCCGGAATCTTCTTGGAAAAAAAGGAAGTTGAGTTGATTAAAACATGACCCAACAAATAACTAAAGAAAAACATCCTTACTCTCTTTAAATAAATTTTTAGAACCTAAAACGATGTTTTGCTATCTCTATTAGATATTCGTATTTTTTAAAATTAATTCTGATGTCTTTTTAAGCCCTGTGAATGGCTTTTTTCCCTTTCATTATACCCTGAATGCCTATTTTTTAACATTTTGACCAACGCCTTATTACACTGTAATTTTTAATCCCTTCATTCTTTACATAAAAACAGTTTCCATAATTTGGGTCATGGAGTTTTCGAAATTAATTAAAGCAATCAATTAAATAACTAAATAATTTTTTGACATTTTTAAACATAATTGCATAAAACAAATTGAGATCCTACCTAAGTTCGAGAAAAATTCCTCTTAGTAAAACATTTATTAACAAATGTGGGAAATCCATATAAGCAAATAACTGTCAACCATCTCGGATACTGCCTCCACCGTATTTTCTAATACTAAGCTCTGAGTTATCCCGAGTTCCCCCGCGTTCTGTGTATTACCGCAAAAATTCTCAAGAAGCTGTTAGAAGTTTTGACAGGTCATTGGGGTGACAGCACTTACTTAGCGACCGTCCTTCTAACGCTCTTCGAGCAATTTAGTCTAAATATCGACGATATAAGAGTAGACAGTTTTGGTCTAGAAGTTGAACACTTCTAATCCCTTGCACAGAATTCCTTCAGATTAATTGAAATACCTTTACGGGTGAACGTCTGGGGTACTTAAGGTCAAGTTTCAAGCTAATTTACTTTTAGATTGATTGACATACAGATGCCAAACGCTGTGGATTTGAAATAATTTTTTGCTGTTCTACTGTTTCTCTAATTTAAATGCTATTTTTTTTAGTTTAAATGGCCTTTAATGGGTTAAAGGACTAAAATAAATATCTCTCACTTTGGAAAAATATTGAACGTTAATTTCTGCACAGGGTTTAAAAGTACTCGGTTTAAATGTTTAAATCAGGCATGGCCAACCTGCGGCTCGTTTAAAATGATTTTGCGGCCCGTGAGAATTTTTATAGTCAAAAGTTAAAGTTTTAGGGTAAGTTAAAGCCCCCCCCCGAAATTTGGACAAAGTGTACCAAAACGCTTTAAAACCTATAATAAATAAATATATTTTATTGAACAAACAAAAGAACAGAACAGAAAAAAATACAAACGTAGGTGATCCAGTACATGCATATCCCAAAGGAGCTACCGCTCGTCCATGGGGTCACAGAATATCTTTGTTAAAAGTAAGATAAAAAAAGAAACAAATCGATTTGGTTTATAGTGGAAGTTGTTTTGCTTTAACACTAGACACTTAAAAAAGAATTGTATATACAAAAACCTGCTAATTAGAGTCGAATTTCCGACACAATTTTAGGGGGAGGACTCCTAGACCCCCTTTAGAACTAGGAACTCTATTGTTCACAACTTTTATAGGATACTAAGTTCATCCAGGTGCAAGTCGTACCTAAAAATATATTTTAATTTATGAATTTAACCTATTAAATATGCATGGGGCATCAGAGGAAGATTTGGGTGTACGTACCCTTTCCCGGTGCAAAAATCTAGCTGCAATTTTTATAGAAAATTTGGGTCCTCCCGAAATGAATTTCTATAAGCGCCGCAGGCCCCTTAGTTTCGAGTGATTTCAAGTGTTTTTAACGGCACCTGTTTAGTTCCTATGGATATACTACAAAAGGTATTCTTGGGGTTGCTCCTAAAGATAAATTTAAATGAATATTTTAAGAGGCATCTGTCAAACTAAGCAAAGGATCTAAGAAACTTCTTAATTTATACCTAGTTTATTAAATTTACTTCACTATCATTCTGTGCACCTAATATCCTTAAATTTTATGGGGCCAGCGAGAGTATATTGTGGCTATCCAAAGTGGCCCTCTACATCATTTAGGTCGGCCACCCCTGGTTTAAATGATAATTTACTATATTATTTAACTTTTAATCCAATGAAGTTAGTTTTGCACTTCCATGTTGCAGCACAAAATAAAACAACTTTTGCAAAAACAACTGTTTAAAAAAGTTTTGAATACAATATAAAACAAATTTATAAGGTTTTGGATCATTATCAAAGTTATGTGTTTTGTTATTCAATGTGTGAAAAAAACTACTTATTAAAAAATATTATGTACATTTTGTTTTGATATTAGATATTCTAAAATATGGTGGTATTAGTTCATTTATGAAAGTATCTCTAAGCAATTGGAAAAACTGCCAGTCACTTTTAAGGGGGTGTAAACTTGGGAATTTTGGATTAAAGAAGAACCTAACCAATTTCAACATTCATGGGAGATAAATTATCTATACTATTTAAACTGGCACCTGAAGAATAGTTCTTTCCCCCTCGCAAGAAGCGTAACCATGGCTACGCTCTTCGCGCGGCCAATAGTAAGCATTCTTCGTCGCTGTGAAGTTGATAGTTCCCATGGTTACTGATTCGGTGGTGGGGAAGGAAATATTTTCGGGCGCCAGTTCAAAATGAACAGATTATACCGCTGTTCTGAAAAGAGAATAAATCAGATAAGAATATTCCATTGTGAACGTATCTTTCCCATAAGATATTTATCCTATTCAACTATTTTGCTACTGGTTAATTAAATCAGTACTACATTTCAGTTGAACTTAATGTTGAATGGAAATAGGTAAAATGATATTTGGTGAGCAAGACTTGAAAATCACTGATCCACGTTATTTCATAAGAATAGCTACTCGAACAAAAAAAAGTTGGGATGAGACACTGTTTAAATTTTAGATATCATTAATTTTTTAAAGACTCGTTTACGTGTGAAGAATAAGTTAGGGGAAGAGTTCTATTGAACCATTTCCCCCCCGCTTATAATGCATAAGCCAATATCTTCAAGGTCATTTAAATATAAAACGTGAGTGAGGTAGTTAGTTTATAAATCTGAATATTAACAATATTTGCGGTACCGAGTTTCAGCAGAAACCGTTAATGGCGTATATGAATTTGAATGAATGCATATTCTAGAGTTTTCAATAAACCGGAAAAGTTTTAAGAGCCATCACAGCATATAAAAGGAACTTTCGTGATGCAGAATCAGTTTTAAAATGAAGATAGTTGCTGTTTGCGTAATAGCTTTCTATCATTATCTCGCAGGAAAGTGAACGAAAAAAACTGTAATCAAATTGGGCTACATTTTATCAAAAGTCGGAATTTCCTTTGCCCCATGTTTTCAAGGTAAACAAGAGAGACTGAAAGGAACTTTATTATTCGGAAAAAAGAAATTCCTATGTATCTATTGGATTTTCAAGCTCATATAAGTTTATTTAAGAAAAATGTAATGCAAACTTTATCGCCCTTTACTTTATTTTCAATATTGATCGATTTGAATTTCTCTTCCAGGAACTTGAAAGAAAACCCTCTAAGGCACATACAACCAGAATGCTTCAATCCTTTAACATCTCTGCAATACATGTAAGTTTCTGAAACTGTTGCCTGAAATACACAGGGTGTTTCAAAAGTCCGTTTCACGTCTTATTTTGGGGGGACTAGCCTCCCTTAGGGTCATGGAATAAGGATGTACCCCTTTTCCTAAAGTGACCATCACTTGCAGCACCCCTAGCGGCGATATAAGGAATTTAAAAAGTCAAAAACTTCATTAAGAATATTGTTGGCGATATAAAAAAATGCACAAAAAAATTACATGAAAAAATTCGCAAAATTCTTTAATTCTTTCATTAAAATTTGTCTTTATTTATCTAATTATATTAGCTGCATCCATAGCACTTAAAATTTGCGAATTTGTGAACTTTTTCTTTTATGAGGCTTGAAAAAGTGCTATTTTCACATCAGAATATTCGCGATATTTTCACGAAACTTATTTCTGTGCGTTTTTTATGATATTGCAAACAATTTTCTCACTAAAGTTTTTTTGAAAAACGTGGTTTTTTTTCAATAAACCCTGAAAAAACCTTATAAAACTGGGTTTTTTCGGAAAAAGTTTTTTTTAATTTAGTGGTTTTCTCCTAAATAGTAGGTTTTTTCAAATTTCAGTGAGTTCTATCTATTCGAAGTAAAAGTTTCCGGGCTGGGTTACCGTGGTCTTGATGGTGAAAATTTGGATGTTTCGCCCAAAACTATGTCAGGCATCAACAGCATCCGCTGCAACCCAGCCCGGAAACTTTAACTTCGAATACAACCATATCCATCTAGAGCTAGAAGGCCTGAACACTGAACAGCTAAGAGGATTCTTTCCGTCGAAAGCTTTCGAACGATTGGTTGAGGAGCGGGGGAAAACACGAGAAAGCCGCGCTTATTGGAGGTTCGCCACATAGAAAACGGAGAGAATGACTCATCGAGGCGAAGTGTCCAGGCCTCCTTGTTCTAGATGGCTGTGATACCACCGGCCTTGAAAGCCTTTCTAGTTCTATCCATGTTTAGTGTAAAATGATGGGCCATAATAAAAAATTTCAGTGTCGAAATAAGAGCTTTGTCTTGTGAATCGGACCTCAGTTTTCTAACCTCTTTCCTTCCATAGCTACTTCTCGAGCTTCTACTCGTGCTCGCTGGCTAGAAAGGTGCGTGTGTGCGAGCCCAACAGCGACGGCATCAGCTCGTTCAGTCACCTGTTGGACAGTGTGGTGCTGCGGGTGTGCGTGTGGCTGGTGGCGGGCTTGGCCTGCATCGGCAACGCCTGCGTCATGGTGGGCCGCGCGCTCGTCAAGGAGACCAACGGAGTGCACTCCTTCTACATCAAGGTTAGTACAGGCTCTGAACACAGTCAGCGAAAATCGTCACGTGACCCATTTAGATCTTTATGAAACTGTGGGGGAAGGGGATTGTAGTAGACTACTTTTGGTGAGATGACAGCAACCGGCCACTGCCAGGCTTGTCAGTGAGGAGTACTTTGACTGATCTGCTACAGAAGTGTAGTCTACTACATCTCTTCTCGAGTCCCTTCTTTCTCCTCTCCTCTTGATAAATATTTTAATGGGTCGCGCAATGATTTTAGCTGACTGTGTTTGGAGCCTAATGGGGGATTTACACCACCGCTGCAGGAGCTGCAAGTCATGCAAAAAGCGGCAAATTTTAGTACCCGCTACCCACAAAAGATGGCGCTCGTCAATTGGTTTATTGGAATAACAAATTCCCGTTTCTTGCCGCTTTTACCGCAAACCGGTCTTGCAGCAGTGGTGTAAATCCGCCATAAGACGTGCCTTCCACAATACACTCAAACCTGTTTTTGTGCGAACCTTTTATGTGCGACTTTTTATTTGTGCTACTTTTTTTATGAGATTTTTCCCTTCGATTTTTTTTTCGTGCGGTGTATGAAAATTTCAAATTAGAAAAAAAATCTTGTATATCTGGCTACCGAGACATGCATGGGTCTCATGAAACAACAGTCGTCGCCAACTACATGGTATCTGAAAAAAAGTCTACGGTAGGTATAGAAACGGTTTCTCTATTCAGTTGTAGGATGGGGATTGCGTTACGGTCCGAACATAAAGAGTTTTTCAATTCAGCTATGCTGAGGGATTTTCTCTACGGTCCTACGTGAAACTTTTTTTGTGCGGTCCTTATTCACCGCATAAAAAAGGATTTTTTAAATGTGCTGCGAAAACTATTTTTTATAGCTACTCGTGAAGTTTGGTGCGATTTTTTTTGTGCGGTCCCTATTCCTCGCACAAAAACAGGTTTGACTGTACAGTAAAACCTGCTTTTGTGCGGGGGATAGTGACCGCATAAAAGAAAACGCATGAAAAACGCTCAAAACTTCGTGAGTAGCTATAAAAAATAGTTTTCCCAACACAATTAAAAAAATACTTTTTTTATGCGGTGAATAGGGACCGCATATGAAAGTATCATGTAGGACCGTAGCAAAAATCCTTCAGCTTAGCTTAATTGAAAAACTCTTTATATGTTGTTGTTGTTGTTGTTGTTGTCGTGTGCCACTTGGTACTACCCAAGCTCCACAAGGATTCAAGGCAAAGGGGGTGCGGCTCCTGAGAAAGTGAGGCCCATAAATGGCAGGAGTCCGACTTCTGCCTCATGAGATGATAGATTTTGCCACTATATATCGCCACCTCCACAATTTTGCCATGTATCTGAAGGGGAGGGAAATAGTCTCCAGACACCTGGACCCATGGTAAACTGCGCCATGACTGACCACAGGACTTTCGGACCCACAGATTTAGCGAGCACGTACTCCGCATATACTCGATGGGTCTTTAGCGGCGTCGGGAATCGAACTCTTTATATACGGACCGTAAATGCAATCCCCACTCTACAGCTGAATTGAGAAACCGTTTCTATACTTACCGTAGACTTTTTTCAGTTACCACGTAGTACTGTGGTTTCACTAGACCCTTGTGCATATGTCTCGGTAGCCATATGTACGATATTTTTGTTTTATGTTTCCATTTGATTGAAATTTTTGACACTCCACAAAAAAATTTCACAAAAAAGTACCGCACAAAAAACAGGTTTGAGTGCACAAGATTCTGCAGTTCTCAGACACGGAGAAAAAGTCTAACACTGAAAAAAATATGACACGTTATACAATAAAGTGGTGGAAATAAATTTAAAAGATTGTAATGCATATTACGATATAAACTTTCATAAAATCAAAACCAAAGTATCTATCAACCAAACTTTCCTTTTTCCGTTTAACATTATTTGTTAAAATTAAAATTAATATTCAACTGGATTCACATTACCCACTTTTCAAGGCTAATTTTCCACCTGGGTCCGTCTCTGAATTTCTATTGATATTTTCGGAAAGTAAAGATTTATTTTCAGTGGCAGAACAACTCGAGTTCTAAGCCCCACAATTCAATACACAAAATAAACCAAATAAATTTTACAGCCAAGATATATTCCAGATGTTGAATTTCTGCTACTTTCTAGCATTTTTGTTTTGGTTTTTATAATATCAATACTAACATGTGGCTAGGTTTCTTTTTTTTACAAATATTGAGTAGTCAGGCATGTTTTGTCTCTTATTCGATAGGTTCTGGAAAATCTTTCATAGGTGAGTCTTCCGGCTTATCTGGAAAAGGTTGGTTTAACACCAAACTTTAAAACGCTTTGTCAAAAAAAGTAAGCCCCCCAAAAAGAAAGTTAGATAACCGGATGAATGTATTAAGAATAAGCAAAATGCCATAAAGTTTTTATAAAAATACCTTTTCCAGTTGGGAGAAATTTCAACTGTTTTAACTAAAAGAACTACACAAACCTAATTACAGCAAAAAAGGAGCTTTGCGCGTATTTAAAGTTTTTCATTTTTAGGACGGTAAATGTGAGTTTTTTTCAGTACTAAGTAGTTTTTTTTCAGGTGTAATTATATTTTTTACTTGCTGTGTAGTTTCTATTTCGTTAAAATATAATTCATTTAGAGATATAAAGAACCACATCAAAGAAATTTCAAACTGTAGGTTTAAAAGTTTTAATCAAAGGTGTAAAAAAGCTTTTCTTTTTAAATAAAAACAAAGTATATTAAAAAGGTCTTAGCATCTATGAGTAGCAACTGAACATCCGGAATATATCTAATTGTAGTTTTTGTAGTCAAGAATTGCAAAAAATGGCCACTTCAGGAAGTATTGGGAAAGTAGATTCAAAGAACTCATATTAAAATAAGATAGAAATGTTTCAATGATATTAATTCACTTCAATTATTTTGCTACTTTAATTGAAGACTTAAGTTTAAATTTCGTAATGTGTATCTTAATGAGAGTGAGAGATCATTTTTTAAAAATCTTTCTTTATACGAAATCTGATAATAAAACTTTTAAATGGGAAAAAATGTGTTGTGAAATTCAGACATGATTTATTTTAGTCTCGTCTAAGGTCTATTTTTCTTTAATACTTCCTTCTTTTAGACTTAACTTTCATGAACAAATTTGAGTCATCAAGTTTCTAATATAAATTTTTTCTTTGCTTTCAAAATCCATTTAAGTGTTTTCTGAAAGTTTTATTTCCTTGATTAAGAAATTCTTAACTTATAAACTTAAACTAATATAACTAACCCTACAAAATATTTAAAAACATTTTAACATTAACATTTTAAAAACTTGCATGCATAATTGCATATAGATAACACTTTGCATACACTTTGATTCAATTCTTAATATGTATCAAATGAAGTATCAACACTTAGTTTTTGAAAAGTAATGTATTGAAACTTAGTAACTTAATAAATAATAATTTAATGACTTTGAAACATTTCAACTTTTAATGCATAGTTTCTTTTATTAAAACCCATTTCTGTAGTGTATATGATGATGTAGTATCAACTAAATTGCAAATAATTAAGTGCAAAATGTTTTTGAGAGGGTTTTGCAAATGTAATGAAAGTTTCTTAATCAGTTTTAAACTGCAATCTAAAGAAACTACTCCTGTAAAACTTACGAAAATTGCAACACAGTTAAGTTTGACATAAAATTATTCATAATTTCATAATTCCTCTGACAATTTCAATTTCTAAATTTGTATACAAAATAATACGCATAATAAGATCAACTCCAAGATAAAGGAGTGTAAAAGAGCAGGGAACCACGTGTTTCTGGGCCTTGGGAATTTTATATTGATAATTTTAAAAGAAATTATCTAAAGTTTAAAACCACTTCCCTCTACTATTCTTTACATGTATTTTTATACAGCTTAACCATATCCATATAAAGGATTTTTGATTTCATTTCAATTCATTCAACTCACCGATATCTTTTGTCTTAAGGCTCGTTCAGGCTTTTCACCTTTTGTGTTCATTTTCCAGGAATCATCCAAAGTGAAAAATATGAATTGGTGTTTCACTCTTTACTCCTTTACTTTTCTATGCAAACCAGCGATTCAAAAGAGGGAATTACTCAGGAACAGTGAAAGAGAAACAGAGTGAAGGAGCCTTTAGTTAACTTATTGTCTGCTTTAAATTCATTGAACGGTTTTCAGTGCTACAAAAATGCAAATTTGTGATTTTTGTTCCTTCTTTGTTTCGCCGTCTTAATTTTATCAACAACTGGCTGATTTGCCCGGCCTTGCACGCGCGCGGGTGGAGTGTATTAATTCAATTTTTAAAGTTCTCCCAAGTTATATGTCCGATTTTTCAAATCACCAATAACCCCGGTGTCCCCAGTACTTTTTCCATATCCTGGTGTTCCCGATAGTTTTCATAACCCGGTTTTCCCGGAAACTTTTCATATCCGGGTGTTCCTAGTACCTTTTCATATCCCGGTTTTCCCGGTACCTTTTCGTATCTCGGTGTTCCCGGTACCTTTTCATGTCCCGGTTTTCCCGGTACCTTTACATACCCCGGTTCCCGATAATTTTCATATCCAGGTGTTTCCAATAACTTTAATCCCGGTATTTCCGGTTCCTTTTCCCCATCCCAGTTCCAACTGTGATATCTCATTCCATCAAACATTTATCCTTTCCATGTGATAAAAACAATCCAATTAAAATCATCTCTTTTTGTTTTAAAGTGTTTAAAATCTTTAACTGAATTTTCATGAAGTATTCCCGCTATCCTTTTAAAATTCCGCAAAAAATAAATTTCAAAAATCCCTCGATAAAAAGTTATCAAGTACTTAAGCTTGTCTTCTTATTAATAAAACCAACTTCTTTAAAATCTACTCTGAATAGTCCAGTAACTTGGTGTCAAAAATAGGGTGTTTCAGGAAAAAAATACAGAAGTTTTTTTCTCGACGGTTTTATATGTTTTCGAGGGTGCTGAATCCGAATCTGAACTTTGCATACAAAATTTCGAATGGCATTTTGGTGAAAATTCGAAAAAACCCTAAAATTTCACCTCGTTTTTTGGTTTTTTGTTTGTAGAACGGACAGTATGGGTTTCTCATGAAAATGTTGAATACAAAAAATAAAGATGATAAAACAATCTACAAAATTGTCAATTACAACTTTTTTGTCAGACTCATAGTTCGGCAGCTAGAGTGCGTTGAAAATAGGGCAAAATTTGCGCCTGCGGGTAAAAATCCAGAAAATCAAACTTTCATCTCAATAATAAAGTATTCTTTAAATAAGGTACTTTAAAAACTAATTTTATAATGTTTCACATGAAATAAACCATCTATTTAGTCTATTAATTAGCATTTAAATGCATTTTCCTCAGCAATTTTCCTTAAGAACGCAGTTTTAATAAAGACAATTGTGTAATGATAAGTAAGTCGCTTGTTGAAGAAAACATACTGAAGTTTTTTTCTAAACGGTTTTATATGTTTTCGAAGGTGCTGAATCCAAATCCGAACTTTGCATACAAAATTTCGAATGGCATTTAGGTTAAAATTCGGAAAAACGCTAAAATTTCATCCCATTTTTTTGATTTTTGCTTGTAGAACGGAAAGTATGGGTTTCTCATGAAAATGTTAAAGGAAAAAATAAAGATGATAAAACAAGCTATAAAATTGTCAATTACAATTATTTTGTCCGACTAATAGTTTGGCCACTAGAGCGCGTTGAAAAAAGGGCAATATTAACCCTGGCGGTGGAAAAATCCAGAAAATGACCCTTATATTCCTAAAAAAGTCATAATTTGATTTAGATAACTAGGAAAAACTACTTTTATAATTTCTTACATGATATAACCCCGTTCTCGAATGGAGAAAACCATTATGTTCATCACTTTAAAGAATATATTAAGATAATTTTCTGTGACCATGTAATTTTATATTATAACCAAGTTAGTATGCTTATTTTCATCCCTAACAAATCATTTGGATTCACGTTCCTGGGTGTAGAAACTGATACATAAATATTATAATTGCACGTGGCAAGAAGTTATTGTGAATTTTGGTATCATTACTAATAATCATGCCAGGAGTTTTTGTTATCTACAACAGAAAATTATAGTTTTCCAGAAAGAAAAATTATTCAAAGATTTTTTAAGTTTGTGAGAAGGAGAGGATAATATAAAAAGGAATGAGTGTAGTAGATAAAACAATAACTTTTGATCCTTAACAAAAGTTTTCATTGGGAATTGGTGCCTAGGACAAAAAAGAAAATAGCAACTGGATTTTTCTTTGCCTAAAAAACCTGCGTTTTTGGGAGGGAATTCCTAAAGAACATTCAATGAATAAATAATATCTGATATAAATAGTAGGATTATGTCATGTAAGAAATTATAAATGTATTTTTTCTTAGTTATCTAAAGCGAAATATGACTTTTTAGGAATGTAAGGGTCATTTTCTGGATTTTTCCACCGCCAGGGTTAATATTGCCCTTTTTTCAACCCGCTCTAGTGGCCAAACTATTAGTCGGACAAAATAATTGTAATTGACAATTTTATAGCTTGTTTTATCATCTTTATTTTTTACCCTTAACATATTCATGAGAAACCCATACTTTCCGTTCTACAAGCAAAAATCCAAAAAATGGGGTGAAATTTTAGCGTTTTTTCGAATTTTAACCTAAATGCCATTCGAAATTTTGTATGCAAAGTTCAGATTTGGATTCAGCACCCTCGAAAACATATAAAACCGTTTAGAAAAAAACTTCAGTATGTTTTCTTCAACAAGCGACTTACTTATCATTACACAATTGTCTTAATTAAAACTGCGTTCTTAAGGAAAATTGCAGAGGAAAATGCATTTAAATACTAATTAATAGACTAAATAGATGGTTTATTTCATGTGAAACATTATAAAATTAGTTTTTTAAGTACCTTATTTAAAGAATACTTTATTTTTGAGATGAAAGTTCGATTTTCTGGATTTTTACCCGCAGGCTCAAATTTTGCCCTATTTTCAACGCGCTCTAGCGGCCGAACTATTAGTCTGACAAAAAAGTTGTGTTTGACAATTTTGTAGCTTGTTTTATCATCTTTATTTTTTGTATTCAACATTTTCATGAGAAACCCATACTGTCCATTCTACAAACAAAAAACCAAAAAATGAGGTGAAATTTCAGGGTTTTTTCGAATTTTCACCAAAATGCCATTCGAAATTTTGTATGCAAAGTTCAGATTCGGATTCAGCACCCTCGATAACATATAAAACCGTCGAGAAAAAAACTTCTGTATTTTTTTCCTGAAAAAACTACCAAGTTACTGGACTATGAAAGAGTAAAAACAGATTGAATTCATAAAATCAAACATTTCCGGGATATAAGGCCGTGTTCTATTTTTATTCGTATCAAACGTTTCGTCCCTCTCTGTGGAGGACACCATCAGTGAAATTGAAGTTTTACGCGTTTTTAGAGGTTTAATAAAATATGAGATGATTTTAAACTCGTGGCTGCTTTATTGATGAGGGAACCCCGACATTATGGTGGCAACGGTGGGATGCAGCGGCGATTTTCGCGATTGATGTTGATCTTACCTTGAGGGATCTGCTTCGAAGTTCTGCCTTCTGGTTGGTTTGAGGGATTCGGTTGGAAAATCCGTCTAGCTTGGAACGTTTGATTGCATGATGTCGTTTTTGGGAAAATATAAGAAAGAGGACATCCTGCAGCTTTGTTCGGAACTGGAGATTGAGGCCAACATTGACAGAAAACATTTAAAAAATTTTTGAAAACACAATAACAATAATGCAGCGTTCACAGCAATGCATGAATCATTTATAGAAAGGTCTCTCTTTTTTCCGCTCCATTATATCCTTCCACTCCATGAAACCACTTATTTATTACATAATCTAAATTTCATTAAACAAGGGAAAATCAAAATCTCTTATCAGAAACATCTGCAAAGCGTGGACCTTGGTGTTTCTTTAACCAATCACAAGTATGGATTCAGCCCCCATAACCGTTTTCTTTCAATATAATATACGGAACGTTTTATTTTTCTTACCCATACTGAATTTCAGAAAAAAGAAGCGCCAAATGTTCTCATGGAGAAGATTTTTACTTGTAAAAATTGACCTTCAAAATGAAACTCGAACCCAAAAGCGGTCGTTTTAAAGGGGATATGGACAAATTTTGATAATATTAAGCGGATTGATGATTCATAGTTGATCACATTAAACGATGTATTTTACATTAAATTAAATAGGAATGATCGGGACCTGTCGATTCCGATAGCATTATCCGATTGATAACATTAACCGTGATCACATTAAGCGGATTCGACTGTAGTTCCGTTAATTTTAATTCCGCCTTCGTAGTTCCTTTACTTGATTGAGAAATGATAAATCTAATATGCACTATATGATTCAATGAAATTTTAGCTCTAACATTGACTCGTCCCTTCATTTTTTTTACAGAATCTGTCCATTGCCGATTTCTTGATGTGCTTGTACCTATTCCTCATCGCCGGACACGACGTCGCTTTCAGAGGAGAGTACATTCGACACGACGTCACTTGGCGACACAGTTGGCAGTGTACTTTGGCGGGGATGTTGAGCACTCTCAGCAGCGAAGCTTCCATTTTTATTATGACCATCATTACAGCTGACCGGTAAGAATCCCTTCAAATTAAGGGAGCATTCACATGTTACTTCATATATATGAAATTATTCTTGTAAGTGTTTCTTTAAGTAATACATATTTTTATTTGTTACCTATCTCCCCTAACCTTACTGCACATATTTTCAAGTTATTTATAGAAACTCAACTACTCGTACTAAGACTGATACTACCTTTGAAATTCACCAACATAGCGAAGGAAACTTCTGTAAATAGGGTTAAAAATCTTAAATATTTTTAGAGATAAATTTTTAAAATTAAAAGGGACGGGTGAGCATCTGTTATAGGAACTAAATGTAGTTTTAGTGGAATATTGTTTGGAAAGATGAGGAAGATAATGTTGAGGGAAAAGAACAATTTAATTCAAACCCAGTTACACTTACAGAGAAAAAATATATGTAATTTCGAATTACATCTATATTTTTTAAACGCAATAGCGCACAACGGTAGCTCGTATAGTTACAGTACAGGCTCTCTAAACCAGTGTTTCCCAACCTTTTTTCAGTCCATGCCCCACCAACGCCTTCCTAAATTTTCCATGCCCCCCGGTCTCAGTGGCATATATAGAAATATATTTTCAGAGGGAGCCAAAATTATCTCTTAGTCCCTCCCTCCTATGTTTATTTAATAAGTCTAATGAAGCTTTTCAGAACATTTTTAGGTAGAATTTGCATGCTAAAGAACTAAATCAAGTTATGAGTTATTAAGTTCTAAGTACCAGGGGGGTCTGGGGGTCCTCCCCCAGCAAATTTTCGAAATTTGACTCTAGGAAGCAGGTTTTTAACTAGTTTGATACCCCTAGTTGGGAAATTTTGGATATAAATTGTTAGGTAAGATTTGCATTTTGATGAACCTAATGTAAAAAAGTTTCAAATATAAGCGTTCTAAAAACAAAGATATCTTGGGTCATTCTCCAGGAAAGGTTTGGAAATTAGACTCTAAAAACAGGGTTTCAACTTGGTTTTGATGCATACTGGTCCAGATTTCAGACATACATTCTCAGATAGGATAATAGAATCAGATTTTGATAAACTTCTTTTAAAAAAGTTTTTTTGTTAATTTTCCCCCTGGATTGGCCCCACCTGGGGGGCAATTTGGTTGAAAATTTTCAAATTGCCCCCCAATAAAATGATATTGCCCCCCGGTGGGGCGTGCGCCTCACGTTGGGAAACACTTCTCTAAACAATGACTTCAATAGATTTTTTAAAATCAATAATTATTTTTATTTAATCTCTCTCTTAATTATAATTTTTTTTAATTCAATCTCATTACGTAAAGAGATTTCTAAAGAAGGGCAAACTAAATTTTATAAAAGAAATTCGTCTCATCTTTTCGGTTTAAAGGGAAGCGTGTTACGAAAAATTAAGAAAAATTACCCAGTAAAGCAGCTGGAGCAACGGACTTTTTAAATATTTAATACTCCTTATACTTTTATCTTTTTCCGTCTCTTTCCCTCTTAGTTTTTCAAAAGACGGAGGAAATCCTTCAAATATACAGAAAACTTTCATCCTAGGGTCGGAGAGGGGTAGAGAGCAGGGGGCAGAGCCCTCTAGTCTTTTAAGGAAAAGAAATTTCCCTGATCCAAACGGATCTCAAGTTGTGGGAAGAACTTTTCTTGATGAATCAGCCGAAAACCTGAAAAGCTTCATTAAATTTGAATCTTCTAAGTAAATACTCTGAAGAAGAAACCAAGCTTGTAAGCATGAAAGCTGTCTGGTTCCGGTGTTTTCTGCTGTGAAAATATGCTTTGAACATCCATTGCTTCAGGGCGATGAAATCAACTTGCGTAGATTTAAGATTCCATTTTTGATTGCAGACGCCTTAGGATTAGACACGAAACTGAGGATCTTGTGTAAGTCTGAATCGGTCGTGTGTGTGCTCCATATTTCGGCATTCATGAAGTTTAGAATATTCATTTCGTGAAATACCCGACTTCTGTGTTGGTTGGTTGCCTTACTACATACCGTGAAAGGAATCGATGTTTTCAGTTGGGTGATTTTTCCACGGCTCTCACCATTGCAGTTTATCGCACTTCTGAGAATGCCAAAATTGATGAATAAATTCATAGAACTTATTAAGAACAAGTGTGGAAAACAAATAATTCGTGGAATTACTTAAAACAATTGAAATCGAATTAAGGAATACCAAAAACGAGATCAAAGAGAACTGGTTGAAAGAAACAACCTATTACACAGGGTGTTTCAAAAGTTTTTTTCACGGCTTTTATTTGAAACCAACGCCTCTTAGGGTCATGGAAGTAAAGGTACCCCTAGATAAGAGGCAATACTTTAACCCACAGCTCAAATGACGACTGACAACCATAGAGATTTAACTATTAATATCATCATTATTAGATCCTAAAATAATAATCTACATATTCTGTTCATTTAGAATCGGCACCTGAATAATAGTACTTTCCCTCTCGCCAAAAGCGTAACCATGGCTACGATCTTCGCGCAGCCACAGAGACTGATTCGTTGGTTGTATTTTTTACTGCAGTTGGGCTAGAAAATACATATAAGGCGCATATTTGGGAGATGTTTATATTTCACCGATTTAAGGAAGTCAGGTGGGAAAAAAGTAGTGAGCCTTCTTCGTCTCTTTGACGTTAATAGTTGCCCTGGTTACTGATTCGGTGGTGGGGAAAGGAAATACATTTTCAAGCGCCTATTCAAAATGAATAGAGTATAGATATTATTATCTTAGGATTCAATAATAATGATATTAACAGTTAGATCTCTATGGTGGTGTGTCATCATTTGATGGCTGCTGGTAGATTCTTATGGCGGTTGGTAGACTCTTATCGAAGCTGTTTCATTTTTTTATAATCTCCCTTTATAAAACTTCCATTTCCCCCAGATACCTATCCATCGTGTACCCCCTGATGCTCCGCCGACGCACCATGCTCTTCGCCGGCACGTGCATCACGGCCAGCTGGACGGCGGCGGGGGTGCTGGCCGTCCTCCCGGCGCTGAACCTCGGCTACTTCGGCGACGAGTTCTACGGCAACAACGGCGTCTGCCTGCCGCTGCAGATCCACGACCCGTTCGGCCGCGGCTGGGAGTACTCCATGCTGGTGTTCTGCGGCCTCAACCTGGCCGCCTTCGCCTTCATCTGCTACGCCTACGCAGCCATGTTCCTCACCATCAGCCGCTCGAAGCTGGGCTTGAGGTCGTCGCAGCAGCAGCAGGACAGGGCCATTGCGAAGAGGTTCGCCTTCATAGTGGCCACTGATCTCATGTGCTGGGTGCCCATTATCATCATCAAGATCATGGCCATATTGGGTGAGTGTCTTTCCAGTTGGGCGAGATTGGCGGCAGGGGGGATTCGTCACATTTGTGTATGAGGACTAGGTGCAAGGGTTGCCAGAATTTGCAATAGCAGTAATGTTTTTCACTTATTTTTGATCCATCATCATAATTTGCAACTCAAATCGAAGTTGGCTTACCAGACTATCGAAAAATCATTGGATATGCCTCGTGATAGGATTTTTATAGTTTTTTTTGGTACTCTTCTAGAATACTGGCGCAAATCTCGCCAAACAGATTTTTTGGCGACAGCTCACTCATGGTCATGACCTTCCGAAACAGAAACAAAGGTTACCAGTGGTTGCATCATTATTGGCGACTTAATCGCTTGCGCCGGGATTCTGGAATAGTACCGGTTTTTTTTTAATTCTGTATCTAATTTTTTCATGTATTCGTAATGTAATACTATGTAATACTACTATACGTAATGTGATACTACTACTTACTATGTAAAATTTTCGTCCATTTCTGTGAGTTACGTAATATAGCCTGGGAACTTTTCCGGCACGTCTATTTTTAATGCTATCGCAATAACAATCGTTCCAATTAATATAAGTGTTCAAATTTGCCATGAAATAGTTATCATTAAAGTTTTCATTTCAAGTATGTTACATATTTGTGGCCCTTCAATAAACACGTTGTAATCTACCTACTCTGCTTTGTCCACAAGTGTAAAGTTTTCTGTTTTCCCTGGTTATAGTCTGTGTAATTAGAATCGGCGGTTGAAAAGTCACGTGATTTCCCCAGTCTCCATACCTTTCCCTGTGCGTTGCCATGGTTTCCACCAGCCTTATTTTTTCCCCACATCACGTCAAGCCCACAACCGCCCGAGATTGTCATTGAATTTAACTCGTGTCGCAGCAGCCAATGAAATAATCGGAACACTCTTTTCGTTATAAAACAAAAACTAATCATGGTGAAATTACAAAATTTTAAACAAATACTTATACTATTATTTTTTTAAAAAGATTGTCGTTTCGTTTTTTAAAAAATTCGAATTAGTTATTAAGAATCAAAGTTTCAATTTAATTTTACGCCCTGCCATAGCTGATGTGCCAAATTAAAGCAGAACCGGTTACGTTTTCTCCTTCATTACCAAGGCGACAAACTTCTGATGACGTCCAACCGCCTATTTTAATTACACAGACTATAGTTGACGGCAACTGGAAGAGAACTCAGAGTTTTGTGTCTCATTGAAATGTTTTTCCTCCGCAGGGGTGAAGATCTACTCCGAGCTGTACGCGTGGGTGGCGGTGTTCCTGCTGCCCATCAACTCTGCCCTCAACCCCGTGCTCTATACCCTCACCACGAAACTGTTCAAGCAGCAGCTGGCGCGCATCGTCTACACCTGGCGGGCAGGCGGAGTGCAGGTGGTCGAAGGCCCCGCAGAGTCGTCGGGCATCTCCATGACCTCGGGGCCCTTCTACGGAAGGTGGTCCAAGAACAACTCCTCCCTCATCACGTCTGACGTAAGGACACATCTCTGTCTCTATCTCATTCGTCGTGTACAGGTCAATTGAATCGCTTATTTCTGAAACACGTCAAACGCCACTTTTCTTGTTTTGAGATAAACGAGAAAAACTGTATAGAAGCTCACTGCATTTTTATGAGGAGGTTAAGTAATTTTTTCTTAAAGTAGGCCTCATTTGTATATTATACAGACAAAAATAATTTTTATGTTTTTATTCTTTTCAAAAAAAATTATTGAAATATTTGCATTTGACAGGTTTCTGCAATAAACAGAGTATTCACGCCTATTTTCATAGCTTAACTCTAATTTATTTAAGGATTTGGTAATAAAAGTGGGAATATTAATTGAAAATAACATTACCATAAATACTAACCCATAAAATTATCATAGAATTCTTATTTTTTTTCTCTTGGTTAGTAGATGTAAAAATATTTTTTATAAATGCTTTCAACTCTAGATTTAAAAATAGTGGTCAGCCAATTCAAAATGTTAATATAGATATCTTCGAAGTCAAATGGATGGTTGTTTAGATGCAACTTTGTGGACAGTAAAACGATTTTGCTTTAAAAGCTTACGAAATCAGTTAATTAGTTCAATATTATGATCTGGGTAATGTATTTAATGTCCCCTTTTAATAAAGTGATTCGTAGATCTAAAATCTCAATCACATGGATTAAGCCACATGGCACCAACTCACAAGCATGTAAATTTTAATTATACTATAGCTACCAAAACGTCCTTAGTCGTGAAATTCGTTCAAAAACTTTAAAAATATGGTTTTTACTATGGCTTGATGGGTTTTGTGCAGAGTTTGAGTTGTTGAGAGTGAGTGTTCCATGTGCAGAGTTAGAGTAGACCTTGAGTGGAGAACATGGAAAATGACCTAAGAACTGTACCTCTACGACCTATATTTTAGAAAAGGTTTCGTTATATCCGATAAAATCTGTAGCAGGGTACTCACCACTTTTTTTAACTTTAAAATCCCCGCAAGCAACGCCACCCCCCAATCTGATAGAAACCATATTACACTGCTGGCCATCCAAAATGGTACACCAAGAAGGAACTGAGATATCAAACCCAAATTTATTTCTATGATTGCATATAGTATTAATGTGAATTGATTAAAAATTCAGCCTTCCTGGATGTTAGGGGGCCGAGAAAATCAGTGAGGAGTGTTGTCTCCATAGGTGTCCATTACCGCCGCCCCACGCCATGGTATTGAGTGAAAGGGGCTCTAAATGGGATTTGAGGGATTGGAGGACCATGTTGCCTCCCCAGGTAGTCAAAGTTCATGTGGTGCACCAGCGGACGTTGCATACCGGGCTAGGTGATTTCTCCTCTTCTCCGGACATGTTTTGAGAGCGTTGGTTCTTACGTACGGATAGGCCAGGGTAAAAATGCAACATAGGGTGTTAAGAAGAAAGCTTGGACATTGAGTTCATCACGTGGTTGTGAATTTTTCTCTTAAGAGTTGTCCGCAGGCGAGGGTTGAAGGTAAGGGTAGACAACAGGTTGTCAAATCTCAATGCTGGGGGTCTGGTTGGTCAATGTGTGGGTAAATCCTACTGAGGAGGTGTGGGAGTGGAATCCAATGCTTCACTACCTCTTTACCCTGTGTAAAGAAGATATCTGACGATTACAAAATCAACAGCCGAGTGCTCTCTTTTCTCGCTGTCGTAAAGTCTTCTCTAATTTATCGTGGTGCTCCAGACCTCATTGGGATATTCTCATAAACTTTGTGCCATCCCATTGAAAAGTCCATTTCATTATTTAGTGCACTGTTGCCAGCGTCAAATCATGTGTTGAAGATTGGAATTTTTCTGAAGCTATGCTTGCCAAATGGGCAGTCTCCTGCATTGTAAACGACATGCATTCCACTCCCACACCTCCTCAGTATAATTTACAACCAGAATGACCAAACAGACCCGCAGCATTGAGGTTTTACAACCTGTTGTCTACCCTTACCTTCAACCCTCGCCTGCGAACAAGTCTTAAGAGAAAAATTCACAACCAAGAGGACCACTCAATGTCCAAGCTTTCTTCTTTCCCCCCTATGTTGCATTTTTACCCTGACCTACCCGTTCTTAAGAACCAACGCCACAAAACATGTCCGATGAAAGAGGAGAAATCACCTAGCCCGGTATGCAACGTCCACTGGTGCACCACATGAACTTTGACTACCTGGGGAGGCAACATGGTCCTCCAATCCCTCAAAGCCCATTTAGAGCCCCTTTCACTCAATACCATGGCGTGGGGTGGCGGTAATGGACACCTATGGAGACAACACTCCTCACTGATTTTCTCGGCCCCCTAACATCCAGGAAGGCTGAATTTTTTATCAATTCACATTATTACTATGTGTAATCAAAGAAATAAATTTGGGTTTGATATATCAGTTCCTTCTTGGTGTACCATTTTGGATGGCCAGCAGTCACCACGCGTGAATCCATGCCATTATTGTTTTGAAAATTTAGTTAGAGTTATACAATCTTTGGAGCATTTTTTATTACTCTGCATAAAAGGAATCTGGTTGTGCAGAGTTTGGATGGACTTGTTAAAACATCATCCTTACCCTTTGCTTACAGCCATATTCACAGCAATTAGCGTCTGCGTTATATCCTTGGTCAAAGAACAATTCCACCAATCAGAATCAGCAAAAAGCTAATTTTTCTTCCTGTAGCTGTTGGTTAACACCGACGTTGATGGCTACGAATACGGCTATTAGTGTTTTACTTTGAGAAAATACAATACACAATTTTAGGGATTTTGTGCCCCTCCCCCAATCAGGGGCATTATGGGGTCGATCAACCTAGCTCCTTAATTTTATGGACCTTAAAAACTAATGCCGTATTTGAAATCAGGACATCAATATCATATTGAATAAACTTCAAATACTACAGAATTGAAAACACCTGTTGCCTTGGGTAACTTAACTACCAACAGCTTATCACTGCTTCCCTTAAAATTTGGAATTCGGGCAATAATTCTAAATTAGCTGGTTACACCTACGCCTCATAATTGTTTGACCTGCAATAGCAAAGTGCTAAAAATCCAAAGTAAAATTAGTAACAAGTAATTAAACTGAATATAGCTGAGGTTCATGGGCTTTCATTTAAACCGAAAATAGTCGAAATCATAGCTGGAGATTGAAATGATTTACTGTTGAATACAATTAGCGTGGGTGACCTATGCATTGCTAAGCTTTAATTCCAATTTGAATGTTTTGATAGGTTTACGTATATTAACTTTCTATGCGCGGTACTTTATTCATTTTGTTCAAGATGGAATTCATTAAATAAACTATTACATATCAATTGAGGTAACATTAACATTTCCAATTCCTAGAATCCGTGAAAACGTTTTCTATAAATGTTTTTATAAAACATCTTCAATAAAGATTTTAAGTACACTTTGATTAAATTAGATTCCTATCCAAATTTAATTTATGTGTGTATCAGAAAGAATGCAAAAAAAAGAAAGAAAGCTACAAATATTTTTCTACCAGTAATAAAATCCTTCAAAATTAAAAGAAATTGGAATCACTTTAAAAGCTATAAATTTAACACACGGATGTTTTTTTTCTTATTGAGTTTGTCGTATCTTTGTCGTTATCTGTGTCGTATCTGTGTCGTATCTTTGTTGTTTTATTCAAAGATCAATAACCAGAATTTCTCTTTTCTAATAAAACTCCACCCCAACAAATAAACTACTCTAACCTTGACCTCCTAATGGATCAAAGTAAAGAATACATGTTAATCCATCCGTTCCGATGAGACTACTTAAGATTTCTTTTTCTTTTGGAGACTTGCGTAACATCAACAACAATATGGTATGGAAAGCTAAGTGGACATTATTTTATTGAAGTTACCTATCTCATCTATCCTTTTCCCCGTTAACAGGGAACAATCCGGGTGAAAATGGAAGTAATCGTGTGAAAGTAAACGGCATCTGTTTGTGTTTTTGTTAAAAGCGAGCTTAAGAACTAATTGGGTGGCAGGACAGTGTTTGTATTTGTATCCTTAGGGGAGGAAAGTACTACCTACGGCCTCTTTTATAGAGTTGGTCTTGTGTAAGATTTGTTAGCTGTCTTATGCATTGTTAAATGAATTATATTGTGGAGAAGGAGTATATTTTCTTTTCGTTACATTTTTTTATTGTAACTCCATCGGTTTTTCCGCTTTTACTTGTTCCTTTTACGTTCTATGAACTATCCCTTCTTGTATGTTTTAATGGAATAATAGAACAAATATCGGTTTCTTTCCCAAGTCCTTTTTTTATTTTACTTTATCTCAACCAACCTTTCATTCACCATTTTAAAGGTTTGATCTTTTTTACTCTGAGTAATAGCTCGGATGAAACATTCTTCCAGGTCGATATATTAAAGAATCCCTTTTTGGTTGCAATAGTTTTGATTTTTGTGAAAACCACTCTTAAAAAATCGATACCTGATGTCAGATGCTTTAAGTTTCTAATGCCTAAAATATGGACTTACTCTTTTATTTGTCACTAAACCTCACCACCAACTTTCAAGCTACAATAACTAAATTTCAAACCCCCAAATTCTGTAAAAAATCTATTAAAATTATTTTTACAATATAATT
This sequence comes from Tetragnatha versicolor, assembly GCA_024610705.1. Taxonomy (NCBI): domain Eukaryota; kingdom Metazoa; phylum Arthropoda; class Arachnida; order Araneae; family Tetragnathidae; genus Tetragnatha; species Tetragnatha versicolor. The sequence goes on from JANDEH010000003.1 coordinate 52,974,933, forward strand.
ACTTTACGGTTCTTATATTCTTCAACGCTAAAGTGTCTGATTCGAGATATTTTCACCCAGAAAACCGAAAAGTGCCAAAAACGAATCCATAAATGTTCTATATCTCAAAACATACTATTAAATAATATCAACGCAACAGCACATCCATATAATGGATTGGAAAGAAAAAATTTAATGAGAGTTCCTTTAATTGTAAGTATGAGTGTTTAAAAAACTACTTTTGATCTAAGTTCTATCATACTGGTTCTTTTGTTTATTTTTCAATGTTGCTAGAACTCTCATTTTTTTCATGAATGGTCCATGAATAAATTCTCCTTTGTTTTCTTAGAACTATTGGCTTAAAAAATGTATGAAGGAGAGAAGCTACTTAATATCTATCGCACCGTTCTCTCGCTGCGCAATAAAAGGTATTTTGGCTTTTATGTTGCTAAAAAATATCTATAGAACTTCTATGTAACTAACTTCGATTACCCTCAACATTGTTTTCTTCCCTTTCTCAATTTATAATAGCTGGTTTTCCACCGTCAATATTTGAAAAAATATTATTTAATGTATGAATTACTTACCATTAGTCGTCTGATATAGAAAAAAAATAACAGTTTTCAATTTTAAAACATTCAAAGCATTTATCAAGAAAATTTAAGAGCTTATTTATAAACAAATGAGGACTTGGTGATCATATATAGGTATGGAAAATCTTAAAATATGGTCATACGATATATTAATAGATTTTGATAGGCTTCGTTAAAATAAAGTATAACCTAACATCAATATATCCTTCTGTGTTCTCACTTATGTTGAAATGGTTATACTTTTATTCCACAAAGAGAACCCTTTCAAAATTCCGATCTCCTTAAGTTTAATGATAGTTCATTTCTAAATCTCTCAGTTAGAAGTTAAACCTTACAAGCGCATTAAGTGTATTCGCCTTTCATTGCATATTTTACATTAAATCCCTACAATATCTAAAGGTTCTCTATGATTTCTTTTATGCGCACTGGCACTATAATAAGGATGGTAAAGAAAAATTACGCACGCACATTTATTTAGAAAAATATCTATACTTTAGGTTGGGATACTTCTTGAGCCTTTTCTTAGAATTCAAAATCATTTTAGAAGAATTTCAGGGGAAGCACATTTGTCTCTAGAAAATACATTCCAAACTCCGTCATTAAAAAGGAAAAAAATGCATATCCGCGAAATGAAATTTTACATACCCTTTTCAATTTCTATATCAAATAGGAAAATTTATTTATCAAGACGTGAACGTAATTAAATGTTAATAAACACTGAATGTGTGTTTGATTTTTGACCCTTTCATTCTTAACTACAAATCTTTTTGACCATTACATACAAAACTCAACTATATTCAACTCTACATCCAAATCCATTGACGTTATGTTTAGTTAGATTTACCTTTTAATCGTTATTTACTGACCTTTATTTTTTATAGAAAATAATCCTAAATAATAAACCAAACATTTTATAATCAAATTCCGTCACCTAATCTAAGCAGTTTGACCTACACAACTTGATCGATTTCGTTAAGGGGTCTCGTAATACCCTTTCGTTGAGAAAAACTTCGAAAATTGCTCTTTTTCGAAGAGACCATTCTCCAAAACTTAAAGATATATTTGAATGAAAATTTGCATGTGCAGTGAACAATCTTTAGTTATTAATTTAACACCAAAATTTAAGTTGTGAATAGTATAGTCTTTTTTATGTAAATTTTTAAATGCGTACCCTTAATTTTGTCGTACGTATTCTATAGTTTACGGCACACAGCATAACTCTTCAGAAAAGCTCACAAATAGCTTCAATTTTTTCTGATTGCAAATTATTAATGAATCTCAAAATTAATGAAGCAATATACAATTTGGAGCCATTAATAAAAATCCTTAAAAAGGTAAAAATGGTATTTCACAATTTTTTTTCGTATATCTTGGTCAGAATTTAGAAAAGTTCTCAAGGAATTAAAACTTTGCTTCATTAAATTAAGTATTGGCATCATATTAACATCTGTACCAAATTTGAAGCATTTGTGATCAACGGTTTCCAAGAAAAACTGTGCGCAGTAAACTATAGAATACGTAAGACGAAATTAAGGGTACGCATTTAAAAATTTACATAAAAAAACAATTCTATTCAGAACTTAAATTTTGGTGTTAAATTAATGACTAAAGATTGTTCAATGCACGTGCAAACTTTCATTCAAATGTATCTTTAAGTTTTGGAGAATGGTCTCTTCGAAAAAGAGCAATTTTCGACAGTTTTTTCTCAACGAAAGGGTACTAGACCCCTTAAATAGAAGTTTCACTACAATTCCAAAATTTTGCAGTACTATCTTGCAAAATTCTAAAATCTAATATAAACTGAAAAAAAAGGCTCATTCTAATTTCTATTATGCTGTTCCCTTCCTTGACCATCGTCCTGCATCTTTTCTTCTTGTATTTCAGCTGGACCGCAGCGTGAGCCGCTCTTCCCTCTTGTCCGGCAACAGCAGCCGGACATCCGGCCGATGCAACTGGCCCTCCCCTTTGGCCTACATCGTCTACCAAAGTCACTGATTCCTTGGAGGACAGCCCTTGGAAACGAACTGCTTCAACGTGCGTTCGTCATCCAAAAAAGGGCTAATCTGAAATAGAGTTCCTGGTCAAGACGAGAATGTGTGGTGCTTAGAAGGAATTTATTTAATGTGACGATGTTTGTGTTATAGATTAGAGAAAACACTTTCGATGTGGAAGATTGTTGAACTGATTGTTATCAGATCTATGCTAAGAAGTGAGATTGTTGTTCTTCATGAAACCTTTCATAATTGAGAAACTTACTCACGTAATTATGAATGGTCATGAGGAAATTCTAACAAGAAGCTATTGACTCATTGAAGCTTTCTCTATTTTATTCCTCTATATAAAGTTTGAAATTCAAACAGATTCTTTCTTATGGTTTGAACATACAGCATTTATGTACTTTTTAATAATATAAATAAGGGGGAAAACTTCTAGCATGAAAGATTTCCATGCCATGTACCGAACCATGTTTTCCCTTAGATTTATTGCTTTAATGGTAAGGAAATATCAAGAGTGAGATATCAACATAAGGAAAAGGGAAATATTCAACATTTCTTACTTTTCCTTTCCTATTTATACCGAATTAAGTTATTATCGTTCAGAGCTTTAACCTTTCTGAAGTCTTCAATATGCGACTTCATTTTATATAAAGAACAAAATGCACCTAGGGTCCTAGGCTATAGTATGTTCATTTAGAATAGGCGCCTGACACAGGATCAAAAACGCCTAATAACGCTCATCACACAACTTCAGAAACCGATTCTTTTACGTTATTTTTAAGTACTTCTGTTAAGACTACCTTGTCATTGCAAAAGCAAAAATTTTCGATGATAATTACATTAGTAACTGCTCCTAATACATAACGTCTCAGGTGTCTATTCTAAAAGAACAGAGTATAGTACTAGAATGGACGTTATGCCTCTTTAAAAAATGCTTCTAGAGAGATACATGGATAGTGTGAAATACTAGCTGATCTAATTAATTTCTTTAAGGAATGCTTAATTTTTTCCGTTATTGTGTTTATTGATGCCAGAACTTTGTAACATCTAGGGACACTATGGATAGTCTCCGACGGAAACATCTCTTACAAACTCTAGATACTTAATGCGTGACACTCCATATCTTCCATATCAACGACAATATCTTAGTTGTTCATTAACTATGTTTTACCCGATACACGTAAGTTCAAATATTACATACGTATTCGTTATGCATCGCATAGAAAGAGGAAAACGTGTCTGGCATTTTTTTTTCATAGTTAAAGGATGTAATCCAAGTACCCGTCATAATAAATATCCTGAATGTGTTTTTATCTTCTATAATAAAAAATAAATCGTTATACGAAGAAAGTCAATGCTTCACTAATATATCTGTTTTTTGCTACAACAAGTAAGGGGGCATCCATAAATTACGTGAGGTCAAAAAGGGGGGAGGGGTTTGGAAAAATCTCACAAAACCTCATTAAGGGGGGAGGGGGGGTTGATTAAATCTCACGTCAACTTTTTTAGTTAGAAATTATACGATTTTCTTTTTTTTATGTATGAGAAAGGATAAGATAAAGGGGGATAAGGATAAGAGGGGGGGTCCAGATTTTGGAAAAACGTCTCACGTAATTTATGGATGACCCCTAATTAGTCAAGCAGCTCATTTACAGCTACTGTGAATCGCTTTTCTGTGTCTGTACGCAGGATTTGTTCATATGTACATAAGTGCTTTGTGTTTCTATTCAAATTAATCCAACAATATAAGCTTTTCTCTCTCTCTAATAGCTACTTTTATACTTGAAAATAGTACAGTGGATTACAAGTACCCTTTTATGTACTGAGGAAAAATAATTGCATCCCTATTACTTTCTGTGGATGCAGGATAGCTAAAAGTCGAACAAAAATCGTAGTAATATGACACTCACTTTATGAAATAACCACTTAAGATTTTCTTCCCGAGCTAAAGTTATAAATATTGGAGTTGTTTGGTAGCTATATAAATTGTATCGGGAAACTTATAGTTCCTTACTATGCCTGCTCTATTTTTGCTTCAGTAAAAGATTAAAACTCTTCACTCTATTTTATTTCTTTAATGGATCGTGGTTTCAATATTAGATAAGTTACCAGCATCTATTAACTAAATTAACTTGTTTATTATTAATTATTTTATTAATTAATTAATCCATGAAATTTTAAGGGTTTACTGTACATGTACTCCACTGTACTATACTAATTATCCCTATGGATAATACGATTAACATGCTATCAGCCAGTCTACCAGTTGGCATTGTTACTAAGCCAACGACCAGTGCTCAAAATCATGCCAAACACTGAATAAAATAAATAGCCTGCCATATCCACCCACTGTCAGTAGTGTCAGCTGACAAACAATTTTCGGTACTCTTCAAGAAAACCGGCGCAAATCTCACCAAGCAGATTTTTTGGCGACAGCTCACATGACCTTCCGAAACAGAAACAAGCAAATTGGCGACCTTATCGCTTGCTCCGGGATTTTGGAAGAGTACCCAATTTTCATTAACTTACACTTACGTCGCATTGAAGAATTTTTAGTTCTCTTTTAATTTTCAATCATTTGATTTTGTTTATTTTTGGCTTGCATTTCTTTACTACTGCCGATTCAAACTACTGATAGCGTGTAAATCAGTTTTAAATCTTACTTGTCGTTACTTGTGTATAACAGCAAGCTTAAAGTTTTCCATGTAAGTTTATAAACCAGTAACTTTTCTAAATAATAGAACTCCAAACGATTTTTAATACTGCTCGTTACTTTAGAATCCAACAGCACTATATCCATATTTGCTTTGAAGAATATTGATATCAGAAACCAATAGCAAGGTTGGATTTCACCATTTTTCTCTACCGGCAGTGCAATCTGAAGAACAAAGGAAGAATCCATCCTTACCATTGGTTCTTGGTGCGACTAAAGCTCTGGAATTATCATGTAGGGAAGAACTTGAATCAATAGTATGAGTGTAGTCGAAAATTGAAAAACCTTGGAAATGTGCTTTTTGATATAAAGTGCCGAATTATCCTAATTATTTTTGACATTTGCTTTACATTTTGCTTCATGATAAGATATTTGTGCTTTACTATTTTAAGTAGGATAGAATCTTTTTATGCCATTAAAAGCTTGAAACAAACTAATATATTATTTGTTTAGGTAAAAAAAACTTCTTGATTCAAAATAAGTAATATTTCTTGGTTATATTTTCAGTATTGGAAACGTTTTGGTTTTTAAAACATTCGTTGATTGTTAATATAACTATTCATTTACTATTTTTTTAAATCTCCCTTTTCTGCTAACTACTATTATCAACTTTAAAAAGAACGCACAAATATTTTGCCTGTAAATATTTGCATTAATGAATAAAATGTGTACGTACAATCCGATATTTTGATTGTGATGGTAATGACTAAAACTTTTTACAACAAAATCAAATTCTTCTCATAATACTAATTGAAATTAGTTACTCCTTTCACTGCTTCTATAGACGAGTTCAACCGGAAGTTGACCAAACCTCTAGAGCACTTCCGTTGTATGTTCCATACCATAGCATTAAAGATAAACCATATTTTCGGTTTGAACTACATAGGCGGAAGTTTATGAGGGATTTGTTAGTCAGACAGTTGAACTTGTCTATATGATGTAAAATTTATATTTTTCAGCATACTTCAAAGCTGTTTTTCAGTAGAAGTCTCCAATTTTATGTATACTGAATTCTCCATGATTCAAAAATACTGAACTGACCTATATAACACTGGTATTGTTGTATTTTTTTCAGAAATGAATTGGAAACATTTTTAAATCGGAAACTTTAACCTACATGGATTGGATAAAAGTTAAGTTTCAGTATTTTCTCAAATAGACTCCTTGGAGTTGTAATATCATAAATTCTGACTGTATTTGAATATATTTTTGCTACTGGAAATATGAGTCTAAAGGAAATACTCTATTGGTCCAATCTAGTTACATTAGTTCTTTATTTAGTTTGGTTTTTAAAACTAGGGAGCTACCGCCCCCTGCTCGCTATCACTCGCCAACCCCCGTTAACTGCTGACGCAGACACTTTTGGACCGCTTCGCAATTCCTCACAAAACCCAGCTCACTGCACTTACTCACTTTATAAAACATTCTTAAAACAGGGGTAGTACTTCTCCGGGGTATTCTTCCAAAAATGGCGGATATTAAATCAGTGGTGGAATTTAAACAGTTCCTTTATGGTAACATAAATTGGTGGATTGCCTTATAATTCCAAGAAAATTAACAACAGAGCAATGTAAACATTCCTTTACCATTTCCCCAAGCTAATGTTTTTTCACAGATCCTTTAAGAGGCACTGAAACATCTCAGGAATAAATTTAACTTTCTTAAAATTTGTAATGATTTTCATCGATTGGCTGTGACAAATGAAGTAATTACCATAAACATTGCGAAAATTTAGAATTTTATCTTCATGAGAACAAACAAACGTCGAAGTTGTGCCAGTTTCATAGCAATGACACGAAAGTTTAGACTTCCAACATTTTCGATTTTTATCTTCATTTCTAAAACAGTCCCCCGTGTTATCTAGTTGTTTGCGTTTTGGCATTATGAAATAAAGTGTCACATTTTAATTGCTTAAAAAACATACTTGCAAAAGGATATAAAAATAATAATTATTGTAAAATAAATGCAAAAGTTCAAAATTTCCGAAAGCGAGTTTATATTTTGTTGTAAATATAGTAGTGATTAGGTTGCCACAACGACAAACATAAATATAAAAATATTAATTTGTTAATAAAAAAATAAAAGATAAATTAATTATACAAAAGTTTTAAATATAATTAAGACCGTTTAAGGAGCAGAAATATAAATAGTGTTAAAAATAACCCAAAATATATATTTAAATTCGTGTTATAAATAGAAAGGTTATTATTAAATCTATTTGAATATTAAAAACCAGTGAAATATGTTTTTAATTGTTTTAAAATTCATAGTTTCTTGCTTTATAACTGCAACCTTATTCGTAATCTAAAAAATGTAAATATTTTAAAATTGAGATTTTTTTTAGAAATTCTAAAGGCTTATTGCATATCCTCAAAAGAATCCGGACAGTTTGATACCAAATATGTGTTATACGGATCAGTAATTAAAAAGCCTTTCTCTGGAAACCGTTCACCAAAAACTTTTTTTTAGAATAGAAAGATTAATCATTGGTAGTCACTATTTTTAAAAATTTCAACCTATCCTTTTTAATTTGGTTGAGGACCAGTAAGATTGGCAAATTAGTGGTCCGATGTACCAGTGGGTAATTTTTTCCAATTTCTAACGCTGGTTATAACTACTCCAATGTAAAAAGTAATAATAAGTTTCAAACTATTATAAAATAAACAACTCCTTTTCAGAGGTTAATTATGAATTAGGATTTTAGAAATGATTTTAGATGTAAATATGATCTTAAAATTTTTAAAAACATATCTTGTATTTATCCGTCCACAATACATCGTTAGAAATACAAGAACACATTTTAAAGGTGTATAGGTAAATCTTCTAAACCGTTTATTTTAAAAACAATAAGTACTTCAAAAACACCCACGATTAAAGAGCTTAATAATGGATACTTATTTTTGTTACGTTCTAAATATACTTCCTAAATGTATGTGTAAAGTAACCAACTCTGAAAATTGTTAGAAAACTAATACCAAAACCATTGAAAATTCATTATTTAGTTCAACTCCAAATTCGACGACTTTCTACAATGGTTTGCCGTTTTGGTTAACTTTGAACCAAAATTAATTATGGACGGTTTAAAAGACGCTTAATAGGGAGCCTAATTTGGATCTTGTATTTAATTTGATATATGAGTTAAAAATTTTCGAACTGGTTCCTTAGAGTTACAGAAAAATGTAAAATATTTTTGTATAGAAAAAATTGAAATTTTTTACACTTTATCCCATTTAAAAAATTTTAAATTGTAAAATCATAATAAAAAGAAGCCCTCCAGTACTTCTAAAATAACATAAGCTTTTGAACAATACTAAAATTAACTCTTTTATTTCTTTTTACTTGATATACCTGTAATTATTATTTTAAATTCCTTTGAATTTAAATCATTTTTATAGCATTTAATCACCATTATTTCCAACTTGAAAGGAATATTCAGTACTAGGGAGATAAACTATCGTTTTTACTTCATATGGTCCTTCATTTAATCCTAGAATCTACTTAAGTGTACGATGTTTGCTGGCTAATATTGTATGTAGCCTAGTAAAAAAGGAGCCGTTTTTAAAAGATAACACCATAACCACATATATCTGAATATCCAAGCCAGTCACCAAAATATCATTGCTGATAGCCAATATACAATTCCAAATAGCATAAATCCAGTAAAAAGGGTCCATTTCTTAGAAACTTTTTCCAACTCATTTAGAGTGATCTCAAATTGTACTCTGGACTCAAGACGTAGTACATGAATTGTCTAATTATAATTTCGCGGAGGTTACGGTGAAGGCGAGTCTTCACAAAATGTTCAGAACTCTTAATCGTAAGCATTTATAAATTAATCACTAGAGTTGGTGATTAATCTCTAAATCAAAGAACTAAACTGAATCTTATGATTAGATAGACATGGTACGATTTCTCATGACGCGAATCACGCTAATAGCACGTTTAGGGCTTATATTGATTCTTACAAAAACCAATAGCAGGGTATCACATCGCTCAGAAACGTATCATGTCCATCCATCGACCCTGGATGGTATGGAGAAATGTTTGCCTTTGAATTCGGAGTAAGAACATAAAGTGGATATAAACTGTCATATACTATATCTTGTAATAGGCAATTTCATTGGTGACTCGTTATTCTGCTACATAACATGGTTTTTATCAAGGCCAAAATCAAACACGATTCATAAAAAGGTGCTATAAACATTTATCTCTCTCATAATAAAATCAGTATTACCGCTTAGGTTGTTAGAATATTTTGTAGACTATATGACGCATATATATGGCATAATTAGACTGCGTTTTCTGCAATCATTACATTCTGATGTATACATCATGCAAGTTTTTGTTACTGCAAGACATAAATAAATTAGTAGTGAAAATTAGCTCATTATTACAGACCAAAATGTATCTTAAATTTTAATTTAAGAGATATAATGCTCCTTAATCCTACTAAGGCTAAAATTTTGGGTTTTAAACGCATTTCAATTGTTTTATTTAAGTTTAATTTATTTTATGTGTGAAACTATTCTGTCGATAATTGTATTATGTGTTGCTTAAGCTTTCAATATTAAATCCTTTTGTGAATAAAGTGTTGTGTTTTATATATGAAGTTTTTTTTGTTCAAAATACTCTATAACAGTTAAATGAAGAACATGATTCTCTGTCACCCCCTTAAGTGTGTAAGTTTTAAAAAGTATCCTACAGGGGGTATTATATTAAACTGACGTGTTTAACATCTCCAGAGTCTTCTGCATGCATTTTTCAGTAAAGAAAATAGATCTAAATTCAAAAATCGACGTGAAAAATTTCAAAAAATATAAGTTTATTTAGTTTTTAAAATAAATATCGAGACTCATTTTGTCTTTGTATAGGATCTAATGACGTCAGATCTGTTTCGGCCTTTACTTTAAAGTAAAAACCAACAATCGCTTTGAATTGTTTAAAAACAATTTGAAGCAATGTTTAAAATCACTGTTCAGGATTGAAATACGTCACAATTTTGAAATTTGACGTTTTCGCACCCCTTTTTTTAATCAAAATTTGAAATTAAATTAAAAAATAAATAATCATTGATTATTATCTGTAATTAGTTTTCTCCTCTCTCGCCTGAGGGCACTGCGTGTCTCTTATTTTTGCACGTATAATTTTCTCTTGGGTACCTCTCGCGAATAAAAAAATATAAAAAAATACTGTAACTGCCCATTTCTCGGAAATAAGATCGAGTGAAATTATTCAACCCTAACATCTTGTACTTTTCATTTTTCATTCATTTCCTCACAAACCTACCTCTATTTTTATGAACTCTGGTTTGTTATTTAAGTGGATTTTATTTCCCTTCTTCTTTTAATATACCATCCACTTTTCCGTCATTTTTTACAAACAAAAAAATCCAATTATCTTTTTCTAAACATTTTCTTGAGGTTGATGAAGAAGTTTTTTTTATCTTCCTCACAGAAAAGGGAAGAAAATTCTTTAAATCTAGGGATTTTATGGGTGAGTGAAAATGTGTCCTTCTTTTTCAAGCCATCTTCCTTTACGAAAATCCAACAGCATATGTTCATGTTTATTGATTTTGGACTCGAAAATATCCAGATTTTATATAAATGTTAAAAATTTCATTTTTACAAGATTTTCCGATTTTAAAAAGAAGTTTAAATAAAATTTCTTAAAACAAACAATAATTTGAAATTAAGTTACCGTGAAGAAATTCATGAACTGTAGAACAGGTTATTTTAACGGAAAAAACACTTAGCCACTTTCAGATTAGAATAGAATAGAATAGAATATTTATTTGCCTTTCAGGCCGAGGCCCGCTAACAAAGGTTGTTACATGATTAATAATTAACCCATTAATACAAAATACAAAAATATTAATCAATAACCATATCATATACAACATAAATACAATTAATACAAACCAATAAATGGATATAAAGGAAAAAACATTTTTTAAGAAGTAAAAGTAAATAATTGAATTATAAATTATAATTATATAATTGAATATAATTATTAGTAAATAATTTATTGTACAAATAATTAAATTTCAAAAAAATCAGTAAACCCCAGAAATCACACCTCCCTGACAAACCCTCCAACAAGAAATAGGTTCAATAATTGTACTTCCTTCATGAATACTCCAAAGAATGTATCTCCGGTAGGAACTGGTTCATCCTTTGTGCTGATTTAATTAAGTATGAAATTAATAGATATTTGCCGTGATTATATGATAGAAAATTATAAAAATTTCTATGGTAATGGATCAATGATGTTAGGTACTTAAGTCTATAAAAATCGTATGCTCTACATTCAAAAAATACGTGTTCCCAAGACTCATATTTTTTTAAATTACAAAACCTACAAATTCGGTGTTAGGGCCAATGAATGATGAAAATTTCTCAATATCAAGTTTAAGTAAATATCTGTAGTAAACAAACTAAAATTATTAGCACTGTTCATTTTAGAAAACTTTAAACCATAGTAACAGCTGAGTTACTCAGAATTTGTGTTTAACTTATTTCTTTGATAAAAATTAATCAAATATTATTAAAATAAGCTATAACTATAACCATGAGTAGGGAATCTTTTAAATTCAACAATCAGTTTAAGTTTTAAAAATTTCAAATAATTGTAGTTTTTACTAAACACCAAGTTTCTTAATCTTCCAAAAACAGCATAATTAATTCCGAAATTTATTAGCTGTTATTTTTAAAATCTAAGAAGTATTTTATTCGTTGCAAAATTAATCTCTGAATAACTTTTTTTTGCGGAGAAGGAAATTGTTGAAAGACAGATGCGTTTTTGTTACCATGACAACCATTGTCAGTTTTGTTCTAGCTGAGTGGTTCTCGTTTTTCGGTAGATCTTGCATAAGATCAATGGGTGATTAATACTACAAGATATTCCAAGATTTTCTTTCCTATTCAAATAAGGAATAACCTTGCTACCAAAATGGTAAATTCAAACCAGAAGAAATCTCTCATGGAAAAGTTTAACCTAGCAATTTATCAACTTGACTATAAATACATAGAGACCTGTACAAATGTCAAGCAACTTGAAAGGATATTGAAAGTTTTAAGGTAAGTTTTGAAATACATTACATGCTATAACCATTCAAAAATATCAAAATGAAATTCCTTTTACAAATCTTTTCGAAAGGTTGTGTAAAATTTACACTCTTAATGTTTATAAATAATTATCTGAACAAAACACAATCGAAAAAGCAGTTGATATTTAATTCCTAAACTAATTCTTGGAATCAAAAATCTAATGTCTTTTTAATATTTACATTTTATACTGAAATTTATTTTATAAAATTAGTAATGGTAATTCTGTAGTAATTCATTTAAAGTACCTAGAACAAAAATGAATAAATCAGAATCATGATTCTAATGATTGATAAATATAGTTTATATAATAATAGTATAGATGTAAACTTGTCTATACCATCTCTCTTTTGAATGTTAAAGTAACGGTTATTTTTTTATTTTGTATTTTTATGTGATTAATAAAGTTATACGAAAATTCCGAGCTACAATTTTTTTGTGTTTTAACCGGAATTTACCGAACTGTTTTTACATTGATCGAAATTTTCGCGACATCATTAATGAACTTCTTATTTTGTTAACTTTTATTATTTATTTTTAATACTAAAAAAGTTAAATGTTTTAATACCTAATTTAATCTTTTATCCATTCTAAGTGCAAAATTACCTTTTTCTTATTCAACTCTATCTTGTCTAACTCTTAACTTATATGTGTTGTCTATAAATTATGAAATTAAAATTTTTTGTTTACCTAAATATTAATTTTCAAAATTCATTAATTCATTAAGAATAAAACCATTCTTAAACCAATAGAAAGAACTAAAACTTGATTCTTGAACCTTTAGGAACAAGGTTGTTAAAATAAATTATCAAAAAAATAATTTTAAGCTTCAATCATTTACATCTGCGAGGTTTCAGTCAGTTTTCTTGTGGCAGCCCGTACCCAATATGTTCTTCCATTTTTATTTCTTGAGAAACATATAAAAACTGGTTTCAAATCTAAAATTTCAAGAATTACTTCGTATTCTCCATAATATAGTTTTCGGCCTTTCAAATTTACTTTTTGATTCCCATGTCATCTCATATTACATAAAAGTGTAGCTTCGAGATATGAAGGCCTGTAATAAGTATTTTGTATTCTAACATTTACTTTAAGGAAAAGAATAAGAGCACATAATATTTTATGTATGTAAAGAATTTCAACAGCTATCAAACTTATGAAATAAGAACTAGTTTTAAAATTTCTTTATTCTTAAAAATTTCCTCTTGTTAAGTATTCACAATATAAATTTGACCATTTTTATATTCTAAAGAGTGTGACACATTAAAATCTAAAAATTGGGCGTTTGGTTATCGTTTTAATTCTAGTGTCTACCCTCTTAAACTTATTTGAGAAATATATAGCAAGTAAATAGATAATTTTAATTCAAGAACCTTTCAAATGACAAAATAATGTGTTCTTGGTAGGCTATAACTAAAGGTCATATGAGTTATATACTTTACACCACATAAAATATGCATGCTCAAATAAGAACTAAAAAACCTTTAGAACTGGACTAAATTTAGATAAACTAAATTTCTAATGCTTAAACTAAATCAATTTCGAAATTAAATTTTTTACCTATCTTTAAAGAATAAAGGGATTCTATTTACCGACTTGAATCTATTTTCTCAAACAACTTATTTTAAAAATTTATCATCAACTTATTTTTTAAAAAATATTAAATTTAAATGAAACCCTGTGCATATGTTTTTAACTAATAAGAGGGACTCTACAATCCGGTTATCAAGCTAGTAAAAGGTACGAAATTCATGTATGAAAGCGAAGAATTAATACATTAAAAAGTCCAAATGTCAATTTTAATGAGTCACTCCACCATTTTCAAATTATTAAACATAGTATAACTGCCGTAGAGTTACTATAAGTTTGGAGATAGTTTAAAAATCACATGGTCCCCCTTATGTCAAGGATACGTTTGTTATCTGTAAGCTACTAGATATTTAACATCCATTGTGAATGCAACTAAAGGTAATTTCCTCTTTTATAATCGTCCATTCTACCACTAAACGTTGAAAGGTTTAAGTTTGAAACAAATCTATTCATTCTTATCACCAAAGCGAAATTGAATGTAATGTCAAGTACTTTTTACTCGAAGATAATTTTTAATAATAATTTGAATTTATTTTTTAACTTATGAGTAAAATTCGTGTCTTTTCTATGTTTGAATTTTTGTGTGTTAAATTAATTAAATGAAATAATTATTTATTGCATTAATTTTTATCACAAAAAATTTATTTAAAAAGAAAATGTTTTTGTGGCAGTAAAAAAATGAAAATCAATAATGTGGTAAAAGTTCACAGTACCTATTCAAATCCCACTTTTCAACTCATGTTTACTTAATTAGTAAATGCTTAAATAAAATTTTATTCTCGAACCTACGAGAAAATTCTTTTTAGGAAGAACCCCGCCACATTTCATATGTTTGGTAAAGTAATTGAAACTATCAATAAAGAATTGTTCTTTTTCAGTAAATGTAACATATTATACATATTGTTACTCTTATAAAATTTAGAAACTCCACAGCTCGGAAAAATCAATATTAACATACTAATATTTGTTTCATTTGCGTTAATGAATATTTGATACATTAAATTAATTTCTTTGAAAATATTATAACTTCAAAGCTAATAATTAATTAACAAACTCGATACCTTTAAAACATAATATTCTGTGAACAAACCTTTGATGATTTATAAATTTTCACGATTTCTTTTTCCTGTGAGATGAAAAATTCGAATTAATGAATTATTAGAAAACCGTAACTTTAAAAACACATAGAATATAATCATCAAAAACTGTTTTCTTTATTACTTGTGTACTTAATATTTAACTTTAAAGCAAATTTTCATATCTATAATGCCATGCTGCTTACATGAAAAGATTTCAAAGGTATAAAACATTTTATCTTTTAAAATATTTCTGTTATGCTTCCTTCGTTCTCTGTTCCTTTTTAATTTCCTAATTTTAACCAATATGAGTGTACATTTTTATTCACTAAAAGTACAGCAATATTAATTAATTAATCTTTAATTAACTTATTATACTTATTTCGTGTTTAAAATCTTCAAAGGTAATGTTTCAAATAAAAGATACTGTTTTGAACTATTCCTTAACCTTACGACGCTTTTACCACAATTCTTCGTTTGGATAAAAAATATAATAAGCGTATTTTTGAATGTGTATGAAAATCACCTAAAATAAATCCTGCTTTCAGAAGTGGTGAAGAGGGTGTTTATCCACATCTTGTTAAGTTCTGCGAAAGTAGGCTGCAAAGCTTGGACCCAAAAAATGTTCTCCTGGTTCCATCCACTAAAATACTGCACTACAGAGATCTGACAGCTGAAGAGAGGAAGGAAATCTCTACTGATTTAGAGGTGATATTTTAAAACTTTGTGACGAAGAGTTACTTCAATGAACTGGATACTGGGATAATTCTAGATCAGAATTCATATATTGATGCCAAAAGCTTTCAATATGATAATAATACATATTTGAAATTTCCTGTTTATTTTAAATATTAATTTACAGGAAGGTATATCAAAGTAATCGTCAATAATATGATAAAATTGGAACCAAGTAGAATTAGTTATTTCTTGGGTTTTTTATGATTAAAATGTAGTTCATAAATATTATTTCTATAAAAAGCACGTCAAGGTACTTCCCCATATAATAATAATAACAATAGTTTATTTACACACAAAAAAAGTTACATATTAAATCGAAAAAAGAAAAAAAGAAAAAAACACAAAAATCGATTTTGTTATATATCCTGTTAAAAATTGGCCAACTGTTTTGGACGCCAACGACTGAATAGACTGGAAAATATCGCCAAAATTATATTCATGATAACAGTAAAAATAAGTAATTTTAATATTTGGCAAAAATATCTATGAAAGGAAAAAGTAATCATATTGAAATTCTAATAAAGGATAGTATATACAACAGGATGTCCCAAGATAACTGTCCACACCCTTTAACCTTTGAACCCTTACAGATATAGTCATGAAAATGGGTTCTAGATATAGTAAAATGACCATGCCCTATCCGATGCGACTAATTCCAACGCCCTCCCAGGTAGCACAAGAATATCAGATGATGTCGTAAAAAGATATTGTATAACATCTGCTCCGGTAAAATATAATATTGGTATGACCCCCACTATTTATCGTATGATGTCGTTTCTCGACATAATGTAACATATTTCGATATTACCCGATATACTCAGACTTTCTTTTTATCGGTATCTTGATACTATTTGACATCACTTGACATTTTTTAATCTTTTTTATTGTGTAAAATTATATCATCTGATGTAACCAGATTTTCTTTTGTCGGTATCTCGATACTATTCGATATCTCCCGATAACTTTTAATCTTTTATTATATCAGATTATGTCGGCTTTGTATAAATTTCGACATCAGCCTACCGAGTTAATACCAAATACATTCAATAACTAAACCAGGAAACATTCTCAGGATGAACTCACAGAATTGGACGAAAATTTTACAGGGGTTAGTATACGACTCAAAACACCTTCTGTAAAAAAATTAGCCGCTGAATTACAGTAGGAAAGCTGTAAAAAATTATTGAAAATTATCATATTTAACGCCAAATGTAACCCTACAAGGCGAGAAACGCAGAGAGAACGCCAAATGCTAGAATGAACTGGCCGCGTTTTCTCTGATGCCACTTAAATGAGCGAATAAAAAGAGTTCAGCAAAACAGGAATAAAAATTAATTAAAGAAGGAAAATTAAAGTAAATAACGCATGAAGCAATGCAAAATTATATGCAAATTAAAAAGAATCCAACATCTATTTAGCATTTAATTTTTAGGAGTTATCTGTTTGCCGCATATTTTTTAAAAATGCATTGGAAACTATATATTTTATGGCACTGTCTAAATCCACGAAAGTAACAACTCAACTCTAAACAAATTTCGCTAATACTTTAGCACGGGCCAACTTTCGTGGATTTAGACACTTCGAATCAAATTTCTCATTCCATCCGATTGGAAAGTCGCCAAGTGGTGCTAAATGAATGTGTTTGGCAACTCAGAACCCAAATTTCAAATTTAAATAACTCCTCTCCTATTGAAATTCAGCAGCTAATTTTTTCACAGTAAGTGTTTTGAGTCATCTTCTTATGCCTGTATAATTTTCGTGCATTTCTGTGAGTTCACCCTAAGAATGTTTCCTTGTAAGTGTAAACTCACAACCCTCAAACGTCACCTCCAACCGTGGACCAGTTTCGTCCTTGTTAGGACTCATCTGCACGGTATAGGAAGGTAACGCAAGAGAGCGGAGGGCAAGTACTAGTCTAGCCGACTATAACTGAAAAAGTGGTGACCATTGATTAGTCCTCCACTCATCTGCTGAAATGGCAGTGGCATTCCTAGGACATCATACGATTTGACGCTTGATTGTTGTGAGTTTACACTTACACTTATTGTACGCTTAACCAGCAATAATTGGTGGAATTCTCCTTTCATGAACTGAACCACTGGTTTTTAATATTTTCCTTATTCTTAATTTATGCCCTACTGATAACATAAGAATAAGGAAAACAGTAAAACCAGTGGTTTAGTTATTGAATGCATTTGATTGTTCCCATGCATAAGTATAAAAAATAACTGCCTTAAGCTGCGAGTCACAAAAACAGCCATAAAATCTAAACAATATTTATTGGAGTAACAAAAAAATTTTTACATGAAATGAGGGGTTACTTTTAAAACACTTTGTTTAAAACACTCGTTTTAAACACGTTTAAAACAAAGCAAAAAACACGTTTAAAACAAATAAAACCTGTTTTTTTCCAACTCGTTAATAGAATGTCGTAGAGAGGACATCAACCGGTATTAGACATGGATCACAAAATTTTTACCGGAAACACGATATCAGTTGATTTTGTAAAATATATTTAGTCGGCTGCAATTTAATATGTACAAATTAAATTCCTGTGTATGTCTAATATTGATTATATCTGATATCGGTTGATGTCCTCTCTAAGACATCCTAATTACGATATAATGTGATATATTTTGTTATACTTCTTCCGATGTTAAATTTATAATTATTGCAAGAATAGGAAAAAACTTTGGATTAATGATTTACTGCATTATTTCTTTCTAATAATGCCATAAAACATGTAGTTAACTGTCTTCGTGAAAAAAGAAAATTGCATTATGTCATCTAATATCATTTTATATCGTGATTATGATGTCTGATATTATACGACATTCGTAACATCATATGATATCGTAGGGATATATTATAATATTTGTGTGCTACCTGGGCTCTTGCAGAAGTGTAGGAAGCTATAATTTTTATTTTAAAAACTATTAGAGATTTGCTTAATTAGTCAATTACTAGAGCAGCATCGATTTAGTACGAAAAGACTACTTGTGCAGAGAAATGCCTTGAATAAAACCCCTAAAACGCACACTCAATTAGGTAGAATTTACGTATTTTTTACGTCCTAAAACGCTCCTCTTGAACCGAAAATGAAAATTTTTCATTTTTATGACTCAGGTAAATGACTCAAAGTATTCTTAGATCATAAAAATAAAAAAATTTTATTTCCGCCCTTTAAGGAGCGTTTTAGAACGTAAAACTACGTAAATTCTACCTAATAGAGTGTATGTTTTAGGGGGTTTTTTCAAGGCAAGGTAATAGTAGGATTAATTTTTCAGAACTGGTCCAGAGCTTGTTTTGAAAACACCATTGAGAAAGACGGTGCCTCAGAGCAATACTCCTGTCTTCCACCAGTGAGGACACAGAAGCCTTTACAACGTGTAAATGACTCCCAGAGCTTGGTTAGTGACGTATATTCTCCACTGAATATCATCTATAGTAATTGGGAGAGAGAGTCCTTTGAAATTAATTAGCACATTCATTCTACCTCTGTGGTTTGAGCTGCTTGTAAACAAGTTTACCCCCATAGAGAGTTAACCATGCTATTGTTGACAATGTTATACGGCAACCCAATATGGGATAATGAACTAAGTTTTGAAGATATATATCTTAACTGTTTGAGAAGAGTTTTTCATTGAAATTTTAGCTGTTAATAAAATTTAATAGGAATATTGTATGGTTAAATGCATTTTAATAAACCGTCAATATCTTATTCGCGCGCATACACTAGAGCAGGGGTTCTCAACCGGTGGGTCGCGACCCCCGTCGCGGGGCATGCCTAGGGGGGTCGCGAAACAAAAATTAAAAACAGTCATATTTACAGTTATTTTTTATACAGACACATCAATTTTCAAAACTTATAGATTATAGATTATTAGAGAGAATAGTTCGTTTCATGAATGAACTATTTTGAATAAGAGTAAATATAGGATGCATCGGCAGCATAATGCGAGTGAAATGACGACAAAATGGTAGATAATTACTAAAGTCTTAACATTTTAGGTCTGAGGGGGTCGCCAAAATATTTTCGCTGAAAAGGGGGTCGTGGAGTTAAAAAGGTTGAGAACCCCTTCACTAGAGTAAGTAGTACATTAAAGATTATTTAATTTAACAGTAAGTTATAAATTAATTCTTTAAAGTTTCTTAGAACTTTTCAATGAGGAAGTTGCATGATTTTTTTAATTCTTCTTGCAAAAATAAGCAACTACCCAAAATTTGAGGCCGATGGAAAAATTTTTTGATTGCCAAAAAAATTAATAAAATCCCCTTTTTAAAAGCGCGCAAAAACGCCAAGAGTTTGGGATGTGACGTCATCGTACGATAAACATTGTTGGAAGCAATGGAGTTGATGGTATGATTGTTGACGTCATCATTACTTTTTAAACAATAAACGTTTTCAGTCACGGGTTTTTTTCTCGACTTTCAAATTAAAATATTCAATTACCTGTACATTTTTTGAAAAATTGACTAGATATTTCATTTTACCATACAAAACCATACTGAAAACTTGCTTGTTTTTGAAAATCTAATACATGCAACTTCCTTATTCTTCGATCACTTGAGCATAAACATAATTTGATCCTTAATTTAGAATACCCTTTGTATCAACCAGCCAAGTGTGAAACTAAACTACTATCATCATAATTCTACTCTTAGGGAAAACCATTCAGTGAGGCTGAAAGCACTTTGCGAAATTTTCTCACATGCAAATAACAATCGTAAGATTTACAATGGTATTCCTTTAAAGAATAACCGTACAATTTTCTGTTCAAAAATTTATAAATAAATAAATCTAAAACGTTTTGGTTCAACATTTTAACAGAATGATATTTTCTCTAGGATGTTGGAAATGAAAATCAGACTGACGTTAAGAAATCTTGTACTCCAAGGAGTTACAAAGACTGGGATAAGTAATTTAGTTTTTTGATAATTTTGTTCATTCTTATACCTTTTAACGTTTCCTTCTGCTAGTATGGATTAGAGAGCCTGTATACGAGAGAGAGGTGACAACTCGCTTAAAAGCGTCTCTGCGCATCCAGTTCTGTCCAAAATTCTGTCCAAACTGTATCATGCCGCTTGTCTCGCGTCCCATGCTAATCCTATGGAGGGAACCGCCTGTGGCGAACAGAAAACCTGTTTACCGATCTGCGCGCTATACTGAGTTGTCGCCTCTCTCTCGTATACAGGCTCTCTAGTATTGGATGAATCAAATTTGATGTTTCTTCTTCATTTTATGCGTTTAGATTTAATGTGGATGAAGAGTTGGCTAAGGTTGATGGCAATGAATGCAGTGATTCTAAAAGTGAAAAAGCTCAAGTTAATACTCCAGAGATCAGCACTCCAGAAATAAACAAAACTATTCCAGTAAAAGGTGAGCATGCATAATCTATATATTCTCATTTCTTTTTAACTTATAAATCTATTCTATACTAAATTTTATGAATTCAATTTTCCCTTATTAATTTTATATAAGATGTTTTGATTGATTAGGATATACGCAGATAATCGTATTAAAAACAGATTATTAGAACCATAAATGTTTTTTCGTGGTTAAGGAAAATATCGACCGAATAGGTACTTAATGGTCTATTTATAATAAATAATTATTTAATTTACACTTTGATATGCGCAGTTCTCAATCAATTTATATGTTTAAAAACGCTTTCAGATAATATTAATGATGTATTATAATAAGCTATTATAATTAAGGACTAAGTACAGTTGAATTTAGTACTTCATTTAATTCCCTTCTTCAATAGCTAATCAAAATTAGATAATCTTTCATTTTTATTACATTTCATAATTTTTAAATCAAATTACAAGTTATTACTACTGTCTCCTTTCCTACATATTCCTTTTTAAAAAATAAAGTTGAGACTGTAACATTCAAAGCGTGTTCTAAAATCTGTAGCATAGCATTTCATAATTCAAATATGCCCGTAGCAATTTCAACAGAAAAGATAAATATAGAACCGAGAGAACTCTTGTTAAATAATCCAAGTTTTAAAAGCTATTATCCATGTATCACACACGAATGTACAGCTCCCGTCAAAAAAAACGTTACATTGCTCCATCGATGGAACGGGTGGGGTTGCTGGATTTGGCAATCAATTCACAGTTTGGCGAACCTCGCATTATTTCCGTTTTTAAGAAATGAAATTTTTACATTACATTCACCAGTTATTTGGAACAAGAGTTGGGCGCAATCAAACTACATTTTTAATATGATTGAAAGTATAATCTGATTACTTTTGTAGTTTGATAACATTTGGTATTTTCAATCTAACTACATATGTAATTGGATTGAAAGTAATCTGATTACTTTTTTGGGAAGTTTTGCGGACTGATTTTATCTTAGTTGGCAAAGGGGAAGGGAGGGGGTCAGAAATGACCAAAAACAAGATTACCTAATATAGTCTTATAGTGATCATGGTTAATATTATCAATCGGATTATGTTTAGAAAAACACTGGTCCCGATCACTAATATTTAACTTAACGTATAATTATATTATATTATCTCTCTATTCTAAAAAAAAGTTTTTGGTGAACGGTTTCCAGAGAAAGGCTTTTTAATTACTGAACCAAATGACACATATATGGTATCAAAATGTCCGAATTCTTTCCGGATTTCCGAGTAAGCCCTTCGATTTTTCAAAAAAATTCTTAATTTTAAAATATTTCCATTTTTTTAGATTTCGGATAAGGTCGCAGTTACAAAGCAAGAAACTATGAATTTTAAAACAATTGAAAATATATTTCACTGGTTTTTTAACATTCAAATACATTAAATAATCATCTTTCTATTTATCACACTAATTTAAAAAATATATATTGGATTCTTTTTAACAATATTTATATTTTTGCTGTTCAAACGATTTTAATTATATTTAAAACTAATGTATAATTAATTTATCTTTTATTTTTAAATAATCAATTCATATTTATATATTTATCTTTGTCTTTGTGGCAATCTAATCATTACTATATTTACAATAAAATATAAACTCGCTTTCAGAAATTTTGAACTTTTGCATTTATTTATTACAATAATAACTATTTTTATATCCTTTTGCAAGTTATATTATTTAAGGTAGCAAAAGGTAACTTTTTTTTATAATGCCAAAACGCAAAACTAGATATGGCGGGAGAATGTTTTAGAAATAAAGACAAAAATCGAAAGTCAGAACATTCGTGTCATTGCTATGAAACTGACACAATTTCGATGTTCATTTGTTCTCATGAAGCAAAATTCTAAATTTTCATGATGTTTACGATAATTACTACATTTTTCACAGACAATCAATGAAAATCATTACAAATTTTAAGAAAGTGAAATTTATTCCGGAGATGTTTCTGCTTTTGAATGGATCAGTGTGAGAAAAACATTACCTTGGGGAAATGGTAAAAGAAAGTTTACACTGCTTTATTACTAATTTTCTTGTAAGGTGCTACTTTGATATACCCCCCCAAAAATTACGCGCCAAATCTGGCACTCCCTACGGACTTTTTAGGTTTGCTGTTTCTTGTTTTTTGTGTATATGTAGTAGTAATGTGTAGCCTAGTGAATTACTGGAAAAAATTGAAATTTTGAACTTTAATAATTCCAAAACTAATGAGAATTTTCGGAAAAACTTAATTACAATATTTTTATAAAAAATATTTTTGTTCTTGGTTCAAATATCAAAGTTTTACTATGATTAGTTTTTCTGTTATATTCCAAAACGTTTCAGCGATTTCATCGGTTCAACTGACCGGACATTTGATTTTTAGGTATAGTAAGATAAATAAGTCGCCAAATTTCCGATTTGGGGGTGTATATCAAAGTAGTTCCTCTTGTAATTAAATGGCGATCCGCCAATTCATATTGCCATAAAGGAACTGTTAAAACTTCGCCGCTGAATGAATATTCCCCTTTTTCGAAAGAATACCCAAGAGAAGTAGTTCCCCTGTTTTAAGAATGTTTTATAAAATGAGTAAGTGCTGTGAGCTGTGTTTTGTGAGGATGGCAAAGAGATCCTTAAGTATCAGCGTCAGCAGTTAACGGGGGTTGGCGAGCGATTGCGAGCAGGGGGCGGTAGCTCCCTAGTATTATATATAATTATATTATGTGATCAATATATCTCTTAATGTTTTTAAAATCTGGTGAAATAACTAAAACACAGATTAGGTTAATTTAAAAAGTTTAAGTAGAATAATTTATTGATTTTAAAATTACAACAATAACAACTGCTATGTGATAGACCTGTCCTCATTTTGTGACAATCACATTGGAGTCGGATGTGATCGCATTGTCACTGGGACTATGATAGACGTGTGTCCGATAGTTTTGATCAACAAATGTGATAAGTTAAATGTGATAACGAGACCAAGTGATGCATATGACATCGCATGATGATCACGATTTGCCATATCACTTTATTACTCACAAGTTTTTTTCTCATAATTTTCGGAATTGAAATAAAAACGTTTTTTTTTCAACAAAACTCCAAAGTTTAGGGCCAAGTTGGTGGCAATCCAAAATTTGGAAAATTGTAAAAGAAAAATATGTATTTGTCGATCAATGGTTTTACAGGACCCTGATTAAAAATTGGAAATATTAAATATGATAGACTATATTTTTTAACCAAATAACGCGACTAATGATAAACGAGGATAAATGAAATTTTTTTTACAAAATGTTTATTTTCAATCCTTTAATATCTAATCTACTTCACATAAAATCCCCTATGATTTGAAAGGGGAAATCGGATTCTTAAATTTTTTATAAAGCACTTTGTGTTTGGTAAAATACCTTAAGAAATAAATTATCCTTTGAATATTTAGTTATCACGCAAATAATTTTTCAAAGGAAACTTCACCGATCGTTTATTTTATTGAAATTCCAAAATAAATAGAAAATGTCTGATATAAATTAAAAAACTAAACATTACTTGCTAACAAAAATAAACAAAATTTAAGTATTCCAACAGAAATGTGTTCTGCTTTTTAAAATCAGCAAAATTTGGAAAGCGGAAAGGCCTCATATCTTTTTAATTCAATTCAAAAACATTCAAATCCTTTCTTTTGTTGTGGTCGAAAAAGACAATGAGGAGGTGAGGAGGGTTGCTACTAGTTTCGCCTTGGCGGTTGGATGATGGCGACCGTTTTCAGGCTTTTACCTCTAAATTTTCAAACTTCAACTTTGAGCCAAGGCTTTATTTAATGACCAAATTAAATGAAACTTGGTATTTACGGTTTAAATGGTATGGTCTTTCATATAAGGGTATAAAAAT
This sequence comes from Tetragnatha versicolor, assembly GCA_024610705.1. Lineage (NCBI taxonomy): Eukaryota > Metazoa > Arthropoda > Arachnida > Araneae > Tetragnathidae > Tetragnatha > Tetragnatha versicolor. Next base: position 53,000,004 of record JANDEH010000003.1, read on the forward strand.
TGGGGGTCACCATGAAAAAAGTTGCACTTTATTTTGCGTTTCGCATGAAGACTGCCTCTGAGAGAAAAATAGTCAATTAGTGATTTCAAGCTTAGAATAAATCCTGAAAAATGACACCAAAAGCATCTTCCTAACCCTACCCGTTCGCCCGCACATTCTACTGTAACGTTTTTTTTGACGGGAGCTGTACTTTGAGAAACTTTCTGCGGTTAAATAGGAATTCATTTTGCATGAATAGATAGAAATTATCCTTCAAGTTCCTATTATTAAGGTATTTCTTTTGCAGGTCTGTCACAAAAAGAACGAGAGCTTATAGCAAACTTAGAGAAACTTAAAGGTAACGAAGTAAGTTTCGAAACTCATTAGATGTTCAGACTCATTAGATTAGGTTAGAAGTATCTTAACCTATCTCTTTTAGAATTTACGAAACTGTAATTTACTGAATGATGCATTTCAGGCATTTAAAGCTCAAGACTTTAGGGAATCAGTTACATACTACACCAGAAGTCTGTCTGCTTATAAGACTGCTAGTACTTATAACAACAGAGCACAAGCACGTAAGTCAACTGCATTATTCCAAACGGTCTTTTCATTTTTTGATATTTTAAGTTATCGTTTCGACCTGTAGTTTTTTTTAATGAAATCAACTGATTTGTCGATGAGTCATATCAGATTCTCTATAGCTTTATCATCTAATTAAATCTATATGTAATACTCATTATACTCAATTGCATTTCTGTGAAATATGTACAATCATAGACTTATACATAATCGATATTAAAAAGGAATATACCGTATATTACCGCGTATAAGCGAATTGACATAAATGACTTTTCGAAAAATTGACCTAGAATTCAAAACCCGCGTATAAGCCGAGTGAAAACTTATCACCTTCAAAGACGAAAATTCTAGTTCGGAAATCACTGAAAATGGTGATGATAAGCGGCATCCTGATATTTCAATTACTGATGACGATTTCCACAAACTTTTCGAGAACTCTGATTCAGACTGACCTTTATAAAGTTATTTTTAATGTAAAAATTTTAACTTATTTATTGATAGCCTATATTTTTTAATATGATCACGAGAGGCTTCCACGACAGTTAACTTTTTCCCTTCATAATATTTTCAAACGCTTTATATCCTTTATAAGCCGACACTTTTTGAATCGGAAATTTTTCAAAAAAGTCTCGGCTAATACGCGGTAATATACGGTATTAGTTTTATTTATGTTAAAGAGTAATATAATGGTTTAATTGTTTTAATACGCTTAGATGGAAGATGGAAGGGTATGATTAATGGAAATCAACTAAACCATAAAAGTTTTCTTTGAGCTATAAAAAAGTTGCCCAACATTCTTGTGAACTAGATCTTTTGGATTTTAAGTGAGCATGCCTTGATAAAAACGTAAAAGTCATATTGTGACATTTAAGATACTACCCAATACTATTTTCATTTCAGATATAAAACTAAAAAATTATGTGGAAGCTGTTTTAGACTGCAACGAAGCTATAAACATGGAACCAAATAACCTTAAAGGTATTTGACAAGCTATTTAATACCTTATGCATCAACGCCGTTTTCTAACATAAAATTTAAAGGACAATCAACCTATGATGCAATAATAATTTAAGCCGGATGTCTGGATAATTCCTCCATCAGCTTGATAATAAGAATTTAATCGTATCATTAAGAGATATACTTTGATAATTTCTTTATTCTGAATGTTCGTTTAAAATTTTAAATAACGTATAATTGATTCGAAATGTTGGCTATAAACTCTTCCTTTCTATTACAAAACTGATTAAATAAATTAAGTGTTTAAACTTGAAGTCTTTGTCTTTCTATAAATCATTCAATTTTAAAAATTCTGTATGCATTAACAAGTAAGATAAATTCAATAAGAGAATTTGAAGAGATTTGAATAAGATGAATTTGAAGAATTCAAGTACAAAGGTAATTAAATACCTTTTCCTTCTTTTTCTTGGCTAAATTATTCTTAACCTATAAAACTTTATTTTAAAAATTGAGTCGGCCTTTTCAAAAATTACTTTTTTCTTATATTGGTAGAGCCAGGAAATTCTTTTTTCAAATTTAGACTGATTGATCAGGGTGTGGTATAAAGTTACAAGTTCTTATTGCTTATTTTAAAATATATTTATTTTGATGAGTAATATAAAACTTTGTCTTAACCAAAAGTATACTTAAGCAATGTCGATTGAAGAAATACTTAGACACACTTGGAAGTTAAATTTCCTCCAACTTTATCAAATTTAGAAAAAAAAAACAATGGGGAATAGTAGCAGTTGACAGCAGACTGCTCTACAAATTTTCAAGCCTGTATATGACCTATTAAGTGTGTTTTTTCTTTTAAAGTAATTTCTTTTTTATTTTTATTTTTTAACTCCATAGAATTTTTTTCTGTATAGCTCTCTATCGAAGAGGAGTTGCTTATAAGGAAGCAAAGATGTATGATCTAGCTCGAATAGACTTCAGCATATTTTTAGAACTTGATCCGGACAACAAGTTGGCCAAAGTTAGTTTACTCTCTTAACTGTACATTGCTTTTTAATTGTCATTGAATACTGATTTAATATTGATTTGAAGAAGTATTTAAGTTTTTTTCTTTCTATTTTAATTATGCCGTCAAATCTAGTTAACTTCATGTAATTTAATTACATACAGTTGAAATCCATTACGATTCTGGTTTATACATATACATCCTTATTAATAGTGAAATTTTTAGCTAGTCTCATATGTGACTGAAGTTCTATTTAGTTTCGGATATTTCAATTCTTTATTGTTCTAATAAATAAGGTAACTTGTAGCGTATTTATACTGAAAAAATAAATATAATTTTTAATATACACAAACGGCACAAACTTACAAGATTCGTCCAATTTTTGTCATGTATGGCTAAATTTCGTTTACTATTTCGTAGTATATATTTCGTATATTCGTTCGTTTATTTGCAACATTTACGTAAACTTGACATATTTGGTATCAGCTTTCCTACGAGGGTATTTTTTATCATCCAGTATAATTTACCATCAAATTGAAAACAATGCACAAATTCCGTGAAATATTAGGCATAATTTTAACAAAGCTGGTTTTAGTGAATCTATTTAGTCGATCTCTGTAATTAGTTTCTCTTCTCTGTGCACTGAGTGTTAGGGGTACCACAAGTTACGAACAGCTTATTAACGTATGAATGCGACTTTACAGAAAATATAATCAGTCATTCTTCTGCTACTATCAGACATGTCATTTTGATTTCAGAATTACTCCCGTCTCTTGTATAAATTATAAAGATTCGTTGTTTAGATTTTCGGCAGAATTACTTAAGCAAGATGAATTCAGACACCACACCCAACTGATTGAATTTCAGATTCCCTGTTCTAAAATTGGATCATCAATAATACCAACTTCTGGAAAACTAGAAACGTTACGCAAGCGCTAGATTTAGAATGAGTTTGTCTTTCGAATTAATTATTCACATCTAACGTGAATATCTCAATTCTGCTCTTCCATGAAAACTCTCGGTAAATTATCTGTGTAAATCAGATAGATGCTTTCTCAAAATAGAGAAAAGGTATAATAGCAATAAAATACAATTTATTGCTTAACAAACTAAAATATAAATTTGAAAAGCTCTCTACTTATTCTGTTCAGCTAAAATTCATTAAAATTTGAAGCATTTAAAACTTGTAATTATAAATTCTACTTGAAAAGTTTATGTAATCTAAAAAAATAATGTAAAAATGATAGTAGTATTTTAAAAATATTGTAAATAACAAACACATTTGCTTATTTCATTTCACTATTAATGTGCTACAAATTAGTTCATTTGTGCGTAAATATTTTAAAAAAGCACATGGGTGAAGTTTTTCTTTGTTGTTAATTACTTTTAACTTAAAATAATGTATAAATTCAAAAGTCTTCCCCAAATAAGATTTATTAGTGATTCAAAACTATCCTATATTATTTTTCAAATCCTCTTTATGAAAGAATAAAGAAAGTCATATTGATAATGATACTAGAACGAAAACAGCGGGAAAATACTTGTGAGAATTATTTATAATGGTAATTCATGAGTCTCCGAATTCCATGGTTTAGGATTTTTTTAAATCTCTATATTTACTTGTGGAAGGAATCTTTTTTCCCTTATCCTATTATTCCAGGCATTTATAAAACCATGAAGTTTAACATGAATCTGTAACAGTTGTTCAATCTTCCAAGTTTTATACCAAGTTTTCGATACTATTTGACTTATCCTGATTCGTGTTTCTTCCAGAAAAGACTAGAAGAGGTCGAAAGTCTTCTGGAACAAGAACCAAAGGTGAAAAATCGAGTCGTAATTGAAGAACTGGAGTCCAAAACATGCAACAACTTGGAACCGGAGGATGAAAGAACCCTCAGCCCCGTAAAGAACTCAAGGACAAGGATCACTATCGAAGAGGTACAAGAAGAGGAGGAAAAGCGGCCACTTCTGGACGAAATATGCAATTGTGCTGAAGACAACGGCGATCTTCCCCAGATGTCCCAGAAGACGAGAGAGCTCCTCAGTATCAAGTCGAGCAAGAAGCCAAATAAGACAAAAACGCAAGCAAAGCCAATTGTCGTGAGTGAAAAGTACAAGCAAAAACAGAAAGCTCCTGTGGATGTCATCAAAACTTCTGAAGTGCGGAAACTGGGGGTTTTCAAAGATGCTAAAGCGGACAGGTGCGTTAAAGAAAACGTTGATCCAAAGGCTGAGTTAGTAGGAGGAAATGTAGAAACCGGTGTTGAAGGCTCTGAAATTACTGAAGAGAAACTCGGTGGTGATATAGTTGTTGTTTCAGCAGGTGATTCAGGTTTAAAGTTGAAAGGTGGTGCAATTCAAGATGTTGAAAAAAAGTTTGAAGCAGAAAGTATCAAAAAACCAGTTTCTGATTTGAAAGAAGCCCAGTCGACAAAAGTGGTAGAGAGAAATGTAGAAATCGGAACACATGAAAACAAAGTAATTTCTTACTTGTATTACATATTAGAATGAATTCTTCAGCGCTGTTTGAATCTTTAATAAAGCGTCCCACAAAAGACTGACACTTCGGCAATTCACCTTTGACAACAAATTATATTTATAAAAAGTTTATTTTCTATGAAATAATTTCAACTAGTCGAATCCGCTTAATGTGATCACGGTTAATGTTATCAATCGGATAATGTTATCTAAATCGTCAGGTACCGATCATTCCTATTTAATTTAATGTAAAATACATCGTTTAATGTGATCAACTACATCTGGTGTTTCTTTTTTCTGAAACTCAATATGAGTAAGAAAAAATAAAACATTCCGCATATATTGAAAGAAAACAGCTAAATAGGGGGGATCCGAATCTATACTTGTGATTGGTTAAAGAAACCATCGGTGCCTTGCAGATGTTTCTGATAAGATATTTTGATTTTCCCTTGTGTGTTAACTGAACTCTATGGTTTACCGAAATTCAGATAGTTTATTGGAGTGGAAGGCTATAATCTATGCTATAATGGAGTGAAAAAAGAAAGACCTTTCTCTACAAATAAAAATACCAAGTAAGCGTTTATTTTATTTTTATAATTTTAACTACTCGTATATTTCCCCTTAAAATTTTAAGTTGGCAAGTACCTACTGCCTAGTGTAAAAATAGTGTTATAAATACATTAATTACGATTACATGATTTTGATTTTAAAGCAAACAATCTTGAAACATTCTTTCCTGCTTTTTGATATGAGATCGCTTATTGTTATCGATTGGATAGTGTTATCAGTTTAATCTCGGACAATTGCGATCGCATTAAGCGGATTCGACTGTACTTTTTAGATTTTTACCCTCATAACTTCAAACAAAAAAAGTTCTCTATGTCGACTAAAAATGGATTCTGAATAGTTTGTTTTTCCTCATGACACGTTTCCTGTAAAACCCTCTTTTCCTTCATTTCTGTTAGTGTACAGTGAAAAACAGTTTTGGTAAACTTCGGACGTTGCTCTAAATGTCTAAATTTTGAGTTAAAACTTTAAATATTTAAAAATCAATAAATACATTTACTTTTTTAAAAAATTTAGGGAATGTTTATAGTAGTTTTTAATGCATAGCATCTAGTTGGTGGTACTAATAACTATGTTTAATCTCTCTATTCTAAAAAAAAGTTTTTGGTGAACGGTTTCCAGAGAAAGGCTTTTTAATTACTGAACCGAATGACACGTATAAGGTATCAAAATGTCCGGATTCTTTTCGGATTTCCGAGTAAGCCCTTCGATTTTTAAAAAAATTTCTCAATTTTAAAATATTTCCATTTTTTTAGATTTCGGATAAGGTCGCAGTTACAAAGCAAGAAACTATGAATTTTAAAACAATTGAAAACATATTTCACTGGTTTTTTATTATTCAAATAAATTAAATAATCATCTTTCTATTTATAACACGAATTTAAAAAATATATTTTGGGTTATTTTTAACAATATTTATATTTTTGTTGTTCAAACGGTTTTAATTATATTTAAAAATAATGTATAATTAATTTATATCTTATTTTTAAGTAATAAATTGATATTTTTATATTTATATTTGTCGTAGTGGCAACGTGACAACCTAATCATTACTATATTTACAATAAAATATTTATAAACTCGCTTTAGGAATTTTGAACTTTTGCATTTATTTTTTACAATAATTATTATTTTTATATCTTTTTGCAGGTATGTTTTTTAAGGTAGTAAAATGTAACTTTTTATTTCATAATGCCAAAACGCAAAAAAACTAGATAACACGGGTGAATATTTTAGAAATAAAGGTAAAAATCGAAAATGTTAAAAGTCTAGACATTCGTGTCACTGCTATGAAACTGATACAACTTCGAAGTTTGTTTGTTCTAATGAAAATAAAATTCTAAATTTTCCCGATGTTTACGATAATTACTACATTTTTCACAGCCAATCGATAAAAATCATTACAAATTTTAAGAAAGTTAAATTTATTCCTGAGATGTCTCAGTGCTACTTAATGAATCTGTGAAAAAACATTACCTTGATGGGGAAATAGTAAAAGAATGTTTACATGGATCTGCTGTTAATTTTATTGGAATTATAGGGCGATCCTCCAATTCATGTTACTATAGAGGAACTGTTAAAATTCCGCCACTGAATAAATATCCGTCATTTTTGAAAGAATACCCCGGAGAAGTAATACCCCTGCTTTAAGAATGTTTTATAAAGTGAGTAAGTGCAGTGAGCTGGGTTTTGTGGGGATTGCGAAAATTTCTGCGCAAGCAGTTAACGGGGGTTGGCGAGCGATAGCGAGCAGGGGGCGGTAGCCCCCTAGTGTTTAAAAAAATCGCCATTGTTTTAATCCTTAACACATAATTTTACGCACGTCTGTTTGAAATGCACGAAATATTCCTTTGAGTCAACCCGATATTTACATTATTAATAAGGTTAAAATATCAAGTTAAAACTACGCTTTTGTGCTTTCAATTCCTTACACATTTAAGAAAAATTAAATTAGTGAATTATATTTTCACGTTCAAAAGATTAGATTCAAAAATGTTAGCTTAGCTGTGAAGATTTATTTAGTCAAGATATCACTTTCACTGGTTAAAGTTAGCTCAACACTTTTTTTAAATTCTATGTGTATTAAAGAGAGAGAGAGAGTTAACGTTATTTAAAAGTTTAAGTGATAAAGACCGTTTCCATGTTCATGAATAAATTTGCTTCTCCTATTTTATTTGCCATAATTGTGTTTTTAGAAATAATCATTTTTCTTTACCCTTAACATGAAATATGTAACCAAAATTTTTAAATCATAAAAATCAGAAGATTAAAGAAACTAAGTGAATTTTAAAATAAATGAACCCGCCATATTTTAGGGTTAAAATATTGAGATTTTCAAATATTATGTAAATCACTAATAAACAGTACTTTCAATCTCTATTAGATCAAATCTGACCATATTCCTTAATTAACTGTATTGAGATTAATACAATTTCAACTCATAGCTTTCTCTTTTTAGCTCACTCCATTTGAATTTACCCACAAATGGCAAAGCAATAATGCAAACTCTAATCACCGCATTGGACAATCTTACCTACTTTCAATCCACCCAAAGAAGTTACAAAGTATGCTCACAAACAAAATTGATGCACCTTTCCTATATGGAATACTGATGGCAATTGGAAACATGGTACACTCAGGTAAGAGTTAATTTACTTGAACTCTTGAGAAGTTCTGAAAGAAAAAATTGATACTACTCAACACTCTATAGAAGTAGCACTCTTTTAGCTGAATAACTACTACAGTATGTTTGTGATCTACCTCTATTACTGAATGTGACAATTTTATAAAAATGCAGAACTAAATTTCTTTTTAAATTCCACAATTTCTTTTAATACCATACCTAAATTATTCAATTTAATTCATCAATTTCTATCTTAAATAGGCCACACATGTGTATGTACCATATCCCACTACAATATTTATTTAAATATCTGATTATTAAAATATTTTCTTAGTTAATTTTTTGCAGTCGAGAGATTGATAAGCATTTATTATATTTAAAAGGTAAAGTGAATTTGGGATATGAATACCTAAACAACCTGATTACTATCGCAAGGGTAGAGTTAGCAGCACTGTTTCTATCAAAAGAAGAAAAAAGAGGTGAGCAGAAGAAAAATATTTTAACACATTGCACTGAAATTCAAATATTTAAATTTATTTTCTTTCTTTAGCTTATAACAAGTTTTTCTTAAATCAAAAAGCTAAATAAAAAATGCTTTATTACAAGCAGAATAAGTAACCATAATACGATGAACCATTGTCAGAATAATGCAGTAAACTACCTTCATTTTACCCCAAAAACTTCAATAACATAGGAAAAATATAAAGCTAAACAATAAAACTCAAGAAAGTATTTTTAATATTTTATTCCATATTCAGAAAAACTCTCATCTACAAGACAAAACCAATGACAATATTAGGAAATTACAAAACACACAATTAATTTTGAATATTAGGTACCAGTGAAATATCAGCAGAAAAATCAGCACAGCTGATTTTTTCAATTACTTAAACTACAAGGTTAGTAATGCAGATACAGAGAAGAATTACATTTTAATATTATGAAAAATATATTTAGTAGTTAAGTATCATTGTGTAAAACTATCAAGTGTCACTAAAATGTTAACAAATAAAAAAGAACACTAGTTTTAATTATATTATATTGGTTCCTGATTTTAACAGAATTAAAACCTTTTAAAATTTTCTAAAAAAAGTTGTTAGTTGTACTTAAGAATAAATATATAATTTGTTAGCAATAAATCAATCAAGAGTTCTAAATTCATCAAGAACTGCAAAAAAATTAAAGGTATGGTAATTCAATAATTCAAATGCTTTTTTCTTTTTTCAGATATTGGTGTCTTACTCAATAAATTCGAAGAATTACTTGAAAAAGACTTAAATCACCATAGAAAAATACTAAAGGTGTAGACAAGGTTGAAGTTCACGATATACAGTAAATGCAAATCCCTCTGAAGTTAACAAGTTATTTGCCAATCTAAACAATTAACAGTGCATTTCTAACTACCAAACCTTGTGTACTGATAAAAAAAATTCCTAGTCATCCAACATTTTATAAACATTTCCATGAGATCTATTCTATTGAAATTGTAAGAAGTAAACTGTAAGCAATGTGAATATAGTATACATTTTGAAGTTAAATAAAGCTCATTTAGGGATTTATTGAACATAATTATTCTATGATTTTTTTAAACAGAACTGCCATCAATTGAGTAAGTTATGTACAGAGAAGAATCAAAACATAGCATAACACATTAAGTAAATCACACATTCTTTGTTGGAGAATTTTAAAGATAGTGTATTAAAAGTGAAAAATGCGAGATAATTTTGCAAGACTAGAAAATGCCATTAGAGGTGTACTTAAGTGAAAAACTTCATATCATTCACTCTCAGCCTATTTGAAAGTTTCTGAGGGTAAGAAAAACTTTTATATACTAATATGAATGAAACTTGATGTTGTAAACAAAGATTACAGAATTTGAAACAGCTTCACACTAACTAAAAAGAAAGTGTTTTTCTTGCATTTTTTAAAGCAAGCAGTTATGATTCAAAGAAGGCAACAGAAAAAATAACTGAACAGTTGAGTCAACATTAAGAAATAATGAGTGTTGAAGCATTACGATTACTTTGCATGCCTTTTTAAAACATAAGTTAATCATATCACATTAATTTGACAAATGAGAATGAAATGCTAAGAAAGTCACCACCATTAAATTTTAAAAAAACTTAATACAAGGACTGAGTTAGTGTTTAAAAATGAGATATAAAACCATACAATGACTAGACAAATCTAATTCAAAAATGAAATAACTTAAGATTTATGAAATTTTTATAAAATAACCGTTGCAATAAAGGGATTTTAATTACTCAACTGGTTTTATAGTTATAAACCTGGAAAGAATGAAGGCAACAAGGCATGTTCCCAGGGTGAAGAATATTACAAACACGTAAAATGTCTCTTCATCAAAGATGTCGACAAACGCTGGAAGCTGATCATATACTTTGTTGAAAATATTAATATTTGCTTTGTATGAAACTTTTGCCATTTTTTTTTCTTGTAGCTAGCTTACTCTAAATAATTATCTTAGAAGTATTATTTCTTTAAACTTTTCTTCTTCAATGCACCTTGCAGTTTCAAGGCTGGTTCTTCTTCTATAATGTCGTACTTTTCAACAATACTGTTATATTCTCTAGCTACGTCTAATGTTGTTAGATTGCCACACTTGAACAAAACTTGCTTACCATTGTCTAAAAAAGAATCGAAGTATTACAATTCTTAAATTTCAAACTACATTTAATCAGTTTAGGGTATAAATTGATCATGTGATCTGCTTGCACAAACTATCTAACAATGATTGCTAAGTTAAAATACAAATCCATCTTAAAATCTATTGTCTAGCCATACACAGTCTTCATTAACATAAAATTCCTAGTTCTGGGCAAATATAAATATATTTGTTACTTATTTAGAATAAATATTGAATTAAAAATAGGAAGGGAATATTTTAATTAACTTGTATGCAGCGCACTTAATTAAGAGAGAAATAAAAAGGATGTCTCACGCAAGTCTATGTTGATCAAGGGCTCAGAACGATCATTCACAACATCAGTTTTAAATATACAGGCTTCGCTGGTTTTACGAATTCTTCGAGTTGAGATGTAGAATAAGAAATCCCTGAAAAGATAATAGTATCATACACTCAGTGAAGTGTATCATCAAAATATTATAAAGCACATGGAGAAAATTCGAAATATTTTATTCCTGACGGTTCACTAGGTAGTCGCAAGCAAGGAAATTAAATTTTAAACTTTTATGGGTGCACACTTTTTCTGGTTCTTTCTTTAAGTTTGTTGAAGATAATTACTATTAGAATTCTTGATAAATTTTGGTACTTGATTGTTCATCAGGCTTACTAGATACTATACAGGCTAGCCAAGTTTTGAATTATGAAAAATTTCCCACTGGGATTGCTACATATAGGACCCATAAGTTTACCATAGGTTGTAAATAGATTTAGTGCTTTGCCAGACGTTAGCTATTGCCATCTATATTTTTAATGATTTTCTACTAAGCAGTGGTACAGGGACCATCTGATTCAATGCCAATGGTACAGTCACAGGGGCACGGTTAACAGGATAATACGCAAGAACCCGATTTTTAAGATAATTATAAATTTTTTAAACTGCAAGAGAAATAAATAATAAAGCTTTTACAAGAGTGTTATTTGCGCAGATCTGCAGTGGCCGTTTTTTAGAAAGTTGAACTAAAATAAATGAAGATTAACTGTTAGCATTCACTTTAATTCCCCTGTTTTCATAATAAGGAAGTTGCATGTGTCAGATTTTCAAAAACAAACTAGTGTTCCGTATGGTTTTTTGTATGGTAAAATGAAATATCTAGTCAGTTTTTCAAAAAAATGTACAGGTAATTAAATATTTTAATTTAAAAGTCGAGAAAAAAACACGTGACTGAAAACGTTTATTGTTTAAACTATAAGATGACGTCAACAATAATACCATCAACTCCATTGCCTTACAACAATGTTTAGTATAAGATGACGTCACATCCAAACTTTTGGCGTTTTCGCGCGCTTTTAAAAAGGGGATTTTTGTTAATTTTTTTGGCAATCAAAAAATTTCTCGATCGGCCTCAAATTTTGGGTAGTTGCTTATTTTTGCAAGAGGAATCGATTAAAAAAATAAAAAAAAATCATGCAACTTCCTCATTTTCCAGAACAATTTGATTCAGTAGCACCAAGATACCCCTTCTCAGACTGTTTTAATGAAAGGACATTAAAACAAATAAAATAACCACTATGTTAAATCAATTGATGCTTCTATTACTGGTCAGTGTAACATAGGGGTTACAATATCAGGGGTTTGTTGTAAAGAGATTCTACAGTAATCTCATTGTAAACTTCATATTGCTTATTAGTTGGACACCACTTCTTTAAGTTTTGTACCTCTAACACACTAATTGTGCTTTCTCTTAGATACTTACCCATCAACACCCTAGCATATCACACTAAACAGATTAAGTCAGAAACACATACTGTAGAAGCTCTTGTAAAAACCAGCTGTTTCATCTCTTGAAAGAGTTGACTTTAGCCGAACTCCACAAGGGTAGCCAAGTTGGCGCTTTTTGAAACGGATCTGTTGTTCAGACAAAAAAATAATCTATACTCATGGGTAATAAAAAAATGCCAAATCAGGGACTCATGGAGAATTTCACCAAAGCAAACTCTTTCAAAAGGTGAGAAATCTCGTTTTTATAAGAGCTTACTAATATATTTAATATTATAAAAATCTGCATTTAAGTGAAATAGCACAATACCCAGTAGTATTTTTCTGAACAAATAAGAATAATTTTCATGCAGTTATAAACCAAAAATAACACAAAAATTGAAAACTGAAAAATTAAACAAAATAATAAAGAAAGCTTTAAGTGGCTCGAAAGACATAGCTGTAGCTCTTAAGACTTTTTCCAGCTCTTTTTTGAGAATAGTTTTAGTCATGTACAACAATTTTTAAAGCTATTAATTTTGATTTCCTAAACATAGTACAGTAACGGACCCTTTATCCGGGAACCCAAAATCCGGAGGGACCCGAAATCCGGCTCTCGTTTAGAATTTTATTTATATTTTGAGGAATTTTTAGTGAGTAAATGCTGTTACGACGCGCTATGGTTGCGCGCCTATTGCGACATCGTCTTGTGCGGAATGGGACGATTCGACACGGCCAAATCGTATCGTCCCAGCGCTTAATCGGCCATTTCAAAATTGGCTGCTGCCTCGCAATCGGTTCTTGCCGCGACAACCCACGTGCTTTGCATGAAGTTTTTGTGCTGGATCCGTTACGATTGGATGTGCCGCGCCTTTTGTGACATCGTCTCGGTGCGGAATGGAACGATTCGTTGCGGGCCGACGCGGCCGAATCGTATCGTCCCCGCGCTTAAACGGCCGTTTCAAAATCGGCTGCTGCCTCGCTATCGGTTCTTGCCAAGACGACCCACGTGCTTTGCCGTAAGTTTTTTTTGCTGGATCCGTTTTGCTGGATCTGACAGTGGGTATTTTGGTTTTACTAAAGCAGCAGCGTCTTTAATGGCGTTTTTTCCGGAACGGACCCGAAATCCGGAAAATTCCGAAGTCCGGGATGATGTCGGCCCTGAGCTTGCCGGATAAAGGGTCCGTTACTGTACTACTATATACTACTTTTTTGGCAATTTATCAGGACACTTCGCACTGGTATCCAGCTATTTTATAAGTACCCAAATTTACCCTTAACCTTTCAGTTAATTTGACCTACAGGTTAATAAGACAGCTTAATCATAAACAATATGGTCCTCAGTTACTTTTGCTTTACCAATTCAACCAGGTAGTAAATCCCAATGATCCAAGCTTTGTCAATAACTTAGTGGATTTTAATGAAATTTTGCAAAAATATTTAAATAACACTGGGTGTGAGGTGTGACAAAAATATGGTTAAATGCCACAATTCTGGCATTTGAATTTTTGGATAACAAACCACTCATTTCTCAGGGAGTAGGGCAAAGTGGGGCCACTCAGCCATGGTTAACTCTCAGCTAGGCGCTGATATTCGTTCGAATTTTCCGAAGGCTCGGCAACGGGAGCTAAGAAATGAAAGAAACATGGGCCTCTTTTGCCGACATTTCTCGGGAAATAGCGAGCTTTCGAACTCCAGCCATTCAGTCGGATTTTTCTTAGCAATTTGATTTTTATTGTCGAGGAAACAAATTTAAGCGTATATTTCCAGGATAAAATCGGCAAAATTCGCCAGTTTGGCAGACGGGCGCAATTTACTCTCAAAAATTGTTCTCTTGGCATTAAAATGCGCACATGTTTCGTTTTGGTGCAGATCGGCGAGTTTGGCGCAGTTGTTCCCATCCCTGAAAGTTTGAATAAAAAAATGCTTTTCATCATTAGAAATTGAATTCATAGCCGAAATGCCATCAAACGTATTGTTAAAAAAGAGTAGGTGTCCCCCAAAAACTGAGGCTGATGAGGGAAAATAGGGTCATATATCGGATTCAGAAGTCCATTTTATTACATATGATTAGCCCAAAATTGTGTCATTGGCACAGCTTTGAAAAGGTCCGCTTTTAGGAACAGCGTAGCGTTTGCCAAGTTGGTGGCATTTTATGGCCGATCCGCCGTGAAATTGTAGGCCGCTCATGCTAGGCTTACCATATTAAGTAATTGGTCACCAAGGACATTAATATGAACTTTACCACTGTAAAGTTATGCAACAATCTAAATTCTAAAATTCAAGAATTCTTCAGATTTCACCACTCAATGTACAGATTTAATATTCTAATTCATTTTGAACCTACTCAGAATACATACCTCACACATTTCGCGTTTTCATGAAAAGGATCGAACTGGAAACTTAACTTCTTAACCGGTCGAAGATGAAATTTTTTGACTTCCCGAAATAAATATCTCAAACCTGAATTAGCAACTTGTTGGGCAGCCATGAAAGATACAAACACAAATTAATATCAAAATAAAGGCATGCACAAACAAATTCTCAAAGTTACCTTTGTTATTGTTATGGTTATGATAGTTAAAAACGAAATTCTTCACTTCGCTTTAAAAGAACTTACCGAACTGCCAACACGCAAAAGCTTCAAAAAATGATTTCGTAGTCGAAAGGGTTCGAAAGCTTCGGGTCATAATTATGATTCTAACGAACCAAAACATTTTAAAATTCAATTAAATTATTTTTTTGTTTACTTCACCAGAAAAATTCTTGCCCTTTTTTCCTTTCCAAAATTATTTGATAATTTGTTTTAAAAAATGGCAGCGGAAGATTTCATTATGTAAATAAACAAACTTCTCACGACCGACGGCTTGGGCCGTGAGGTGGTTGGTTCTGGTTTATCAGCAAAGGTTTAAACTCCCTCCTTTTGAGTTATCTGAAGAATGTTATCTTAACCCATTAACCCCTCCCTGAGATAAGCTGTACGAACACCGATTAACCTATTCAGTTTTATATTTTACAATTATTTCTTATTACCATCTCTTTAGTTTATAATATGGAAGGAAAAGGCAAGATCGGAATCGTTGGAAGGTAAGTATAATATAGCCAAGAAAAATGTCTTGCACGTGCATGAGTGTATTTATTAAACCCTTTTTAAATCATTTTAAAAAATTTTAAAATTTAAAAAATTTTCAAACCACAGTTTTGATGAAATATCTGGAATTAGCACTAAAAAGCAACCAAGAAAAATGCCTTGCATGTGCATGAGTGTAGAATTAAACCCTTTTTAATTCATTTTTAAAAAATTTAAAATTAAAAAAAAATTCAAACCAGTCACAATGTTTTTGTTGAAATATCTGTAATCAGCACTAAAAATAGCCAAGAAAAATGTCTTGCAAGTGCATGAGTGTAGTTATTAAACCCTTTTTAAATCATTTTAAAAAAATTTCAAACCACAGTTTTGATGAAATATCTGGAATTAGCACTAAAAAGCAACCAAGAAAAATGCCTTGCATGTGCATGAGTGTAGAATTAAACCCTTTTTAATTCATTTTTAAAAAATTTAAAATTAAAAAAAAGTTCTAGATTCTAGATTCATCTCGACGAGGCATGTCACTCCAACGCAGTTTTTACAATTTTTCAGGGTTTTATTGAAAAAACCCGGGTTTTTTTAATTTAGAAGAACCATTCCTTTTACAGGAAAAAAACGCATTCCTTCTGTTTTCATAAAATCCTGGTATTGCCCATAAATAGTAAGAAAAATTGTTTTTCTTAATATAACTTTGAAGAAAAAAAAGCAGCGTTCATTTACATTGCGACATCTCACTTCAATCCTCCACTTCACGCTTCGTCGACAACACGGACAACACGCGCACAGCCAGGGCCATTGCGCGTGCGCATAGATAGGCGGTGCCAATAGCCTGATATAGGCTAAGGACACCGTCGGTGTCTTTAGCCACTTCGGTTTATTATTTATCACACATTATGTATCAGTGTTCCATCCTTTTACCTATCTCTTAGTAAACTTTTAGTCTGTGTATTCACTTTATTCCTCCATAAACATTTTAATAGACCAAATGAAAGATGAAAACTTAGTTTATATTACTACAACCACTCTATAAAATAGTCACCCTTTACACCTCATGCCATATTTGATTCATTCAAATATTACATAGAGAAGATGTTTTTTAGGCCATAAATTTTAACAATAATTTGGTTGGAAATTATTAGCGAGGCTCAAGTGTTAAGTTTTGTTAATTGGCTAAAAATAATAAAAATGAAAAAACATTAAGATCTATCAATTAAAAGCCTTGCTAATAATTTAAGTATGTCTAATTTGTAAAATGTTGTCAATTAAGTCCTATTGACAAATTTTGTACCCAGCTAATCCTTATGTACCATCATTTGACATACATTAACATTCTACGTTGAAATCAGGCTCGGATCCAGCACGGCTCCAAGGGGGGCACTTTTCCAGACATGATCCTCTTGTGATACCATTGGGGGTATAGGGGTCCTCACAGAGTAAAAAATTCAAATTTGACGTGTAAAAGTAAGGTTTTAACTCATTTTTAGAAACTTTTTGAGTCTAAGGGGGTCACTTTTCAACACTATTACTATTACCTTTAATTTTTGACCCAAAATGTCAAAATTTTGGGAATTTCCTAAATATAAACACTGAATACTCCATTTTGATACTAATAGGGAGTATGGGGGTCCTCCCCCAGAAAAAAATTTTGAAATTAGACCTGTAAAAGTTGGGTTTTACTCATTTTTAGAACCTCTTTGGGTCTCAAAGGGGGGGGGGCACTTTCCAGAGTGCCACACCCCTGGATCCGCCTATGGTTGAAATACAAATAATTACTTGGTACTTTCAATTTTTTAACCTTTTCCCTAAATTTCTAATTATAATAATTAGTTCTGGTCACAGTTCAGTTCATTGTAGCAAAAATATTTTCCTTTCACCCATGATTAAAGCTAATATTTTTATAAATCATGCAATTAATTTTTTAACCTGATTTTTAAGGTCTTGCTTGTTTTTCAGTGGTTTGATTGGGAGGAGCTGGGCAATGCTGTTTGCTAGTGCAGGTTACTCAGTTATGATGTTTGATAAAGACAGTAGTGCTTCGTTAGATGCTTTGGCATTCATTGAAGAACAATTGGAAAATCTAGAGAAGAATGAGTTACTTCGGGGTAGCCTTTCAGCAGCTGAGCAACTTAAACTTATTTCTAGGAGTGAAGATTTAGAAACATGCGTCAAGGATGCTATCCATGTTCAGGTATTGTATTTCTAAATCAAAGGGTTTTTTTATCCTGAGCTTTGACAACAAAGAAATGTTTGACTGGTATTATAGTGGCTTTAAAAGGGCTGTTTTCATTAAAACTTGCTCTATATGACTATTTTCGGTCCAGATGCAGCTTTGTTTTGTCGGCAGCTATAGAACTTGAAAAGTTGCATGGCCATGGCTATTTTCTATGGCTACTGGACAATGATTCTTCTGAGAAATTTAAATTTTTCTTTGTTGAAAAAGTTTATTTGGCAGGGTTCAAAGGTCCGGAGATGCAAAGCTGCATCTGTCCCTTTTGCATCAACATGAGTATTGTGTAATATCATCATAAACATGATATCTAATATTTAAAACTTACTTTGGTAGGATCAATTCCAACTTTCTTAAAGTCTCTTTCCATAGGAATCAGTTTCTGAAAATGAAGAATTGAAGAAAATAGTTTTCCAAAAACTAGATAGTCTAGCAACAGACAATATGACCCTCTCCAGCTCAACCAGTTGTATAATGCCTTCAAAATTTGCTGAAGGCTTGAAGCATCGTTCTCAAGTTATTGTTGCTCACCCTGTAAGTTTATTTTTTCAAGTATTTTCCATTTGAAATTATCAAGTATTTCACTGAACTTAACTCTTAGAAAGGGACCATTAAAATATTACGTAAGCATCTAATAGGGATTTCTGTTTGTTCTAGCAAGGGAGAAGGGGTCATGAGTGGTGCTTATGTGATGCATCCAAGACATTTTGTTTTCAAAAATATCTTGCAAAACTCTTTTACACATGTATTCTTTTAAAACCGATTTAAACTAAAACTTTTCTGGAACAATATTATAAGGAAATTAAACATGCTTCTTTATCATTCACTGGTTTAGTTTTTATTTTAAATTAGGTCATCGTGAATTTTTGAAATTATATTGCTTGATAATTATAACAGGGGTTTCAGATTTGATTACTTTTGTTCAGAATGAGGAGGATGACAATAATTGCACAGAACATTTTTATGTAATATGACCTCAATCCCCATCTTTGGAAAAAAAATTTCACCTTATTAAGCAAAAGAAAAAGTTAAAATCACTTATCTTCTTGTCTTTAGGCTAATCCTCCCTACCATGTTCCAATAGTAGAAATTGTACCTTGTACTTGGACTTCCCCTGATGTTTTGTCCAAAACTATAGACTTGATGAAAGAAATTGGCCAAAAACCTGTGGTTTGCAAGAAGGAGATCTATGGATTTGCAATCAACAGAATGCAGTATGCCATCATTAACGAATGCTGGAGACTAGTGCAAGATGGTGTAATGTCTGTGGAAGATGTGGATGCAGTTATGTCTGAAGGTTTAGGGATGCGATATGCCTTCTTGGGTGTCTTTGAAACCTGTCATTTGAATGCTGATGGTAAAGTTTGAATTTCTATTAAGAGCAATTTATATATATATAGGGGGATTGTAACAGTTAGTTTTTGGTTATTAGCCTACTGTAATGGTTACAGTAGTTAACAGCAAGTTTCAGAGAAAGCTACTGATCACAATTAGAATTTCAGTAACTAAATTTTAGTTATAAATTTTCCCAAAATTCTGCAAATTAGATTTATTTTATATTCTTTTCTGTCCATGTATCCATACATACTACCAGGGGTCTGTTTAGAAGAAATTTGGGTCCGTTTTCGGATCCTTCACAAAATGTTTCATTGTGAAAACGGACCCTCCACAAAGTATTTTGGCCTTTAAATGGCCAATATTTTTCACAATACTGCAAATTTGTGAGCTTATTTTCTCAAAAACAGGCTCCTGGCTGAAAAGAACTAATTTAACACTAACTAAAATTCACAAAAATGAGAAGATTTTCACAATTTTTAAAAAATCGGACCCTTCACAAAAAGTCTGGACAGACCCCTGACTACCCGATAACCTAAAAACCTGGGGGAAACTATGGGGAAACTTTAGAAAATCAGCAAAGCTTTGAACATAAATTCAAAATTTTTCAGATTTTTAAGTCATAAAAACAAAAGCTCATTTCCGCAGTCCTACCCTACCTACAAAATGAAATTATGATTTGACTTGATTCTCCTAACACCCACAGCTGCTAGCATGCTGCCTCCCTGGCACTCCCCCAGCTTGGCCAACCAAAGGCATTTTTTTCTTGTAGTATAACCATTTGACGCCAGGTTAGTTTTGGACGCCCTCTTTTCCTTTTTCTGACAGGGCACCACATAAGCGCTATTAATGAAATTATGAAGTTTCTATAAAATTCCATGCACTAAAATATAATGTATCAACATTTCGCAAATTTCCAAACTAAAGTATTTTCCACACTTACTGAATTTTCATTCACTTTACAAAGCAATACAACATTGGAATCTCGACCTGGAAGGTGGGGGATTTGGAATAAGTTTACTGTAGCCACCCTGTATAAGGAGAAAGTAAATATTTTTATGTGTGTCTGTGTGTGATGTATTCATTTGTTGTCTTTTTAGGCATGATGGACTACTGCAACCGTTATGCCAAAGGCATATACAATGTCTCCGAGACATTTGGCCCAGTTCCTCATATGGAAGGTGCAACTGCCCAGGAAATTCATGAGCAGCTTAGTGAAAAAGTTCCTCTCCACAGCTTAGATGTGCGTAGAAAGTGGAGAGATGAAAGATTGGCTTGCTTGTCAAAACTGAAGAAATCTATGGACTCGTAATTAGGTTGAGGTATATAATCAGTCAAAATAAGATAAAATGTGAATTTATTATTTAAAAATAATTTTACTCTGATGAAGAAAATGCAAAAACCTATATTTTATAATAAACATATTTTGAATGATTTATTTTGTACTGTTTCATTTGGTAAAACATGAGATTGTGTGTGAGCCACCTATTTTTATTTACATCATAACCTGTTGAAATTTAAATCATAACAGCATCATAACCTATTTAAATTTATACTAAGGGGAACGCATATTAACTATAAAAACATTTATTATATTTTAAATCAATCAAAGTCTGCCCGGGCCTAGTGGCCCATCAGGCGGTGCCCATCTCCGCTTCTGTAGCCTTTGGGCCTGGGGTGCTAATTACTAGCGTGTGTCCGGGCCGAGTGGCTAGCCCTACGCTGGACCCCCAGTTGATTCCCCAAGCGAGCTTGGTCCTCATTTATTGACCCCGGAAGGATGAAGGGCTGAGTTGACCCATGACCAGCTACCCAAGGAGAAGCCGCAAGGCATCGAACCTGGGTCGGTAATGCTCGTAGCCAGACACGCTGACCACTACACCACCGCGGCCACATTATATTTTAAGATTGACCATAAAAACCACTGAGGAACTCCCAATTCTTCATTCCAAAATAATGTGTACAGCATGACGTACTAGAATCAAATAAAAATTGAAGTATAAATGGTTTTTCATTGTAAATAATACTATTAACTTTTTGTTACTCCCTCTCTTCAATTTTACATTCAGACTCAACATCAAGTGGAAAACAAATATCTATTTCTGAATTTCTTGGTATTAGATGAATCATTCTTTTGCCTGGATCTTTAATTACACTAGAATTTTTCTCACAAATTTAGTTTTCTTGTACAATCCCATCTCTGAAAGTATACAGGGTGTAAAGGAAAGTCCCTTTACCCTGTAATAAATTGCTAACGGAGCAAGCTAAAGCTATGCAGTTAAGGTAACGGTATAGTAAAGTGACTATGCGCAATCGAATGCGACCAACCGCAGCGCCCTCTAGCGGAAATTTTAGGAGTTATAAATTTTATTTTAAAAACTATTGAGAATTTGCTAAAATAGTCAATTACAAAGTTGTAGAGCAGCATCGATTTAGTTGGAAAAGACACCTTAAGCAAAAAAATATCTTGAATAGAACCCCTAAAGCGCACGCTCAATTAGGTTGAATTTACGTTGATTTTACGTCTTAAAACGCTTCTCACGAGGCGAAAATGAGAAATTTTCAATTTAATGACTTAAATAAATGAATAAAAGTATTCTTAACTAATTATTAGTTCTTAGCTCGTTGCCCGCATTCGATTGCACATAGTCACTTTACTATACCGTTACCTTAACTGCATAACTTTAGCTTACTCCGTTAGGAATTTATTACAGGGTAAAGGGACTTTCCTTTACACCCTGTATATATATAAATATTTCTTCTGTTGACCAAATTCTGCACCTTTTATCCCTGTTGTATCTTTTAATAGTTTTCATGCTCATCTTTCTTCTCTTCTTGGAGTGTACATGAGAATAGCTCACTACTTTGTTATTAAGTATAGGTTCCAAAGCTGCTCTATATAAATTTCCTCCGATACTTTTCACAGAAGTTCTATAAGGTAAGTGCAGCGTGCTAGCGGTTGTAAGGATCACAAAGCCCCCTAGTTTTACATAATATTGCAGTGGATTAAGAAGATGTATGCTGAAGGAGCTGACGAGCCAGTCTCCAGATTTACAGTTGCAAAAAGAAACTTATGCACTTAAACAAAAAATAAATTTTAAATTCTAACTCGGAGAAAATTTAAAAAGTTTAATGTGGTTTGTGTTTTTGGGGGAATGACTCATACATTAGTTTAAAAAATTAAACTGTAAAAAGTGGCTCAAGAATCCTCACTCTTTTAAGTATAAAGTACATACTAACATTACTATATTTATTAGGTGAGCTTTTATAATTACTTCTTTATAATTTATTTATCTTAGTAACTCCTATCAACATCAAACTAATAGGGGGAAATATCATAAATCAAAAATATTAAAAACAGTATGGGGCCGTTCAAATATTACGTAAGCACTTTTTTGGTCATTTTTAACCCTCCCTCCCCCCTTGTCAGCAAAGATAAGCAAACCTCAAACCCCCCTGAAATTTTGACAACCCTTTTAGTAATACTTTTTTTTTCTCCTTGAAAATTAGGTGACTTATACACTACTTTTCGGGGTTAAAATTTTTAATATGTTTGGAGGTCCATCCCCAGAAAAAAGTGCTTACGTCAGATTTCCTAATTAAATTTTTTGTTAAATTTAGTTTTGGTTGAGTTTTGAAATTATTTATGGAAGAAACAAGAGATTTTCGAAAATGCAGTATCTTACGTAAGCATCACTTATATCCCCCCTCCCCCCTTGTCAGGAAAAATAAGCAAAGAGCAAACCCCCTCCCCCCTTGGGTGCTTACGTAATATTTGAATGGCCCCTATGACTACATCAAAGGCATAAATAGATTAGTTAGAGTGTAGTCTGATTTTAATTGCTTAAAATGTTAAATCCTAGTTTTAAAAGACAGCATCAAGTTGAGGCTTTAATCATGTCAATATGGACTAAATGTCACACATTTAGTCTGTCTTTTAACATTTATTTAACAGATAACATGTATCCCCAATGAGGAAATATTTTAATAGAACATTTAATATAAACAATAAAAATATTCACCTAGATATTAAAAGATTTTTATTAGTTAAAAAAGACAACACACAAATTTTGGAAAAATAGTTTATAAAAGCTTTGTTGAATACTAAAGTATCAGTCTACAAAAAGTTTATAAAAGGACGACACACCAATAGACAATTACAGTAGACAATTTAAGGTTGTATTTACAATGTTTAACCCATCAACTCCCACATTACTTTTTAGGAATAGTCATAGATGAATTCTAGGTCATTTAAAAGAACATTTGGTATTATCCTATCAACCATTCAGCGGCAAAACTAAAAAACAGTCAATCGGCTTTGATAACGTTTTCAAATTCAGCTGCACCATTGATGGGATAATATGTAAGAACTGAACATTTCTAACACTTTGTCTAATAATCCAAAAATATACAACTGGTAGCCAATAGGCTAACTAATGAGATGAAAAATGCAAACACAGCTCGTAGTTGATCCCAGACTTAATTAAATTTAGTTTCTAAAACTTACTTAAAAAGTCATCAACATAAAGCTCCATCTTTACCTTGATTTTTCTACAACCAATGTCGGAAAACATTTCTTTCCCGGGTGGTACATATATCATTTCATTTGCAATAGTATTCAATACATCGTCAGTAGCTAACCACTTTTTTACTTTTAATTCAGCTCTTATGCATTTTTTGACATGCTCTTTCTCTAAGGGTAGAAATGGAATGTGCTGAGTGATAAGATTCTTAAGAATGCTATCTTTAAAACCATCTGAAACAAAAATATTTTTGTATTATAACAATAAATAAACTTTATATTATTCTGATTTAATTTTTAATCATTTAAACATTACTTTTCCATCAGTAGGGGAGTCACAAGCACTTTCTTGTTTTTGATAACATGCCAAAATGTAGTAACCCTGGTAATATGTGACATCACTTAAATTAACAAGTCCAAGTTTAGAAGAAAAAAAACACCAAACTTGTTAACTATTAAAATGCCAAGGGGCTCCATTAGGACAAAAAAGGACCTTATAAACATTTTTAAGCAAAATTTTACCCTAGTAATGCGACACTTACGCTAAAAAGGAAAAAGGCAAGATCAAACAAATATTTAAGATATTACAGAATACGCTTCAATCTGAACTGAAAGCTGACAACAAGCATGGCAATGAACTTTGACTTGTCTTTGATTATTTAGGGTTTTTGCCAACTTTTTTCTTGATTTTTTAAAATATAACCAACTTGAAAAAACTTCATAAAATTAGCTTCTTAAACTTAACTGCCTTAAATTTGAGTAAGCACTTAAATGATACGCACATTAGGGTGTATCGAAAAATCCTTTTTTTGGATTTAGATAATGCGATAGTGCGGAAAAGTTGTGTAAGGTGGCAGAGAGTACCTGTGATTTTTTTCAGAATTTTTGGATAATATATTGAAGTGCCGCATTGGCCCTGAAGGTTCCCCATGTTATCCTATGGACAGCGTTAGAAATTGGGGGAAAAATCCACTGGTCCTACGGACCAGTGCTTTACCAATCTTACTGGTCCGTAACAAAAATTACTGGTCCGACAAATAAAAAAGGACAATCAATACATGCAATCAAGGACATGCAATAATAAGTTACCAGTTGTTAATATAAAATAATTAATAAAATGAAGTTATGAAAAGTAAGCAATAGCTCTAAGGCTAAATAATCGAATAATTTTGAACTACTTTTCTTGATTAAATAATATTTCACTAACTGACAAATTCCATTCAAAATCAACTGATAAATTCAAAAAATAAGAACTTTTCTTAAATAAATGATATTGCACACAAATTAATACATAACTTAACTGGAGGGAGGGATATATTTTCACCACTGGTCCGGCGGACCAGTGAATTTCTGATTCCACTGGTCCGAACCGTTTTTTAGTTGTCCTGGACCAGCAATCCAGTACAATTTCGAACGCTGCCTATGGAGGGTGCAAGCCAAAAAGGCTGAAAACTGGTTTTTCGCCCCTCATTCCTACTCTAATCACACGACGTCTTCACTCCAGTTATGGACCCTTTATGATGTATGCTACCGGACAAAACTTGATATTAGCCTAAATCTCTATATTACTATTGTGGGCTCAAATTTTGTCGAAAATTGTGTCTTTCCTCGTTCAAATTAGATCCCACAATCATAATAATATAGATATTTAAGCTGTTATTCAAGTTTTGTCGGGTAGCATACATCATCATATAGGGTCCATGACTTGAGTGAAGACATTCGTCATGTGATTAGTGTAGGAATGAGGGGCGAAAAACAAATTATAGGCCTTTTTAGCTTGCACGCTCCATTGGAAAACGGGGAATCTTCAGGGCCTATGCGGCACTTCATGATATTATCCGAAAAAATCACAGATACTCTCTGCCACCTTAGACAACTTTTCCGCACTATCGCATCATCAAAATCCAAAAAAAAGTTTTTTCGATACACCCTAACACATACTGCAAGAACAAGGTAACCAAAATATCACTTAATAATTTTGAAATATAATCCTCAAGCTCACGAACTTCATGAAGTGAAACATCTTCCGAATATAATAAATCCAGCAGGCCCTCTTTTAAAGTAAACCATCATAAGATCAACCCTAGTTCACTATTACTGGAGGATCACTATAAATGTGTTTGCATTCTTTTGTCAATTTGCAACAGTTTAAAAGATAGATCATAATAGGATAGTGTTGTTATACTAGTTTAGAATACTAAGGTTTGACTGTATTAGTTGTTATGATGCAATTCTAAAGGTCAGGGACGGTGTTAAGTTATTACCACAACAATAATAAAGAGATCCACTAAGCCCTTCAATAATTCAACCCTCAAATTACCAACCTTTACATTTCCACCCTCTTGTACAAAAGCATGGTTTTTAAAACAATTTTTGTATTTTAAACATATTACCCCCTGTGTATTACCCCTTCTATGGGGTAAAACTGGGACAGCTCCCATGGAAATTGAGTTTACAAATTAAATATTTTATCAAGTATAAATTTGTAATCAATCATCTGACTGTTTACAAAAACTGACAACGTCAGATTATTTTGCCAAGTTTCAATAAAATAAGATATTTAATAAATCTTAAAGTTAACTTTTGTTTTATGCAAGAATTAAGGTCAAACCAGCATTTTTAGAAGCAAAGTGAGAGGAAAATTCTTACCTTTTTGAAAAAGTGTTCCCTCTTTAATTAAAGGTAATGTATCCTCATATGTTATATCTTCCCTTTTCTTTCCATCTTCCAGATATTTGGAGGTTAAACTTATTAGATCATCCCCACCAGAATTACTAAAGGTAGGTAAAAATAATAATTAGTATTGAAATCAAGTCTAACGAAATTTCATTTACTAGGGGGGCTGCAACCCCCGCGCAAACTGATAGAGGTAATAGTCCAGTCGCCATGCCATGTGACCTGGAAATAGAGTCCAACTAATATTTTATGATTGATTCTAGTACTTTTTGATGTACTGAAACATAATACGACGGGTGCCAGAGTGGCACCTTTGAGCAATTCCAAATATCGAACGGCAAAGTTCTCGGGGTGAAAAAAGTAGAAATCGGGTGTTATTTTCAAGAAAAAAATAAAGTAGTCGTTTTTTCAACGGATTTTTATGATTTTGAGGGTGCTTAATCCGAATTAGACTTTTTCAGCTAAATATTCGAACGGCTTCTTTGAGAATTTTCGATATTTTGTCAAAATTTCAACCCTTTCTACGGTTTTATGCTTATAAAACAAAAGTTATGGGTTTTCCAAAAAAATTTTCAATTAACAAATTAAATTTTAATAAACAAGCTACAAAAAAGTCAATTGAAACCTTTTTGTCAGACAAATAGTTTTGCCGCTACAGCCCGCCAAAAGAAGATACAATTTTGGACGGATTGGGAAAAATTCAGGATGTAGTACCTGCATCTCGTGATTGAATGAAGTTTGGGAACCTACAAATGAGTGTTTTTTTAATTCATATGATTGATACTAGTACAATTTTATATACTGAATCATAATATGAAGGGTGCCAGAGTGGCACCTTTTGTCAACTTTAAGTATCGAAGGTCAAAATTCACTGGATGATAAAAAAACACCTATTTTATTGTTAGCGAAAGGGAGTCGGCTGACCAAAATTAAATATCAGTAAATGTTTATTATGGGGATACTTTGTGATATAACGGTAAACTATACTTTTTCAACATGATTAAAAAGAAATTCAATACAAAATATGTTTAGAAATAGGTAGTAAATAGGAAGTGTAGTTTACTTTAACTTTAATTCAAAATTATAGAATATCTTACACAGTGGACATTTCACTGTCACTATCTTTAAATTGGGCTTCATTAGTTTTCAAATTGCCACACAATTGACCACCTTCGCACGTGCAAAATTCTGTACAAGGCACAGAATTCTGTACTTGTGCACAACTGCACCTTGCTGTTGAACATGGCTTCTCACTTGAACAGCTGCACCTTAAACGTTTCAGCAATTCTGGTAGTGCCAACCCTTTGTTATCTGGAAGTTGAACGGGTACCTAAGAGTGGGTTGCTTCATTCTTTGCCCATCCAAAATCAGTGGGATTCAAAGGTGGAGGGAACGAAGATGCTGCTGCGTTCCAGGTGCAAGCTTGCAAATGGCATCGTTTTATATGGAGTTCAAATGCCTCTGTTGTCGGAGGGAGGTGCTTAATTTTAGGAGGAATTTTCTTTGATGCCCACACTTTGTATCGAACATCTGATATGTCGTGAGCCTCCTTCTTGTAGCCGTAGCAATGTGCGATGAAGCTTGTGCACTCTGTTATGCATTGTTGCATTGAAGTTTCTACACAACCTAAATGCTTAATTTCAATACCAGATCTCAGAATATGTATAGCTTTAGATTTTCCAATTCCAAAAAGTTGATAAGTGGTATCACAGCCAGTGAGACAATGCACTGCTAACAATGAGTTTGCTAGGGTTCCTAGGTTGTAAACTGTTGTTGCTATATCTGTGACCTTGACCTTGTCAAATAACTCCATCCACATTGCACATTTAAAATTGAGCTTTCTGCAAAAGTTTACAAGAAGAATAAAAACGTCAGTGTCATCAGACAAAATTTTGATCCTGTTCGTTGCACACCTTGACAGAAAAATAGCTTGCTGTACAATTGAATCGTCAGTTTGAAGAAGGGAATAAGTCCAAAAAATGGCAAATTGACTTTTTGTGCTCAAAACAATCTCCAAGCTTTGCCCTACACATGGGTAAAAAGAGGGGGGAAATAACTAACCCCTATAGGGAGATATCGCCCCTTGAAGTTGTGAAATCGATATCCATACAATGAAAATTCCATTTCTTTTTTTCGATATTCTCAAAACTTGATTTTTGGACTTATTCCCTTCTTCAAACTGACGATTCAATTGTACAGCAAGCTATTTTTCTGTCAAGGTGTGCAACGAACAGGATCAAAATTTTGTCTGATGACACTGACGTTTTTCTTCATGGTGAGTTTCCAAATCTGGGCTAGGAATTACAACACCAGGAGTTTGTAATTCAGTTGGGATTGCATTAGTGCCAGTAATGACCAATTTATGTGGAAAAAATTTTTTATGTTTTAGTAGTTGCTGCCAAATCAGGGTTATTAGTTGTATTTTATTGCATGAATTGGTCAATATACTATTGCGACTTGGGAGAGGTGTGTCGGCTGTTAGTTTCATGAAGGTACTGTCTACTCCTCTTTTTGATCGTGTTGCACTTTTAGGACTGTATTCGAAATACCTATCAAATACAAGGTATGTGTCCTGTTCTGCAACATGCTTCATTATAACCACAATTAAATTGTGGATGTTAGTTTCTACTGTACCAAACTTTGGCCAATGAGCATGCCACAAAAGAGCACTAGAATCTATAATTAATGCATTAACAAATTCCACCTTCGGTGACACCTGAACTCTTAATAAACTCATTAATTGTGATTTCTGGGAGGAGGGATTCATGTCCCCAAATTCATTGAATAAAGCTGACGGGACTGGAGACAATTCATAGCCAAACAAATTTGGAAGGCTGCATATTTCAACATTACGTGTCATCAGTTGTAGGGCTCGTGCGTAGATAGTCTCCGTGTTATAAACTATCATATGTTGTATCGCCATATGCACTGTAAAAAATAATCCTGCAAAAAAACAGAAAATTTCTGTAGGCCGAAAAATCCTGTAAACAGAAAAAAGCTGTTACCTACAGGTAAATGCTGTAAAAAGAAATTTTCTGTCAAGTGAGCTACAGATCTTTCTGTTGCCTCTCAGTAATTTCCTGCTTGTGCGCATGCACTTATTTTAGTAGAGTTTTTTAAATTTTAATTAATTAATATCCGGGACCTACCGCATGCTAAGCACGCACGCTACCACTGGACCAACGAAGATTCAGTATAATGTTGCCAATAGCTGTATTCGTTTTCGATGCAGTAAGTTTCTGTTTAAGTACAGATAAGCTAAAAAACTAGATAAAAGCTGTTATTTTACATAAAATAAATAGAAGTGCGGTGGGAATGTTACCTGACAGAATATCTCTGTAAACATAAAGTCATTGTTATTGAAAATTTCTGTTTTTCTACAGTTTTTTCTTACAGTGTGTTTCTTGTCATTTGACAAAGTGACAACTTCCTTTTTCAAAGGAACATAAAATCCTTTTGGCAGTGATTCCTTAAATTTTTGTCTTTGCTTTTCTCCAAGGCATACGGCATCATCCACATTTACTTTCGTGTTTCCAACACGGCCACTATGTATATTAACAATAACATCAGGGTGGTCTTCAATGACAAAAGGGGTTTACATGTTTTAAGTTTTTTTCTTATTTTCTGCCTATCTTCTTCATAAGATTTAATTCTTGCTGCACCTTCCTCTTTGTGAAACGTATGCACCTTCTTTGATTCTTCGCCATCTATCATATCTTGTACATCTTTAGATAGCTCATCTTTAGGTAGTTAGATCTTTAGATAGACAAAAGGTGCCACTCTGGCACCCTTCATATTATGATTCAGTATATAAAATTGTACTAGTATCAATCATACGAATTAAAAAAACACTCATTTGTAGGTTCCCTAACTTCATTCAATCACGAGATGCAGTACTACAGCCTGAATTTTTCCCAATCCGTCCAAAATTGTATCTTCTTTTGGCGGGCTGTAGCGGCAAAACTATTTGTCTGACAAAAATGTTTCAATTGACTTTTTTGTAGCTTGTTTATTAAAATTTAATTTTTTAATTGAAAATTTTTTGTAAAACCCATAACTTTTGTTTTATAAGCATAAAACCGTAGAAAGGGTTGAAATTTTGACAAAATCTCTAAAATTCTCAAAGAAGCCGTTCGAATATTTGGCTGAAAAAGTCTAATTCGGATTAAGCACCCTCCAAAACATAAAAATCCGTTGAAAAAACGACTACTTTATTTTTTTCCTGAAAATAACACCCGATTTCTACTTTTTTCACCCCGAGAACTTTGCCGTTCGATATTTGGAATTGCTCAAAGGTGCCACTCTGGCACCCGTCGTATTAAGTTTCAGTACATCAAAAAGTACTAGAATCAATCATAAAATATTAGTTGGACTCCATTTCCAGGTTCAAGACTATTTTCTCATTTGGCGACCGGACTATAAAGAGGTAAGCTAAAAATGACAACCAGTAGAAAAATATCAAAATTTTCAGTAATGAATTTAAATGGAATTCAGGAACTCTTTAGTAAATCATTTATAATAGCTAATAATAATATTTTTAACAGGAGTTAGCCAGTAAATGATTTTTAAAAATGTGTGTATATTGAATTAACATATTATAGAAAAATATTCAATCTAATTTATACTAAAAAAACAAGGAATAATACCTCAAGAAAATAAATATATTCTTGCGAAAATCTAGTCCATACATCATCCTAGTTGCATCAATATAGGGCACCAAGGCATCCAAGACACCGGGGACTATTTTATGGACTTCGTCAAACACAAAGATGTTATCATCACAATACCTAGTAGCTTTTTGCACATAGGCTTGAATTTCTTCCTAAAAAGGGAAAGATATCAGTCATCTTATTTATAAACATATAACTAACTTTTTTTATATTCAAGCTAATGAGAAAAATTAGAATTATGCATGAAATCAAGCGCAAAGTAAGTTATTTTACTTCTAAAAAAGGGTCAATCCAGCACAAAATCGGGGCCGTTTTGCGGACCCTTTACAAAATTCAACTCAACAAAAACAGCCTTTTCACAAAATTTAAATTAGCTTTAATGATCATTTGCAAGAAAACATTCACAACATATTCGAATTTTCCATGATTTTTTGGTTTGCCATCAATGATTCAGTTTTTCATAAAAAACTTCATTTTTCACAAAAATATTTCCTTTTTTCACAAAAATGGGCCCCAAAAAATAAAACCTGGATCGACCCATGCTAAATCATAAATTTTGACTGATTACAAGCATAATTTTAAAAGCTTTTTAAAACTGAAATAGCGATGAACAATAGTGAACACCTAAAAGGGGCAGTGGCGGATCCAGGGGGGTGGCACTGGAAAGTGCCCCCCTTGGAGATCAAAAAAGGTTCTCCAAAAATGAGTAAAAACCCAACTTTTACAGATCTAATTTCAAAAATTTTTCTGGGAGAGGACCCCCATACACCCCATTAGTATCAAAATGGGGTATTCAGAGTTTATTTTTAGGAAATCCCCAAAATTTTGACATTTTGGGTCAAAAAGTAAAGGTAGTGTTAAAAAAACCCTTAGACTCAAAAAGTTTCTAAAAATGAGTTAAAACCCTACTTTTACACCTCAAATTTCAATTTTTGATCTGGGGGAGTGCCACGTTCGTGCAGAGGGTTTTGTAGGTATTGGTCATGAAAAGCAGCTTGTTAGATATTAATCATTTAATGTACTATATACAAGATTTACAAAGTTAAGATATTAACATTCAAGTGCCGGTTCCGTTATTCGGAACTCCAAAACAGAACTAACTGAAGTACTTCTACAGTTACAGTTAACTTATACACTACAGTTCCCTCCCCTTAAATTTTCACAAATTAAGTTTATCGGGGGGTCGAATTGTTCTTTTCGATCTTCTCAATTTCGGAGGCACTGGCGGGACTGGATCTCCCGAAGTCATGGCATCAGCTGTAGCACCACCAGGTTCAGGATTAGCTGGGGTCTCCATAGGCTGAGGTTCCACGCTGGCTCCTGGATCTGAAGATTGGGTATCTGCAGTTGCAGACACTTCTCCGTAAGGGTAGGGGTCCGCGTCACAAGTGACTTGATTTCCTGCCCCTCGAATCTGATCAATATGTCGACGAAGTAGGTTTCCCTGCACATTGATAGAGTAGTGGAGGGCTCCATCCTTGCTTAGAACTTCACCGAACTTCCATTTGGCATTTGGAGAACGGTAGTCTCTTACAGCAACTCGGTCACCAACCTCGAAGACTCTATCCTTGAATAGGTGTTCACCTTTCCGGATTCTTTCTTCGACTCTTTTCTTTAAGTTTGGAACCACCAGGTCTATCCGCGTTCTTATTTCTCTCTTGAGGAAGAGCATCGCTGGAGTAGCCATGGTTGTCAAGTTGGGTGACTTCCTGTATTGCATCAGGAACGTGCTGACTTTCTGTTGGATACTTCCTGGGTACTCCGACATGGCACGGAGGGATTGCTTCAGGGAGAATACGTAGCGTTCTGCCTGTCCATTGCTTGATGGCTTGAATGGAGCGCACGTCTTGTGTTTTATCCCGTTGTTCCGCAGAAACAATTGGAACTCATGAGATGTAAACTGTGCGCCGTTGTCACTAACTAGCACAACGGGGAGACCAAAACGTGCGAAGCAATCTCTAAGACATTCTATGGTTTTCTGAGTAGTGCTGGTTTTTAAGGGGTATACCTCTAACCACTTAGAATGGGCATCAACGATTACCAAAAACATGTGATTGAAGATAGGTCCAGCAAAGTCAATATGTATCCTTTCCCACGGTGAACTTGGGTATTCCCAGTAGTGAGTTTTTGCTTTGGTAGGGTCAATCTTGTATTTTGCACAAGCTATGCAGTTCCTTGCTGCATCTTCAATGTCGTTGTCTATCCCTTTCCAGTAGACGTAAGACCTTGCTACCGCCTTCATCTTGACTACTCCTAGATGTCCATGATGTAATTCATCTAGGATCCTTTGTTGATACTTCTTCGGAACCAGAACTCTTTGCCCGTACATGATACATCCGTCTTGTAGGCTGTACTGTGCTTCCTTCCCCTCCAGACTTTCCCCGGAACGCAATGCTTGCAGTAGAGGTCCCAATTCTGCATCCGTACTTGTTGCCTTTGCTAAAGCTTCAGCTTCGACAGGAAGGGTTTCGACTTGATTTAGGTGGAAAATATCAACGTCGCTTCCTTGCTGTAGATGTTCAGAATTGACAGGAAGCCGCGACAGAGCATCCACGTTTCCGTGATCCTTGGTGTTTCGATACTTGATCTCAAACTGGTATCCCTGGAGTATCAGCGAATAATGAAGTAGTCTCGTCGCGGAGAGCACTGGTAACCCTTTCTTGCATCCGAAAATGGCCACAAGAGGTTTGTGATCCGTAATAAGTGTGAAGTTGTTTCCCTTTAGGTAGAGATAAAATTTTTGAACGCCCCACACTATGGCCAAGGCCTCTTTGTCAATTTGGGAGTACTTTTGCTCCGTAGCGCTTAGAGTCCGTGAAGCAAATGCTATAGGTCTCTCTGAGCCGTCTGGGTACTTATGAGACAAGATTGCTCCTAAGCCAACTGGACTTGCATCAGTGGATAGCAGTAAAGGAATCTTGGGGTTGTAATGCGCCAGTATTCTATCAGAACAAATTTCTTTCTTGATGTTGTCAAATGCCCTTTGACATTTAGAGTCCCAATTCCAGGTAACATCCTTCTTAGTTAAGTTGTGAAGAGGATATGCCAGGGTTGCAAGATCGTTTGAAAATCTGGAGTAGAAGTTAACCAGACCCATGAAAGACTGCACCTCCTGCACGTTTTCTGGAATTTTGGCATTCTTGATGGCTGCTACTTTTTCATTGGTTTTCGCCAATCCCTGAGCATTTATCTTATAGCCCAAGAATTCAATTTCTTCTTGAAAAAACTTGCTCTTTTTCTTGTTAAGCTTCAGGCCATGCTGGCGGCATCTTTCTAAGAACTTCCTTAATCTGTGCAAGTGTGTTTCTTCATCAGGAGCTGCAATGCGGGCATCATCAAAGAAGACTTCCACACCTTCCAAACCCCTGAACACACTGTCAATGTATTTTTGCCATATAGCGGGTGCGGCATTTACACCGTACATTAGTCTTTTGCAGACATAGAGTCCTTTTTGAGTGTTGATGGTGAGTAATTTCTGGCTGTCAGGATGTACCTTCATCTGTAAGTACGCTTGACTAAAATCAATCTTCGAGAATATCTTTCCATCACTTAAGGAAGATAGGATTTCTTCAATGCGCGGCAGAGGATGTTTCTGCACCTTCAGATTTTTATTCAATGTGACTGAATAATCAGCGCATAATCTGATTGCTCCATTTGATTTCACCACTGGTACTATAGGAGTTGCCCAATCCGAAATGTCCGTCTTTTCGATTATTCCCTCCTTCTCGAGGCGATCTATTTCGTGCTCCACTTTTTCTTTCATCGCGAAAGGAATCTGCCTCGGCCGGCAGAAAACGGGCGATGCATCAGCGCGGAGTTCAAGGACACATTCGTAGTTGTTTATTTCTCCTGGTGATTCATCAAACAGATCTTTGAATTCTTCTAATAAATTCGAAAGATTTTGCTTCTTATTTTCGGTAACGCGAACGTTTTTAATTGCGTTCCAATCCAGATTGATTTTGTACAGCCATTCCCGACCGAATATAGTGTCCAAATTTTCTTTGACTATATAAAGATTTAAGTTATGTTTTTCTTCCTTGTACATGACATTTACGGTTACATAACCCAGAGGAATTATTTTCTCACCCTTATAGGTTTTAAAGACTATATCTGTTTTTTGAATCTTTTTCGCCGAAATTTCTCGGAATTTCTTTAAGCTCATGACCGAAACCGTTCCTCCCGTGTCAACTTCCATTTGTACTGGCTTGTTTTCAATTTTGACAACTACCATGATGGGGGGTCTTCTCGGTTCTTCCTCTTTAATGACTTCTGGTTGGGTTTCAAGGGAATATAAAGGTACTGTTTTCCCTTCTTCCCCTTCTGTGGGATTCCCCGCCTGGACTTGTTTCTGTCTAACAGGCTTTTCTTGTTTATTCTTTTTCCGTAAACAAGCTCTTGCTATGTGTCCAACCTTTTTGCAATAACTGCATTTAGCTGACTTATACCTGCATTCATCTCTGTTATGGTTAGTCCCATCGCATCGTGTACACTGCTGATGCTGAGTGAACTTCTGCTTTTGATTTTGTACTCGCGGTTTCCTCCCGGCGCTAAATTCTTTAATTTCAGTTGAGCTACCCATCATTTCTTTGGTGGATTTCATGGCCTTTTCCATGGCTAAAGCAATCTCAAGGGTTTTATCGAGATCGATATCATCTTTTTCAAAAAGGCGATCCAAAATAGCTCGTTCTCTTAAGCCGCTAATGAAGACGTCCCTGAGCATCATGTTAAGATCATTTGTCGTGTACTTGCACGGTATTGCTAACGATCTTAATTCAGCCAAAAACTCACTCACTCCCTCTCCTTCCCGCTGCTTCCGATTGAGGAAAACATGCCTACTGGGAATAATTAAAGGTTTGGGGTTTAAATGGTCTTTTAGCGTGGACGTTATTTTTTCATAACTTTGCTCACTTGGGTTGTCTGGGGACAAAAGATTTTTCAATAAGTTATACAATTTAGCTGGGAGACTAGAAATCAGCGTTTTCGCTCTTTTTTCCATCGGTACGTTTTGGATATCCAAGAATGCATTGAATCTTTCTAAAAAAGAACTAAAGTCCTCGCAAGTTTCATCATATTTTTCGAAACTCACGCCCGAAACGTTTTTCCCGGTACTTTCGGTTTTGGCTTGGAGCGCCTCCATTAACGCTTTGTTTTGCGCAATTAATTCTTCTAGCAATTTCTTTTCCATGCTTAGAATTGGAAAGCTCCTACCTTATTTGCAGTTTTCGGGTTCTTCAATACCCTAATCCAAGTGATTCTTGAATCCAGCGAAAGCGTACACAACATCAACAAAAAGAGTTCCACCGCGAGACTGCGAGACTGCGTCTTATCTTTCAACGCGGGTTCATGAATAAATAAACCAACTCGTCGCCACTTGCCACGTTCGTGCAGAGGGTTTTGTAGGTATTGGTCATGAAAAGCAGCTTGTTAGATATTAATCATTTAATGTACTATATACAAGATTTACAAAGTTAAGATATTAACATTCAAGTGCCGGTTCCGTTATTCGGAACTCCAAAACAGAACTAACTGAAGTACTTCTACAGTTACAGTTAACTTATACACTACAGGGAGGACCCCCAATGGTACCAGGGGCGGATCCAGGATTTTCTTTTGGGGGGGCACCACTGAAAATTTAGTCCTACCTGGGACTCAAGACTGGGATGTAACAAGACTTTACTCAATGACTCAATGTTTTGACTTTTGACTCAATGTTATTTCTAAGGTACCCCAAACGAGTACATTTATGCGTTAATTCTTTTTAATCACTTAAAAGTAACACTGTGACAGTTCTGGGGATCACTCCAGGAAAATTTTGAAAATTTGTCTCTAAAAGTAGTGTTTCAGCTCAATATTTTGAGAGCCTTTGGGTTACATCGAAAGCGAACAGCTCCTTTTAATCCACAAAATTTTGAAGGAACTAAATTACAAATAGACGTCTAAATTGCTAGGAGGGTTGAGGGTGTTCCCCCGGAAACTTTTTAAATTTTTTTTATTAATTTGAAATTCTTTGGAAAACACCCCAAGGGAACTGCTTCTAAAAAGCGGCGGAATTTGCAAAGGAAAAAAATTTTAACAGACGCCAAGGTTTTGGGGTTCACTCCCGAGAAGATTTTTGAAATTTGACTCTAAAAAGTGCTGTATTAACTCATTTTGAGACTCATTTGAGGTAATGGCCATTTTGACAGACCTATGGTGCAAGAGCTAGAGAAAGTGTTGTGCTACGTGTAGAAAACCTTAAAAAACTTAAAAGAATCGCATTAAGTTATGATAAAAAAAACTATGACTAATTTAGTATATTCCTAACATGAAACAACTTATGATTAAAAATAAATAGATTTTCAAGTGCTTATAACTTTTCAGTAAATGTATCTTGAACAGCTGTCTTTTAGTATTCGGCAGCCTTCATTTTCAGAGTAAGTTTAACTGTGAGCGTTAAATTTTAAATAATAATTTAAGATAGAAGAAACTCTAAGCCAGTAGTAGTTCTCCACCCCTTATTGTGCGTAAAACTTTTCTCTCGCAACGCCCCCCAATAAAAAATTATAGAATTGAGGGTATAGGGTAGGGCGATTAGTTAATATTAAAAGTAATTTTGAGTATAGTAAACCCGATATTAGTAAATTTAGGCACCAAATTTGTTAAACTCTGGACTTAGCGGCCCCCTATATCCTTTCAAATAAAAAAATTTATTCCTGCACATTAATATGCCTATAGAACATGTTTCTTCTTTTTTTCGTTCTCATTCCATGCGATTAAAACTGATAATGGGCTGCTTAAAAGGAGCTGAAGTTAGTGATAAAAATGTGATGGTGACCCATGTCCCTCAACTTCTTTTCAGTAGACTTATGCAGCCCACTTTCGGAGCTATCTGCAGTTTGAATTTGACTATCAGTTGAGAACACTCACTCTAAAAAGGGGGAAAATTTTTTATTTCAAGCATGAAAAAAGTGCTTTTTATGCAGTGTATTTTTTAGTCGTCTGGGGGGCACGTGCCCCCGTGCCCCTGAATGGTACAAGGGGATCTTGTCTGGAAAAGTGATCCCCTTGGAGCCGTGCTAGATTCGCGCCTGAAAAGGGGAGGTAAAACTGGTGATTGTGTGTTAAATTAACAAACATAAAAAATAATAAATCAAGGCTTGAAATAATGGTTAAAATCTCCTGGCAATGAGTCATTGGCCTCACTGCATTTGATAGACTTGCCTACCTATATCATGACCAAACAGTAGGAAGGAGAAAATGGAATAATCATGCGAAAAAGCACAAAATACACACAGAAAAGATTTAAACATCCTCTTACCTTATACTCATTTATTTTCTCTGCATGGGCAAAGTCTCTCATCCCATTGAAGTAGTGATAGTACCGACTTTTGGTGCCCTCTTTGAATATGTTTTTCGCAATGTAAGAGGTAACTAGGTTTTTACCAGTTCCTGTAGGACCGTAAAAATACAATGCAAGAGCCTTGTTGGGTGGAGATGTTACATGGTGTTCTAATGCAGATAAGACATATTCTTTAGCTATGTGTTGCCCAAATACATTTTTTTCAAGATCTAGCTTAAGACCTAGAGGAAAAAAATATTTATGTAAAACTAAGAAAAATATCTATATTGGTGAAACAATCAACAGCTTTGTACATAAGGAACAAGATTTCATAAATAATTTCAGAAAATATGGTACTTGCGAATTATCCCGTCGACCGTTCAGTGGTCGTCTAATTTAGCGGCACGGCAATAGA
This sequence comes from Tetragnatha versicolor, assembly GCA_024610705.1. NCBI lineage: Eukaryota > Metazoa > Arthropoda > Arachnida > Araneae > Tetragnathidae > Tetragnatha > Tetragnatha versicolor. Next base: position 53,038,844 of record JANDEH010000003.1, read on the forward strand.
AAAGTCATAAATGGCTTTAATAACGCTTTAGATTAAGCGGTACGGTGGATGGGATAATACATAAGAACCAAAAATATTTCTTCACAACGAACCACTAATTTTACAATTAGTGGACTAACACACTAACTAATTTTACAATTTATACTCCCTTTTAAATGAAAGCTACTTAGTCAAATTCATTTTGTTCCAGAATTCTCCAAATTTAGGATTCATTCCAGAGAAATGACAATCATGATGTAGTAGAGGAGTTATTAGAAATTTCTGGGGAGATGAAAATCTGGGGGCCGGATTCGCTTCATTAACCTTTCGGTTAACTTTAACAATCCGGGACTTGGGGAAAGTCAGACGATAAATGGTTCTTCCAACTTCACAATGCAACCCTAAATTCTATTACGATGTTCGTACCGCGAAGTGCTTGGCGAGCATTGGCAAGAAAGCATTTTGCCAAGTCCCGGATTCTTAAAATTTACCAACCTTTATTTTAACAACTGTTAGAAAAGTGAAGCAATGTTAAATACTTTTTCGTTTATATTGTTACTTTTCTATTAATATGGCGTTTTTGTTAAGTCCCAATTCATTCCTATACATTTTAATGCAAAAATTCTTTGTTTACACGACACACAACTTCGGTTATAAATAGTTTCCCATTGTCTTAAAATGAGAAAATATCCAGTATATCAGTTGTTACTTCTTAGGGAGAAATTTTTCCAGATAGGTCAAATAAAGGATGTGGGGGAGGGTTGAAGAACTGCATTCATAAATGATTAATGATTAGTGGTGAGGTCGCTACAAGAACCTTCTTAGCACTGCGACCCTTGGTCTATATATAGTGATGGGCAGGTATCGATACCAAATACTTAAGTACTCGATACCTATAGGTATCGAGTATATTCGATACCCACAAAAGTATCGATACTTTATTGACATATTTCGTTTTAAATTTTTCAATGAAGTAATCTTAAAAAAACCTACTGTAGATCAAACGCAGCCTGTTTCCGTTTTCATTTTGCAACGCTCAAACCCAAGTCGTTATCATCCGCGAGAGAAATTTGACGCGGCTAGGTTTTCCCCCGCCAAATCCTTCGCCTCTATCCACCTCCAGGCCCGTAGCTACGGGGCTTTTTGATGGATCGCTTTCAGTTTTTTGAATATTAGTCTGATTATGGATAGGTCCTAAAAAAATTGTCCCTTCAGGTTCATTTCCCGACATTGAAAAAAAGTACTCGATACCTAAAAGTATTCGATACCTATAAGTATTCGATACCAAAGTATTCGATACCTATAAGTATTCGATACCAAAGTATTCGATACCTAAAATTATCGATTTTGCCCATCACTATCTATATACCATCCCCCAATTATGTCTCAAAGGAGACGGATAGCAGAAACAAATTTCAGCAGTAACTGCATGCATTCATAGGCAGTTGTGAGGGAATGACCAATAAAGTGAGAGGTGAGTCAATTGAGTAAAGGGCAGTTCATTTAACTGGTTTATCTGATAACTATTTCAGCTTTGACACTTCATTCAGTGATTGTATTAGCATATTGTACTCACGAGTTTTCGCAGTTTCACGTCTCAAAACAATTGTGTAAGAGACAAAATGTATTGAATATACAGAAGATAGGCAACATATGAATGCTCACCATTTATATCAGTAGGGATATATTTCTTTGAACATACTTCACCAATTAAATCCCAAGGCCCAAATGCAAAGATTAAGGAGGCAACGAAGCCACTAATCAGTGTGAATGTCATTTTACTAAGGATTTCCTCGATCTTATTACTTTGCTTCAACCTTTGTTTCAGCTTCATTCAAGTATTTTAAAAATTGAAACTTATTTGGAAATAGTCCAAACACGCCGGGAATTTTCCCTTGTTGGAAGATAAACAAAGAAAGAAGGAGGAGCTACAAACAAGACCTCCCCTAGACAATCCAAGTGTCATTCTTCTTGTAAGCCCTTGTTACAGGGTAACTAAATTTATTCGGGTTTAAAGGTCAAAATAATTAATTATTGATAAATTATTTTAAATTTTATAATAAATTCTATTTTTGAACATTAATTGCTTCTTAAATTATATTTTAAATCGTTATACATAATTTTTAAACAAGTGCTAGATACAAACAGAACTATCACAACTTATAAATAACAATGCGCAAGCGCTAAAAATACCAAGCTATTGGACCAGATTCAGAAGCCACACCCCTGAGGGAAATAATTTATGTGTATTGTTTGGTTTGGTAGTTTGGGTAGTTTCTTGGGGAAGCTAGAATCATTTTAAAGTAGCGTCGCATTCTTTCGATTCTTACATTGCATATTCCATTGCATTTTTCCTTAGTTAAATACTTGAAGAAACACGTGAATGAAGTCAAAATGAAGAACATTATTAGAAAATCGCAAACTTTATTTCTTCTTGTAACTTTTTGTTTGAAGACTTGTATCTGTCAAGATCCCATTGTGATTGTTAGCGTGCTTGGAATTTTAGGTGCCATGTGGGGCTCTTTTATTGGAAAAGAAACTTGTACCGACCAATGGATCCGTCTAAATGTGTCAGGTAAATATTTCATAAAACTTCTTGAAAGTAATATGATTAAAGTTCTCCAAATCTTATCCTGGATTTCATTTAAGCACAATTTTTGGGAACCTCCTGCTTTGGGCCCTATTCATACAATTGCATGAGGATTGATAGAAATGGCTGGTTGAATGTCACAGAATTGTTACATTTTTGGAGAAAATTCAGTCCTGATATTGATTCTTGGTGGCACTACATTGTTATTTACCACCTAGAAACAAATGTGGGACAAGATTCCCCTTTTAAATTGTAGTTGTGTTGTATTCACCTAATCCGGCAACTCTACGTTAATTTCTAAGTGCATGATGTTCGTAAAATGATGTTTGTGTCAATAATAAGATCTTTTCACATCACTTTAAAAGACGGGTTACACTTGTAGTACGCTTTCACGTACCCTAAGTTGACACTGAAGAAAAGGCTATGGCAACCAAATTACAGCCAGGAAACTGGTTCCCAGCCAATCAGCCTGCCTGTCCAACGCCTTTCTACCTGGCTTTACTATACAGACAATATTCATTCGTTTGGATTTAAAGACTTAACACATGATTAAATCAAGTTATATAATAAAAGTCCTGATAAACTCTAATGTGACACATTTTTACAAATGTGTGTGTCTGCATATTCTTCATTTTAAATTGCAATATAAGCTAGTACTACTATTTTTTCGGGCGGATTGGTATACAGCCTCTGCCTTTCCCAAGTGTCAACTTAGGGTGGAACAGAGCAGGGATGCAGAAAATGTTTTTACCTTCAAGATTTCCCCCAATCCATACAAAATTTTTAAAAATGATAAAGACCTTCAAAAATTCTGAATTATCGTCGGTATCAAAAATCTGTTAAAAAGTATAATGACTTAATTTGAATGAATGAATATAATCGCCACGCAAATTTTTACCTACTGTACTGAAATTCAATTCAATAGTATACTTTTCCACAAAATTTCCCCAGATGGCTAAAATTTCCCCCGATCCTAGATCGCCGGATCGGACATATTCTGCATCCCTGGAACAGAATATAGTCATAAATCTAAACAAGGGTCTATACTCCATTTCTAAGGCAAGCTCTTCACTTCCACCTCACTGGTGGCTAACGTCACATTTCTCCTCGCCTTTCTGAGTGCCGTTCGGGAGCTCTTTCTTCTGGGCAATGAAGATGTGCGAGCAACCAGAACGAAGAAGGTTTCATCGCTAATTATGATTTTTTCGTTCCATGTATCAGGGGCCGCGTTAACCATTCGCCAAATGTAAGTAAATCGCGAGAATGGCGAGAAAAAAGTAATTTTGGCGAAAGTACTGGCGAACACTTTTTCCGTTTTAGTGAACTTCCAAAAGTAATCGATAAATTTCAGAACTTAACTTTCGTTTTTAAAAGTCACCCATGTGCGATTACTTGCCAAAAATGGTTTGGCTGTACAACCGCGAGCATTCGCGGAATGCGGTTGGCAAATCGTATTTCCGCGTGCGCCGCGACCGCGCTACGAGCACCGAAACAACCGTTCGCGGCTTCGCTTACGCCGTTTGGCTCTAATTTATGTCTACCTTTAAAAAATAATCATAATTTTATGTTATTAAGATTCTCAGGTTCTAATACTCCTTTAATATTTAAATACTCCATTGAAAATTTCGACGATTAAAAAAGATTGCGAAAAAAAGAATTTTGTTTAACGAGAGCTACCTCATATTGGAAGGCATGCAAAACGTGACCAGACGTCCCGTTTTGAACGGGACTGTCCCTGTTTAGAGTTACGAGTCCCGGTGTCCCCGAAATAAACTCTGAGCGCAAAATTGTCCCGTTTTTTGAAAACTCCCGCTTAAGTGAAGAGGAATATATTGACTGTAATAAAGATGTAGAAGTTTTTGACGAATTTTCGTTAATTTGTAACTACATTACATCGCAGAAAGTAACCGAATGGAATAATCTAAATATTTCCACGAAAACTCGTTGGGTGGAAGTATTTAAACACTTTCAAGCCAACAATCTTCAGCATGAAAATTTTTCTATTTTAACTGAATATATTTTATGTTTGCCTGCTACAAATGCTCCAATAGAAAGAGTATTTTCTATGATGAACAAATTGTGGCAAACTGAGAAGACCCAGTTTCATTTATACTTAAAATCAGAGTTTCGTTCTTACTTAAAATCATCACCAGCTATATATTAAAGCAAATCTGTTCCTCTGATAAATGTAAATAGAACTAAACGTTTCGGGTATATATATATTTTTTAATTCGTAACTTTTAAGCTAACTGACTTTTTCTGAATAAATTACTTTTAAAAAAAGGTTTTTTTTACTGACTACCTGTTAATTAACCTAAATAAAACAATGTCCCGTTTTGAGTCAAAAAATAAATGGTCACATTAGGCATGCATTTATTTCTGAGGGAGCATTATTATTAAAGTACTTGTTGATAATAAAAAAAATAATCGATCTTGAGCAAAAAGCTTCCTGTACAGATTATTATCTTAATGATTCAGAATTTTTTTACATAATTAATGAGCCGATTGACTTGGATTTAAAAAGTATCTTTTTAACTGATTTTGAGAATCGAAACCTGTCTAGTAGATAAGCGATAAATACAGCGCTATCTATATGATGGCGCTGTATTTATTAGCTTTTTTATGTAATGAAGCTACGTTAATACCGGTTTTACCCGATATCCCATTACGCCGGCGCCAGCCACGGACTGCCCGCAAGCGCTTTAATTTTTGGATGGAGTAACTTAAAAAAATCATGCAATTAGATTTTACTAAAAAAAAATATGGCTAATAGCTAATAAATTTGGCTAATTCACTGGCGAATGTTTTGAAAACCTTAGCGCAGCCCCTGTGTATATATGTTACGAGCTAAAATATTAATTGGGCATTAAATGCCCTGAGTGGAGGCGGGCAAAGTGATAAATGCCATTGAATTTATCACATTGCTTGTAACATATATACTTTGTTTTCCAATTGCATTTGCAGAAGTAAGCGGACCATGTATGATAGTGCGTATTTAAAATCTGTTACCGCCAAATACGAACCATCAGTTTATTTACTCAGACTATTAAAGCCAACAGTCCTTTGTTACCACTTAATTTTAGAAGGAAATGGATATTTTAACTTTTTTTTCCTGCAGGCTTGAACAATGATCTGCAGAATAATCTTTACGGACAGCACTTAGTTCTAAAGCAAGTTACTTCATTGTTAAAAGAACACCTGACTTCGAAACCTGTTAAAGCTCTTGTACTGAGCTTCAATGGCCCTCCAGGAACTGGAAAAAATTTAGTCAGCTCATTCATTGCCAATAACATGTTTAAGCGTGGTGTGAAGAGTCAGTTCTTCCATTTGTATCACGGAGGGAAAGACTTCCAGCATGTTCAAGATGTAGAACAAACAAAAGTAGGTTACTCTTGCTTGGCTCTTAACAATTTAAGTTATTTTTCTGAATTTAAATTCATTTTCTTCTAGCACAATTTAAAGTTTTAGTACTTCTTTTAGTTATTGTAGTAAGGAATCTCAGTATCTTTATTTTTCAAGAAACATCATGCAGTGTAAAAAATTATTTATAGTTGAATTTGTAATCATTAGCCATTATCTCTACATAATTTTTTAGTTTGTAAAAAGTAGGGTTCTTGCATATTATACTGTCGACTCTATCGCTGAATCCGAAAAATCAAAGAATCTGTTCCATAGCTATGTTGCTGTATTTGACAGTAGCTGAATGGTCGACAGGATAATATTGTAAGTACCAAAGTTAAATGTCAATTTAACCTGTGAATTCATATTACCCTCATTACTTTTTATAATTTACCTACTTAAGTTATTGTTTTCCTATTTAAATATGGAAATTTTCATGAAATTTTGGGTACTTAGTATTACCCCGTCAACCGTTCAGTGGCTGCAAATTCAGCGCCACATCTATACTGCCCTCATAAGAGTGCACATAAACTAGTTTTCTTGAAATTTCACTATATTTCTCGTTTGGCACGTTTTCAATTGGCAAGAATGTATCTTGCTACTTCCAAGCCACTCAAATGGTTGTCACAATCGTGAACAACCCCTTAACCATCAGAATTGAAAGTAAGCTAAAATTATTTTGTAAAATTGAAATTCAAGTCAACTATTATGAATATAAAATAGAATAGTTTGACACATTCCTATTTAGTTTTAAATATATTATCGTATCCGGAATATGAGAGTCAATAGACATGTGTATTTTTCTCCTTGGTTGGAAGCTGCTACTCATTTTCCCTTGTCTTTGATGGTTTTGTTTGTTCATAAGACCAAGCAACAAAATGCATTCAAGGGTATCTTAGAAGGCAAAAAGCAAAATACTTATCTTATTGTAAAAAAATCTCAGGTGTGTAATTGGGTAAAATCATTTGAATTTTATGAAAAATCTCCATTTTTGTAACTAAATTTGATAATTTGGTTTACCTTAAAATAATTTTAGAGTAAACACTAGCAATTTATTAATGAACACTAGTAATGAATAAGATGACTTTGGTAAAATCGAAAAAATTCCAAATGTCTTAACAAATTTGTAACTGAACCTTTTAATTTTAAGATTAGATGCATTCCAGATTCTAACAGCCCAACACCGTAGAGTTTTTTTGCCATCTTAAAAAGGTCTACCACGGAGAATAGAAAATTCTGTCAAACACAATTTTAGCAATACTTTCTCATAGTAAATCTGAGTGAAATTCCCTTTATGTGCACTGTCGCTTATTGTGGCAGTATAGTAAAATCAATGGTCTTTGATAACGATTTCAAATTAAGTGGCATGGTCAACAGGATAATACACGTAAGAACCAAAATTTGTTTCTATGAATTATAAGCTTGCAAATTTAAGTCTTAGTCAGAGTTCATTTGAGGAAAAGTACAATAATAATCCACATTTTGTTAATATTTGTTACATGTTGCATTTATTTAAACTTTTGTAATTGTTGAGATCTAAGTTTTATCTATAAAATGCAAGTTAATTAACTGGAAAATGCTTTACTTATGTACCCAAAAGTTTTGATTAAATTTACATTTTAGATGAGAATAAGGACAGAAATTGAAAAGGCTACTGCAGCTTGTTCACGAAATCTCTTCATTTTTGATGAAGTTGATAAAATGGTGCCTGGTGTTTTGGATGTTTTGTCTCCGTACATTGACTTCCATGAGGAATTAGATGGAGTAGACTATCGAGGCAACACCTTTATTTTCATTAGGTAAATTTTACCTGTCTTTAACATTGCTTTAACTGTGTTACATTAAATGATTAATCTGTTTAAACTTTTCATAACTGACGTAATTTTAGGGTGGGTCTTCCAGTTATACTGAAGGCCTACGGTTAAAAATATATATTTATTTGATATTTTTGAAATTTATTTTGTTTTGATGTTTTTATCAAATTATAAACCAAAATGAAGGAGTCACCCAGTTTAAATACTTGGACACGCTTATTACCAGTAGAAATGAGATAAAGGTTGAAATTAGAAATCAAATTTTGATGGCAAATAGATGTTATTTTGGTTTAAAGAGTCAATTAAAATCTTAACTCCTCTCCATTAATACAAAAATTAATCTATACAAAACCCTTATAAGGCCAATCATTTTATATGGTGGTGAGACATGGGCAATTAACAAAACTGAGGAAAACAGGCTACTCATTTTTGAAAGAAAGATTCTTCGGTCAATTTTTGGAGCAGTGAAGGAAAACGATACATGGAGAAGTTTATATAACCATGAAATATATACTAAATACAGACAACCTAACATCTTGAGAGTTATTAAATCCAACAGAATTAGATGGCTGGGGCACGTTTTTCGACGTGCAGATTTGGACCCTGTTAAAAAACTAACTTTTTCAAAGATTGAGGGTACAAGGAGAAGAGGTAGACCAGCAACAAGGTGGTTGGACTGTGTGGAGAGAGATTTGGAGATCTTGGGAGTTAACAGGTGGAGAAACCTGGCAAAAAGTTGTGCCGCCTGGAGGATGCAGACGGAGAAAGCCTTGGCCTGCACCAGGCTGTAGTGCTGCTGAAGAAGATAAACCAAAATAATCAAGTTTGATTATTGTTTTGAATAAAAATTTATTTTAGACTATACACTCAAATTTATAGTTTTAGGTTGAATATTATGAAACGCTAAAACAAAATTATCCTAAATTTGTTTACAGTAATATAATTAAATTAATGGCTGTAAAAATGTTGTAAGGTAGTATATACTCTTATAAAAATATTTGCTCCTAAACAGTTTTTGTATAAATCAGTTACTATAAATAAGAATCTAAATGAATTGAAACATTTTAATTTATGTGTCAATAGGAATACCCTTATTAAGATTTTTTGATAAAAACTCCATAGTTTTTCAAGCTCAGAAAGTTGTTCAAATGTTCAACCCTATTTTAACATTTTTTTGTAATTTTGTTGCAGCAATGCAGGTTCTAAGAATATCACCTCAGTAACAATGAAATTTCTTGAGAGTGGAAAGAAAAGAGAAGAAATAACTTCAAAAGATGTGGAGTATGCTATTGCTAGAGGTGTATTCCATGAAAAAGGTAATGGTGTTTACAAGATTCCTTATAAATCAGGGGAAAATGCTTATTTTTGCTAAAACCCAAAAAAGATCATTTCAAACACCTGTAACCCCCTTTTTCAAGTTTCATCTTGACTTTTGGATCTAAAAAATTAATAGTACTCAGGGCTCACACGCCTGCGCCAAACTGTGCCAAAACCAAATTTTGATACATACTGATACAAATTGCCTATTTTACCAGCTCCTGCGCCAAAACTGCGCCATTTTCAGATACTACTACTACGGATTCTCCGTAGTGTCTACGGATGCCGTCGTTAAAGTACGGACTACGGATGATAACATCGATAAGGCTAAGGAAAATCGGAAATATATCATGAAAAGCACTTAGAAGCGCAAGTTTTTTCCCAATTATGCTGTATTTTTAGGATATTTTTTCTTGGACGGCCGGCGCCAAGTTGAAGTTGGCTTCTTGCGTTTAGTTCGATGTGGAAAAAACTTTATAGTGCGTCACCTTAGAATCAAAAACTACTATCTCCATTCGGCAAACTTCGGGAATCCCGATTCTTGGCGTTTAGATCGTTGAAGAAAATAATTTGATTGGTTTTGATCTGTTCTACTCGATCATGTCAGCTCTTACAAACCAAAAAACGAAGGTTGCCGAATGGAGATAGTAGTTTTTGATTCTAAGGTGACGAGTGGTTAGAAGCCGTCGTTTGGTGTTTAGGATCGCATTCTGCCGAAAAGTAAAAAAATAGCGATTTTTTGCACAAATACAGTTTTTCCAGCACGTAGTTGAAGATAGCTTCTTTTCACATATCTGCCAAGTTTTACGGATTGTCCATAAAATTAACGGATTTGCAAAAAAATTTACGGTTTTATAGATCGACCCGAAATTTTTACGGAATTTACGTTTTTTTTTGCATTTTTCCTCCGGGAAAACGTAAACAAATCTTGTTGCGCCAAATTAAAGTCTTGTCTGCCTTTTCTAGGCGTTTGGATACGGGTAAATCGCGGCTATCGCGAAAATTTCGTTTTGTGCGCCGCGTGTTCCGTTCCTTCCGCGACTATTTTCGACGGTGGCGGACACCAAGTTGAAGTCGGCTTCATCGCTTCATCTCGTGTCAGTATTAGAATGCAGGAAAAACTACTTTAACGTGGTCAAAGCCAACATGTCCGATGGTTAGAATCACGATCTTGAAAAGCCGAAAAATTGCGATTTTTCGTGAAAGTTCCATTTTATCCGCGATTGCTTCCTACCGACGCCTAATTGAAGTTGGCTTCCTTTCACTATTGTATTTACATTGTACAAAAAAACAACTTTACTATGGTCAGAACTAATTAGGAGGTGAATTATCACTAGACCTAATAACCTCAAGTAAATAAAAATTTATAAGGTTTAAAAATTGGATAAGAGCTGATAAATTAAAAGAGGTTTGAGTTAAGTATTTATGAATTAAATATATACGCACATTATTTATCGTAATCAAAATCATGGTTTTCATGTCTTATGAAAAGTTTTACTGATGCAAGTTTAAAATGTAATGAAGGAGAAGCTTTTGTAATTTTAAATTACAAAAGCTTACCTGCAATCAAATTGCTACAAAAGATATTTTTTATGCTACAAAACTTGGTTTTACCTGCTACAAAAGGCATTTTTTGTGATAGGGTGTCCGCTAACCCTGGAAACCGGGAAAACCTGGAATACTCAGGGAATTCGAAAATGCCATGGAAAACCTGGAATACTCAGGGAATTACGAAAATATTCTGGAAAAATGTGATTTTGTACGATAAGTAACGTTTTCCAGCGTTTCTTTACGTTGTGGAGTTACCATCTCCGGTAATTAGTCAAATCAACGGCATCCTAGCTCGCACGCGCATCGGCGCGATACGTTCGCACGACTCGGCCTGTAAAGGCGCCTTCTCCTCGTTCGTTTACTGTATTACGGAAAAACGATTTTTATTGGAAGATAGCCGTGTTCATGCTGTTCCTACCATGCAGCCTAATGATGAGGAGAAGCCTATTTTACGGGGCGTAATCGTCGGCTTCTCGCATTTGGTGTATTGTGGAAAACGTACTTGAGCTTTTTCATGGAGAGATATTCTTAAGTCAAAGACTTGCTTATGAAGTCTTATTTTATTGGTGCTCTAATTAAAATTATTTTGAGTAGAAAAATTGAAAGAAACTTTATCTGAAAACTTGAATTTCTGCTTAAGTCTTAATTTAAATTTAATAATTTCATAGTTATAGTATGGTTGTGAGTGATGGGTAGTTTTTTCCTCCTAAAAATATAACCTGATAAGATTTTCAGCTTATTTATGAAAATATATAATGAAATTTCTGTATAAGGTAGTCTTTATACACAAATAGGATCCTTTACTTAAAATTGAAGTTTTAATTTTTCTCAGTTAAATTTCTGAATAATTAGCCTTTTAAAGTTAATTTTTACTGAAGGCTCCTGATTATCAATTAAACATTTCTCAATTTTGGTTTTTTAGAATAATTTGAAGATAAAATATAATCTGACTTTAGTTTTCATTAAAATAATTTCATTTTGCAAAAATGCACCCCCAAACATTAAACCTGGAGTACACCCATTCTAGCCAGTGTATTGTAAAGTCATTTCACAAATCTCGTATTCCTTTTGAGCTCTTGCTCAGTCTCAGAATTGGTCGAAGCTTTTCTAGAGAAAGAGAAAACTGTTTATTTTTCTCAATGAGTAAAACATCTGTAAATTAAATGTCTAATTTTAAAATTAATGTATCATTCAACCAATTAATACTAATCTATAGAAGATATTTTTTCAGTTATTTTATATTAAGTTTATTTAATATATGGTATAAATAGAAGGAAAATAAAAGTTCCATCTTGTCACCAAAAATAAAAAAAACGCCTTTAGCTTTAAAAAAGCTTTAGTTTGACCGAACCTGGAAAATCAAAAAAATTGTCCTGGAAAACTCAGGGAATTCTTAACTTAGAATTAAGTGGACACCCTACAAAACTTGGTTTTACCTGATACAAAAGACATTTTTTGTGATACAAAACTTGGTTTTATCTGATACAAAAGAAATTTTTTGTGATACAAAACTTGGTTTTGCCTGATACAAAAATTGATACAAATATTTTAAAGTGAGTGTGAGCCCTGATAGTACTACATTATAGGAAATTGAACTTGACTTATTGCAGGCTATTGTGATTTCAGTAATCCTTCTTAGAATCATGTTCTTTAAATTTTGGGTCAGGTTTCTAGACAAATGTAGCTCCTCTGTTGAATTTATTTCAGACACTGATTTATTTTTTTTACTTTATAAACACTGCTGTTCAAAAATTAAGAACGGAACGGTTTTTTAAACATAACACCTAGTAGAATTATTGTTCATCCATGAAAATCTTACCAAAAGATGTTCAATGGGTGAGAATACAGGGCCCGAGAACAAATTTTCCCTATCAATATTTTAAGGGGGTAAATGGGCCCTCCATTGATAATGGAGTTCCATTACACATTTGGAGCAGTGGCAGAAACATCTGTGAAAGAGGTATTTAACCGAGAAATTTAAGATTTTTTGCAATGAATATGATTATTCCTGAACTCAATGCATATTTTCAATCACTTGTGCTGCCTTTAAAGGGTATTTTTTAGGTTCTATTGAGAGATATCGGTCTTACCATCATTTTTAGCAAGTTTTAGCTTCAGGATTATTTTTGGTAAGTGGTATCTTACCGCCAACCATGTTTTTAGTAGGTCTCATATGTGTCTGATAGTGTTTAGGTCTGGAGACCCAAAAAGTAACTTTATTCTTTCAATATCGTTACTTATGAACAACTTTGAGATAGTGAAAAGAATCTTGTGCAAATGTTAATATAGATTGAAAAACAACGTTTATTTTTACACAATTTATAAAATTTTTTAAAAATGTAGACAATTGTTTCGGGGATCGGGGATTTACACTCGGTATGTAGATGACTCTTTTGTTCTTTTAAATTCCAGTCAGGATGTTGATGTTGTACTTTCCATTATAAATTCAATCGATCCTTGTATTCAGTTTACTTGTGAGGTAGAGTGTGAACGGAGTTTGCCTTTTCTGGATGTTCTTGTTACTCGTAATGATGATGTATTTTTTACAACTGTTTACCGAAAACCTTTTGCTGTTTCTCTCCCACCCCATTCTAGATCAAATCACCCTTATAACCAAAAAATTGCTGCTTTTAGATCTCTTGTGTTCCGTGCTATTAATATTTGTTCAAATCAAATCCTTCTTAATTCTGAAATAAACCACATTAAAGCTATTGCAATTGATAGAGGCTTTTGTCATACCCTCATTGACCATATTATGCATAAAACTTTAAAAAACCATCATAATGCTAAAACTAAACTAACTGTTAATAATTTAATTGTGTTACCCTTTTACTCTAAAACAAGTTCCCGTATTTCTAATGTTCTAAAAAAGTTTGGCTTTAATACCGTTTTTTCCCCACACAATAAAATTATGTTTTCTAATCTTAAAGATCCTATAGAAACACTTAATAAATCTGGTATTTATAGAATTTATTGCAACTGCGGTTTATCTTATATAGGTCAAACAAAACGTGCGTTAAAATTTAGAGTTAAAGAGCATGAGGGTTATGTAAGAAAGCAAGAATTCGACAAATCATCCATAGCTAAACATGTTTGGAACCTCAATCATAACTTTGAATTTTCATCTGCTACCATTATTAAAAATTGTAATATACCTAGTGACCTTGATTTTTTTGAATCGTTTTATATAAATAAATTTTCAGATTTCCTTGTTAATGATTTAAATAGTATTCCTTATTTCTCACCCATCTGGTTACCTTTGTATTGATTCTGTAATTTATATATAACCATTGCTTTTGTATTTTTAACTCAAATCGTTTTCCCTCTATTGTATTTTCACTTAAACTGTAACTTTTTGCCTTCATGTTATGTTTAAATTATTGTTGATTTGATGTTTATTTTCGTCTTTTTGTACTGAAGAAGGGGATCCATTGATCCCCGAAACAATTGTCTACATTTTTAAAAAATTTTATAAATTGTGTAAAAATAAACGTTGTTTTTCAATCTATATTAACTTTGAGATAGTCAAATTGTGATTTTGTCACTCATAAAGATAAATCATTGAACCGAGAGGTCTTCCAAAAGAAGTAAAAGGGACATGAGGACACATACATGCGATTGCAGATATCAGCGAAAATTTCTGTGCTGTCTAAGGAGTGCTGAAACGGCCCAAAGAGATGCATTAGTTTCACAGAAAGAACATTTGTTATTAACGTTAAAAAAAAGAAGTATTTTTACTTTTTATGGACTTATACATGTCTAAAAAGAAAGATATATCTGTAAAAATATCTCCATTATCTTTAAAATGAAGTTTAAGGAGATCGAATTTCTCTTTTTAATCTGTACTATACTTATAGACGTTTCAACACCCCCTATACTCAAAAGAGATTTTCCGTGATGTCTGAAATTGCATATCTGTATTATCATGGCCCATTTGATTCTTTTAGAAGACCTTTCGAGTCAATAATTTCTCTCTATTAGTGAAAAATCCGCAGATAATCACAATTTGGTTTCTCAAAGTTTTTCATAAGAAACAATATTGAAATAATAAAGATACTTTTTGGGTCCCCAGACCTAAACACAATCAGACACATATGAGACCCACTAAAAACATGGTTGACGGTAAGATCCCACTTACCAAAAATGACCCTGAAGCTAAAACTTGCTAAAAATGATGGTAAGACCAATATCTCTCAATAGAACCTAAAAAATACCCTTTAAAGGCAGCACAAGTGATTGAAAATATGCATTGAGTTCAGGAATAATCATATTCATTGCAAAAAATCTTAAATTTCTCGGTTAGATACCTCTTTCACAGACGTTTCTGCCACTGCTCCAAATGTGTAATGGAACTCCATTATCAATGGAGGGCCCATTTACCCCCTTAAAATATTGATAGGGAAAATTTGTTCTCGGGCCCTGTATTCTCACCCATTGAACATCTTTTGGTAAGATTTTCATGGATATACAATAATTCTACTAGGTGTTATGTTTAAAAAACCGTTCCGTCCTTAATTTTTGAACAGCAGTGTAAGAGTCAAATGTAATTTTTTAGGATAAGTAGATATCAAAATAAGCATTTGTTTATCACACAGTATAACCTAGTTATCTTGAAATTTTGAAGCCTCGAAAAGCTGTAAATCTTGAAAAACATTCTCCCCTTGAAGTAAAGTATAATTCTTAATTTTATGACTTGTAGTAGTAAACTTGTTATCTCAAATTCCTTTTAGGGTCCCTTTAATTTTGAGTTATTGAGGTTATAAGGTTATGGCTCCAAAATTACTCAAGTAAAAATTAAAACTAGGCTTATATGTATTTATAAATTTAATGAAACTGTTGAGTTACACCTTGTCTTTTTCAACTGTCTATCAATCAGAAAAGGAACCCTTTATAGTGTATCTTTCCTAAGTGTGGAATAATCTGTATGTCTAATTTGTGTAACTGTAACCACGCGAACAGGAATTTTCCCTTCAGAGAATAAAGAACCACCGAGAGAGTAAGACGCATGGAAGTTTCGTTCTTCTTTTTAGTTTTTAAGAGTAGCGTCTGATTTATTTCTTTTTTTATGGTGCATAACGGCCGAAAAGGATGTGTTTTTAATACGGCGATTATTAGCAGGGACTGATGAACAGTGGTAGAGTAAGTTGCAAAGAAAATAAGTTGTTTGTGTGGATATAAGGTACTGACCGTTGGGGTTCAAACGTGAGTAGTTGATTTCTTGTTTCGTTTTCTGTGTTGGATTGCAATGTCTGATGAAAATAAAAAGAATGATGAAGAGCAAGACTCTGTTTTGATGAAAAAGAAAAGAACTGCGGTCAGAGCGGCTACAAGCAAGTTAATAACAAAAATTCAAAATACGCTTGTAGCCGAAGTTGACGAAAATGAGTACACTTTTGAAATTCAATGTGAGGAATTGTTTAGTTACTCTGACCAGCTAAAGGATAAAAGCGTTTCTTTAAAAGACCTGGATAACAAAATTTTGGTTCATTTGGAAACGGAAGAAGTAGAGGGTGATGTGTTGGCCAGTGAGGAGTATTATGAGAAAATAGCGATGTTTATTGGGAAAATAGATAGGTTCGTGAAAAAAGCTAGTTGTAAAACAAAACAGAGTGTTGCTCCCATCCCAGGCACAAACCCTGCAAATGTCAATACTGAAACTGCCTTACAAAGTGAACTGGTAATTTCTAATGTACAATCCTTTGTCACAAATACTGAAAACGTAAATACCGAAACTGTATTGCAAAGTCAACCAGTGATTACTAATGTGCAATCTTGTGACAGCAGTGTATTTCAGCAGTTTAAGCTACCAACATTGGTAATTTCTAAATTTTATGGTGATGCATTAAACTGGCTTGATTTTTTTAACCAGTACGACAATGCTATTCACAGCAATGTTAGTTTGGGTAAAGTTGAAAAATTCACATACCTCAAAAGTTATTTAGGTGGGTCGGCATTAAGTGCCGTTTCAGGTTTTGCTTTGACAGCTGAGAACTACGACTCAGCATTGAAATTATTGAAGGATCGCTTTGGTCGTACAGACTTGATAATTAGTGCCCATATGAAAAAGTTACTCGACATTCCTAGTGTTAAAAATGTTCGTGATGTCAAGGGTTTACGTAAGTTCTATGATACGTGTGAAATACATATTCGAAGTTTAAGCTCTTTGAAGGTGACATCGGGGTCTTATGGTAGTTTATTGTGTCCAATTATTTTGGCAAAAATACCCGATGAAATGGGCTTAGAATATAACCGTAAGAAAAGTTCGCGTGACGAGTTCGACATTAATGAGCTAGTTGAGTACCTTCGAACTGAGGTGGAATGCAGAGAATCAGCGATTACGCTGACGGGTCAAAACAATAATTTGCAAAGAGAAAAAACCAAATTTGATAACCCACCCACAGGCAACCTTAGGTATAACTATCAAGCTTCAGCTGCTGCATTTAACACTGTTGTTCCTGGTTGCTTGTTTTGTAATAAGTCTCATGATAAGTATAAGTGTGATGTTGAACTTGATAAAAAATTAGAAAAGTTAAAAAAAGAGTATAGATGCCTAAAGTGTTTCAATAAAAATCATGTGTGGCGTTTTTGCAGAAACAAAACCCTTTGTAAATGTGGTTCTAGATCTCACCATGAGTCAATTTGTAATCGTGTATCAGAAACAGAACAAAAAGGTGAGGCTCAGTCGTTCAGTTCCGTTTCCCAATGTCATAATAACATTGTCGGACAGAAAAGAGTTTTATTGCAAACGTGCTCAGTAGTTGCTAAATCCGGAACCAAAACTAAACATATACGTGTTCTCCTTGATCAAGGGTCGCATAGATCCTTCATTAGTGAATCATTAGCTAGGAGTTTGGATTTGAAACCAATTAATCATGAAAACCTTTCTGTGTTTTCATTTGGAGCCAAAAGTGCAAAACAAAAAGCGTATCCTGTAGTTCGCGTTGAGTTACAAAACAAAAAGGAAAGTAGAAAGAAAAAAGTAGTGGACTGTTTGATAACCGAAACTATAAGTTCGGCTCCGATTCTCCCCCCCTCGGAGAAAATAATAAAGAAAATGAAAGACCTTGGATTGGATTTTGCAGATGTTAGCGCGCGTGAAGGCGAAATATGCGAGTGCGATATTTTGTTAGGTGCAGATGTTTTTTGGGAAACTGTGCTGAACGAAAGAGTTGAAATAACGCCACACTTAACGGCAATAAAGTCTCAATTTGGATGGCTCGTGGCGGGATGTGAATTTGAAAATGAGGTTTTGTGTTCAAGTGTTTCTGTCAGTAATGCAGTAGTGTTAAATGATTTATCTAAATTTCATGATTTAGAGACTTTAGGTATAACTGATAAAAATGATTCTTCATGTGAAAATGAACAATTAAAGCAATTTAAGTCTAATCTTAAATTTGATGGTAACAGGTATACAGTAAATCTGTTGTGGAAAAATAATGCCAAGGATATGTTAAAAAGCAATTTTGAAGTGGCGTCAGAGAGGTTTCGCAAATTGCGTCTGCGTTTTTTAAACGATTTGGATCTCTTTAATGAATATAAAGAAGTAATTGAGGGGTATGAACGCGAAGGTATTATAGAGAGGGTCCCTGAGGAAAATGGTCAAAAAGGGGTTGAGTTTTATTTACCTCATAGAGCAGTTATCAGGAACGATAAAGTGACCAGTAGGCTAAGAATTGTGTTTGATGCGTCCAGCCACGCGAATAATGAGTTGTCGTTAAATGACTGTCTTCATGTTGGCCCTAATCTATACCCTGATATTTTGGATTTGTTGCTTAGGTTTAGAGAAAATCCTATTGCAATAACAGCAGACATACGCCAAGCGTTTTTGCAGTTAGAGCTAGATCCAATTGATAGGGATGTATCTAGGTTCTTTTGGATTAATGAGCTTAGCCAGAAGAACCCTATAGTTTACCGATTTTGCCGTGTGCTGTTCGGTATAAATTGTTCCCCATTTTTGTTAGCTGCCACTATAAAAGAACACATAAAAAATTATGCTGAGAACTTACCATCTACCTTCCAAATCTTAAATGAAAATCTGTACGTTGATGATCTAATTAGTGGCAGACAGACCGTAGAAGAGGCGCTAAAGACTAGCCTTGAATGTACACAGGTATTTAAAGATGTAGGCATGGAGTTAAGGAAGTGGCAAAGCAACAGTAAAAAACTTTGTGAATTGTGGGAAAACTCAGGTGTCCATGTAGAAAACGGGAAAAGCATGAATAAATGTCTAGGTCAAAGTGATTTCCCCCTTAAAGTTTTGGGATTAGGTTGGAATCCTGAAAAGGACATTCTTTATTTTGATATAAGGAATTTGATCACGGTTATTGCAATGCCAGTTTTGACGAAACGTCATATTTTGAGGGTAGTGGGTATGATATTTGATCCCATAGGCTTTCTTGGTCCCTTTACAATTAGGATAAAAATGTTGATCCAAACATTGTGGAAGGCAAACGTAGAATGGGATGAAACTCTTTCTTCAGATATTGGGTCAACATGGCGACAGTTGTGCGACGATATTAGAGAATTAGATTTGTTGAAAATTCCACGTTACTATTTTTTCGAGATAGGAAATCGGGTAGTCGATCGTATTGAACTTCACATATTTTCTGACGCCAGTTTAAAGGCTTTTGGAACAGTATCCTATTTCAGAATCATAACTCGTGATGGTAAAATAGTGACATCATTGATCTCGGCGAAAGGAAGAGTATCGCCATTGAAATCTAAGACTCATGAACTCGAACAAACGTTGCCTCGCCTTGAACTCATGGGGGCTGTTCTCTCAGCTAGACTGTGTAGGACAGTATTGAACTCCCTCAGTGCTACAATTCGTGTGGACAGAGTATGCCTTTGGACGGATTCGTTGATTGTGCTGTATTGGGTCAGGTCTTCTCCCCTCAAGTTGAAACAGTTCGTGTCCAACAGAGTCAAGGAAATCCAGGAGTTGACTTCAGAAGCGAAGTGGTTCCACGTGCCTGGTAAGGATAACCCAGCGGATCTGATATCTCGTGGGATTCCCGTGTCCGTCTTGCGAGAGTCGCGTCTTTGGTTCCATGGTCCCGATTGGCTGTCTCGTGCTGAAGGGGACTGGCCTTCACAAGAACTTCAAGAAGTTGATCGCCACTCGTTTGAAATGAAGGAGGTGACCGTTCTCAAAGGTGTTGTAGAGTCGAAGACGAAGCTGCTGGACACGTCTAGATACAGCTCTTATCTGAAAATCCTAAGAATAATTGCTTGGGTGAAGAGATTTGTTTCAACGGCAAGAGGAGGAACATGCTCGGGAGAAAATCTGACAGCCCATGAAATAGAAGAAGCAGAAAAGGTCTGCTTGCGGGAGGTCCAAGCGGAATTTTACCCGTCAGAGCTGATGAGTCTCCAGAAAGGAAGATCGGTTGACCGTGACTCATCACTTTTCACCCTGTCCCCGTTCCTTGACGGAGATGGCATCATACGAGTGTCCAGCCGTTTAGATGAAGGTGACTTCTTGACATATGAAGAAAAAAAACCCGCACTTCTCCCGAACAAGGCAGCGTTGACGAGTCTCATAATCCGGAGAGAGCATGAACGATCTTTTCACTCCGGAGTTGATTACACCCTGACCAGAGTCAGGGGTCTCAGACCTGCGCCAATTGCGCCAAAGTGCGCCAAATCAAAAAATCTGCTACAAACTGCTACAATTTGTGTTATTTGCGCCAAAATTGCTCCAAAATTAGATTTCAAGTGACATTTCCGAAATTTCTAAGTGATGCGCTATTTCGAAGCATCTCCTTGATTTTCATCATGAACATTTCTTTTTTAAGTTTATCTCCCTTATAAAATAGGTTTAAATCCGTAGCGTTTAGTCCGTTAAAAAGTCTGAAAAATCGCGATTTTTCGCGAAAGTTTCGGGTTTTTTGCGGGAGTGTTCCGTTCTTCGCGCGACTTACGTGGACGGCCGTGGGTGCCGATTCAAGTTGGCTTCTTCTTGTGTCATCGTTGCGATGTAGAAAAAACAACTTTACCGTAATTAGGAACCCACAGGTCCGATGTTCCGGAAATCGGGAAAATAACGATTTTTCGCGACGGTTCCGTTTTTCCCGTGACTGCTTTTCCTACTTTAGCCTGATAAGTCGAATAAGATTATTTTTTTTCTCTATTTTAGTCAGTATTTTCAGATATAAGAGGCTTTTCTAAGTTGTAAATTTTTGCTGAAAGTTCGCTTTATATCAACTTAATAAGATAATACAGTGTTTTTTTTAATCTGTGTTTTAGGTTCTGATCTGATTTCAGATTCTAAAAAAAACCTTCAAAAATACCAATTTCTTACTTTTTTCTCAACTTAACTAAACGTTTTTCACAATATTGTTTTTCAATTTAATTATTACTTAAATAATAATTCTATTAACTAATTTCTATTTGATTTTAGTTACATTTTGAATTTTAAAGTGGTTTTAAAGCCTGATTCGGGAATGTAATTGCATAGTGTGTGTTTAAAGCCGTGTAATAAATTTGTCTTTCTGAAGTTATATAGAAAAGTACTCCTTGAATTTTTTAAATACACTCCTTGAAAACTCTTGGAATACTCCTTGATTTTGATTTCTGAAAATTTGTATGAACCCTGTAAAATAGCTTGCTTCATTTATTTATTGATTTCATATTTTGTAGAGGTAATGTAATGTTTTTATTGAAATGATATGGAACTGAATGTTGTGTGACCTTAGAATTTTGAATGAAAATCATCTACAAATTTAGTTTTGTAATCATGAAAAGGTAGATGGAT
This sequence comes from Tetragnatha versicolor, assembly GCA_024610705.1. NCBI lineage: Eukaryota > Metazoa > Arthropoda > Arachnida > Araneae > Tetragnathidae > Tetragnatha > Tetragnatha versicolor. The sequence continues at coordinate 53,060,250 of JANDEH010000003.1, forward strand.
CTTTTTTCTCGTCATACTACTGAAGTTATTAAATCTTCTTAAATTTGGTTAAGAATAAGGTTGATTTTGATGTTATAAATTATGATTTCTGCTACGAAACTTAATTTTTACCTGCTACAAAACTAGTTTCACCTGCTACAAAAGTAATTTTTACCTGCTACAAAACTAGTTTCACCTGCTACAAAAGTAATTTTTACCTGCTACAAAACTTAGATTTTCTTGCTACAAAACTTTCTTGATGACTGAGACCCCTGCAGAGTTAGAAAAAGGTTTTGGATTCCAAAAGGGAGACAGTGCATCAAACAACTCATCAAGCGTTGTCTCATCTGCCGAAGATTTGGCGCGAAACCAGCGACTCAGATGACTGCACCAATCCCAAGAGACAGATTGGCCATGACGCCGCCCTTTAGCGTCGTTGGAGTAGATTTCACTGGACCTGTCTTCGTCAGAGAAGGGGAAGAGAGACGAAAAGCTTACATCAGTCTATTCACTTGTGCAGTAACCAGAGGAGTCCACTTGGAGCTCGTGTCCAACATGTCAACAGAGAAGTTTCTCCTAGCGTTTCGTAGATTTCTTGCCAGAAGAGGAAACTGCAAAATAATTTATTCGGACAATGCTAAGTCCTTCAAGAGTGCCAATAGAGAATTATCTTCCTTTAACAAGATAATCAGGGAGTCTAAAGTACAAGATTTCGTCTCATCCGAGGGAATAACTTGGAAGTTCATAATGGAGCTCTCGCCATGGTGGGGAGGATTTTATGAACGCCTGATGAAGACCATTAAAGATCCTCTTAAGAAGATCCTTGGGAGAGCGCTACTAAGTTTTGAAGAGATGACGACAGTTCTCTCAGAAGTGGAATTGGTTGTAAATCATCGTCCACTGAGTTACGTTTACAGCGAAGCTGGAGAACCTGAAGCTCTATCCCCGGCTCATTTTCTGTACCCAGATCGAAACAGCTTTGAGTATCCTCAGCACTTCTTGCAACTGATTAACGACGAGTCATCTAGAGACAGTTTAACAAGGAGAAAGAGGTATCAGACTGATTTATTGAGCAGAATTTGGAGAAAGTGGAAGGACAATTATCTACTGACCCTAAAAACAGTGCACAATTTTACGACTCCTGTCCCTAAGGCAGAAATCAAAGTGAAAGACATTGTTCCACTGCAAGGACAATCAAAATCGAAACTTTTATGGGAACTTGGTGTTGTTGTGGAGACTTTCAAAGGCAGAGATAATTTAGTAAGATCTTGCCTAGTTAAAACCCCCAAAGGTACTTTTAAACGGTCAGTACAGCTATTGTATCCACTAGAGGTAACTTAAGACTAAAGTATTAACACTTTCTCTCTAAAGAAAAAGGGGTATTATTTAGTAATTAGTTGTGTTTTGATTGTTGGTGTATGTATTGTGTTTAGTTTTTGATCTAAGTGTATTCTTTAGTAATAGAACTCTGTAAACAGAGTTCGGTGGGGAGTGTGGAATAATCTGTATGTCTAATTTGTGTAACTGTAACCACGCGAACGGGAATTTTCCCTTCAGAGAATAAAGAACCACCGAGAGAGTAAGACGCATGGAAGTTTCGTTCTTCTTTTTAGTTTTTAAGAGTAGCGTCTGATTTATTTCTTTTTTTACTAAGAAGGGACTTAAGCCACAGTTACTTTGGCCGCAGAATTGGGCAGTATCTACCCCACTCTTTTGTTTCGCTAATTGACCTCACCTAACCACACAAAGATATCGGAGAGATACGCCTGATCCTGTGCTCAGGGTTACCCTTAGTGCAACCTTGAAACTCGTCTTCCTGGATAAAAATTTTTTGAATAGCTTGCTGTCTTCCAAGGAAGGTCATGTAAAAATTTTGAAGCTTAAATTATGGAGATAAATTCCGGCATGAGATTCTTCCGATTTTTCCTCAACCCTTTCACCGCAAAAAATTAAGACAAGGTGTTAAAAATAAGCCTAAACCTTGAATTTTAGGATCAAATTTTCTGTTGGAGTACCCCCAAACCCCCCTTATAGTACTTGAAACTATTTTACAAATCTTTTTTATATTAAGTTCATTAACATGCAAATTCTACCTAAAAATATTTTGGAAAACAATATTGAAAATGTCGTTCACGCAGTTTTCAGAATTTTTGCTTTTTTGTTAATCTCATCCCTGTAAATTGCATATTTGTAAGAATTAGAAGGAATTTTCCAACATGTAATTTTTTATGGTCTTGAAATTAATGTATGTAGCAAAGAAGAGGTGGTCTGTCCCAGATGTCAACCCTCCAAATCACATTATACCTCAAATATGTAAAGCTATTTTTCAATTTTATAGGTGGACTCCATCATAGTGATATCATCAACAGAGATCGTATTGATATTTATGTCCCCTTCTTTCCATTGGAAAAGACTCATATTAAAGCCTGTATTCAAGCTGATTTGAAAAGCAGAAACGTGATGTTTGAAGTTTCCGAAAATGAAGATCCACAAATTGCTACAGATGAACTAGTTGAGAAAATTGCAAATGAACTGACTTATGTTCCAGAAGGCAAAGAATTTTTTGCTAGAACTGGATGTAGGACTGTAAAAAGCAAGGTTGAATTGTTTTTGCATGATTTGAAACTTGAAGCTGATCAACATTAATTTTATTAACTATTTTAGCAACACTGATTCAGGGAACAATTACTTTGAAAACTTAAAATAATATAATATGAAATATCCCATTCTTGATTAGTTTTGAAAGTAGTTGTGTTTAACAAAATTCTGTGACATGAAAAATTAAATTTGTTTATCAAGTTAATAATCATCCATTATAAATGTTCCTACAAGTAAAGCTTTGATAAATGTACTAATCTGGAATCTTTTAACTATGTGTAGAGTGAAGTTAAAAATCTCATTATTTCAATCATGTTTTTATTTTCTTTTAATTGTTCACCTACATTTTAGACATTTGTTCAAAGCATACCTGGCAAAGCATAGAGTTCCTTCTGCTATTTATTTGTGTTTGACTAGATTAATGATTTTTCTCATTATAATTAAAAGTAGTTATCATTGATATGTTAGTGGTTTAAAAATGCCACTATTAGCAGATTAAAAACCCTAAGAAAGTTTTTTACATTTCATAAAAGGGTAATTAGTGTGAATTAAGGACAAAAACTCTAAGACAATTAGGTAAAAATTAATATTTTGTAGTTTGCAGGTCATTTAATACCAATTTTATGAACCTGGACACAATCCCAACAGCAAAACCACAATTGAAAGTAAATATAGTGACAATTTTCAGTGAATGCAGTGCATAATTTTTACATTTTTACTAGTCTTTTTGAGCTTGGTGTTGTTATTTTAACTATCCCATCAACAATAGACTGTGTGGTGGTTATTGTTGAAAACTACTGACACGCACAAACCAGGTTTTACATTTTGTAAAACAGGGTGGCTACAGAACCTGAAAATCAAGGATTTCAGGAAAATTCTTTAAACTATAACATATTTTGTGCTATTTTTCTTCCTTAGAGACCTTGTTAATATTTTTTTTCTTTTCTAATCTCGAAGAGGAACATATTCTGTGATGCATGCTAGTTTTGTGGACTCTAGCATCACTCAAGGTTAAAATTAAATTCAATTGTTTATATTTTTCATTTTAAATAACAGGTAGTGATTTTTTAACTATCTTCTACCCACTTAACATGTATCTCTTCTATCTTAATATGGTATCTTCTACCCACTATGTACAGAGAAAGCCAGAAAATAAATAAAATTAGTTTCTTTAAATCAGAGAAATGCTAAAGCTTATAGTCAAGGAATTTTTTTCTTAGTTCCTGTAACCATCCTGTAACTGTATTGAGATTAAGAATTTTTTTCTTTTTATTATAGGACTTAAGCTCTTTTACTGTCTTACTAAGTTAAATAACTTTATCAGACTAGTTTTTATTCATAAGCCTAAATTATGTTGTGTATTTTAAGAATCTTTTTATCACAAAAAGTTGTTCCTTCGCTTTTTTAAATCTCACTGTTATTCCAACATTTTATGGTAAACTGTATTTCCATTTTAACTTTATACATTATGTGTTTGTTATTCATGTTTCGTATTTTTCATTTTTATTTTTTATATGAAAGTGCCAGCTTTTTAAACAGTTCATACAGACCAATTTGTGCTTAATTTCATTCTTCCTACTGAGTATGAACTTTAAAGAGGTTTCTAGATTAAGGTAAAAACCTTAAAAAATAAAGGCTGCCTCTGAGTCTTAACTAAAATGCACTGAATTTCATAATTCTTTTTGTATTATTATTGTGTTTGTGTGGTTTTAATGTTTGTCAGTGTTAATAAAAGTTGTTAATACTTTTGGAAAAAATGTATTTTGTTTTGAATTTATCTTACTCAATTACTACTTACTTGCATGTTAAACTCACCCTTCAGAAGTATTCAAATCTAAATAAATTTTTTAAGTGCCAATAATGTCTTATCTCTAAGGGTGAGTCTTTCCTTTTAATTTTGAGCTTTATAAGCAAAATTTTTTAACAGCTTGGGAAAGTCTTAAAGGGCTAAGAAGTTAATACAATTATATTTAATATTTTTAAATGCAGCGGGCATGGGCTGACTTAGAGCAGGGGTGGCCAACCCAAATGATCCTGAGGGCCACTTTGCAAAACCACAAAACTCCTGCGGGCCGCATATAAAATATTAGGATATTAGCTGCTTAGAATGCGACTGTAAAGTTGAATAAATTGGGTGTTGGTCAAGGGAGTTATATAGACCCTTTGCTTACTTTCAGTTTCCTAAATAAAATATTCATTATATTGATTGGAGAATAAATTGGATTGTTGTTGGGAATCAACATAAATTCAACAGGCGCTAGAAGCTGCAAACTGATATAAAAATAAATATATGCGAATAAATTAATAAAGATCAGAGAAATACAACACTTTGTCAGGGGGACAGGAGCGGAGGGTTGTTTCTGAATGGGGCCATCATAAATGACGTCATGCTCAGAGGGGGTTAATCAATTTGTGTGACAAGGGGGATCACAAATAAAATAAAAAAGTTGGTTCCGGGCACTTTCAAATTCGTGTATTAGACATATTGTTGGTTTAAGAGTGTGACAAAGGGAGGGAGGGGGCAAAAAATGTGTGACATCATTTATGGATGGCCCAAATGTAGAAAACTAAAAGTTCTAAACTAAAACTCTGTCTCATACAAGCTAAGAAAACAGAAATACAGAATGTGTAAACATGAAACAAACATTAAGCAGAGTGGGACATTGGAGAAGCAATTTCCACATGCTACAACAAATTTTTTGATAGAAAAACCTTTTTCTGACAGACTGGGGAGAGTTCACAGAGTAAAGATAATTCAGAGAGTCCAAAACGCGATTTTACTAAAATAGTTCTACAGTTATCGCATAGTGGCGTTCTGACCCTCCAGCTGTCAATCATTAGTGTGGGCGGGGACTAAAGGAAACATTTGAATTGGCCTGTATATTTGGACGGCCATTTTTCAACTAAACTCTACTCTAATTTCCACGGCTTGGCGTTCCATTGGTTCCATCACTAAGCGCCGAGACTGCTACGTAATCACGAGACCTACAGCGCATGCGCCACTGGCCGTTTTGGCCGTCCAAATATACACTTCGATTTGGGCTTCTCAATCTCTGCTATTTTTCCCCTGATCAATGAAACTTTTCCCTTATGGTTGAAAACTTCCCCTGACAGTTACTAAACTTTCCCTATTCGCAGAAATTATCATTAAATGTGTAGTTATATGTTTAAATTGAAAGGGCCATATGCAGCTGCCATCGTATATCGAAATAACAGGTTATCAACCTGTTACTTCTGCTACTCGTATCGAGTCACGTGGTCAAAAACGAGCTCGATACCTCCGGAGGGTCTCGAATATTGGTCACGTGAATCGAAGTGAATTCTGATTGGATGGTAGCTAGCACGTCATTCTTACGTCAGGTGAAGCGAGTCCAATGGGGTCAATTTATCGCCAGATGGCGTTAGTAATACTGGTAGTTCCATTGGTCGACCTGTGAGCGCCGACGTCATGGAGAAAAACGATTGTGACACTGCTGAATCGCTTTTTTCGATTTACGATGCCATTACAAATATTCGATATTCGGTTCGATTCGATGGCAGCTGCATGTGGCCCTTGTGGAGTTGGAGTTGTGAGTTCGATTCCAGAGGAACTCATGGTCCATCGTCACTGCGAGATAGTGACGTCACGGGCAGATCAGTATAAAAGCCGATGAGAGATCTGAGCCTGGGCAGAACATTGGGTGAGTCCCTGGAGAACGTGACAACAGAGAGACGTCTAAGAAATTATCCCCAGCGCATGCTCGAAAGAAAGATACACGCAACTGTTTTAATAACCGGGAAAATATATAATTTTTTTCCCTCTTTAGCGATTTGAAAGTGGGCGGGGTTAATTGAGAGAGTGTGTGCGGCGGTAGCTCGATTGTAGAGAGTCAATAACGTTCCGTCATATTCTCTGGTTAGTTCCACCGTTATCACATAGAAACGCCACCGTCTATGGGAAAACCCATGTTAAAAAAGTTGCCATTAGCGTCTATGGAAATGGACTCTAGTATCTTTACTCTGTGGGAGAGTTGACTGGGCAAATTCTGACTTCATTCTTGCGTCTTTAGCCAAGAGGTTCGAGGTTCCATTAATATCTGTTATCTGCTTAATTGTTACTGGTTTATGATCAAGAAGATGGCAACACAAGAAGATGGCTGTTGTTTACAAACATTGCCCAAGGCTATTCGACGCATGGAACTAGGAATATAGGGAACTGCCGTGGTCTATCTCTCCAATGGATTTCCCAGACGCCAAAGATGGGTGACATAGAGGGAGCTACGTGTGCATATTTGGTTGATCAGAGGAGAGAAATCGATGGGTAGAGACATATGCTTGCTCACTAAAAGCCGCTTTGTCTTAGTTTTTTTTCATGGTGCTTGATTGATAAGTTACATGCGGAGCGGAGGAGGACACAGCTCAGTGGAGGAAACAAACTCTCGCACGTTCCTAAGTTAGTTACATGTTTCAGCATATTTTCTACCTAGCGATTTCATTTTTTCTGCTGTTTTATTTCAAGAAGACGAAGCCGCGGTTCTACCAAGCCAACCAACCAACCGCGTACGTAGCGCCCCCTAGGTCACCCAACATTGGCGCCTGTCAAAGTTGATACGGCAGTTCCCTATCTTCCTAGTTCCATGATTCGACGCCACTGTGTAAACTGGTGTAAACGCGACAGTAAAGACCTGTCAGCTCAATGACATGTAATTAATGCTGATTAATTCTGAACGAATAAATGAGACAAAATATCACATGCAAATGCCAGATAATAATGAACACCAAAACCTTTATACATTCTGGATAAGAATGGGCCTCTTATTCTGATTTGAGGAGGGGTGTGTGTACACTATCTCTGAAATTTTATCTCAAATAAAACCTTGTGATAAGCATTAAAGTGTGGTCATAACCTGTAAAGTTCTTCGACAAAATGGCCGGAAAAGGAAAGATTGGAATTGTTGGAAGGTAATAAATAGAGGTATCCGTTAAATAAAAAAATATTGTATGAAAATGAAAATGCCCTTTGGTAAATTGGGTTTAAAAGAAACTAAATGGTTCCGCATTTAAGGAATTTTATCACAATCTTGTGACCTTTCTACTTTTATTTCAATTCATGGAACTAGAAATGATTTTTAAATTAAGGATGAATTATAATCAGGGGTTCATCTATTGAGAAATTGAGTCCGTTTTGGGACCCTTCACAAAATTCTAATCAACAAAAAAGGACCTTTCATGAAATTCCAGTTACCAAAAGGGACTCTTCACAAAAGTTCAAAAACCAAAAATGGTTTTAAAATTGTTTTCAGATTGTGTTTTGATCATTTTAGAATAGAATTTCCAGGTTTGGGGCCATTTTAAAAGTTATGAATGCTGTTTTTGTACTACAGACCCTTCGATTTCACAAAATTCCATATTATTTTTCATAACATTCCATATAAATTTTCACAAAGTTTTTAAAACAGGGCCCCGGCAGAAAAACCTGGATGAACCCGTGATAATATTTGGTTCTATTAAACTGTAATTGTCTGTATCTGAGTCAGTCGTAAAATAGTTCTAGAGATAGCATCTAATGATCATTGTGGTTGGTTTATGATTCTCTTAGTGTATAATACTTACTTCTCTACTTTTATTTCTGAATTCTTCACTATCATTACAAATGCATGGCACTTAATTAACATTATTAAATTAAAGAACTCTTTTATTTGGTTTAGGGTGTAATACTGGTTTTTGCCGTACCTACTCTTTTATTGAACCGATTAAAAACTGCTGAGCTGTTTTGGCATCCAAATATTCAAATGTCACCTTATTTTTACTCTTTGTCACTCATAAGTCATAACTATATTTTAATTAGTTTAATAGTATTTTGTACTATATTATTTACCATCTTTGGTATTTCAAATAAAACTTATTGTTAGTTTTTCAAAGGATGATGATGGAAAAATATTCAATTACTTACTATTACATGATATTCTACTTTTACTTCTGCCTGCCAAGGGTTACTTGATTTAAATTGTGATATTAATTATGATTTAAGTCACTTGACTCTTAAAAAACGAGTAGTTTTAACCAAAGTTTTTAAACTATCACCGTTTAAAGAAAGAAATTTGTTTGCTTTAAAAAACTAGTTAGCAAGATAATTTGTATTATAATTTTTCAAACTCTTCTAGATTTGGAATAGCAAAATAGTTAGGTTAAAGGCTCTATTGCTGGCAATTTCATGAACAAGTTTTAATATCGTGTTGACCCTTGATGATAAAGTGGGGTAAATACAATAGAGGGTTTGAAATCTAGAGATATGGTTACTAGACATCAAATCATATATTTTTTTACCTAATGTAATATTAACTTTTTAAAACTTTAGACTATTTTATTGAGCTTATTAATGCATAAAATAACACTAGTCAACAAATTTGAACTTTTTCTTTTTTCTAATAGAACTTTTTAGGATTGAATTCAAATATGCAAGTTTTTTATTGGCAAATTAAATTTTAAAACCAGCAACCCTGCATGCCAATTCCAAAGTTCTTGTTACCAGTCTTGCTGTTTTGGAAGAGCAATAAACCACATTAAGAATACAGATATATTCATGGAGACAAAAAATAATTTAACGATATTTTAACTTCTGGCATCCAAAATAGATTTGCCTTTTTTAACCGTATAGATTGTGTAATCGTGCTTAAAAAATGAAATAGCATACACTTGATTATGTTGTAAATATCTCTTTTTCAGTGGTTTTATTGGCCGAGGATGGGCCATGTTGTTTGCAAGTACCGGGTATGAAGTAAAAGTTTATGATGTGGACACGTCTAAAATAGATGATGCTTTGGTGGACATCAAAATGCAGTTGCAGAAACTGGAGGATTCTGGATACTTGCGTGGTACACTGACAGCAGCTGAGCAGTTCAAGCTTATTTCCAAATGTGAAACTCTTAAAGAGTGTATTTCTGATTCTCTCCATGTGCAAGTAAGTAAAAATTGTTTGATTCAAAATTTACAAGTTGTTCTTCCTTTTGATTGTTTATTCTACAATAAGTTAACGGTCATTTTCTGTGATGAAGATGGTGTTTAAAGTACAGGGTATTTATAAATTTTAGTGCAAAATATTTTTTAAACAAAATTGTTATTCATTATTTCTGAACTTCTATGCTTAACCATATGATTTGGTTTTAAATGTTGTCAGTTTCCCTAAGTGCACTGTTTTAAGTTAAAAGTTATTTCCGTCTTAAAATGAAATTATTTGTTTCATAGGAGTGTGTCTTTGAAAATGTTGACCTGAAGAAAAAAGTATTTAAAGAAATGGATGCTTTTGCTTCAAAAGATGTCGTTTTATGCAGCTCAACAAGCTGTTTTCCAGCTTCCTCTTTTTCTGAAGACTTGAAACACCGCTCTCAAGTTATTGTTGGACATCCTGTAAGTATTCAAAACTGAAGTTAAATAGTGTTATATTGATTTGCTAACTATCTGAGATAAAGTCTAACAGATATATCCTACCTAGGATTGTAGTTCCATCAAACTTTCTTTTAAATTACTCACTTTTGATATTATCTAGTTTTTAATTATAAATAAACCTTTTGAACAAAATTAGTTAACAGGCTTGGATTTACATCCACCCTTGCAATATAATAATTGATTGTTGACTTTTTTCACTTCCTAAGAATGTGTGTGAAGCACTTTCTACTCCAATATAATTGGGGAGTAACTTTTTACTTGTCTTTCACTATAAATCATCCTTTTTTTCATATATTTTACTACTCTTCCTGTAACTGGGGATTTCTTTTATACAGGGTGGTCCTAAATTAGGGGGTAGGGTAGGTAGAGTACATCAAGACGAACAAGATTTGGTATAGAAAGGGGGGTCGCAGTTACACCGTTAAAGAGCTAGGACCTGATGTAGTGCGAGACCAAAAGGGCGTTTTGCCAAGGCCCGTTTAACGAAAAAAACATAATGAAATGAAAAACTTTATTGCATGAGGTACAGCAGTATCCTTACTACTTACATCATAAATTTGATAGAAATTGGACCACTTGCTAAACCGTGGAGTGAGTTTTAAAACATGCAATATTAATCTTTTAGCCAAAGAATGGAGTTCCATTAAATTAGTGTAATGGTATTTAGAAAAATGATGATCGGGGAAGAAATTTTTAATGATCATACAGTTTCAATGATCAATGTATGATCATTGAAAGTTCTTTCCCCGGTCATCATTTTTCTAAATACCATTAAGGGAACTCCATTCTTTGGCTAAAAGATTAATACTGCACGTTTTAAAACTCACCCCACGGTTTGGCAAGTGGTCCAATTTCTATCAAATTTATGGTGTAAGTAGTACGGATACAGCTGTGCCTCATGCAATAAATTTTTTCATTTCATTATGTTTTTTTCGTTAAACGGGCCTTGGCAAAACGTCCTTTTGGAACGCTCTCGCACTACATTAGGTCCTAGCTCTTAAACGGTGCATCTGCGCCCCCTCTAGTTTTTCAAAATATGCTTGTCTAGGTCCCCTCTACCTACCCTACCCAGTTGCTACCACGAATTTAGGACCACCCTGTAGATGTGACTGCAAGACAATATGAGCTCGAAAGAGTTATTTTTGATGGAACCAATTTTTATATTTTCAAGTACTCTATTTAATTAAATCAGTTTTAACATACCTTACTTGACTAACACAAGGGTTTGTCAAACAATATTAACTCAAACATTTCATGTATCATTCATATTGTCTCTTGCTGTCTTTTGTTTGTTCGGGCTGCCTTGTATCTCTTAAGCTATTTAACCCAAATAACCAGAATGTTACTTATGTTATCTCTTTAAGGTTGTTCCTCTATTCTTAATTATCCTTCCTGAACTTCTGATATCTTGATCCTTGTACTGTGGACTTTAAGTAAACATTTTAAATGTAGAATTTTATCTTTTGCAATTATTTTTTTCAGGTGAATCCACCATATTACATACCTCTTGTAGAATTAGTACCAGCTCCTTGGACTGATCCTGAGGTTGTGACTAAGACTAGAAGTTTGATGACAGAAATTGGACAAAAACCTGTCGTACTGAAGAAGGAAGTTCCAGGATTTGCATTGAATCGTGTTCAATACGCTTTAATAAATGAGTGCTGGAGAATGTTCAGAGTAGGTTTCGCTTTATGGTTTTGTGTCTAAAGTTTAAATTTATACTTAGAGAATTTATTTATGCCTTTGAAATCAAAAGTAGTTTTTGTTAACCCTTTCAATTTGGTGGGACTTATGCTGTCCCATATTCAATCATTATCTTGTAACATCATTGTTATTTTTGAAATGTCGTTATGGGATCGTTTATGCGTCTCAGACCTTCAAACAGCAAATTTATTTCATTGTAATAATCGCTTGGGGGAGAAATAACTGTTCCTGGTAATGAAACGTACTAAACCAATGTTAAATAATTTAGTGTTGTCATACACTAGAAAAACATTTTAATCACTCTAACTTATTGACTAATTTGATCCACTGTCAATTTTCCATTTTATGAAAGCTTTGGATCTTTTTAAAAAGGCAAAATTTGATTTGAAATAACACTTTTAAAACTTTCAGATAAACATTCTTTTTTATTTTTAATGTATAAATATTACTTTGTTTATTATCTTTTCAAATTATTATTTTCCTTATTAAAAACTTTGCTTATAGGATGGGATTATGTCATTAGAAGATATTGATACTTCAATGCATGAAGGTCTTGGAATGCGTTATGCTTTTATTGGACCTCTAGAAACATGCCACTTAAATGCTGATGGTATGTAAATGGTTTTCAGTTTCTATGTTTAAATTAACATAATTAGGGATCTAAGCTAGTAGTGAGGAAAATTTAGATAAATTTGTTACATTAATCATTAAAATCCTTACTTTATTGTTTGGATTTGTACTATTTTTTACTTGCTTTCATGTGATATCAAGAAAACTGGAAAAAAAAATTGGTAAACCTAATATCAAAGTTGTCAGTGGAAGATATGGTTTAAAATTTTAGTATTCTTAGTAGTTTATCAAAGACAGACTTAGTTTCTATGTTTTTCATCACAGATGAGTGGATGAAACTGTATTCATAGTATGTTATATGAGATAGCATCAAGTAAGTTGAAAGCAATTTGTCTTGTTAATTTTTTGGATTTAACTTTGCTGATTAGTTTTACACCCTAAAGTAAAATTAGGATGGATTTATTGTATTGAAACAAGTAAAACAAAACTACAAGGCGTTTTTTAACCCCTGATTGTTTATAAATCAAAATGATATGAATATTAAAAATGTTATTTTGGAACTAAAAGTTTTTTACATCTGGTTTCTTTTCAACAAATTCACTTTATCAATTGAAGCATATCCCCTTTCCTCTCCATAAAATGTTGGTGTCAATTTAGTGTGAAAACACATAACTTAGAGTTAGTAAGTTGTAAAAAACTATTATGTACCAAGAAAAAATAATATTTCTATTTTTACCACTTTAAAATCTTGTAAACTGTTTGTCTTTTTCAAAAACATTCGAGATCATTAATCTAGTTCAATGTAATTTTTTACTTTACTTCCAGGTTTATTGGATTACTGCAATCGTTATGGTCAAGGCATATACAAAGTGTCTGAAACGTTTGGACCCAATCCGAGGACTGAGGGAGAACTAGCAGAACGGGTCCATGAAGAAATTTGCAAGATTTCCCCCATTGAGAAGTTGGCTGAACGTAGGCAATGGAGGGATGCCAGACTTACAGCCCTTTCCCAGATGAAAAGAATTTTGGAACAGCAAGACAAAGATCAGTAAAACTAAAATGATCTTTGCTCTAGCAACAGAATCTGCTGTGTAAGCAGTTAAAAGTATTTTGCTTATTTTTACGGAATAAATATTTTTGGAAAAAGGTCTACATCAACATTGGTCTTCACTTTCTAACTACTTTCACAACTACTTTTCAATTGCAAGCTCATACAAACAGGTACATAGCCAAGGGGGAGGGAGTTGAGAATATATCTTTACCACCTTGCCAAAAACATGAATCTTTTATTAATTACGGGCTCAAGTCTTGTCAAGTCTCAGTCGCCAAGTGAAGTAGTAGCGCCAATGTGCGCCTACGTATCAAAGTGAAGTTGGAGACAAAAATTTCGCCAAGAGGCACCAACCCGAACCCACTTCTGGGATTTTACCCAATTACAAATAGATTCGTGTTTTGGCGTGGTGGTAACGATATCACCCCTGAAACTCAGAAATGTTCCTTTTATACCCCAAAAGTACCAATATATATCAACCCTCTTAAATTTTTTTCTGACTACATGACTTTATATAAATACTCAAATGTTCTTTAGTTCACAGGTCTTCTCCTTTGTTTTATTTGTTTGACTTTTCGTGCAGGTACTTGAATAATGATCCGATTTGAATGAAATTACCATTAAGGTTATGAAAAAATTTTTATTACATTTTATCAACTCCTTACACGATGACCTTGACCTTCTCCTGGTTCTATTAGTTTACTTTTTCTTGATTTTAAATACCTCTGTGCTGTTCTATATGCATATGATAGTGAACTAACCTTAGGATGAATATTTTTGTGGTTTTCCAACTTGTCCTTTTATTTAAATGGAATAGAATACGTGTTTCAGATGTAGGTAAGTGACCTCTATTTTCAATGTCATTATCACAAAAGTATAACTTTGATACAACCTAATATCATATGGAATTAATTAAATGTTTTCTTAGCAGTTTGAAAAAAATGGAATAATCTGAAAAAGAGAAAGTGATGAATTCAAAAAGCAGTCCAAGTAAGAAAATATGCTATGGATCAAGTTAGTCAAATTAATTTTGACAATAGGATATTAAGATTCATGCAAGCTGCATTATTGTTTGGTTTGGTTTGATTTGATTGTGGTCATAATGCACCGACAATAATGCAAGCTCCATTTTTACATTGAGAAAAATATAAAAAAAAACTCTCACTAACATTTCTAAAATTTGTTGACATTATTACTAAGCAATTTTTTTACATTAGTCATCCTCAATCAGAAGTCCTGGTTTGCTTCAGCTTTTATGAGATATTTAAAAAAAATAATTACAAAATACACTTGCTATTTTTAAAAATCCTTTGTTGGATCAAAAGTTTCCTTTATAATGGTTTCCAAAAAAGCTTTAAAATAATATTAACAGATAACTAAAACAAAATGTTGTTCTCCTAAAGGGTAGGGTTTGACCTGGCAGAAAAGACAACTTTAAACATAGATTAGAAAATGTCAAAATCAGTGTTTTCCAACCAAGGGTGCACGCCCCACCGGGGGCAATTTAAATATTTTCAATCAAATTGCTTCTCTAGGTGTGGGAAAAATTCTAAAAGTTTTCTGGGGATGGGGAGGACCCCCAAACCCCCTTTAATAACTTATTTGTTTCTTACTGTTTTTCCATGAAAATTCGTCTTTTTGGGTGCAATCCAGTGGCGGATCTACGGGGGGGGCTTTCGGGCTGAAGCCCCCCCCCAAAACGTCTAATATTTTACTAAGTTTGTCAAAACGCAAAAAATTATATCCGAAATTTGGATGAGGCGTACCAAAAGGAGTTGAAAAAGTAGGGTTTTTGACTTAAATTTCCAAAAATTTTTTGGGGGAGGACCCCCAGACCCCCCTTTTAGTGGTTTCAGTAGGATAATTCACTACCTTTTCTGTATTACCATTAACAAGAAGATTCAATTGGATTATGAAAATTCTTAGCCCCCCCCCCAAAACCAAATCCTGGATCCGCCACTGGTGCAATCTAAATGCAAAATGAACTAAAACACTATTTTCAAGGGGCAAATTTCTAAAATATGAAAGGATATCAAATATTGTTGTAACTCCGTCTGGTAGCCCTCTGCTCAATAAACTGCTCTTTTCCCCCTGTTCGTATAAAAGCCGTCTGTTGTTCTTTTTGGTGTCGCCATCTAGATAATAGACATAGTTTTAAATTTTCCTTTTTGTAATTACTTCATTTTCGAACTCTACCATGAACCTAAAATAATTATGAGTTGCTTTTTTTAAACATTTATTACTTCTTATCAGATAAATGTTAAATCTTTTAAATTAAATACTGAATACCGTACGAAGTCCTCCGATGCGTAGTTCCATCCTTTTATGCTAGATGGCAGCACCAAATAAGGGGAGACAAAAACGGTCCTTATGGAGGGAATGTTTGATTTGTGAAACACTCTTTAACTTTTATTTTTAAGTTTCGAAACACACATTACAAGAAATTTACCGAGTCAAAAACCATTTTACATTTTTTGGGGTTTTAAAATTGAGGAGGAAAGCTTCCAAGTTGTAAACCTTTGTAAAGAATAGAAAATGTTGAGAAAGATGCTGGAGGTTAATGTAAAATGTTTTTAAGAAATTGGGAAACGGTTTTGAGGTTTATTATTTAATATATGAAATAAATAATTCAATATTATTGGTGCTATATCAGTTACAGCAATTTTTTTCAGAACCAGATGGGGGATAAATCCTCCATCATGAAGTTAGAATCTTCCCTTTTTTGACCATAGAAAATTCTCTAAATTTGCCTCATATCGTCATATACCCTCCCCTCGCTAAAATTTGACTATCCTCCCCCCGAAATATTTTTGGGGCCACGCCACTTCAAAGGGGCATTTAGGCCCCTCTCAATATATTACACCGTCACCGTCAACCCTAAATTTTCTAATTCGTACTTAACCTAATAGCTTTTTCCTTCAAACAATCCAGATGTTATAAACGTTAAAAATTATGGGAATGTGAGTTATTATAAGTACTCAATATAATTCAGCTTTCAGATCTTATTACTGTTTACGGTTTTGATTCCCTCCGTCATTCAACTACCACAAAAGAAATATTCTTGAAGAATATTTTCTGGCTCACTCCAGAGTGCATCCTGGCCGAATCTAACTACATTCCGGATAACTCCTACCCCAGATTCCCCACAAAACATTCTCTTCGGGACATTCCGATCTACCAAACCAGGATCCAGTGTAGATCAGTAGTCCAAGTGAGGACATTTTCTGCCACCCAAATCGGCGAAGAGTCACGGGTATTTGGGGTACCGGGCTGCAAGTCATGTCAAGGGCAAAACCGGCGATTGTGGACCATTCCAGGGGCACCCGACTTTCTAATCGACCCCATTGTTCACTCATCGCCGAAAAGTCGACCGCGACCTCGGTCGATTCCACTTCATCTCGGGGGGCGACGGGAAGTGGACAGCCCCGAGTTTTGTAGGTCGATCCAGGGCCCCACTTACCTACATCCGGATTCTGGGTGACTCGGGTGCAACCTGCCGTGGAATCGGGGTCAAAGAGGGTCGAACCCGGGTCCTTCGGTGTCCGGGCTTCCTGGCCTCTCAGGAAACGGTTCGACGTTCGAGCTTTCGATTGTTCGTTTCTGGGTTTAGTGGGTCTAGGATGGCTTTCTGGGTTGGACGAGTTCATTCCGTTGGAGTCTTCCGCAATGACAGTTCCAATTTCACTTTTTCTGAACTCGAGGGACCCATATTCTTATGGAGGCTTTACACCACCCGGTTTGCGACAGCGATTCCGCGGTTTTCGGGAATTTCGACAGCCGCAGTAACTCAGCGACCTCTCGAAAGATGGCGCTGTTCAATTAAGGGAAGAGGGTCAATTTTTTGTCGCGAACCGGATCTCGCAGAATCGCTGTCGCGAATCGCGTGGTCTAAAGCCGCCTTTACGGAAGAATCCTTACCAGGTTGATATGTGTCGCGGCCTTTTGGAATCTGAGTCGGGTTTTGGGATCACTTTCCATTTGGCAATATGGTGGGTCTTTTAAAAGGGCCTTTAGTTCATCCTTTATCGAGTCCAGTTCAAATTATATAGTGCGTTTCCTGTTTGAACTCTGAAATAGGGTGGATTTTACAAGGCCTACTAAATGAAATTCAGTTTTGAATGAATGTTACTTGAAAGAATGGATGGAAATCTACACATACGTATAGCCTATGTATGCAATTCTACAGGACAACACATTCTACCCTGCTACTACTAGAGATAGATAGTTCCTTTGGAAATCGAAATACAATGTGTTTCAGATAAATGTTTCATGACTTCTAGAAGGGGTAGGGTAGGGCACACCTAGGTGACTTAGAATCACCTAGGAATGGGGGTCGAAAATGCGCCCTATGCCCCTAGCCACCTAGGGGCTTTTATAAATCGGCATGGGAGGTTGTCTAATCCACAGTGGAAATTGACACTTACACTACACCGTGTAAGATTAGATTAAAACCAGCAAAATTGTTTGATTCCAGCGTTTGTAACATAAAAATCAATTTAGGTGCTGAAATTTCAGCTCTTTGTATTAGGGAATAATTACCTGAATCGATGGTTTTAATTCGATCTTAAAAGTTCACGTGTCAATTTCCACAGCGAATTTTAAAACTTCCCATTTCTGCTTATAAAAATCCTCGTAAGGGGTTCATTTCCGACCCCCTATTCCTAGGTAATTCGGTTAGCGGTTCTTAAACTGTGATTCGCGGACCCCCGGGGGCCCACAGTGCCTTCAGGGGTCCGCGAGTTACACTGGGGAACACACCTTTTAAAACAGTAGGTTAAAGTGGCAAATTTAAAAAAAATTCTAGGGAGGACCCCTAGCCCCCTCGAAATTTTCACTTCAATTTATAATTTTTTCCTTGACAATTCTGTGGTTTACAAGGAGCTGTTCTCTTTGGGTGTAACCAAAAATGTTTCTAGAAGAGCAATTTTATAAAACACTACTTTTTGAGGTAAATTTTAAAAAAAATTTCTGGGGGAGACTCCTACACCCCCATTATTACTTGGAGCAATTGTACAATTTTAACATAATGTGGACACTTCTTTTGTGTTTTAAGTTATCTAAACCTCAACTCAAGTGAGAGAGGATCTTTGAAATAACATTGGGTCACCCCCCGAAATAAAAGTCAGGGTGATCACAAAGTTGGATTCATCTTTCCCGACGAGCATTTTCAAGCTTGAAAACTACTGCGAGAAGTATAACACGTTTTTATTAGTGCATCTCATTTCATTCAAATTCTTAATTATTTAAGCGACCGACTAAAATGAATTCATCAATTGCCAACTCTGAGTAGGCAACTAATCAATAGGCTTAACTGTGTATTAAAATTTCCCCATATCCTTAAAAATATTTAGCTATCCGTAGTTGGGTTTAGCTAAAAATGATTTCTAATATCCCCGTTACGCGTTCATTGTCACACTGAAAAAAAATCCTTGGCCTGAACTTCACTTTCACTGCACCATAATCATGCGTTACTACCTAGTGATATATGCAATCGAGTCGGTCACGAAATGTTATCGAGGTGGTGTCGTCAAAGCCCAGCAGACGTCACAGCCGTCCCTGACCGCCGGCGGAGTGTCGCGCCATCCTTGACCGCGGCCGCCCTTCACCGACCTCCGATGACTTCTGGACGACCTCCCGCGACCCAGCCGAAAGGGAAAGCGGGCGGGTCCATTGGCGGAGGCGCATCCCAGAAGGGAATGGGGAAAGGGGTGGAAGGTATGACGAGTTGTGTTTTTTTGGGAAGAGGCGTAGTTTGTTGTGCGTCTGGGGGAGGGTTGTGTGAGATTGGTTGCGTTTTGTGGGGTTATTTTGGGTGGGGCGTTTATTCGATTTTGGTTGAGTTTGAATACTATTTTGAATTTTGTGGTACCGTTTTGCATTAAAATCCATATTAATCATTCAGTACGTATTATTTCTCATAAGATAAGATAGCAGAGGGCCAATTCCTCATAAAATCTTGTAAAATTATTTTATCAATAAAAGAAAAAAAAAGATTTGTTACTTGGCTATTCTATTATAGCTATGTCTTTATACTACGTTTCATTATTATTTTACCCAGTTGTAACCAGATGAGACAAAAAAACATATGTTCTAAATTAAAATTGAAATCTATGTGCAATTCAAAATTTGTTTGCTTCGTTTATTTTGTGAAGCAATTTTTCTAACATTTGCATTTCAGAGGTTCATACCGAAATCGGTAGAAACCACCTTGCTCCTGATAAAAATGTGATACATCCGATCACTTTAATTCGACCCCTTTAATTTAGAAAATTATTAAACGCATTTTCTCACTGCTAATGCTTTTTTCCTGTAGCTCTAAGAAATGAATTCTTTGTGCTTGATACCCTTTTGTGTGTTAATGAATACTATTTCTTTAAAAAAAGTTATTATTTTAATAATCGTGTTTTATGTATCCCTTTTCCCCTAATTTAAATTTAAATTTATTAACAAGAACAGAATACACAAAACAGTTAGAGTAAACAAATAAAAATACATACAGCACATACATATCCCAAATTATTTTTTGTAATTTATGTATCTCTTTCCTACTTAATAATTCCACTAAATATAATATTTCAGTATATTATTTAGATATGAAACGTGAAAGTCTCCTCACCCCCTCCATTCATCCATATTGCTAACAAATAAATGTTCATGGTTAAAAAATGTCGCTTATTGTATCCTTTCTTGTGGTATAATAAGTTTTTTTTATTAGCTCAATGTAAAAAATTTTAATGTATTAGAAATCCTAGTACAAAAGGGGCCCCTTAGAAAAAGAAATTTGTCAGCATTTTAGCTCGGTTTTGATCCAACTAGTCCTAATTTCGGGGGCGGCCGTCCCCCCATTATATACCGCCCACTCAACCTGCGATGACGAGGAGCATTACTATTTTCCTATGAACCTCAAACCACGCACAACACGCCCAACCGAATTACATTATTCAAAAACCCCTCAAAAGGAGGTCCCATCCGAAACTAGACCTCGACCATTATAATACGGGAAGGCCATCTGGCTCTACGCCCCTCCCCCCTGTGTCATCGAACGTTCCATATCAGCACAACGAAGGTCGAAGAGTACATCCTCCACGCGCTAACCGGCAACAGGTGATGTGAGTACCTCGATCGATCCAAGATAGACGGGAGGGGAGACAAGTAGTTCTACATCCTCCCCCTCCCCCTCATGAACTCTGCCGAGTCTTCACTTTCTCCTCTCAGCTAGGTCGAGTTCACTTCTACTGCGGGGTGGTGTTTTAACCCTTTCGTTACTCCGGTTTGGAGGAGAGGCTTTTCCCCTCGCGCGGTGAATGATTCAGCTGGTGACGTCAGGAGTGACGTCACGGCGGTAAAGGTTTTCAACCTTTCTGCGGGAGAGCGTGACAGGTCGTTGAGTCGGGGATTTTGTTGTTTGTTTGGTTGTTGGATTTGGAAAGAACTGTTGCTCTCGGGTTTTTCTTTTTGTTTTCTTTAGCGCGGAGTAACTTTTCTCATTGGGTTTTGTTCCCCTATTTGAGGTGGAATCTTTTGCTTTGGCTGGTGGTTTATTCAGAAGCAGTGAATAATATCTTTTAAGAGGGCATTGAAATGCAATGAGGTATTAACTTTAAAATTTTTATTAAAGCAAGTTTAAGTATTATTATTATTAATATAATAAAGATATAATTTGGCATTTTAAAATTGTAAAGAAAATTACGAAAAATGTTAATTGGTGTCAAGTTTGCAATGCAAGGGTAAAGAAATAGTGGGGAAAATTATTTCCACAATTAACGTAAATAAAGGAAGCAGTTTTGAAAACCCCACTCCTAAAGCTGCTTTTCCATGCGACTTATTTTCAGCGCCCAATACGCGTGTTTTCGGCGTGGCGACCTCTTGGCGCGAGAAAAAATCGCCATACCGAACGCCGAACACGCGCGGATTTGGTTGACTCTTTTTAGTGGTCACGTGAGTCCTACGGACCAATGGCTAGGCGTATTCAACCAGCGCGCCGAAGCTGGTTTTCAGCCGGGCATGGATGGACTTTTTCTCGGCGCTGAAAGACTTTCAGCGTCATCCATATTGGATCTGATAGTTTTGAAGCGCATTCCGATTGCTATTACACTTTTAATAGTTCCAAAAAATCTAAAACAGTTATTTATCACGATAATAAGTCCTCAGACATTAATATATTACGAAAGTAATGAACATCTAGTGCCTGTAAAATTTTTACTATCAGTGTAAAATTACTTGTGACGCTTTTGACAGATGGCAGCATGATCACTCACTCGCGATCTTGAAAAGCGTTTTTTATTACTTTAAAAGCAATTACTTTAAAGATTTTGTACTAAAATAGTTTTAGGGCCTTATTCAGAAACTTTAACACGAATGGGAATCCAGACGAGAATGAGATGGAAAGGAGAACCCGATATATTTTAAACTAGATATTTCTACTCGCCACCAGGTTCCGATTGCAATTACACTTTTTGTGGCCCATTTAATAGTTCCAAAAAATCTAAAACAGCTATTTATTAACAAAATAAGTCCTCAGACATTAATATATTACGAAAGTAATGGGCATCTAGTGCCTGTAAAAAGTTGTACTATCAGTGTATAATTACTTGTGACATTTTTGATAGATGGCAGCATGAAAATCGGCAAAGGGAATAACTTAGTCAACCAAAGTCTCGCCAACATCATCCGCGTGCCGATTTTCAGCGCAGAAAAAAAGCGTCATGGAAAAGGGCCTTAATTAAGGCATGAGGGATATTTCTGGAGGGGGGATTATTTCTTATCAATAAAATTATTTTTTAAACATTGCTCAAAGTTACTTTTAAAGAATAATTTTCAATTCTTTGATCTTATATTTTGCATCTGTTAAACTGGCAGTTCATAATTTTTTTAAACTACTTTTTTTAATTTTCATAATATAAAGCCATTTTTCTCGCGTAGATTTTAAGACTCGTCTAAATCGTTTGCTATATCACGAAACTTAAAGGCTTTTCGTTCAAATCCAAACACATCTCTCGAAACAAACGATATACTACTGATAAATAAAATCCACAAAACAAGACATTCCTTCCGAACTCAGCGACACTGTATCAGCGATAACAGCAGCACATCCAACGTTGCCACATTCCATGCAAGAAGAGATTTCTCATCCCCCCAAAATTCACGTGCAGTTGCATCATCTCAACAAAACAACAAACCTCCATATCTCCTTTCGCCCTCTATCCAAGGTTTCCCCCCCAAGTCACATCGGTCTTTCACCTGTAAACAGACCCTGCAAGGCCACCATTCCCCAAATGGGGCCCCAACTGACCTCTCCCGCGTCCTTCGACGGGCAGGTAGCGACATTGGAACAACCTCGCGCGGAACGTTGACCCTCGAGCCGCCCTTGACCGCGGGTGACCCTGGAGGGCGTTGACTTTTGTTTTCGTTTGGAACGCGTGATTTTCAAGGTTGGCTTGTTTTTCTCTCTCGTGAGTTTGAGTGCGTGCGATGAACTTGAGTCTTGAGTTGTGGTGTTTTTTTAGTTGTTGTTTGTTGATTATCGTTTGCGCTGTGAGGGGAGGGATTTGTTGATTATTATGAGAGAGAATAATGAGGGAAGGATGGGCTCAGGTGTGCAGTCACCTCCTTCTGTTTAAGAGTAAGGTAATGGGAACTTTTATAAAATTTCGTAGGCTTGCAGAGTATTGTACAGTTTAAAATTCCATGGTCGTTTCATTGGGAAAATTTTGTTATTCGATGTTAAATTGAAATTATTTTTTTGATTCATTGCAGAGTTTAATGATGTAAAATTATAAAAATATCGTTGAAAATATCAGGTCAGAAATAAATCCATTTGAATTATTTATAAAATTAAAAAAAAAAAGGTTTTTTTACATTCTTACCACACGTAAACCATCTCAGTTTTCTCTTAAAAGGAAACAAAAAAATCCATACTTAAAGATGGCAATATTTATTTTTCTTAATTATTATTTAGCTTAATTAATATTCAAGAGGTCCTCGTTTCTTTTACACTCCGTTAAAACGTCCCTTTATTAACAAAGGAAAATACCTAAAACGCAATTTTGATATAGTTTTAGTCTTTAAAAATATATAATAATCTGTAAAACCATTCAAAGGTTCAAATATTCTTTATTCTCTCAGTTCGATTCACTATTACTATTTAATTGAAAGTTGAAACAGAATAAGGATAGTAAATTTTAATTATGAGGCTAGCTAGGAGATGAGCTCTCTGCTATATCCTATTCCGCCGATGAGAATAAGTGATACAACCTTCGTAATTTTAAACTTAAAAAATTTGGTTTCCATAGAATAGATAAATGGCAGTTACCAATACCATTAGCAACATCTCAGAGAAAGAAGTTGAAATTTCGGGAAATATCTGTTGAAATTTATTATTTAATTTATTTTAATAAGGTTTATAAACTTCTTTTTCGAACACAGAAAATGATTTACACCGATTACCACAGCGAAGTCTTTTCCCCCTGGCTACGCCCGAGACCGACACTGTTTCCGAGAGTTCCTGTTTGTCCCCGATTCCCATCGACTGTCACAACAAAGCGAACTCGTCGCGTCGTCGAACGAAGGAAGATGACCTCGCAAGACGCCCCGCAAAAAGAATTATAATATGATAATCAATCATCGTCCCCTCCGCACCATAAACCACAACCCGATTATTATGATAATCCGCTCGCCCCTCCCCCTCGCATAAGCATGACGTCAGGTGCGCGCGCGAACGCGGAAGCCGAGCCCCGCTACCTGCCGCCGAAGGTCGCGCCGCGCCGCTCCAAGGTCGTCCGAGCGCGTTTCGCGGTCGGCAGGCGCATCCTTTCCCTCCCGCGGGCGGAAGTGGACGCGCCCACGGTCGCCCAGCCTTTCCCCTTTCGCGCAGGGCTCGAAGGGTTGCGCGGCCCCGATCGATGTAGCCCAGCCTCCCCTCAAGGTAATGGTGGAGGCTGCGGTGTTGTAACCTTCGATGCTCATTTTTTTATATATCTAGGCTCGGGATGCGTACGTAGTAGGCCTTTGTGTTGTTTCTTGACGTCATGCTGGATAAAAATGCGTATGAGAGGGCGTATTGATTAGCTGTTAAACAAAGATGTGACTAATGATTTTTAAATTAATTATCCTTTCTGATGTTTTGAGGCGATGATATTCTGGAATAATAATATAAGAATTCCATTTCTGATTCTATGTGCTGTGCATGACGTTACTCTCTACCGTGTATGAAAGGAACATTTATTTCATAATGCTTTTGATCAACTATACAAACATATGTGTGACTGATTTTAAGTTAAATTTTTTGATTTCTTAAAAAAATGATTTAAAAAATAGCAAAATGCTTTTAATTAAAACCAGGAAAAAACTTTTTTTGCTTTATAATGTTACATATTATAAGAATGCGTATAAAAGGTATACTTTGTTAGGTTATTATCAATTATTAAACTTAAATGCAATTAATGAATTTAAATTAATTTTCCTTTCTGTGTGTTTAGTAACTTTCAATTAAACTAATATGAATTTAATTAGGTATAATAAATCAAACTAATGACAGAACATAATTTTAAAATTCTGAATTATTTTTATACCAAGTAAACCCCGCCGAATCCATAAAGGTATTTTTAGAATTTTTCAACTTTAAATGAATATAAATAATCCGACTTTATATTTTAATTTATACAATTCAAGAAAATTTTCTGTACTAATTTTCAAACAATCAAATTTCTAATTTTCAAACACAAAAAATAATATTTTAAAACCCATTTGAATCTTAAATTTTCTAAAATTTATAAACCCATAAAAAATCTTTAATTGAGAAAAATTCAAACTGAACAAGACCAGTGCCAAAAAAAAGCTTGACGATCCACATACCGAACACGAGCGATCCCCAAATTTAAAAAATATAGTTATCGTTGATTAAATATAAATTTTTTTTTAAATAAGAAATTGTTGTAGTTATTATAAATGTCCAAACCGTTTAAATTGAGTAACTTAATTTTACAGTAGATGGCAGCACGTTTCAATACTTGTACACAAAAAAAAGGTTAGTACTGAAACCCAGTAACAGTTTTATAATGTGAACATAGATGGCAGCATGTAACACTATAAAAAATATTTTTATTCATTTTAATTTTAAAATTTGGTGACTTTTATGTTATAAACGGGCTTCTGTATTTTGTCAAATATATGTTGTTAGCGGAGCCAAATAACATAAATTTGTCAAAAAAATGTAAACGAACTTATAAAAATATACGGTACTTAAGATTATTCTGACAGAAATCTCGACAATCAAATTTAATATTATAAAATTTCTTAAATAATTACCTAGAAAAACTATACTTCTAATAATAAGTAAGAGAATGTATTCTTTACATTTTAGCATTCCTCCTAAATAATAAGTTTCAAAACCATTGAAATAACTTTTTTCTTAAGTGCTTGTAAATTATATTTATACTGAAAAGGGAAAATCTGAAAAATTCGCAATATTTCTGTCATTTGGCACCCAAAAGAGGACGATGGTGATTTTTGGAGGGACAAATAACGGAATTGAACCAAATTTTAAAACGATTTTTCTGCAATAAAACTGATTTACAATAAATAAAAAATTAAACTTTCAATGGTACAATTAAATTATAATATTGGAAAATTACATTGATCTTAAATAATATTTTTCTTTTAAAAATTAACTCAGTTGTTATAAATTTCGAAATTTGAATTTTATTTCACTATCAGTTTGATGCGATTTATATTTTATCCCTATATCGATAATAGAGATGATTTCGTACTGAAGTAGTAAATCGTCATAAATGTCAACGTCACCTCAAAAAAACGAGAGTGGCTTAGTGGCTACAAATACGTACTTATATAGTTTCCTTAAAGTACGCAAGAAAATAGGAAGCAATAAAAGCATCCTACTACACGTCATTGCAGTTCTCGGATTAATTTTCCTCATTGGTGTCACAACACGCGAACCAAAGAAAAAACTTTTTGGGAGGGGAAATGTCAGATGGGGAAATCTATCAATTCTCTGTTAAGTAACTGTCTTGAGTATCTAATTTACTTCAAATTAAATTAATTCAATAGGTATTCCATTATTGAGTAGCCTTATTTATTTGAGGCAAAAAAGAGTATGATTAACAATGAAGAGAATAGAATTTTTATGCTTTTTTAAATTTCGAATTAATCCGTTTGTTATACGCAGTAGACAACTGAATGCTTATATTAGTCATCTTCCTTCAATAATGAATGACCAAAAATTTAAAAAAGAGGGAGAAATACCAGGTTATGGACCACAAATGAGATGCAAATTCATTCCAAGTTCTGTAGTCAAAAAAAGTATTTGTCGAGACTTATTTATATTATTTATAATTATTTTACTTTATTTTCGGGGAGCATGCGACCTTCCACGTCTGCCTCCAATCGCACAACTTTCTTTACCTGAGCGAATTAAACATATTCCAAAACAAATACTATCAAGAATGTGGCTTGGCTGTACGGTAAACTTCAGTAAATTAATATATTTTATTAATTTAAGTTTGATTTAGAAGTATTCTATATTTTCTAGGGAGTAAATAAATACATTTAGTAGTTTTTGAATATTGCTCGTGATTTTTCATATTTATGAGATCAGATAGATATAAGAGAAAAATAATTATAGATTTTATGGGGGAATTCTTTTTGTGAGTTTAGTAATATTTCGTAATTGTTTTTAAAACGGAAATTTTGAAATTTCGTTATTCGAAAAAATTTGAAATTCGTTATTCACAGTTATTATTATAGGTGGTAAAATAATACTTTTTTAATATAAAAATCGGTGACTAATAGACATAGACACAAACTTGGGGAAATTATTGGGTGATTCAATCATAATTCGTCTTGAGTTAATAGACAATTTTTAGGACGTTTAAAATTTTTTTTTCACAAATACAATTCTCCAAATTTTAAAATTTTAAGCCATTATTCTCATCAATTCCTAAAAATATTGTGTGCGGGTTCAGCGTCCTCTCGGAAAATATTGAGGGGGGGGTTTGAGCCCACCCAACATTACCATTTTAAAAACCATTACATTCTAGCAGTTTTAAATTGAAAAATATCTTTTGTAGGCATTCCCAAAACTTTCTATCTTATTTTAAAATTTTATGTAAACCACGACTAAAGAAAACTGTTATAGGTTTTTATCATTTTGGCTAGTTCATTCCAAATGGGTTTGGCCGCCCTTAAAATGTTTTACATCCCTAATTCTTGACTCAGAAATCATACCGTTCCATTTGCTAGTCAAAGAGATTTATCTCAACCGGGTCGCCCAACCGATGTCGAAAAAAGTGCACTAGATCTCGATTTCCCCAAATCGGGGGCCTGACCTGAGTCACCACTGACCCTGATGACTCAAGCGAGAAAAGGGGGCCTTTTCGGGTCAGGCAGGGGAAAGGGTTAAAATCGAGGGCAGAGCTGGTAGAGCCCGGTCATCAGCCCTTCTGGGGGTCAGGGACTTCCGAAAGGGGGTCAACGACACCACCGACCTCCCTTTCGGGGGTGGTGGCCTCGCTGCGAGAGGGTAGGAGGGCAGTAGCCGGGGCCCTATGAAGGGGCGCGGGCGGGTCCACTTTTTGGATTCGCCCTTCTTTCTCACAGCGGGTTGTTGACTCCGTTGGGTGAAAGTGTGAGTGCACGCAGGTGGTTTTTTAGGAGTGTGAGTAATTCGGTTGAGTGTTGAGTCAGGTCAGGTCACAGTGTCATTGTAAAGTTGACATTTTTCGTGACCGAACAAAAGGCCTTCTTACTAGTGATGGGCAGGTATCGATACCAAATACTTAAGTACTCGATACCTATAGGTATCGAGTGTATTCGATACCCACAAAAGTATCGATACTTTATTGACATATTTCGTTTTAAATTTTTCAATGAAGTAATCTTTATAATACCTACTGTAGATCAAACGCAGCATGTTTCCGTTTTCATTTTGCAACGCTCAAACCCAAGTCGTTATCATCCGCGAGAGAAATTTGACGCGGCTAGGTTTTTCCCCCGCCAAATCCTTCGCCTTTATCCACCTCCAGGCCCGTAGCTACGGGGCTTTTTGATGGATCGCTTTCAGTTTTTTGAATATTAGTCTGATTATGGATAGGCCCTAAAAAAATTGTCCCTTCAGGTTCATTTCCCGACATTGAAAAAAAGTACTCGATACCTATAAGTATTCGATACCAAAGTATTCGATACCTATAAGTATTCGATACCAAAGTATTCGATACCTAAAATTATCGATTTTGCCCATCACTACTTCTTACTGACGACATTGTGAAATTTGCAAGCTAAGTTGTGACAATCGATAAGATTTTACTCTGCTTTGCGTCTAATAGAGGCATTTCTTTTAGAGCATTAAATACCTTTAGCAGAATTACGAAGGTATCCAATTTTTGATAGGCATGACCAATTTTCAAAAAATGATTCTTCATTCATATACGATAAAGGGGATCCTTCAAAGGGATCTGTTTTATTAAATAAATTATCCTCAAAACCTATAATGTTTATTATATCAAATAAAATTAATTGATATTACAATTTTGTTTAAAAATCATGGGCAAATAAGTTTTATTTTTAAGTAGCATTCTGTTTTGGCAGTACCTGCTTACAGATCCCTTAATATCCACACACCAATAAAATCTAATAATTATAAAAAGAAACATCAATCGTGAAAATGCTCAACAAACTATTAAAAAAAAAATAAACCTTATATAAGTAGGTGAATTTCTCAGCAGGTTCAATGTTTCATGAATTTGCAACCGGTGCGACACACTTATCTCCGATCGACAAAAGGGGAGGGGAGATCGCTCTAAAATGGGTCACTCCAGTCCCACACAAAAGAAGGTAAATGGGAGTTCCCCATTTCTCCCATGGAGGTGCATGCACCCCTCTCTGAAAGTGGTATGGTCCAACGCGGCCCAACGGTGTACTACATTTACGTTTGAGATATTGAATTCAAAACTTTTATTTCTTTGAGCGGGGGTTCAGGTTTTTAAACACAACATAAATTAATTTTTTTTATGAAACAAAATATCTTGATTTATTTGGAAGGATTGTGTCGGATGTTTTCATAGCGTGTCAGATATTAAAAACATGATATTTTTAAAGTAGTTTTAGAATAAAAACAAAGAGTTTAAATTGAAATGGTGATATTTATGGTTTTAAAAATTAGTTATCTGTGCCAAGTATGTGAAAGAATCACGAGGCAGACACCTTGTTCTTCAAAACAAGATAATTAAGCAATAAAGAAGAGTATGCTTTCCAAGAAAAGTATCTCCTTAAACAAAATGCAACAAATACATAAAAAGTATCATTATGTAAAAGGTCGCTAGCATGGAATAGGCGGAAATACGGACAATTTCTCGCTTATCTAGTGCCTCCTCCAATGTTGAAATAAGATATTTTAGATGTGAGAGATACTATCATATTGTTATCTTGTATAATGTGGAATCTGAATGTATAAAATATAATGCTAGGCATGTGGTTTAAATTGACAAAAAAGTTTTAGAAGAAATTAAATTTAAGTAATTTTTACAAAAATTTTGCCCCACCATTTTTATTTACAGGTCCTACGAATTAAGTGTTATTTAAAGCATAGAGACCCACGTGGTATTTATAGTAAACAGTGATAATTAAGAACACATTAACATAATTTCATGCCAAAGTTCCAAAGTACAAGTAGTACATTGTATAAATAAACCATCTAAGAAATATTTTGGGAAAATTTCTTATTCTTGGTATTAGTAAGATAATGCTCTTGTATTTTCTGGCTATTCTTTAAGGAAATCATCAATAACAATCGTCATAAATGTCTTTTTAAATACTTGTCTTCTAAACCAATAGGAGGTAAACGGAAGATCTCCTGTGACACCTGATGAAAAATACAGGCGTAATTTTCTTCCACAGTTTTTTTTGCCAAGGATAGTGCGTTACGTGTTAGGTTATGCGTCCTGAAAGCACTAAAACATGAATTGGGAATATGTCGTTCCTAAAGTTTTGGACCTCTAACGAGTAAGTAAATTAATTAAGTAAAATTAATGGTTTTTCCATACGATCATTCATAATCCAATATTTAAGCCTCATTAAAATAAATATTTAAACTTGAGTTATGATTTCTTTCAAGTAATCAGGATATAAAATATGGAGAAGTAGTAAGATAATCACTATGTAAACATTTGGACTTTGCTATAAAAATATCACGTTATTTAAATTTAGAGTTTTTTCTGTTTTTATAACATTTAATATATTAACCCCCACCAAGACTTCCAAACTAAATCATTGTTCAAAAAATAATTTATGTAAAAAATATATAAAAAATATGAAGAAGAAAAATTAAAAACTGATTTAGTTTATGTTATAGAAATCAATTTAACTCAAAGGTACTGAAATTTAAATTTATTAATTCTCTTAACTTAAAAAGCGGATATGTAAGCATTAAATATAAAAAAGATATTTTTCTGAAGCTATTAAAATTTTTTTTTAAACACTTGGGAACAAAAATTCTTCTCTTATTTCAATTAATTCTTTTTCGGTTTTCCAAATCCAATATTTTATTAAATGTAAACCAAGGCTTGATGTAAACATTTGTAGCTTTATATTTTGCCGCTAGATAGCAGCACTATAATTAACAAGTATACGCCTGAAATTTAAGTGCTGTCATCTACCGGCTAAATTGTACTAGGGGTTCTCCCTAGAAAAAACTTTGGAAATCAAAAGTAGTGTTCAAACTCATTTGGAGACCAAGAGGATTAAGCCATGCAATGTGCAGATTTTGTAATGGGAAAAAACAGTATAAAAATTAATGTCAAAATTTCGGGAGTAGTCCACTGAAAATAGCTAAAAAAAGGGCCGAACGGTTCGGCCCGAATTTTTTCGAGGTTCGGCCCGAACCTCGAACAAATTGCAATAAAAGGTTTCTCAACGGTTTTCACTTAGGAATGACCTCAATAACAACATACTACAAATCGGACGGGCGGAAATTTAAATTTTTAAAAATTGTCCGAAATTTTTTTTCAAAAGATCAAATTATAATAATAGAGACTTATGATACATGTTTATAGGCTATTTTTCTGTGATGAATGCGAATATACCATTTAAATTTTAAAAAATTTAAAGTTTCAATTTTTAAAAATTAATTCAAAATTTGGAAAGTCGAAAAAATTAAAACATCGCTCAAAACCACAAAATAATTGCAAAAGAAATAATTTAAACGGTTTTCAATTAAAAATGACTTAAATGATAACATACTAAAAATGGAAGAAAATCGTACAATAAAGAGTTTAATTTTTTTTCAAATTTTCAATTTTTTTGGCCTCAAAAATCGACCTTTTTAAAAATTCTTAATAAAAACATTTGAGGTATTTACCAAGGTCATTTTTCTATGGATGTTGTAAGTACCTCTATAACCTAAAAAAACCACAATTGGTGATTAAATCATTAGTTTATTAATTAATTTATAAAAATTAACGTTGAAAATACAGGTAAAATCTTTCAATCAAGTAATAAGGAAAATATTTAGACAATATTTGGTAATAAATCATTTTAAAAATAATTAAATTGAAAAAAGACAAAATATCTGTCAAAAAATTTAAATTTTAAATTAATTTAAAAAATTAAAATTTTTAAAAAATTTAAATTTTAAAATTTAAATGGTATATTCGTATTCAGCACTGAAAAATAGCCTACAAACATCTATAAGTCTATTATTATAATTTGTTTTTTTGAAAAAAAATTTCGGCCATTTTTTAAAAATAAAAAAAAAATAAATTTCCGCCCGTCCGATTTTGGCCGATTTTTAGTATGTTATTATTGAGGTCATTTCTCAGTGAAAACCGTTGAGAAACCTTTTATTGCAATTTGTTCGAGGTTCGGCCCTTTTTTTTTCGCTATTTTCAGTGGACTACCCCCCCTTTGGATACAGACCTGTATTAAACATTGACTTTTTTTTAATTAAATTTGTTTTTGGAAGCCATAAAAAGTTTCCTAAACGCTTGGGAACCAAACCTAACCTCTTCTCTATTTTTAAAGAAATCTTTCAAGACCTTCCAAATCTAACATTTTTAGATAGCCAATATTTAAAAAAATATATAACTTTAAGTTTAGCCGTTAGATAGCAGCACGATAATTAACAAATATGTCACACGTGTAATTTTTGTGCTGTCATCTACTGGCAAAATTGTGCACATGGAAATGCATGTGTTAATGGAATGGAAATAAGAGAGAAAATATAATGGGATGGTGTTTTCTTTGTCAAGATGGTTCAGATGACGTTACAAATATCCTTTGATGATTCGAATATTATGAATGCATTTTATTTTAAAACAAACAATAATTTACAAATTGTGACTTTTCAAACTGCCAAACCATAAAAAGATTATATTTTTAATGGTAATGCCAATTTGTCTCATAAATTAGAGTGTTTTTTAATACATGGAAAGCATCCCTCATATATAATATTGCATGCATTTAAAATTAAGTTAAAAAATTAAGTCATCTTTATGTGAAATTAGTTTATTTCACTTGCTTTCTGTAACTTAAAAACTAACAGAAGACTTTATACTATATTTATTGACAAACTGTTTTTTTATTGGATTAAGCCTCTCAAACCATAAAAAGAGTAACTTTTGATTTTATTGGCACAGACTTGTTTTTTTACCACACTAATAAATTAAAGTTTTTTAATTCTTGACAAAAAATACAATGTATCCTTCACATTAAGAATAACATTGCATGCATTTAAAATTAAATTAAAAAAAGAAACTATCTTTGTGAAATTAGTTTATTAGTAAAGAATTTTTCATTAGCTATCTGAATCTGTAGGTATAAAACAAACAAAAAACTACTCCATTTTATTTCAGCGGGTCCGTTTATTAACGTGGTGGTGTCATCTAGCGGCAAGTATGATAGCTATAGTTTTATCCCCATCAAATAGACCATAAAACTTTTGGAACATAAACAAGACAAAAAAGTTTGTTTCACTCCAAAAATTTGAAATTTTTAATTAAAATTTGACTATTGTAATACTGATTAGCCCATAATTAGTAGCATAATAAAACACCTACATTGATTCCGAGTATATTTGTTTATTCACGAAATTCCTAAAAAAACCATTTCACCTGGTCAAGGCTAAACTTGATTATAACCGTAGGTTATAACAAGTTAACACACAATAAAGGATACAACACAGTTAACGCTTAATCCAGTTTAGCCTTGACCTGGTCAATCAACTTTCGGAATGTCTACTTCTACTATTCATTTCTCCATCTTAAGGTGACGTCTTGCCTCACTGATAAATTTTATTTCAAACATCTTAAATTTACAACGAAATTTAAGACAAAAAACATTCTAAATTTATATCTCTCTATTCTAAAAAAAAGTTTTTGGTGAACGGTTTCCAGAGAAAGGCTTTTTAATTACTGAACCGAATGACACATATCTGGTATCAAAATGTCCGCATTATTTCCGGATTTCCGAGTAAGCCCTTCGATTTTTCAAAAAAATTCTCAATTTTAAAATATTTCCATTTTTTTAGATAACGGATAAGGTCGCAGTTACAAAGCAAGTACTGTCAATCAAATTATTATGCATCCAATCACAACAACCGATTGACGCTATATTTTAAGATAAAACATGTTTTTTCACCTTTTAAAAAAAGTACTTTCTTGATGAAATATCATTCAAAGACTGATAAAAACATATTCTAAAAACTTACATGTACGCCCTTTTATACTAAAATTTCACACTTTTTGTCCAATATTTATAAGTTTTTGTCTGATTTTATCGAAATTCATTGTAAACATAGAGTGATGTTTTGTCTCTTATTATTTTCAATTGCTTAAACGGTATTGTTTAACAAGTCTGGGTTTAAAAAAATATGAATGATAAACACTAGGCATGTTATACTAACGAGTTACTTTAAAATAATGGTTTTTGTTTGGTCCTAATATTGATAAACAATTAGAATTAGTTATTTTTGTAATCATAGACGAAAATAATTAAAAAACCTTTCGTTTAAATTTTTGATAAGTTCGAGTTAATATATATTCAAACTTTTTTAAGGGAGATTTATTCATGGAAGGGATTTGGTGACGTATTTTTGGAAAGTTGGTCGACTTTTTTTCTGTAAATTGATTAATTGTTTTAAAAAGTGTATTAAGTTCAGCGAGTTGGAATTTGTGGGAATTGCGAAGCAATTCCAAAAGGTCCTGCGTCAGCAGTTTACGGGGGTTGGCGAGCGATAGCGAGCAGGGGGCGGTAGCTCCCTAGTTTATTAAATAATAAAAGTTATCAGAAAATTCAAATTCCTAAATCGAAATATTATATACTTTTATTTAAGATTTTAAATAAGCTGTGTCAACTATTAATCGGAGAGCAGATATTGCGGAAGTTGATTGACCAGGTGAAATGTTTTCTTTTTTAGAAACTTCGTGAATTGTGTATTGTTATTCTATATCTAAGTGAGTGCCAATCATAGGCGTAACGTGACTTAAAATGTTAGAGGGGCACAACCTGGAAAATTTTCAAAGCATCCAACTTGCAATTGAACCTTCTGTCAGTCGCGATGTAAACATCCCAAAAGTTACAACCACCGTCGAAGTTTTGACTGGTAAGAATTGCTTTAGAGAACTTTTCATAAAGCGATATGATCGATTTAAGTCAATAACCTTCAGATATTTTAAATTAAACAAAAAAACTTAAATTAAGAGTTTCTAAGTGTCCCCCTAGGTACGAACACCAGTTTAAAGGATTTTGCTATGTCAAACGGAAAATTTCAGTCTAGTATCTCCCTCTGCTTTTTTGTTATATTGTAACTTGGGGGTTAAGAAGTAATTTATTCTTCCTGATACTTGGATAAATAATCCCTACGATATCCGTCTCCTCCCCTCAACTATGAAGACAGGTGGGGTGGGTGGATAACGGGATCCCATGTTTTCAGGACCAATGTTTGATTTATTGTTCGAAAAATTGATTTGCTATTTCTTGCAAAGAGGCGGCTGAAAATTTATTATCAACAGAAAATTTTTTTTTGCATAAAAATGGAAAAATTTTATTTGTGCCATCAAATTCGGCAAGAATTTGTAAAATGTTTGTATATTTTCCACTGTATTTTCATTAATGGTGTCCCAAGAAGTTAAAATTTCAAATAGGAATGTAAAAGTTGAGTATAATCATTTTCCGAAAATCGGTGTTTTAGGTTTCCTATCACTGCATCTAATGCAGCATAGTATATATTTATTTTATTTTGAATTTCTACTGAGCAGATGAATGAAAATGGTATGTTTCGGAGGACCCGGCTTCAAACCGTTCTTTCCGATGTTAGGGAATCTAAAATTGCTTCAATTTTGGGGAATAATTTGGATATTTCTAGAGATTCCTTTTGCAACTTTTGAAAGTGTTGAAATCGCCCCTACGTGGCCCGTGGTTTTTAGTGGAAAAGAAATTGGGAGACGGATGGGTATTTATTGAAACGTATGGAGGGAGCGCGTAGCCTATACCTAAACCTACCGACATTTTTAAAAAATACGGAAATTTCTCATTACCCAGGAAGTAAGAATATGCCCTTTCCTTGTTTTTCAAGTTTCTTCTCGTTTGAAAAAATATGTTTTTTGTAAAATTTTGGATTTTTGTGAAATGATGTTTTTTCTTGAATTGTTGGGGGGCACGTGCCCCTCCGTGTCCCCCCGACGTTTCGCCTATGGTGCTAATTATTGAAAGACAGGTGGGATCTCCAGTTTGTCCCGCGGGACAAAATTGGTCAGTCATCTCCAAATTATGGCCCACGGCAGCGGACTGGAGGGCTGGCGTTCCCATAGGGGGCCGTGCAAATATTACGTAAGCACCTAAGGGGGGAGGGGGGTTTGCTCTTTGCTTATTTTTGCTGACAAGGGGGGAGGGGGATATGCTTACGTAAGATGGTGCATTTTCGAAAATCTCTTGTTTCTTGCATAAATAATTTCAAAATTCAACCAAAATAAATGTAACAAAAAATTGAATTAGGAAATATGACGTAAGCACTTTTTTCTGGAGATGGACCACCCTAACATTTTGAAATTGTAACCCCGAAAAGTAGTGTTTTGACTCATTTTTGAACCCTTAGAGTTTAACCCAAAAAGGACAGCTCCTTGTACGAGTCACCTAACTTTCAAGGAAAAAAAAACAGTACTTACATAGGGATGTCAAAATTTCGGGGGGGGGGTCCGGCAGTTTCTTACTTAATTATGGCGGGGGGGTTTGAGGTTTGCTTATATTTGCTGACAAGGGGGGAGGGGGGGGGGTTAAAAATGACCAAAAAAGTGCTTACGTAATATTTGAACGGCCCCAAGGAGGGTATTTGGGAATATAAACCCCGTTACTCAGAAATTTTAAATTTTTGACCATTGAAAACCAATAAACTACCCTTATCCTCCTCAATTCCCTTAAAACTAATGTGATAATTTTCTAAAAATAATTTAAAGTTAAAAAAAGAACTTGTTATTCTTGAACTTGTGGACTTGTTATTTCTTTTGAAATAACAAGTCCACACAAGGCGTTTTAGTCGTTCAAAAATGAAAGGGTTTTGTTTTAAAGTTTCAGGTAACGATAAACTTTTTTTAAAAATCGTCTCTCAATCTGGCTTTGCTATCCAGGGCTTTGGTAAAGCAAGGGGATTTTTTCAAAACATACCTGGGAGTTAAAAGATATGAAATACCTTTTTCCGTACGTTTCCTTTTTTAAATTAGTAATGCGAGATTTCAAAATCTAACTAACTCTTAACCTAAATAAACATGAAAACTTCCCTATGAATGTCAGAGGTTCAACATTAACTATCCGTTTCCAACAGACGCCAGGGATTTGTCCACATACAACTCTTTATTATACCATAAGCAAGTTAAAATTTGGAAATTGGAAGAACCACAGCTAAATAACACTCCTCTCAACTCCTCATTTCCTTCTCTTCTTCGTCATGTCTTTGTACATGGACATAGCTTTCTGACCCTCGCAGATGGCGTGCCTGGCCACTTCGCCGCTCAGGCATTCTAGAACCGCGGCCTGCATATCCCAAGCCGTCAGGGTGCGTTTCCCAGTGGACACCATCATGTGCTTCGCTTGCGTTGCCAGATTCGTAAACATGTCCTGTGTGAGAGAGAGATACATGAAAATTACTGATTCGATCAAACATTGGTTCAGTTCCGTTAAAGGTCCAGCTAAGTATCGCCAAGCTGTTTTGAATGACACATATTCTAATATCGACAAATTTTTAGGGTTTTTATTGGTATTAATTAAGGAACAGTTAGGCTAGGCGCGCACTGGAGACTTTTGTCTCGGTGACTGGAACATAATTGTCACTCAGGCTATGGACAGAAGCTAGAGCGCGCGCATTAGGCGACGAGACTCTTGGACGATTGCCAAGAATCTCATCATAGAGATCCATTGCTCTCGATCCAGTGCACACGCTTAGTCTTATTGACATAACTAAGCATGTTAATCAATGAGTTATGTTAATCAATCAAATTCTTTAGCAATATTTCGAATTTTTGGTGTCCAAAAGAGATTTGCAGTATTTAGCTGGACTGTTAAGAGAGTTGAACCCAAACATTTGGTATTAAATGTAAAGATTCCGTATAAGCAAGTTTCACAAATCGCACCAAGTTGGCTTATTTCTAAAATAACCAAGGAGGTTTGCCGAAAAGTAATCATGAACTAAAATCAGATGACATCAAGCACCAACACATTTACCAAATATTTTATCACCTTTCCAAAATATCCATCGCCATTTCTTATTAAAGTGAACAATTACTATAAAGGAATTTATTTTGGGATCGGTCCAAATATATACTATGTAATCATGTAACTAAAAAATTAAGTCATTATCAGGCCCAAAGCTAGATTTTTAAACCGGGGGAGTGGACCCAAAGATATTTCCAAGTCACCTCCCATGCATATTTAATTCACTCAATGAAGTCTCGATATCGCCAACCAGTTAGTAGGCTAAAGTTAGTTAACGCCAAATAGTAGTAGAAATATTGTCTAAATTTGCCAACTAATGTTTTAAGCATCAGTATAGGTTAAAAAACTTATACAGTCATATCAATGACAACCATAATAATTCGAAAACTTTTAAATGATTGGCGTTCACAACAACTTGGCGGTGTTTAATGAGATAGTTAACGGAGTGGAACCAAATTTGTGTGTTCAACAGCTTTCTGTGATTTTATATAAAAAACACTGTATTTGTGAATAAAGCCGGGCGCGAATGATGGGACTTTATTGGTGATTGGTGATGTTTTGAAAATATTACAAGAAAAACATTGCTATACTACTTCACAGCAACGTTTCATGAACCCAGTACGTCATAACGCGGAAGGAGAAAGTGAGTAAATACAAAGCCTTTTGGCTTGATAGGAGAAATTTCGATACGCGACTCGTGATAAAAAGACATTTTATTTATACATGGGTTTAACGAAATAATCATATTTTAAAATTGACGTTCTTTGTTTCACTCGAAATACAGACACCGCGATGGGAACTACTTAGTTAGTAACGTAGTAGGTTCAACTTAAGTTGCTGTCTAGTAATAGAAATTTTTTTGTTAAAACCAAGAACACTGTGATTTAAACCTATTTCTCTAAATTAAATTAAAGAACTCGTGTTTACATCTATAAATTATTTCATAAATCTTACGTGTATCAAGGTATTAATAATCTCCAAAGATTGCTCAGATATGCTAGCTCGACCATTCCGGTCGATCATATGAAGAACTTCACGAATGTAGTATTTGAAGGAAGCTTCCGCTGCGTACTTCATTTGGTTGCGTTTTTTTATTTCTCTCTTGGCGTAAGTGTTCGGCATCTTAACAACTATGGAAATTTCTAAAGTAAAATCTTGCTGAAAGTAAGATTTTTTATACCAAAAGAAAATCGTACTGTTGAATGAAAGTCAATAAAAGTGAGATTTGGTTTTTTTTTATTTTGGTTGATGCTGTTGGAGATGTTTGCTAGACTGTCTATGGTCGCTTTTTTGGTTTTAATTCTAACAGAAGAAATGAAAGCATGTTTCACGTTGTTGTTTGAATGCGAACGGTATACTAGTACATCGACGGCTTTTTAGGAAAAGTTTCTCTAATCTATAAGTTAAGCCGCCTGATCTCTACCATGGGATTTTTGGTTAAAGTTCTCAAATGAAAAGAAAAGCATCGTACAATAATTTCGTTCGACCAATGAGATAAGGATAAGAGATGAGTATTGCCTTTGCGAGGACTAAAGATTCTTTTTATACAGGGTGTATCTGAAATGGTGCAACAAACTTTCAGGGATGATAGTACTCATCAAGACGAACAAGAATCGGTATAGAAAGGAGGGTCCCAGACAAAATCCCAGGGAGTTAAAAATGGAGCGACACCCCAAAAAAATCATTGAAAAATTCAATTTGTAAAAGAACTACTATTGGTAAAAACTTAATTATAGTCTCAAAAATTGTGGTTTAATATGATCTTTAAAATTACCTCAAAAGTCTTCACTTTAAAATTTGTCTTATTATGAAAAAAGTTAAAAAACACAAAAAATGTGAAAACTCAGCAAAAACCTTATTTTGTATTTCGAAATAATTTCTTTTGATTTGATAATCTGAAAGATCATAGTTGAAAACCCTTAAGTCCAAAGTTTCACGTAAATGCAATCAATATTAAACGCTTGAGATCCTGTTAAAGTTTGTTTTTTGCGTGCGCTAACAGCTGTTCTGGAAACAGCTCTAAAAAACTGCTTGCGCACCCAAAAAACAAATTTTAAAAGGATCTCAAGCGTTTAATATTGATTGTATTTACGTGAAACTTTGGACTTAAGGGTTTTCAACTATGATCTTTCAGATTATCAAATCAAAAGAAAGGATTTCGAAATACAAAATAAGGTTTTGGCTGAGTTTTCACATTTTTTGTGTTTTTAACTTTTTTCATAATAAAACAAATTTTAAATTTTTTGGGGTGTCGCTCCATTTTTAACTCCCTGGGATTTGGTCTGGGACCCCCTTTCTATACCGATTCTTGTTCGTCTTGACGAGTACTATCATCCCTGAAAGTTTGTTGCACCATTTCAGATACACCCTGTATACAGGGTGTATCTGAAATGGTGCAACAAACTTTCAGGGATGATAGTACTCATCAAGACGAACAAGAATTGGTATAGAAAGGGGGGTCGCAAATGAGTTTTAAGGGGTGAAACCCCGGGGTGAAAATCTGCTAAAAAACTTGCATATTTGTGTAGGAAGAGACACAATGGTTCGATTCCGGTAGTTATTTTGTAAAACAACTTCAAATATTACCAAGCTAGTTTCCCCACCAGTAACACTTTTGCAGTCGACAGGAAAAAAAACTTCGCCAATCCGTGATCGCCAAATACTTTTTTTGTGATTCTTACGGAAACTCAAATTTCTATGTAGTAGTACCATTAATGATTAAATTATAGCTTAGTTGGTAGCGTAACAGTCTTGCAATCGTAAGATTGCGAGTTCTGTCCTACTGTATGAAGTTGTTCGTTTTTAAATTCATATAATTTTTTTGAAAGCTATAGTTTGAAAGACATTGCAACATGTTTTAAAGTATTAAGATTTCATTTGGTCCCTTTTAAATAAATTTTTTTAGCTATAAGGTAAATGTGGGTATAGTGGACACTTTAAGGAAAATTTTTGCTTAAATTCTTAATAAATACCAATCTATTTGCTTCGAAACGGTTATCATCCTATTTTTAGGTTAATTGGATCTTCTTCTTTCGATTTTACCATTAAAAACTTTAATTAGATTATGCAAAGTATTTTTAATTAATTTTTTAAAAGTACTCCAAATTGCATCTATAGTGGCCACATAGATGAAGCTGTTGCTTCTATGGTGGGCACCTCTTGCATCAATAGTGGACACCTGTCTTTTTCTTCCTATATGAGGGGTTTATGCATGAAATTGAGGGATTTTTCTTGGTATAGTGGTCTAGTTCTAATTAAATCTTCCTTCCCAACGAAATGTATTTTATATTCAATCAAATTAGCTTTATTTAAAAAAAATTTGATAGTTTTCGGCCCAAAGTCTACGCTGTAGCTGATTTGAGAGGAATTTAGCATGTAATTCAATGCTTTAGAAACATTGGTTCCCGAAGCCAGAATGAAACCAAATTTATTTTACACTCATTTTAAAGCACAGTCAACAGTTTATGAAGAAAAACTTATTCGAATTAAGTATTATTTATGTTTCTATTAGAAGCCATTGCGGTGGCCACTATTGGAAAATCTAAGATTTTGTGTTGGTAAAGTGGACACCCCCATAAATCCTTGTAAAGTCAACATTTTCAAATAAATTTTATTCAGTATTATTTTATACACTCTTATTTATCTTGATATAAATTTAAAAGTCAATCAAGTATAAATACGAAAAAATCAGTTCCGACTTACCCGTTTCCTTACGCGATTCAATAAGCAAAATCAAATTTCAGTCACTCGGCCGATGTTGTTATTTTCAAATATTTAAATATCCTTCCCATGCTGATCTGTGGTATCGGTGGTAATTTATCAGCTTACCTGATTGCACAATCTACTATGCCTATGAATTTTGACGCTGTTCGATGCCTCTAACTAGTTCTATTTAAAATTAATCAGCTATGTGGCCACTATTGGTACAGTGTCCACTATACCCACATTTACCTTACTAAATAAGTGTTTTTTTTAAATAGAAACATATTGATTAATTAATATCGTACCTTTAGAAGTAAAATACTAACACAAAATGTAGAATTAGAGATCCCTGCATTTTTAATTCATTATTAGTACTATTTATGCAATTCAGGACAATGCACGTCCTTTAAGCCTTACGGCCGTATTCACCGGTAACCTGACCAGCGGTCAGGTCAGGAAACCATGGTTACAGCCTCTGATTGGTGGAAGGAAAATATTGAATTATTTTTCCACCAATCAGAGGCTGTAACCATGGTTTCCTGACCTGACCTTCGGTCAGGTTACCGGTGAATACGGCCGTTAGTCTGTGAAAGCAGCACTCGCTTCTCAGCTGTGCAATTGCCCGCAGGATTGGATGGAACAAGCGTAGCTAACTCCAATGAGCAATGCATGAGTACTGCTATCGAGCTAGCTGCTGTGACACCGTAAGGATTCATAGCGATAATAAACAAGAGAAAATTATTTTAAAAGTGGTAGATTGCCGCTGAGCCATCCAGCTGGCTCATTTTTTAACGTGAAGAAATTTAGCATTTTGAAGATAATGCCTACAGTCTAAATAAGAATTGAATAAAGAAATTGATTTCTACAAGAGATTTGGAGAAGTGGGGAAAGATTAACAGACTGACGGCCAAGCGAAATCGAATTATTTTGATTAAATAATTTAGGAAATGATGGAGTGATTGGAAAAGCCATGATTTGTTAGGTAGGAGGAAGAAGGATTTATGCCAAAACCTGATAGCTGAAGTTTTAAAGGAAAAATAAATTTAAACACAAAAATTGGAGGAGGGGGTGAAACATCACTAAAATAGTATTAATTTTACTAGAAACTAGTTTTAATTAAGTCACCACTCTGTTAATTAATTTTAAATGACTTTGTCTGTGTACTGAGGATGGGCTGTACAATCCGCTCCTAGGGTGTAGGTGCGTTTGAGGCTCATAGGTTAAAACAATGTGTCTGTCCTCGAAGGCGGATAACGTAAACCCCTTAGGGAAAGTGCCCGTACTACGTTACCCATTTATTTTCTATTTTTGACTCCCTACCTCATTTTGGTGTCCACCCGTAGTACAGTACATGCCAAGAACCTCCCATCCCCTTCTTGTTTTCACGTAGTAATTCATAAATACGGTTTTCACAATTATATTTTTTGCAAACAGAAAATTTTAAAAATTAATTCGGCTTAATTTGTCTAATCCTAATAATTAATTTGGCTTAATTTTGTCGTATTGACAAGAGGAAATTGACAACGAGACGAAACCCTAAGCTTCATAAACTCCCCTCCCCTCCTTCAGCACAAAGAAATACTAAAATGGCCGAGCTCGCAACCCATCTCGACCGTGTATTGCTCGAA
Organism: Tetragnatha versicolor; assembly: GCA_024610705.1. NCBI lineage: Eukaryota > Metazoa > Arthropoda > Arachnida > Araneae > Tetragnathidae > Tetragnatha > Tetragnatha versicolor. Next base: position 53,103,615 of record JANDEH010000003.1, read on the forward strand.
CTTGTAATTTTTTTAGTTTTGTCTCGTCATGAAAATAACAGTTATAATTATGTAGTCACATCTAGAATAAGAGAATTTAAGTATAAAACTGTATAAAATGCTTAGGTTTTTAAACTCTTTTTTTTCTATTAACACATATGTTTCATACAAAATTTGAGTCATCATTACATGTTCATAAAGGGTGTTTCACAAAGAGCTCCCTAGTTTAAAAACTAATAACAAATAGACAAAACAAGATAAAAATACCCCGTGATCTGAAATATCTTTTTTTTAGACTAAAGAAATTCTTAACACAATTTATTTTAAATCGGTAGATTAAAAAAATTAATACATGGCAGAACAAGATTTTGTGAAACGAAGGAAAAGCAGTCCTCGAAATCCTTATCATACATTGTAGGGAAATAAAATTTACGGAAGAAACGATTTCCGAATAAAATGAGAATCAAATACTTTGTAATCTAATTAATTGATCGTTGATTTAAAAACAGGGATTTCAAGGATTGCTTTTCCTTCATTTCACAAAATTTTGTGTTGCCAAATTTTTTTGAATTATCAATTTTCAAAAATTCGTGTAAAAAATTTTAAACACCTGTCAAAGTTTTGCGTTGAGACAAAATGCGATTTAAAGCATTGTAATTAATTGAAAAATATTACCGTAAAGAAAAACACTACAATTTAGAAAAATCAATGAAAATTCTCAAAATACTGTTACACATCCTTTAATTTTGTCCGATTTTTGAACCTCAAGCCATAAGACCCCAACCCACATCCTTTAATAGTACTCTTTCCGTGTATTGCCCAAAAATTATTGACATGACAGAATCCACAATCTTACGATTGTGAGTTAAAAGATTCCGGCTCATTACTCTACCAAGTTGAGCTACCGTTTTAAAGATAAAATAGGAAACGAAAAAATTGCGCCAAATGGCTAATAAGTTGCCAAATTTGGTTGAACATGCATTAAAAAAGAGACTGATCGAATAAATCTTTCGCTACTAAAAGATGACTTCCTGAAAAGTTACAGTTAAAATTTCTTTTTGCAAGTACGGGTTCTATTTTTTTGGCGTAAAAAATTACGGAATCGAACAATTGTGTCTCTTCCTGCACAAATATGCAAGTTTTTTTGCTGATTTTCACCCCGGGGTTTCACCCCTTAAAACTCATTTGCGACCCCCTTTCTATACCAATTCTACCGCCCCTTGCAAATTTTTGCGTCTAATTTACTTATATTTTTAATAGAATTTTATAATAATAAATAAAAAATTCAAAGCTGGTTTTTATACAGGGTGTATCTGAAATGGTGCAACAAACTTTCAGGGATGATAGTAGACACCTAGACGAGTAAGAATCACATAGGATTTGGGGGTCGCCCAGACCAAATCCCAGAGCGATACACTATAAAATCATTGAAAAATTCAATTTGTAGAAGAACTACCATTGGTAAAAATTTAATTATGGTCTCAAAAATTGTGGTTTAATATGATCTTTAAAATGATCTCAAAAGTCTTCACTCACAAAAGTCACACAAAAAATGTGAAAACTCTGCCTAAACCTTATTTTGTATTTCGAAATCCTTTCTTTTGATTTGATAATCTGAAAGATCATAGCTGAAAACCCTTAAGTCCAAAGTTTCACTTAAATACAATCAATATTAAATGCTTGAGATCCTGTTAAAGTTTGTTTTTTTGTGTGCGCAAACAGTTTTCTAGAGCCGTTTCCAGAACAGCTGTTTGGGTGCGCAAAAAAAAACTTTAACAGGATCTCAAGCGTTTAATATTGATTGTATTTAAGTGAAACTTTGGACCTAAGGTTTTTCAACTATGATCTATGGGTTTTAAACCATTTGTGTGATACCTAGGGCGTATACCCCTTTACCTTCCAGTTTTAATTAATTCTGTTTAAAAATTTCCTGTTTTCATCTTAAGAATTACCTAAATAATTGATATCTCAATGGTAATGGGAGGGGTCGGGGGTCCTTCGTAATTATTATTATTATTATTATTATTTTATTTTATTTATTTTTTATAATTTTTTAAAAGGGACTCTTTCACTGGATTAAAATACATCATAGGTTCCCAAACATTTTGGGATCACTGCCCCCCTTTTCGAGAAGAAAGAATTCCACCGCCTGCTTACAAATTTTTGACTCCGATTTGCTTATATTTTATACAAAACTTTTTGTAACAAAAATACTTTAATTTATAACGAAACAAAATAAAAAGAATTAAAAGCTAGTACATTAAGTACATTCCCGAATACAGAAGGGAAACAGATGCTACTTCACCTATCAGCATCTTTTTAGAAATAAGTTAATACCTAAAGAAATAAAGCTTAAGTTGTATAAGACAATACTAAGACCAGTTGTAACTTATGGTTGTGAAACTTGGACCTTATCTCAAAAAGTTTTAAATAATTTAGAAATTTTCGAAAGGAAAATTCTCAGAAAAATTTACGGCCCGATTATGAATGATAATGGATTCCAAATTAGAACAAACAGAGAATTGGAGATCCTAGTAAAAAATGAAACTATAACCCGTTTTATTAAAGGACAGAGACTGGCTTGGTTGGGTCACATTGAAAGATCGGATGACAAAAATAGAGTTAAAAGGACATTAAATTGGAAGCCAATGAAATGAGCAATAGACCTAGAGGGAGACCCAAAATGAGATGGTTGGATGATGTTCTTAAAGATCTTAGAACAATGAAAATAACCAACTGGAAAAAAAAGGCGTGCAATAGAGTTGCCTGGAATAAAGTAGTACAGCAGGCCAAGGCCCATCAAGGGCTGTAGGGCGACCAAAGAAGAAAGACATTAAGTACATGGACAATATTAAAAAGTTAAGTTTTCTATGCAAATTAAAATGGAATTTGAAATAATTCGGTAATAATTTATCTTTTATAAGATAAGACTACCCTTTTTAAAAGCTTTGATTTAAAAATAATTCTTTACTAAATCCTGAATAAACTTAAATATTTGTCTATGTCCTAATGCAGAGGTGGCCAACCCAAACGATCTTGAGGGCCATTTAAATTGACCTTTAGGAGCACTCCTAAGAATGCCTTCTCTATTCTATAGGAGTATAGGAACTAAACATACCGTTAAAAAACACCGTGAATTACCGAAACTAAGTTAGGCCCCCGCTTGTAGCGCATATAGAAATTTATGTATACTTTTAATTTAAAAAAATTTTTTTAGGAAGGATTCGCACCTATATGAATGTTCGTTACTAAAAAAGTTAGGAATAACATATTTGTCTATGTTCTCCAGAAAATTTTTGGCAATTCGATTCTAATTAACAAGTTTTTAACTCGTTTTAGTACACTAAATCCAGATTTCTGGAGTCTTAACTTAACTTTAAACAATAACTTTTGACTTTAAAAAATCTCGTGGGCCCCAAAATTATTTCAAGCGGGCCGTGGGTTGGCCACTCCTGTCCCAAGGGAATTATGCATATCGTTCTGAAAATTTCCTGTATTCATCTTAAAGGTTAACAAAGTCATTAATATCTCAATCCATAGATCAAAAGGGGAGTTTGGGGGTCCTCCCCAAAAAATTTTAACTTGTTAAAATGGGATTTTAATGGAGCAAGGAGCAAATGGAGCAAGCACTACTATCTCCATTATATTATTATTGCTATCCAGGGTTTTAGTACCACCTTCTTTCGGAACCACTGATCTTACCCTTTTAGAACATTGCTTTAAAAAACCTATTGAAACTGAAACAAGTTTTGATCTTTACGAATATTTCGAGAAGATAAGATTGAATGATATTGCCTTTTTTCCTACCTAAACGAACTATAAAAAGAAAAAACCAACACAATTATTAAGATGTAGAGAAAATACTTAAACATATTTGAATTTCAATAAAGTAGTTAATCCTCTTCCTGGCATGCTAACCACTGTATTTCTACTACCCCTCATCTCTGCATTTCTTTTATACAGTGACGTGATACCTTCTTCAAAAGTGATAGAAAAGTTCAAAAATGGCATACACGGGTTGGAGACGGGCACCGAGTGCAAAGAGGAGGAATTCATCGGAAAGCGAGATGAAAATGAAAGAAATATCGACGAAGATGAAGTTATACTGGACTATACAATGGATTACCTCACTCCCGAACTGATCGAAGAGGCAAGAACGGAACTAAACGAGACAGAAGACACTAAACAGAAAAATTTAGAACTTCTTAGAGAGCTCATACGAAGTAAGTTTCTTGGAACGTTTCTTGCAAAAACTAGGCAGATTTTCTAAAAATTAAAGGAATTTACATTGACGTTCCTGTCCTGTTATTGTCTAGGTACAGCTCCCGTCAAAAAAAACGTTACATTGCTCCATCGATGGAATTGGTGGGGTTGCTGGATTTGGCAATCAATTCACAGTTTGGCGCATCTCGCATTTTTTCCGTTTTTAAGAAATTAAACTTTTACATTACATTCACCAGTTATTTGGAACAAGAGTTGGGCGCAATCAAACTACATTTTTAATCTGATTGAAAGTATAATCTGATTACTTTTGTAGTTTGATAACATTTGGAATTTTCAATCTAACTACATATGTAATTGGATTGAAAGTAATCTGATTTACTCTTTTTGGGAAGTTTTTGCGGGTTGATTTTGTCTTAGTTGGCAAAGGGGAAGGGAGGGGGTCAGAAATGACCAAAAACAAGGTTACGTAATATAGTATTATAGTGATCACGGTTAATATTATCAATCGGATTATGTTTAGAAAAACACTGGTCCCGATCACTAATATTTAGCGTATAATGTATCTTTTTATGGGATCAATATATCTCTTAATTTTTTTTAAATCTGGTGAAATAACTAAAACACAGATTAGGTTGATTTAAAAAGTTTAAGTAGAATAACTTAATTGATTTTAAAATTACAACAATAACAACTATGTGATAGACCTGTCCTCATTTTGTGGCAATCACATTGGAGTCGGATGTGATCGCATTATCACTGGAATAAATGTGATCGCATTGTCACTGGAATAAATGTGATCGCATTGTCACTGGGACTATGATAGACGTTTGTCCGATATTTTTGATCAACAAATGTGATAAGTTATTAAATGTGATAACGAGACCAAGTGATGCATATGACATCGCATGATGATCACGATTTGCCAAATCACTTTTTAACTCACAAGTTTTTTTCTCATAACTTTCAGAATTGAAATAAAAACGCTTTTTTTTCAACAAAACCCCAAAGTTTAGGCCCAAGTTGGTGGCAATCCAAAATTTGGAAAATTGTAAAAGAAAAATATGTATTTGTCGATCAATGGTTTACAAGACCCTGATTAAAAATTGGAAATATTAAATATGAGGGACGATATTTTTTTAACCAAATAACGCGACTAATGATAAACGAAGATAAATGAAACGTTTTACAAAAAGTTTATTTTCAATCCTTTAATATCTAATCTACTTCACATAAAATCCCCTATGATTTGAAAGGGGAAATCGGATTCTTAACTTTTTTATAAAGCACTTTGTGTTTGGTAAAATACCTTAAGAAAATTATCCTTTGAATATTTAGTTATCACGCAAATAATTTTTCAAAGGAAACTTCACCGATCGTTTATTTTATTGAAATTCCAAAATAAATAGAAAATGTCTGATATAAATTAAAAAACTAGACATTAGTTACTAACAAAAATAAACAAAATTTAAGTATTCCAATAGAAATGTGTTCTGCTTTTTAAAATCAGCAAAATTTGGAATACGGAAAGGCATCATATCTTTTTAATTAAACTCGAAAACATTCAAATCCTTTCTGTTGCTGTGGTCGAAAAAGACAGAATGAGGAGCGAGGGTTGCTACTAGTTTCGCCTTGGCGGTTGGATGATGGCGACCGTTTTCAGGCTTTTACCTCTAAATTTTCAAACTTCAACTTTGAGCCATGGCTTTATTTAATGACCAAATTAAATGAAACTTGGTATTTAGGTTTTAAATGGTATGGTCTTTCATATGCCGGTATAAAAATTGGGGGTCACCATGAAAAAAGTTGCACTTTATTTTGCGTTTCGCATGAAGACGGCCTCTGAGAGAAAAATAGTCAATTAGTGATTTCAAGCTTACAATAAATCCTGAAAAATGACACCAAAAGCATCTTTCTAACCCCGCCCGTTCGCCCGCACATTCTACTGTAACGTTTTTTTGACGGGAGCTGTACATTGAGGTCATTCCATGTAAAATCAATGCAAAAAATGGACCTTGATATTTAAGATTTCCATAATTTCAGTGATGACTTTTCTTAAAACATGATTGATGATTAAAACCAAATTCCTTGAAATTAATGTAGAGAAAGAATCTTTCTATCGTAAAAAAACATGAAAAAATTTTTACTCTTTTTTTTTCGTACCAAAATACAAATCTAATGCAGGTGAAATTTTTATTGTCAAGTATCGTTTCGGAATAAATTATGGAAATCTGAGAATTGTCTGAAATTATTATAAAAAAAATTGTGGAAATATCAGACATCAGGTCCCAACCTTGCGTTGATTTGACATGGAATGACCCTTGAAAAAAATGGGCAACTATCTGCCCAGTTTTTCCAAGGAAGTTCCAGAATTTCTTTTACAGTGATGGCTACGGTCATACTAGTTCTGGAACTAAGGGCCATCCATATTTAGAAATGAAAATCACGTAGAAGAAAGGAGACGAGAACGACGCATGGAAACGGGAAAAAATCTCTCCTATAATAGGGGCCATCCATAAATGATGTCACATTTTTTTACCCTTTTTGACCCCCTCCCCTTTGAGCTTAATTTTTACCGTTCTTGATAGTTTCATTTCTATCAACCTTTAGCTTTAGATGCCTTTTGAGAAAAAAAATAAGTCGGTTGTTTTAACAATTTAAGGGTTTTTTTCAAGAACTCTCCTTCCCATACTCGCACCGAGATTGCTTTTACACTTTTTTTTGTTCCTTTAATGGACAGAAAATTGTTCGTTCAACCAACACTAGAGGAACTACTTTTTTCAAAAAAAAGTCTTCAGTCATTTAATATTTTGATAGTAATAGAAATCTAGTTGTTGTTGTTGTCGTGTACCACTTTATAAATACCCAAGCTCCATAAGGATTCAAGGCAAAAGGGATGCGGCTATTGAGAAAGTGAGGCCCATAAATGGCAAGAGTCTGACTTAAGCCTCATGATCTCACAAATCTAGTTAATGATACAAAATTAATTTCAATTGTATGCTCCTGACGCCATCTGTTGCAAGCAAAGAGTTATTCACTTAATAACACTAAATGCCGCTACACAAGAAGTATTTTATACTTTCGTAATATATTAACGAATGAAAACTGTTTGTGATAATAATTAGATGTTCTAGTAGCTGGAACCATTTAACGGACCACAAAAAGTGTAAAAGCAATTCGCATAGATTCTGCGTCTAAAATCTCTCATACGAGAGATTTTTCACCGTTTCCTATTATTCTCGTTTCTTCTATGTGTTAAACATCTCGTTGAAGTAGTAGTTGTTATTCTGAATATTCTACGTGTTAAACATTTAGTAGAAGTAGTAGTAGTTACATATTCTGAATATGGCCCTAATTTTTTTTTTCTGAAATGCAGACGAGCCAAACCTGGTCTGCCCCATGGATGACAACTACCTCCTGGCTTTCCTCCGAGCTAGGAAGCACAACGTGAAGAAGGCGTTCAGGAACGTGCAGAACTACTGGCACTTCCGCAAAGATCACCAGGAGATGTACGATAATTCGGACTCGGATGTGGTCAAGAATCTCATCCTCAAGAACTTTTTCGGCTTCCTCACGAAAAGGGACCGGGAAGGATGCGTGGTGATGATACTCAAAGTAGGTGAGAGCTCCTTGACTCAACTTTTTATTTTTTCCTCTTTTAAGTCTGTTCTACCTAAAAAGTTAATTGACTAAACCTAAAATTCAAGATGAAACACTCATTGTCGAAAAATTAATTATAATTTTATAGCTGGGGACTAGAGATGTGGGTTTTCCGGAAAATTTTGAAACGGAAAATTTTCCGTGCCACTAAATTATAATTAAGCATTGTTAAATTAAACTTCCTATCACTAGAGGCAAAAAATTAACAAAACTGGAGTATTTTCATCAATTCTGGATGTTGTTCCTTTGAGATTCATTCAAAAATAGCACTATCAAAAAACTAATTAATAAAGTATTGAAATCATGATTTAAAAATTTTAAATCATACTTAATGTTATAATGTAATATATATTGAAATGACTATAAAGGGTGTTTTAAAAGTCCGTTTCGGGGTTTTTATTTGGAACCAACGTGTCCTAGGGTCACGAAAGTAAGGTCTACCCAATTTAAAAACTAAAAGAGAGCAAAAACTTCGAGTATTGTTGCCAACGTTATGAAGAACTCGCTGAAAAAACTTTCATGAAAATATCGTGAATATTTGCGGAAATATTAGCATGTGAAAATAGCCCTTTTTCAGGTCTTAAAAAAGAAAAACTTCGTAAATTTGCAAATTTTAAAGTGTTTTTGTGTGGTTTTGTGTTGTTTTCTTTGAATGAAGACAAAATTTAATCAAAAAATCAGAAAAACTTGCAAATTTGCGAACTTTTTCTTTTTTGAGGCCTGAAAAAGTGCTATTTTCACACATGCTAATATCTCCCTAGAATATTTACGATATTTTCATGAAAAAGTTTTCAGTGAGTTCTTCATAACGTTGACAACAATACCCTTACTGATATGAGGGTTTTGCTCTATCTCCTTTAGTTTTAAAATTATTTTTTAAACTTTTTTAATTCGCCGCTAGGGGTGCTGGAAGTAATTTAAATTGGATTCTCCAGGGTCACTTACCTAGGGGGCAGACCTTACTTCCGTGACCCCAGGACACGTTGGCTCCAAATAAAAGTCACGAAACGGACTTTTGAAACACCCTGTATATAATGTACATAAAAGGTCTCGATATTCAACTAAAAGATGCCACATAAGGAGAAATTATTTCATTATTCATTTACTAAATTGACGTATGAATAACTGAAATGAAAACAAAATAGTATTCTAAAATTACTGGCTGGGGCATATTTCTCACAAAAAAGGAAATTGATTTTTTATTACTATTTCCGAGTCATAGAGTTAGGAAAGAAGAATAGAGGAGGAATCGGGTCCGATTTCAACGGAAGCGAGCGATCCCATGACTGCCTAGCACAGGGATGGCGAACCTATGGCACGCGTGCCACTGGGTGGCACGCGACCGGTATTTCGGTGGCACGCGGCATTCACTAAAAATGACACAAAAAAACTTTAGTACTAAACCAGATATTTCCTACTACCTGAAAACTCCCCAAAACCAGATTCAGAACACTTTTTAGCTAGCTGAAACTCAAAACATTTTCAGGGGAGGACCCCCGAACCCCCCATTTCACCTCTTAGGTGCCGTTGGGCCGTTCAAATATTAACTAACAACATTTTCTTGGTCATTTTGGACTCCCTCCTCCCCTTTTGTCAACAAGGTAAGCAAATCCCAGCTGCCCTTATAATAATTAATAAGGAAACTGACTTAGATGCACCAAAAACTTGTTCAAAACCCTGTTTTTAGGGTCAAATTTCCAAAAATTATCTGGGGAGGACCCCCAGACCCCCTTTACTTGGAACTTCATTATTAAAACTTTTTCTAAGATTAAATTCTAGAAAATGCAAATTCTATCAAAAATGTACTAAAAATCTCTATTAAACCTATTAAAGATGCATGGGAGGGACTGAGGAATAATTTTTGGCCCCTCCCGAAATAAATTTCTATATACACCACAGACTTTACGGCCCACCACTCACCACTTGAGCACTTTAAGTTAGAAACTCCTGTTCTAAACTATCGACCCTCAAAGGAGGATTTCATATTCCTAGGGTTTTAAGATAATTTATTAAAAAAATAACAAGTGGCACACTTGACACCTGAAAATCATAAACCGTAATATAAATGGCACACTGATCGAAAAAGGTTCGCCATCCCTGGCCTAGCACGTCAAAGCTATGATTTACGAGAATTCACGCTATTTGGCGAGGTTATCGCGCTGTTTGGCATGGCGCTCAGAATATATATATTTTTTGTTGCTTTATAAGTTTCGTATTTTTGTATCAATGCTAACGTATTTTTTACAGTTAAAATATAAATTAGTGATAGCTTCTGTTTTTAAAGGTTACATTTTATTTAAGTAATTTTAATTCCAGTATCTGTTATCTGAAACATAAATGAAATTAACACTACTCTATATCCTATTCTAATTCACAACGATAAAACACACGCAGTATTTAAAGGAAAGAAATTTTAAATTGATGAATACAAAAATTAAAGTAAACTGTTACTTTAAGTGGTTAAAAAGATTTAAAAAATAGTTAATTAATTTTGCTTTTATATAGAAGTGCATAAATTGTGTAATTTGAATAGCGAATTACATCCGAAAACATACAGGGAAGAAGTTTATGGATTTGTTAAGTGAATTATCACTTTGAAATTTGATGGTCTACTTTTTACCTTATTTAACTTGGAGACTCTTCCCCTTTCTCATTAAAGCTCGTTAACTCCCTCTACTTATCACTTCGCGATCTTAGCAAACAATGTTGCAAAAACCGAAAAGGCACCGAAAAGCTTGAAACTTCAAATTTTAAATACCCAAAAACTAATAGGAAAAAGAGTGACGGTAATCTTCATTCATAAGAGTATGTGGCTTCAAAATAATATTTTTCTGAAAATAGGGGGGGGGTCTTATGCCATAAAACCCCAACCAACCAATCTGCTGATTACAGTTTTTTTAATGGCAAACTCGCAACTGAAAAAATATTTTCGAATTAAACATTTGATGGCTTTTGAACTAGTAAATTAAATTAATAAGATTACATTCTACTGATTAGGTTTTGTGTTATGAAATTTCAAGGATATCAAAGCGAAAAATTTTTTTTAACAGCCCCAGTGATGGAGACATTAATTATTATTACATTATTTTATTGAGGTATTACAATTCTAAAAGAAGTACCCAAATCTTGTACAAATATCCATAATAATATTATTAACAATATTGTTACAAAAATTACTTAAATGTAAATATTGGTAACTTATTTTGATACATTTAGCATTAATGTAGCAGCAATCTAAAAATAGTCTTTACAATATGGCAAAAAAAATCCACAGAAACTTTAAAAAATCACAATTATTTAGAAACTGCATCTCAATAATTGGAATATGCATTTATATTATTCCTTAATAACTATTGGAAATTATCTTCTTGTTCTTGAGAAAGAGGTAAAATAAAAAAATAATAACGCGCTAAAATTAAACCCGCACCAACACAAAACAAGCGCCAAGCTCGATTGCCAACGGCCGCCAAAGCTCATTTCATGACTTAACTTCGTAAAAAACAATTTTCAACCAGAAATATTGATTTGAATGACTCAAAAACACATCCAATCTAATCACTAATCTTCATTTTATAATACTAGAAGTAATTTAACTGAAATTCTGTCAAATTTAATCGAATATAGCTCGTGAAAGTCGAACGAACTCGGCGCGAAGTTTTTTAAAATCCCATGCATAAAAATTTTTCGGAGATATTATAAATTTTTAAGCTCAGAATAATTAGTCTTTTCCTTCTACATCATAAACAGGTGTTTTTTTCTTTTTCCGATCATTTTTCTATGAGTTATTACGATTTTTCACCTTCGAAATCGACGCGTCTATGGGAGCTCCAATGTTAAAGAATTCTTTTTGCCTAGCATTGATCTTTGGAACACAGGGTTGCCGTCCATGCCGTCTCTATTATTCTTATACCTCTATGTTCCGAGTTCCAATATACCACAAAGAAAGTCACTAAAGACAATAATCTCAATGCAAAAAAATAACAATAACATTAAATTTATATCAAGTTTATTTTACTTCTTTAAAAGAGAAGCAAATTGGAAACAAAATAGGATAATGGGAAAAAATAACTATGAAAAAAATAGTGGAAAATTTTCCGGAAAAACTTAGTGGAAAATTTTCCGTTTTGGAAAATTTTCCGACCCACATCCCTACTGGGGACAAATCTTAGTTGCTGCAATATAGTTTTAAGGGTCCCTAGACATACGAGAAACAAATACAAATGAGAGCTTCAAAAAGTATGATTATCATCCGTCAATAATAGGATTCAAGATCTAAAATCAACCTGGAACCATCCCTGAAATTAACAGCATTTTTACCGGAGAGGCGGCGGCAATAATTATAGCCACCCAAGAATTCCTCACTTTAAAACAACACTATGTGATCCTATCTGACAGCTTATCTGTTATCAAAGCTTTACAATCAGTATCCTATAAATCACCAAAAATCATAATACAACTATACAACTCGCTAAATGAAGCTTTGAAGACAGCCCTAAGCATCGAAATCATTTGGACTCCAGGACATAAAGGAATTCCGGAAAATGAATTAGCAGACAAAAACGCCAAAGAAGCCCCAAATGAAGTCATATTCAATATTATATCCCCAGAAGACTTAACAAAAGAAATAGCTAATAAGATAAAAAAGGAGCAAGAAGACGAATGGACATCAAGTAAATACTTCTCAAACTTCAAATACTTAAAAGAACACGGTAACAAAGAAAAATTAATCCCATTTAACAGAAAAGAAGACATACTTATAGCTAGACTTCGCACTCAGACTCTGTTAACTAATGAAAATCTCTTCAAAATCAACAGATACCATAGCCCAATCTGCAACATATGCCATGTAACAGACACAAATGAACACATGCTACTTTGGTGTAAAAAATATAACAAACAAAGACTAAAGCTATTTAAAACCCTCAATAACTCTCCAAAAAACTTTCTTGAACTAATGGACATGAACAAAAATAATATAAAACTCAAAACTAGGGCTATCACATCATTCTTAAAAAGCACAGAAAACAACCAAGTGAGCTCTATTATACCGGAGTAAAGAAGAAGTACTAACAAGACTATACTAACAAGACTAAAGAAATAGGGAAAGAAGACGAAGCGACTTTTTAATAGTCAGCAAATGTCTCCATCCAATCAACAAGAACAAGAACAAGAAGAAGACATACGAGAAACAAATACAAATGAGAGCTTCAAAAAGTATGATTATCATCCGTCAATAATAGGATTCAAGATCTAAAATCAACCTAAAATGAAGATTGATGAGGTCAGAAAGGGTTAAGGTTTAAATAAGTTTAAAAAACATATTTTATTTTAATCTTATGGCATTTCACTCACTTAAAATCCTGCATGAAGATCAAGAATACCATATATATGTTACGGGCAATATGAGTATTAATAATGCCCAGAGTGGAAGCGGGCAATGTGATAAATTTCATTCATAAATTTCGTTGAATTTATCACATTTTGTTTCTGAATTTGTTAATTAAAATTATTTAATTTTATTGTATTTTAGTTTATTTTGAGTGCTTCAAAATTTCTTTCTTCCTTAGAGTTTTCTTATTTTAATAAAATATTGAAATATTATTGTACAATGCAATGCTGTAGATGACTCAAAGAATTTTTCAGGTCCCTTGAACTTTCTTTACATACTAATTTTTAATTTCAAAGTTTTGAAAGATTAATGCTTCTTATTTGGTTGGTCTATTGCTTATTTAGTTCACCTATGAATTATCCAGATTGAACTGCACATGCACATTACTAGTGAATGAAATCGGCTGTAAAAATTTCCTTTATCAATAATTTTTCTTAAGGAATTTAGTCGGATTTTTTAAAGGGCGTCGATGGCCTGGGTAAAATACTACCAAGGATAGAAAAAGCATGAAAAAGTTTGGGAAACCTTGGTCTACCCCTAGGTAAATGACCCTGGAGAATCCGTTGAAATTACTTGCAGCTCCCCTAGCGGCTAAATTAAAAAAGTTTAAAAAATTAATTTATTAACTAAAAGAGCAAAAACCTCAGTGATATAGTATTGGTGCCAACGTCATGAAGTACTCACTGAAAAAAATTTCATGAAAATATCGTGAATATTCTCGGAGATATTAGCATGTGAAAATAGCACTTTTTCTGTCCTCAAAAAAGAAAAAGTTCGTAAATTTGCAAGTTTTTTTAAGTTTTTGATTAAATTTTCCTTTAACAACTAAAACTAAAATTTCAACTAAAAAAACCCAAAATTACACAAAAACACTGAAATTTTTTTAAAATATTCTATTTCGATTTTGTTGAGGAGTGGACTTCAAAAAGAAGCTGAAGTGCAAAAAGTGAAAAAATATGAGTTAAACCAGAGAAAGAAGAATATCTAAGAACCATCTCCAACAACCTCTATAATTAAACCGAAAGATGACTTTTTGTGTATTCCTATGGGAGAACCAAATTTTTAAATGATCAATTGCAGAATATTTACTTTTTGGCACTTAGATTGTTTTTAAAGTCCAGTCCTCATTTTTATTAATGTATTTTTAATAAAAAAAGATACGTAATTAGTGTTATATGTGTACAATCAGTCAAAACTCGTTTTTGGCTTAGTTATTGGGATTGAAAAAAGGTGGATCTAGGTTTATTAATCTGCCGACGTACTGGCCTAGTGGTTAGAGTATCTGACTGCAAAGCCGTACGTCTGGGGTTCGAATTCCCGTTTGGCATGGATGTTAGTTTCGGTCTTTGTGTGATGAATGAATGTCCCCCCCTGTAAAAAGGGGTTGTGCAAGCGAATGTGTGTGTGGCGTGGGTAACAGTGTCTCGGCTCCGGTCCACAGGTGCTCGCTGGGTAACGCTAAGTAGTTAGTTCGCTAAGTTCTTGCGCTAAGTTAAGTTAAGGACGCTAAGTTCTTAGGGCAGTTCAGAGGTCAAGGATTAATATCCAGTAGTACCCGCCCATTGAAAAAAAAAGGTTTATTAATCGTATTCTTATACCAATTCGTAGACATTTAGATCCTGTTGATTAATTAAATTTTTTATTTCACTACAAAGGGAGGTGGGATCCAGATGTTGATCTCTTCGATGACCTCTGCCGAGCTGTTACCGCCTGTTTGATCCACTCGATCCAGTTTGAGGCCACTCAGATCGCAGGCTACAGGCTCATCTTCGACGTCAGAGAGCTGAGCTGGAGCCAAGTCAAAATGTGCACCCCTTCCAATATACTGCTCTTGGTCCATTCCACTCAAGTAATGGTCCCCTCTGAAAGATTTTCTCAGATTTCTTTTTATGGGGTTCTTTTTTATAAGGATTTTTTTTCTGTGTTTAGTACTGTTTTCCTGCGCGGTTCAAGCAGTTCCATGTGCTGTCTGAAAATAAGCTGTTTAACCTGACTTGGGCGATGATACACCACCTATTTCCATCGAAAGTGAAGAGAAGGGTATTTGATTTTTATTGCTTTACATGTATTTTTTTTTCGAATTTTTTTCATCATTAAAAATAAGAGGGGATACTTGATAGAGAGTACCTAGTAGGTCATTAGATCTTCAAACTTCTGTATAAACACTGTCTGAGGCAGTGACTGTTACAGGACGTGTCACTGATTGTCACAGTTATCTGCACTCTTAAAACGACAGTCTCAAAAATGAGTAAAAATTATTCAAATCAGAGTATGTCAAGCACTCAAATAGGCTCCTATCCAAATTTACTCAAATTTGAAGACATGCATGTACTCATTTTTGAAAATGTGCAAATACTCATAAATAGGGCTGTGATTTATATGTAATTAAAAATCCAAAATATGTACATATAATATGTGTTTATTTAGCAAAATATGTACTAAAAAATGCCAAATATGTAATAATAAAAAGAAAATTTTAAGTAATTTTTAAAGGGGCTCTAAATATTACGCAAGTGGGAAGGGTGGTTTTCGCTATTATCCGACAGATCATATTTTTTATGCTCTCTTTTCGTGAGAAAAAACGAAAACCATGTGTCTACTTCCCTTCTCGGCGCGCCTGACACATTTCATCTGACAATCCCGACTTCACAACCTTTTAAAAGTTGAATTCAGCATTGGGTGCACTAGTTTAAAGTACAATTTGAATGCGTATTTCATTTTATAGGTTACTTTAAATCGGTCAAATGTGTGATTATTTTTGAAAAACTTGGAAAAATGGATAAATATGTAATAAAAATATGTAGTTATAGGTTGAATATGTAAAAATATGTAAATAAACCGAAATATGTGAAAATATGTAAAATAAACATGGTCTTAATCAATTCAAAATCTTTTAAAACGTATAGAATTCAAGAGCACACTTTAATATCAGACTCCTGAACAAATATGTAATTACATATAAATCCTAGCCCTACTCATAAATAAAGCATCATGTATTCATTTTCTAATTCGTCCATGGCATTCTTATAAAGAGGGTATAATGTGTTACAGTTATGATGACCATATAGCGATATAGCCACGTTACTATGACGTGGGAAGAATAGACCAGTAGGTTGAGTGCGACGTCATAACGTTGTATTACACGTTATCACACCACTGTAATGTTACTTTTGATATAACTATTACAATTATTTCAATTTTCAAATATAAACTAAACATAAGCATAATTTGAGTGGTGACTATTAAAATGTTTAAAACTGAGTATGTCTGATGTTTCAAAATTGAAGGCATTGGGTCGTCATATCGCACCCTTGCTACAAAAGTGCCACAACTCAAAAATTGTAATTTTTGAGTTATGACCGCCATTAGGCGTAGTTTTCACGTCTCTACCAATCTTCAAAAGAGCCAGAAGTTGCATTGAAAAATCAGCCGCCAGATAGCAGTTATGGCGTTTTGTTGTAATCAAGATGGCTATGATTCCTTCTACTGAAATGGCACATATCTTGAGTTGTCGTCCAGCCGTCGTTGAGTATGAACTACTAGAACAATGGCTAACGATCATAGTTTGAGATGTATCGTTCTTCGTATTGACAAATTCAAAAATACTAAAATGTGCCTAGTCAGTTTTTTGCAATTCCTGGAAAACATAGTTTTTTGAGTTGTGACACTTTTGTAGCAAGGGTGCGATATTTGAACCAAAAAGTTTCATACAAAAATGAGAACATCGATTCACTCAAATTTGAAACTGTCATTTCTCTCAGTGTAGTTCAGGAAAAGGGTGATCCTGATGCACTTATTTGACATTTCTCTCAGTGTAGTTCAGGAAAAGGGTGATCCTGATGCACTTATTTGACATTTCTCTCAGTGTAGTTCAGGAAAAGGGTGATCCTGATGCACTTATTTGACATTTCTCTCAGTGTGAGACCACCTTAGGGCTCTTACACAAGAAGTGGTGGGTAGAAATTGCCCCCACGATGGAGAGATAAAATTGAAAAACGACGTTTCATTTGCACATAATTTATTAAAAGATGTTAAAATCAGACATGTTTCGAGGGTATATTGAACCCTCTTCGTCAGTGAAATGACGATGTAAGAAAAAATGTACCCATGGCTATCAGTAATATATACAGGCAACAACAAGAAACACAGTTACAGTTAATACAGAAACATATTTAAATTGAAAAGAAAACTATGAAAATACAGATACCGAAAAATTTTTATGGTGATTCACGACATCCAAATTTCAGAGAAAAAAGGTGCACTTGACAGGTCATTTACAAGATCATTAGAGAACTGTATTTTCATAGTTTTCTTTTCAATTTAAATATGTTTCTGTATTAACTGTAACTGTGTTTCTTGTTGTTGCCTGTATATATTACTGATAGCCATGGGTACATTTTTTCTTACGTCGTCATTTCACTGACGAAGAGGGTTCAATATACCCTCGAAACATGTCTGATTTTAACATCTTTTAATAAATTATGTGCAAATGATCCTAATTTGCACAGTTTGCCATCTATATTTGATGGAGAGATGTTACTCCGCGATAAGGAGGGACCCCCCCACCGAGACTCGGAGGAAGGTCCCTCTTCGGGGAGAGAGGTTCCACTACGGAGGGCTTTCCGAGTCACCAGGAATATGCATCAGCAATGCAGTTTTATAGCAGGAACCACAGTCTCTTACTCCTTTTTCTTTTCAGATTCAGATGCACGGCAAGGACCTGAGTCCTCTTCTAGATTACATCCACCCCTCTGTGCTGCCGGTAGAGTACGGGGGAGAGGCTCCCCCTTTCGAGAACAGCAGCTGGACGAAGATTCTGCACGACAGCACAGAAATGGTGCTCGACCAACTCAACTACGGGTACACAGACTAGACACTTCCATACACATGATGATTAAATTCTATAGGAAGTTCTGTTGGTGGTTTTATCTTGGTAAAAGGACATCACAGAAAGGAAGAAGACAAAGCGGCCTTAGTCGTTCATCATATGTCTCAAACCAAGCAACTGTCAGCTTGAATTTATTATGCTAACATTTTTATGACATTTATTAACTAGAAATTTATACGCGAGGAATTATTCGTTTATCGAAGACAAAATACAAAAATGATCATTTAATGCTAATTTATGTAAAAATAAATCATGATAAGTGGAATAAATGTGTCCTTTCTTTTAGAATATTGTTCTAGGTATTCTTATTAAACTTATTCCAAATTTAATTTTTTGTAATGATGCCCTTCTGTAGGTATAGCATAAAATAGAAAAACTACATTAAATTATGATATCGAATAAAGTTGAGGACGGTTTTAAGTCAATGTTTTCTCGTTAATCGATCTAAACTATTTTTAGAGAAAAAAACCGAAAAAACTTAATTAATAACTTATGTTTCATTAATATTATTTTAAACTGTATTTAAAAATTTTGTAAAATATTTAAAAAGTTGGATTTTAAGAGTATTTTACATAATTTTTTTAAATAACTGTTCACATATTTTTATTTTTTCTAGAATGAATTCCTTATAGTCCTTAAACCATAAAACGTTGTGTTCTTTATTACAAAATGTAGTTATTTGGGTGTTGACTACAGGGGATGACTATGACTGCTACAATGACTGCAGATGTTGGAGGGCTGAGTAAATCCTCAAACAAAAATACAATACACTTTATAAGGTTTATTTATTCCTACATTGAAACATTTTGAATACTATTGTATGCTGTTCTGTATGTAGAAATTGATGTCATTAGAATTAGTTCCTAAGTAGTAAATTCATTGAAGCTTGTTTTTGAAATAAATGAAATCTCCAACTTAAGATGTGAACCCTTGTTTATGTTTTACTTACGATGTCTCTTTTGGCTGATCTTTACAAGCCGAGGCCCTTTTCGCCGACTTGGTGATAAAGTCCTCAATGGCATCCTATATGGCAAAGGAAATTTATGGTAACCCTATGGGCTATACCCGCTGGGGCATCCTTGGACCTATTTTGCGCACTTGGCGAGATTTTCTTAGCGCCAAAAGTAGGGGTTTCGGCTTGTAAAGCTTAACCTCTCTTTTCTAACAATGTAATTTAACAAGTCGAATTTCACTTGCTCTAAATTTTTGCATTTGAGATTTTTATAGTATTTTATAAACTCATGAATTGTGAGTGAAATGGAACTAACAATACTAACCCTATAATTTATTATTATCTATTTCTTTGTTAGTCACAAACTACCTAAGTAGGTAAAATTGAAACAGAAATCTCTTGCTGTAAAAATAAAGTTACTAACGGCCATATTCACAGTCACCAGAATCAGAGTTAACACCTTGGCGACGGAGGGTCAAGTCCAAAAAAACCCAAAAACCGTATTCATTGTACACGGTTCACACCGAAAACTGTGTTAGAGTTGATACCCCAGAGGCCGAGGTGTCAACTCTAAAATCAGAATCAGCGCATGCGCAGTCGCTACTTCTCCATAAAACAGGAGAGCTTTAAATTAAATGGCGGCCAACCAAGTATTTTGCAGCGCAAATTTCAGAATATGAAACCAGAATATTAAAGCCCGATGGAACAAATCTCCGACGAAAAACAATTTCTGCGATGGAATGAAGAACATAGAGGTAAGTTTTGTATAAATACCGCTCGTAAAAATGTCGATCTGGAAATTGCTCATCGCATACACTACTTGATACTACGATGTAAACATGATGAGAGAACTTCTTAATAGATCGGCCTTAAAATAATGTCTCATTTACTCCTATATCTAGACAATATTTATTTTCTTCTTGTTTAACTTTTTATGTTTTGAATCAATCAATAACTTTTTGAGTTCTTATCTATTTATTATTTTAAAACGGTCAAATACTGCCCAGGCGAACATTTGTGATTTTAGTAAATACTCTAGTTTAAATTGAAAGTTTGTCACGTAATTGTAAATAAGTTGTTAAAATATTCATTCAACATAAATATAATCAGTTAAATTATTTTAATGCAATAGCACTGTATACGAGAATTGTTCCGATTGTATGTGTTTCATTCTGCATACGATAAAATAAGAAACACTCATTCATAATTCTTTTTTCTAAGCAAAACATTTGTTTTAATCTGTTGTGTTTTCATGAAGAACAAAAAATTAATTAATAATCTGTTTTCAATCACTAATTATAATCTGAATATTTGAGGGCTTAGATTTTTCTTTTTATTACAGATTCCATATAACAGCTGCCTATATGTTTATCTTTCTTTAGCTCCAGTCTGTAATCCTTTGAAAATTATTAATTAGTAGTAGTTTCAGTTTTAAATTGTGAAATAAAATATTTTACCACAGTATCATAATTTCTTTGTGTTTCTTAATTGATGATGTCATAAATTATACACAATAAAGGTATGTTTTATTCATATTAGTTATGATTATTTTTGTAATAAGAGTAGTAGAAAATTATTAAAAGGTAAAGTATGACAATAGAAAATATTGTTTCAAAAACTCATGGCCTAAATGTTCATGGCCCTTATGTTCAAAAAGTTGCTCAAATTACTATTTCATGAATAAAAATGCATCTTATACTTTAATGTTGCTTAAGAATATATATTTTTATATTAGCTTACAGAGCTAATATTTTAAGAACTTAAATTATCTTTCTTCAAATCAGGTATCATTTTTAAATTCAATAAAATCAAAATTTTAATTATTTTTAAAAATGTCTTATTTATTGCATGGAAGTTAAATGAACTATCCAGACAGAATTGATTGCCTTTTTTAATATTGTGAGAACTAGCTTATTAAGTTCTTCTTTTTTCTTATTCTTTTCTTATTACATTTTAAAATTGGTTCCTCAAATAAAAAAATATAGTATTTTTACAGCTGTTTTTGTCCCTGAACTTTGTAAAATAAGAGCCTTTAAGAACTGAAAATCATTAAAAAAATATTTATTACAATCAACATCTAAATGAAAAATATTTTTAACCCCTAGTTTTGTTTAAAAGCTTTAAAATTTAATATTCTTATCAAGGAAAGTTTCAGGGAAGTTTTAAATTGATAGTTAATACTCTGATAGGTATATAATATCTTGTAGATTGATTCAAATAGATTTAATATTAACTATTTAATTGAGTTTCAACATATGTAGGTTTCCAAAACCGTTCTAGTCCAGACATAACGCATACCTTATGCTATGCTTTTGGGTTTTAAAATTTCAATTAATACTAATTAAAAGTTAATTTATAAAGGTCAGGTACCTATTATAAACGTAATATTCTAAAATTAGTTTTCTTCTCCTCGGAGCTCCCTTCTTTATTTTTTATATTGATGGTTATATTTTTCGCTCCAAGAGAGCAGCTGATTTTGGTTGAAGTATCTTTTGCCACCTGCCTTTCTCTTCACAGTTTGTTTTGATCC
Source organism: Tetragnatha versicolor (assembly GCA_024610705.1). Taxonomy (NCBI): domain Eukaryota; kingdom Metazoa; phylum Arthropoda; class Arachnida; order Araneae; family Tetragnathidae; genus Tetragnatha; species Tetragnatha versicolor. The sequence goes on from JANDEH010000003.1 coordinate 53,125,234, forward strand.
ATTATTATGACATAGGTTTTAAGTATTTTATAGCAAGTTAATCTAGTTCCTTTTGAGTTATTTATAAATTAGATTGTTCGTGTTTTTAATTTGAGCGCAAATAAGTTCGGTAGAAAACTGATTAAAACTATGCCATCACGGGTATAATACCAATTTTATTCTCAGAAAGACGTCCCGAAATAAATGTATTAAGGAAATATTTTGTAAAATAAATTGTTTGCTATAAACCATCAAAACGCTTTATAATTAATGTTTTTGCCTTTGAGTTTAAAGTACTAAAAATTAGATAAATATGTTGCTTTATATGCCAGTTTATAAATATATCAGCAGGTTAAAAACTCAAAGTAATTAATTTAATTTGATCTATTATAGTTCTACGCAGTGGCGTAGCCAAGGGGGGGGTCCCCGGGTCCGGACCCCCCCCATGGGCCCGACCCAAAATATTTGGACCCTTTTTAGGCGTTAAATATCCCAGTGGCTACTCAAAAGAGGGCGTCTATAATCCTTAAAAGTGCCTAAAATCCACTTTTTTGCATACTAAAATCTAAAATTTTTCGGGGGAACCCCGTTTCGCCCATAACAAACGTATTGATTGAGGGACGTTATAAGGGGGAAGCAGCATAGGGTACCAAACGAATAAACCCTGTTTTTAGGGTCAAATTTCCAATAACATTTTGGGGGAGCACCCCCAGACCCCCTTTGGGAATTGGAACTTAATAATAAACAACTTTTTTTATGATGAGTTCGTCAAAATACTTAACTCTTAGCAAATAAAAAATTCCTTAAAATATAATGTTAAAATATAATGAAATTCGGATTAGGTGTACCAAAACGAGTTGAAAACCTGATTTTTAGACTTGAATTTCCAAAAAAATTCTGGGGGGGGGTCCCCCAAACCCCCGTTACGGTAATTCGAACACGATTTTTTTAAGCTTTTTAATATTATAATCGATAAGAAATTTCAATTTGATTATCAAAATTTTTAGCCCCCCAAAACCAAATCCTGGATCTACCACTGCCTCAGAAATTTTGACGTGCTCCTTGGTTATCACCTCATAATGAAGTAAAAAACTCCTTTTAAAAATCAAATTTCCAAAAGTTTTCTGGGGCCCCCAAACCCCCCTTTTTAATATGGAGCTCGAGCTACTGAAAACTCTTAATTTGATTTTTGATGGTTTCTGTACCTAAAAATTTTATGTGGATGAGAACTTTCAATCGAAGTAATACTAAATCTTGATTATTACACTAATTACTAATAAATTATTATTTAAAATTGATAAGAAATTAAAAGTTATGTGAAAATTATAACTTAATTTCTCCAATTGTGGAAACTTTGTGATGTCCAATAGTAAATTTTTCCCACTGGACCCTCCCCATAGGAAAATCCTGGCTACGTCACTGGTTCTACGATTGCATTAAACATTGCAGTATTTTTAACTAAGCCGCTCAGCCAGCGTAAAGCATTGCCACGTGTTTGTATTTACTAAACAAACAAGTTTCAAGTGACGCGCTTCTCTTTATCCAATCAGAGAAGACCTTTAAGGCCTAAATCAACTTCGCCAAGCAATCGCCAAAGCCAGAACAATGTCAGCTAATCCGAGTACAATGAATACGGAATCGGATCAACTATGTGTGAACTTTTTTGCCCGTTCAAACTAGTGCTACCTGACACCGGTGTCAACTCGAAAACTGTGAATATGGCCGTAAATATATGAAATAATTTTAAAAATCGTGAAAAAAATATTATCTTCCTTACCTTTCCGAATAATCATAAAATATATCAACATAATTATAAAACAAGTAATATTCAATTTTATTTTAAAATATTTATTATTTTATGAGGCATTGAATAATCTTAAGTTTGCAAGAATTTAGGAGTTTAGGAGGAGGAATTTAGGAGTCAACTCAAGTAGTTTTAACACTGTTTTAAAATATTTATTAGAGACATTTTAAATACGCGCCAACAAATATGTTATAAATACATACCATGCATAAATGAGATACACAATGAAAGAAATTTTACCCTCAAACAGAAACATAAAAGCTTCTCTTACAGACTACAATTTTTTAAAAAGAAGTCATGGGGAGGAATAATTATTCTTGTACATACAGTAGAAGCTTCTTAAGAAGCTTCTGTAATCTGAAAAGACACAGGAAATTGTGATACATCTTTGCCATTTTCACGATGCAGTGTTCTTTCTTTTCGATTTGTAGTAGTTTTTGTTCAGTTGGTTGTAGTACTCTTTTTCGATGTTGTCGAGGTCCCAAGACCAGTGTTCGTTCGAGAACTCGTAGGGTCCTCCAAGCTCTACCGGTAGAATCTCTTTTGGGATGTACTCATACAGACTAGACAGATCATTGCTCTTGTGGAATATGATCTGCAAGGAATGATTGGTTGTGTTAATTCATTCTAATTACCTATACTCTGTTCGTTTTGAACTGGCGCCCGAAAATATTTCCTTACCCACCACGTATCAGTAACCATGGCAACTACCAACTTCAAAGCGACGAAGAAGGCTTACTATTGGCCGAGCGAAGAGCGTAGCCATGGTTAAGCTCTTTTCTTCAGGCGCCAGCTCAAAATGAATACAGTATAACAATGGGCAATTCCAGCATTATTATTTTTTTTTTATTCGATAGGGATACCAAAGAGAGTAATATACGCGAATTTTTAATTACTATGTTTATTTAGTTTTTAATTTCATTTCAAAGTTTGACTTTAAAAAAGGGCGTGAAAACATCAAATGTCAAAATGTGACGTCATTTAATCCTAAACATTGATTTTACAACGCGGCCATATTCACAGTTTTCGAGTTGACACCGGTGTCAGGTAGCACTAGTTTGAACGGGCAAAACAGTTCACACTAAGTTGATCCGATTCCGTATTCATTGTACTCGGATTAGCTGACATTGTTGCTGGCCTTGGCGATTGCTTGGCGAAGTTGATTCACGCTCTCTGATTGGATAAAGAGAAGCGCGCCACTTGAAACTTGTTTGTTTAGTAAATACAAACACTCGGCAATGCTTTACGCTGGCTGAGCGGCTTAGGTAAAAATACTGCAATGTTTAATGCAATCGTAGAACTATAATAGATCAAATTAAATTAATTACTTTGAGTTTTTAACCTGCTGATATATTTATGAACTGGCATATAAAGCAACATATTTATCTAATTTTTAGTACTTTAAACTCAAAGGCAAAAACATTAATTATAAAGCATTTTGATGGTTTATAGCAAACAATTTATTTTACAAAATATTTCCTTAATAAATTTATTTCGGGACATCTTTCTGAGAATAAAATTGGTATTATACCCGTGATGGCATAGTTTTAATCAGTTTTCTACCGAACTTATTTGCGCTCAAATTAAAAACACAAACAATCTATAATTTATAAATAATTCAAAAGGAACTAGATTAACTTGCTATAAAGTACTTAAAACCTATGTCATAATAATGGATCAAAACAAACTGTGAAGAGAAAGGCAGGTGGCAAAAGATACTTCAACCAAAATCAGCTGCTCTCTTGGACCGAAAAATATAACCATCAATATAAAAAATAATGAAGGGAGCTCCGAGGCGAAGAAAACTAATTTTTAAGTGCTTAGTATATTACGTTTATAGTAGGTACCCGACCTTTATAAATTAGCTTTTAGTATTAATTAAAATTTTAAAACAAAAGCATAGCATAAGGTATGCGTTATGTCTGGAACGATTTTGGAAACCTGTTCTCTCTCTCTCTGTAGTAAACCTACATGTGTTGAAACTCAATAAATAGTAAATATTAAATCTATTTGAAATAATATACAAGATATTACATACCTATCAGAGTATTACCTATCAATTTAAAACTTCCCTGAAACTTTCCTTGATAAGAATATTAAATTTTAAAACTATTAAACAAAACTAGGGGTTAAAAATATTTTTCCTTTAGATGTTGACTGTATTAAACTTTATTTTTTAATGATTTTCAGTTGTTAAAGACTCATATTTTTACAAAATTTAGGGACAAAAACAGCTGTAAACATACTATATTTTTTATTTGTGGAATAAATTTTAAAATGTACTTACTCAAAGTGGTTACTCAATATTATTAATTTTTTTAATCTAGCAAAAATTAATATGAACAAAAATGAAATAAGAAAAGAATAAGAAACAAAAGAACTTAATAAGCTAGGATTTGTATTGAGGTATCCCAATATATTAAAAAAGGCAATCAATTCTGTCTGGATAGTTCATTTAACTTCCATGCAATAAATAAGACATTTTTAAAAATAATTCAAATTTTGATTTCTTTTGAATTTAAAAATGATATCTGATTTGTAGAAAGAGAATTAAAGTTCTTAAAATATTAGCCCTGTAAGTTAATATAAAAAATACATATTCTCAAACAGCATTAAAATATAACATTCATTTTTATTCAAGAAATAGTAATTTGAGCAACTTTTTGAACATAAAAATCCTTATACTAATTTAGACCATGAGTTTTTGAAACAATATTTGCTATTATTGTCATACTTTACCTTTCAATAATTTTCCTACTACTCTCATTACTAAAATAAACATAATATAAAAACATACCTTTATTTTGTATAATTTATTACATCATCAAATAAGAAACACAAAGAAATTATGATACTGTGGTAAAATATTTTATTTCACAATTTAAAACTAAAACTAATAATAATCAATAATTTTCAAAATATTTTTCATGGCCCAAATACAGACTGAAGCTAAAGGAAGGTAAACATATTGGCAGCTGTTACATGATACCTGTAATAAAAATAAAAATCTAAGCCCTCAAATATTCAGATTATAATTAGTACTAATTGAAAAAAAGATTAATTAATTTTTATTCTTCATTGAAAGCACAATACATTAAAACAAATGCTTTGCTTAGAAAAAGAATTATAAATGAGTGTTCTGGTTCTAACAAATGTTTTTTTAACATCAGAAATTCAATTTCTTATTTCATTATTTTCGTTTGCATAATGAAAAATAAACAAACGGAAGACGGAACAATTCTCGTATATAGTGCTACTGCATTTAAATAGTAATTTAACTGATTATATTTATGGTTAATGAATATTTTAACAGCTTATTTACAATAACTTGTCAAACTTTCAATTTAAACTACAGATTATTAGATGTTCGCCGGGGCTGGATTTGACTGTTTTAAAATCATAAATAGAAAAGAACTCAAAAAGTTATTGATTGATTCAAAACATAAAAAGTTAAACAAGAAGAAAATAAATATTGTCTAGATATAGGAGTAAATGAGACATTATTTTAAGGCCGATCTATTAAGTAGTTCTCTCATCATGTTTATATAGTAGTATCAAGTAGTGTATGCAATGGGCAATTTCCAGATCGACATTTTTACGAGCGGTATTCATACAAAACTTACCTCTATGTTCTTCATTCCATCGCAGAAATTGTTTTTCGTCGGAGATTTGTTCCATCGGGCTTTAATATTCTGGTTTCATAATCTGAAATTCGCGCTGCAAAATACTTGGTTGGCCGCCATTTAATTAAAAGCTCTCCTGTTTTATGGAGAAGTAGCGACTGCGCATGCGCCGGTTCTTGATTCAGAGTTGACACCTCGGCCTCTGGGGTATCAACTCTAACACAGTTTTACGGTGTCAACCGGGTACTATGAATACGGTTTTGGGTTTATTTTGACTTGACACTTCGTCGCCAAGGTGTTAACTCTGATTCTGGTGACTGTGAATATGGTCGTAAGGCTTGCTTGTAAAAAGAGAAGCTGTGTAGAACTTTAGAAAATAAAATCAGATTTAGCAACTAAAGTTCCGTTTTTTTTTGTTGCGCCCTCCCAATAGTTTTTATTTCATTAAATAAATCATATTTTCAACGGTATACTCCCCCAGTTCTGCTATTAAGGATAGGGATCTAAAAAAATCTTTAGATTCGATTCCGGAATCGATTCCTGAGGTTCGATTCTTTCGATTCTTGGATTCGATTCCTGACGTTCGAATCTGACATGGAATCGATTCCTTATGGCCAATATCGAAAAAGTTGAATCGAACTTATCAATTTCAATCACAAATCAAAGATAATTAAGAATTATTACTTATTTAATTAATAATCAGCAAAATATTAATTAATTATCAAAATACTAATTAATTCGTGAGCAATATTGTTAATTATCTGAATTAATTGGAAAAATAAGTACGATTCCTGTTGGAATCGATTCCTTGGTATCGATTCCAAGGTATTCGAGAATCGATTCCTTCAGAAATATTTAGAACCCTAATTAAGGATACCTAATTTACAGATGATTACTTTATCCTTTTCTAAGTGTACAACTCCCCATTGGAATCCAAACCCTTATTGAATCAATCAACGATGCTCATCAAATCACGATGACTCGTCTGTTACTTACTCGCTTTCTGATTTTTTCACTCAGCAAAGGCTTAACCAACTTCCAAGCTAATTTGTATGTCGGAGGTATGTTGATGAGGTGAAACTCCTTAATGAAGACTGGCAGAGAACGCTGCGGACAAAGAAGGTTTTAGTGCAGTATAGGTGAAATGAGAAATAAATGCACCATTAAAAAGTCGACAAGGCTGGCATATACAGGCTCAATGTTGGGTCACACTTCTAGAGGGTATAGCAGACACCTAGACGTGTCGGAATCACATAGGATTTGTGGGTCCCAGACCCAGGGAGTTAAAAATGGAGCGACTCCCCAAAAAATTATTGAAAAATTCAATTTGTAGGAGATAAGAGGAATAATTATAAATTATTTCATTCAATTTTCAAGGGATTTTATATACTCTTACTCTCTCTTGCAATATTTTAGATCACCCCTCCCCCTATGGTGAAACCACATTTTTAAAAATTAAAATTCACCCGAATTGAAAAATTCAATTCGCTATTTTTATCCCTTGTAAATGGAGGAGCTTGAACTGAATATACAAAACAAACACCAATGTTTGTTGTTGCTTACTGCTACTGTTAATACTGTTGCAAGGGGTAATATTGGAATTCCTTTTCGTCGTAAGCTGTCATCATACCATTAAAGAAATATCTAAATTTGTGGACGCAACGTTTCCTGAACCCAGTACGTCACTACGCGGAAGGAGAAAGTGGGTAAACACAAAGCCGTTTGGGTTGCTCGGAGGAGTTTCGGTAAGAAAATCGCGATAAAAAGATACTAAATACACATGGGTTTAACAAATAATCGTATTTTAAGATTGACGTTCTTCGTTTCACTCGAAATTCAGACACCGCGATGGGAACTACTTTGTTTGTTAGTGACGTCGTAGGGTCAACTAAAGTTGCTGTCTAGTATAGTTCTTGAGCATATTTATGTGTTTCATGTAAGGAATCTATCTGTGCAGAGTTTAAGCTGATTTGATGAAACACCTTATTATTACCTAAATAATGAAAAAATATGTATATAATTTGTGTAGATAAGCAAACCATAACCTACTTGGAACATCAGGGTTCCTACAATCAGATATTTGCTAAACTTGTACACTTGGTGCACGGTCAAGTTCGTCAGGTCTAAGACCACCAAGAAACCGTGCACTTGAGGCACGGGATTTCGAATCACAGACTGCATTGACATCACATTGGCAAAGATGACATCGACAGCTGGTATTTCGTCCGGGTCCCACCTTTCTGAAAAGTGATAAAATTGTCAATAATGTGTTTCTGTTTGCTAAAATCGATGTTTTGTGTTAAGAGTAGTTTAAGGTTTCTAACACCGAGTAGGTTCTTGAAGGCAGAGTATACTGTACTGAGTTATTTCAAATTTGTAACCGAATTAATTTACATCCTAAAGCCGTTTAATGGCATTATTCACAGCCTTTTAACCAGGGGTTAACGAGCAGCTAAAGAGAGAAAATGTGCTTTTTGCAGACGACTCTGATTGGTGGAATCCTTCCTTAGCCAATGGTTAACCACTGGTTAAGTGGCTGGGAATAATGCCATAAAAGGTTATATGAAGTCTATGACCATGAACTTGACTTCTGATGGTAGACATAACAGAGAAGCATAATTATTTCTGTAAGGAGTCATTCAAATATGGTTTTTTGATAACTTTTGACCCTCTCCCCCTTTGTAAAAAAAAAGAAAATATTCAACACCCCTTTTAAAATTACGTACGCGAGCGACTGGTCCCCCCACTGTTTTTCGTACAAAATTTTGAAATCTGGTTTTAAAAATTGGTATATTAAATTTTTAATAAAAAAATTACCCGGATTCAAGTGAAAAAAGTGTGCCCGTAGCCCACTGAAAATAGAGTTGAACCTCGGACAAATTGCAATAAAAGGTTTCTCAACGGTTTTCACTTAGGAATGACCTCAATAATAACATACTAAAAATCGGCCAAAATCGGTCGGGGGGAAGTTTAATTTTTTTAAAATTTTTAAAAAATGGCCGAAAAAAAAATTAAAAAAACCCAAAACAATAATATAGACATGTGATACATGTTTATAGGTTATTTTTGAGTTTTAAAACCGAATATTGCCTTTAGTTTTGAAAAAAATTGAAATTTCAATTTTTAAAATTAATTTGAAAAATGAGCCACATGAAAAAATTAAAAACCCCCTAAAAACCTGACAAAAACATCAAAAGAAATAAATCCAACGGTTTTCATTTAGAAATGACCTAAATATTAACATACTAAAATTTAAAAATTTTACGAGTTAAAGAAGTTTATTGAGGTCATTCCTAAGTGAAAACCGTTGAGAAACCTTTTATTGCAATTTGTCCGAGGTTCGGCCCTTTTTTTCGCTATTTTCAGTGGACTACCAAATTTTGAAACAATATTAATTTTTTTTAAATTCAATATCTTTGTTTGCAAATTACAGGACATTTTTTCGTAAAAGGTTCTTCGTTGCTTACGTAAGCATCTATCACACTCCCCTCCTCTTTAAGTGCTTATCTAATAATGTAACGGCACAGTAATTATGAAGTTTGCTCCAATGGGTGACATTCAATAAACAATAGCAGGAACAAGAAACCCTAACGGCCGTATTCACCACTAACTTAACCTAAGGAAGGTTTACTTGGAATTAAACTTCTGATTGGTAGTTGAAAAAGGGAAACAACTTTTAAGCCAATCAGAGTTGTCGAAAAAGCTTGATTCCAGGTTAACCTTAGGTTAAGTTAGTGGTGAATATATACAGCCGTAAGTCAACACTTTTGAAAACAACATAATCCAAGTTTTAAAGGAACTTTAGGAATTAGCCTATTAAATATACCTATCTCTGTAGAACACTAGAGTTCTAGACCCCCTTAATAATAATCGACTTTACAAAATAAACATACCGTAACACAACACTATTTAAAATTAAAATGAAATAGGGTTAGATACTCTCATTGGTCATGTTACATTTAACACACTTATGGTATCTTCATGTACTATTTAGTATTTGAGTTTCGTTTCATTTCTTTTTAAGATCATAGACAGATAGAACTAATATGAAATAAATTTCCAGAATGGTTTGTTTATCAAGCAAACCCCACTTACCCCTCTTACGTTTTGCTAGCTTATATCAGTTTTTCTACAGGGTGTCCCATAAATGTTGGGTCACACTTCTAGGGGGGATAGTAGACACCTAGACGAGTCAGAATCACATAGGATTTGGGGGTCCCAGACCAAATCCCTGGGAGTTAAAAATGGAGCGACGCCCCCAAAAAATTATTGAAAAATTCAATTTGTAGAAGAACTACTATTGGTAAAAATTTAGTTATTGTCTCAAAAATTGTGGTTCAATATGATCTTTAAAATTATCTTAAAATTTTTCAGTTTAAATTTTTTTTACACAAAAAGTTTAAAAAACCACAAAAAAATGTGAAAACTCTGCAGAAACTTTATATTGTATTTCGAAATCCTTTCATTTGATTTAATAATCTGAAAGATCATAGTTGAAAACCCTTAAGTCCAAAGTGTCACGCAAAAACCCTCAATATTAAATGCTTGAGATCCTGTTAAAGCATGGTTTAAGTCTGTATTTTGCGTCCGCACACTGCCGTTTCGGAAACGGCTATAGGAAACCACTTTGCGCACGCAAAAAACGAACTTTAACATGATCTCAAGCGTTTAATATTGATAGTTCTTAAGGGTTTACAATTATGATCTTTCAGATTAAAAAATCAAAAGAAAGGATTTCGAAATACAAAATGAGGTTTTGGCAGAATTTTCAATTTTTTTTGTGGTTTTTTAACTTTTTTCATAATAAAACAAATTTTAAAGTGAACACTCTTGAGATAATTTTAAAGATCATATTAAACCACATCTTTTGAGACCATAATTAAATTTTTACCAATAGTAGTTCTTTTACAAACTGAATTTTTCAATAATTTTTTGGGGGTGTCGCTCCATTTTTAACTCCCTGGGATTTGGTCTGGGACCCCCAAATCCTATGTGATTCTGACTCGTCTAGGTGTCTACTATCCCCCCTAGAAGTGTGACCCATTATTTATGGGACACCCTGTATAGAATTCTAATAGATAGCACAAAAATAAATTCATACGTCTTACCTGCTTTTACATAGAGGATTGTCCTGTGTTTTGCATCTCTATACGGTAAGAAGCCAATCAAATTGGTTTCTATAACTCGTCTCACAAGATGAGGATCTTTCCTTTCCAATGATTGGCGATAGGTCTCCACATAGCCCACCCCTAATTTGTAGAACGCGGCTGCTCTCTTGGCATCGAACTTTCTGCACCTCAGGTAACAAAGCAAAATGTATTCCTCGTCGGAGAATACCAAATCAGGATCACCTAAATGATATCATTTCAAAATATGCTGTACTTCATTTACTTAAGGCTGTTATACAGGGTGTTTCAAAATTGCGTTGCACGGCTTTTATTCGGAACGAACGCCTCCTAGGGTCATGGAAGTAAGGTCTACCCCTAGGTAAGTGACCCTGGAGAACCCATTGAGAGGACTTACAGCGCCCCTAGCGTCGAAATTAAAAAGTTAAAAAATTAATTTAAAAACTAAAAGAGATAGAGCAAAAACCTCAGTAAGAGTATTTTTGTTGCCAACGTCATGAAGTACTCACTGAAAAAAAAATTCATTAACATATCTTGAATATTCGCCGAGATATTAGCATGTGAAAATAGCATTTTTTCAGGGGTCAAAAAAGAAAAAGTTCGCATGTTTGCAATTTTTTTTGATTTTTTGATTAAATTTTGTGTTCCTTAAACTAAAAAAACACAAAACTACAAAATAACACTGAAAAAATTGCAAATATGCGAACTTTTTCTGTTTTGAACCCTGAAAAAGTGCTATTTTTACATGCTAATATCTCCGCGAATATTCAAGATATTTTGATAACATTTTTTTAGTGATTTCTTCATGGCGTTGGCAACAATACTCTCACTGAGGTTTTTGCCTCATCTCCTTTAGTTTTTAAATTATTTTTTTTAAATTTTTAAATTTCCCTCTAGGAGTGCTGTAAGTACTCTCAATGGGTTCTCCAGGCTCACTTACCTAGTGGTAGACCTTACTTCCGTGACCCTAGGAGGCGTTGGTTCCAAATAAAAGCCGTGCAACGCAATTTTGAAACACCCTGTATAAATTATCTCTGTGAAAACCGACCAGTGGTAAAACCGCTTATTCACAAAGCCAGCAAGGTTTTTATACTTTGATATAATGCGCATGCGTCACAAAGAAATAACATTTAATAACTAATAAGTTTTAAAGTTATTGAATCCCTCTGGAGCAGTGGTGGGATACCTGCGTAGCATGGGGCAGTTCGTGGGTTCTATCTCCAGAAAGCATGCTAGTTCCCAACTTTCAGTTAAATCATGAATTTTACCTGAATATTCCTTAGAAATGTGTTTATATCCATTTTTAATGTTCTTAAACTTTAATTTACTTTGATTTGACTAGTAAAGTAAAAAAAATTAGATATAAACATAAATTTTAGGAATTTTCGGGAGAAATGCGCAAATTAAATTAACTTAATGTTGTGAACTAGCACTGTAAGATTTTGTTCAGAATCTGTTAATTGTCGTATTTTCTGAAATTTATGTGACATTTTTTTGCATGTTTGAAGTCATAAGAACACCCTAAAGCAAGTTTATGAATTTTCCATGAGTGAATCGCTCTAGATGTATAATTTTAAGGATAGTTTCATTTTAAAATTTGTTTTGTTTAGAAAAAAGTTAAAAAATCGCAAAAAATGTGAAAACTCTGCCAAAACTTAATTTTGTATTTCGAAATCCTTTATCATTTCTTTTGATTAGATAATCTAAAAGATCATAGTTGGATACCCTTAAGTCCCAAGTTTCATGTAAATACAATCAATATTAATCGCTTGAGATCCAGTTAAAGTTTGTTTTTTGCGTGCACAAACAGTTTTCTTTAGCCGTTTCCTGAACACTTTTACAATAATTTTAAAGATCATATTAAACCACAATTTTTGAGACCATAATTAAATTTTTATCAATAGTAGTTCTTCTACAAATTGAATTTTTCAATAATTTTTTTGGGGGTGTCGCTCCATTTTTAACTCCCTTGGATTTGGTCTGGGACCCCCAAATCCTATGTGATTCTGTCTCATCTAGGTGTCTACTATTTCCCCTAGAAGTGTGACCCAACATTTTTGGGACACCCTGTATGTTTAAAATTTCCATGCTTGTGGTCCTTTATTACATCCATGTGATTGAGATTCTGGATCACTTTATTAAAAGGGGACATCAAATCGGTACCCCATATCATAACATTGAACTCATTAACTTATTTTGTAGGCTTTTAAAGGAAAATCGTTTTACTGTCCACAAAGTGACATCTAAACAACTATCTAATTGACTTCGAAGATGTCTACTATATTAACATTTTGAATTGGCTGACTACTATTTTTAAGTCTAGAGTTGAAATCATTTATAAAATATGTATTTATACATCTATTTAGCAAAAGAGAAAAAACAATTCTATAATAATTTTATGGGTTAGTATTTAATAAGGAAATGTTATTTTCAACTAATTCTCCTACTTTTATTAACAAATCCTTAAATAAATTCGACTTAAGCTATGAAAATAGGCATGAATACTCTGTTTATTGCAGAAACCTATCAAATGAAAATATTTCAATAATTTTTTATGAAAAGAATAAAAACATTAAAAAAATTCTTTTGCCTGTCAAATACCCAAATACGGTCTACTTTAAGAAAAAAAAATTACTAAACATCTTCATAAAAATGTAGATAGCTTCAATCTATATACCAGGGGTCGGCAACTGGCGGACCGCGGTCCGCATCCGGACCGCGTGAAGTTATTTACTAGACCGCCATACCATTTTAAAAATAATTAATTTGTACTTTTACGCGACAAATATTAGCTTTGACACTCTTTTTATGGGTTTAAATTGAAAAAAATTCCTGGGGAAGCCCCCAGACCCCCCACTTTAATGTTAAAACTTCCAATCGTATTAAAGTTCACTATTTTAGTAAGCAGGTAGAGCATACTCAAATTACATCTTTTTAAAAATTTATGTGTATCTGAAGATAACAATTTAAACTAGTAATAGTAGCCTATTTTTCTCCGGCCCCCGATGAAAAATTTTCAAAATTATTTGGACCCCTAGTAAAATTACTTTCCGACCCCTGATCTATACAGTTTTTCTCCTTTATCTCAAAGCAAAAGAAAAGTGCGTTTGACATGTTTCAGAAATAAGCCATTCAATTATGGTAAATGCAAGGTCACCGTTTTTCTTTAGCGATTAGTTTTTTTACCTCTATGTCAAGGTTATATCTCTCAGGCACAAACTGACAATATTCATTCTTAGGGAAGTAGGTTGGAAATTTTCCACACGTAAAAACAGTTGTCGGAGATAAAATGACTTATTTAAATATAATCTCCAATAAAAAACCTTTTGTTACTAACTTCTGAGAATTTCCCTCATTTCTTGAAGACCTTTTTTTCTGTTTTCTTTAGTCTCGTTGAGATTTTTTCTAGCATATTCTGCCATTTCTGGTGTGATGACATTGTGACTGATCGGCAAGTAACCTTTCGGTGGAGAGGAAGCCTTGGGAGCTTTAGTTCCATTGTGGCCATTCTTAACTATGGTAGCATTTTTAGTCAACTTTTCATGATAAGTTTCCCCGTTAGCTAGAGTTCTACTATTGCTTGACATAACTGAAAAAAAAAACATGCAAATAAAATAGTAAATTAGCATAAAAAATATATTTTTGAAAATTTACAATTGAATATCATGTTATTTAAATGAATGAATACCTACAATACAATAAGTTCTAAATAAATTATGGAGCAAGTTGATCTGATACAGTACTTATTTAAAGATTCTCCTATTATATTTTCTTTCTATTCTTCATAAGTTAACAGAAAGTACTTTTTCATTGGTCTTGAATATATTTATCTGTTGGGGAACAGCAGTGATCACAGGACTTAATGTGAAAAGGTGATTAAGGGTCCCAAAAAATTAACGTGTTTTGGTTTCTTCACATTTTAAAAGGATTAAAGAAATTTTCCTTTTATATAACCTTTAATCATGAAAATAAAGATATTAAGTTCAATTTGGTAAAGGAATATTTATTTATAATAGGAAAAGGTTTAAGTTTAGAAGCTACAGTCACACAAGGATGATGATTGATGACTCATCACAATTGACATTAAATAAATTTATTTTTTTACGGATCTTTATTTAGATAAAGTATTTTTAAAGACATTTGCTTCGTCTATAGCAGGGGTTCCTAAACTTTTTTGGCCCGTGGACCCCCTGACAACATTTTTCTAACCCCGTGGATCTCCTGTCTTAGGGACCCTTAAAAAATAGCTAAAAAATCATATGTGTATGATATACATTTCTAAATCAAGCATAAATTTCGTATTTTTTTCAAGTGATTTTTCGTGTATTGAAAAACATTTGATATTTCATATCTTTTACATATTTTTAGAAAATCTTTTTTTATGTTTGCCCTTTATATGGTTACCACAACACTATTTTTGATTTTAATATCACTACATTTCAAGATACAAATATATTTTATTTCAACAGTAAGTTTTGGTCGTAGCCTTGTCAAAGGGCTTATGAGTGAGTTATTTATCCACCAAATCGTAAAAGTTCAAAAATATCAACATGACATGTTAGCAAACAATATTTAATTAAGTTAATCTTTTCATATTACTAAAATTTGATTATAAAAATAAGTAAAAAAAAGATTTTTTAAAAAACGCTTTTATTGAAGTGTTCTAAAAGGTCAAACATAATTTTTTCGGTTTGACAAATAATTTATTGGGAAGTAGAAAATAACTTTTTGGTAAGTAAAAAAAACTGATTTTCTAATCACTAAAAATAAAAGCGTGGGCGCTAGTAATTTTTTATATTTTTTAAATTTAATTTTTTTTACAGGACAGTGAAACTAACATCCTTGCCAAACGGGGATTCGAACCCCAGACGTACGGCTTTGCATCAGTCAGATGCTCTAACGACCAGGCCATTACGTCGGCATTTATGTATAATTTTATATAAATAAAAATACCTAACAGAGAATTTAAAGTGAATCCATCCCACTCAAAACTCATGAATGAGAAATTTGTAAATCTAACGTCATAGAACATAGAATAAAGAAGTTAGAATATATAGTGAATTAAGAATGACTAGCGCCCACGCTTTTATTTTTAGTGATTAGAAAATCAGTTTTTTTTACTTACCAAAAAGTTATTTTCTACTTCCCAATAAATTGTTTGTCAAACCGAAAAAATTATTTTTGACCTTTTAGAACACTTCAATAAAAGCGTTTTTTAAAAAATCTTTTTTTTACTTATTTTATTTTCTACTTTTTAGTCATGGTACTTTTTAACAAAAACTCACAAGAAAAAATGTATTTATTTCAACCATATTTAATGTTATGTTAGGATGGAATTTAAGTTTCATGTATAACAAAAAATTTTCACATATCTGACAAAGTAGAACAATCCTCTGACGACTCAGCAGGACAATCAACTCCAAAGTTAATTTTAAAATCTATTTAATTTTGCTGGGTACGTTATAATAACAGAGCTGAGCAAGAAAAATACCTCGCACAAAGAATATATTCCTCGCATCCGCTCAATGACCGATGAAATCCATCGATATCAAAAAGATTCACAATAAAAAGAAAGCATTCAATAAAATAAAAAAAAACAATCGTAAGAAACTCAGAATTAGTGTGTGTGTATCAAGGAGCAAACAGTACCATCCAGTCTTTTCAGTAGTCAATAAATTATAAAAGAACATATTTTTCTTCTCGGCGATTTTCGGCGATTTCTCGCTCTTCTGGCGATTTCTTTCTCGCGGTTATTATCTTAAATCGCTAATTATCTTAATTGTTAATTGGAAGGTAAAAAATCACGTTTTGAAGATTAAATATTGTAGTTATATACTTAGTATATTATCTTACAGGTTTTGGGAGCCATTGGCTTCACGGAAGTGTCTCAAATATGAATTAAAAGGATAACTAAAAACACTCGTTAATTACCTAAATTACGGAGGTTTTGACTAGTTGATGATTGAATATTGCATTGTCATCGAGTTTCCACCACGGTGCAAAGTTTCAGAACTTTATATCGTTTGGAAGTGCCTGAAATATTATGTACAAGCATCCAGAAAGTAAAAAAGTGATTATTCGTCTATAATTATCGTAATTACTGGGCAATTCTCGTTTTGACTTTTGAATATGATGAAGTTATGCCTTATAAACAATTGTGCACGGTTTAGGGAGAATAGCCCCTTGGGAAAGGTATCAAATTCTGGTTTTTCTGTTAATTAAAAATACTCGTTAATTAACTTAATCCTTTGGTTGTTTGACTAGATAATGGTTGGATATTGGAGTGTCATGAGGGTTACACCGATGTGTAAAGTTTCGGGGCCCTGACATATCGGGAAGTGCCCGAAAATCGAGTTTTAAAATTCCACGCGTAAAACGCCGCCAAAAGCAAGTAGAATAAAAGCGTTTAATAATAGGTGGAGATTTCAAACAAAAGGGATTTTGATCTATTTATGAACATAACGTGTGATTTTGGTAGTTCTCGTAATATTATTTCTTTTCAAAATGGCGGTTTGAAAAAAAGACAAAAAACGACGATTTTCGCGTAATTTTATTCTTTTGTTTTAAAAACTAGGAAGAACGCATAATTCATGGCTAAAAAAAGTTTTACTGTATATTTGAAATGTTTAGATTACGATGTCATAGTTTCAAGATGATTCGATAAGTTTAAGGTTGGAAAATTTGGCTTTAAAACTTCATATATTGGTAATTTCACGTGTTTTTAAAGCACGCCTATTGTTTTTCTAAGCAGCTGGTATGAAGTAATTAAAGGCAGGTGTTTTTTGAACCATAATGCTTGTTAATGCATTGAATTGATGCCATTAATGCATTGAAAGTATCTATTCATAATATCATTCAATTGATTTATTTCTAATTGCCAAGGAGTTGTTTTTATTGTTATGTTTTCGTATGAAGCAAAGAAAATTGCTTTGTTCTATGAGCGTAAGTTCAGCGAGTGTAATTGGGATAGGCTAAAACGTTGCGCGCTTGCATTGTGTGCACTATTTTCTGAACTTAAGTTCAGATATAATTTAATATACTGCATATTTTGAATACTTGGGTCTTTCCCAAGCTTTTTTATTGATTTTGATGCTATTTTTCGTAAAAATTTCTTTGAAATGGTTAACATTACTGAGGTAAGTTTTTTGCAATAGATGTTATGTTTGGGACCGAAATTTCCTAAGTTAAACTTATCGAATTATCTTGAAACTATGACATCTTAAACTAAACATTTCAAATATATATTAAAACTTTTTTTAGCCTTGAATTATGCGTTCTTCCTAGTTTTTCTTAAAAAAGAAAAAAATTACGC
Source organism: Tetragnatha versicolor (assembly GCA_024610705.1). Lineage (NCBI taxonomy): Eukaryota > Metazoa > Arthropoda > Arachnida > Araneae > Tetragnathidae > Tetragnatha > Tetragnatha versicolor. Next base: position 53,143,078 of record JANDEH010000003.1, read on the forward strand.
GAAAATCGTCGTTTGTGGTCTTTTTTTCAAACCACCATTTTGAAAAGAAATAATATCACGAGAACTACCAAAATCCGACATTATGTTCATAAATATACATATATCAAAATCCCTTTTGTTTGAAATCTCCACCTATTACCAGTTTTTCATAAAAAATTTTCAAACACGAAACTTTGTAAAAAGTAACAGAACTTATGGGACAACCCAATATTTTTATTATTTTTTATTTTGTAAATAGTGTTTCAGCTTATTTTTAGACCCTTTGGAGTCTCAAAAGTATTGTTTTAATATATTATTATTTTTTGACATAGGGCGCCCATTGGACAGTTTAAATAAGAGCTCCGAAATAAAACACCCCGCCTAAGCAATTGTAAAACTAAAGGATTTGGCACCATGAAAATTAACCACCTTGCATAGTTATAATTCATGGTTAATCTTTAACTAAAAGCGCCCTAAAAATTCATAATGAAATATGATGTTAAGGTCAAATTGGGGGACGGGAGGGCTTAAAAAATCCTAGATGCCCTCATGCTTCAGACCTGATGAACACTGAAGTATAAAATCACTATTGGTTACTGTTTAGTGAAAAGGAGCCCAGGAAAAAGCATAGAGTATTAAAAAATCTATAAATTTTTTTTTCAAAAGGGCGTCTGAGCAAAGGGCGCCGGGGGACACGTCCCCCTGTCCCCCCTGGCCAGCACGGGGCTGCATGGACCCCCTAGAAGTCACTGTGGACCCCAAGGGGTCCATATGGACCACTTTGGGAACCACTGGTCTATAGATACATGTTACAATAACATTCTTTTAAACTGTCCAGAAAAGTTTCAAAGAAATAGATAATATGGATCAAACTTTTTTGTGATCCCTTCGTCTTTGAATTTTACAAGTTGCATAAAAAACATAAATTATCAAAAAATTAAGGATGGGGATAGTTAATAAACATAAACAAATATTATCCATCTAAATAAGTCCTTAACAACACATTTCACACACAATTTAATTATGGTCTCAAAAATTCTAGTATAATATGATCTTTAAAATTATCTCAAAAGTCTTCACTTTAAAATTTGTTTTATTAAGTAAAAAGTTAAAAAACCACAAAAAAAATGCGAAAACTCTGCCAAAACCTTATTTTGTATTTCGAAATCCTTTCTTTTGATTTGATAATCTGAAAGATCATAGTTGAAAACCCTTTAGTCCATAGTTTCACGTAAATACAATCAATATTAAACGCTTGAGATCCTGTTAAAGTTTGTTTTTTGAGTGCGCGAACAGTTTTCTAGAGCTGTTTCCAGAACAACTGTTTGTTTGCGCACAGAACACTATTTCAGATACACCCTGTATAGGGTGTCTCAAAAAAAACCTTTTTTCGAAAAACCTCGCTCCCCAGGGCTTTTCCCATTCCTTTTGGTCCCAAAAGATAGTGTGTGAAGTTTCAGCCCCCTAAGTTAACTCTAGGGGTTGCCTGTAGAGCCCCAAAGTTTGAAAAAAGTGGAAAAAATGACTAAATTTCAGAATTTTCAAAAAATTTATTTTATGAGTGAAACTAGATAAAAATGGTTCAATTGTGTTACTTAGGACTTATTTAGATGGGTTATATTTATTTATGTGTGATAATTGTACCCTATAGCCCCTGCAATTTAGGATTAAAACGTACCACTTAGGGACGTTGCGCTCACCAAAGCTTATAATGCACTACCGGTGGACGAATTGAATTGAATCCGAATTTATTTGAAGGAACTCCCTCAAATGATGCCATTTGGTGCTAAATTGATATTATAAACTGTAAAAGCCAGTGAAATAACAATAATGATGCCCTCCACTGAGCTTATAATGTAAAAAGTGATTTTCTTCAAAATTGCTCGTTTCCAGCTGATCAAACCCAAAATTTGTACTAAAAAAGGGGTTGTTGTACTTTTTTAGATACCAAACTTTGAAACCTTTATAGGGGCTTCATTTTTTATAAGTAGAAGTTAATTTTAAACCCTTTACATCGAAGATAATACGGATATCTCCAATACCAGAAGTTAAAATCGATTTTCTTTTTTTAAATGAGGAAAATAGTTTAATACGTGTGAATCTTGGTTGAAATGTTAAGAAAGAAGTTTTATAATAAAACTTACCACCACTAATACGTTAAAAGGGAGTAATTTTCCTAACTTAAAAAAATAAAATCGATTTTAACTTCTGGTATTGGAGATATCCGTATTATCTTCGATGTGAAGGGTTTAAAATTAACTTCTACTTATAAAAAATGAAGCCCCTATAAAGGTTTCAAAGTTTGGTATCTAAAAAAGTACAACAACCCCCTTTTTTAGTACAAATTTTGGGTTTGATCAGCTGGAAACGAGCAATTTTGAAGAAAATCACTTTTTACATTATTAGCTCAGTGGAGGGCATCATTATTGTTATTTCACTGGCTTTTACAGTTTATAATATCAATTTAGCACCAAATGGCATCATTTGAGGGAGTTCCTTCAAATAAATTCGGATTCAATTCAATTCGTCCACCGGTAGTGCATTATAAGCTTTGGTGAGCGCAACGTCCCTAAGTGGTACGTTTTAATCCTAAATTGCAGGGGCTATAGGGTACAATTATCACACATAAATAAATATAACCCATCTAAATAAGTCCTAAGTAACACAATGTAACCATTTTTATCCAGTTTCACCCATAAAATAAATTTTTTGAAAATTCTGAAATTTAGTCATTTTTTCCACTTTTTTCAAACTTTGGGGCTCTACAGGCAACCCCTAGAGTTAACTTAGGGGGATGAAACTTCACATACTATCTTTTGGGATCAAAAGGAATGGGAAAAGCCCTGGGGAGCGAGGTTTTTCGAAAAAAAGTTTTTTTTGAGACACCCTAACCCTGTATATATTTTTAAAATTCTGCAAATTGGTTATTTTTCTCACTTTTTCAATGACACTTTCCACTATTTTTTGGGACCAAAAGGAACGTGAGAATCCTTGGGGAGCAAGATTTTTTTAGATACCCTGATGTTCACCGCTAACAGGCTACCCTCTGTCCCCGATAAGAGTTAGCACCGAGTAAAGACAATGTTGGCTGTTTTCCATCTCCAGAACTCCCTTTCCATGAAATAGTTTTTTGATTATTTTTTTTAAGTTCTTTTATAAAAAATCAAAGTGAATTAAAAAAATTTAATGTTTGTAATCAAATTATCACAAAGAATTATGGTATAATTTTAATCAAAATAATGGGTAATACCAGCTTTTGGTACTCCTCTAGAATACCGGCGCAAATCACGCCGAGCAGATTTTTTGGCGACAGATGCTCACACATGGCCTTCCGAAACAGAAACAAGGGTTACCAGCGGTTGCATCATTATTGGCGACATTATCGCTTGCGCCGGGATTCTGGAGTAGTACCCAGATTTTTTTAAAACAGGAAAAACTGCATTTTCCCAGTAAAAGAAATATATCTAAATTCAAACACAGACATGAAAAGTTTCAAAAAAATTAAGTTAATTCTATATATTTAAAAATCGACAACTCTTTGCCTTTGTTTAAGATTGAATGACGTCATATCTCTTTTTCGGTGAAAACTACCAATCACTTGAATTGTTTTGAAACAATTGAAGCATTAAGTATTTATTCCATTTTCCGGGATGGATGGCCGTGTCGAACGGAATTTATCTCCAAACATTTCGACCCCTTCTTCGGCATTTTTAAGCATTGTTAAAAATCAGAGGATTTAAGTACGTCACATTTTGACGTTTTCGCGCCCGTTTTTTAAAGTCAAACTTTGAAATTAAATTTAAAAAAACAAACAAATAATCATCGTAATTAAAAAAAATTGCGCATATATTCCTCTCTTAAGTACCTTTATTGAATAAAAAAAATAATAAATTTTTTTTTGGAATTGCCCTTTTCTAGTAAAATTTATATGAAATAGTACTGCATACCCATTTTATAGGATTTCAGTTTTCTTTTTCTTCTTTCAGTGGTGGCACTAAGGTAGCTATTCTAAAACCATGGGAATGCTGCATTTTCACACATCCCAACGGTTTGGTCCTGACGAGCTTAGTGCGCATGCGTGTGGACTTATTTTAGCTGGTTTTTTTAGAAATTTTAATAAAACAATAAATCGGGGACAGAACCCACGACCTACCGCATGCTGAGCACGCACGCTACCACTGAACCAGCGGGGATTCATTAATGATAGTAATTATCTAAAGAAGATCCCTTTTTTCTCCCCGAGCATGCGCACTAAGCTCGTCAGGACCAAACCGTTGGGATGTGTGAATAGGCGGGAATGCTGAATCTTCACGCAATCAGGGCAAGACTAACCAGATTAATTTTGTTAATCTAACAAACGGAGACGTGTAGCAATCAAAGAAATTTCAACTTTGCTCCGACTACATACTTTGCGTTAGGGCAGGTGGGAACATATCAACAACGAAACAGATGGAGATGGAATGGGTATGTATTTCATACATAATATATTATCCAGAATCGTCTGAATTTAATGATCTTATTGTATCACCAAAACTTGGTTTAGTATTTAAATTTTGAATAATATTTTAAAAATCGTAGGGTGGGTTGGGGTAAAATGGTCACTTTTTAGGTACTTTCACATTCTAAGTTTTGTTTCATTAAAACTATTACTTTTTAATGATTTCTTTCAATGGGATCTTGACATTTCAATACTTCAGAACATTTTCATCTAATTTTATCAAATATTTTTTAGTTATAAGTTGGTTAAACTATAGCATCAAAGTAATGACCTATTACACTGGTCAGCACTCATTTTGATGGCGGGAATATTAAAGCTGTTTTTGTGTATATTTGACCTCCTGATTCCGAATATGACATTCGTTTTTGCTCATCAGCTCTAGTTTTTAAGATATTCGAAAATTAAGTTTTTTTCACTTTTGACCTACCTTTTATACAATATGGTGCTATAAAAATGACTTAAAAATAAAAAACCTAACCACCCAAGGCTTTTCCTATTCCTTAGGCTCCCAATAGATAGTGTATAAAGTTTCAGCCCCCCAAGTTAATTTTAAGGGGTACCTATAGGGCCCTAAAGTTGAAAAAAAGTCGAAAAATTGGTCTTTTTTTCAGAATTTTTAAAAAAATATTTTTGAGTTTTCTAATTTGATAAAACTGGCTAATATATGTTTTTTAGAACTTATTTAGACCGCTAAAAATATTTTTACTTGAAAACTGCACCTCTTTAGAGCGATTTTTTCGTTTTAAGGCGAGAATACGGGTCATTGCGCTCAAAAACGCTTGGTACCAATAATGGTGGTTGAAACGAATAAATTTCAAATTTTTCAGAAGCAAGTCATAAAAACACATGTCCTTTGATATAAAATTGAAATTTCATATGATACAGATCAGTGAAAAAAATCATTTTTTCCAATTTTTTCAAATTTTAGGGCTTGAAAGCTCGAGAGGACCTTCTACTGTTTTACTGATCTTTATCATGTGAAATTCAGTTTTACATCAAAGGACATCTTTTTTGATGGCTTACTTCTGAAAAATTCGAAATTTATTTGTTTTAACCACCATTATTGGTACCAAGCGTTTTTGAGCGAAATGACCCTAATACTCGCCTTAAAACTAAAAAATCGCTCTAAAGGGGGGGGGACAGTTTTCAAGTAAAAATATTTTTAGCGGTCTAAATAAGTTCTAAAAAACATATATTAGCCAGTTTTATCAAATTAAAAAACTCAAAAATATTTTTTTTAAAAATTCTGAAAAAAAGACCAATTTTTCGACTTTTTTTCAACTTTAGGGCCCTATAGGTACCCCTTAAAATTAACTTGGGGGCTGAAACTTTATACACTATCTATTAGGACCCTAAGGAATAGGAAAAGCCTTGGGTGGTTAGGTTTTTTATTTTTAAGTCATTTTTATAGCACCATATTGTATAAAAGGTAGGTCAAAAGTGAAAAAAACTTAATTTTCGAATATCTTAAAAACTAGAGCTGATGAGCAAAAACGGATGCCATATTCGGAATCAGGAGGTCAAATATATACAAAAACAGCTTTAATATACCCGCCATCAGAAAAAAGTTTTTTTTGTAGACCAGTGTTTATACCCCAACGTGGGGTAAAATGGATCTCATTGCAAAAAGATGTCAAAAATATATTTATAACTAAATATACATGAAAATAAGAAAAAAGGCAATCGGATAAGTCATTTTTATAATATTTGTTTTAAGTTGTACTTAAATGAAATTGTAAACGTCCGAAGTTAATTAACATTGTTCAAATGTAGCAATTAAAATACTTCCTTTGGAGGAAAAAATAAACTTGTTTGACAGTTCAATGTATATTTGAAGGAAATGGGTTAAAAAGATTGTTTTTACTTAATACAGAAGGCCTCCTAACTATGACCCATTTTACCCCAAGTACAAAATATTGTTATAAAAGATAAAATATTTTATATTTTTCTAAGCTGATTGGCTTGAAATGTCTCTCAGACTTTCTTTTATGGAAAAATATTAAAAAAAAGTCTGCTGTTCAAATTAAATATTTTTTCAGTTCTCAAACTCATAAATCTAAATATTTGACAGTCGGAAAATGTTGCCAACAGATAAAAGATTATAATATAAAAAATGGGTGAAAATAATTCAATTTAAATTTGATTTATATCGAGTTAATTAAAACTGACCCATTTTACCCCAAGACCCACTTTACCCCAACCCACCCTATTCCCTTTTTTTAAACTAATCTTGCCACAACCAAGCTGTCTCAAGATGTTTGAAACTTGTAGGTAAAGTGTTTTAAGTAGAGAAGGATTCATGCAAACAGCATTGTTTTCGCACACGATCTTGCATTCCAGATTTTGATTGTAAACCCAACTTAAAAGCTAATTCACAGACATAAGGGTAGTGGTACGTACCAGTAACTGACAGTGCATCAGTAACTGTCACTTTGATATTTCTCTCTATATTAAAAAAAAGTAACAGTGACCGTCACCGCCGTCGCCGCCGCCGTCACCGCCGCCGCCGCTGATTTTGAAAATTTTATTTTTGAACACTTTGAACTATCACTACGCAAAAACTATGTGAAGGAATATTATGAAATTTTGACCATTGGTAGACAAATGCATGATGGTCATTTCAGTTTCCAAACCTAATTAGTTAGATAATTAGTTTTGGAGTTATTTAATGTCAAAGTCGAAAATTATTTTTTTCTGTTGCGAGTTCGCCTCCAGCAAAATCTATTTACAGCAGAAACAGGATTTTTTGCAGACACATACTCTTAGGTATGAAGTTTTGCACCTCGTCGCCCTTTTTTTGAATTTCGAATATTTTTGGAGTAATTAAATTCTAAAGTTTCGAAATTTTTTACCCTTTTTCGGTTTTTTAGTTATAACAGAAAAACTAATCACAGTAGAAATTTGATATTATAAACACACATACAATTATTTTTTATAAAAAGATTGGCGTTTCATTTTTTTAAAAATTCGAATTATTTTTAGAATTATTAAGATTCAAAGTTTCAATTTTTTCATCTCTTTCTGGTCGTTCACTAGAGAAACAGCCGATTTTTATGCGAGTCTGATTTCTTTCATTTCCAACAATTCACTAGATACACGTGCATTTTATAAATTTAAAAGATATTAATGGCATGCTTTTTTCTCTAAGATAGTCGATGATAATTAGTAGACTTGCTGGATATTTTAAAAAACATTTCGATTAAATTATTGACAAGTTAAAACAAGGATATTTCAGTTGCAGTTTTATTTTGATATTTTTGTAGTTATGGTCCGAATTAAGTTATTGATGAGTTCGAGAGATAAAAAGTTTCGATTTTAAATGATCATAAACTAAGCTGACAAGTTCCAGGTTTTACTGGATAGTTGAGATGAAACAAGCGAGCTCTGCTCGCTAAGATCGCGAAGCGATCTTCAAAGAACTGCGAAGCAGTTCCGGGGGTTGGTGAGCGTTAGCGAGCAGGGGGCAGAGCCCCCTAGTAATTTAAATAATAAGATTATATTATTGTGAACTTGAAGTAAATGGTGGTCTCTTTTAATATTTTGGACATTTAATATTTTAACTAGGGTTACTTGGGGTAAGTGGGTCACTGGGGTAAGTGGGTCACCCCCCTAAAACTATAATATTACAGGAAATTTCACACTTACTCGCATTGATTATATTGCAGCTTGTCACACCGATGAGTATTGCATATATTTGAGATTTGTTTAATTTATTTTTAAGATTATAGAACTAATTTAAAATACATTCCCAGAATGGATTTTTTGGAGAGTTCTAGACGTATTTTTCAAAGAAGTATTTCCAGGTAAGTTTTCATTACATTTTAATGTTTATTGAACTCTTTTGCAGAGTTTGACCTAAATTACACATACGGCACTTTGAAATTTTTCAAAATTTTTAATTTTGAAGTGTTTAACAGGGGGGTCCCACTTACCCCATAGTTTTAGCATGGTTGGGGTAAGTGGGACCCCTCAGTGTGGGGTAAGTGGGACCCTTTATTATGATATAAGTGGTTTTAGAGGGTCCCATATGATAAAGGAACTACAACTGAAGACATGGGCGGATTTTGGGGGAATTATAGGGACAATTTCCCCCCAATATTTTCAGAAAATTTCGATTTATAGTAGCAAGTAGAAGACCTTTTACTCACCACTTCAAAATTCGTTAAAATTTATAAATAGTTTGATCGACATTTTATATCAAATTTCGGTTTTAATTTAAGTTATGGTGAGTAAAGTGAAATATCTCATCAATAGTGTTCATTCTCATTTAGTGTGTATGATTTCTTTTTTATCTTACAATGTGTATTAAAGTGCCAAAATAAATCTTAAACAACCTTATTATGTTCTTTAAACACTATTTTATATGCTAAAGTAAAACATATCCCTTTGGCCTTTCAAAACATTCTTTAAAATACTTATTTTGCTTTTCATTCTATTCTTGCCTTGTCATATTGATTTTGATGTGAGTATATTTCTCACTCATGGACACAGTTAGAATAAAAAATTTTATATTGAAATTTACTGTACTTTTTTAAGTAATACCCGCTTACTTCCTTTTAAGTTTTGCTTGCTTTAAATATAAATAAAGAGGGGGTGACCCACTTACCCCATCTCTTGGGGTAAGTGGGTCACCCATCTCATTTTTGATAAAAAGACCAGTTAAGAAAAATATAAAGCTTTAATTTAGAAACTACTGATACATTTTTGTTTATCGATAGACTCTTTAACGAAATTTGTCAACAAGTACAAAATAAACCCTTTCAAATTTTTTCTATGAACCTCCAAAAATGTACTAGGCCAAAAAGGGGTCCCACTTACCCCAAGTGACCCTATATGCAGTATTATTTTCCACTTAAGGGTTTTAAATGTAATAAATTGAGATTTCGCATTTAGTGTAAAAAAAACTTCCGATTTTCAGAGGTCGGCTTAATGATGAAATTAAGGAAATACATTTTTGTTCTGTGTCTAATTTAAGCAAAATTTTCTTTTGAAACCTATTTGAACACTAATATAAAATTTATAACAGCACATGAAATCATGCTGAGCAGTTATTTTTGAAATTTTTTTTAAATTTATTTATTTAAATTGGGGTGTCACTTACTGGGTCACAAAAAAAGAACTGCTGGGTGTCGTTATTGCTTAAATAATAATAATACGTATAAATATAATCCCCCACTTTTTAAAAACATGCAAATAAAACTACAAAGAAAGATAATTAATTAAATGACAGACGATTTTAAGAAAAAACTATTTCCGAATCAAAACAAAACAAGCTAATGGACTGCAGTTTGATGAATCCTTATTGAAGCAAATACAAATAAACAAAAACAAATAAATCTATTATAAAAGTAATAAACAAAATCTTTTAAATAAATATATTAAACTAAATTAATCAGATCTTAGTTTTTTGAATTCTATATTTGTTCGATTCTATTCTATATTTTTATGTATAGGGGAGAGTGTTGTACCTTTGGACAAAAATCAGGTTTGGATTTTTCCAAGACAGGTAAAATCACATTTTGACCATTTAAAGTGCCCAACCTATAGCCCTAATCTTTGTGAGTAGGCGGATATTTTTTATCAACTTAAATCTTGAAAATTGGATTTTTAATATCTTGAAAAAATTTGTGTCCAAAGGTACAGAAACCTGTTGTACCAATGGACCGACCCAGTTGTACCTGTGGACACCCTTAAAAAGGGAAGTTTTAGTTAAAAAAAAGCTAAAAATGAACAGTTTTATTGATGCATTACCTTTTAATAACCTATTTCAAGCCTTTTTAAAATTGGAAATAGATTTTTTAAAGTAATATAGTTTTAGATCGGAAATGATCATTAAAACGAAGTTGAATGATATAAGTCTTGATTTTTTACCAAAAACACATAAATCAAATGGGATTTTCCTCAATCATGCTGATTGATCTTATCACTTCATTGATCCAAAATAAAAAACAATTCGATCGACACTTAGTTGTGCAAGCATTTGGTGGTAATAACTTCCGCAAATCTTCTTCAGTGGAAATTTTGAGTTTTTTGTAATCATCATACTGAAATGCGATAGGGTGCTTAAGATTTTACACTAAGTGCAAAGTAGAATCAAAAATTTTAAAAAGTAGTTTAGATCACAAAATATTTGATTTTTCATCTAAAAATCACTTGAAATAATCGCTGACAAATAGATAACCATTTAGAATTAATTTAACATAGATTAAAATGTATTCACTTAAAAAGAAACCTGGTTCTAAAACGCCGATTAGCTAGACACCCACAAGAACGTGTCCGTAGGTACTGCATCAGGTGTTTTTGTATTCAGAATTCTATAAAAAATAAAGGAATTGAGATAAGACGATTTCTAATATCAAAACTAAAAAGTCAAAATCTCGGAGATTCACTCCATATATATCTCATTTTATTGTATCATAATTATAGGGAAAGAAAAGAATTAATGTAGTGGATGCACAAAAAAAAACTTTGAGTAGGGTCACTGGGGTAAGTGGGTCACCCCCCTAAAACTATAATATGTACAGGAAATTTCACATTCACTCGCATTGATTATGTTACAGCTTGTCACACCGATGAGTTTTGCATATATTTGAGATTTGTTTAATTTATTTTTAAGATTATACAACTAATTTAAAAAAGATTCCCCAGGATGGATTTTTTTGGAGAGTTCAAGACGTATGTTTCAAAGAAGTATTTTCAGGTAAGTTTTCATTACATTTTAATGTTTATTGAACTGTTTTGCAGAGTTTGACCTAAAATACATACGGCAATTTGAAATAAAATTTTGAAGTGTTTAACAGGGGGGTCCCACTTACCCCATAGTTTTAGCATGGTTGGGGTAAGGGGGACCCCTCAGTGTGGGGTAAGTGGAACCCCTCTATATTTAGTAAGTAAGACCCTTTATTATGATATAAGTTGTTCTATAGGGTTCCACATGATATAGGAACTATTACTGAAGACATGGGTGGATTTCAGGGGGTTATAGGGACAATTTCCCCAATATTTTCAGAAAATTTCGATTTATATAGCAAGACCTTTTACTCACCACTTTAAAATTCCTTAAAATTTATAAGTATTTTGATCGACATTTTATAACAAATTTGCGTTCTAATTTAAGTTATGGTGAGTTAAGTGAAATATCTCATCAATAGTGTTCATTCTCATTTAGTGTGTCCGATTTCTTTTTTTTCTTACAATGTGTATTAAAGTGCCAAAATAAATCTTAATCAACCTTATTATGTTTTTTCAACACTATTTTATATGCTAAAGTAAAACATATCCCTTTGGCCTTTCAAAACATTCTTTAAAATAATTATTTTGCTTTTCATTCTATTCTTACCTTGTTTTATTGATTTTGATGTGAGTATATTTCTCACTCATGGATACAGTTACAATAAAATATTTTATATTGATATTTACTGTACTTTATCAAGTAAGACCCACTTACTTCCTTTTAAGTTTTGCTTGCTTTAAATATAAATAAAGAGGGGGTGACCCACTTACCCCATCTCTTGGGGTAAGTAGGTCACCCATCTCATTTTTGATAAAAAGACCAGTTAAGAAAAACGTAAAGCTTTAATTTAGAAACTACTGATAAATTTTTGTTTATCGATAGACTCTTACGAACTTAGACGAAATTAGTCAACAAGTACAAAATAAACCCTTTCAAATTTTTTCTATAAAGCTCCAAAAATGTACTTGACCAAAAAGGGGTCCCACTTACCCCAAGTGACCCTATCTAAAAACAGTAAATTTATTAATATCAAATTTAAATAACATTTTAAAGAGCTGATTTCACGTTAGCAACTAGATAGCATCTGTTTACATTCAAAATCGACCCTGAATTCAAATTTACATGTTCAAATTTACATCCGTAGGTACAACACTCTCCCCTACCTATATTTTTCAACTGGATCTTTTTGTCTAAATCTAATCTAAAATCTTTCGAGACAATGGATATTTTAGTTTGACATAGCAGCGAAATAGATTTTATCAAAAAGAATGTTCTGTAAAGTTCTCATTATAGAATTTTTAAGTTTAACATTTTGTTTTCTTTGTATCATCAGCCGTTTTTCATTAGATTTAGGCTAATTAGTAAAAAGCTTATTTATTAATGGTATTTCAATGTGCCATTTACTGGTACAGGACATGTCAGTTATTGGTGCTCAAAATTTTCCCGGTATGTCAGTTACTGGTGGAGCTACAGCTACTATGCGAAAAATATTTTAAAAATAGAAAATGTATACTTTTCAAACGAATTGTTCTCTAAATAAATATTGAAACTTCATTTAATTTTTCAAAACAGAAAGTTTTTTCCAGGATAGTTTATAAAGCAGCAATAGCTAAATAATTAATTTTATTGCTCTTAAACTGCCAGTTACTGGTACCACTACCCTAATAAGAAATAAGTGTCTTTCCCACAGTTAAATAGGTTTTAATTAATGTATTGTAAAGTAATGAGTAATGCTTCAGGAGATATTTTTATGTGTTTTCATGCAATTTATTTTTTAAATTGAGCACAATGTAAAACAAACAAAAGGCGAAGAAAGCGGCATGGAGGAAATTCGTTCATCAATAAAAAGGGCATATATTTGTTAAGTTTTACATTCAATGGTGCCTTTCTTTTGTAAGTGCCAAATTTTAGATTTTGAACTGCAATTCACCAAGTGTAGGCCTCCTTACTGGATTCCAAAAATTAAGTAAGATTTTTCAAATATTTTGTTTTAGCCTTCACACATTTAAAACGATGTACTTTCACCTAGTTTGAAGTTTATAAACGTAATTTTTTAAAGGTGCGTGATTTTTCCAATGCAAGGTGATTTTTGTCAGTTTTACAAACACAAATATTGTCGACCAGCTACAGGCTCGAAGCCCAACAAGGCTGGTCCATTTTTTATTCATTCACCTAATCCCACTGACTGTCTAAATTTCTCAAACTTTAGGCCCGATGTGCTCTTCAGCGATATTTTTATGAAATTTTTGATTATTTTTCCAGTTAACAGCATGCCAAGACGCAACTTTTGAGACCCCTATGTTGTTGAATTTCGAAAAACTGTTTTTTTAACTCATCCTAATACATATTTTTAATTCAACAAAGAAAAACAATTTTGTTTTAAACTCACCTAACAGGGTCTTAATCCAAAGGCCGGTAATAAAAGATCGACGCACACTAAGACACAGGTCACTCTATCACTCTGAAACCACTTATCACTCTGAAGAAAAGGGAATTTGAGTTGGTCATCGGGTTAAAATAAAAAGCAAAACGAAACGTGTTGTTCAACCTTGACTAACAACCTGTCTGATAACATCTTGGAGACTGGTAATTTCCTCCATATCCCTTTCGATATGTTTTTTTTCCTTTTTTTGAAAGAAGCGTACATTTTTCTACTTTCCTTCTTCACCATAAGTTTAAGAACTTCTGGAAGGTTTTGGCTAAACCACAATCAACAGGTTATTTGCATAACAAAAGGTTATTTACTTTTAACTCAATGATTCCCAATTGAAAGTACGTGGTCCAATTTGACTGAAATGTCATCCTTTATGATGTCATCCTTTACAATACCCTGTATCATCTATCACTTAGATCTGTTGACCGAGATGAATTCAAAGGAGTAAACAGATTATTTATCATTTTAAGGTTCTATTTTACGAAAATATTGGTTCTTTTCCTTCATTCATTTTTATATAATTGCATTTTAATTTCGTTTATCTCCATAGTAAAAAAGTTATCGTCACCTACATTTCAAAGCGATTTCGCTTTGACATTTTTGAACTCTTACTACGCTATAACTTTGGATGGAAAATTATTATGTAATTTTGACAATCTGTAGAGAAAAGTTTGAAGTTTTGCACCTCGCGACCCTTTTCTTCGAGCTTTTTGAAAATGTTTCGGTCTTTTTGAAAGAAAAACTTTCATTTTTTACAAATATGACATTTTGGTTTTTAAAAAATTTCGAATTAGGTTTGGAATTATTATGATTCAAAGTTACAATTTTTTTCCTCTCTTTCTTACCATTCTTTTTATAAACATACGAGTTTTGTGTCTGATTTCTTTTATTTTTGACACTTCATGCATGTTTTTGAATTAAAAAATTTCTTTTTTGGCAGATGGGCGGCTGAATTTTAGGAAGCCAGTTAACGTTTCTTTGTTCAAGATTATTTGGTTTGGACAATATTTTTTTTCTCCTGGTCCATTTTATTTTACTTCCATTGAACCATAATTCTATTTAACTTCATCAATGTGATGGAGAAAAGCTGATTTAATAATTTCACGCCAACAATTTGTGCATTTTGCCATGCAATTAGTAGGGAGGCCGGTAATGCACCCCTAGCGACCTTCTAAGAGTTTTATAAGCCGGCATGCATGGGAGGTTGTTGTATAATAGACAGTGGAAATTGACACGTAACCTTTTATGATTGGATTAAAACCAGCAAAATTGTTCGATTCCGGCAATTTTAACATAAAAACCAACTTGGAAGCTGAAATTTCAGCTCTTTAATTGGTTTTACGGAATAAATACCTGAACCGATGGTTTTAATTCGATTTTAAAATGTTACGTCTCAATTTCCACTGGGAATTTCACAACTTCCCATCCCCGCTTGAAAAATCTGTAATAGCTCGTTAGGGGCGCATTCCGACCCCCCCATTCCTTGGTGATTCTGAGTCATCTAGGCGTGTCCTACCTCTCCACTTATCTGAAACATCCTGTATAAAGTCTCTTTGTTCTTTTCAAGGACAAATTTGAAATTGCTATTAATACGTCTACTAGAATTGTACCTATCATAAATTGGTGCAACAGAGGATGTTTTTCCCAGGGTCGTAACCACCAGACTTTTATGTTTGGGGGGGGGGTCGACTCAACGCTATTTCTAAGATAGCCCCTAAGAAGTACATTGTATTTAAATTATGTCCATCAAAGTTTTACAATCATACTCCACTTAAAAATGAAATTTTTTTTAAAAATTTGCCTCTAATGGTAGTGTTTTAGCGCATTTAGAGACACAGCTCTTTGGAAACTACCAAATTTTCAAAGAAAACCTTATAAATAAGCTTCTAAATTTCGAAGGGGGCTGAGGATCTTCCCCAAGAAAGAATGCTGAAATTCGTCCCAATTAACTAGGGTTTTATTTCATTTTGAAACTACTTGTGGGTGTGGGACACCCAAAGGGAACCGTTTCTTGTAATATGCAGAATTTTTAATGGAACACGAATTTTTTATTTTGGAGGGGGTTTGAGGGTTTTACACCAGATAAAGTTCTGAAATCAAACTCTCAAGAGTGGTGTTTTCACTCATTTTTTGACCCTTTGGGTTTACACCCGAAGAAGATTGCTGATTTTAGGTTGCAAAATTTTGAAGGGAAATACAGTATAAAATTTGATGTCTAAATTTTCAGGGGGTATTGTTGGTGGTTTGCATGCCTTCATTGGCCAGCAGCCCTTTGGGCAGCCAATGGCATACTACACAAACGGACAAAAGTCATATTCAAGTGGTCCCAATCCGTTAAATAATGGTCGTGCTGACATCTGGTTCCAAATAAGAAAAACAGATTACTATGTGAAACTTGGAAATTTGTTAGTTGGTGCTGCCATCGAGAAGCTGATAAATTAACTGCTTTGTGAAATTTCAACAGAGGATAGTTCGTTGCCTTGCCGCTGCTTTTTCTGGGGAAAAGGAAAAACTAATAATTCTGAAATGTCCAAATGTCCTATTTCTCAATAATACTGTGAATTTCTTGCATTCAGTTTAAGCTTAGCTCATAAAAAAAGCTTTAGTACTTTTTTTTACCTACTTATGGAAAACATGTTGCTTTTTTCATCTCTGGCAAAGATGAACAATGCAAAAGCCAATTTCTAGCCGATTAAAAAAGTGTACTTTTTTTTAAGTGAGCTTTTTTTTTCAACCTCCTGAAAAAATATTGCATTTTCGGGCCATGATAAAATTTTTGTTCGGGTCGTCTGTGCCAGTCCAATTGGTCTCTAGAAAAATGACAAATCAGGGAAAAACTTTACTTAAAACGAGTGAAGAGGGGCTGTCTAAATTGAAAACAAATTACTTAATTTAAATATTAGAGAGAGATTGAAGTAGTTTTTAAATATATATTGTACTGATATTTGTATTTTTATAGCAGAAAATAACTATTATATCTATTATAAATTCGATGTAATAAGGGGTTCCGTGAAACTTTAACTTCGTCACAAGGGATCCATAAGGGTGAAAAGGTTGGGAAGCGCTGTTTTTGAGGACAACTCCCCGAGGATCTCGCGGATAATCGATTGGGAACCACTGATTTAATAGGCATTAGAATGCCGTTATTTAATTTCAAATGCGTTCTTATCGCGTTTACAACCATTTCTTTCTTTACTAAGCTTGCTTGTTAGTTATCGTGTCGCTAATCTGCATGAAGATTGTGATAAACCCTGTTATATGTGACCGAAAATAGGTACACGAAGATTCCTCAACAAAGCAAAAAATATTTTATTTATAAATAAGGTAAAAAAACATGTGATGAAAACTCAAAATAATATGTTACGGGCAAAGTGATTAATTGGGCATTATTAATAATGCCCAGAGGTGGAGGCGGGCAAAGTGATAAATTTCATTAATAAATGCCATTGAATTTATCACATTTCCCTCTTCCACTTCGGGCATTATTAATAATCCCCGATTTATCACATTGCCCGTAACATATACATCAATACAATACAAGATTTTTCAGTGACATAAAGTTACAGTTACATTGATCCCTGACCATCGAAATAGGCACAAGTTGTAGATAAAAATTGCCGATTTATTCAGCCAGGAGACGAAGATTCATACATAAAAAAACACCTCATCAGGACTCTTTCTCAGAATTCTTTCTTTTGGATATGAAGTAGTTTTTGTTCAGTTGGTTGTAGTACTCCTTTTCGATGTTGTCGAGGTCCCAAGACCAGTGTTCGTTCGAGAACTCGTAGGGTCCTCCAAGCTCCACCGGTAGAATCTCTTTGGGGATGTGCTCATACAGACTAGATAAATCACTGCTTTTGTGGAATATAAACTGAAAAATAAAGAAGCAGTCGGGTAAAATCTTTACTTTTAACGTTACGGAACTAAACTGAAACATAACTGAAGGAACTTAAGCCTTAATTGAAAATTTAATACCCTAAAAATCCCACTACAGGGAACAACTAATGATTCTTTAATAAGTCAATATCAAGTTATTTTTACAAATCTATTAAGTATTACAGAAAAATATCCTAACAGAGGGTCCAAAACTATATTTTTAAATGCCATCGTATAATAGAGGGGCCCCAGGCCTTTAAATTTTAGGCTAACTTATCCCAAAAAAGTTTCTTGGGGATTGTTTTGGGACCCTGACTAGGCTAGAGAAAAAATATCACATCCCTATCTTGATCCCTCTGCTTGACAAAGGGGTCAGTCAACAGGGCAGGAGGCCCTCCTGGAAGTAACTTTCGTCCATTATATGAAATTGCCAGAGGATTTGATGAATCTAATTGTCCACAAAATGTTCATCCTGGCATCAGTGTTTAATTTACCACTAACAAAGGTGACGGGTTCCACAAAAACAATCCCAAATGAGATTACACCATCTCTGAATTTGACGACTGGTGCAATGCTCTCGAGAAAAAGACTCCCCTTTGTCATTTTTCAAACTCAAACTTGCCCAATTGTCTGGGAGAATGTTTTGTGTAACTTGACGCTACATAAACAGTTTTATAGTCGTTTTAAGTCCAGTTTCGTTGTTGCAAACGCCAAGCAAGTCTGCCTTCTTTTTAAGATTATATTATGTTTGGGTTTTTTTGCTGTATCAAAACCATGGATACTAAAGCTGGGATTTTTTTCTCAAATTATTGTAACGGTATTAACCCCTTCTGCCTGTTTATATTCATTTCGGATGATTTGGAATGTTTTTTTACGATTTTAATGCTTAAGGACACACTGATTCCATTTGGTCATTTTACAGGGGCAAACAACAAGTGCAATTCATGTCCCAGCTATCGTAGTCTTCCTATAGTTCCCTATAACACCAAAAATTGACCGTGGCTTTGATAACTCTCTCAAAATTGAGAGAATAGATTTGCCTCTTAAGTGACCACTTGCTACATCACTTATTTATAAGTCCCCAAGTTCATTTCTTTGCTAAATATCGTCACAATTTGACACAGAACTAATAAAGGTAGTCATGTGTAAGCATAGGAATGCAAAAAAAATTAGACTCAGTTGGAATTTAGCGTGAAATAATTTTCTAGATGGGCGTATTTAGCAATAGATTGGATAGTTTTTATATCATAAGATTGATGTAGAAATGAGCTTGATTTTTTAGTACTTGGAACAGAAAGGTACTCATAATACAGGTAGGTATGTTATGGGGAAATAATATAAATTTTTAAAGAATTACGTCAACTTACTCGTTTTCTGATTTTTTCGCTCAGCAGAGGTTTGACCAATTTCCAGCCAAGTTTATAAAAAGGAGGAATATTTATGACATGAAACGCTTTCATGAAGCAGGGACAAGCACGCTAAAAAAGGAAAACACCTTATGCTATAATATTAATACTATTATGCATGAATATTTTAGATAGTTAAAATAGATAGGCCATAAAATAATGTGTAATAATGGTAGTGCTGTTATTCACCAATATAGAAAAGTTTTATTATTGTAATAATAATTTTAAACATGTTAATGTTGAATCCTCCCATGGACCTCTCCCGAGACTAACACGAAACGCCTGATTACTCCATACCATATAACTCCTCCTAACCGAACTATCTACTCCACCATAGATGGTTAATCAAGAGGTAGAAACATTTGCTTGCTCAAAAAATATGAGAAAATGTTAGACATTTTAGGTGCGGGTGGTTAAATGAAGCTGCATCTCACTTTTTTTTTAAACCGGACAGTGAGAGAAATGACAGTTTCAAATTTGAGTAAATCGATGTTCTCATTTTGGTATGAAACTTTTTGGTTCAAATATGACGACCCACAATGCTTTCAATTTTGAAACACCAGACATTAGGGTGTCCCTTATATGACGGAAAAATTTTTTCTTGTGCATTTGAAAACGGTTACCCTCTACTTTTTTCATTAATGCCTTGACCTATTCAAATATGGAATTTTATCCCTCCACGATGATATTAACCTGTGCAAAATATCAATTAAAGATGGTCAATGTGTGTCTCTTTTTGTCTCTTTTACGACAGAATTTTTTTCTCTTTGCGAAATTGAAAAGAGATACCCTCTACTTTTTTTATAAATGACTTAACCTATTCAGATATAAAATTTCATCCTTTAACGATAATATTAACCTGTGCCGAATCTCAATTGAAGATGGTCAAACAAGCTAAATTACCAGCACGCGCCCTCTAATACTCACCACTTTTTTTCTTTTTTGCTACTTTTTTCGGACTTTTTTATATTTTATTAAGTTTGGCCATAGAAATGCAATATAATCGGTCTAAAATGTCGTCTACCGATTTTAAAAGAAGTTAGCAAAGTGAATGTAAACCAATTTCCTTAGTTGGCGATTCTAGTCACCAGATTACTGGATCTAAGTTACCAAGTAATTGACAAATGTTTGCGGTGCTGTTTTTTTAACATTCGTGAAATTAAACTTTAGCGGTAGACGACAATTCAGACCGATTAATATTACATTTCAATGGCCAAAATTATAAAAATATATAAAAAAGCCTGAAAAAAGTAGGAGAAAAGAAAAAAAGTGGTGAGTATTAGCGGGCTCGTGCCGGTAATTTAACTTGTATGACCACATTCCATTGAGATTCGGCACGGGTTAATATTATCGTAGAGGGATGAAATTTTATGTCTGAATAGGTCAAGGCATTTATTAAGAAATTAGAGGGTGCTCTTTTCAATTTCCCAAAGAGGAAAAAATTCTGTCGTAAAAGAGACAAAAAGAGACACATTGACCATCTTTAATTACGTTTTTGCACAAGTTAATATAATCGTAGAGGGATAAAATTATATATCTGAATAGTTCAAGGCATTTATAAAAAAAAGTAAAGGGTAACCGTTATCAAGTTCGCAAGAAAAAATTTTTATGTCATATAAGGGGAACCCTAACCAGACATACTCAGTTTCACACAATTTAATAGTCACCAATCAAGTTATGCTTATTTTTAGTTTATTTTTGAAAATTAATTTATTGCCATATATCGGAAGTAGCATTGAGTTAGTGTAATAACATATAACACAACGTTATGCCGTCACACTCAACTTAAGGGTTCACGCCATAGGAACTGTTACACATTGCACCATCTATAATATAAGAATGAGTAATTAATTATTTACTTTTCAGTATCTGCACCTTTTCAAAAATGAGCACATGCATGTATTCAAATTTGAGTAAATTTGGATCGGAGCCTGTTTGAGTGCATGACATACTCAGATTTGAGTAATTTTTACTCATATTTGAGACTGTCGTTTTAAGAGTGTAGGACCCCAATTTTCGGGTTATATCCCTATTTTCTTATGTGGCCCGGGGATCCTGTGATGCAGCTTCATACCCCCCAAATAAGCCCCCCTTATATATCCGGTTCCATGTGCGCATCCAGGGAGCAAGCCAAATGTATCTAACCTCTTGATCTAACGACTATCTCAGCTTCCTTACTCCCCTCCAAATTAATAGCCTCGTCCTTCAAAAG
The DNA here is from genome assembly GCA_024610705.1 of Tetragnatha versicolor. Lineage (NCBI taxonomy): Eukaryota > Metazoa > Arthropoda > Arachnida > Araneae > Tetragnathidae > Tetragnatha > Tetragnatha versicolor. The sequence goes on from JANDEH010000003.1 coordinate 53,164,216, forward strand.
CACATGATCCTTTAACTTTCCTTGACTCTGTAATACAGTAGATCCCCAAGGACTCACAGTGTAAAAAATAAGGCACTTAACACAAAAAGTGGCGAAAAAGAAATTGCATTCATGCATTGAGAGACGTGTTACACCACGATACGGAGGAACCTCCCACCTAGACTCTGAGGGAGGTCCCTCTGTGGAGTGAGATCCTTTCCGAAATTTTCTGACTCATCAATGTAATAAAAACTTATCACTAATATTGTATTAAAAATAGAAAAAATAATATTTTTTATTATTCAATTTATCCTGCTGAAAAAATTAGCAAAATGTCTAAATGGATTTGATTTATATTCTTTCCCTTTATTTTAATAAATTAAAAATCCACTTTATTTCTATTATATATAATATTAGGGGTTCAGATTTAAATTTTATTTTAATAAGTGCTCAAAATGTTCTAGGAAAGATGATTTTGCGTTCTTTTTCCGCTGATCCTGGCCCCAAAACGTTTAATTTCTACCCCGACCCGAGGAGTCAAAGATTGCTTTTTTATGAGCTTAAAAACCGTAAATAAAGCTTGGATGCATGGAAAACCATCAGTCACAATTTCTTATTGTTTTCTACTTTTTCCTGAAGCAAAAATTTCCACTAGCGGAACTCCGTTTTCTCATAGCGGGAGAACGTTGCGGTTGTCCTCAAAATGGCGGACGTATCGCAGTGCTCTCAATGCATAGAGGCATTTCTTTCCTTTTGAGTAAAGAGCCGTAAAGCTTCCAAACCGCTTCAGCTAGACTTACAAGGGGCACTTTGGTGCCTTTACTTTAAGAGAGCCTGAAAGATCTTTCCAAATTGCATGAAAGGCTTACTCATCAAGCCTCAGCAGAGCACATCCTAGAAAGTCTAATACCCATATTCACAGCCATCACCGTCGGTGTTAAATCCTAGGTCAAAGAAGCATTTCACCAATCAGAGTCAGCGGAAAGCCAATTTTTCTTTCTTTATCTGCTGGTTAACACCGATGCTGATCGCTGTGAATATAGCTATATTAGACTTTGTATGAATGATTTATCGACAGATCCCTTCACTGTCATTGACTTTTTTTTGTAATCAGCAAACTTACCTACAGATTTCATCAAACCCAGCGTTTTCCAACGTGGGACTCCAACCCCACCGTGGGGCTATATGATTTTCTAGGGGGGTAATTTGAAAATTTTTAATAATATTGCCCCTCAGGTGGGGTACGGTATGGATCACCAGGTTTTACTTACATTCCAAGAATGATTTTTGAAAAAAGAAAGAATGGAAAATGGGGGAATTAGAAAGGTTTTGGTGGGGCATGGAAAATTAGAAAGGTTTTGGTGGGGCATGGACCGGAAAACGTTGGAAAACACTGATCTAACCCATGTTAGAAGCTAGCAGGTTAAAGGAAACCGCATTAAAAAAAACTATCAGAACAATTTTTTTTCAGTTTCAGTTTCATCACAGAGTATAGAGCTTAACAGTGTTCATCTCCTTAGACGCTAATGGTAACTTTTTTTAACAAGGCTTTTCCCATAGACAGCCCGCCTCCTTTAACCTGCTTTCCATCCTCATTTAATACCACGTCATTCCTGCGAATTCTGTCATTCGCCCACTGAAACTGTCACTCAAATCCAAATCGGAAAAACAACACCGATGAATTTTAAATGCCGCTTGCCATATCCAATCAGGAATCTCTTTCGCATTTAGCTTTTTCTGATTGGCTGCTAGTGAACTGAATTATAATCTGCGAGCTGAATTAAATTAATTACCTAAAGAGGAAAACGGCCGTTTGGCATCTCTGTTAAGCTCTATACTCTGTGAGTTTCATAAGACTCATTCGTCTTGACCTGTTGTTGGAAGAGCTCACCTGCAGAGTGATGGTTCCGAATATCATCCACCTGCTCATGGCGAAGACCTGCTGCAGGGTCAAGCCTTTCAAGTCGAGCACCACCATGAAGCCGTTCACCTGGTTGACAGGGCTGTGACCCGCCGACTGTACCGCTATCACCCCCGCGAAGATGGTGTCGGCCGAGGGGATCTCGCTGGGGTCCCACTTATCTGAAAAGAACGGAACTGTTTTTAACAGGAGTTTGTGTATGATACTGTTTTGTATATTATATTTTTCCCACCAGGTGGAGAAATATCTTCTGGAATTTTGGAGGGACTGAATAATACTACTATAAGCACAGCACATAGGCAGATTTCATTGGGACACTCTGCAGTAGCACAACAGAAACCTTGCACAAGCTGTCCTAGATTATTCAAGAATTAGTCCTAATTGTTAGTATTTGGCCTAGATCTAGAATTTACCAATGAGAAAATAATATTTCTTGAAAAATTTTGAGTGTGTGCACTGTGCATATAACCTATAATCCTCGATAAATTTGCCCATGACCATCATGGGCGGATTTAAGGGGGGTCATGGGGCACGATGCCGCCACCTTTTTGAGAAAATTCCATTTTTACAGGAAACATCATGCTTCAAAAGCCATTAGGGATAGATTGCCCTCCCTTTAAGTTCCACCACCTAAATCCGCCCATGATGACCATGCCATACCCAACAATCGTAATTCTGCTTGCAAACTAAGCTTTCAGTTTCGAATATCTAAAGAATTGCCTTTTCTGGACAAATTTTCAATAATATATTTCAATGATGTTTTTTTCGATATTAAGAAAAAGTATATTTTATAGCTTCGTGGTAACAATATTACTAGTAAACCCCTGTTGTAGAAAACTCTATATTTATTTTGAATTCTCGTTTACAAGACCTTTTCACTGGTCCTGACTTATAACATTAATTTGACTAACAGTATTTTGAAAGTGTATCTGTTTATTCTAGATAATATGATCTACTGCGCAGAAAATTCTGTGTGTTCTGTCAGATGTGTAGCCAGGCATCTGCAGGGTTGGACTCGTACCCATGGAACCTCAGAAAAACTTCGAGAAAAAACTTGATTTACTAAGCTTTTGAAAAATTTAGTTAAGTTAATAAGAATTTAAGAATTTGAAGGAATTTTGATAGCTTGAGAGTGCGCGAAGCTTTCCAGAAAATACATAAATCTTTACACTTTGATATAAAGACTCGGGCCTCGGGGGAAAAATTCTTTAGGTAGAAAATTAGCTTTTGCCATAATGGTTTGGTGCATGAAGTCTTTTTATAAAACTTGAATTAGTTTATATTACCTATTTGGTTTAACAACGCCAGTGGTACTGTTTATTACCAAAAAAATCAAACGTCAACAGGAATTCCAAATAATTTCTCTCTGGTTTACCTTCTACTACTGTCATTGAGTAACTTAATCATAAATGTGAAAAACTGAAATATCTTACCAGCTCTTGCATAGATAATGGCCCTGCATAACCCTAATAACTGTGCATATAACCTATAACCCTCCATAAATTTGCCCATGACCATCATGGGCGGATTTAAGGGGGGTCATGGGGCACGATGCCGCCACCTTTTTGAGAAAATTCCATTTTTACAGGAAACATCATGCTTCAAAAGCCATTAGGGATAGATCGCCCTCCCTTTAAGTTCCACCACCTAAATCCGCCCATGATGACCATGCCATACCCAACAATCGTAATTCTGCTTGCAAACTAAGCTTTCAGTTTCGAATATCTAAAGAATTGCCTTTTCTGGACAAATTTTCAATAATATATTTCAATGATGTTTTTTTCGATATTAAGAAAAAGTATATTATATAGCTTCGTGGTAACAATATTACTAGTAAACTCCTGTTGTAGAAAACTCTATATTTATTTTGAATTCTCGTTTACAAGACCTTTTCACTGGTCCTGACTTATAACATTAATTTGACTAACAGTATTTTGAAAGTGTATCTGTTTATTCTAGATAATATGATCTACTGCGCAGAAAATTCTGTGTGTTCTGTCAGATGTGTAGCCAGGCAACTGCAGGGTTGGACTCGTACCCAAGGAGCCTCAGAAAAACTTCGAGAAAAAACTTGATTAACTAAGCTTTTGAAAAATTTAGTTAAGTTAATATGAATTTAAGAATTTGAAGGAATTTTGATAGCTTGAGAGTGCGCGAAGCTTTCCAGAAAATACATAAATCTTTACACTTTGATATAAAGACTCGGGCCTCGGGGGAAAAATTCTTTAGGTAGAAAATTAGCTTTTGCCATAATGGTTTGGTGCATGAAGTCTTTTTATAAAACTTGAATTAGTTTATATTACCTATTTGGTTTAACAACGCCAGTGGTACTGTTTATTACCAAAAAAATCAAACGTCAACAGGAATTCCAAATAATTTCTCTCTGGTTTACCTTCTACTACTGTCATTGAGTAACTTAATCATAAATGTGAAAAACTGAAATATCTTACCAGCTCTTGCATAGATAATGGCCCTGCCTCTTGGATCTCTGTACGGCAAGAAGCCGACCATATTGCTGCTGATAACTCTCCTGAGGATGGTGGGGTCTTTTCTTTCTAATAAATAGCGATAAGAGTCCACGTACCCAAGGCCCAGTTTGAAGAACTCGGCTGCTCTCTTGGCATCAAATTTTCTAGACCTCAGGAAGACGAGCAAGAAGAAGTCTTCATCTGTAAATACTAAATCAGGGTCGCCTGAATGGAAATTCAGCATGGTTTAGCTTTTGAAAACATTTCTTTTCTTACATCCATAATATTAACAGCCATCAGAAACTGTGTTAAATCTTTGCTGGTCAAAAAAGTATTCCACCAATAAGTGTCACTGAAAAGCTAATTTTTCTTAGTTTAACTGGCGGTTAACTAACATGATGTTGCTATTGTACAGGGAAATAATTTAATCGATACTTTTGGAAGAATATTTACTTGAGTTTTTACTCCTCTCAAACAAGAAAAATTTGTTAAGTAACATTTAAGTCAACTTATGTCCTTTTCTAAAGCTATTTTCTTTGCTAATAAGTAAGGTAGTGAGTCAGTCCTTCGTTTAAAAGTTAAATTGAATTAACTAATGTAAGCTGTACAGAAAATCATAAAAACTCGTTGGATCCCGGTGTTGGCTTACTATACCCTACTTTAATATTACACAGCATCGTATTTTTTTTATATCAGTGATATAATTCAAATAACAACAAGTATGTAATTTGAGAGTTCTGTATTAGTCAAATAAAGAGAAATTTTTAAATAAAAAGCTAGGTGTTATAGTAGGGCTATGCTTTTTGTAGCTTCAAAGTTATGCAGGTTGCATTTAAATCTCGATGTTTTTTTATCACTATTGTGGACAAGTTTAAAAGACACTTTAAACTTATTTTATTTGCAATTGCATGCAGTAAATTTAACAAAAAATTATACAGATTTACATACTACTATAGAAAATTAATTATTGTTTTCTCATAGCTGTTTTAACCACCATAAAGTTTATAATACTACTTATCCAGAGATTTCAAAGGAACTTGTGCTAATAAATCCAACCATTCAAAACAACATAAAAAAAGGAGATTAAGATTGCAATTATTTTCAACTCACTTCTTAAAATTTCTCGTATTTCTTGCAAGCCCTTTTCTCTGGTTTCTGGAGTCTCATTCAGGTTCTTAGCAGCATACTCTTCCATTTCTGGCGTGATCACACTGTGTTCAAAAAGCAAGAAACCCTCTGGGGGTTTAAGGGGTCGTGTCAGTTTAACACCCTTTAATTGTTGAGGCTCTTCTGGGACGCCGTTCGAAGAATTTTTGTTCTTTGCTTTACTTTCTTTTGATGGTTTTTGAACCTTCCCTGAAGTCTTTATTCCATCAGCCAGCTCTCCGCTTCCAGCTGACATTGCTAAAAAGAAAATTGTCGAATTCTAGTTAGAAAAAAATCATTTTAAAACAATCGTATATTTCCTCTATAGATTTTCTATAATTAATTAATCGATTTTTGGGGCACACGCACCATCTTATCTTGCATTTTAGTCACTATCGAAAAAATCACGCTTCTAGCACTCCTGTCATCACTTTCAGATAAGGCGGTAAGGATGGTCGAGTTAATCGAATGTTTAGTTTTCAGTTGAGTTACTTAAAAAAAACATTTCTTTTCTCTGAAAAATTAAAATACTTTTTATAAATGAAGAACTAGTATCTTTTTGTGTTTAAGAGAAATGTACGTAGATTCCTGAATTTCTGAAAAGGAAGCAGGAATATTGAGTGACATGATAGTATCAATTGAAAAAAAAATATGTATTTCTATACTATGTTATTTTGTGGTTGAAAAAATAAATAAATTAACACGAGTTTTTACACTTATTCATTCGTTCAACTAAGAAACAAATAGGGTTATTTGCATACAATTTAACAAAATCTAGATTAATAAACATAATTTTTTAAACATATATGAAGCCAAATTCATTACCTGAATTATCACCACAATGAACCATGATAAAACAACGATAACGGAAAGGAAAACTGAAATCGATTTAATTTACTAAGATCCAAATCTTAATTTTTCAATCTCAGAAGAACTATTTCACACCTTGGCTTTACGAAATCTATCTTTATTTTGATGAGCAAATTCATTGCCTTGCGTCTCTGCAGGAGTTTTATGTTACGTAAATTCGTAAGAGTGTACTATATTTAGCTCCACGCTTGAATACGATGTGGGAGGCGAATGAAAACACACTTCACAGATGTTTCGCTCAGATGCGAGGGTATTTTTTTTCAGACGGATGTATTTAAGTTCTGGTTTTTGTTTCGTGGCTCAATGAACAAAATTACTCTCGCTTCCCTTAACATTGGGCCGTAACCAGGCTTGGGGGGGTGACTCAACATCAATTCTGAGGTACCCCCTTATGAGTACTTTCATGCTCTAAGAAGGGTTCATAGTTATCCTTTATTTCTATATTTTAAGCCTCTTTCCTATATTTTCCCACTTCTTAATTTACATTGTTAATTCGTCTGTATTGATAAGGATATACGAAAAATCCGTTCAATAAAAAACAAACAAATTTATTACATGTGTAAAGCTATGAGTTCTTTTATTTTTTGAGCGGTTTTTCGCGAGAAAAATCTGACCGTTTTGAAATTTTTCTGACATGCCTTATATTTTTTGTGCAAATGTCTCAGTGTGGTCCAACCCGCGGCACGCGGTCCACAAGTGGCACTCGGAGATATTTTCATGGTACTCGGCCACAATATGTGATGTCCTAATCATATTAAATAGGAAGATATTTCACTTTTCAGTTTTGTTTCCGAAATGTGTTAAAACCCCGCTTTTATCAGTTAATTTTAAAAAAAATTTCAGGGGAGTACCCCTGAACCCCCTTGAACTATTTTTGACTTGTCCTTAAATTCAAAAGGGTTATTAAAGTGCTTCAATAAAAGATCCAGTAGGGGCAATAGTGAAAGGAGTTATCAAATCAGTAGAAGCTATGGATTGTGTACAAGTGTGATTTCAGAAATTTTTCTACAGGATTGTAGTTTTAGGCAATGCAAAAACTCAATTATGATAATTTTAAAGTTCTTATAATATCTCTTGAGGGAAAACATCTTTTTACTAATTTAGAAATAACACTTGTACCCGTAAACGATAAAACCTTTGACATTCTTGCTCTTTCATTTTAAAAACGTTGTGAAATAACTTTTTCTTATAACGGTTTTCTCTTTTTAATATGCCAATTTTCTTTTAAACAATTCAAATCGAAAAAAGAGATAATTTGTTTTAAATTTTAATTTATAAGTGTGAAAATCTATTGAAATTGTGTTTGAATTGTGGGTGGCACAAAATAATTCCCTTGAGTAAAAAAGAGTATGCTAATGACACCCAGTCAATATTTTTGTAACGTTGTAATATAAGTTTGATTTGCCTGTTTTAAAATAGTAAAATGTAATTTTTATTGTCTCTGGCACTCGGCCTCCCTATAAAAAGTTTAATTGGTACTCGGGTAGCTAAAGGTTGGACCACACTTTTCTATATTTTCGCTATGAATCTTGGGTTAAAGTTTATTATTTCACTTACAAGTAGGGATTAAATGTCAAAATTTTGTATATAATGTGAGCCCGAAGTACAAATGAGGGGTCTGGGGGTCTTCTCCTCAGAAAAAAGTTTGAAACTTTGACCCTAAGATTAGTGTTTCAGCTTATTTGAGATCCTTTGAGTGGGAGAGAGCACCGTTCCATGTAAACCATAGAATTTTCATGTAAAATATTCCATACATAGTCCTCAAAATTTCAGAGGGGGGCTGGGGGAAAGAAAGAAAAAACAGAGAGAAAGAAGAAAGTAGATTTTGAAAGACCAAAAATTTTTTCAGTCATTTAAAAAATATAATTTTACCCTTTTTTCCCTACTTTATCCATTTTTTAGCTCAAGGGGTCACTTTCCCCAGATTGTTCAAAATTTATGGTTCATCAAGAGCTTTTGCTGTTAAAAATGAGTTATTTAGGTTCAAAATCCCTACAATTTTCCTGAGGATGACCCCCATACTCTCCTATCATAGACTGAAAATAAATTGTCACCCTTTAAAGACAATTACAAGGTTCAGAAACTTTTTTCGCTTATACCATCTATCAAACATGGAATAAAAAATATATTTAAAGGGGGGATCTAGAGAGATCTATGTATATTGAAAAAAAAGCGCAAAATTTTGTCTATTTGGGTCCAAATAAGGTAGAGGTGATTCTCAAAAAGTTCTCTCTTGAGGCCCTGCTGGATCCACGCCTAATATTAAGTTTTACCATAGTATAAAAAAAAGACGGATGGATCGAATATTGCGGACAATTTCAGTAAACAACCAGGCAAAATTTTTCAAGTTGAAGGATCAACTATGACCCGCGGGAAATCAATATTTCAGAGAACTCTGATTTACAATCATAATAAACACCCTCGGCCATTCATGATGGCCGAGGATTAACTTGATTTTAGAGTAGTATTACAATTGGCGATGAGTTTAGAACACTGAACAAATTTAAAAAAAATATTTTATTAGTATACTGGTGATTATGGTCTTATAGACTTTGAGCGAGTAAGTTGCAGCTTTAATGCATAGCATATACGTATATGGCAAAATTTCGAGGGGAGTTGGAGTTTCTGCTCCAGAACAAGTTTGAAATTTTGGCATTAAAAATGGTGTTTTAACTCATTTTGAGACCCTTTAGTCAGGGGCTCTCAAAATGTGGTCCCTGGGGGGGAACCGGAAGAACACAAAAAAACTTCCGATAAATAATAGAAATTTGAACAAAATGAACAAGAAATAAATTGTATCCGTGACGAAGACTTGAAGCTCAGTAGTTTGTTAATTAAACATCTACAACTAAATTATTAGCAAATTTTTTGTTAAATAGTTAAGTTTTGTGGATATATTCAAAGAGTAACAGGTTATCGTTGGCGTCGTCGATTCCTGAAAATTGGGAAGACGGACGATCCAGAGGTAGTTTACGAAACCATGATTACCTCCCCTAGCTTCTATTTAAAGTAGGTTTTGAATCAATTAATGAACTTTTGTCCGAGTTTTTGTGAATTGTTTTAAACTTTCAACTATAAAAGATGGTCTGGGGGTTCTACCCTGAAATTTTTTTGAAATTTGACCTTTTTGCCCGATTGTATGAATTTGGTTTCATTCTGGCTTCGGGAACCAAGGTTTCCAAAACATTGAATTACATGCTTAACTCCTCTCAAATCAGCTACAGCGTAGGCTTTGGGCCGGAAAATATCAAGTATTTTTTTAAATAAAGCTAATTTGATTTGATATAAAATACATTTCGTTGGGAAGGAAGATTTAATTAGAAATAAACGACTATACCAAAAAAAACCATCAATTTCATGCATAAACCCCTCATATAGGCAGAAAAAGAGAGGTGTCTACTATTGATGCAAGAGGTGTCCACCATAGATACAACAGCTACATCTATGTGGCCACTATAGATGCAATTTGGAGTACTTTTTAAAAATTAATTAAAAATACTTTACCCAATTTAATTAAAATTTTTAATGGTAAAATCGAAAGAAGAAGATCCAATTAATCTAAAAATAGGATGATAACGGTTTCAAAGCAAATAGGTTGGTATTTATTGAGAATTTAAGCAAAAATTTTCCTTAAAGTGTCCACTATACCCACATTTACCTTATTAGTTTGAATAAACATTTACCATCTATACGCTTCTGAAATCCAAGACAAAATTTAGAGAATTGTGTAACAATTTTAGACTAAATTTTGCCAGACCAATATCTTTAGTCCAGCTGGTTTAAAATTGAGAAGCAAGTTTTTCAAGAATTGTTAGGGTTTATTATCTACTACATACTTACTTAATATTTAGTATTTTTACTGGTGACTGTAATTAACTGCTAAGTTATCCTGAACAGCGGTTTTTGAAATGCTCCATCAAACAGATTTGTTTGGCTAAATTTCCCTCCAACTAACTCCATGACGAGTTTAAAGAATAAAGGATGGAATTCATTCTTTATGAATAAAGGTTGTGAATAAAAGTTTTCTTTAAAAAACTATGTTCCTAATTATAAAGGATCGACGCCCTGAGAGAAATTACTACATACTAAACTGCAACTGGCTGAAAGCAAACAAAGAAAGTATAGTTCCCTGCGAGATCCATGTCTGAATTTTTATTGAAATTAAGAACTCCAATTTAGAAATATAATTAGTTTTTTAAACCCATATATTCTAGCGGGTTTTTTTTTATCACGAATTTCGTTCTGAAACTTCACTTAGCAACCCAACAGGCTTTCGGTTTACTCAGTTTTTCCTTCCACGTAGTGATGTCATAGGGTCAAGAAACATTGCCGCCTAGATTAATTCTTGTAAGATGTAATTAAATATTTATTAAAATATAGTTATATTTCAGTGCATTAAAGTACCTATAAAATTTCCTGCTAAATTAGGGATGATAAACTTTCATCTTACAATTTTGTAAAGATGAAGGATCTTAAGCTACAAAGAGTGGACCGCAAAGGTTCCAATTTTTATGTAATAATAATAAGCTTTATTTTTTTATGCAACATAATTAAGTATAAAAAAAATTAGACTGGACTTCTCTGAGATGGGAACCACTGCTTTAGCTGGAAGCTAAAAAGTTGTGAGATAGGATAAGGAAATTAAAACAAAGGAATGGAAGAAAAGAAATAAATTTAGATAACGACGAAGACAGAGTATGATGTGGCTTAGGAAAATTTTTAAAGCACCAGAAAAATGAAGCTATGAGAAAATTTAAATAATAATTTTAAACATTTCGGTGACAAACTGAACGGAGAGGCTAAATTTGAAATAACATTGATTTTAACGAAGAAAAGTTCTACCTTTTCGGATGTTATACTCCCAAATCCTTCCTTGGCCACACCCTTGGGATCAATGTAATGAAATTTAAAAAAAATATATTATAATTCATACAGAAATACCTACCAAATAAATTAATTAGCTAAAAATAAAATATGACTGACTAAAAAAGAACACCCTGACGAGAATTATAATTTTATTTTAACCGAAACCATAAGAATGAAATTTAAAAATGATCTTTAACTGTTTTACATAAATTTTCGTATTCAACATTGAAATATATGACAAATTTAGCTACACTGGTATTGTATTTTCCAAAAACTCTATCTCCGTTCCTTTCTATTCTACACCAAAGTTTACGATTTTCTCTCATCCCTACCTTCTCCAGTAAACAGCCTTTAGGAGCATTCGTTAATCGGCGCCCCAAAAAATTATAAATCCCTTCACTGATTAGAAAGCATTAACTTATGTAACACAAAAAGGACACCGAAAAAAATTAACAACCCCTTCTTTTATACGCATTCAAGATTCCAACTTATAACTAAAATTTCTTCTGCATTTTCATAATTTAAAAGTCCAAATTATACATTCCAATTTCCAGCAAATGACAGGAATTATTCAACTAAACCGCTACGAATTAACCGTTCCATTTATTCGTTCTGTACTGACCTTAATGATAATTTTACTTCTATTTGCATAAACCCAGTCTTCCCTTTCTCAACCTTCTCATCTACCTAAAGTGACAGTCTAAAATTTAATTTCGCTATACTACGCGCTTTCGAGTTGTGGATTACCTTGTAAAAAACCTGCCCTGCTTTAGGAGAAAGTTAACTCTCTCTCTGGGTCATGATCTCGAGACTGAGATAATACGACCTCCAGTTGAAGGACCTGACGTTCATTTCTATTGAAATTTTGAGATTTTAGTGAGTAATTAAGCTTTTCTGGTCATCTTTGTTTGAAAATAACCTATTGCAATGAGTGAAAGTTAATTTATAGTTTCGTTAGACTTGTCTGCCAAATATGTTTTTTTTTCTTTTATTTCGTAATTGAAATTTGCGTAAACCGTAATGCTATTAAATTGATGGTTCGAATTTCTGTGACCTAAAACCTTTAAGGATTCAATTACATTAGAATAAATGATGATTAAATAAAATTTCGGCACACTTTGTCTAATAAAAAACAGATAATTTCACTACAAAACTATTTCAATTTGTGTAAATGAGTTATTAATTTCTATGACCTACTATTTTTGAGAATTCTTTATGCTTAAATAAGTGGGGGTAATTTAAATGTTAATTAAAATCGGTCTTTATCTAGTTATTATTTTAAAATCGGTCTTTATCTAGTTATTATTTTAAAATCGGTCTTTATCTAGTTATTATTTTAAAATCGGTCTTTATCTAGTTATTATTTTAATAACAATAACATTAATAATAATAACAATTTATTCATCCGGACACATTTACAAAGTGAAAAACATTAACGGAAACAAACAAAAGAAAAAAAACATACTGCTCACTAAGAGGCCTTGGCCCTTATTATTCGTTCTTAAAAGGAACTAATGCCATTAAACCCTAAACCAACCCACCAACCTTATTATTATTATTATTATTATTATTATTATTATTATTATTATTATTATTATTATTATTATTATTATTATTATTATTATTATTATTATTATTATTATTATTATTATTATTATTATTATTTTATTCGCTTTAACTACCCTATGTGCTTGGTACCGTGAGGGGTCGCTATATCGAGATTATACTGTATTATAGGCTTGAGATGGATAGGAGCATAGAGGAGATATAACATTCTCTTATACATTACTTACATTCTGTTATATCTCCTCTATGGATAGGAGGATATTATCCTACTACTATTATAATTGTGAAATGTTTGTCTGGATGTTTGTTACTCTTTCACGCAAAAACTACTGAATGGATTTTAATGAAATTTTACTATAATGTAGCTTATACATCAGAATAACACATAGGCTATAATTTATAAAGAGAAAATCGGTCCTTCATTCTTTTTTTCCAATTTTTCTTCTTTTTTCACTTATTTTTCCGTGTTTGAAAACCTGTTTTACCAGTCATACAACGAGTTAAAAATAAAACATTGTTTCAAATGAGACAGATCACTATGTATAGACTTAATTATAGAGTCTTTTTTTATAGACTTTTTCATTTACTATATCTTTTATTTTAGTTTTAAACACTGGTTTTAAATTTGTTAATTTGTTCACTAGACTTACTAATTTACTAGACTTTTTATTATGGTTTCAAATTTGTTATTTTATAAAGGCACCAAGATATTAAACATTATCAGGAACATCGGGATTGTAAAAAGTGACAAGAACACCGGGATTGGAAAATTAGCGAGGACATCGGGATGGAAAAAATTACCGGGTTATAAAAATTACCGAGAACACTGGGATAGGAAATTTACCATAAAGACACCGGGAATACCGGAATATAAAAATTACCGTGAACACTGAGATAGGAAAATTACCGGGACCGCCGGGATTAGAAAAATTACCGTGACCACCGGGATAAGATTACCGGGAACACTGGGATAGGAAAGAGGTGCCTGGGATACCGGGATGATTTGTAATATTGCTAATTTACAAAATTATAAATGTATTTTAAGAAATATTTTAAAAAATAAATTTATAAACTCCCCCCCGTGCAAGGCCGGGTATAACAGCTAGTCATCAATATATTACTTTCTCCATTGGGAAAAATGAATAAGTAAGTGTTAATTAAAAATTTAGGTAGCCCTGTCTAAATAAGTCAAATAAGTGGGAAGTTAAACTTTATAATAAAAAATTGCGCTAGCCGGTATGGAATGTGCAATGAAATTAAGGGGCCTTGAATTTCTATGACCTCCAAAAACCTATAAGGATTCATTTACAATGGAAGTCCCAAATTTCTTGAGCCGCTGACCTTCCCTTAATTGTTTTCTTATTACCTTTCTTATTACATAATTATTCTGTTTCAATCACCCCTAAAGCTTTTGGACATCTGAAAGCTACAAATTATATTTGCCTCGAAGCACTTCACCAAATTTTCCAATAAGAAGCACATGAAAAAAGTACATAAAGTTTTTTCTATTTTGTGATTTCCTTGTATGAGTGTATGCTGTGTGACCTAGATCTATTCCTTATAATCTCACTTAATAACAATTAGTATTAGGTTTTTAACGACTTCCTTAGGCAGACTGCTTTGATTGATGTTTACTTATACATTTTGTTCGAAAATGTGTAAGAAAAAAATGCTCTATCGGAAGTCCTTGAAGTTCTTTTTTCATCTTCTCCAATGTTAAGTTGTTGTTATATTCAGTGTTATTCTTAGGATTTTTTGGAGGAGTAAAAATACTCCTTGACTTTTTTTAGGAGGCGTGAAATTCATTTATGAGGAGTGAAATACGGTAATAACATAAACTAAATACACAGAGACAATTTTTTTTATAAAAACGCTTTCTATTTTAATGGACATAAATGAAATATAAAAAATGAGTATGCTATTTTTGCATCAATTATAGTATCTGTTAAGTATCTCTCTATTCTAAAAAAAAGTTTTTGGTGAACGGTTTCCAGAGAAAGGCTTTTTAATTACTGATCCGTATAACACATATTTGGTATCAAACTGTCCGGATGCTTTTGAGGATGTGCAAAGTGCCTTTAGAATTTCTAAAAAAATTCTCGATTTTAAAATATTTCCATTTTTTTAGATTACGGATAAGGTCGCAGTTACTAAGCACACAACTATCAAACAACTTATTATCATCCAATCACAACATCCAACTGACGCCATATTTTATGATGAAACGAATTCCTTTCACGTTTTAAAAATGTACTTTAAAGTACTTTCCAAATTAAATATATTTCAAAAACAGGTAAAAGTATTATAAAAACTTACATACATGCTTTTTCATAGTAGAATATCACACATTTTGTTTTAAATGTAACAATTTTTGTTCTGATAAATGAAATTGTTTGTAAACATTAAGTGTCATGTAGGTTTTTTCTCTACTTATTTCCAATGGTTTAAAAGGTATTGTTTAAAAAGTCTGGGTTGAAACAAAATAATACTTATTTAACACTAGGTGTACTGACGAGTTACTAGGTACAAGATAGAATTTAAAAGATTAATTAGTGTAAGTTTTTTTCGGAATATTAAATAACAATAGTTATATTAATAGACGTGTTAGAAAAACATCTTGATTAAATTATGAATAATAATCAAGAGTTGATAAATATTCTAACTTTTAAGAGAGTGTTATTCATGGAAATTACCTATGACGTATATTTGAAAAGTTGTTTGATGTTTCTTCTACTAATTATTGTTTTTATTTATGTTTTAAAAAGTGAATTAAGTTCAGTGATATTGGTATTGTAATAATTGCGAAGCCATCTAAAAGGTCCTGCGTCAGCAGTTAACGGGGGTTGGCGAGCGATAGCGAGCAGGGGGCGTTAGCTCCCTAGTTAATAGAAAAAATTAAACATCTAATATAATAAAATCAAGTGTGGGTATATATATATATACAGGGCTCGATTTAAAAAAAAAGAGGTACCGGAACGGTAAAATTATTGGTATCAAAACTGAAAGGCGAATACTTTTTAATTCCAAAATTTAAGCATTTATTTTCAAATTTATAAAATAAATTCAACTGTGTTGTAAGATTAGGAAGAGTGTTCTAACTTAATTAGTAATTGTATTAGACATTTAACTCTTTATACTCCTTTTTTACAGTGGGTTATATTTTTTTTCCAACAGGGTTCCTCTTGTAGGAGGTGAGTCGGCTTATCATCAATGAACCATTCGTGTTGTATATTTTGCCAATTTAAAGAATATAATGAGTTAAAGTCCTTAAATGGTAGAATTTAAGATGTCGCAAATTTTCTTTGCAAATTTGCCCAGCGATCTGGCAAATCTGGTTCAAATGAAAAAGAATCAACACCAGGAGCGGATTGTGGGTAGATCAAATGGGGGTTTACAATCATGTTTTAAAAGAACAATTAAGTAAAAACCTTACAATTAAATCACAAATATTGATATTTCCAAAAAAGATAAAAATGCATTAAAAATATTTTTTTAAAATTTGAAATATGCCTTTTTTATATTTTTTTGTTATTTTTTGGCTCTTACTTTTATGAACTTAATTTGAAAACAAATCTGATAAGTTGAGCTCTAAGTACAAAAAGGGGGTCTGGGGGTTCTCCCCCTGAAAAATTTTGGAAATTTGACAGTAAAAACAGGGTTTCAATTCATTTTAGGATATTTTTTCGTACATAGAAAGGTATCCGCTGGCCTGATGAATGGGTCTCGCGGGCCGTAGTTAGGAGACCCCTGAAACAGAATATAATTTTTTTTCCGAAAAAGAGGTTCCGGAACGGCGTTCCGGACCGTTCCGGCTGAAATCGAGCCCTGTATATATATATATATATATATATATATATATATTTATATCTCTCATATAAAAGCCCACGTCACTCACTGACTCACTGACTCACTGATTCTGGAACGCTCGCACACTATGATGCCATCTCGCGGTAAGATAAAGAAGTTAAACTTCTTATTTAATGTATAATTAATAGGAACTTGAAGTAGTAACGAGGGAAGCTCGCATAAAAGGCTAGCCTAGCTGTTACGACCCGGCAAAGCCGGGTAGCTTATTTTCAATACCTCATCCACGCTAGCCCCGCATTGGCGAACATTACTAGTAGCGCTGCCAACTAGCGCTTTGGCGATTTATTTCTGCCGGCAACCTCTTCGCGCGCGGTTGAGCAATGGCGGCGGCGACTGTGTTGATGTTGACAGCATTGGTTGTTTATTTTTATTGAGGAAAAATGCATGCAAGCAAATTCACTTTCAGAAATGGAAGGAATTATAAAATACGAAGATCGTTCGTGTAAAATCATATCTTGGTCAGGACGCAGACAACTTGGATCTAAGAAAGTCTTGTCCTAAAGATAGCTCGGGAAGTTTCCATGCATGTAAATATGGTAATTTAAATTGTTGTTTCGTGTTTGTTTGAAGTATTTGACCATTTGATTTTCACAGAAAATGGAGGGTTTTGTGCTTTTTGATTGTTATGTCCTTTGATTTTAAACTTTAAGATAGTACCACGCACAAATGTCCTTAAAAACTAATTTAAAGAGGCTAACAAATGCAATTTTTATTATTTACTTAGAATTAACTTGGTAACAGCTTTAGAAAGAGTTCTCCATCTGCCATCTTTAACCCACAGCTTTAATGATGGCTACTAAGCACTGAGGAAGCTGTGGTTACTTATGGCAACTGAAGGACTTTATAAAACTGTTCCAAAACTTGTTATGATAAGCATCGGTGTAAATTACTTAGCTATTAAATCCCCCTACTACATCTATAGATCTTGGAAAATAATAGACAGATCACACACATGCATGTGCATTACCATAGTTGTAAGCTGTTTTGTTTGGAACCAGTATCTTAAATTGTCAAAGCTTGTGTATCCCAACATTAGCTTATCGCTGTTGTCATTTTAAGTCTCGGTATTTGTTTATACACCAAACTATCACTTAATAATTTCGTACTAAAATAGTGCTTTTCGAGCGTAAGTAGTGGTAGGTATATACAACATCACAATATTCCTTAGATGAAATATTTTAAATATATTGAGATTAATTTTGACCCCCATAAATATATTTCTTCATCAATCAACAGAAAATTTTTTCAATCTTCATCAATCAAAAAGTTTTTAAGATGATCTTCAATCCTAAAAAATAGTTTTGAAGCCAGGAAATTGGGTCATTGCTAATGCTAACAACTTTGGGTCTTGGAGCAAAATTTGGTTCTTCTGTATTATCCTGCGGTATTCAAAAATGTTATCAAAATCCAAAAATGTTATGTTCTATTTCTGTGTTGCTGAATAGTCAATGGACATTAGTACACCCAAAATTCTAAAATTGATGGTATGGTGCATAATCAAAACATGGGATTGAAAACTCCTATCAGCTGATGTTGAGATACTTACCAAACATGTTGTGACACAGGACAGGCAACGCCCACTTATTCCCAATAGAGTACACCCGACTATGGCTTTTAAGCCTGCTTTTATTTCATGTTTATATGAAGTCTCTCTTGGCGCATTATGATCAAAATTGATTCATACGCCATAAAACAATAACCAAACCAAACCCACTTACTCCATCTACCAGTATTTTAAGGTCGATGGCTACACTCGTTAAATTATTTGTGGGATAAAACAATCTGTACATACAATTTTTTTAGTAATGGTAACTATAACAAACGGTTATGTTTGAAACATGTATAAAACAAAGCAAAAAGAACCCTTGTTTAAAACAGGTATATTTTTTAGCAAGTTGCTCCCTTTATTTAGGCAACAAACTCACCATTTTCAAGTGTGGATCACTTGGAGCTTAAAAAGATGGTGTCAAGTATAAGGTTTGGGTACAAACCACCAAATCGCCACGACATATGCAGTGTACTACATTACTTGTTAAAGAGTACGATGCTGTGAAAAAAACTTACAAAAATCATTTAAATGAATGAACTGTTTGTGGTGTATTTAAAAGTATAGCTTTATTAATCTAATTTCAATTATTAAAGAATCAATAATTAAAGAAACAAGTTTTTTCCAACCCTGCTATAACATAGGGGTCAAGAGTCATTGTGTGATGGTCATGATCAGATAACATACATTTTAAAGTAGCAAAGTTTAATGATGTGAGGGACTGAGGGTTGTAAGATGTCCAGCGGCAGAGCTGCAGCACCCCCGGACCTGGAAAAAGTGCCTGGAAAAGTGCCCCTGGTTCGGGGGAAGCCCCTGCCAGCTCCATTGGAGCAATACATAAGGTTTGGGGAAATTTTATTAGGTTCGGGGGAAGATTATACAACCTTTTCCAGGTCTGAGCACTCCCAACAAAAACTCCCCCAAATTCTATTTTTATTAGCTTTAAAATATTTAAAAAATGACCTTCTTCCCTTTCTCGTTATCCTTTTTAATTTATAATTAACTGCTGTGCTATAACTGGAGAAACTGTTAATGATTTATTAATTGTATAGTTATATTCTCAGCTTTTTTAAGTTAATTTTTTGTACTTTGAGTATAGTTAGTTATTCAAGTGAAGTATCTATGGGTATAGAGTTGTGAATCAGTATTTTCTTTACTTGAATGTACTTATAGCATATGTAATTATGTATTGATACTTTTAATTTATATTTATTACTCTGTCATTAGACAATTTAACATTTTTACAAGTCAAATTTTATTAAAGTAAAGAAATGTGTTAGTATAAACTTGCACTGATAACATGCTAAAAAAAATAAGGCTTTGTGTGTTTTTGTTTTGTTATATTCAATTCTTTACTGTATAATTAATTGATGATGTTATGGTTGGATAATTTAACAACTAATATGTAATTGTAATCTAATCAACATTGTTACATTTTCAGCTGTCAACAGAGGTGAATATTGAGTTAGATATTTTCACTTTCAGAGCATTGAAAGCCTAAAAAGAGGCTGTCGAGATAAACTAAATGATGTTTCTCGTTGATGACCACTCTACTCGATGTGGCACCAATGAAAAATATCATTTGGTTGGTTATAGATGTAATCTTAAATGAAGACCAAGTATCCTGATGTTTAAGCAACTACTGCAGCATTGAATTGTTCTACACCTTAGTGTGCAACTCAAGCTCTTGGTGCAGGAACTAACACAGCTTCTCCTGTTGAAAAACTGACACCCCAACAGCCTAACTTAAATGATTTTACGAAGATAAGTAAAGTTATTTCAAGACAAATTGAGACAGAGGTATGATTAGCTATCAATTTAGAATTAATGTTTATAGCATAAACTACCTATTTTTTTAAATTTTAATGTCTCAGGAAAGTTTTGTCTGGAATTACTTATAATTTCATATTTAAGAAACTATAGCTTCTTAGAAACTTGCTGTTAAAAATAAATTTTATGAAGTTAGTTACTTTTCCAGAAACAGAATATCAAAAATGCTTTTCTGTCAACAAGTGACTTTGTAAAGTATTGCAAAAGGGTATTAGTTTATCTTAGACAGATCCCTAGCTTTTACTTCACGTTTTAAATGTTTTTACTGTGTAGTTGTCAATCCTATGATTATTCATGTCTATTGCATGCATAAAAATCTCCTGAAGTATTATTTATTTGAATGGGATATTCAATTTTCCTTATACTTCTTAATTATCTTCTTATTCTTATTATTGAGTTGCCCATATTAGAAATGATGGGCTTTAAAAAATTAAAAATAATGGATAATTTTATTGTGTTCATAACAAAATTATTTAGATAATAAAAGGTATTATTTCCTTATAAAAATAGAGAAATCTTATTATAAGCCTGGTGTGTTTCATGCAATATTTATTTTATGTTATCTTAGTTTTTTTCATTCAGTAAAATTTAAAATGTTTGAAAAAACCTGTCACTACGTAAGAGAAAAACCTGAGTAAACAGATAGCTAGGAGGTGTTTCAGTACACAAATCGTGATAAGACACTATAACATACATGGGTTTAACAAATTAAACACATTTCTAAATTTAAGTACTTAATTTCACTCCAAATTCAGACAAAGCATTGGGAACTATCTTTTTTTACTTTGAGCCAGGGTCAAGTAAATATGTACGCAGTCTAGAAAAGATGACAAGGTTTATTCTGAGCTGAACCCCAGAATTATTATTTAAGAGAACATATAGGTTGCAACTGCGACAAATTTAATGTGCGATTGATCCTTCCCAACAGCCTAAAATTTACAAGAAGGCACAGCTCACAGGTTTGATAGTCTCCCACTGGGGTTACTTTTGGACTAATTAAACCTGCTTAAAATCCATATTTATACCATTCTTCAAATGTTAAATACCTAGTTGTTATTTCACTGTAACAAATATTGTATAAATTGGTTTCTGATTAAATATTTTTTGTGAAGATTTTTTTCTATTAAAATTAATAATCGTGATTTTTGAATTCTTACAGACACATTCCAAATGGTGTTTACTTTTGGTTGACCATTGACTAGTTCTAGTGGCAACAAGTGTAAATGCTTTTTAGGAAAAATTCATGACTACGACTACCAGCTGGCTGTCCTGCAGTAAGCACTGTAGGGTCATTCCATAGTGACTAACGTAACTTTTAGACTACTTTTCAAAAGTCATTAAATGGTATAATACTATAAAATTCCCTTTATTAAAAATAAAAATTACAAGATATCATGTAATTCAAGTCAATTAACCTATTTCATACACCAAAACAACTTTTAAAGTTCATAATTTTAATAAATAAAATTTAAACTTAACTGTGACTAACGTAACTATTTTTTTACCTTTCAGTTACGTTAGTCACAGTTAAGTTTAAATTTTATTTATTAAAATTATGAACTTTAAAAGTTGTTTTGGTGTATGAAATAGGTTAATTGACTTGAATTACATGATATCTTGTAATTTTTATTTTTAATAAAGGGAATTTTATAGTATTATACCATTTAATGACTTTTGAAAAGTAGTCTAAAAGTTACGTTAGTCACTATGGAATGACCCTGTACTCAAACGGAAGAAGGATGTTGAAACATTGAAAAGAACAGGGATGATGCTAAAATCCCATTAATTTTCTACAAGATAGGAGTTGAACCTAAGTGCATGATTATATTTTGTCAGTGACAATGTTTCCCATGTTGTAAACAGGGGGTCTGTGAGTCCTCTACCCCAGAAAAATTTTAAAAATTCAAAATTATTTAAAAATGCTTCTTCTTTTCAGTTATCTAAGGAAATTTGCAATAACAATATTGCATAGGAAAATTCTTAAAATTTGAAATAGTTCCCCAGTTTGAGTGTGCTCTACACTTTGAATCACTGATTGGAATTATTTTAAATCTTATTTGAATAATTGACAAATTTTGTCCTCTCCTTTTGTAGGTTCTTTACTATATGGTTTGCTAATAAAATTTTACAGCCAACTTCACTTCACATTTGTTGACACAAAAAAATAAATTTAAACATAAATTCAAAATATTGTTTTGACCCAGTTTGATAACCTCTGGAATAAAAGTTTAAGTTTGTCATGTCTGTTACAGCATATTTTTGTCTTATTAAAAGTATTTACACACAATTAAGTTAACCTTCCCACTAAATAGCACCATGCTCTTTTGGACACTAAGAAGTAGAAATATTGCTAAATTTTATTGAATTGATTTTTATTGATAAACTAAAGTTTTTGATCTAACGAAACATATTAATCCACTGAAATTATTAAGCACCAGTAATTTTTTTAATTAGTATTATTTGCCCCAGAAATAAAAAATAATTTGGATGTGTAAAGTAGCTTACTAATGCAAGGCCGCTTGTATATAAATCTTTGAAAGTTTTTTTATTTTCTAGTTATATTTAAAAGGCTGTTTTGAATGTTTTAATAATATAGTACGTTATTGACATCTTATGCAATATTTTAAATTTAATGATTATTCCCCAATTTAACTTACTTTATAAAGTGACATATTACAAGTAACACATAGGAACATAAATATATTAAAAACAACTCTCTAGTTAATGATATATTTTAATATTGGCAATTTATTACAATTTATTCAACACATATGGCACACTTTTGCCAGGCTGATCTTAAAAGAACCTATTTTTATAATGTTAGCTATTTCTGAAAATGTACATAGACACTTCATAATTTTTTTGTAAATAAACTGGTATTCTTGATCGGTGTTCATAGTACACTGATATACAAAACTAAGTTTCTAAACAGATTCTTTCTTTTTATACTTATTCCCTCATTTTGAGCTCTATTATTCTGATTAATATGATAGGTTGTACAACAAAAACTAACACAAGTCTAAAAACCTTGCTTGTGCAAAAATTCGGTTAAAAATGTCTACAATTGCATTAATTTTAGTATTTGATTATTTCAAAAATTAAATACTTAACTAGCTAATAATTAAGTGTGTGCAATAAATAATATTTAGGGCAATAAGTAATATACAGTTCAATATATAAAATATAGCCCAATAAATAATAAGTATGTGCAAATAAGTAAATTTTAGACACTTCCTTGACAAACCCCTTTAACAAGAAAAAGAAATAATATTCTATTCTAATTTTAATATTTATTTCAACGCTCTAGCCAAAGTATGTGAATAAATTTGATACTACATATAAAACAAATGAATCTGCAATGCATCTATCATATACTATTAAATTATGGAGTTCATATTATTTTAATTACATTTTTCAGTGATTTTAAAAGAGGACCTAAGTTTTGAAGACTTCCTTAGTTATTTTAGGAGAAAAGTAATCTGCATTACATCATATATTTTAAATAACTTAATGAATGATTCATAGTATCACGGTAAATATATGTTCATTATCTTGCTTTAAATTATGATGGTAAATCTCTATAAATCTTAAAACGTACACGAAAATCTTGGACCTGGACTGTGTGAAAAAACAAAAGTATTTTATTTATTTTATTCATCCAAATAACACAGCATAAACTATAGGTAAAAAACTAATTATGTGCGAAAACAAATTATGATTACTTCACTCGCTTCCGCGATCTATAATCGAGCATCAAACGCAATATCTCTAAAGGCGGCCATTGAGTTCGTTTGTTTACGTTGAGGAAAAGCGAAGCGAGTGCTTTTTTCGCCAAAGTTTCCTAGAATGGCGAGTTATCTTTCGCTCGCCAATGCGGGGCTAGCGTGGATGAGGTATTGAAAATACGCAGCCGGGTCGTAACAGCTAGTCTAATATAATAAAGTAAAGTGTGGGTGTGTTTGTCTTCTATACAAATCCACAGTTTCCCTCCGATCGGAACCAAACTTGGTATACCTACGTAAAAAAACTCAGAAAAAAACATAGGCTATGTTTCAAAGTTCTAGAACGACCCCTTGACCCTCTTTTAACCGAATTTATAGCCGAAAACGCTTATTTCTCCATTTCTCTACCAGAGCAGATCTGCTCGACTCACTATTGTTAACGAGATGAAAACCTTCAAAAATAAAATATTTTAACGGGAAAAACTCGATAATTGTCCATTTAAAAACTATATCAGATGTAAAAACACCAAATTAAATTCAAATAATTAATTTTGAAACGTTAGTTTCCCCTATTTTAAGATATTTTCCTTTAAAATTTAAATATTTATGGAAAAGTGTAAATTTTTTTTCATGGAAAACGACTTAAAAATAAAACATTGTTTCAAATGAAGCGGTTCACTAGACTTTTCAATTTACTAGATCTTTTATTATTGTTTCAAATTTGTTATTTTAGTTCACTAGACTCATTAATTTACTAGGAAACATTGCCGAGAACACCGTGAAAAGAAAAATTACCTGGAACATCGGGATAGGAAAAAATACCGGGACATAAAAATAACCTCCAACATCGGGATAGGAAAA
Organism: Tetragnatha versicolor; assembly: GCA_024610705.1. Classification (NCBI taxonomy): domain Eukaryota; kingdom Metazoa; phylum Arthropoda; class Arachnida; order Araneae; family Tetragnathidae; genus Tetragnatha; species Tetragnatha versicolor. The sequence continues at coordinate 53,188,858 of JANDEH010000003.1, forward strand.
TTATCGGGAACATCGGGATTGGAAAATTACCCGGAAAACCGTGAAAAAGGAAAATTACCGGGAACACTGGGAAAGTGGAAAAATATCGGGATCATCGGGATAGAGAAAAATTACCGGAAACACCGGGATAGAGAAAAATTATCGGGAACACCGGGAAAGGGGAAAAATATTTGGAACACCGGGATAGAGAAAAATTACCGGGAACACCGGGATAGAAAAGATTTCCGGGAACCCCAGGATAGGAAAAATGACCGGGAACATCGGGATAGTATTAATTACCGGGAAAACCGGGATTTGAAAACTACTGGGAACACCGGGATAGGAAAGAGGTGCCTGGGATACCAGGTTGATATGTAATATAATGCTTCTTTACAAATTTATAAATGTATTTTAAGAAAACTTAAAAAAATAGACTTATACACTTCATCCGTGCAAGGCCGGGCAAGTCCATCAACTTATTTTGACTAGGGGTCATCCATAAATTACGTGAGGTGTTTTTTCCAAAATCTGGACCCCCCCTCCCCCCTTGGTGAGATTTTGCTGGACCCCCCCTCCCCCAAGTGAGATTTACCTACAACCTTTAAAAATAATTTTCTATCCAATTCGTTTGCATTTTGAGGAAAAGAACATTATTCCACCTAAAAATCACCACAGTATCTTATCTGTGGGTATTATTCCTTTCACAAACTTAAAAAAAATCGTTTAATTTCGAACTTAAAAAGTTGACGTGAGTTTTTCACCGACCCCCCCTCCCCCCTTGGTGAGATTTGGTGAGATTTTTCCAAACCCCTCCTCCCCCTTTTTGACCTCACGTAATTTATGGATGCCCCCCTATATATTATTTTTTAATTTACTTATATTTGTTTTGATGATTGTTCTGTTTTCTAAATAGGGTTCTGAACTTCCAGTAAAAATTTGGTGGTTATACAATGAAAATTCCATTATTTATACAGTTTTTTTCGATTTTTTCAAAACTTGGTTTTTGGACTTATTCCCTTCTTCCAACTGACGATTCAATTATTGACTAATTTCCCCGAAAACGTTAATTCCAGAAGATATGATTAATCAAGGGATCTAAGCAATTTTAAATACTTTTTAGAATACTTTTTCCATGTAAATGTATAAATCATCAAAAATTATATTGTTTGAGAACTGAAGGAATTTTAATCCTTCTGGGAACACTGGGATAAGAAAAATTACTAGGAACACCGGGATAGGAAAGGTTACCGGGAACACCAGAATATGAAAAAGACGCCTGGGATACCGGGATAATTGGTAAATGCTGATTATACAAAATTAGAAATGTATTTGGGAAAACTTAAAAATAATAAATTTACACTCTCCACCCGTGCAAGGCCGGGCATATCAGCTAGTATATATATATATATATATATATATATATATATGTGTGTGTGTGTGTGTTTGTCTTTTATACAAATCCACAGTTTACTTCCGATCTGCACCAAACTTGGTATACCTACGTAAAAAAACTCAGAAAAACACATAGGCTATGTTTCGAAAACTTTTAATGACTTACTTCATTGTTACTTACTTCATTAAACTTATTCCATTGTTACAAAGAAAATTTAATGCTAAACAACAATTTTTAATAGAAATACTAGGTACAAATCTATTTAAAAATTATATTAATATTTTAAAAATCTATTTCAATGAAATTTAAAAGTTATGTATAGTTAAACATATTTTTATTTGACAGATTATCTAATTTTTATATTTTAAAAGCTTTATAGAACATCATTGTTGTTAAAATAGTGTCCATGGAAACGAGGATGTAAAATCAAAAAGTGATAATATTTTAACTTTTAAGAAAGTTGGTTAACAAACCAAAAACCATTAAAACTATCTTTCAACTAGAAAATATTGATTTTTTTTTCTTAAATTTCAAAACGGAATAAGCTTTAATTATTGAATAATTTCACCGAAAACGTTTATTCTTAAAGAAATGATTAATTAAGGAATCTGAGAAATTTTAAATAATTTTTAGAATATTTTTTCCATGTTGTAAATGTGGAAATCATTCAAAAGTTATATTGCGCTTGAGTACTGAAGGAATTTTAGTCCATCCGGATAAGAAAAATTACTAGGAACACCGGGATAGGAAAAGTTACCGGGAACACCGGAATATGAAAAAGACGCCTGGGATACCGGGATGATTGGTAAATGTTGAGTATATAAAATTATAAATGTATTTGGGAAAACTTAAAAATGAGGCGTTTGCTATCAAAACCAGCTTATTCCATTTTTGGAAATTTTACAGGAGAGACAAAAAACTTCTCACGTCTACAGTTCTAAAGCTGAATTTGTTTTTTAAATTTTTAATTGTAGGTACAACCACTTAGAATTTGATTAGTTTTTATTTTCATTCCAGTTGCATTACCTTGGGCGTAATTGCACTAATTAGGTGAATGAGCTGATTTTGATGCAAAAACACGATTTTTCATGCTTTTTTCAGTTTTTTTTGTTTAATTAAGTTGTGAATTGGTTTTTTCCAGTTTACCAGTTAATATTTATGTCTTTACGAGTTTTAAGTAAATGACGTTCACTTAACTTTTTCAAATGATCTGAAATTTCACAGTTGAGATCACAATTTTCACTTTTAATCTAATTTTGGGTTGGAATGAGCTGGGTTTGAGCTATATCCCTTCTCCAGGTTATGAAGGACCCTCTAAACTTTCAAAATATGCAAAAAAATGGATTTCAGAAAAATATGGAATTAGCTGGTTTTGATAGAAACGCCTCAAATAATAAATTTATAATCTTCACCCGTGCAAGGCCGGGCATATCAGCTAGTTATAAATAAAATTATTTTACATTAAACATTCTAAATGAAATATTTGTTCAACCTTACAAATTTGTGTAGAAAAATATCTTTCGATTTCTAAGGGGTGCAATGAAAAGGCAAAAGCTGTGGCAAAAATTGAAAGAGTGAAAATATACGCCCAGCTAGTTTCTAGAAGCGTGTTTCCGATTTTTATTGCTTGAAATACGCTCTCAGAGGCGTTAAAAATATATCTGGTTATATTCATAGTATGAAAGAAACCTTTATTAAAAATGGGACAAATAGGAGTTCTATGGTATTATATTTTGTACTAGGTAAAATATTTTACGACTAAACAAATAAAAAGGGAACAATTTTAGAAAACCGGGTTTAAATAAACATGCTCATCCATAAAAACTTCTGTGGCCTTATTCACTACCACTTAACAAGTGGTTAACCAGCAGCTAAAGAAAGAAAATGAGCTTTTCGCTGACCCTGATTGGTGGAATCCTTCTTTAACCGAAGGTTAACCCCTGGGTTAGGTAGCAGTAAATAAATCCATGGGTTTTGGAACATTCATTTGCGTATCAGAACTACGAATTCGTTTAAATTCAAAAGTGCGCCAAAAACCTATGCATCAAAGTTTAGATTCATACAAATTTTTCTACTCAAATTAAAGACAATGTTTGAGGTAATATTCAAAGAACCAACTAATTATGATTCCATCAAGTAAGGAAATGTCTGATATATGTTTCTAGGACAATTATGGATTAGCAGTCAAGTTTTATCTATAACTTGTTTTAAAATTTTATGAAAATTTAAAACCTGGGTAGTATTTTAATGTTTTTATCAAAAGGCCATAGCAAGGGGTTCCCCTCTCCCCGAAACTCAGACTAGGTTCATGAATTTTTTAATTTCAGTATTGTGGATTTAAATTTCTATTCCTAGAAGGCCAAAATGAGTAAATACCCTAATTTTAAGGGGTAAATTACCAAATATATTCTGAAGGTTATCACCAGACCCCTTTTTCAATAAGAAGCTAATAAATATTCCCCTAAGTTTTCTGCAAAAAAATTAATTAATGGTCTACCCCAAATGTCACTTGATGGGGACCAAAAACCAATTTTAAGTGTCCTAAAATTTACCCCAAGTTCTCCTTCTGTGCTTGGATCTCATCGTATCACAAAAAATGTGTTCAAAGATTTAAATCTTCCTAATAAATGTTGTAAAACACTACATTAAACCTATTGTCTTATCGTGTATACGTGGTAAGGGTACCTAAGGAATAGGGAATGTAAATGTTTTAGAGAATATTTGCTCCCTTCAAAATAATTTACCACTCCGCCAAACACAAGTAGATAAAATCGAGGGAAAAAATTCCCTCATATATACGTCTCGACAAAACACTCTATATTGAATAATTACTGGCAGGTGTGATTTTATCAACACTTGTTTGGGCATTGTGGAGGTAGCTACTGTTCAAGCCTTACTAGGCCAATCATCATTGGCCAACTCAACCGTTATCGTCAAGCTAAATGAAAAATGATACCACACATCCATGAATTAAACTTAAATGGGCAGATAAAGTCACGGCAATTCCAAACAATCTTGCAAAAAGACAGATCCCCACATCATTAGACTGACTTTTGGCATTCTCATTTGCGTAAGAAAATGTGGAAGTTAATATAAGAAGGGTTTCCACACCTAGCCTTGACACCAACGAGGCTGCAGGAAGGCCAATGCGTTTTACATCTTTTCTGTGCGAATTCGTTTTGGATTTTATTTTGTTTCCAGGTCACTTATTTCATCATGGCAAAAAAAACCCTCAACAGTTAAAAGTCCCTTTGGAGCAAAATATATTCTAGGTTTGATAAGATGGATTGGATGACAAAATAAAAGAAATTTAATAACAGTGACAGAAATTAAAACTCCGGTTAAGAGACGGTTTTAAAACGATTTAGAAACTAGACCCTCTGAAGGCCATGAACTGGATAAAGCTTCTAGGTTTTCAGCTATTTTACTCAAACAGGTAATCCGCACATGGAAACCGTCAAGATGTTTTGAATTTTGCATTGGGGCACATTGCGACATGCTATACCCCTTTTTAAAACTTTATTTTGAAGCTACAAACAATAAATGCTGACTATGGATATTAAACAGTAAGCTTTTTAAAAAGAAGATTAATCCATTACAAGCAGGTTTGGATAAAAATACGTGTATTTATTGATACAGTCGAATCCGCTTAATGTGATCACGGTTAATGTTATCAATCGGATAATGTTATCGAAATTGACAGGTCCCGATCATTCCTATTTAATTTAATGTAAAATTCATCGTTTAATGTGATCAACTATGCATCAACACTCCGCTTAATATTATCAAAATTTGTCCATATCCCCTAAAAACTTCCACTGTCGAGTTTCTTTTTGAAGGTAAAATTTTTAAAAGTAAACTTCTGCCCCACCCTAAGCCATCTGACGCTTCTTTTTTCTGAAAATCAGACAGTTGCACTGTTATGTAAAAGAAAATATTCCATGCTCCGCTATATTGAAAGAAAATGGGTAAAGGGGGAGGGACTGAATCCATGCTTATGATTGGTGAAAAAAACCATCGCCACTTTGCAGATGTTTCTGATAAGAGATTTTGCTTTTCCCTTGTTTACTGGAATTCAGATTAATTAAAGGGATTTTTTAAATGAAAGAATATAATGGAGCGCAAAAGGAGAAATTCTTCTACTTTATAGAAATACAAAGTAAGCAATTATTTTATTTTTATTAATTGTACTACTCTTACATTTTCCCTTCTATGTAAAGTGTAAGATAATTTCAAATCCATTAGGTACGATTACATAACTTTGATTTTAAAGCAAATAATCTGGTTACACTGTTTACTGCTTTTTGATATGAAATCGCTTATTGTTATCAATCGGATAATGTTACCAGTTTCATCTCGGACAAATGCGATCACATTAAGCGGACTCGACTGTACTTCAGCACTGAGAAATAATTTTAATGGCTATGTAGAGCGATTTTACTGAAAAATAAAGGTTTGTTTCTGGTTCTATGGTGCTTCTTAACTATGCGAGGTCAAATGAAATCGGTATTAAGAATAAAAATAAAAAAATATGAAATCTTTTACGTACTTTCATTCAATTTTTTTAGAAAATTTACACCTCCCTTTATTAACGTATTTTCTATAGATAAATTTAGATTATACAGCTCATTGTTGCTCCGTGCTCCCACTATACAGATTGACAATGGGCTCAATTCACGTGATGTCAGCGATCACATGATAGCTACATTTCTAGCTTTGTTTACTAGGGAATGCATTACTATACTTCACAGCAACGTTTCCTGAACCCAGTACGTCACTACGAGGAAGGAGAAAGTGAGTCAACACAAAGCCTGTTGGGTTGATAGGAGGAATTTCGATACGCAAATTGTGATAAAAAGTCATATACATGAGTTTAACGAAATAATCATACTTTAAAATTGACGTTCTTTGTTTCACTCGAAGTTCAGACACTGAGATGGGAACTACTTTGTTTGTTAGTGACCTAGTAGGTTCAACTTAATTTGCTGTTTAGTATAGCAGCATAGTATCAATTCGCTTTGTTTTTGTAGCTATCACTTGATAACACCGGCACACAAAATAAAAAAAGTGGAATGTACTTTTGACCGGACCTACCAACCGACATGTTTTTCGACCTGCTGAATCTGAATTTCAAGTCCGTTTGGCCCGGTCACCCTCCAGTTTTGAGTAAAATGCAAAAAACCTCAAAAAAAGGCCAAAAATTTGCAAAAAACTGCAGTCACAGCAATGAAAAAATTTTTGTGGACCCGGATCACGTATGATTTTTGTGTATTCTAAGTAACTGAATCTAAATCTAAAAGTTAATTAGCCCGGTGATCCTTCCAAATATGAAAAAACCGAAATGAACCATGAAAAAATGAAAATGAACCATAATAGTTACCAGTTGAAGTTTTTGAGAAAAGTTTACAAGTATGGTTAATTAACATTCTTGTAAACTTTTCTCAAAAACTTCAACTGGTGACTAACTTCATGGTTCATTTCGGGTTTTTTTCAAATTTGGACGGCTCACCGGGCTAATTAACTTTTAGATTTAGATTCAGTTACTTAGAAGACACTAAAATCATACGTGATCCGGGTCCACAAAAATTTTTTCATTGCTGTGACTGCAGTTTTTTGCAAATTTTTGGCCTTTTTTTGAGGTTTTTTGCATTTTACTCAAAACTGGAGGGTGACCGGGCCAAACGGACTTGAAATTCAGATTCAGCAGGTCGAAAAACATGTCGGTAGGCAGGTCTGGTCCAAAGTACATTCCACTTTTTTAATTTTGTGTGCCGGTGTAATCAATACTAACGCCCTCTGGCGATGAATTGACCCCATTGAAGTGCTTGATGAACGATTAGCAGCAACAATGAGCTAACTATCCAATGGGAAGCTGTTGGAGTTTGCTCATTGTTGCTGCAAGAACCTCAAATGTTCCGTTAATTACCTGAATTGCACTGGGTGCTCTGAAGCTGCAATTAAGTAGGCTGGTTGGTTGATTTATGTATAATGGCACCACGTCGATTTACGAACTAAAAAGATCCTAAAACAGGCCATAATAATTTAAAATACTACCAATAAAATAATTAAAGTAATACTAAGTATACAATTTTGAACTTTCCATAAAAAATAATTTTTTAATTTTTAAAATATCATTGAATTTTTTTATGAAAAAGAATATTTGTCATTTAACACCAATTCTTTGAAAGAATAATTTGATTTAATCGTTAGAAAATTAAGACCGAAGTATTAAAGTATTTTAATCTTTGTTCGACATTAATAATAATGGCCTGTTTATCACACACACATTGCCCGTATCACATATATTTGTTGGTTCAAGTTGTTTATTATAAACTAGTAAAACAACCAATATACAATGTAACAAACTTTCAAAGAAGCCCCAGGTAACCTATACGGACCACAGGTTAGTTAGAAAGGTAAGAAATAAAAGGACTAAAAACCACTAACAGTTTTCAATCCTATTTGAACTAGCATTTCTCCTTATATTTTTCCTCTTTATCATTTGTCTGTATTAGATTATTGAAGTAAAAGTAAAAAAATATTAATAAAAAATCAATATCTCCAGATGTGTATCAAAAAATATTATTTTAACTAAATGAGAAATAAAAGCAAATGGTCAGCAGTAAAATATCACTCAACTCACCTAACAGTAGATAAATCTCAGTACTATCACAAAAGGATCGAAGAACCACCTGATGACGTCTTGGGAACAAAGAAATTCCAGGAACAAACGGTACCCGATTTAAACAACCTATGAGGCAACTGAGGTTATAGAAAACTTCCCCCCGAACAGCATCTAGAAAGTCCCTCTTCAAGAACATTCATTCATTCTCCATCTGAAGAAAAGTGGCATCCGAAATCTTGTGGAAGTTAGTCGGTCACGTGGTTGTGTAATGAAATAAAACTTGCTTATTAACCTTGCCGCATATTCGGCAGTAACCAGTCTTCTTGTAATGACGTCCGAAAAGTTGTTCAACAACAAGAGAAATTTCCTCTCCCCTCTGATTCTTTTGGGGAATATTAAAAGACGTAGGTTGGAATTTTTTTATTGATGATGGTTGTCTGAAGTTCTGAGGCTTGCTGTCAGGTTTTTTGAGGATCCCCGTCGGTCTAATTGGTATTCCACGCTATTCAGAAAGGGTTGAATATATCTCAGGGAAAGTGAAAGGGGAAATTAATGGTGTGTCATCGTCATCAATGAATGGAATATGCTGGAGGCATTGCGGATTTTCAACTTGACCGCTGAAGTCTTGGAGAGGTTTTTCCCAAGTAGTACTTGAGGTTTAACCGCAGAAGCTAACGTCAGTAGACTTTTTTACACATTATAAAAACTGTTTTCCAAAAGTCTTTGTGGTTTGTTTCGTTTTGTTCTAGAAGAGTTCAATGTTATTTATCGTGTTTTGAAAGTGATTTTCTTGGTAGAGTTTGAATTAGCCTAAAAGAGTTATGGGTATTAAATGGTAGTTTTTTTAAAGTTTAAGGATAAGTGTTAATAGTGATACTAGGATCTAGGAACTGACAGAATTGATACTTTTACCAAATGATACTTTTTATTGAATACCATAACGCAACGGATTTAGGAGGGACACTTAGATAGAGGGGTCATGATGACGTTTAGTGGCAGAAGCAGAATGCCTATAGAAACCTCGATTGGTATACTTGCAGTATGCGGTCTATCAGTTTAGTTAAAAGCTGTATTAAGGTAGAAGGGAACTCCGCAACTGAAGTTTTTGAATCCATGTGTTCTTCCCCTTCATAACTGAATCGCTTATTTCTGAAACATGTCAAACGCCACTTTTCTTATTTTGAGATAAACGAGAAAAACTGTATAGAATCTCACTACAATTTTATGAAGATGTTTAGTAATTTTTATTTTTCTAAAAGAAGGCCTCATTTGGATATTTTTCAGACAAAAAGAATTGTCTTAATGTTTTTTATTCTTTCCATAAAAAGCTATTGAAATATTTGGATTTGACAGGTTTCTGCATTAAACAGAGTATTCAGGCCTATTTTCATAGCTTAACTCTAATTTATTTAAGGGTTTGGTAATAACAGTGGGAAAATTAGTTGAAAATAACATTTCCTTATTAAATACTAACCCCATGAAATTATTATAAAATTCTTATTTTTGTCTCTTATGGTTAGTGGAAGTAAAAATACCTTTTTTAATAAATGATTTCAACAAAAATGGTGGTCAGCCAGTTCAAAGTGTTAATATAGACATCTTCGAAGTCAATTAGATAGTTTTTTTAGATGTACCTTTGTCCTAACCTCTAATCTAAAGAATGGATTTTTGAATCGCATATAGTGTTTGTATGCGATTGAATAAAAAAAAACAGCAGTCCAAACAAGCTGCAGATGAGACGGCATGAACGAAATTCCCTGCAGTTAAAGTGCATAAACCTGTCAAGCGATGTCGTTTGACAAGTTTCTGCACTAAAAGCTGAAATTTAACATGCTAGAAAACTATTTTAGAATCACTTTATATTTATTATTCTTACACTAAAATGTGCGTTTACCCCTACAGAATCCCATGACACCAGTAACTCATTTTTTGAAAAAAGTGGCGTTTGACACGTTTCAGAATTAATTAAGTGATTCAATTAAGAATATTAGGATTAAAATAAATCAGTTGGGGTTTCACCATGTACGCTATATCCAGCCTAACTGAACTAGTAGATCGTATACTGCATAAATACCCCTCAATTACTGCATAAAAAAGTATGGAATATCCTAAAACAGTTATGCCTGAAACCTTATCCAATACTAAGTTACCTCGTACTCATGGTAACTTTTAGGTATTATACAATACTTGGAGACCAATATACCAATATTATTGGGTATTCATTCGACTAAGTAGAAATAAAAGACTGTTCCTTCTTCGTTCATTGTACATTTGTTACGGGCAATGTGATAAATCGGGCATTGTTAATAATGACCGAAGTGGAAGAGGGCAATGTGATAAATTCAATGTCATTTATCAAAAATATCAATTTCTCTGGGAAAAGATAATTAGAATCCCCGGGAGCATATCACTATGGCATGAAATCAGTCAGTCGCAATACGACCAGAAATTTAAAAAAACAGTTGGGCTTTCTTCAAGGTGTTCTCTCACGGGTGGACACAAATTGATGTCTTCGGGATTGGCTGCCATCGAGACTAGATTACGTTGGACTGTGATGGGGAAAACAGGGAAGGTGGAATTAAAGAAAGGCACTGATCTGGTTGTTACATCTATGATGGCCAGAGAAATTTCTAAAACTGATTTACGGAGTTTGGATGGAATTGGAATTAAAGAACAAGCTGAGAAACAGCCAAAGGGTAAACTGGATGAAAGAGAGAAGGAACCCTTTTTGAAAACGTTGACGAGACTTTCTGATAGTCGTTCCGAGGTAGCACTTCCTTGGGTATCAGGATTGCAGCCGCCTTCAAATAATAAGGTAATTGCAGAAGCAAGACTGCACAAAACGATCAAATTATTGAAACCTCAAAAGTTGTTAAGTCCTTTCCTGCTAGGCTCTACCATTTCGAACCATTGGAATCATGTAGAGAAAACTCATAAAGAGGTAGTGAAAAAACTAAAGACGTCTCTGAATGTAGATAACTGTGTTGCCAGCGTGGACTCCATTGAAGAAGTTTTTATCAAGAAATCTAGAGAAATTGTGGTTGAGGCTAGATTTGATCATAAAGGATGGAGATATGCTGGCAATTCAGGATATGAATTGTATCGCGAAGACGGGGTAGTGACTTTGGGGGACGTGAATGTCGCTGTGTTGGGACTGGAATGGAACTCCAAAGAAGACACATTGAAATGTGCTTATAAGAGGGATGGGGTGAATGGAATTCCAGTCAAAAAGAGGTCTATGTTGTCTGCGGCAAATCATGGTTTTGACCCCCTTGGAACGTTGGACCCAGTCAATTTGAGATGTGGGATTCTAGTACAAGATTGTTGGAGATCTCACCTATCTGTGGAATTTGCTGGGAGATTTTTGAAGTGGAAGAGAGATTTAACTTTTGGAAACAAGGTGAAGATGCCAGGAGGGTTACTTTATGATCGTGACGAGAGAAGTGAATTGTCCTTTCCTGAGTTTTGTGACTTTTCTCATTGTGCTTATCCCACTTGGGTATATTTAAAAAGTAAAAATGTCGATGGAGTTTCCTGTCATCAAAAACAAGAATCTGATTATTTCATTAATGGATCCTCAGTTGAGAAAATAGTTATAATAACAGCATGGATACTTAGGATTTTTCACAATTGCAAAGAAAAGAACTTGCTCACTGAGAAAACTTTGAAAATCGAAGAAAGCAGAAACAACAGTAAGGAATACTATTCAAAAAGCACCATCCAACCGAGTTATATTCGAAATTACTGGAATAGACCTCCATCAAAAAACAAAATGAGTTTGGTATATTAGAACAGTTTGAACCTTTCATTGAGTTTCAAAACAAGAAACTCAAGGTGGGGAGTATGTTGCGACAAATAGAGAAATCCAACAATGAAAATAAATGAAACAAACATGTTAACAACAATGATTTTGAGGTTCTGTTATGAAAATAGGATGAGAGATATAATAGCAATAGCTCTTCTGAAAAATGTATGAAAATAGTGTCTAATTTAAATCTAATGTAAATAGTCCATATTAAAATTAATAGCCCGAATAAAGCATTATACTTCAATTTAATTAACTTGCAGTTATTTCTACAATAGTCTTATATAGTTAATCATTACGGAATACGAATCATAGATGGAATGACCCCAAGAACGTCGGCTCTATAGAGACACGAAAAATACCCCTAAGTGATTCGTGAAAAGGGGCAAAGCAAAAAATATAGACTAACCAACAATAATGTATGTTTCCTAAAGCAATAGCTGCATAAACATTAAGTATAATGTTCTATATTAAAATAATTTTAATGAATTATCAAGTTGAGAAATTTCAAATTATTATTAAATTGAGTATTTATTATTACTTGTAATTCATAGAACTTAATCTATGTTACTGCCACCAATAAATTTACCTCACCTTAAATGAAAAGGCAATTTCACCCATTTATCACATTTTACTTTTTAAGTAGTAGTAAAAACTACAACTGTCCATTGAAAAGTTCTAAATCTATTTTAATCTTACATTCCCTTCTCATACTATTTTAAATAACTTTTAATATATGAGATCAATATAAATAACTATCTTTTCACATTGCTTATTTGAGAAATTATACAAATCGACTTTAATGCACACGTGTAATTACACCAAGGATCAATCGTACATAGCTAATGATACCATCATTCAGTTGTGAATCCTGTTGGTTATCATAGTTAAATATCAAGATTTATTTTAATTAAAAGGCGATATTACGAGTATAAAAACCAAGAATTTTGTAATTTAGTTCAAAAGGGAGTGCTGCACTCCTAAGGGATTTTCCTTTGGATTCGCCCTTGCTGTTGGAGAATATTATGAATTTTAATCGAAATCCGAATAAAAGTTTTAGGTGAACGAAATTGCTTGAATTTGGTGGATTGAAAAATAATTTTTGAGGTTATGACGATTTCATTTAAACCTTTCAAATTTGAAGTAAATTCATGAAAGGACCTAGGGTAAGGACATTGAAATATATTTACATTATTCATCTCATCCCGATATACCTTTATTCTTTTTTGCACCTTTTTTATTTTTTTAATTCCTAATTATTGATCACTTAATTGATTTAGCCAAGAGCCACATTTGTTACTCTGCTCCAGCCCTGTGGGTCACAAGAAACTTATTTTTTGAATCCAAGGACTTTCACCGTCGTGCTCTAGGAGCGTATTTTCGTTTTGAAATCGTGATGCAATGTGCTATTTTTTTCCATCTTAATTAATGATTCTCTAGAGCTCCTTAGACAATTTTTTCACTGACAGGCTGACTGTAAATTTAGTAGTATAGAAGGATTTCAGAATCTAGAAGAATCCAGTTAGCTTTCCCTGACTACATTTTAAGAGCTGGCAAACTATATTCCAGAGACTTAGAAAAACTAAAAACTTCTATCAAGTTTATAAACATTTATAAACTTGGGGAGAAAGTCAGGAAAATGCCTAATGAAGAGTTAGTTATTGTTATATAGGGGGTCATCATTTTGAAGTCAAATGGTTGAAATCTAGTTAAAGGGAACAAATTTCTAATTGTATCCTTGGCCTAATATTGAAACATAAACAAAGTTTTGCAGATTTGTGCGGTATATACATTTAACAAAAATTATAACAAGCACTATCACCATTAAAATGACAAGTTTAGTACAAGTCAAGACCTTTTTACTTTCACGTTTTCCTCTTTTATTTGCATTTAAATCTGTCAGCTCGGAGTGAAAATTCACCTGTTTGTTTTTGTGGTTAACACTTCAAGGTATACCTTCTGACATCAAGGTTGTTTTAATGAACGGATCGTAATTTAAAACCTTCCTTCTCGTCGCTTAGGTTTTTTTAACTTTGAATGTATCAATTAAAAAGGTACCATTATTTTGGAGACATGACTTTCACACTTGACTTAAATGGGATTTAACATTTCCAGAGTTAATTTTGTAAGTTAATTAAGTTTTGTGAGTAAAGAGTTAATTTTGTAAAAAAGGTAATTGGTAAATACTGAGCGTGTTAATGGGCGGATTTAAGAGGAGGACCCTCGGGGAAGTTAGACTTTGGAAGGGGGAATGCTGTCCCTGATGTATTGAAAACTATCAAAAAATGGAAACCCCTAAAAAAAGTTGAGAGGGGCATTGCTCCCTTAAGACTCCCCCCAGTAAATCTGCCCAGTGAAAACGGGGCAATTTGATACAAGGGACACTTTGATACACTTTGAATTTCTCAAAAACTATCAATGTTATTTTGGTTGTGTTTTTACTAAAAGTTGCCTTTATATGCCAAATCATTACACATAAAACCGTTAAGCTCTGTAATAAGTCTATAAATTTTAGTGAATGAAACTAATTTTTTTGTGTGCTTGAAAATCGAGATCTAAAATTCCGCCTGTGAAACTCCGCCAAAAGCAAGTATAATAAAAGCGTTTAAAGAAACAGTTTCAAAAATAACAAAAATCCGAAACATGAATTCGGTAATTTTGGAATGCCAGTTAAACATTGATGAAAAGTTCTCTTTTTAAGATGAAGTTGTGCACTTTACATGCGATATTTGATTGAGAATTCATAAATTACCTGGAAATAACCATTGCAACCAGATGTTTCCATCCGATATATCATCCGAGGGTTGAATAATTCTGAATATGGAAGAAAAAAAATTCATTAACTCCCAAGAGAAAGGTACATTATGATGATGATGATGATGATGATGTATTAATAATAAAATAATAATAACAATAACAATAACAATAACAATAACAATAACAATAATAATAATAATAATAATAATAATAATAATAATAATAATAATAATAATAATAATAATAATAATAATAATAATAATAATAATAAATAGTAATTGTAATTGTAATAGTAATAGTTATAGTAATGATAATAATAATAATGCAAGAAGAGAGAAGGGCAATTGCCCCTCCCTACCCCCCTATTACGTCATGATAATTATGATGCAAGGTAAAGCAAAATCGTACACTGAACATCATTATTTTAGCAAGGAGGGAAACTGCCCCCCTTCCCTCCTAGCTACACATAACTTAAGGTAAAGTAATACAACAGGAAAAATATATATTTACTTACGAAGTAAAGTAATTTTTCACAGTCTCCATTTTATTTGTTCACCAAAGAAAAAAGGATTCGTACAAAATCTTATACTCCAAGTTTTGTTTCAAAATAATATTTTTATCAATTAGAAGCTAATTAAGGAAAACCTCCCCTACATCCGATGATCTACGTCTACTTGTTTCATTGAACTCAATTTCAGAAATTCTTCTGGAATTTCATCATTCAAACAGAAAAAAAATCGAAGAATTTAAAAAAGAGACGTATCTCAATAAAAGGACAGAGTATTGGGTACATAAAATTCAGCTTAATAATAGAATTTCTTTAGAATACGTACTTTTAAAGATCATTGACATCTTCGGGAGAACTTCGGAAGTATTTGCATGGGACACTTTTTCCTCAATTAGATACTGTTTACAATAAAAACTTGGAAAGAAAAAGCAACACATGTCTAATATGTAATTATAGAACATATGCTCCCAAATTTCTTGGAAATACCGCTCCCTTTAGGAATATTAGTAGTATATATACATTTGTAATTTACTTAAAGTATTACTTTATTAATTATTATACAACTTCATTGATTTTTATAACAACATGAAACAAATTTATGCAACTTTTAAAGCAAATAATAATATTCGGTAAAACTCCGGTATCGAGACTACTTTTAAAATTAAGTCTCAAAATCTAATTCGATTAATCTGAATACAGAAATACTTCTAGTAAATTTTAAAAGTAAATGATGGTGAAATTCGAGACTGAGATTCAAAGACAAGGGGTAATACAAACATTCTTTTTTTTTCGGAAAACAGAAAAACATGCATTTTTCCAGTAAAATAAATATATTTAAATTCAAAAATTTACATAAATAAGTTTAAAAAAATTAGCTAATTCAATATTTAAAAAAAATATCGACATTCCCTTTGCATTTGTTTAGGATTGAATGACGTCAGATCTGTTTCGGATTTACTTTAAGTGAAAACCAACAATCTTAAATTATTGTTGAATTAAACCATAGGTTCTCAAACTGTGGGTCGCAAACAACTGGTGGGGTAGCAGTCAGGTTTGGTGGGTCGCGACATAATTTTGAATTTTTCTGCATTATACCTTTTTATAATTTACTAGCTGATATACACGCCGTTGCTCGGGAAAAAAAGGATTTTCAAACTGTTTGATATAAAATAAATAAGAATTATTTTCTTCCCTATATTCCTTTCCAGGGGGTCATTTAGGTTTTGGCATCCCGCTAGCATTCTTCTCTCATGCTATACTTCCTTAGAAGATAACTTTAAAAACACCACCTGTTAAGAATTAATGTGTGAAATCCTCATTTTTAAGAGTGATATTTTCAATTAGAAAGGAAGGAGACCCTCTTTGCCCCCTTATTTCAAGGTGCTATTATCTTTGTTCTCTTCAATATCCTTTGTTCCTTCAATTCAATATCCTCCATCTATTTCTCCAATTCGTAATGCATAGTTGTGGCAAAATATTCCACCTTCGCTTCAAAATAAAGGAAGAGGTATATTATTGAACAGCAATTTCTTATTGACTTAATACATATTTTCCCCTTCATCCCCGTTTTCATAAAATTCAAAGCAAATAAAAAATAAATGTACTTTCCTAAGATGTAAAACAAAACCTAACGAAACTTTTAGAATTAAAGTGTTAATAACCGGTTTTAAAAATTGAAATTTAAAAAAAGGTCAGGGGGAGACCCCCTGAACCCCCCTTTGTTGATTTATTACCAACTCATTCGCTAAAAGAAATCGCCTTCAAACATAAAATAAATGTAAGCATAATTATCATTTGAAATGACACCAACCATCTAAAATGCTTCTGATGAAATACTATTGTTATTTAAATTTTATTAATTGGAAAAAAAAAATAAAAATTTTCGGTTAAATATTTTTTGGTTATTGTAATCAAAATTTTTTACCATCACAAATTATTTCTTTACCATATTTTTAAAATATTTTTTAAATAAATATTTCTAACAATAGAGATTTTGCGTCACTTGGAAGGAGCAATAACCGTTATCAATTTAACATTGAAGCTACGCATGCATAAGAATTTAGAAAAGGGCCAAAAAAGACAGCTTAGAATGGTTTGAATTCAAAAATTCTTTTTTGAAAACCTTCCCGATTGTGTGAGGAACAACATGCTAAAATTTCATACCAATCGCATTAACCCCTCCAGAACATAATATGGAAATATCAAGAAATTACTTTCTTTGAAATATTCTTAAGAAGATATTACCAACCGGTCGCTTCGAAATATCAAATTATTAGTATGTTTTTCTTCTAAAATGTTAAACTTTGTTTATGCTCAGTAAAATCAGGTTTTGGAAATTTTTAGACCCCTTAAAATTCGAATACCAAAAATTCAAAAATGCTTTTCTAGATATTGTGGTTAGGTACCTTCCTGCGAAGTTACGAAGATCTAGGGTCATTTAGGACCAGGGTTGGCAAAAACCCGGGTTTTTTTGAAAAAACCCAAGTGTGTTGGGTTTTTCTGGTTTTTTCAATAAAACCCTGAAAAAACCCATATAAAACTGGGGTTTTTCAAAATTAAGTGGTTTTCTCCTTTATAGTAAGTGGTTTTTTTTTAATTTTAGTAAGTTTTTTCAATGTTAAATGTGTTCTGTCAAAATAATGTCAGTTTTTCCACAGTTAAGTGGGTTTTTTCAAAGTTTTTATACTTTGAAAAAACCCACTGAAATTGTAAAAACGTCCCTTATTTACTGAAACCTGGTTTAAATTTTGAAAAAACCCACTAAAATTTAAAAATATCCTAAACTTTGAAAAAAAACCCATTCAATATTAAAAGAAATCTATTCAACGTTGAAAAAACCCACTGAAATTAAAAAAAATCTTCATTTTTTATATCTAGTTTGAACTTTAAACGTCCTAAATTTTGAAAAAAAACCCATTCAATAATGAAAAAACCCACTGAATAATAAAAGAACCTATTTATCTTTAAAAAAAATCCCTGAAATTGAAAAAACACCATTTCATTTTTAAAACCTAGTTTAAATTTTGAAAAAACCCATTAAAATTTCCTAAACTTTGAAAAAAAACACCATTAAATTTTGAAGGAACTGCCAAAATCTTGATTTTTCTTGAAAAAACCCAAAAATGGGTCCAAAATGTGGGTTTTTTTACATGGCTTTTATTGAAAAAACCCATTGGGTCCAACCCAATTGGCTCCAATCCAGCCAACCCTGTTTAGGACGGTGCTAGGCTCAAAAACGTAGAAAACACTCCAAGCACCCCTGTGGGTCAGAAAAAAAGAATTTCGAAAAATCCCTTCTTAGTGCGCGTATACACTGTATCACTGTATAAGTCTTCCACCACACCAAGTTTTGACTCTTTAGCCCGGTAGATTTTGCTGTGCATTGATAGGTGAACCGATGAATCGGTGAATGAACCGTAAAGCTCTTTTATTATTATAGACTAGGGGGCTATCGACCCCTGCTCGCTATCGCTCGCCAACCCCCGGGAACTGCTGACGCAGTTCCCCTAGGATTGCTTCGCAATCCTGTGCTCGCTACGCTTGCTCGCCATACGCTGGTACAGCCTAGCTGAGATTCATTACCAACTAAACGTTCAATTCCGTTAGAGTTCCCGCTTAATATCGCCAATCTCTTTTGGACAACAAAAAGTATAAATATTACTAAATAATTTCAGATTTATATATTAAAATGGGTTCAATTCCGTTAGAGTCCCCGCTAAATATCACCTATCTATTTTGAAAGCTTAATTTTCAAATATAAACAATTTTTTAAAAAATTTTAATTAAAATTTAAAAAATGATAAACTGAACAGTTAGGTATACATCTAATTAAACATATTAATCCATTAATTTAAAATTATTCAGCAATACTTATACTTTTTGGTGTCCAAAAGAGGTAGGCGATATTTAGCGGGAACTCTAACGGAATTGAACCTTAAAATGTTTAATTAGATATATAACTGTTCAGTTTATCATTAAAAAAAATTTATATTTTAATATTAAGCTTTCAAAAGAGATTAGTGATATTTAGCGGGAAATCTAACGGAATTGAACCCCAACTAAATTTATTTGTGAAAATAGAGTTTTATAAATAGTAATATGCAGCAGGGAAACATTAAATACAGTGTATGAAAAATATGTATACATTGTTATAAAATTCATGGGTACTGTTGCATTAGCCAAGAAAAACCACCATAAGTAGTAAATTTTTATCAGATAAGTACTATTATTAACATGCATATGAAAATAATAATTTAACAATAAATTAATAAAATGGTAACATTTAATCCCTCTTAACATATTTGAACAGGTAATAATATCATTAGAGACTGAAATCGGGAAAAAATCAAATCCAAAACAATGCACTCATTTTGTACACAAATTTATTGTTGCCAACCGAGTAAAAGAAATACAACGAAATCCGGGCGTTACGTAAGAGAATTATATACATAGATTCTAGCTTGTTATTGGCTTTTGAAATTTATTAAATTACCATACCATAAAAAAAGTTTAAAAAAGATAAGAGGAGCAATAAGAAAAATATCTACTTGGTGTTGAACGTAAAGGACAATTAAAATAAAATATTTAATTGTGTAACCTTAATGGACAGATAAAACAAAATTTGTCTGAAATTCATATAAGATTTTTAAAAAAAATTCAGTGTTTTTAAACGTAGGGATCTCCACCAGAAGGAACAAATTGAAAGTTTAAGAATTTTCTATGTGTACTAGAAGGAGCCTGTATACGAGAGCAGTGGCGTAGCCAGAAAAAAATTTCGGAGGGGGATGTTGATATTTCGGGAGGGGATATGGGGTATTTTTAGTGGTTTTCTATGGTCAAAAAGGAAATTTCCTGAGTTTCGGGGGGGGATATATCCCCAAATCCCCCCCTCTGGCTACGCCCATGAGAGAGAGGTGACAACTCGCTTAAAAGCGTCTCTGCGCATCCAATTCTGTCCAAACTGTATCATGCCGCTTGTCTCGCGTCAACGGAAAACCTGTTTACCGATCTGCGAGCGCTATACTGAGTTGTCGCCTCTCACTCGTATACAAGCTCTCTAGTCTAGTCTACCCTAACTGCAATATTCCAGATTGCTAAAAAACGAGGTGAAACCCTGACGAGCGAGTCAACGAATTGAGTCAAATTTCAAAAACCCTTTCCCTTACTTCCTTTTTTAAAGTATAGAATTCATTCTTACTCCAACAATTTAACAATTCCAATTCTATATGCTCCGGTTTAAATACCTATTTTCTTTTAATTTTCTAAAAACATAATTTCTCTAACACGTTCATCCAGTTTACAATTGTAAAATAGTTGGGATCGACCTGCTACCTGTGGTCACGTGATCAAAATTATTTTTGTTTAGAAACAGTTTATCGAGGGCATTTCTGTCCGATGTTAAGTAGCTTATTCTGTTGCTTTATACTATAATAGTGCCTAGAATGGGCACCCCTTCTAGGCACTATATTTATACTGTGAAATGATTGATTCAGGGAGGAGAAATAATTATGATCTGCCGAGAATCTCGAGAATATGGATTCTATAAGATTGGTCGTTTGGATTTTTATGTAGCGAGGCCCAAATCGGGGCATAGAGCGCCAAATTCTACAGGGTGTTCCATAAATAATGGGTCACACTTCTAGGGGGGATAGTTGACACCTAGACGAGTCAGAACCACATAGGATTTGGGGGTCCCAGACCAAATCCCAGGGAGTTAAAAATGGAGCGACACACCAAAAAAATTATTGAAAAATTCAATTCGTAGAAGAACTGAAGAACTACTATTGGTAAAAATTTAATTGTCTCAAAAATTGTGGTTTAATTTGATCTTTAAAATTATCGCAAAAGTCTTCACTTTAAAATTTGTTTTATTATGAAAAAAGTTAAAAAACCATAAAAAAGTGTGAAAATTCTGCCAAAACCGCTTTTGTATTTCGAAATCCTTTCTTTTGATTTTATAATCTGAAAGATCATAGTTGTAATGTAAAACCTTAAGTCCAAAGTTTCACGTATAAACCATCAATATAAATGGAGAACTGCAGCAAATCTTAAAATTTTAAATATTCAATTTTAATTTATTAAAAATTCTCTCCTGATTCCAAAAATACGCTTGTCTTTCCCCACAAACTTTATTTAAAGGTAATTATGACATATTTTATTACAGAAAGCTCCTAACAATGTGACGTCACATGTGCCAGTGGAAATGTGGGAAACACCGTTTTCATCGATACACTAGTCTGTAAAAAAACTAGTGCTCATTGTTTCAAAGCGGGATTATAGCAACAAGCGGGAACAAAGCACATTTCACGTCACAAGCCGTTTCAGCTCAGACACAAAAAAGACTGTTTTTAATTGAAAATAACTTAAAATTTAGGGCTTTGAAAAGCAAATGAAAACATTTTTTGGAGGTTTTAGGCCATTCTGAACACATTAAGATTAAAAATTTTTTTGACTGCAGTTATCCATTGCTTGAGATCCTGTTATCGTTTTTTGCGTGTGCAACCTAGTTTCCTATAGCCGTTTCCTAAACGGCAGTTAGCGGACCCAAAAAACAGACTTAAACCATGCTTTAACATTATCTCAAGCATTTAATATTGATGATTTTTACGTGACACTTTGGACTTAAGGGTTTTCAACTATGATTTTTCAGATTATTAAATCAAAAGAAAGGATTTCGAAATACAAAATAAAGTTTTGGCAGAGTTTTCACATTTTTTTGTGGTCTTTTACTTTTTTGTAATAAAAAGAATTTTTAAACTGAAAACTTTTAAGATAATTTTAAAGATCATATTAAACCACAATTTTTGAGACTATAATTAAATTTTTACCAATAGTAGTTCTTCTACAAATTGAATTTTTCAATAATTTTTTTGGGGTGTCGCTCCATTTTTAACTCCCTGGGATTTGGTCTGGGACCCCCAAATCCTATGCGATTCTGACTCGTCTAGGTATCTACTATCTCCCCTAGAAGCGTGACCCATTATTTATGGGACATAGCACTGTCTTTCATTTATGATTTTCTGTGAGGGAGCCACTGACTCCGATCATGCGTTTAAGCCAAGTCTAAATCAAACAACAATTGGATCTTTGGAAGTTGGCAATGGTTACCTTTGTTTTGAAAACGAATCCATGTTTGTTTGTTTATATTACTTGTCGAAGGGGTCGAAGGATTTTGTTGAATTTTGTAATTCTGCTGTCTACTTTATTTTAAAATGGATTTATCGGTGACTCCAACGAATCTCAAAAAGCCTTTACTTTCAGTACAATGTGACTGGGATGAGGTTTTGAGGTAATAATTTATTAATCATCCAGTTAGTTCTCACCACCTAGAAATCGAAGGTTCATAACCATAAATTTACTGTTAAAAACGAACAAGAAAAGAATTTTGTGATCTTAAGTTATTCTAAGTAAAACTGACCATGGAAATTTCACAAATGCAAGTTTTTACCTCCTTTCGCCTTTCTAAATGTGATGGATACGCAAAGCTATTGGAACTAGCTGTCGATTTAGACCAGTTTTTAGAAAAGGAATATGCTCTTTTGTCGGAACAAATCCGTGATATTGAAGAAGCTGGTTTATACTACATATATTTGTTATCTGATTCTCACCCAAGTTCAGATAATGATATGATCTCAGCTGCTAAAACGATGACTTTTTCGAAAATCCATGAATTTAATGAACAAGAGCGGATGATCATATTTTCATTACATCAAGAAGAGTTGAAACTGTCCAGAGAAATTGATAAAATAATTAGGAAATATGGGATAATATAACTTGATTGAAAATTACTCAAGTGATTGAAAGCACCGTAAAGATGAGAGGCAAAGATAAATTTATAAAAATTCATGTGTGAATTGTTTTTTTGTGTTATTTTTGAGAAGAATAAATTATTGTTTTAGATTTTACTCATTCATTATGTATGTCATTTTCATTTAGTGTATCATTCTATTAACTATTTTTTCATTAAAAATAGCCAAGATGTTTTTTAAAGTAAGACTTTTTTTAAATTATAGGTACACTTATAATTTAAGTGAAATAAACTATTTTGGTTTTCCTTCATATCTCTACATGGTCATTATTTAAGCACTTTTTGTATTAACATCAGCGTTCGAAATTGCGGTGTTCTGCTGGTCCGAGACCACTGAAAAACGGCTCGGACTACTACGGTCAGAAAATCACTGGTCTGGCGGATCAGTGTCGAAAAAATATCCTCCTCTCCAGTACTAGCCACGTATTTGTTTGCTGCAAAACTAATTAGGTGTTTTTATATCAACTAGAGCAATATTAACACAATTAATTAAGAAAAATAATAGGATATTTTCAAACTTTATTCAGCTAGTTTAGTTTAGCTTTTGTAAAACTAATTATTGCTATTCAATTTAAATCAATTGTTACTTTAAAAAACCAAAACCCGTCCTTTTTAAATTTGGCAGACCAGTCATTTTGGTTAAGGACCAGTATTAAGATTGGCAAAGTAGTGGTCTGTAGGACCAGTGAGGTTTTTTTCCTGATTTCTAACGCTGACTAACGTTAAGAAACTTTATTATCTTTTCCTTGATCCACACAACCCAGTGCCATATCTTAAGTAGGTGTTAGGGAGGTTAACCCCCCCCAAAAAAAACTAACCCTCGCTCAAGGTTTGGTTACAGCCTGGTCATTACCTCCTTTCTATTGATCTAAGTAAAATGTCTACTTTCTATCAATTTTCAAGTATAAGTTTTATTGGTAAGAAATTCAATGTTTCATTCAATGCTGTATCTTTATGTTGTTTGGCATATTAAAATGCTGGTAAGCAATATTATTTTTTTATCAATTTTAGAAACAAGGAAGGCTCGGTTTGGGTCTCTGTTCGATCAATGGGTATGCAATATTTTTTTGCTTTATTGTTTGATTTCCTACTCTAGACAATAGTAAATTTTATAAATCTCATGTGTTGAATGAAATCAGTGTCTTAATTTTTTTTGATAAATTAGTAGTTTAATTTTCTAAATGAAATAGTGAAATGCTCAAAAACATTTTTAAAATCTACGAACCAAATGTTTTCTGGATTCTTTTACAGGAATTACCAGCATTGTTCTCTCAAAACTTTAGGTAACACCTATAAAATTCAAGTACTTAGTCTTACTGACTGATGATCTTGTTTAATAAGTTAATTACAAATGAGAAATTCTTTATTTAACACAATGTTAAATAATTTAAATCCTTTATGATAAAAGCCAAATATAATTTAATTTTGAGCATTATTTACAAACATTATACCAAGACCAACACAAAAACAGTATACTACAGCTATGTTCATTTCTCAACATTTTTAAAGAACATGTGCGCGTGAATAAAATTTTAAAAGTTAAGGGCTTAGTTGTAAGGCAGCATTTTCATCTGTTACAAATTATAAATTTTTTTCTAATTGTTAATTATATTATGTGGTAATTATTTGTCTTAGATTATGCAAGTGAACATGGGAAATTGACAAGTGTTAAAACATCTGAAAATAATCTTCATAGCATTACTGCTTCACATAGATTTCGAGTTGAAAAAATTACTGATGTAAGTTATATGTTTTTTATGCATAAATAAATTATAGAAAAGAAACTCAAACCCAAGGATAATTAGTATTTTTTCAATTGTTTATCTTTCAGTGGGTTTAAGGAATCAATTTAACAGTTCTATTTAACTCATAAAATAATGTTGTTACAGCAAAACAAACTTATAATCTTACAATACTGAATTTAGATTGGTTATTATAAAATAATATTAAAAACTACATCTTGTGACATAATACAAGAAAAAAAAAACGTCAGATAAAGTGCCCAATGACATTTCCCCAGAAAAAACAAAAACCTGCAGACTCTCCAGGTAATACCAAACATATGGTAAGCCTACATACCCCTGAAAATACAATATCTCCCTCCAAAATTTTTCGGTTTCTATGCCACTGCTAAACATTGTTATTTTTTCTAGCATCTTATTAGCAATTTTAATTTAATGACATGTATTTCTGCGGTTTTTATATAATATATTAAAAATGGGCCTTGTAATTGTTTTCAAAAATATTTTTGTGGATACGCTATACAATTTTCTAACTATTATTTCACTGGTAACATATATTTTAAAATTTAATCTGTTGAATCTGTTTTTTTACAGAAAGTTTTAAGACTTTCCCATCAAGATCCTAATTGTTCTTGTGATTTTTATGCCCCAAGCAAAGTCTTTTCCAACATACACGCCAAGAGTGTAAGTTCAGTTTTTAATCTGTTATTGTTCATCAGAAATCTTTAAAAAATTTCTTAACTACTACTCAATTTATTCGATTGTTGATACCAGTCCAATAAAATTTTTTTTATAAAGTTCTAATTTTATGGCAAGGTTTTCAAATGCATACCTTGCACTGTGCTTTCTTATATATTTCTTCTTTCAAATCTTAATCAGGTATCTAGTCTTGATGTCACGGCTGAGCTTGGTGTTTCTGTATGCTCTGAAAACAAACTCATTGTTTGGGATGCTGCTACTGGTGCTAAACTAGTGAGTATTTAAACCTTATAATTAGATATAGGTCCTTATAATTAAATTAGGTCCCTTGAAACTTGCCACTACACAATAGCTAATACAGATGGAGTTATCTGGTTTCCTAATTGCAGTAATGAGCTAACTCCAATGTAAAGCTGCTGCAAGTACCTTCAGTAGAAAATCTCAAAAATGCTATCACCCATTGCAGCCTCATGAAATTTAAATTAGTTTTCTCTCTTCCTTTACAGAGGTGCCTTGAAGGCCATTTATGGGACGTATACACTTGTTGTTTCTTTCCATCCGGAATAGTCATTCTGTCAGCTGGGGCGGACATGCAAATCAAAATATGGGCTGCTGACACTGGTGCTTGCCCTGTTACCCTGACAGGTCATACTGCAGGTGAATATTCTACGGAAGTTTACTGAATATGGAATGAAATTGCATGGTTATGATTCAAAACCACTCAGTGGCGTATATAAGGGGGGGCCGAAGGGGCCCTGGCACCCCCCGAAATTCCTACTTGGTATACCAAAACAAGTTAAAACCCTGTTTTTTAGGGTCAAATTTTAAAAAATTTTCGGGGGGAGGACCCCCAAACCCCCCTTTAGAGTGCTTGGAATTTTATTATTCAAAACTTTTTTACAATAAGTTCAAAATCCTACCTGAGAATGTATGTCTGAAATTCGGAAAGTGTATCAAAACCAATTTGTAATCCTGTTTTTAGGATCTAATCTCCAAAATTTTTCTGGGGGATGACCCCCATATAACCCCTTCTGTACTTAAACTATATTATTTATAACTTTTTCATTAAATTCATCAAATTTTACCTGAAAATTTATATCCAAAATTCTAACTAGGGGTACCAAAAACTAGTTAAAAACCTGGTTTTTAGAGTCTAATTTCCAAAAATTTTCTGGGGGAGGACCCCCAGACCCCCCTTTTGTAATTGCAACTTCATACATCATAACTTTTTAATATTAAGTTCTTTAAGTTGCAAATTCTGCCTAAGAATATACTGAAAAAAATTAAATATACATGAGAGGGGCTGAAAACAATTTTGGGCCCCTCCCGAAATAAATTTCTATATACGCCAGTGAAACCACTTATATCTTGACTCGTTTTTATCCAGCCGTCACTGATACAGCAGTTGTAGATCGAGGTAGGAATATAGTGTCTGTTTCCAAAGATGGAACTGCCAGGTTATGGGACTGCGGAAAGACAGCTTGCCTAGGCATGATTTCTGAAGAAAATGGAATCATTAATTGCTGTGCATTGGGACCTGTTGATATTGATTTGGGAGCTCCTGAAACGCCTCCGAGTGAGTGGTTTTTCAACTTTTGCCCGGGTTATTTGATAATTATTAGAATCAGTTTTTTGCTAAATATTTGAATTTTTTTGTTGGAATATATTAATTAATATACCCTTATTAATTGGTGCTTAGTAGTTAAAGGGGTAACATAGTCAAGGGTTTGTTTTGAAAAATTTGGATCTTTTTAAAAAGCAGACCAACTTATTAAATTTATCAATTTAATCATCTATTTTTCCCATCAAAAATGCAAAAATTCTATAAAAATTTAATCTGTAAGTCTCCACTATGTTCTTACAAAGTTATTTCGTTGACATTTCTAGTTTAGGGATGTATTAATAATGATACGAACAAAAAAATCTGCAAGGCCCTCCCAAGCTCTCTCCGTCCTTCTAGGTATACGGCTATGTCCCGTCGCTCTAGTGTTAATGGACTATTTAGAAAGAACTAAAATTTATTTTTTAAATTTAGTTTTAAGCTTTTCATCTTTAAATAAGGCTTTAATTTATGTTTTCTAGATAAGTTTTGCTAACAAATGAACTATTTTATCAGTTCTGATTTTTTTATCAAATAACTGTGTCAAATATTTATTAAATATGTGTTTCAACAGCATGTTTCTACAGTTTTTGTGCCAATTAAAATTAAATTAGATTGGAGATGTCATTAAAAACTTAGTTACATAATTTTTGCTGTAAGTAAATTACCTACTTGTCTTGTTTTATTATGAACTGTGTTGTAAAAAATATATTTTAATTATTTTAGTTGCGAAGCTTGTAAAATTATCTTTGTATGTGTAGAAAAATTTTTAAGTACTGAATTTACTTAGCGTAGGTGAGAGAGAGATATCGACAGAAGGAAAACTTCTAATAATAGGAACTGAAACTGGAATGTTGAAAGGAATTGGACTACAAAGTCGTAAACAAGTTAGTAATTTGTATACATTATTCAGATTTTGACGCATTATATATACTGTTACTCTGTTTATTATGTATGTTGAGGTTCCTTGTGTACATTTTTTCATAGTTTGTGTTTTTAAGAAAAGTTGATGAAGAAAAAGTTTTACAGGTTAAAACTTCTAAATGTAATTTTTTTAAATGTAAATTTTACAGGTTAAAATTATGTAGTTTTTTAAAGTAAAATTGTAACAAAAATACCCTAAAATATCTAACTCATTAGTGTAGCAGCCCTAAGTGGGCCAAGGCCTACAATACTTATCTTCGTTTTTATGACCGTGGGGTACTATAATCTGTTTATTTTGAACTAGCGCCCGAAAAATATTTCTTTCCCCACTACCGAATCAGTAACTATGGCAACTATCAACTTCACAGCGACGAAGAAGGCTTACTAATGGCCGCGCAAAGAGCGTAGCCATGGTTACGCTTCTAGCGAGGGGAAAGCACTATTCTTCAGGCACCAGTTCAAAATGAATAGAGTATAGGTAGGGTTCTAAATATTTCTGAAGGAATCGATTCCGGAATCGAATCGGAATCGAATGGCTTGGAATCGATTCCTGGGAATCGTATCTCTCGAAGAATCGATTCCATCAGGAATCGATTCCAAGGAATTGAACCTTTTTTTCAAATAAAAACCTATAACTATTGCGTAAGTAAACTGTCTAATTATGTTTCTGATTAATTAATGTTTCCTTCTAAATTTTAATTAATTAACTTATTAAACAAATTAATAATTAATTTTAATAATAATCAATGTTTCCTTTTTTAATTTTTATTATTACCAACTGATTTTACAAGATTGTTTAATAATACAAATAAACAAAGCAGTAGTTCTACAATATAGTAAGAAAGTACCTCCGAACCAAGGATTTTCGATACCGCTACTTTAAAATTAAAAAACAATAATAAAACTAATTATAAAAATTCGACTGATGGTCGGTAAATTTTCTACGTCTATAGTACCAGGATCTGGAATTCGAAACGGTTCTGTGTTTCTGAACATTATATAGGAAGCTTGACGCTTTTCTGAGACCCTGTTTTGTGTACTGCAGTACTATTGGGAAAGAGTTTTCTTTAAAAAATACTTTATTTAATGGCTTTCTGAGGAATTTCGACAAAGAATTCTAGTAATACACCTGGGTCCGAGACATTTTCTAGACGGGAATTACGTGATAGGGGCCTTTCCAAAGTGCGATTTGGTAGTGCAGTAGAGAATCGCTCAAAAACCAATTAAATAAATTTTCATCGGGTCGACGACTTTTGAACCTTCATTACATTTCCATAATCTTGCAGAATCAGGAGTTTTGTGAATTTAGGACAAAAATTAGGGTCCCTGGACTCGTGCGTAAATCGCACTAAAGTCGTGATTTTTACCAAAATTGAAAAACGATATTAAATTTTCGACCTTAAAATCTCAAAATATACCCTGCCATACACCTCATATTCGATTTTGGTGAAAATCAGTTGGTAATTAAGGCGCTATTTGAACTTTGAAAAAAGTTCAGATTTCGACGAAAAAACACAAAGTTCAAAGAAAGCTTATAAATCCGAAAATATTAATATAAATTTATTTTTTAATTTTTTTTATAGTAACTTATTGTTATGGCAAAGTTTTTCCAGAATTCCGGGAATCCACGGTGATTTTTACGTCATCCAGGATTTTTAGAACAAGATTGGGGCTTACTTGTATTTAATGCCAAACACTCCATTTTTTGGGACAAGTCGTGTCAAGAGCGTTTCGGAAAAAAAAACGACCCCGCCCCAAGTGTCTTACATGGATAAATCGATAATTTTTCACAGATAACGGATATGTAAATTATTTTGTTGTGAAATAAATTATTTTGGGAGTTTTTCCTGAAAAACCGATAATCCAAAAACTCCGTTTTTCCCGGATAACACACGAACCGCTTGCTCTAGGCTTCTGAAATTTCGGTATATGAGCACCCTAAAATTAAGAAATCGAACCATGTATCGCATTAGGGGGTGAGTGAAAATTAAAATTCCTACTTTTTTCCCGCCAAAACGATCCAGGACCATTTGCTCCTTTTTCAGGACTCTCCAGATTGTGCAGTATTCTGTTTTCTAGAACAATTTGGTCCCGAAAATTCGAATTTCATAAACTCGAAGCTCTACATTGCTTGGTTCTAGAGAAATTTATGAAAAACCATCGTTTTTTGACCATTTAGCTATTTTTTTTCGATATCGGGAACTTTACAACTCTTGAAAGAAAGCTTTCAAAAAATCTCTTCATTGAATCGTGGAACTTAATATATTTGTTCATTGAAGGGAAATGAAATTTGTGTTTACATTCGTGTATAAAATCTAAGCAGTGTAAAAATGGGGATATTTCAAAATCATCAAATATTCAATTCTGGAGGAATCGAAAATAATTTCTTTTCGATTCTTTCCATTCCTGTCCCAGGAATCAGAAGGAATTTTTTTCGATTCTTTCGATTCCTGGCCCAGGGATCGTAAGGAATTTTTTTTCATTATTGGGCCAGGAATCGAAAGAATCGAAACAATTCCTTTCGATTCCTGGTCCAGGGAACGAAAGGAATTTTTTTCATTCCTGAGCCAGGAATCGAAATAATCGAAAAAATTTCTTTCGATTCCTTGGCCGGCAGGAATCGAAAGAATAAAAAAATGCATGAACTAACTGAATATTGGATATTTGAATTCCTGGGCGTCGATGACGTGTAATAAAAACTTGATGACGAGAAGTTACTTCTATTCTTGGAAAGTAAAAATTGGAGCAATTTCAAAATTTTTAGTTTTAGTAACTTATGCCATTGACATTGACTCTAAGGAATCGATAGAATCGTTCGATTCCTTGGGGTCTAACATAATTTAATATATAAAATTTTATAATGGGAAATTCTTTTGATTCTAGAGTCGATGACGCGAGTGTGAAAAATTCATCGACTTCAGTTGTAGTAACTTATGTCATTGACTCCATGGAATCGTTCGATTCCTTGGAGTCAATGACATAATTTAATTAAAAATTTAATAATGGGAATTTTTTTCGATTCTTAGAACGTAAAAAAATGGAGCGATTTCGAAATTTAAGTTTGAGTTCAGGAATTTTTCATGTAAAACGATGGCCCGATCGTGTGTCGAGCTGGGCTGGCCCGAGCCTAATTGAACGAAAACATCTCCGATTCTCTCCTTTCCAAAAAGCAAACAAGCGACAAAAAAAACACGCAGAGGAGAGGCACGGGCCCCGGGCCGGGCCCCCGGATGACCCTTGACCCTTCTTCCTCTCCGCGAGGTTAAAAAACTCATTGATTTGGAGTGGTGGGAGATTCGGGGATCGACCTTGAAGGACACATGCAAGCAGGTTACTGTTTCGATTTGGGATTTTTTTTTTCGATTCTACTTTTTCGATTCTGGCGTCAAGGAATCGATTCCAGGTTGGAATCGAACCTCAGGAATCGAATCGAAGAATCGAAAGAATCGAACCCCAGGAATCGATTCCGGAATCGAATCGAACGATTTTTTAGAACCCTAAGTATAGGGATATGTCCCGATTTGGTGGTCATTCCAACGCAAGACCCCAGTTTAAAAAATACTTTTTAGAATGTATTATCTTTGGATTGTAATCACAGTGAAATCCTGTTACAACGAATACCGATAAAACGAAAAATGCAGTTATTTCAAAAGTTCAGGCAGTCTCCAACGGTTTTTATTTGAATTATTAAATCCTTATTGTTTCTGAAACTGAGATCGTGAAAACTTAGAGATGAAACTTCAATACAGATTTAACACCAACAATATTTATATATTCAGCTAATGTGTCATTCATTTATATTTTAGGCATGAAAGTTTAATTGGAATTTAGTTGCTCATTATTTTTTTACTTTCTACAGATCTTTCAATATAGATGTCCATCTGCTGTCAATTGTTGTTGTTATGTTTCTACCAATTCAGTAGCCTTAGGAACTCAAGATGGAAGAATTATGTTATTTGACCTCCGAGCAAGGTATAAAAGATGCTTCTTTGTACTCACTTACCTTCATATGCGAAAAGCTTTGTTCTATTTAAATTCAACATTGCCAAGCCTAATTTGAAGTAATTCTTGCAGTTAATTCTTGCCTGAAAACCTGTGTAAAATAATGTAATGGGCTTTGGTATTGTTTTTCTGTGGACATTCATTCTTATTTTTGTTGTTTTCACCAGTGTCTAGAAGTTTTCTCTAAAAACCATACTATTCTAAAAAAAATATTTTAAAACATTTTTAACTTTTATACTTAAAATCTGGCATTGTAAATATTTTTTTGGTGAAAGGATAAGCATATTTCTTTCCTTGTTTCTTGCTTGTTAACTTGTTTCATACCTTGTTTGTTTTACACATTTCCATTGGTTTGCTTTCTAAGCAATTATGCTAACGTAAAGAAAAATTAATATCTGTTTTCAAATCGATAAGTTAACATTAATAATCAGATCTGTTAACTTAAAAAAACTAATCTAAACAAAACTGTTTTCCATCTTTTCCTTTTATAGGCTTCCTGTTACTGTTTGGTTCGAGTCACATTCACCTGTTTTGTGTTTAATCTCTGTTAAGAACGGACTATTTTGTGGAAGAGGTAATTGTCAAATATTTGTGTTTGAGCTGGAAGAGCAAGATTATTTTTATAATTAGTAATCATAGCAGTAAAATAATCATAAGTATAATTGTTTAGAAAACTTTGCAAAATGATTCAAGCATTTAAAAATTATTTATTCAGGATTTAACATTCTTTTTTGTGATTTCAAATTGGTTGATTGAAAATTACTATTGTAATTAAATTACAGTCGAATCAGCTTAATGTGATCATGGTTAATGTTATCAAAATCGACAGGTCCCGATCATTTCTATTTAATTTAATGTAAAATACATCGTTTCATGTGATCAACTATGATTCAACCAACACGCCGCTTAATGTTATCAAAATTTGTCCACATCCCCTTAAAAACGACCACTTTAGAGTTCGAGTTTCGTTTTGAAGGTCAATTTTTGCAAATAAACATCTGCCGCCCACTTAGCATTTGGCGCTTCTTTTTTTCTAAAACTCAGTACAAGTACAAAAAAGAAAGCATTCCGTGTAATATTGAAAGAAAACGGTTAAAGGGGGTCCTACTCCTATTTTATACTTGTGATTGATTAAGGAAACTATCGGCGCCTTGATGTTTCTGATAAGATATTTTGATTTTCCCTTGTTTTCTGGAATTCAGATTATAAAATAAGTGGTTTATTGGAGTAGAAGGTTATAATGGAGAGAAAAAAGAGAAACCTTTTTATACAATTAAAAATACAAAGTAAGCGATTGTTTTATATTTATTAATTCAACTTCTCTTATATTTCTTTGTAAAAATTTTAAGTTGCCAAGTGCCTAAGTGTAATAATAGTGTTTAAATACATTAATTACGATTACATGATTTTGATTTTAAAGAAAACAATCTAGTTACACTGTTTGCTGTTTTTTTATATAAAATCGCTTTATGTTATCAATCGGATAAGGATATCAGTTTAATCTCGGACAATTGCGATCACATTAAGCGGACTCGACTGTATCTATTATTATTTTGTATATTTTAACTTTTTTCTTTAGCTATTGGGTATCTCAAAATATTTTTTCCAACTTTTAAAGGGGTCTGGTTTGGTTTGGTTTCATGTTGTAAAGGGGTCTGGACTACTCAAAAACAGTTCTAAATCACCCACTAAAGTGGGGTTGCAAACGCACTCAAGAGATGCTAGAATGAGGACAAAAGTTGCCAGAATCAATTAAAGATGGGTTGTGGTCAAACAATTGGGGTAGAAATAAAATTCCAATGCTAATTATAGGACTTTAACTTAATTATAAAATCTGGGTTTAGCTTTTGTTCTGAAGGGGACATCTTTAAAATGCAATTATTGGTACTAAAAATTTTATTTCTACCCCACAACATCTCAGGAGTGCGTTTGCAACCCCACTTTAGTAGGTGATTTAAAACTGTCTTTGAGTAGTCTAGACCAGGGGCTCTTAAACTGTGGTCCGCGAGTAACCTTGGTTGGGAAATCCACAAGTTACCTTTTGAGTGTTTCCCAAAGATTTTCAAAATGAGATTAAACCCTAGTTTAAAGGGACTAATTTCAAAACTTTTTCTGGGGGAGGACCCCCAGCCCCCCCCTAAATTTTGACCTCTATTTACAATATTTTCACTTCACAAGGAGCTGCTCTCTTTGTGTGAAAACCAAAATGTCTCAACCCCCCCTGAAACAAGTCTGGTTACTGCTGTGGGTGTTAGATATCTTGGGGGGCCACAATGTCTGCTTGTTATATAAGGAGGGGCTCCGGCAATAGAAAAATTAAGAACTGCTGGTCAAGTCCCCTTTAAAGGTTGGAAACAATTTTTGGAAACACTTTGTATTTCTAATTTGTGGGGTATTTGAGTTTATACATTCTTTTTCAGCTGATGGATCCTGCATTTACATAGCATTCCATAGTGACAGATGCATCCAGTTAACTGGCCCTGGTTTTGACCCAGTCTACTGCATGGCTTACAATGGAACATCGATTTACACAGGTTCAAGGGATGGAATGATCAGGAAATATGATGTCAAGTTTTGACATCGGTGCATCTAAATTAATCTCTTTTCTATGGTCTAATTTATGAATGTTGTGTCCTGAATATTTGTATCATTTGCAAGATATTTGTACCTGAGGTTTAATTACATAGAAGATAAATAAAATGTATTGCTCATCTGCTTTATAAAGTGATTGCATACAAGATGTTTCGGTTAATTTTATAAGAAGCACGCACATATTTAATTTTTTACTAGTTTGTGATGTATGCTATTTTTTCCCTTATGAACGCATTCATTTGTGATTATATACAAATAGCGATGACCATCAACAGACTTTTAAGAACAATGCATTTATTAAAGATGATCAAAGCAATGAAAGTGTTTTAATTTGTTTTCTGATTACAATACTATCTGACGTGAATATATTTTAAAAGACTTTCTGATCTCTTGTATGCCTTACCTTTAACTCATATAACCTTTTACTCAGCATTAGAAATTGGGGAAAAAATCCACTGATCCTTCGGACCACTACTTTGCCAATCTTACTGGTCCTCAACCTAAATGACTGACCCACTAAATTAAAAAGGACGGGTTTCAATTTTTTTAAAGTAACTATTGCACTTAAAGAGAATACCAATAATTAATTTTAAAAACTAAACCAAACAACAAGCTAAATAAATGAACAAACAAGTTTGAAAATATCTTATTTATTAAGTACTTTTCTTGATTAAATGTTAATATTGCTCTAATAGACACAAAACTCCTAATTAGTTTTGCAAGAAAAAAAATTCAGCTAGAACTGGAAGTGGGATATTTTTTTACCACTGGTCCCCCGGACCATTGATTTTTTGACCCAAGTGCTCTGAGCCGTTTTTCAGTGGTCTCAAAACAGCGGACCACCGCCAATTTTTAATGCTGCTTTAACCCTTTCAGTTCTAGCCACCCCAGATTTTAGGGGTTTCCAATCATATTTAAGTCACACTACCTTAAAGTAATTTAAATTATCTTACATCTCCAAACAAAAATTTTCCTTATTTTATTGCTACTTGAATCCTTTTTCTATTTAGAATGTAATGTCATGATGGTAAAAAACCTCAATGCTCTAGCACTAAAAGTAATTAATAAGTATTTAATATTTTTATAATCACCAAGAGTTATGGTAAATCATACTTTGTTTTTTTTATGAATCACTACACCTGCTTTATGGAAACCTTTGAACAGTATATGTGTTTTCATTTCATTTATAAGATTTAGCAAAGAATTTATGGTTTCTCTTATGCAACAGACAATATCTTTTGGATTGTGATAAGATACTCTTACTCTCTCTCTACTCTTTTACTTCTTCATTATTGCCCCCTTTTTTCCCACCAAAAATGAGTTGATTACCACCAGTATTTGTACAGAATTTAATAATAAGCAACCCAGTTGCCTTGTTAATATTAACTAAAATGTAGATTTAAACACTAAATTATTGCTTAGAAGCAAAAAAAATTTAATGTGGTTTGAAAATGTCAGTAGTAGTGCTCTGAGGAATGTGCAATTTGTTTAACTATTAGCCATATTCACAGCCTCTGTTAAATCCATGGTCAGAGTTGACAAAAAAACCTAATTTATTCTTTCTTTAACTGCTGGTTAACGATGACGCGGATGGCTGTGAATTAACTGGATGGGTGTGTAATTGTGCATTGTGTGAATTGCAGCTCTAATTGTCATTCGTAAATTGGTAGACAAAAATTTTTATCTTTCCCTGTTAATGATTGGGATTTATCGTGCTTCAAAGCCTAAAAAGAGGGCATGCAGAACATTGTGCTAGCTTGATCTATATGTTTTAAAAAGGAATTTGATTTTGAATTGGGATGAATAAATGGAGGGTTTCAAAGTAGGGCTTATGCTCATGTTTGTGTTTATTTAAATCATCTGATATTGTTGAAGTGCTTGAGCATTTTTCAATTTGCAAAATTTAAATTGATTTTTTCTTACCCTCATTTTTAAATATCTTGATCCACATGAACCATTTTTGTATATTTAATGAATATGAGTAAAATTCTTGTTGTAAGGTCCCACGAAATGTTAGCTTTTAAATAAAGAAGATTTTTGTTGTGAATATATCTTTAAGATTCTTTATAAGGGTTAAAGTTGCAAATGTTTTCCCAAGACTATTTATTGAATCATTTTCCAAGATTATATGCCATGTCTTTTGAATATTACACCTTTGGAGTGTAAAAAAATGTCTGTAAGTAATGTCTGAAAGATATGGCCTACTATCCTAGAAAATGATTTAATGAATTGTCAATCAGGCCATGTAAGTTTCCATGATTTTATTTACAAGACTGATTACTTTTTCAATGAAAAATTGTGTTTTCCAAATTTTAAGGTAAATAAAAACCCCTATAAATGCTAAACAAATATATCTGTAAAAGTACTCTAAATTAGGGAGTAAGGTTTAATAAATGCTTAAAGTTACATACAAGGGTATCCCAAAAATTTGGTGCCAAACTATAAACACGCAGGTCTGTCATGCCATGACAAACAATATTTTCATAGGAACCCTTGTCCGCAAATGTAAACAGTGTCCACTATAGGACAATGTTTTCAAGCAAAGGGTCAACGCTTAACTCTTTTATTCGACGGAAAACTTCAATTATTAAATATTTGGAGAGTACCCCCTAAAACTCCTGTAAACCTAATTTGCTCAGATTCCAACGGTAATTAGCAGAAAACTTTCAAACTAGAAGACAGCGTAAAAAAAAGAATTGAAATTTGAAGTGAAAAAGACGAGGTGATGTTCTCTGCTAATTAGCAATGGAATTAAATGGAATTTAGTTTACAGGGGTTTTAGGAGATGCCAGGCCCCTAGCTACGTGGGGGGCACTGAGGAGCAGCTGCACCCTTCTAAAACACGAGTAGTTTACTTCTAGCTAAGTTTAAACCCAGTTTTTTAAGGTCAAATTTTCAAAATTTTTCTGGGGGAGGACCCCCATACCCCCCTTTGTATTTAAACCTTTATTATTTCACATTTTTTTAAATAACAAGTTCATCAAAATGTATGTCCGAATTTCGGTCTACAAGTATCAAAAGCATTTTAAAACCCTGTTTTTAGGGTCAAATTTCCAAAAAATTTCTGAGGGAGGACCCACAGACCCCCCTTTCATACTTGTATCCCCCACTATTACAAAACAACTGTTGTTAAATTAATATAAGAACAGATCACACGAATTAATGAAGTTCCCTTGGATGAAAATTCAACCCAAAAATGTATAACAAACTACATTAAATCTATTAAATATGCATGGGAGGGGGCTGACAAATATTTTTAGGCCCCCTACCAAAATAAACTTTTATATACCCTAGCGCCGACTGAAAAGGGAGGTTAGGGAAATTTTGACATCCTTTATAAAATTATGTCTATTTAAAGATTAACAAGGAGTGATCCACCTCGATTTTCGAGTTTTCCTTTTCAATTCTGGAGCTTACATGGACAGTTACTTCTATACTTAACCCAAAGGATCTAAAAATGGGCTAAAACAGTAATTTAAGCTTCAAATTTCTAAAATTTAAAAAAGGAAAACAAGAAAACAGGAAAGGTAAAACTAGAAAAATTTAGGACCAACTCCTCCTGAAACAAAAGACTTGTAACAACTCCTTAGGCCTGAGGGTCTTATGGGTTTTGTCCCCTAGTCAAACAGTAGAACTTACGCCTATAATACCTCCTGAAAACCCCCTTGCCCCCCTGAGAAAGTGGGTGCCCCACCAAAGGGAAATTCCTGGCTACGGGCCTGGGAGATGCTCTCTCCGAATATTTAATAATAGTTGAAGTTTTCCGTCGAATAAAATAGTCAAACGTTGCCCCTTCGCCCGTCGAACATTGTCCTCTCGCCGACACAGCATTTGCGGACATGGGTTCTTATGAAAATCTTGTTTGTCATGGCATGGCACCCACCTTTTGAGGTACCCTGTATTTATATCTTTAGGAGTTTTAAGATTGTTTTAACAAACATTTTTTTCCTTATGAAGCTTGGGTACATCAAGTGGCACACGACAACAACAGCAAATATTTATAATTATTGTGGTGTTTCAACCTAGCACTTTAAATTAAATAGCATAAAATTTTAAGCCCTCTTCATTTGGTGCATATCAATTGATTAAGCGTTGAATTTCCTGGTGGGTAAACAAACCTAATAGAAATTAGGTGAAATTTAATGAAGAAATTTAATCACGTAGCAGGGCAACATTCCGCCCAAGATAACACCAAAAAAATACCAGATGACCAAAAAACTTAGAAACACATTTTTTAAAGAGATGTTTATAAAAAAGTTTGGATGAGTTTCTAAGACTTTTCTAATTGCTACAACTCAGCCATTCTTAAAATTAGAAAAATGAATGTAACAAGCGTTATACATCCTTTTTTGACTTTATAGAAAGCTAATTCAATTTGTGTGCTTGTAATTAGTTCCTAAACAAGATATTTAACCTCAAACTCTTTAGAACTGATTGATAGCATCCCAAGTATCGCTTTATATAGATAATCCAAAGCCATTAATAAAATACTTAACTATTTTTATGCGCGAATTTTAGCGTGAGGAAAACCTTGAAAGATGCTCTCGGACATACTCCCACTATTTTCGCCAAAAAATTTGAGAACCTCTAGAACAGTAGGGATTGTTGTTGCTGTCTTGAAATAGCCATGCTATGAAGTATTCTAGGCGAAGGGGGTGTGGCTCCTGAGAAAGTGAGGCCCATAAATGGCAGGAGTCCGACTTAAGCCCCATGATGATATATGATAGATAGACCATTTAAACTATGTATCGCCACATCCCACATCCACCATTTTGTCATGTCTCTGAAGGGGAGGGAAATAGTGTTCAGGCACCTGAACTCGTGGTAAACTGCGCCATGACCTACCCACAGGGGACTTTCGGACCCACAGATTTAACGAGCTCTACTCCGCATAT
Source organism: Tetragnatha versicolor (assembly GCA_024610705.1). Classification (NCBI taxonomy): domain Eukaryota; kingdom Metazoa; phylum Arthropoda; class Arachnida; order Araneae; family Tetragnathidae; genus Tetragnatha; species Tetragnatha versicolor. Next base: position 53,228,186 of record JANDEH010000003.1, read on the forward strand.
ACTCGGTGGGTGCGGTGTCGGGAATCAAAACCTCCGAATCCAAAGTCGATGGCTTATAATTACTAGGATCCCCACGGCCTTATCAGAAGGTATTTCGGGACAGAACTAATAAATAAGCACGTAAGTGGTGACAAAAATTGCGTCGTTATTATATACATCCATGTCTATCTATCATATATCATCATGGGGCTTAAGTCGGACTCCTGCCATTTATGGGCCTCACTTTCTCAGGAGCCACACCCCCTTCGCCTAGAATACTTCATAGCATGGCTATTTCAAGACAGCAACAACAATCCCTACTGTTCTAGAGGTTCTCAAATTTTTTGGCGAAAATAGTGGGAGTATGTCCGAGAGCATCTTTCAAGGTTTTCCTCACGCTAAAATTCGCGCATAAAAATAGTTAAGTATTAATCCATCGTTTTCAGACAACTCACCAGAGGTAAATTGATTGATAAATTAAACGAATTCTCGTAGAAAGGTTAAGAAAGCGAATTTAAAAAGATCAAAATTACTTAAAACTTTAATTACAAGAGTTTAAAAAAAAGAAATTAATGTTACGTTTAATTTTAAAATTATAGCATTTAGTAAATGAGAATGGAGGTTGTTTTCCCACATTCCATATCATGAAACTTTTCCAAGTCCATTAAAATCGTTACACTTTCAAAAATCAGAAATATCAGTTTCTCCAGACATTATAGAAATAAAGGAAACCCCTTTTACTCAACACATTGCACATTCACTTAGATAATCAAATTGTTTATATAGCTATTACACCACAAGTTAGTTCTGCAGCTGCTTTATTGTATTCCGAAGCAACAGTGGTGTTGTGAAAAACATTCCTGTAATGCACATCATAGATTCATATTCTCTCTGTGTGTAGGAAACAACTTTAATATTGTTGAATTGATTGTATAGTTTGACAAGAAATGGGATTTTGAGATTTCTTGGTAAGATTTTGCTATAGCACCCAGATTAATCGGATTCCCTGTCAGATTATATTGTCCCTTCAGATTCTTAGCAAGTGTCAGTTATAAATATTTACGTTACGTAGTGAAGTATTTATGTTTTCTGTGCTAAATTGTTTGAAATTTTATTCTTTAAAGCAGCGATTCCCAACTCGTAAAAGTCCTCAGGCCACTAAGTCTAGTTTATTTTCCTTAATTAAACATGAACATTTATAGAATAATCTGAAATGTGTAACTATCCCTATTTAAAGAAATTATAATTTTATCTCACGAGAGATAGTAAATTTTGTTAGTATATCCCAAAATAATTTACCTTTTTTATTCTAGAACTCTCGATTTCACATTAAATATTTATAAAACCGAAAAGCAAGGGCGTATATAAAGGGGAAGGCGATTAAGTGTACCGAAACAAGTTAAAATCCTGTATTTTTAGGGTCAAACTTCCAAAAACTTTTCTGGGGGATGACCCCCTTTTGTACTTGAGCCTCTACTATTTACAACTTTTTTTAAATAAGTTCATCAAAATGCAAATCCTACCTAAAATGTATATCCAAAATTCGGACTACGTGTATCAAAACTAGTTAATAAACATTTTACAAAAAATGTATTAAAAAGCTACATTGGACCTATAACATATGCATGAGAGGAGATGAGGAATAATTTTGGGAAACAAATTTCTATATAAGCTACTGCCGGAAAGTATTGTTTTTAAAAATTTACTGGTGAATGTTAATGCCATTAGTTAAACAGACGGAAGTCATCGCCACCGATTATAATTCAATCCTTTCTCATTCAACGCGTTCAGTTTTCTTTGAAAAAAAATTTAAAGAAAGAAAATGACTAGCTCCTAATAAATATTTTTAAAAGAAATAATTTGATCGGTTGGTTTTTGAATAATTTTAGTTGTGAATTAATTTAATTATTTTTTAAGTGATAACTCTTTTTGCATTTGCTGTTCGACACCAAAATCTTTTTTGTTAGATGGCATTTGGACACTTACTTACTTCATTTAAATTAATCTTTTAATACTTGACTAAAGGTTTTATGATAGGGAAGAGCGGATATCCAAGCTTCTCCTGGAATGGGTCTTAGGATTTTCAGGAAAAATATTATCCTCTGTGTGAGATCAGAATTAAATTGTAAAAAATTTTTCAAAGTACAAAAGAAAAAAAATTTTCTACTTTTTCACAGTTTCAAAATTTTTTTAACTGATTAATTATTTTCTAGAAATAATTTAAGAGCATATTTGCAATTTTGGGGGGTTACCTTAGAACCCGCCTATGCTTGTAAGAGAAGAAGAAGATCATTTTTAGTTTGAAAAAAGAACAATTCATACAAAATTAGACAAAAAAACAAGAGATTAATGACAATAAATACAAAAAAATTTTATATATGAGTTGCCCAGGAGTCAGAGACCCATATGGGCAGTCTATGGAAAATTATAATGTGATTACAAATAAAATAAAAAATAAAAAATAGATATAAATTAAAATTAAAATAAAGAATTGAAAGTGATATCGACGGGCAAGCTTCAGATTTACTTCCATAAAATAAAGATCCGAATGAAAGAAAATGTTCATTTTCTAAAATGATATTTCTACAGTATATTTGAATATATGTGTTCTTTAATTTTTAAATATAACTTATAATTCTAGGTTTTGAATCAAAGAACTGAGAGCACGATGGATCTATTGCCCGTTGTGTATACCAAACTAGATAAAGTCCTAATCACTAAAGCTGCAAAAGAACTGAGAGAAACGGAAGAGAACTTATCTAAAGGGCTCAGACAACTGAGACTGTTAATAGAAAGTAAGATTCAACAATCAATAAACTATCTTTAAAGAAACAGTGTTTCTTAACATGCCCCCGCATAGTTCCAATGCTTCCGTAGTGACCATAACTGTCATTGGTTTGGTTGGGGGGGGTCCTAACTATTTTTGCTATCAATTCCATGCACACATAGTTAAATTAGGAACTCTTAAGAATGGAATTCGAAAATTTTGTGGGTACGTTTTATGTCAGAAAGGAGACTCTGAAGGTCCTTCCCCCAAAGAAAGTTTATTAAAAGTTTGATTCTTATAAACTGGGTTTTAACCAAGATCCTCTATGCCACATATGGGCAACCTCCGGTCCGCGGAACATTTTAGTACCAGAACAAGTTAAAACCCTGTTTTTTAAGGTATAATTTCCAAAAAATTTCTGGGGGGATCCCCTAGCCCCCTATAGGGCTTGGGAATTTAGTAATTCAAAACTATTTTACAATAAGCTAATCCAAATCCTATCCAAAATGCAATCTAAAACATTCGAACTAATTTTCGGGGAAGGACCCTCAGCCCTCAGACCCCCCTTTGGTAGTTGGAGCTTTATTTTTTAAGTCCTTTAAGACGCAAATTCTACCCAAAAATTTACTGTAGTACTACAGTAAATAATAAATTGAATTAAATAATAATTTTTTACACCCCTGAGATTAATGTAACTCAATCATTATACTTATAATGATGCTTAATCAAGACAGCATAATTCTAGTCCAGATTAATGTTTAACTTTAGTACTAATAACTCTGTTTTAGTAAAAAGAACCCGCCTTTTTTCAAAATTATTTATTTTTATTCTATGGCCCTCCAAGTCATTTTAATCTTTGAGTCCGGCCCGTAGATTCAAAAAGGTTACCCATACCTGCTCTATATAATGATTGAATTTGCGATGTAAAGTCTAATAGGAGGTAAATACTAACTCCTCAGGTTATGTATCTCTTAAAGGCTTAAAAATGTTCTATATAGATACCAAAAATATTTCAATTCACATTTAATTTTAATCCTCTTAGGTTTTTACATGCCCCCAGACTTAATGTATTGCGAGTTTGCTGATTTCGTCTTGTTTTTAACGTCATACTCGTCGTTGTGAGGCCACAGGGGTCTGGGTTTTAACGCGTTCTTTAGCAGGGGTAATTTATTGTAGGACATTCTTTAGAAAATACCATAAATTTGTAGTTGTTATATCGAATGCCCTCCCCGGTGAGTCATATGCCCCACAATAAGAAAAACAACAAGAGTTGATAGGGACGTAAGTAACGGCCAGTATAAGAAATTTGAAAAAATATCTAGGAACGAACAAGCCACTCAATTTACTGACGCTTTATTTCATTTGGATAGAGGAATCTGTCACTTGCCCCAAAGACGATGCCTACCTCACGATTTTCCTGCGAGCCAAAAAGTTCGATGTCCAGAAGAGTTTCCAGCACTTGAAGAGCTACAGCGAATTAATTCTTTTGCACGACAAAGACTACGGATTTCCAGAAATGGATACTGTGCGGAGAGTTCTCTCGTCGACTTTTTGTGGGATTCTACCGAAGAGGGATCACGAGGGAAGAGTGGTTATTTATATGAGAGTGGGTAAGTAATATGTGTGTATAAGTATTTTCTTGTTTTAAGTACCTTTCGTTGTTTTTCTTGCGAGAAGTTTTTCAGCACCAAACGCGGGCTGCGTTATTCCACTATGACTTCCCCACAGCCTTCACGTCCGAGTCAGTTTTCCAACTAAGCCAAACTGCCGATGCGATGTTTTAAACCATCTTTGAATAACGTTTTGAATCCATTCCATTAGAATTAATGTATAATAATTATTAGTAAAATATTCGCTTTTGGTATATTTGACGCGACGAGTAAAATATTTTACCGAATCGTGAATGGTAAATATATAAATTGTAAGCTAATAATCTCGTGAAACGAGAGAAATCGCGATAATCGGAAGGTTTGGCGAAGTTGAAAAGCGACTTGTTTGGCGCGCGAAGGCTGGGGAGTTATAGTGGAATAACGCGCCCGGCGTATCACATTCTCTATATATTTCAGATACATCTACCTTCAATGTATTTTTTCTAGAGATATCCTAATATAATAAGAGAGAATTTTTTTCATATATATTATTTAGAGAAGCTAATTATCTCTCTTAGTGCAGATAATAGAGTTCTAAGTACAAAAGAGGGGCTGAAAAAGAAAGAATTGACAGAAAATGTTTGAAATTTTGACCCTAAAAGTCGGAGTTTTTACTCATTTTGGGGGAGGAGGCAGGGCCTCTTCGGTCCCCAATTTATAGTATACGCCTTTTCTAATGTACCCCATGTGCGAATGTACCCTTCTCCTATCCTTCCCTTTCACATTGCATGTGTCACTGTTTCAAGTTTCTATAAGGTATTGCTGAAACCATTGAGAAGAAATAGAGTGGGTAAGGAAAAAGAGTACCCGACATTAGTAGGGCTTCTGGCGATGAGTTGGCGCATTATCGCTTCGTTTGCTAAAAGCAATTTCAAAACTATTACAGGCATGCGCAAAAGCTTGGCGACGAGAAAACGTGCGCATTAGCAACACTGCATGGCATAAGAGTTTGGCAGTGACACCAATTTCCAGTGAGTGAGACCGAAGATGTTTGCAGTCATCACGTGACTGCGGTCTTTCTGGAAATTATCTTAGGCCTTGTCACTCTTTAGGGTTACCATTGATCACTCTATGACTGAAAATCTTTGCAGATCAGTTTGATTCAGATCTTTTCTCTGGGGAAGATGCTCTGAGAACAATGAAGCTCTTGTCCCATTTCGTGCTGCAGTACCCAGCAACTCAGATCAACGGGATTTGTTACATTTCGAACAGCAAGTTGAAATCGTTCGAGCACGCCCAGATTCTGCTGAAGCAGCTGGCCAGGAATTTCCCAAACATTGTAAGAAACTAATTTTAATGTTCTTCCTAATAAGGGTAAACGTTTGTGTTTTTTTAATCAATTTTTAGCAGTCAAACCTGGTTATAGTCTGTGTAAATAAAATAGGCGGCTCGCTACTAGTCATTTCCCATTGCATTTCTATTGCGTTGCCATGGTGACGAGCCGCCTATTCTATTTACACCGACTATAAGTGGAACGAAAATGTAGGCCCCGAGCGATTCCACATACCCAGGTTTGACTGGTAGTTGTCAATTTTTGGTGAAGAATACTTTTAAGTTCTTTAAAAATAGCAACTTTAAGTCTGGGGTCGGCAACTGGCGGACCGCGTGGAGTTATTTCTTGGACCCCCATAACATTTTGGAAATAAATAATATGCATTTTTACGTAACAAAAATTAGTTTAACCCGCTTTTTGAGGGTCAAATTCCAAAAAATTTCCAGAAAAAAACTCCAGACCACCATTTTTATTGTAAAAACTTCTAATAATATTAGATTTAACAATTTAATTCAACAGAGGTAGCGTACTCAAATTACATCTTTGTAAAAATATTTGTGTATCTGAAGATAAAAACTTAAAGAGTAGTAATAGTAACTTATTTTTTTTCGGACCTCAATGAAAATTTTCAACGTGCAACTACAGTTGACGAATACCGAATAAATCATCTAGATGAACCTACGAATAACGAATGAATCAACCGTCAATTGCGAGCGAGCCAGTGGCGGCTCGTGAGTTTATTAACAGGGTGTTCACACCCTTTGTATGAATTAAAATTTACACAAGAGCAAGAAAGAGAAGGGATGTTGGACGAATACATAAAACTTATTTTAGCATAAAGAAAACTTGTTTTAGAAAAAATTTATTTATTTCAGGGGTTATTTTAAGTTTCCTAAATTTTTCACTGCATGCATTTTTATTTTTTTTAAATATGCGTTTGATGGAAATAAGCAAAACTTATGATAAAGAAGGCCTTTATTTTTTATAATATAATATAATGCCTATAACACAATACCTCAAAAACAACTTTTATGCATGATGTCCACTCGTCTAGCCTTTTTTGAAGCAAACAAATTTTTGACACTTTCATTAAAATCATACATAATACCTAATCATAATTTTTTTTAATTAGGAGCATGACAAGAACACTGGGTCTGTCTACTCATAGTGCTTCTTATATATGCTTAATCGAACAATTGATTGTTAAAAATACAGGTGATGTGTAATTTTCAAGATCTGTAATTTTACTCCATCGTCACTTCAAAAAAATAACCAATAACAAAAGAATTAATTATTACAAATTAGCTGACGTGAAAACTTTAATGATACTTTCAAAAGGTTCTTATCTCGTTTTCCAATACGGGAAAAAAATCCAGACCACAAAAAAGCAAGCTTAACCTCAAAACCGTAGGCCTCGGCACAAAATCTGTGCGCACGGGGATCTCCAATGTGTTGCCGTAAGCCCAAATGTTCTCCGGCGGGAAGTCGAGGTTTCTTCCGACTCATTCAGTTTCTTCGCTCACACGTGCGTATAAGAAAAGAAAAATAAGAGTAGTATTCTCTTTATTTGATAAACACAAAACTTTCGCGTTTCCGGCAATAATTTTTTTTGCTGACAGGTGAAGGGGGGGGGGTAAAAACTTGATTCTGAGTATGAAACAGAAATTGAGAATGATTTATGTATTGTTTTCTTTTGATATTTTTGTATCTTTATATTTGGGTTTATTTCTACTTTTTCAATGGGTGTTCACGTGCTCCTGTGCTCCTATGGACGAGCCGCCACTGGAGCGAGCACACGAATAACGATTGATTTATTCGTCAATTGCGGAGGAGACGATTGACAAGTAATTCAACTGTAATTGTGAGAGAACCTACGAATAACAATTAAACCAATCGTTATTCTGAATGCTTCCATGGCAATTAATTAGGTATAACTGGATCGTTTCGCAACTTCATCGGAGTGGTCCGCTGCTTTATTGGATCGCTTTGCAAATTTACCGATGTGGTCCGCAACTTACCGGAAGTGGTCTGTTAGTCACCGGAAGCTGTCCGTAAGTCACCGGAAGTGGTCTGTAAGTCAAAGGAAGCGGTCTGTTAGTCACCGGATGTGGTCCGCAACTTACCAGAAGTGGTTCGTGAGTCACCGGATGTGGTCAGTAGATACCGGAAGTGGTCCACAACATACTGGAAGTGGTTCGTGAGTCACCGGATGTGGTCCGCAACTTACCGGAAATGGTTCGTTAGTCACCGGAAGTGGTCCGCAACTTTCCAGAAGTGGTCAGTAAGTTACCGGAAGTGGTCCGCAACTTACCGAAAGTGATTCGTTAGTCACCGGAAGTGGTCCGCAACTTACCGGAAGTGATTCGTGAGTCACCGTAAGTGATCCGTTAGTTGCGGACCACTTCCGGTCACTAACGAACCATTTCCGGTAACTTGCGGACCGCATCCGGTGACTCACGAATCACTTCCGGTTAAGTTCGGGCAACTTCCGGTTAAATACGGACCACTTCCGGTAACTTACGAACCACTTCCGGTAACTTACAAACCACTTCCAGTATTAGCGGACCACTTCCGGTAACTTACGAACCTCTTCCGGAATGTTTCGGACCACTTCCGGTAACTTACAAACCACTTCCGGTAAGTATAGTAACATTTCCTGTTAATACGGATCACTTCCGGGTAAATTTAGAGCATTTCCGGTTAAATTCGGGCAATTTCTGGTTAAATATGAACCATTTCCGGTTATATATGGTTCATTTCCGTTTAAATACGGACCACTTCCGGTGACTTACGAACCACTTCTGGTATGTTGCGGACCACTTCTGGTGACTTACGAACCACTTCCGGTATGTTGCGGACCACTTCCGGTTAAAGATGGACCATTTCCGGTTAAATACGGACCACTTCCGATTAAATTTAGATCACTTCCGGTTAAATTCGGGCAACTACCGGTCACTTACGAACCACTTCCGTAAATTTACGGACCACTCCGGTAAAGTTGTGGACCCTTCCGTACCAACCCTGAAAATTTTTTGCACCCCTATATACAGGGTCTAAAGGAAAGTCCCTTTACCCTGTAATAAGTTGCTAACGGAGCAAGCTAAAGCTATGCAGTTAAGGTAACGGTATAGTAAAGTGATTATGCGCAATCGAATGTGACCAACCGCAGCGCCCTCTAGCGGAAATTTTAGGAGTTAAAAATTTTATTTTAAAAACTATTAGGAATTTGTTAAAATAGTCAATTACAAAGTTGTAGAGCAGCATCTATTTAGTAGGAAAAGACACCTTAAGCAAAAAAATATCTTGAATAGAACCCCTAAAACGCGCGCTCAATTAGCTTGAATTTACGTATATTTTACGTCTTAAAACGCTTCTCACGAGGCGAAAATGAGAAATTTTCAATTTAATGACTTAAATAAATGAATAAAAGTATTCTTAACTCATTAAATTGAAAATTTCTCATTTTCGCCTCGTAAAAAGCGTTTTAAGACGTAAAATCTACGTAAATTCAACCTAATTGAGCGTGCGTTTTAGGGGTTCTATTCAAGATATTTTTTTGCTTAAGGTGTCTTTTCCTACTAAATCGATGCTGCTCTACAACTTTGTAGTTGACTATTTTAGCAAATTCTTAATAGTTTTTAAAATAAAATTTTGAACTCCTAAAATTTTCGCTAGAGGGCGCTGCGGTTGCTCGCATTCGATTGCGCATTTGCGCATAGTCACTTTACTATACCGTTACCTTAACTGCATAGCTTTAGCTTGCTCCGTTAGCTATTTATTACAGGGTAAAGGGACTTACCTTTACACCCTGTATACCTTCTGCAATTAATTTATTTGTCTGGTGAAATTATTCGCAATTGAATAATTTTATTCGTCATCCACGATTAAAGTTAGTTGCGAATGAATTTTCAACTGCGAATGAAAATTCAATCGTCGGTGACGAATAACTTTAGTCGCAATTGATTTATTCGTAGCTGAATTTATTCGTACGATTGACGAATAAATTTTCATTCGTGTGAATGCCCAACTCTGTTGCCTACCCCTGTGTTAAGTCATTTATCCAAGTCATAAAAATGAAAAATTCTAATTTTAGAGCGTTTTAGAGCTAAAAACTACGGTTTTTTTACATAATTGAGCTTGCGTTTTGGGGTTTTATTCAAGGCATATCTCTCTGCACGAGGTGTCTTTTCTTAAAAATCGATGCTGGTCTATAACTTTGTAATTGACTAATTTAGCAAATATCTGGAAGTTTTTAAAATTAAAATTATAACTCTAACATTGACGCTTGGGGGCGTTGAAAAATACCGCATTTGTATGGTCAATTTACTGCACCTAGAAACCACTTTTATGACTATATCTGAATCTGTGTGGGTTCAACCAATACCCTCTATATAAAGGCCTCCCAACTCAGCCGTGCAACGTCATAACTTTCACTCATCATTGACGTCACTCCATAGACTTAACAAGGCAATTTTCACTCATGTTTGACGTCATTGTCCGGAGTTGGGTGGCCATGTATATAGAGGGTCTTGGTTCAACAGTTAAAGGGGTGGACCGAACAGCGGAGCGGACACTTATCTTGAGACACTCTGTATAAGCAAAAGTATCAAATGTATGTAGTTTTCACTCATGAATTTTTTAACATTTTTAGAGGTTTTTTCCGGCAAGAATAAAAAGGATTGATAACGTGAACAGCAATATTCTATTTCGAGCCGCTTACAGTCTGGTGAAAACAGTATCGCCCAGGATGGTTAAACGAGTAAGTAAAGAATCAGTGAACTTATAGTTTATCCCTTTAAAACCTGAAACTTTTTTGATAACAATCAAAAACTTTGTTTTCACCTGCACAATCGTGTAGGTTGGGCCTTAAAAGGGTTATAGACCAGATTTTCGGAGGGGGGTATATGTATAATACTTTTTAAATTTTCAGGCTCCTTAGAACTTTTTTTTGCATCGCAAAGAGTGCTTTTAAGGGCTTTTTTTATGGGATTATAGTTACTTCAAACATTCAGTAACATTTATTAGTTTCCTATCTCAGTGAATACTCAGAGGATATCCAGGGACGTAGTACAGTCGGCTGCAAAAAAATCGAAACAGAGACGATTGTGAGCGATTGGTTGGGGTTAGAAGGATACTGTAAACTCCAATTTTCATTATTTAATGTCCTCTTTAAAACAAGCTAATTTAAGTCCTTAAGAGGCCGTCTACATACACTAGCGGAAATAAAAATCCCACACCAAGAAGAAAAGGAGATATCAAAGTCAAATTTATTTCTATGATTGCACATGTATCAATATGAATTGATTAAAAAATCAGCCTTCCTGGATGTTAGGGGGCCGAGAAAACCAGGGAGGAGTGTTGTCTCCATAGGTGTCCATTACCACTGTCACACGTCATGGTATTAAGTGACATTGGATCTAAATGACTTTTGAGGGATTGGAGGACCATGTTGCCTCCTCAGGTAGTCCAAATTCATATGGTGCACCAGCGGACGTTGCATACCGGGCTAGGTGATTTCTCCTCTTTCTCCGGACATATTTTGTGAGCGTTGGTTCTAACGAATGGATAGGCCAGGGTAAAAATGCAACATAGGGGGTTAAGAAGAAAGCTTGGACATTGCATACAACCTGTGGTTGTGCATGTTTCTCTTGAAATTTGTCCCCAGGATAGGTCTGAAGGTAAGGACGGTCTACCGGCTGCAAAACCTCTATGACGCAGCTCTGGTTGGAAAAAGTACTGGTGAATCATACTCAGGAGTTGCAGAAATGGAATCCAATGCATCCCCACTCCGTTACCCTGCATATCCACTCCGGGGAACGATTAGAAAATCATCAGCTGAGTGCGCTCTCTCCATTGTGTCTTCAAACTCAAACCCAACCGTCGTGGTGCTCCAAACCGAAGCAGGATTCTCTCATAAACACAATGTCATGAAATTGGGATTATCATTTCCTTATTTCGTGCACTATTAGAAACAGAAAGGCCCATTTTCAGCCCCTTGTTAATAGACAAAGATGTAAGAAGCTATGTGGACCAAACGGACAATCCGCAGTACTGCAAACGACATCCATCCCACTGCCGCTTGTCCTCAGTAAGATCTACCGGTACTTATATAGACCAACCAGAGCTGCTTCATTGAGGTTTTTTAGCCGGTTATCCGTCCTTACCTTCAGACCTGTCCTGGGGACAAATTTCAAGAGAAAAATGCACAAAAACATGTTTTATGCAATGTCCTAATTTTCTTCTTAACCCCCTATGTTGCATTTTTACACTGGCCTATCCGTTCTTAAGAACCAACGCTCACAAAACATGTCCGGAGAAAGAGGAGAAATCACCTAGCCTGGCATGCAACGTCCGCTGGAGCACCATATGAATTTGGACTACCTGAGGAGGCAACATGGTCTTCCAATCCCTCAAAAGTCATTTAGAGCCCCTGTCACTCAATACCATGACGTGTGACGGCGGAAATGGACACCTATGGAGACAACACTCCTCCCTGGTTTTCTCGGCCCCCTGACATCCAGGAAAGCTGATTTTTGAATAAATTCACATTAATACTATGTGCAATCATAGAAATAAATTTGACTTTGATATCTCCTTTCCTTCTTGGTGTTGGGATTTTTATTTCCGCTAGTGTATTAAACAAAGCACCAACTTTCGTTTTTCCTATGGGTGACATCAAATTGTATTCCTGTTTCTGAAAGAGCACCTCCTAACCCCCCCAAAACCAAGTTTTGTATTGTTTGACCCACAAAGCCAGCAGTGGGGATTGAAGTTCGTCGAATTTACGTTGAAATATCGTTCTTTACGTTGAATTCTCGATTTTGATCCTTTACAACCATCAATTCCGCGTGATCAAAATCGAGAATTCAACGTAAAAAACGAGATTTCAAAGTAAATTCGACGAACTTCAACCCCCACTCGAGTGGGGGTTGAAGATAATCTTTGATGTCACCCATAGGAAAAATGAAAGTTGGTTCTTCTTTTAATGTGTAGACGGTCCCTTAAGGACTTAAATTATAGCTTGTTTTAAAAAGAGGACATTAAATCATGGAAATTGGCGTTTACAGTATCCTTCTAACCCCAACCAATCGCTCACAATAGTATCTGTTTCGATTTTTTTGCAGCCGACTGTACCAACGTTTATGAAAGTGTAGAGAAATATTTCTAAGGGCCATAACCAGAGGTTCTTTGGCTCCCAATTTTTTTCGTAGGTCTTTTCCGAGTATAGTATAACAGAAATGCGAAACTTTGCTGAAAAACTTGTTTTCTGGTAATGCTTCCTCCAAAGGAAACGGGGGGGTCTGTGGTTCCTCCCCCAGAAAATTTTGTGAAATTTGCCTCTAAAAGTAAAGTTTCAGCTGATTATGAGACCTAATAAACCACAGAATTTTAAAGATAAGTTACTAGAGGGAAGTTTGGGGATTCTCCCCTAAAAAATTTTAAATTTTAGTATTGAAAAAGTGATTTTAAGCTATATTTGATAGGTTTCTCGGAGGGGGCCATGCCCCCCTGAACCTGTTTAACAAACAAGTTTATTTTTTTCTCCAAATGAAGTATTTTAATTGCTACATTTGAACTATGTTCATGAACTTCGGACTTTTATACAATTTCATTAAAGTACAACTTAAAACAAATTTTTTCAGATAAAAACGACTTAGCCGATTGTCTTTTTTCCTTATTTTCATCATGTATATTTAGTAATAAATATATTTTTGAAATCTTTTTGCAATTAGAGAGCCTGTATACGGGAGAGAGGCGACAACTCAGTATAGCGCGCGCAGATCGGTAAACAGGTTTTCTGTTCGCCACAGGCGGTTCCCTCTATAGGATTAGCATGGGACGCGAGACAAGCGGCATGGTACAGTTTGGACAGAACTGGATGTGCAGAGACGCTTTTAAGCGAGTTGCCGCCTCTCTCTCTCTCTCTCCCTCTCTCTCTCTCTCGTATACAGGCTCTCTATTTGCAATGAGACCCATTTTACCCCACGTTGGGGTGGTCATTATTTTGATGCTAAGTTTAACCAACTTATAACTAAAAATATTTTATAAAATGAGATGAAAATGTCTCTGTTTTTCAGTGTGTCATTACGGCAAAACTATTCTTCGTAAAACAAAAATTGAACAGTGCATTTTGTTTTGTAGGAAATTTTGTTTACTCCAACTTTGTTATTTAAATAATTTTCGAGAAACGTACTAATATTTTTTTAAATAAAGCGAAAATCCGAAGAAAGATTAAAAATTTGGCGATTTTTTCGCATATTTTTGCGTTTTTTGGTATGGAGCCGACCTTCCACGTGGAAGTGAACTAGATATTCGGAATTAGCACCCCGAAAAACATATAAAACCGTCGAAAAAAATAACTTTTCTATCAATTTTTTTTGACGCAACTGGCGATGGACTGTATTACTATTTTGAGCTTTTGTTGAATTTTAGTTACTATTTAAAATGAACTGCACATTTCCTCATCAGAATCGTGTTCTTTGACCCTTAAAACATAATATTTGACCCCAAAAATGTCTTTCTATCATTAAAAGAACCGAATATAGGCCCGCGGTCGCCATCTTGTTATGACGTCATAGCGGTCAAACCTCGCCCTAAAATTTTGGGCTCCCATCGATTTTTTAGTTCTTATATGATTATCTAACATCCCTGAAAGTTTCATGAAAGTATCACATTTTGAAGTTTTCGGGCATTTTTATGTAATAAGCCACCCAACTATAACCCCTAACACCTTTCTCAATAATAGACTCAAAATGTAAGAGTAAATTTAAACACCAAATTAATTTAAACAATTACAACAGTAAATTTAAACACCAACAATTTCTCAAGTTATGATTATCTTTTGTTTTAGTTTACAATCTTAGGTGATGAAAAACAAGTTTTATCAAAGATATATCCGCCTTGTATTCTACCAGAAGAGTTTGGTGGTACCTTAGGATCTTTGAGAGACTTAGAAAATGAGTGGATGCCAGAGTTCGAGAAATTCATGTCTAAATACAAGGCTGGCCTTTGCTTCCAGAAAGACAATTGAAATTTATCCCATTGCAGAATAGACCGCTGAACTTCGAAAGTTATATTTTCAGGTTAAATAAACTGAAACTGGGTATAATAGTACTAGTTTTTCAAAACTGACAACTGTGAACTTTCATTATATTTTAAAATAAAGAATGTTTTTTATGACATAACGTCTTTGAAACTATGTGTTTTTTTTAATTTTTCATCACATCTGTTGCTTTTCCCCACTTGTGAAACTTATGCCTAATTTTGTTTGGTCAAATTAAAAAATTGGACCTTTTGTATGTATGTATTTTTTTGTATGTATAAAGTAATAATGTAAATGTGTAAACGGGCACATGCCCATTACAATAAAGTTTATTGATTGATTGGTCAAATTTTTGCTGATCAGACAGTGCTTTTTCAAACGTTTTTTCTAATAAACCCTTTCTAAAATTTGCCAACTTCTAAATAGTATCACTCAAAATCCCCTTGTGGTACCGCTGGAGGGTATGGGTGTTCACCCCAGAAAAAAAATTTGAAATTTGACCTATAAAGGTAGGGTTTCACAACTCATGTCTAGAACCTTTATGGGTTCCCCCTTTGGATGCGTGCCTGGGAAGGCTGGGCTGAGTAGGCCCATGACCACTGACCAGCTACCAAAGAAACTGGGCTGACCACTACACCACCCCACCGCGGCCACTTCCAGCCAAAAGGAACTTTATAAAACCATTACCTATGAAATACATGAAAAATATAACCAGTTCAAGAGATAAAACAAGTATTACACACAAGACAAATAACAAGCAGTTTCAGATGAGAAAAGAATATATCCGTATTTTATTATAATAAAACACATACAATAAATATCAAAAAGTAATAGAGCTCTGGCACAGCTAAAAAAATTTGTTCCTGTACAAAATAGAATATATTTACATTTATCGACAGATCTCGTGTAAGTAGATATCAATGGTGTTACATCCATAACCAAAGCCTTGAGCACTATACAAAATGTCACAGACAGTAATAGCACACATATTGAATCAGAGAATATTTCTTCGAAACAAAGATTCCTTGGCGCCACAAGAGTCACACTTGGTAAACATAAAAATGATTCATGCTCAATTCATTAGAAAATTTTCAAAAAGCAATTATGTGAACACAAGAAAACTTACCACGAATTTTGAGTATTACTATTAGCTTTAATGATTTGAATTAAGTTAAAAATTGATTTATCTTTTTTAAAGATACTATCTACTTCTTGAGTTAAAACGTTATAAATTAAACCAAAAATTTCTTCTTTAACTTTAAACCCAAAATTACTAAAAAAATTTATTAGAGAAGACTTGGAAACTATTTTAAAAGTGATATTGATTAAAAGTATGAAACCTTGTCCAAACTTTTCTATAAATACAGTAAAAATAAATATTCAAACCTTTAACATGTACATGTACGTTTTGGATGCAGTAAAAAATATTAATGACCACCAGGCCCATATTTAGAGTTTTTGGCATCATGTGTTAGTTTTCTTGACCCACTGTTATTTCAATTTTCTTTTCTTTAAAAAACATTTCCCCTAATTCTTATTAGTTAATGTTTTTAACAGTACAAATTTTAGGCCAAAGGAGACGCATTTTCCAATTTTTACTGAGCCAACTTGATAAAATTGTGTGGCCCGCGAGAATTTTCTTAGTCAAAAATTAGTTTTAGATTCATTTAAGGCCTCTAAATTCGGACTAAGTGTGCCAAAATGAGTTAAAAACCTGTTAATTAGAGTCGAATTTCAAAACATTTTGTGGGGGAGGACCCCACTTTAATACTAGGGACTATTGTTCACAGCTTTTTTAAGATATTAAGTTCATTGGCATCGTGGTTTTCCAAAGTGGTACTCAAGATCATTTGGGTTGGCCAGTGGTCACCCCTGACCTAAGCTTTAATTAAAATTTTCATTATTTGAAATGTGTTTGTAAAACTATCCTTTCAGGAGCAAATTGAAAGACTCATTTACTTTAAAAGAAAAAGACTAGGTGTCACTAGACTTTTATATCAGGGGGTTGGCCAACTATTACTAACCCACACAAGATCGGTTTAACATAGCTTACCCTATTTATATGCTAGTTTTTGCCGTAGTTTTATGCTGAAAAAATATTTCGCTCCATCTAAACAACTGATTTTTTGACTCGTGGAGAGGGAACCAACCTCCTTGTAACACTAGAATTTTCAAGAAAAAAGCCAGCAAAAGGTAATCATTAAAATTTTCCTTTACAAAACCCCTTTGTAAATTTTGTTGATCTGTGCTTAAATATGGCCCTGATGGATCATGGTGAATTAGTGAAACGATTTTCTTAACTTATGGAGTTTTTTTTGGTTCAATTTAATTCCGTAGAAATTTATATATTTTTAATGAATGACTAAGACACCAAGTTCGACTCTTTACTTGTGCTAGTTTAGAAAGAGCAGCTTTTGTAAGTTAACTCAACAGAAATCAAATGACTTCAGGCTATATGCTTGAAGAAAATATCTAAATATAACACCTAAAGGAAAATGTATTCAATAGGTTTAAATTTAGAAGATAATGTATGCTTTATAAAATAATAATAAAAAATGGAATTCAACATGCTTCTAAAGGAAAAGAAAAAGCTAACAACTTAAAAAAACAGAAAATGTTTTTCACTTCAGTGGGAATATGCAAAGCTCAGAAAACATAACAACATAATAGAAACCAAGAACAATTAAATTATCACAGTATGTGTTTATAGATTTGCTCACATTATGAAATCTTACAAACAAAATATACAATGCCTATTCTAGTACGTACTTTAAAGTTTTATAAAAGGAAGTAGTATTACAGAACGAGCAAAGGCATCTTGACTAAAAGTTAACTCTAAAATTAATCTAGATGTTAAAAACCTTGTATACAACACTATGAAACACTTCATATCTACTTTAACTGAAAATTATTGAAAGTTTAAAAATGCTTCTTCAAACTCTATACAGCACTCTCATTTATAAGCTTCTTAATTGAGCCAAATACAAAAATGAATTAAGAGTATTTTTGATTAGTTACTCTAAGAAACTTTAGAGAATAATTATAATATGGAGATCTAAAATAGATAACTATAAGATTGGGCTATAGTTGTAACTGAGTTTTAATACTGGATATAATGTTTCTATTTATAGTAGTGTGTAGATCTATTCTATTCCTACAAGGAGTCACAAAATTAAACTGCATTACTTAAGAGTGCTCTGGGTAGTATTAGCTAAGTTTCATTGACAGTTATTTACAACAGACTTTACATGAATAAAGAAACACCGAAAAATTAAGTATTCTATATAAAGGGATACAGCACCAAACTATTATTTTGCTAATAAAATTTAATATTTTATAATTCATGATGAAGATAACACACATACATTTTCTATTAATTAGATACGAGGGCAAATTGGAATTGATTGAATTGGTCAGAAAGTGGTTTCCATTTTTGAACAGGTATTTTAAATTTAGTGCTGTTAAAAAATATGTCTTATTTGAAAAAATAATCAAAGGTAAAATAGATTATGTATGTTTGGGATTATTCTAATGAACCTTGTTAAGAAAAATAAACAATAGAGTCAGGGACTTTCTGATTTACCCTCTTAAAATCAACAAAGATATTTTAAATTTTTAAAACAATACCATAAAAATTTATCAACTAGTAAGAGAGAAAAAATAATTATTCTAATTTATAAAAGCTAGAATATCAAAATATCCCTAATAATTTTTTTTGGGCTAAGTTGGCTTTCAACAAGAAATTCAACGCATTAACTCATCTTGCTTTTGAAGATGCATTCAAAGGATCAACTATAAAATTGAAACTGTACACAATGTTAATCATGGAAGTATGAAACATCCAAATGTAACAATGTTAATTGCACAAATAAAGCAGAGAACCTGCTTGGAAGTTTCATTGTTTTTAATCAAGTAATAAATGCACTATACACATACATACTCACACCTACTTAAGAGGATGGGAAGTTTTTTATTTGGGGTATTGAAAAATAATTATCAACATTAAAACAACCCAATTATACTTTATAGTTCTTAACAAAGAATTTTTAATGTCATCAAAACCGGTAAATGCACAATATTTCACGCTGTAATTATGAGATAATTTTATTGCGGGGATGTAAAGTAATGCGTTTATGCATAAGTGGTAATGGAAATTCCAATAACATACAAATATGACATGATTTCAATAATGCACCATGATAAAATTTTCAAATAAGCTTGAACTTTAATAGGTAAATACCTGTAAGTCTATGAACCAAGTATTTCCAGCTAAATTTTGTAAGCTACAAAATAATAAAGGTGGCAACAAATAAGGTCATTTTAGAAACTTAACTGAATATCTCTCTCCTATATCAATTCACAATAAAAATATTTAGAAATAATTAATAAATAAGAACCAATAACTGAGAATCAATTTTGAGAATAAACAGTTCAACTCACTTAAGCAAATTTAAAAACAATATATTATTCATTAAAAAAATAATCTATGCAAGTGTAATGTGTAAGACCCTGGTTCCAAGAAATAACAACACAAGACACACCCTCAAACATATAACAAACCACAATCATTTGCACATAACATTGAATGTAACAAAAGAAGCTCAATTTGAAAAGAAATCTAATACTATCATGAAAAATACTAAAAAATCTCAGCGCAATAAACAAAGCAATATAAAAATATTTAATACAAGCTACCTGAATATCTACTTAACTTGAGCTTGATTCGTCAACAGGTCCTTCAAAAACTCCCCTCAGTCTCATAATAAAATATACAATTTTTTTCACACATAAAAAAAACAGTTAAAATTTAACCTTGCAACTTCATGCATGATCTGCAGCAAAAACGTCAATGCTTCATTTAATTAAATTAACAGTAACACAACAGCCATTCTATCGGATGACGCTGATTGGTACACATTTGTTTTTCCTAAGTCGGCCGAGAAAGCTCTCTTCGAGTTCCTTGTTCATTTCCATCCAAGCGTAGTTGGCGGAGACTGCAGCGTCCTCCAGGGCACATTTGCAGGACATGAGGCTGGTGAAGCAGATGCCATCGTGGTCCCCTGCTGTGTCTGAGCTGTGCTCCACGGATAAGACGCCGTGGGGTTTGTAGGGGGGAGGATCTGAACCGAAGACAGACTGGAGAGACAAACATCAAATATTTAGCTACAAAGTACATTTTTATCTGCAATATTTATTAGCTACATATTTAATTCCTATTGCTGGGGCACTACTAACTTCAACTCAGAATCCCAGAAACTATAAGAGTAACGAAACTTTTATCAATAATTGCAAATTGCAGAATGCTACAAATCCGGAATGTTTAGATTTAAAAAATTACTTTATCTGAAGTTATTTTTCTTACAACACTTACAGCATGCCCGATATTGAAAGATCAAATTACATCCTATTGCTTTAAACAGAATGTCAGTTAACGAACTGTCCCAAAAACTCATAAATGCCACAAGAATCTCGTTATATCAAAATATGATCTATGCAAAGAAACAGTTTTCAACAATAATTTCCAGAACTTAAAGCTTAAAAAACCAGGAAGTCTATCCCAAACTGAATGGTGTTAAATGAAAGAAAATAATCAGTTTAGGAAAGCGTAGGAAAATTTCTATAGTTATAAAGGACATTGAAAAATATGCCTCTCGAATTATGGGATAGCTATTAATTCATATAGTAAATCTTATGTATTATCTATAAAGAGTGACTTTATTCTATGTTAATACTGAGTACATAAATTAAAAAACTAATAAGTTACTAAAATTAAACATAGAATTTTCATAGAACTCATTCATTACTTACTTGTATAAATTTTTTAATAGTAGAATTGACACTTTTAGAAGGATTGATTTCACAAGTAGGTAAATGAACATTTCCTTTTTCAGATATCAGGACATGAACTTTATTACTGAAACAAAAACAAAATTTTATTCACACATGGTCAAACACAACTAAACTAATTTGAAGTTTTAAAAAGTTATCCTTAATTAAGATAACCAGACTTAATCTTATGTTTGTAGGTACATTAATTAATGAAACTAGAGTAAATAAGGTTTGAAAATCCTTTATACAAAACATTACCATTGAATTATTGTAAGAATTAACTCATTCATAAGTTTACTAATTTGCTTAAGATTTCTCACAAACAAAATACTCGAGTATTCATGACAAACAAAAATGCATACTTGTCAACTTTTGAAAACTTACATCCGTAAAACTATTTGCATAACATTACAAAACTACAACTTGAAGATTCATAAACAAAGGACCAGCCTAGTTGGGCTTTAAGCCTGTAGCAGGTCAACAATATTTGTATTTATTGAAAACCAGGGTTGCTGATTTTTTTGATTTTTTTAAAAAAATCAAAAAAAATCGGATTTATTTGATTTAAATCGGATTTTTTTGATTTAAATCAGATTTTTTTGATTTAAATAAATAACTGGATCTGAACTTCCTGAAACTGGTTAATAATAAACTGATATTGACTACTAAACTTGATATAATAATTTAGGATTACTTAATATCCCAATTTTGATATATGTTATGCATTAATTAATTGTATTAATTAAGGGGAGCAGTTCGCTGCCATTTCATGGTGAAATGCCCAAGCCCATCCGAAAATGGTGAATGAATTATACTATCAGTTACTAAAATTTTTATCCTTTCTATAACTATTTTTGCCCAATTGTGAAATCAATAATAGCTTTAAAAGAAATTGTGACAATGATTTCTAAAAAAATCTATGCCTCATTTTTGTGTAAAAATTTTAATCAGTCTTTGAATTATAATAATTCAGTTAAATTAATTTTACTAAAAGTATTACATATATTTATTTCTTTAAAATATAATTAGTAATGAAATAAAATAAACAACTTATTGACAGTCATGTACATAGAGAATAGAGCTATATTTGCTGTAGTTATGTTAAAGAAAGCAATAGTTTGGAAAACATGACTAACTATAAAAGCAAGCTTATGATAAAAATCATTCACATGCTTGTATTTTAAAAAGTTGATGTACCAGATAAAAAAAATTAAAATATTTTAATTCTTGTTTAGTTTATCACAATCATTGATTCCAAACCCTGCTACTTACCCCTTTTTGTCATAAATATTTTTGTTATTGGTAGTAAAATTTTTTCTTGAAATTGCAGGCAATTTTATGTAAAGTAACCTAAACCTATCTCCCAGTTACATATCTAGCAGAATTAAAAAAATTGTAAAATGCAAATAATCTTGCAAACCATTTTAAAGCATACACAACTAATTTTTTATTTAAATTGTGGAAGTTTAACATTTTTGATTTAAATCAATGATTTTTTAAAAAAAATCAAGTGATTTAAATCATGATTTAAATCGTGATTTAAATCAAGTTGATTTAAATCAAGCAACCCTGTTGAAAACCATGAAAAACTTTAACGCAAATTCAAATCTTGGTAAAGTTGTTTTTTTCGCATTGCGAATGGAACACGAGAAGAAGCAAACTTTATGGGTGAGCGTGTTAAGATTCGCCAGCGAATCCAAAAAAACCTAGCAAAAAAGCCAAATTTCCCTCAAGAAAAGGGCAAAATTAAAATTTGTAAGGACAGGGATTAGTAGAGGAATCTGGTTTAGAAGTAAAAAGATAATTAGATAAAATTGTTTACATCACAAGTGTTTAGCAATTTCACGGATAGTTAAGAGGGAAAAAAGCAAATTCCGTAATATTTTTCAATCAATCCGTAAAACTAAAGAATATCCATAAATATTTCGGACAATCAGTAAAAGTTGGCAAGTATGAAAATGGGAACATACTTTGACTTTTTCCTCACTAAGACTATAAGCCTGAACAGCAGACTTTTGTGAGGATACACTGCGGGCAGAAGTGGACGGTGCCATAGTTCGGGCTTTTCAGCATAATACTCTTTGGCTCTTTCAATGAGAGGTAGAATGTCGCAAGCTCTCAAGCTCAGCTGGTTCAAATCGTCAATCCAACTGGCTTGCAGGGATTCTGCATCTGCTCTAGCAACAGTTTTTAGCACACCACCTAAAAAGGGATTAAAGTTGTAAATTTTTATAGAGCTTATAAATGGCAATCATCTTTTATACACCACTAATTATTCCAATACTTATTTTACTTGTGTGTAATGATGGATCTGGCATAAAAATGAAATTTGACCGAGAGATAAAAAGTACAAAGCAAAAAAAGCATGTTGAGAAGAACAAAAATTTAAGAACTTTTTGAATCTTAAATTTTTTCAAGAATACTCTTATAATGAAAAGATAAATTTATAAAGTGCAAAAATATTGATTGCTTGTGAGAAACATCTTCCTAAAACTTTAAACCATAAAAATATTAATTTACCAAGTAAGTAGTTTTTACACATGACCTAACTGTATGTAACTAATATTTATACTTATAATAGAAAGTAGTTTCAAAGGTATGAAATCAGAAATCAGTATCATTATCAAGTAACAGTTACATTCACAAGCGATTTCTAATCCCAGTAAAAATATTATAAGCTACTCAAAACAAATTTAATGTATAAAAATTACAGTGCAACTTGGTTTACTCAAACCAGAAAGGACTACTACACAATTTTGAATTAACTTTCTTCTCAAGTATTTTTTTATTCAGTCTACTGAATGATAGCAAAGATTGCTTTCTACATTGTGACTAATCAGAGATCTTTTTAATAAGAGATTGTATTCTATAATAAGCATATTTATTAGTAACCAGGAAATATCTGTGCCAAGTCAAACTGAATCATGCTTACCAGTTATTTGTCCAGTAAATACAAATCTGTACCAGTGTCCTTGAGCACACTCAACTAGGAGCAATGTGTTTGGTTCAAATTCTAAACCAGTCTCTTCAAAGACTTCTCGTTTTATAGCAGCCTGTAGAAATGATAAAAAAAAACAATTAAATCTAGTTGAAGACTGAAGAGTAGAGTAAAAAATTAAAATTCAATGATCATTATACAAAATTAAATTAATTTATCTACTTGCTGTATCACCAGAGGGAAAGTAAATTCAATGGGTTAACAGCTCATGAAGGCCAAGGCCTGCAATGTCTGAATTTATTTTCTTGACTAAGGGCCACACATGGGGTGCAAAGTATAAGACATAGGTTCTGGTAAAGTGGTTAGTCTAAAGTGTGATCCACAGCATTTAGTTCTGACTGAGTCAACCTTGTGTAGCCTTAGGTTAGAGCCCCAAATCTGTGGCATGGGAGATACACCATATCACAGGGTCTTGTGTTTATTTTACAAGTTACATAAAATGGTATAAAAATTGTGAATTAGAAAAAATGACACTAAGCTGGAATTTTTCCGACCAACTAAGCGTGTTTTAAAACTTTAAAGTACAAAATCATGTTCAATTATAAATTTTGACTTCATATTTGACAAATTCGGAAATACCATATAAGATTCACTGGAATCCGAAGCATCAAAAGCAATGCAATCAATAGTATCAGGTAGAGGTATAAGGCATAGGAAGAAAGTAGCAAGAATGTTAAAGAAGTAAAGAAAAAGGACAAAAACAGAATTAATTAATACTAACGATAAGGTTTTCCCCAGGTTCCACTTTACCAGCAGGTAAGTACCAAGTGCCAGCACAGGAACTTTTGGCTTCTTGCATCATAAGGATTTCTTTCTTTTCATTGATTAAGACAGCAGCTACCACATAAGTCACAGACTTTTTCACAACAGGTTTATAGTCAGAAAGTGATAGTTTTTCCAGACCTCGAGACACTGAAAACAAAAACAAAAAACGAATTACAAGACTGGAAGTTGTGATACCAGTAATTAGAATTTAAAATTTAATCTAAATTTGAATGAAATAAAACTAATTTCCAAAAGCAAGGTAACAGGGGTTGTGATAAGATAAAAAATTTGATAAGATATAATTAGAGATTCAATATAATTACGATATTTTTATTCTTTAAGATTTTTTCTTCATAAAAACGAATTTAAAATGACCTAGGAAACTTTTTTTATTAAGCTTAAAATATTACAAGGGCATATCAGAGCAATTTATCATATTGACCATATTGTAGACTCTGTAAAATGCAATACTTTTTACATTTGAAATACTTCAAAATACGTTAAGTTAAAGTTAATTCACCTAAAATTATGTTAACGTAACATCAGCATAGAAAAAGTTTTCAAATTCATGTTTTTGGTTAAATCAACTAAAAATTTTCAATTCTCAACCCGACCATTTTGGATTTCAATGAAACCATCAGATTTTGTCCTTTCTTTTGTTATACAGTCGACTCCGCTCAATATGGTCACCTTTGTCCAAGAGTAGAATGATAACAATATCCGATGATTAAAAAGTGGTGAAGAACTCGAGTTGAACTTTGAACTCGAGTGTTTGCCTCAAAATTATTTAGTCATCCTTGAAGTATTTTGAAACAATTTTCTAGTAACCTAAAGATTCTTAAAGAAAAATAGAGACGACCATATAACACTACTAAATTAGTGTTTATGTATTAAAATTAGCCTTCAAACGGAGGAAATAGGAGGTTTTTAAGGGATTTCACCAACTTTGGATAACATTAAACGATATACTGATCACATAAAACGATACAATCCGGGTAAATTTAAATAGGAGTGATAGGGACCAGTCAATTTCGATATCATCCGATTGATAACATTAACCGTGATCACATCAAGCGGAGTCGACTGTAACCTAAATAAGGATAAAGTTTAATACTTTATTTTACTTGATAGTTTTTTCTATTGGATCTTAATTACATATTGTACACTTGGTATCTTTTTGTCATTCACCTAGGTCAAAACATCAAGCAGTTTTGAACAAATGCATACCTACTGAAATACGTAAAAATTAGCTGGTTACCCCCACTTTCTTCCCATTAACTAAACATTCATCCTTAAAAGGATGGTATTCACGAAGCATAATTGAATGGAGAACAACAACTTCGCCCATGGAAGAACGCATAGGTAAACAAATACAGAATCACGTATCGTTCTCCCGTAAACAATGATGATCTCAAGGATATCTGCTCGAAAAAAAAAGCGTTACTCAACAGCCCGAAAAAACTTTAAGGCCAGATCGAGGAAAACATCTGGGACGTGAGGCCGAGCCTCAATTGAGGCGGATGTTGACTCACTTGGGGGTGTCGCACTTCATCAACATAACTACCCATCCCAGGATGAGTGTTAGGAGGAAGATACCCGCAGTTATAAAGGCTGCTACTGTGTGTACGTGGGATTCATTAGTGCTTTCGGACTCATTAACAAGGATGGATGCGGTGAACCTGGAATTCTTCGGGAGTTTTTTGTGTTGGTATTCCAATGAGGGGAGATTTGTTTGCATGAATTAAAGAGACGGCTTCAGCCGGGAGAGCTGATGTAATGAGATGTTTGTCTGTGGAGGAGACTTTTTATTTTTGGGGCCTTGAACTTCGCAAATACAGTAGGATTCTTTGATCAAACTTACAGAAGTAATTATAGTACAGAAGTACAACATTATTATAGTACAGAAGGATTCTTTCTTCAAGTTTGGATGAAATTAGTAATGTGCATTTTGTAGTTAATTGTTGAAATTTCATGACAATGTAGTATAAACGAACATGTTTAGATGGGACTCAATAAAATGATATCCCTCTGATGCAGGCGCGGATCCAGGGGGGTGGCACTCTGGACAGTGCCCCCCTTGGGAACCCAAAAAGGTTCTCAAAATGAGTAAAAACCCTACTTTCACAGGTATAATTTCATAAAATTTTTTGGGGAGGACCCCCATACCCCCCATTAGTAACACAAGGGGATCTTCAGTGTTATTTTTTAGGGAATCCCCAATATTTGATATTTTGGGGCAAAAAGTAAAGGTAACAGTGTTGAAAAGTGCCCCCCTGGACTCTAAACGCTTCTAAAAATGAGTTAAAAACCTACTTTTAAAGGTCAAATTTAAAATTTTTTCTAGGGGAGGACCCCCATACCCCCAATGGTACCACAAGGGGATCTTGTCTGGAAAAGTGCCCCCCCCCTTGGAGCCGTGCTGGATCCGCGCCTGCTCTGATGTGATATAAAATCCTTCTTAATATAAATTTTAAAAGGTATCCTCTGTATTATTTTCAGATGAATTTTTGTCCCTTAACCTTAAGGCTCATTTAGACTTCTCTTACCTTCATTTTGGAGGAATAATCCAAAATGACAAGTGTAATTTTTCGTTTCACACTTCACTCCTCAGATTTCCAATGTAAATGTAGGATTCCTCGGTGATGAGGATCACTCATGATGAACGTTGAAAGTGAAACAGAGTAAATGATTACACCCTGCTCCTCACCAATCATCTTCATCCAATTTATACAGAAATTAGTCCTTATTAATTGCATAACTCTGTTAAATTTGCATTATCAGTGAAACAGTAATTTTTAAAGTTGTAACAAAATGACTTATTTGATAGCTGGATATATCTTGGAATAAAGCTGTACCTGGCAATTTCAAATCATCATTTACCAGGGAATAAATCCTCATCAGCTCCCTTACTTTCCATATGCGTGAGAGGTTGCCGAGTCTTGACCCCATGTAAAAAATGAGCCACCATGCTTACGAAACCGAGAAAAGCTGCATAAGGTTCCAAAGAGGAAATGGCTCTTGTCAACCACCAATTACCACTCCTAAGACAGATAAATCGAGTTATGATGTAGGTATAAATCAAACCTGTTTTGCTTGATTGCGCGTGTCAGGCAAACTGCAGAGGCTTTCGCTTTCCACGAAGAAAATTGTGTGGCTCAACTAAATATACATTTACTTTGTGTCACAGTAGATTTTACTTTGGATTTTCTTATCGATAAAAATACCCCTTTTCATTGATAGCCTCAGCCTCACAATATTTAAAGCCTAGGGGTCATTAAGGAATTCGTTCGCATGTCACAAGATGTAACGTTTCAGTGGTTCTATTTCCCATTGTGAACACACAAGTCACATTTTAAATATAAATAGTAAAAAAATTAGACATTTTAAATTGTACATTATCTTATTTCAGTTTCTTCATTATTTCTGTAACTCAGAACTCTATATGGAAGAAATGCTTAAGGAACTGTGCCCATTTTCCTACATAAAATTGTATCACACCATAAGGAACCCTCCCCTGAAACAACTCAAAACAAACCCCATAGTCATTAGAATTAAGAGGAGACAAAGAACTTATAAGCTTGGAGACAATTCAATAAATGCAACCTATAAGAATGCGAGGTTTTCTTATTTACCTACAGGTGGTTACTTAGCGACCATCCTTACAATTAACATTATACTAATCCGAAATTAGTTACCTAAAGCTGAAGTGCGGTCAGACACGTCTGACCTTCTTTCCTAAACGGATTACTTCAGATATTCTCATCTAATTCACAAGTTCAAACTCATTCAATGCGTTCTGAATGAACTGATAACTTATCGAGATTTTGAAGATCAAGGTAAATATCATGCTTTAGTAAATAGAATTAAATACATTAACAGTATGGCAAGAGACAATCTAAAATTTGGTGCTTTAAAGTTTGAAATCGGGAAATATACAACTGAAAAAGTACTATTAAGTCGGAGACTGTCTGTTGTCCTACTAATGAGCTTTTTTATCAGGAGCAAGGTCTATGCGTCTATGGTTAGGAGGCATTAGACCAGTGTTTCCCAACGTGGGGCGCACGCCCCACCGGGGGGCAATATCATTTTCTAGGGGGGCAATTTGAAAATTTTCAACCAAATTGCCCCCCAGGTGGGACCAATCCAGGGGGAAAATTAAAAAAAAACTTTTTAAATAAAAGTTTATCAAAATCTTATCATATTATTCTATCTGAGAATGTATGTCTGAAATCTGGACCAATATGTATATAAACCAAGTTGAAATTTTGAAATCCTGTTTTTAGAGTCTAATTTCCAAGCCTTTTCTGGGGGATGACCCAAAATCTCTTTGTTTTTAGAACGCTTATATTTGAAACTTTTTTGTTCATCAAAATCTTCCCTAAAAATTTATATCCAAAATTTCCCAACTAGGGGTGCCAAACTAGTTAAAAACCTGCTACCTAGAGTCAAATTTACTGGGGGAGGACCCCCAGACCCCCCTTGGTACTTAGAACTTAATTACTCATAACTTGATTTAGTTCTTTAGCATGCAAATTCTACCTAAAAATGCTGTGATCATTAGACTTATTAAATATACATAGGAGGGAGGGGCTAAGAAATAATTTTGTCTCCCTCTCAAAATATATTTCTATATATGCCACGGAGACCGGGGGGCATGGAAAATTCAGAAATGCTTTGGTGTGGCATGGACCGAAAAAGGTTGGGAAACACTGCATTAGACAAACTAACCCTTTTCAAGGCACAGTAAGAATTTCATTCTAAAAAAACGACATTTTTCTAACATTGGAGAGCTTTTAATGTTATTAACATTAAGTTAATGTTATTATTTCTCATAAATGAGAAAAATATGTTTTCTCTGAAAAACATAAACATCCATAAAAATAACTAACAACATGCGTTTATATTTATTTTTCTCTTTATCTATTATCCGAGTAAAACCAAACAAAATTACAATAGAGTTTCTCGGGCAGCATTGGTACATTTCTAAGCTGCAGGTTTAACACCTTTTTGGATAAAAAGCGACACCCACATTTTTCAATTAGTAGAAAGGATCAAGAAAAACGACAAGTGTATCTATTGGTAGAACACAAATAGCTTTCGCTGACAGGTTGAGGTCTATTCAACCTCCCATTTGCCTTGACTCCTCGAATTTCCAAACGGTTTGCAACCCTCGAAGAAAAAACAAGACGGTTTTTTCTCACTTGAGCATACAGACACAGAAAAAAAGGCACACAAGGGTGTATCTCCCACATCAACGAAGACAAGGCCCGAGTAGGCGAAAAAAACTTCTCAGATCTGTGGGGTTAATGATTCCTATCCTTTCAAGCGTCGTTTTCGACGCAATACCACTTTACGACGACGACGGCCGGCATCGACAACGATAAAAATACGGGAGAAATGCAACTCAGAAATAAAAAAGGATATGCTGGAGAAGAGAAAACGAGTATATCCCGAGGCGATTTTCGGGAAAGCTAAAACAATGATAATAATAATAAAAAAAGAGGCACACGCAGGACAGATTAGAGCATCGGCATAAGCAGCAGCGTTCTGGTTCAGGTAAAGTCGTGAAACTATGTTGAGGTTTTTATTTCTTGAGTTTTTTCTTCTGGTTTTGCCGCTTGCGCAAGCCGGATGGCCCGGGGAATGCGCTCGAAATTTCACTAGGAGGAAGAAGGTGGACCATGTCTGTGGGATGAGAAATGAATTATGGTGTGGAGAGAGGGTAAAGGAGACCTTTGGTGTATGGAAGGTCGGCTGGCTTAACTTTGGGAATGTATAGAAGGATAAGGAGTAAAAAGTAAACTAATAAACCGAATGGATTAGTGTATTTGTTAGGGGCAAAGCTCACAATCCGTCATTTATGGTATGGCGGGCAGTCAGATTGTTCAACTGGGGTATAAATAGCATCTAAAGCTTTTATAACTCCGAAATAAGAGGATACTTTAGAAGGTATCATATGGCTGCTTGAGGATGGTGCAGGAGTACTTTGAAGTAAGGTGAAGTATGGGGAGGAATTTGGGGAAGATGTATGAATTCTAATTCCATCTCAACTCTTCCCATCTTTTTCTCAAAGGAAGATAAAAGAAAGAAGAGATAAAATTAAATAATTAGGGTTGGTGCAGGAGAGAAAAATTAGAGGGTAAGGCTAGGGAGAATAAAAGAAAAGAAACTACGAAATGAATAAAAAACTTGACATGGTAACCCATTCACTTTCCACTACAGAACTTAATATAGTTTTCATACATATAGTCTTATGAATGCAAATACTAATAAAGAAAAGACAAATTATTTTTTGTTTACTATCCAATAATCTAACCATTGTTGGCCACTAAATCCACACTGATTAGTTAACCGGACATAGACCATGCACTGAGCTCCGACCCTACCCATCCCTGAGCAAATCACCATTCGGACAATACCGATTTGTCACAGCTTTCTCAGAAGACAGTCCATCGGAAGGCATTGTTTGGAGAAGACCGTCGAAATCAGAAGGTCATGTTTCAGACCGAACGATTGAGACCTTTCCCGATAAGCGGCTTCTTAATGACACGTTCGTTTTCGTGTAATGAATTTATACACATCCGTTTATTTAACAATCGACAAGACAGCGTGAAAGACATCTTTCAGAGGAAAACAACAATGGGCTCGATTACTCAGCAAGGGGCCATCATTCCGTTGGTATAACAAGCCTGGTAGAGACTGCTGATAGAGCCATTGTCAAGAATAACCATCTTCAAAGCATAACATCAACGGTCATTTGTGCCAGCCGGCACGTACAGAAAACAGATGATATAAATTTGGAGTGAGTATGTGTGAAATGGATTAGGCCTTGTCGCCTTGGTCAAAAAAAGGAGTATCGAAGCTCGTTTCCTCGTTCGGAACGAGTTTAAACGGATTCCAGAAATGCCGTTTTTTGTTTTAAACATGAGTTTTCTGGTAAATGCTGGCTTACGGCGGGCTTGGTTTGTTTTCAACTTGATGAATGTTGGCCTAGGGGGATTGGGACCGCAATAGTATGCACTGAGCGGTGATGAATTTCGAAAAAAGTTATAGCTGGAGGGTCAGGACTCGTTAAGAAAAAGACCAATTATTACGGTAAATAGAATCCAGTTTAGGGTTTTGACAAGGGAGGCGAGTTTATAACAGAAGGGAAGTATCCAAAGAAAGTAGTAGGGAAACCCTGAGCCCAAGATTTAGATTATTCCTGTACTTAACTCATCCTCGTGGAAACTCTGCGGGGTAGACTTCAACCTCCTAAATGTACAAAACAGATTAAAAAGAGATATTTAAAATGGATAGCTTCCAAAAAATTTCTACACGAGTAGATTCTCTGTGTGTATATTCCATAAAACTCAGTATTACCACCAAATTTTAGAAATTGAATACACCAAGGATCAAATCTAAACTTTAACAATCGAAAAGGCTAAATTTTAACATGTTCTTGACGGGTGGAGGGCATGAGAAATAATTTTGTTCCTCCAAAACAAGTTTAATTAAGGACTTATGACTTCTTTACAACCTAAAATTACCTAGTCTAACTTAATGAAGCTATATGGAAATTGACCATAATGGCAATGTGTTTAAGCTATGCATTGGCCTTAATCTTAATCAAAGGCATGTATAGAGACACAAATCGGGACAAGATCATCGAGATTCCTACCACACGTTAAAGCACTTTTCGTTTACAAATTAACTTAACGATAAAGAAAAATTTAAACGAAAGCCTTTTTGATTGTAAATCGATTTGTAAAAAATTCAACCTCAATATCGACGCATTACAGCTGGTAACTAACAGAGCGTGAAATAAAACTAACTTCTTGCTTTCAAAATACTCAATCAATTCAGAAAAGAAACCGTTCCGGTGCAGACATATATGGGTATGGGAGATCAATAGCAAAGAGCATGTGTTAAAGGGAAGGAATTGGGTGTCGACGACACACAAGCGTGGGTAATCTTCATGGGAGCCCTATGAGGCATCTTCCGTAAATGGGACAATTGGGTAACCGCCTGCTAGGAAAAATCTTCTTTGAAAGACAGTTGAAGAGAGAGAATTGGG
Source organism: Tetragnatha versicolor (assembly GCA_024610705.1). NCBI lineage: Eukaryota > Metazoa > Arthropoda > Arachnida > Araneae > Tetragnathidae > Tetragnatha > Tetragnatha versicolor. The sequence continues at coordinate 53,260,545 of JANDEH010000003.1, forward strand.
GATCCGCGTATCTTTTATTGGCTTTCAATGAACGAAGGTATCACAAAGAACTGATGATTGATACATCTGTGGAATTGAAAACTGAAAGGAATGAAATTAAGCAAACCACAGGTATTTTTGTAGAATTTAGATCACTCGATTATGAATGAAATGATTGATGAACTTGGGTTGGAATTTTTCTCAAAGATTAATAGCGCATGTCTATTGTCCATTATCCGGTTTTACCAACTAGTGATACAGCATAGATTGATGCGAAATGGTCGATAGTGGTTACGTCAGGTGATTGATTGCCACAAACAGATCCAAAGATATCTACTGTAACAAACCCGATGTGAAACTCCAATCATGCGAATCAATGAACTAATTGGATCTCACACTTTCACATACTGCTGATTTAAACACACATATATGTCTATGGGTGTTTTAAAAAGAAAAGGGAAACATGAAGTACATCTTAAAACTGTTCTATCATTGATTTTGTAGTCTTAAACGAGAGTTTTATCTTTGGAAGTTTTAATCTATCTATATATATAAAAATCAATGTCTGTCTGTCTGTCTGTCTGTTTGTATGTATGTATGTATGTCCTTTATAGTTTTAAACTTTTCGAACCTATATTAACTATTAAACTATACCACGTTGATCTACTCCCTCCAAGGAAGGTTTCTGAAGAATAATAATTTAAAATCGATGCATCCTAATAACTTTTTTGGTCAATTTTATGCTCAAAAACCCATTTTTCATGCCTAACTTCAGGGCAAAACCACATTGTTGTAAAGAAGATGTAACTTTAATTGTTGCAGGCATATTCTCGATTGTTGCAGATTGAATCGATTGTTGAAGTTTAAAATCCATTGTTGTAACATAAACATTAAAATAGATCCTTTATTTAACTATTTCCCCATTTGGACTGGCGAAGCCCATCTGTAACACACCAGAATAGTTTTTTTAATGGACTGGCGAAGCCCCTCTGTAACACACCTGAATAATTTTCTTTAAAAATGGACTGGCGAAGCCCATCTGTAACGCACCTGATGACATTTATTAAAAAACGGAAACCCGGGCGAAGCCCGGGTCTAGCGCGTCAGCGCTACTGCGCCCGGGCAAAGCCGGGTCTAGCGCTTTAGCGCTAGTTTAAAATAAATCAAACATTTAAAAGGTTTTTTTTGGAAAAATGAAAAGGGTGGTGTAAAATAAAATGCAGTGTAAAAGTTTTAAAGTTATGACCATACATACAATGAAGGAAGGAATCGATGAAATGGGATTAGCTACTTGTAACAAGGGAAAGGAGAGGTATAAAATCCTTTCAATTGCGTGACATATCTTATGATGTATTGGTTTCAAATTGACTGTTGAAGAGACTAGTGACTAATCAAGACGATTTCAGTAACAACGAGCTAAGTCCATAATAAAATTGCTGGAGTTAATTTACTGTTGCTACTAGAGCTTCAATTTAAAGATGTGCTAAATAAATAATTGGGAGTGTTTTTAAAATGCAATAAAAATACTGCTTGAGTTGATTACTGAACAGAGAAAATGACATGATCCGTAACAAAAATCCCTTAAATTAACTATACCTATACCAGCTAGAATTAGCATTTAATGCTGGGTTGATATTTTGAACCCTGGTCATGAAAACATTCAAGTGGGAATAGTATTTTCATGATATGGGCTGAGTTATGTCATGCATAGACCATTCAAAAATAAGAACGAAAACAGCCAACGTTAAAAAGAAAAGGACGGGCTATAAATAAGCGTTTACTTTCAATGATTAAATTCGACCTGTTTCGAAGGGAAGCACGGTCGATACATACAAAAAAGAACCTTTCCCTTTTCTTCATAAACGAGAAAGAAAACACACCGAAATAGAGCTCCAGAAGGCTGTCAATGACTCAATGTCCCAATTAGCAAACCTCCATTCTCTCACAGCACTGACAAGGCACAACCAATGCATATTCATTAGGGTGTCCCTTAAAAATCGAAAGTCGGGGAAACTTTTGCGACACCCCCTAATTTTTTTCCTTTTGGTGTTCTAAGGAAGTGTGCAAAATTTTAAATCGATCAGAAAATATTAACACGTGCCTCAAACGGCCTAAAGTTAGGAAATTTTGACATTTTTCTCATTTTTTCGAAAATTTCTAAAAATTCCTTAAAATATTATTTTGTTGAATAATAGGGCTTTAACACATCTAAATATTCACATTTGACCGTTTTTCATTCCTAGCTAGGCGAAACTACCCAGTTTTTAGCCTGGTCATCAATCGGAAAATCATCAAATTTGCCCATTTTATACTGAGAATAGAGGATACAAAAGTCAGTGGGGAATGACTTTTAACCACGTAATTCCATAACTAGATACCATTTGTAGGCGATATTGATGTGTAGATAAATTATCTGGAGCTAAAATTAATTACTAGCAGTTTAATTACAGGCGCCATATTGGATTGCTTTACCACTAAAAAAATTCTGGGATAAACGGAATGGGCATGTTTGGTATTGGGCAATGCGTATTTGAGTTTTCTGATCTCAGTTAATACTAATAAAATCCTTAAACCACTTTTTAAAGCTCTTTACTCAATTCGAATGGCCAGCAAATCTTTTAATTACATAACTATAGATGATAAAATTCTAAATGCATAATATGGGCAAGAGAAATTATGAAAAAATATTGAAAAACTATACTTCAGTATATACAGAAGTATTGTATAGTTGAAAAGTTGAAGTTGATAGAAAATTAACCCGCTCTTCATAATGATTGAGCCAACTACACCCAGATAAGTCATTAACCATGTTTATAGATCTTGTATTACATAATTTTTATACATAAACATAAAAACTTCCTGCAATTCAGCAAATTAGTAACATGAAAAGCCGATTAAACACTGGTATTTGGTTCTTAGCTGGAGAATTTTAAATACTAACTACAGTTTCAGTAACTCTTCAACTTTTCTTAGCATTTTTTCGCACTATGCAATTTTCATTTGGGATAGAATAGCCGAATCTGGCCCTTGTCCCATAAAACCCTTCAATTTTCATTAGTGAATGTTCTTGAAGAAGAAATTAGGTTTGAAGTTGATTTTTTGATAGATTTATTTATAAAATTAAATTATTTTTAACTTTCAGTATTTTTTAAGATTCTAAACTGTATAAAATTTTTCAGAGTGAAGTGTAGCTCTCTGACTTAAAATCTGACTTTAAAAAAGGACTGGTTTCAGCAACCATTGTCAATATTTAACATATTATCATCACAATATCAGTATCTAATCGGTTTTTCATGTTACAGGAATATTTTATGCTCCTATGTATTATAAAATCACGATAAAGCATAAAACAGGCTTTTAACATAGTAAATGGCTTATATTTTGAGTGCAGTAGGATCAATCATCATGAAGAGCGGGTTAATTTTGTATGAACTATATAATGTTAATTATGTAATAAGAGATCTGCTGGCCATTCGACCTGAGTAAAGATCTTTAAAAAAGTGGTTTAAGGATTTTATTAGTATTAACTGAGATCAGAAAACTCAAATACGCATTGCACAATACCAAGCATGCCCATACCATTTATCCCAGAATTTTTTTAGTGGTAATGCAATCCAATATGGCGCCTGTAATTAAAATGCTAGTAATTAATTTTAGCTCCAGATAATTTATCTACACATCAATATAGTCTACAACTGGTATCTAGTTATGGAATTACGTGGTTAAAAGTCATTCCCCACTGACTTTTGTATCCTCTATTCTCAGTATAAAATGGGCAAATTTGATGATTTTCCGATTGATGACCAGGCTAAAAACTGGGTAATTTCGCTTAGCTAGGAATGAAAAATGGTCAAATATGAATATTTAGATGTGTTAAAGCCCTATTATTTGACAAAACAATGTTTTAAGGAATTTTTAGAAATTTTCGAAAAAATGAGAAAAATGTCAAAATTTCCCAACTTTAGGCCGTTTGAGGCACGTGTTAATATTTTCTGATCGATTTAAGATTTTGCACACTTTCTTAGAACACCAAAAGGAAAAAAATTAGGGGGTGTCGCAAAAGTTTCCCCGACTTTAGATTTTTAAGGGACACCCTAATATTCATTCATTCACCATACCATCCATAATTGCGATCACAAAGCACCAAAGAATACACGTTACAACGTAATTGTCTTCCCGGGAAGATAGAAACAAAAAAAGGAGAGGAAGCGAAAAGGTAGAGCGATTTACCTGCATCTCTTTTTTCTAATCACGTATACCACTAACACTGATGATGCCATCAGGATATGGGGGATGGAGTACGCTGCAAAAGGCCTTCGGGGCAATTCCGATAGATACGCCCACCGAGTATTAGGATTCGGGTTCATTATTTCAAGTCGTAATTGATTTTGTACTAGGAAAAGCGGAGAATAAAGTTTCACTTAATTAGCCGGGGGATGAGAATTTGATTAGAAACGTGGGCAGAATAATCGCTGTCCAAACACTGTTGTTGGTGTCGGAAGGAGCCGTAATCTGCAAACTGGGTGTAAGAAAGCTGATATCGTCAGTTTGAAAAAGGAATAGGTAAAAAAAATGGAAAATATACTTTCTGTGTTAAAAAACCATCTAAGTTTCGGCCCTACACATGAGTGGGAAGAGGAAAAATAACAACCCCCTATAGGCAGATATAAGCACCTCAAATTTGGAGAATCATTGTTTTTTAATTTGATTGAAATTCAAACTTATTTGCCTTTAATTTATCATTCTTTGTGCAGTAAACTAAGCCAAAACAAAACTTGTTTGTAATTTAAAAGTGGTTTACCTGTTTTATCCAAAATGAATGTTGGACTCCATTGGTTATTCATTAAACTACCTAAGACTCAGTTTCATAACATACATTTTAATTTTTTTTGTCTTAGCCTTTGTATTTCTTGCTTTTGAGCTGTGAACTAAGCAGGAATACAATTTGATTGTAAATTTAAGTGGTTTTTAAACCTGAAACTTCATCGTTTCCAAGTTTCCAAAAAGGGATCCAGTCCATATTTTTTTAAGCTGAAGAATATTTGTATATGTACTAAAATTTTTTCATTGATTGTTCTGTTAAAAAAGGGTCCTGAATTTGAAAAAAAATTTCCCCTCCACAGGGTCTCTTTTAGAAGTAGGCTCCTTTTAAGATTTTCCGCTTTAAATGAATGTTGCAAGACTGATTCATTGAATACCTAAGCTATGAGAAAACCATTAAACACAGGTTACTAAATCCTACTTTGAAATAGACCGGCATAAGGCGATGCCATAAAAATTCATGCGAAATTTCAAATTCACATTCGTGGTCAACCCGAGGTCATTTTGTGGTTGAGTTACTCGACTTCATTGTGGCTCGCAGTTAAAAGCATAAGAAGAGGATACGAAAGAATAAAAGGGATTTTCAGATTATCTTAACGTCGTCAATCGCACCAGTTTAAAAACACGAACTAAAAGATGAGAAAGTCATGTATGTTGTTATGTCTCATGTTAAAAAACAATAGCGCTATAGGGAGTTCTTTAATAGCAATCAACTCTCAGCACAAATATTTTTTGAAGTCTTGAATGATTAGTATTTCTAAAAGCGAATATAAAATGTTGCTTAAAAATAGAGATTTTGAAATAAGATGAGGCGAGGCGAATAATATACGTGCTGATGATGGTCTGTTTTTGAATTTGGGGGATAACAATCAACATTAAAAATTGTTTTAGCAATAATTTTCGGTACATATCTTGTGTAATGAATGATAAACAGTTTAGAGAGTCATCACGAATTATAAAATCAATGCTACCAAATAAACGAGATTATAAAGCATCATAATTTTTATAGGACTTTATTAGTGGAAAATAAACATCCACCTTCGAATTCGGACTTGCAGAAGGTTTTAAGGGATAGATAGAAAGTGAGGGTGGTTCATCATACATTAGGTCCATAGATTAGAGGTGGAAAAAGGCCTAAGTGGTCGGGAAACTTTAAGAGTATCGAACCTTTGCACAAGAGATTGTATTTACTATGAGTGTCAGTGATACCAGCTTTCTCCATAAAATTACTACTACTAACATTTTCCTCGACTTTAATTTTTCATCCATCAAGATGAACGCCAAAACTGTACACCTAAGAACAACTTAACTTTTCTTTGAGAGGATATGCAGTTCGCATAAACAAGAATTGAAGTTCATATTCCACAACAAATGATGGGAAAAGAAAGCTCACAGAGAAGCAAAGCGAAAAAAAAGTACGAACTCGACCTTGAAAAGCTAAATACTGATCGCAAGTCCACTAACCGTCTCGGATAAGCGAAGGGGCTTTACCGGCATTGCCCACTCTGGGAAAACGTGGGCGAAATCAATAAAGAGGTTTATATTCAGTCGTATCGAGCGGTTTACAACCTTTTTCCAGACGAAGAAAGACGATTATAAAAGCATCAAAGATATAGATTCAGAGAGACGCCCTACCAAAGAAGTTTTAGAAAGCTTTTACGATACTAACGTGTCTATTTTTTACACCTTTGCCAGGTTTTGGAAGATTTCTTCAGAAAGACCTTTTGGCAGCAGAAAATCGGGTCGTTGGTTTTTGTCGTTCGTTCCGAACCTTCTTTATGGAGAAAAACATTACAGGGATAAAGTTTGGGATACTGAACTTTACAAAACTGACCTTTTATCTGGTTTCAGTTTATTTCCGACCAATTTCTCCCAGTACAATAATAAAAAGCAGACAAAAGATTTATGATATCGAAATAATTTTTATAGGGGACATCCATAAATTACGTGAGATCAAAAAGGGGGGGAGGGGTTTGGAAAAATCTCACCAAGGGGGGAGGGGGAGTCGGTTAAATCTCACGTCAACTTTTTAAGTTATACGATTTTCTTTCTTTTTTAAGTATGATAAAGGAATATATGAGAGGAAAGAGAGTAATTATTTTTAAAGGTTGTAGGTAAATCTCACGTGGGGGGGAGGGGGGGGGGGTCCAGCAAAATCTCACTAAATCTCACCAAGGGGGGTCCAGATTTTGGAAAAAACACCTCACGTTATTTATGGATGTCCCCATACGATGGGAATGATATATGATGGGAAAAAGAACAAATGCTTCAAAAAATAATTTTATCATAACAACAGGGTGTGGGTGATCATAATTGGCTAAAATTCTAAAAACAAGAACTACTGGGCAGAATGATCTGAAACTTTATCAAAAAGCTAGTAAAGGAAGGGAAAAACAAAATCCAAAATAAAATAAAATGGTTTAAATATCATCAATAGATGGCACTCAAAATAGTTCCAGTTCAAAACTATTTGTTATGACAATAGATAAAATTGAAGATTTCTTTTGATTTTTTTCACACACAAACATCTCTTTTTTTAATCAAACCTCTTAATACTGAAGCTCACCTCACGGTGGTTCACTTGTACTTCATTGTATATTTTTAAATTAATATTATTATTTGTAATCATTATTTAAAATAATTTTCATTTTTTACCTATTACTAGTTACTTGTATGGGTCACTGCGTTGACCCCTGAGTAATCAAAATCACTTTAGGGGACATCCATAAATTACGTGAGGTGTTTTTTCCAAAATCTGGACCCCCCTCCCTCCTTGGTGAGATTTTGCTGGACCCCCCTCCCCCCACGTGAGATTTACTTACAACCTTTAAAAATAATTTTCTATCATACTCGTTCTAATTATTCTATTGCTAGTTATCATATTCGTTACTTAAAAAAAAGAAAATCATATAATTTCTAACTTAAAAAGTTGACGTGAGATTTTAATCGACCCCCCTCCCCTCCCCCCTTGGTGAGATTTTTCCAAACCCCTCCACCCCCCTTTTTGACCTCACGTAATTTATGAATGTCCCCTTAATATTTTTGTTTCTATTGTTTTTAGTATATATGTGTGTTCTTATGTACATTTTAGTTTTGTTTGTTCCCTTGTATGTTTTACGTAACAATTGTAATATATAAAAAATAAAAGTTAAATGTTCAAATATGATCCAAAGAAGGCATTGTTCCTTCCCATAATTTCCCACATGACCTTTTCATTTTTAGTACGGGAGCTGGCGTTAAATTTCAAGCATTCATCTGCTTGTACACGATTTTAATTTTACAGGATAGTGTTAGTGGTACTGATCATGAAATCGAGCATCAGCTGGTCAGGTAGCGGTAGGTTGAGCGTGGGGAGGGGGTCAAAGTTGCAAAAAAGTGAAAAATAAATTCATCTGCTCATGTATGAAACTTGGTGGAGATGATTGTTTAGGCCTCCCTGATTACAAAAATGCCCGTCAGCTGGCTGGGTGGCAGTGGAATGACCGTCAGCTGGTCATGTGAACTTGCAAACAAAAAATTTATCTGACAAAGCAAGACACTTGGTAGGAAGTCGATCAGTTACAGAAATATTAACGAATTACTAGTACAACAGATATTAATTCATAAGTTTCTAGTGTAAGTTAAAGACTAGTAACTCGTTATTACTTTATGTAACAGAGATTGACATCCCTACCAAGTTCCATGCATTGTCAGATAAATTTTTTGTTTGCAAGTTCACGTGACCAGCTGACGGTCATTCCACTGCCACTCAGCCAGCTGGTAGAGATTGACATCCCTACCAAGTTCCATGCATTGTCAGATAAATTTTTTGTTTGCAAGTTCACGTGACCAGCTGACGGTCATTCCACTGCCACTCAGCCAGCTGGTAGAGATTGACATCCCTACCAAGTTCCATGCATTGTCAGATAAATTTTTTGTTTGCAAGTTCACGTGACCAGCTGACGGTCATTCCACTGCCACTCAGCCAGCTGGTAGAGATTGACATCCCAACCAAGTTCCATGCATTGTCAGACAAATTTTTTGTTTGCAAGTTCACGTGACCAGCTGACGGTCATTCCACTGCCACTCAGCCAGCTGGTAGAGATTGACATCCCTACCAAGTTCCATGCATTGTCAGATAAATTTTTTGTTTGCAAGTTCACATGACCAGCTGACGGTCATTCCACTGCCACTCAGCCAGCTGACGACCATTTTTGTAATCAGGGAGGCCTAAACTACTTTCACTTTTTAGCAACTTTGACCCCCTCCCCACGCTCAACCCACCGTTACCTGACCAGCTGATGCTCGATTCCGTGATAAGCACCACTAACACTATCCTGTTATTTTAAAATCGTGTACGAGCAGATGAATTTTTTTTTAACGCCAGCTCCCGTACTATTAGTCTGGCTTGCACATCAATCCAGCCCCCACTAATAATGTAAAATTTAAGATGTTAATGCAAATTATCTCAGTGCTTCAACACTATGGGGCTGTTCAAATATTATGAAAGGGGGGAAAAGGTTTGCTCTCAGCTAATTTTTCTGACAAGAGTTGAGGGGTAAGATTGATGCTTACGTAAGATGCTACCAACATTGCATTTTCAAAAATCACTTGTTTCTTGCAGAAATTTCAAAAAATTCAACCAAAAGTAAATTTTACTTTGAACAGAAAAAGGGGACAGTGGGGCAATTTTCTTACGTTACAATGAGTGGGCTTACCTTTGCTGACAAGGGGGTGAGGGGGTCAAATATGACCAAAAACATGCTTATGTAATAGTTGAACGCCCCCCATGTATATTTATTCAAGTAGCAGTATAGGTAGGAACCATAAGCAATTTTACAATATCCCTATACTGTATATTGAACTTTTCTGAGAAAATGGAGATATGATAGGGTGACAAAAGGTCTAATAGCATACAGAGTGCTTTGAATTTCAATGTGTGGAGGTCTATAGTGGTATGGATAAAATAGACTTCATTTTTTATGTGCAGTAATAAACCTTATAATTTTTTTGAAGTCATGTGAAATTATTAAATATATAGCAGAGTTGAAAATTTTTCAGTTTGGAATTGATTTTACCCTAATTTTTGAAACAAATGTTTTAATTTTAATTTTTCCCATTCTGTCTCGAAGAAAACTGCTTGGATGTCTTTGTATTTTTAAATGGAACACTTTCATGCTTGTTTGCTTCATATATACATTGGTGAGTCAATTAAAGATAAGGAGGTCATAAAACTAAAAACTTAACCCATTGTCCCCTAAAAACCTAGAAGAAAGCAATTAACAATTTCAATTAGATTTTTGAAATTTTTTCCCATAAAGGTGAATTGAAATAATCATTACGGCTTTGGGGATAAGCAGAAGACCAGCCTACAGTGGGGCTATTCAAATATTACGTAAGCACTTTTTAGGTAATTTTAACCCCTTCCCCTTGTCAGCAAAGATGAGCATACCTCAACCCCCCACCATAATTACATAAGAAACTGATGGACCCCCCCCCAAAAAAAATTTTGACATCCCTTTTAGCAAGTACTACTGTTTTTTTTCTTCTAGAAAATTAGGTGACTTATACAAGGAGCTGTCCTTTTTGGAGTAACCCTAATACTACATTCGCACATGAAAAGTTAATATAGTTTAAGTGCTAATCTAGCTTAAATATAGCATTACCACAATGCTATAATTAAGCTAGATTCACACTTAAGGGGACATCCATAACTTACGTGAGGTCAAAAAGGGGGTGGAGGGGTTTGGAAAAATCTTACCAAATCTCACCAAGGGGGAGGGGGGGTTGATTAAAATCTCACATCAACTTTTTAAGTTCGAAATTATACGATTTTCTTTAAGTATGAGAAAGGAATTATATTCACAGATAAGATACTGTGGTGATTTTTAGCCGGAATAATGTCCTTTTCCCCCACATCATTAATAATGGAAACACTACTTTTCGGGGTTTAAATTTCAAAACGTCAGGGGGGTCCCTTCAGGGAGGAGAGAGTAATCAGGAGGCGAAGTATACCACTGAATGAATGAAGTACTGGTGACACCGTTCGGGCAACTCTGCATATCATAGTTAGGACATCTTGTAGTAACCATGATTCACTGCGTGAGGAAATGCGAAGAAGGAACGTCATTCGCCCCATATGGCAAAGTGACATATATTTTGTCACCTCTCTCTTCCCACTGGTTGTGGAATTTGAAGCATTCCACAGAACGTTCAAGCAAGACTTTCTGGAATTGGGATGCCCACAAAGGAAAGCCGCCCAAGACCGCCAGCTTCAAGCGCATGCATATTTCGCTTCCTCTTTACTCTTTTCTCCATAGTCCATCCCCAAAAAAGTACTTACGTCAGATTTCCCAATTCAATTTTTTGTTTCATTTATTTTTGGTTGAGTTTTGAAAATATTTACCCAAGAAACAAGAGATTTTCGAAAATGCAGTATCTTACGTAAGCATCACTCATATCCTCCCCCTTGTAAGGAAAAATAAGAAAGAGCAAACCAGCCCTTAGGTGTTTGGTACATAATATTTGAACGGTCCCTGTTCACTCAAAAAGGAATGCCCACTAAACTACTGATAGTAAAAACTTCATTTTCTATTTTATTGAAACGTTATCCCCATTTCAAAAATTGAAAATCCTGAAATGTTAAGACTGATATTTGACTATTTACCCTTATTATTTTTGGTTCAATTCTGTAAAGATCCCGCTAAGAATCACCAAGTTTTTATAAACGCCATATATTCAAATATCGACGAATTTTTCTGATTTTTATTGATAAACTGAATAGTTAGGGGCCATTCAGGGTCCCGAGGGGGAGGGGGGGTTTGAAAAATCTCTACATAACCTTACTTGGGGGTGGGGGGGTCAAACCAATTCTTACGTAAGATTTTCCTAGTTAATATAAAAAAATTCCAATTATTCTAATCAAGAGATAATAATATAATAGTAATATAGTAGTTGGGACAGCAAGAATATTACTTATCTGTTGAAAAATAAAAATCTTTGATTTACGTCAAACGGAGAGTTTTCTAACATTTTATTATTTTGAAAACATAATGGAATCTTATGTAAGAATAGGGGGGGGAGGGGTTTGAAAAATCTTACGTACCCTTACATGGGGGGAGGGGGGGTCAAAAATTGCCAAAATCGTCCTTACGTAATTAATGAATGGCCCCTTATTGATCTAAATAAACATTTTAATATAGAAGTTTGATATTATTTAGCAATAATTTCTACTTTTAGGTAACCGAAAGAGCATGGCGGCATTAAGCGGGACCTTAAACCAAATTGAACCTTATTTTCTTTACTCATGTGTTTGTACATACACAAGAACCCACTGAGTTTATTTGAAAAATAAGTAACTGGAGTTAAAATTCTCAAGTTAATAGTGAATTATACACAGTTAAACGCTAATATGCAATTTTTAAACACTAATTAATGATAGTACATCAGTAAAGAAACTTCCCGGCACTGCAAATATTCAGTTAATTCTGCGAGTTCAATGTCCAGAGAAACATCAGTAAGATAATAAACTATATTTATCATGATAAATCCAAACATTCAGATACTTTTAAAAACATTTATATAATACCAATCTTTGATTTAACTCGAGTGATTACACCAGAAATCATGATGTATAAATAGTAAAATTTGTGATAGTTTTATGACATTCTTACAAAGTAGAATTCATCCCAACTCAAATTTATCATAACAAATTAAAAATCCTGCTTACCCAAATCCAAACTCTGATCGGTAAGGGTGTAATCCACGATTCCGGTCGTTTCATCTTCGACCGGAGATCCACTCAAAACCTTCTGAAGAGCAGCTTCGAGTCTGTCCACCATTTCGACGCGAGGATTATCGAAACGCACGATTTAAAATGAAACTGAAGAGTTTTCAGATCATCTTTTCAAGGCTCTTGAAAACACAAACACACGTTTGCTCCCAAGGAGAATCGTCAAGGCAACGCAACCTGCTTCATCCGGATGTCAAATGTGATGAGGAGGAGTTGAGATGTTGGAAATTCCGGTTTCGTTTTCAGGAGGTAAAAGTTTATGGGCATGCACCACATTTCATCATTCAATGAAATATGATCTTCATTTTACAAAATTGATGTTTAAGAAAGAAAAACAGAAGAAAATCCACTGTTTATCATAACAGCTCTTTAATATCATAAAATGTAATTGGAACATCAATCGCAATTTTTGCACGAATTATAACAGCAACATAATATAATGAAAATTAAGAATGAAAGAAAATCTTAATTTTTAGAAGAAAAACGGACTTTTTTAGAATATTTGAAACTGTAGTATAATCCTATGTGGTCTTTTCTTTATTTTGTTCTTAAAAGAATCCAGCGAAAGTTTTTAAAAGGACCCAAGGGAAAGAAAATTGTTATAAATAGACATCCTAGATGGTAGCACCAACGCACTAGTTCCTTTCCCCTCCTCAGTGTTCCTTATGGTGTTCCCCCTTGGTGTTCCCCTCACCTGATTTAAGATTTGACAGACTCTGCCTGCCTGGATAAATATCCCAGGATTAACAATTCTTCATTTTTAATTAACATCTTTCTGCAAATCTTTTAGGAAAACTATAAACGGTAAACTAAACCAAAATATCAGTAAGGCTAACTTTGGTATGATAAAACAATTTACTCATTTTCATGGATTAAACAACAAAGAAAGACGAATATAAAGTCAGAATTCATTTAATAATTGTTATAAACATTATTATTAACTAATCACAGAAAAGTGAACTTAAAATTCACCAATGGAAATCATTTGATTAGCGCTGCCATCTATATCTTGGGAATAACATTTTAATGTGATTTTAAAGGCAGCAATAGAGAAGAGCTGATTTTTTTTTAATTCCGAAAGATATTCACAGTGGCGGCTCGTCCATAGGAGCACGTGAACACCCAGTGAAAAAGTAGAAATAAACCCAAACATAAAGATGCAAAAATATCAAAAGAAAACAATACATAAATCATTCTCAATTTCTGTTTCATACTCAGAATCAAGTTTCTACCCCCCCTTTCACCTGTCAGCAAAAAAATTATAGCCGGAAACGCGAAAGTTTTGTGTTTATCAAATAAAGAGAATACTACTCTTATTTTTCTTTCCTTATTAGCACGTGTGAGCGAAAAAACTGAATGAGTCGGAAGAAACCTCGACTTTTCGCCGGAGAACATTTGGGCTTACGGCAACACATTGGAGATCCCCGTGCGCACAGATTTTGTGTGCCGAGGCCTACGGTTTTGAGGTTAAGCTTGCTTTTTTTGTGGTCTAGATTTTTTCCTGGATTGGAAAAAAGATAAGAACCTTTTGAAAGTATCATTAAACTTTTCACGTCAGCTAATTTGTAATAGTTAATTCTTTTGTTATTGGTTATTTTTTTTTAAAGTGACGTTGGAGTAAAATTACAGATCTTGAAAATTACACATCACCTGTATTTTTCACGGATATACGAAAAAACCGTTCAATACCAAAACCGTTCAATAAAATATCAAAATATTAATTACATGTGTAAAGCTATGAATTTTTTTGTTTTTTGAACGGTTTTCGTCTGAACGGTTTTTGCACTGAACGGTTTTTTCGCGTCACCATTTTTCACAATCAATTGTTCGATTAAACATATGTAACACGCACTATGAGTAGATAGACCCAGTGTTCATGTCATGCTCTCAATAAAAAAATTATGATTAGGTATTATGTATGATTTTAATGAAAGTGTCAAAAATTTGTTTGCTTCAAAAAAGGCTAGACGAGTGGACATCCTGCATAAAAGTTGTTTTTGAGGTATTATGTTATAGGTTAGGGGTATTATAAAAAATAAAGGCCTTCTTTATCATAAGTTTTGCTTATTTCCATTATACGTATATTTAAAAAAATAAAAATGCATGCAGTGAAAAATTTAGGAGAAACTTAAAATAACTCCCCTGAAATAAATAAATTTGTTCTAAAACAAGTTTTATTTATACTAAAACAAGTTTTATGTATTCGTCCAACATCCCTTCTCTTTCTTGATCTTGTGTAAATTTAATTCATACAAAGGGTGTGAACACCCTGTTAATAAACTCACGAGCCGCCACTGGATATTCATGATAAAAGTTGTGTTTTGTAATGAGAAAAAAGAACCATACAGTAATATTTTTAATCGGTTAAGGGGACTCAGTACCAAAAAAAATTAATTCTTTAATTTTGAGTTTTTTTATTAGTTTTTGGTGCCAAATTATCGGTTACCATCCTGTAATGTAATATTAAACACAAAAAGTTAAAAAATTTCTTTTATTATTTTTAATATTTAAATAAACAACAAAAATTTCACTCAATGAGGTATTCTCACGTTTTGAGATTAAATTTTATTAAAATAGTAGATAAAAAACCATGAAGAATGATGTTTAAATCAAGTATTTCCGTAGCCTAGTTTCTGAGATATAAATTTTTTAAATTTCGTTTTTTATTTGGGCGCGAAAACACTTTCGAATCACAAATCATGCGTTGTGATGTCACATCCAATAGAAGCCCGTTTTCTGATCACGTGAACATAGAAAACACAATGGTTTTCATGCGCTGTGACGTCACATCCAATAGAAGCCCGTTTTCTGATAACGTGACTTTTCTGACGTTTTGGCAAAAATAAAATTGATTTTTAAATTATTTAAATCACATTTTTGAACTTTAAAAACAGAAATTTGGGAGTTTTAGACCACATGTATCGAAAAAGTATAAAATCAAGCAAATCCCAAATACCTCATTTCGAAACGCTACTCCTCCTTCATTTTCCCCTTTTCTTACTAGCTTTTTCCATTTTTATGTTAAATATGTTCTGTAGTATAATTTAATGTGGGGGATTTTGCATAATCATAGTAGTTTTTGAGGAAAAAAACTTTTCGGTGATTCCCATTTAAAAACGTGAAAATTCTATGGTTTTTATCCTATTTTGCATGATAAAAAAATTCTGGACCAAAATCATTAAATTTTGGAACATTAAGTTGATAAAATTTCCCTATTGAATATAAATACCAAGTTTCATAACATTTGGTTCAGTAGAAAAAAGGCCTTAGGGTATTAAATACTAAAAAAGTAGTTTTGAGAAATATTTATTTAAAAAAATATGTGTTAACTATGCTAAATAAACATTGGAAATTTGTTATGCTTAGAATTCGCGCATCACTATGAAATTTGCTGAATCAATTTATGAGTATAAACATGGATTTGAGAGCAAAATCCTTAACTTGATATTTTGACCGATTTGGTGGTACTGAGTCCCCTTTTAATATCTTCATTTCGCCCATCGAGCTTGAAATTCTTATAAATTCTTAAAAATGAGCATTTTTCAGAATTTTTATATTACTTAGGGCACCGTTGTCTTTGTCACTGCTTTAGGTATGCTAAAAATAAATATAACATAAATATAAAAATTATTTGTTTTCTTATTTTCAAGTCTTTTGAAAACTTTTTTAAAACAAAAAACCCATAAGTGTTTTTACACCTGTAAAGTTCTGTTTCTTCAGTTCAACTGTTGTTTTCTTAGGAAAATATCCAGAAATTGCCCCCAATGAAGATAATTTAAATCTAACTCGTCTAGGTGTCTACTTTCCCCCCTAGAAGTTATGAAACACTTATCTGAAACACCCTGTATAGAGAGTATATTGAAACCTTCCCTTTCGTTTCTCCACTTTTAAGGAAGAAGTTCCATTTTTTAAACTTATCACACAGAATTGGATCCAATTTATTTATTAGTTAAATATTCTTTACAAAATGGTGCCACGACTCGAAAAGTTTGATAACCACTCTGCTTTAACAGGGCACGTTATCGCTATCTGGGTAATTACAAGACTCCGGCTTAAATGAGATCCCTTTTATCCAAGAGTAGAATGACAAGAAAATCCGATTGATAATAATAATAAGCGATATAATATTAGAAAGTTTCAAACAGTGTTACTCAGGGCCGTAACCAGACTTATGTTTCGGGGGTGCTTTACTCGACATTTTTTCTGAGTTATTTCCTTAGAAATACTAAGTTTTAGGTGAGATGACTTCGTAGGACGTAATATTTTAATTTTGGCGCCCTAAATTCCATAGAAAAATTTTGGAAATTTTTGAAACTTAAAAGGGCGGGGTTATGCATTTTAAGACGCATTTTTAAGGAAAAACAGCAAGTAAAAAACTGACTTCAATATTGGGGTGTTTGAACCCCCAAAACCCCCCCTTGGATACGGCCCGGGGTAACTAGAGTGTTAGCTTTAAAATCATAACTTGTTAAAATAAGTAAAAAGGCAACGTTTATACTATGCACAAATTTATTTGAATTTAAAAAACGATTCATACGATCGTTTCGGGGATGCCTGGATCCCCCTTGTCAGTGAAAGATGACAAATGCAACAATGATGTTATGACCACGACATATAAACGTTTCAAAACACAAAAAAGGGATGATGCCAAAGTACAGAAGCAAAATGCACAAGTTTAAAACATAGTGTGATCAAAAATTTATACAAAAATTTTTAAGACTTCCAAATAAGAGAAAGAAAAGGCGTACTAGATAGATCATTCACAAGAAAAGGCGCAAATTTGTTGATAAAGTAACTTTCATAGAAATCAAGGTCAAGTGTTGAAGTGCAACTTTTAATAATGGTCGCCGACAAAAAATCAAAACCATGGCTGTTTTCCCAGGCATGTTTGGCTATTGAAGATTTTTGAAATGCCTGTTTTTTTAGTACAGTTTTCGTGTTCTTTTAATCTAAACTTTAATGTACGTTTTGCTTGTCTGATGTAAAAAAGTCCGCAATTACAATTAATTCTGTAAATACCCCATTTATTAAAAACGTCAATAGGATCCTTTAGTTTAGAAAATGAAATTTGTTGTCAGGTGCCACGACGATGGAGAAAGTGTTGTGTTAACTGAAGTATTAAAAACGACTACCTAGTATATATTTTGCAACTTAAACATTCTTAAAAAATATGAGAGCAGAACATATATAACACTAATAAATTAATGACTCATTTTGTATGATTATATTTTAAAATTGGCCTTCATACGGGAAATAAAGGAGCTTTTTAGGAGATTTCCCCAGATTTTGATAACATCAAGGTCCTAAGTTTACATAGTTCTATCAAAATTAGCTAAATGCGAGGTTTTAAAGGTCCTTCAGTTTGACAACTATTGGTATTGCCTTTGCCTTCAACAACTATATGAAAATAATTTTGATTCCTCTTTTAATTGTATGAGTATTTTCTCCCAGTAAAACTTGCTTTAATACTTTGAAAACTATTTTTTATTCAATGAAGTTTAGTTAATAAAAATAAATTTTGAGGAAGAATGAAATTACAGGTTACAGCAGAGAATATTATCTGAACAAATAATGACTTTTTAATGGCAAGCTTCATCAATCAAAGTTATCATTATTTTTCAGGTTTTTAACACTATACTACATGACCGTTTTATATTATCAAAGAAGTTTAAATATATCAGTCAAAAAATAGAATATTATCGATTATTCTCAAAATTCTCGCTTGATTGAAAAATTGATCACATAAAACGATACATTTTGCGTTAACCCTTTCAAAGGCCTATTATTGCGTTAAGTTAAATAGGAATGATCAGAACTGGTCAATAACATAATCCGATCGATAGCATTAACTGTGATCATAATAAGCGGAGTTTACTGTAATTAAAGTTACCCTAAATAACTCACACCCCAAAGAATATTTCTCTAAAAGTCCTCCAAAATCAATCATTCACAATATCTGAAACCCCTAACATACGAAACCCCAAACTTCCCTTTCACTAATTAAGTCCTCGCATTCATCCTCTAACGCTGAATAAATAATAAAGTCGATTGAGATTCGAGGGCCGGTCAACCCCTCTAAAGAGATATAATGAGTCCCAAAGCATCGTTTTATTCCACCAGAAGGTAATGCTAATTATCGGGGTGAGGGATGTCGAAACCGATACAGACGGACCCCTTTGTTCTAATGGACAAACCCTCCAGGACATGATAGTGTCTCCTCTACAATGAGAATTTTAATATTCTGGCCATATGGCCCTTGGAATTAATGAGGAGGTGGTTTTGGTTGGGAGAGGTATTTCTATTGAAAGAATTCATGAAAGTGGTGGAATTTCTGGGGTTGATTTCTGTATGGGGGTATTGTGGGGAAAGTCTTGATCGGGGGGGGTCCGTGGATTCCATTAAGTTATTTTAACTGGGGCCTGTAACCAGACTAAAGTTTCGGGGGGAGGGGGGTTTGTTGACTCAATATTATTTCTAAGGTTCAAAGTAAGATCGCTAATCCCACCCCTCCCATACATACATACAGACAGACATTCATTTTTATATATATAGATAAACCACATAAAACTCACATGGATGCATGAAATTAATAATTCTTCACGTTTTAAGTACCTGGTATTTTTCTTTTTTCCTATAAAAAAAATTATATTTTTAAACGCGCGTTTTTTAACATGAGAAGTGCCCTTTTTGTAGCTTTATTAGAAATAGATAATGAGGTATTCTCACGTTTTGAGATTAAATTTTATTAAAATAGTAGATAAAAAATCACGAAGAATGACGTTTTCATCAAGTATTTTCGTAGCCTAGTTTCTGAGATATAAATTTTTGAAATTTCGTTTTTTGTTTGGGCGCGAAAACACTTTCGAATCACAAATCATGCGCTGTGAGGTCACATCCAATAGAAGCCCGTTTTCTGGTCACGTGAAAGCAGTAAACACAATGGTTTTCATGCGCTGTGAGGTCACATCCAATAGAAGCCCGTTTTCTGATAACGTGACTTTTCTGACGTTTTGGCAAAAATAAAATTGAATTTTAAATTATTTAAAACATATTTTTGAACTTAAAAATCAGAAATTTGGGAGTTGTAAAGCATAATGTATCAAAAAAGTATAAAATCAAGCAAATCCCCCACTCATGCAAATACCTCATTATTAATTGGAAGGCTAAAAATTCATGCAATTCCAGAAGGTATATTTATTAATTTCTGTACAATTTATACAGACAAGGGGCTAATACCACCCAAGACAGAACAGCCGTACCTATAAGCCATGTAATTTTTTTTTAGCTTGGAGCGGCCCGCTCCAAGCTAAAAAAAATTTACACGGCTTAGGTAGGCCATTGATACTCGAATCACTATTAAACATATTATTTAATAAATAATCATAAAAATATTAAAATAAAAGTGGTTCCGTATGACACTATCACATATTGAGAACACCTGGTGTCTCATATATTAGGAACATTTTGAATTTTAATTAAAATGCGCATTTAGGGTAATTGCAATTTGTTTTCATAATAAAGCGACACGTTTTTTTAAATAAGGCATGTACACAATATACAAAACCACTTTTGTTTTTTAAAATCCTTTTTCAGGAAAGCGTAAATTAGAATAATAAAAGTGGGTAACCCACATTGGGACACTTTTCTCTTAAAAAAAAAGATTGCAATGATATACTTGCGCACCAGTTTAAAAATAGATAATTTTAAAGTATATAATCTTAAGTGATTATTATTCATTGGAATCAAAGCGGTATAAGTAAAGCGACGACAACTCTATGGGAGTTCCGGTCGCCACATAAACGTGTCGCCATCTAGTGCTCGCAGGGTATAACTACAAGTTTTATTTATCGGTTGCCATGGTTCCCGATTCACACTGCGCATTAGGGTGGATCGAAAAAAAATTTTTTTGGAAATCTCTCGGGCCTGGGGTGGCTAAAGTTGTGTATTGGTATTGAGATGGTGCTCTGGATTACTGCTTATAAGATTTTAGTACTACACCATCTACTTGATAAATGAAGCTAAGGCTAATTGCTTTTTATGAACTATTTATTAAAAACATAACAATAACGCGCGTGGCGTTTAGGCTTAGCCGCGATACGAGGACGAGAGAAATAACAGAGCGCGCAGAGTGTCCGTCGTTCGTTGAGGAATATGTGATCTGCCCGGCGAGAGCTGCCCGGGCAAGGTTGCTTCGCGGCGCTGGTGTTGCGCTCGCCAAAAGTCTTTCTTCTGGCGCTTGAGCGCTCTTTTGGCGGTGTCACCTCACACTCCCTCCCCAGTGTCAACGGAATGTGACATATCTTCTGGGAAGGGTAATCTTTCGACCCGAGCGTGTTGTCACCGGTCGCTCAGTCGGCGACGTATCTTGTACAGTCTTTGAATTGTCACTATCACACTTGCTTGGAGGTGGCGTAGATACGCGCTGAGTAACCAAATAGTCCTTGTCTACAGTTCGGAACACTGGTTTAAGACGGTCGAGGGACACCGTTGTTCGGCGTCCGTTCACAACGATGTCGAAGTTTTTCTCTCGGCGAGAAACTACCTCGAACGGGCCGTCGTAAGGCGGTTGTAACGGTGTGCGTACACCGTCATGTCGTAGCAGGACATGTGTGCACTTTTCCAAGTGTGGGTGCACGAAAACACTGCGTTGGCCGTGGCTGGAAGTGGGGGTTGGGCGGACGTCAGCGAAGGAGCTCCTCAGGTCCTCCAGGAACTGCTTGGGTGACGACGTGGTCTCGTCAGTTGACGGGCAAAAGAACTCGCCTGGTAGACGCAAGCTCTGCCCATACATGAGGTCTGCGGTGGTCGCTTGTAGGTCTTCCCGGAAGACGGAACGGAAGCCCAACAGGATGGTCGGGAGGGCAGAGGTCCACTGCTCCGTGCTGTGGGCCTTCAATGCCGCCTTGAAGGGACGGTGGAACTGCTCCACGAGTCCATTGGCTTGCGGATGGTAAGGAGAGGAACGGATCCTCTTGACGCCCAGAAGACTGCAGAGGGATCGGAACAGCTGGCTTTCGAACTGCCTGCCCTGGTCCGTCGTCAGGTACGCTGGAACGCCGAATCTTGACACCCAGGTGGTGTAGAACGCTTGTGCCACTGTCTCGGCAGTGATATCCTGGATAGGCACGGCTTCCGGCCATCGGGTAAAGCGGTCGATCATGGTGAGGACGTAGCTATATCCTCTGGATGGCGGCAGGGGTCCAACCAAGTCTATGTGTACGTGGTCAAATCGCCTCGTTTGGTCAGGAAAGGAACCGAGGGGGGTCTTAGTGTGTCTATACACTTTACATTTTTGGCATGCTAAACATTCCCTCGCCCAAGTGGTGCAATCCTTATTAATTGAGGGCCAAACGAATCTAGATTTGACCAGTTTAGTTGAGGCTCTAGTGCCGGGGTGGGACAAGTTATGCAAGTTTAAGAAAACCTGTTTGCGAAATTGTTCGGGAATGAATGGTCTGGCTGCTCCCATTGAGATATCGCAGTACACTGGGGTTTGGGATTCTGAGAGGGTAACTGTTTTTAACTGCAAACCCCGAGGATTTCTTAGTAGCTCCCCTAGCTCTGTGTCCCTCAGCTGAGCCTGTGCAATTTCATTAAAGTCGATCGCGCTTGGTATGGTTATCGTGGCTATCCTGGACAATGTGTCAGCAGTTATGTTTTCGGCTCCTTTGATATGCTGTATATCTGTTGTGAATTGGGAAATGAAGTCAAGTTGCCTACTCTGACGCGGCGATCCTTTATCCGCTTTTTGTCGAAAAGCGTAAGTAAGGGGTTTGTGGTCCGTGACTAGGGTGAAATTTCTGCCCTCGAGCATATGTCGGAAATGTTTGATTGCTGCGTACGCGGCCAGCAGTTCTCTATCGTACGCGCTATATTTCTGCTCAGTTTCTGATAACTTTCTAGAGAAAAACGAGAGCGGTTGTAACTCGATATCAATTGATTGGAACAAGGCACCTCCTATAGCCAAATCAGAGGCGTCTACTTGCAGCACTAATTTTGCATCCGGTTTAGGGTGGGATAATAGTGTAGCATTACAAAGGAGCTCTTTACAAATTTGGAATTCTTTTTCTGCGTGTTCGGTCCAGTCGATTTTAGTATTTTTATTTTGCCTAACACCCTTGAGGTACCCATTTAATGTGGTTTGATTGCTAGCAATTTTTGGCAAAAACCTCCGAAAAAAATTAATAAATCCCAGAAACCGTCGTAGTTCCTTAATGGTGGTAGGTCGGGGGAAATCTAGTATAGGTTGCACTTTTTCCGGTAAGGGTTTTGTACCGTCTTTAGAAATTAGGTGTCCTAAAAATGAGATTTCTTTGACATTAAACACGCATTTCGAAGCGTTTATAGTGAGTCCGTATTCGTTTAATTTTTTCAAAACACTGCGCACATGATTCTCGTGCTCCGTCTCGTTATCACTAAAAATCAAAATGTCGTCTAAGTAGACGTAACAAAAAGAGAATTCTCCAAGTACCTCGTTCATGAACCTTTGGAAAGTTTGAGCAGCTCCACAAAGGCCAAAATTTAGAAAAGGAAATTCGAAAAGTCCGAATGGTGTACACACGGCTGTTTTTTGTACGTGGTCTGGGTGTACAGGGATGTGAAAATATGCGCGGACGATATCGATTTTTGAGAAGATACTTTTGCCAAAGAGAGCATTGGAGAAATCCTGTATGTGAGGAATGGGATAGCGGTCCGGAATGGTAGAGGAGTTTAATTTTCGGTAATCTCCTACCGGCCTAATGCTACCTGAACTTTTAGTGACAACATGGAGAGGGGACGACCAAGGAGATTTAGAGGGTCGACATATCCCTTGCTGCATCATGTGTTGGAATTCGTTTTTTACTTCGTTGTGCAATTTAGGATTTAGTCGTCTGGGTTTGCTATAGACTGGGGGTCCGGACGTTTCAATATAATGCACCGTGTTGTGCTTTATGTTTGTTACATTAGGGTTAACTTTCAACAAATCTGGAAATTCTCCGAGCATTTTATGGAACGGGGAATCTCCAGAAATTACCTTGACCGAAAAGTTATCTACTGATGCTATTATCCCCTGTCGTTTGAATTTTGTTGTGCTATCGATTATACGTTTATTTTTTAAGTCTATGAGTAAGCCAAAATGCTGAAGAAAATCTGCACCAATAATAGGGGTTGGTACGGAGGCAATTAAAAATTTGAATTCAAAATTTCTCCTGAAACCTAAATCTAAGCTGAGTAATTTGGTACCGTAGGTGAAAATTTTTGAGTTATTTGCTGCATATAGCTCTAAAGAATCAGGTTTTAAGGATTTGCTGTTTTTAGGGACCGGAATACACGAAACGTCGGAGCCAGAGTCAATTAGGAATTTAAAATGGGTTTTTCTATCGTAAACATGCAGGCGGCTAGATTTAGCGGCTGTCGGCAGATTTGCTGCCGATACTTTTACCCCGACAGCCGAATTTAGTTTTCCTGGAGGTTTACGAACCGGGGGCAGCCAGGTTTACATTTACGGGCCTCGTCCCCGAAACGGTCATGGTAAAAACATAGCTCGCCGTTTGTGTGTACCGGGGACCTATGCCGTCTACTATGGGGAGAGTGCGAGTACCTTGAGCTAGAATTACGTCTATCCCTGCCCATTTCGGCTATCTGCTGTATTAGGGCAGCTGTTTCCCTCTTTAGCGTGGCTATTTCTAGCGTAAGCTCATCAGTATTACCCATATTTAGTTTTAATTCTGATAAATTACAAGATAAGTAAGGGAAAGAAAGAGGGCTGACCAAACGAGACGAAAAAAAAATCACGCACTTACTTAGAACATGGCATGTCGTTGCTTGACTCCATTAGAAGAAGAAAAATCCAAAGTCCTGGAACGTCCCTATCACCACTGAACGTCTTGGTCACCACTGAGATGGTGCTCTGGATTACTGCTTATAAGATTTTAGTACTACACCATCTACTTGATAAATGAAGCTAAGGCTAATTGCTTTTTATGAACTATTTATTAAAAACATAACAATAACGCGCGTGGCGTTTAGGCTTAGCCGCGATACGAGGACGAGAGAAATAACAGAGCGCGCAGAGTGTCCGTCGTTCGTTGAGGAATATGTGATCTGCCCGGCGAGAGCTGCCCGGGCAAGGTTGCTTCGCGGCGCTGGTGTTGCGCTCGCCAAAAGTCTTTCTTCTGGCGCTTGAGCGCTCTTTTGGCGGTGTCACCTCAGTATCAATATGACGTGTGCAAAATTTGGAGGGAATCAAACAACTTCTAGAGGTTGCGCATTGAGCTAGAAGTATAGAAATATTAGGAAAATACGCATTTTGTCTAAGAATCAAGTTGAGGATAGCAAACATTTTTACCGATGAAATCTTGCTTAAATATGTCTTAAAAGATGCTCAGAAGGTAAAAATAGCTCGTAGCTTTTTTCTACTATAGCACATGTTATAGTTTGAAACCTTTAAAAAGTATTAGTTAATGACGCAACTCGTAAAAGTAGTGAAAAAATAGCTCAAAATAGAGCCAAACGCGGATAATACTCAAACACAAGATTTTTCATAATTTTTCAACTCTATCTAATAAATTTATTGACAGGAAAATTTTTTATCATTATGTGATGAACGGAAGGGTGTTTTTTTCCCAAGATGGCGGCCAATACTTATGAAAATCATAATATCGTTCACATTTTGATTTAAAAGCAAAAATAGCAGTAATTTTTCGTAATTAAACTGTTTTCTAGGTAGTATCAGTTCTTTCTGTATATATTTATCCATATTTAACTAGACTTTAAATCTATAAAACCGAAAATTGTGTTTTCCAAAATAGCGGATAGTAAAAATATGAAGGGATATAGCTTATGAGTTTCCCCAAAGTAATGTGGTCATTTCTCAATGTTAAACTCCTTGTAAAACACCAGAATTTCTTACACTTTAAAATGTTGTTTATCACATAAATATGATTGCAAACAAAGAACCTTAAAAGTGCACGGGCATTGCCGCGTATTAGCTGGCAAGATCATGTAACCGATTTCAAACATAAAAAGGGGTTGAGAACTGATTTTTATTCAATGAAATATAAACATGGAGATATCAAGGAGTCTACTTGAATCTGATGATCCGAAGTGTGATATTCCAAGATGGAAATTGATTAGAATACATATAGTAAGAAATTAACACATTTAAAGCTTAAAATAGGCTTTTCCTTCCCAAAATGAAACTTAGCGAAATGTTTGCAATATATTGAATGTATCAGCATGCTAAAAGCAAATATTACAACTAAAAAAATTTTTGCATTTTTTTATTGACACATATTATAAACCCTTCATGTTTTTATTATCCGCTATTTTGGAAAACACACAATTTTCGGTTTTATAGATTTAAAGTCTAGTTAAATATGGATAAATATCCACAGAAAGAACTGATACTACCTAGAAAACAGTTTAATTACGAAAAATTACGGCTATTTTTGCTTTTAAATCAAAATGTGAACGATATTATGATTCTCATAAGTATTGGCCGCCATCTTGGAAAAAAACACCCTTCCGTTCCTCACATAATGATAAAATTTTTTCCTGTCACTAAATTTATTTGATAGAGTTGAAAAATTTTGAAAAATCTTGTGTTGGAGTATTATCCGCGTTTGGCTCTATTTTGAGCTATTTTTTCACTACTTTTACGAGTTGCGTCATTAACTAATACTTTTTAAAGGTTTCAAACTATAACATGTGCTATAGTAGAAAAAAGCTACGAGCTATTTTTACCTTCTGAGCATCTTTTAAGACATATTTAAGCAAGATTTCATCGGTAAAAATGTTTGCTATCCTCAACTTGTTTCTTAGACAAAATGCGTATTTTCCTAATATTTCTATACTTCTAGCTCAATGCGCAACCTCTAGAAGTTGTTTGATTCCCTCCAAATTTTGCACACGTCATATTGATACCAATACACAACTTTTGCCACCCCAGGCCCGAGAGATTTCCAAAAAAAATTTTTTTCGATCCACCCTACTGCGCATGCTCCTCATTACGCACGTGCAGTATGCAGCAAAGCACTACACGGTGAAGCAAGCCACTCCCATGGTAACAGCGAACGCCAAGTATCGGACGATCGCAGCGCCAATATCTCGCCCCGTGGTGGCAGGGCCCTCCCGAAAACCCGCGCGCGCGCCTGCTTGTTCATAACCATAACTTCTAGCATTATTTACATTCCGTTTTGTTTACAAAACGAATATTTCGATCGAATCTTTGCGATTAGTAGGTATTTAGAGAAAGGTTAATTTTCATTATAATTAGGGTTTACAAAACTCAACAATTCCATTTTTAAGAATTAGGGTGGAAAAATAATATTTTTTCAATACCGAGCTGTAAGATCGTGGAAATGCTAAAACTTAGTGCACTTAATTATCTTAAGTCAATCAGTTTATAGAATTGTTAGACATCTTCTCATCCTCAATCAGTTAATCTTTTATGAAAATTGCTGTTAACTGAGAATGACTTACGATAGCTTGTCAGTATAATATGAGCATTTAAATATTATTGAAACTGCATTGAACTCTGATGGTTTTATCCATTAATTACAAAATCAGGAGGTACTTTGGGATTATCCTGGTCTGATAGTTCTATTTTATTGGTGACATTTTGCAAAATAAGCTTCAAATCAAAAGCACCCTGGTAATTCAGACATTTTTAATGTTTTTTATTTTAACATTTGAAAAACTTATTTAGTGGTTATCGCAACATTTGACACTTTGTGCCTGGAATAATCCCGAAGTAGCTGAAAACAATTCCTTTGAAAAATAAGATCAAAATAAAATATCAGATAATGGAATCTTCAGCCAGGGAATAAACTGAAGACCTTTTTTAAATAAGTATAAAAATTATAAATTCTCAAAACAAAACTATATTCTAAAATCTTAGTATAAAACACAAGAAGGAAAGATAGCTGCATTACCAAACACAAGATTTATTACATTTCCCCCAAGCATTACATTAAGTATTTTGAGTTCCCAAGAAAAGGAAGGTTTTTTCAAATTTCAATTATTATGTACAAATAAAAAGTTAATCAGTTTATAATGATCTTTGAGCATGAGCACTTAGATATCCTCGAGACGAAGCGTTGGTAACCGATGTTGATGGGCAGGATTTGATGATTCCAGGTGTTGATGGGATGGACTTGACAAAGTTGGGGGAACAACGTAGCCCACCTCCATGTGGTGTTCCCTAGGAAACGATGTATAACCAGCGGCCAAGTGGCTAAGTAGATAAAACTGAGTTAAAACATATATTTAATTATGGTGAAAAGATAGAATGTTATGTAAGAAAATTATTGAATTTTTCATTTTCATAACCATAGAATTAAAACTTTACTCGATGCAATGGCATTGGGTTGCTCATTCTTAAAATTTGTTAAGAAAAGACAAGAAAATCACCAAAACATAATTTATTTTAAATGTTTAAATATATCAATAAATATATCAATAAGGTATCCAATATTTCGTGTAAATCATGAGAAGATTTGTTTCAAAATTAATATATGAACTAGACTGTAATTAGAATTTTGGTAGGCAGGACAAGAAATCTGAAAAGACTACAAGATATTTGTAAAGATTTGGGCATGTACATATCAAGCGCCATTATAATAGCCATTATGGTGTCTTAAAAAAACCTTTTTTCGAAAAACCTCGCTCCTTAGCAAGGTTAAACCCTAGAGTTGACTTTGGGGCTGAAACATCACATACTATTTTTTGGGACCAAAAGAAATGGGAAAAGCCCTGAAGAGCGAGGTTTTTCGAAAAACGTTTTTAGACACCCTAAAGCGCCATCCTTTCTGCTCTAATTAAAAGCAATTTTGAAAATACAACTTTATTTTTATGTATGTTTAAACTATGCAATTTTAATTTTTTTTATTTTGGCAATATGGTTAAGAGTCGGACCTGGAAAAAGTGCCCAAACCTACGAACCTGGTTCAGGGGAAGCCCCTGCCAGCTCCATAAGAAAAATACATAAGGTTTGGGGGAAGGTTACAACTTTTTCCAGGTCCGTTAAGAGTTAATAAAAAGGAATTAAAATTCGTAATCAATCTAATAAGTGTACACAAACTTTTTATGCTCATCGGCTAAATTAAATTTTGAACTGGATAATAAAATAGAATTTGTACACTTGACAAAGACTGAAAGGATAGTTCTAGTATTGAAAAATAAAGATAAATATTATGGTTGGTACAGTTAAAATATTAACCTTTCATCTGTTATTAAAAATATTTAAAAAAACACCACTTATTCTGATGTATTTATAAACTATGCAGGTTTTCAAAATTTTCTGGTAGGTACTTGTTATGTGGTTGAGAGTTTTAGAGAAGAAGTAAAATTTGTAATCAACCGAAGTATACATTAAAATTGACATTAAAAATTTTCATTTTCCAGGTATTTTTAAAAATCTTCTAGGTTTTTGCCCAAAATTAGCAATTTTCCCTGACTTTTTAGGTGAAATTTAAATTCCCTGACTTTTCCAGGTATTCCCTGACCCATGGGAACCCATAACAATTACTATTTAAATAATAAAATTGAGAATGATTGTAATTGGAAATTTTGGCACAGCTTCGATAAAAGTCGACCAGCTACCATGTTTACCCACAGCACAAATTGTGATGCATAACCATATAGATCTAACTTGAGCTATGGGTAAACACGAAGGCTGGTCGACTCTTATTGAAGCTGTGCCGAAATTTTTAATGAAGATGTTTTTATAGAAGTACATACCTGAATCATCAAAGAAATTGAGTGGCACTACCTTACTTCTGATTAGATACTCTAAAAATGAAATTCAGATTCAGGAATATTGTAAATATAATGATAATGCTTATAAAAATAAAATTAAGATGTTTATATAAGATACAGAAATTATACAGGGTGTCCAGTCGGGAACCTTATCACGGCCTTTACTCCGGGAAGCCTGGAGCTATTTTCATAAATATTGAGCCTAACCCTAATAAAACGCTTATGCGCTTTCCGATGACACCACTTTTAGCGCCACCTAGCGGTAAGTTTAAAAATTAGCATGCCTATCTCCAAAACTATAAGAGATATGGGAAAAATGTCAATTACAAAGTTGTAGAAAAGCATCGAATTAGTAAGAAAAGACACCTTGTTTAAAAAAATGGCGAGAATAGAACCTTTAAAAACGCGGTTTTTTGTTCTGGTTTTCGTAACATAAAACACCCCTTAACACATGGTCGAAAAGTCCATTTGACAGGTAAACAACTTCAATATGCAAATCGGTATGCTTGGTATGCTATTAAGTAAATGGAACATAACGCCTTTTGTTAAAAAAATGTAGGGACCTACTTTCTTAAAAGAATTAAAAACAATTTTAAAAATAAGACCCTCTTTCCGTAAAAGTTAAATGTAATTTTTATAGTAACCAACTTATACGAAAGATTTAATTATGAAATAATTGATTTTTAATGCTATGTTTTTTGTTCTATTTTATTTTAAGAATATTAGTTGGCAATCGTAATATAATACGAGAAAAAGGTCAATTATAAAGGTGACTAGCCCGTCAATGCCAAGCTCCTTCTGTATGGAGAAGAGCATTCCACTTCATTTGCGAGTGGGGAAGATAGAAATGGAAAACAACGCTGGGATAAATAAAATTATAATAAAACTATGATTAGCTTGTGAATGTATATTGAAAAAATTATTTTCATGTGGAATACATGAAATGTGTTTTTTTTTCATACAGTAAGATACTAAATTTAAATAATTTAATATTTTTAAATAAATTTTAATAATTAATAAGATTCAAAGCTGGATAGAAAAATAAATTAAATGGTTTAATTCAAATAAGTTGAATGTTTTAATTCAAGGAAATAAAACAAAAACAGAAGAATCAATTTTAATTTTACTAAAACGTTTCTGTGTTAATTTTCTAATTATAATTAAATAGCTATACTAATAAATTCTGATTAAATTTATGTAATTAATGTCTTTAATGTCTGATTAATTTATGTCTTTTTAGAAGCTTAGGAGATTCTGATTCATTTACCTAGAATATTGGTAATCACTGTTGTCAAGAATTTAAGATCTATTACTTATAATTAAAGAAATATCAAAAATAAATACCATTTAATTGAAGTGAAAGACAGATAGTTTAAATATCCAATATCAAAC
Organism: Tetragnatha versicolor; assembly: GCA_024610705.1. Taxonomy (NCBI): domain Eukaryota; kingdom Metazoa; phylum Arthropoda; class Arachnida; order Araneae; family Tetragnathidae; genus Tetragnatha; species Tetragnatha versicolor. The sequence continues at coordinate 53,291,248 of JANDEH010000003.1, forward strand.
ATTTTTCAAAAAATCACCGGAAATAAGAACTTAAACAATCGTAATAAATTTTCCGAGTGAGGGAAAAGAAAACGAAGCTTCGCGGCATGGGCGGATTTAAGGGGGTGCAACGCACCCCCAACTTTTTGAGAAAATTTTTATAGGGGAAAATCATGTTTTCAAAGTCATCAGGGGCAGCTTGCACCCCCAAGTTTTCCAGTACGCACCCCCAGGGTTCACCATTTAAATCCGCCCATGCTTCGCGGGCGAGCATCCTTCCCCACCCGCAAATGAAGTGGAATGGTCTTCTTCATACAGAAGGAGCTTAGCATTGACGGGCTAGTATAAAGGTGTAGATGTAGATCATTTAGGTCTAGTCACTATAATTCAGGGTTGGATCCAGGGTGTGGCACACCGGAGACAGTGACCCCTCCTTTGGAGACTAAAAATTTTTTTCAGGGGGAAGACCCCATACCCTCACTGGTACAACAAGAGGATCTTGAAAAGGTCAACCCTAGGAGCCGTGCTGGATCCGTCCCTGAGAGCTTTACATAATTTTTTACAAAAATAAACTCCTTGCCATCCTTGCATTACGGCCACATTCTCCATAAATGAGTAGCATCTCACAATAATCGTTATTGGAAAATTTATTTATGCTTGAGTTAAATTTGAGATCTGCATTTTCTGACAAAAGTTTAAGCACAAAAAATTATCTCTAAAACTACCAAAACAAACTGCGGCTCCAGTAAGCTCTTGTTCTATCAACAAATTTATCTTGTTCTAATTACAACTTTAAAGAAAGGGAGGTCTGACTAATTAATTTTTATTCACAACATCTATCAAAAACAGTTTAAATTCTAAAAACATTATTTTATTTATTGCCAACTAATATTCTTAAAATAAAATGGAACAAAAAACATAGCATTAAAAATCAATTATTTCATAATTAAATCTTTCGTATAAGTTGGTTACTATAAAAATTACATTTAACTTTTACGGAAAAAGGGTCTTATTTTTAAAATTGTTTTTAATTCTTTTAAGAAAGTAGGTCCCTACATTTTTTTAACAAAAGGCGTTATGTTCCATTTACTTAATAGCATACCAAGCATACCGATTTGCATATTGAAGTTGTTTACCTGTCAAATGGACTTTTTCGACCATTTGTGTTAAGGGGTGTTTTATGTTACGAAAACCAGAACAAAAATCCGCGTTTTTAAAGGTTCTATTCTCGCCATTTTTTTAAACAAGGTGTCTCTTACTAATTCGATGCTTCTCTACAACTTTGTAATTGACATTTTTCCCGTATCTCTTATAGTTTTGGAGATAGGCATGCTAATTTCTAAACTTACCGCTAGGTGGCGCTAAAAGCGGTGTCATCGGAAAGCGCATAAGTGTTTTATTAGGGTTAGGCACCATATTTATGAAAATAGCTCCAGGCTTCCCGGAGTAAAGGCCGTGATAAGGTTCCCGACTAAAAACCGCGTTTTTAAAGGTTCTATTCTCGCCATTTTTTTAAACAAGGTGTCTATTCTTACTAATTCGATGCTTCTCTACAACTTTGTAATTGACATTTTTCCCGTATCTCTTATAGTTTTGGAGATAGGCATGCTAATATCTAAACTTACCGCTAGGGGGCGCTAAAAGCGGTGCCATCGGAAAGCGCATAGTGTTTTACTAGGGATAAGCGCCATATTTATGAAAATAGCTCCAGGATTCCCGGAGTAAAGGCCGTGATAAGGTTCCCGACTGGACACCCTGTATATATATATATATATATATATATATATATATATATATATATATATATATATATATATATATATATATATATATACTAGCGCTAGATCCAGGGGATGATGTACGAAAAAACCGTTCAATGCAAAAATCGCTCAATAAAAAACAAATTTAATACATGTAAGAATAAGAATTTATTTACAGAAAGAAAGAAAAAAACAAAATACATATGTTGTTCACTAAGGGGCACAAGCCCTTCCAAGTGAAGCACTAAATTAATAAATAAATATTTATACTAAGAACAAAAATAAAACAAATAATCGAAATACACATACAGTCATGAACAAAATACAAATATACATACAAAATAATACACACTAAGTACACACCAGAAAATAATAATAATTTGGCTAACACAGAGCAACAAAATATAGTCAAATATCAGGCTCATCTTCAATTACAAGACCTTTATAGATTTGTGTCTTTTAAATTCAATAAATATGTAGACAGACCCTTTTTAAAAGAAAATTTATTTGAGTTAGAGGTTAGAGAAGTTGGCAATTTGTTATAAAAGAACGGACCCTGATAAAGAAAACTTTTACGCAAGATCTCTTTGTATGGCTGTGGGATATTTAATATAGGTGGTTGTCTGAGATTATAATGAATATTGGTACTACCAAATGAGCTAATGTTATTATAAATAAAAAGTGATAATCTAAAATAATAAAGTTTCTTTATAGTTAATAACTGATCACTATTTACATGCTTAAAAATTCTTTTTTGCACATTTATTAAAGGTATAAGGTTTGATATGTAATCCCCTCCCCAAAAAATTATGCCATACTGTAAAATAGATTGAATCCAGGAGAAGTATAAGGTTTTCAAAAAGGATCCGTCTACATGATTTTTTAAATGATAAAAAATAAATAGGTAGTATCGGAGTTTAGATTTTAGATAATTGATATGTGAAGTATATTTTAGGTTCTGGTCGAGATTTAATCCCAAATATTTAAAATTTGGAACTCTTTCAAGCTTAAGACAATTACAGGTAGCGGAATTCAAGCAATCGTGATATTTTAAATATATTTATTTATTTGATATATCGTGATATTTATTTGTGTAAAGCTATATACGTTTTTTAATGGTTTTTGTCCGATTGGTTTTTGCATTGAACATTTTTTTTTGCGACACTGACCCGCGGTCCTAGAAAAAGTGCCCGAACCTGGTTCAGGGGAAGCCACTGCCAGCTTCCATAGGTACAATACATAAGGTTCGTGTAAATTTCGGTTTGGTTCGGGGGTAGGTTATAACTTTTTCCAGTTCCGCCCACCCAGGTTTCAGTGTTTAAAAAACATGCTGGTACGTTACAGACGGGCCTCGCCAGTTAAATGTGTAGCGCTAAACCAGAGGTTACCCGGACAATATGGTTCCGGCAGAGTGAGAAATAGTTAAAACATCAAAAATTTTTATGTTTATACTTTAACAATTAATATTATATATTCTCTTATTATATTTACAACAAAGTGATTTTGCCATTAAGTTAGGCATGAAATATGGGATTTTAAGCATAAAATTTACCAAAAAAAAGTTGTTAGGATGCTTCTACTTAAAATTATTTTTATTCAGAAACCTTCCCGCAGCAACATGGTAAAGTTTAAAAGTTAACGTAGGTGGGAAAACTTTAAAACTATCAAGGACATATACACAAACATTGATTTATATATATGTTAAGGGCAATGAGATAAATCGAGCATTATTAATAATGCCCGAAGTGGAGGAGGGCAATGTGATAAATTCAATGGCATTTATCAATGAAATATATCACTTTGCCAGTAACACATATACAGATAGGCAATATTGGGATGACAATGAGGCACTAATGCATCGAAAAGATAATCCATATAATAAAATTTATACCATTAAATTGTAAAAGAAAGCTAAATTTTTAAAATTCTTTATGCTGAGAGATTAAATAATACCGGCCGTTACACTAATACCTATTGCAACCTGAGACTGTCTCTGAAACAGTCCTCTTTTGATTACACATCATAATTACTAGAAAAATGTAATCATGGGAATGTAAATAAGAATTAATATAATTTGCCGAAGATGAACCGAGTGGGGAATTAAATAATGCAAGCAATGGGGGATTTTATTGTTTGAGGATCCTAACTCACTCAATTATTATTTAAAGAAAATTTAGAACATGATGCTATCATTAACCATAACATTTAACATAGAAGAACTTACCTGTTAGTAAATAAGTGTGAATTCCTTGTTCCGTTTCCATGAAAATATAGAAGCAAACAACACCGAACTTTTCACTTCGCCAAACGGCTGGAAAATTCAAAGTTATTTACTGCATACTTGATTGGAATCCTAACTTCATGAAAATTGAAAAACGCAGACCTTTTTAAAGGGTTAGTGTAGGTGAGTAAAACGGCAGCCTCTCTAAATTTCGACTAGATAAAGGGTTTAATTGATTCTGAAAAATGTTAATCTGCGAAAATTGTTAAGACAAATAAAACTCAAAATCCGATCAGAACTTTTATTCGCCCCTTTTAAAAACCAGGCGGCGTTTCGTAATCGTTTGGCTATCAGAAAAAAAAACACCGAAAGATTCCCATATCACTAATGGGGTGATGCTTCGATTATTTTGAAAAATAATGAAGAGAATGTCTATCGGCATAAAATTAGATTGTCAATTTTTGCACAGTGAGAATGAATGCTTTTGCACTACTTGAGTTTTATTTTTGGAACGAAATATTTTTTCATCATGAATGAATTATTATTATCGGAGTAAACCATAATGCTAAAAAATAATCAGGATTTTTCCAAACCAATATCACTCAAAATCATATTTATATTTTACTTGGACAGCGTGTAATAGTAACAGAAGTGTTTTTTTAAATAAGTCAACGACACAAAATTTTTAGCACCCAATTAATTTGTTTCACGTTTCGTTAAAAACTGCATTTTTACTACCTATTATTTATTGAGTATAGTTAGTGTATTAATTATTAGTTGTTAGAAAATGGAATAAAATTAACTATACAACATCATTACTTTAAAGAAGCAAAATAAAATTTAGATAAACATAATATTCTTCATGACAAGAGCTTAGATTTATTTATACATAGTGATCTCTCACTTATACATACAAGCTCTATTTTATGAAGCTTTCCAATACAGCTTATGGTTGCTCTTCACCCAGTCTACGTACTTTAATAAACCATTGACGATGCATAGAAAACCCAAAATGGCATTCCCTTTTACAGGCCCTTACAGTTTATGCAAACCTATACATAAATCTATAGAAACCGGTATCAGATTCTTACCTCGCGCCTTCGTCAAATAAATATATAGAGTAAATAAAATAACACTTGAACACCTCTTATATATTCTCTCTCAAGCAATCCGAAAAAGGGCCTGGGAATATAAAGTCGAAAAAGAGAGCTTTAGAAAAGCACCTCCTAACGCGTTGCTCAGCTCTAAAATGTTTCAATCTAAGAAGTTTATGTAAGGATCTTAGACTTAGGTCGTTTTTCTGCACACTTTGGGTGTTTATGGGGATCCGGTCTCGTAAAACTCCGAGGAAAGCTTTTATGTGATACATAAACAAGTTTTCTTTTAAATATGTACTATCAGAGATATTCCTGGGTGCATGTTTTCTGCTCTGGTTTAGAGATTACGGTTGAATCACGCGGAAATCTTTGTGAGCCAGTATACAGGTGAAAGTGTATATATTTCCCCAGACAAGACGTATAGCTTGGAATATGAAAGTCTCATAGGTTCTGTGTTGAGAATTGTCTTAGCTCTTACTCATAGACAAGATTATTTTCTTGATTGCACACAAACCATAAAGAAAATATATGTGGTTGGTATGTTAACTTGATTAATATTTGCGTTCCTTATAAAATTATAATAAGTAGAATTAAATACACCAGTTTCGTGTATATAGGATTTGTGTTGAGAATTGTCTCAGGAATCTGATAATTTTGGTGAGTGGACCATTCAAATAAAAAATAAGTGCTATGTAGTTTGTTTACTTTTTCAATTTTTGCTTTCTTTATCGAATCGTATTAAGTAAAATTAAGATATCAGTTTTTGTTTTGTTATAACCTTACCGTAAGAAATAATGAAATTTCTTGCAATCGGTCACCAAATACTCCTCAGAAAAGAAATAGTTATATTATTTAAAAATGCTCATAAATTTAAAAATGTGATTAATTGATTAAATATTCAAAAGGTAACCTTTCATAGATTTATTCCTAGGTACTTTCCGTTAGCCAGGCGCATGCGAAAAATCGCCAAATTATGAAGAATTCCGCCAAATTTTTCCGTTAGTCATTCGCTTCGCTTGGCGACTTGACTCGAGTTTGGTTCACAATTGGCAACATTTGCACCCGGCTTACGGAAAAGTACCAATTCCTATTTGACCCTTGTTTCACTAACTTCAGTAGTTTCAAAACAATCCAAATAGAGTAGCTATAGGGCTGCATCCTCCTATTTAAACAGTTTTTTTTCCGATTTTAGTGAAATATCAGTTCTAACTCATTTTCATGGGAAAAATATAAAAGAATTTATGGTGCTAATCAGGGTTGGCAAAAACCCGGATTTTTTTGAAAAAACCCAAGTGGGTTGGGTTTTTTGGGGTTTTTTCAATAAAACCCTGAAAAAACCCATATAAAACTGGGTTTTTTCGGAAAAAGTGTGGGTTTTTTCAAAATTAAGGGGTTTTTTCCTAGAAAGTAAGTGGGTTTTTTCAAATTTTAGTGAGTTCTTTCTATGTTAAATGTGTTCTGTCAAAATAATGTCAGTTTTTCCACAGATAAGTGGGTTTTTTCAAAGTTTTTATACTTTGAAAAAACCCACTGAAAATTGTAAAATCACCCCTTATTTACTGACACCTTGTTTAAATTTTGAAAAAAAACACTAAAATTTAAAAAATATCCTAAACTTTGAAAAACCCCATTCAATATTGAAAGAAATTTATTCAACTTTGAAAAACCCACTGAAATTTTAAAAAATCATCCTTATTTTTTATATCTAGTTTGAACTTTAAACGTCCTAAATTTTGAAAAAACCCACTGCACTAAATAATGAAAGAACCTATTTAACTTTAAAAAAACTCCCTGAAATTGAAAAAACACCATTTAATTTTTAAAACCTAGTTTAAATTTTGAAAAACCCATTAAAATTTTAAAAATATCCTAAACTTTGAAAGAAAACACATTAAATTTTGAAGGAACTACCAAAATCTTGATTTTTCTTGAAAAACCCCAAAAATGGGTCCAAAATGTGGGTTTTTTCACATGGGTTTTTTTGAAAAAACCCATTGGGTCCAACCCAATTGGGTCCAATCCAGCCAACCCTGGTGCTAATACAATTTTGGTTCCAAATTTCTTTCAGTTGAGGCGTATTAAAATATGAATTCTATTGATGTAAAATATTTAATTATCAATGAATGTATATTTACCCCTTTCTTAAGTTTTATGCTTAAAATATACTGCTGCATTGAAGTAACATCATTCTAACAATGGACGGTGTCAACCGGTCACTAGTCGCACCTCGCCGTTTAACTTCCGCTTTAAGCTGAAAACTCCGATTACTAGTTGACCAGATCATTTAAAATTTTAAATAAATGTAAATAATATTTCGAAATAGTAATTTGAATTTTCTGATAACTTTTATTATTTAATAAATATAAATTTATGTTTTTTGTCTTCTATTTCGTTGTAAATTTAAGATGTTTTGAAATAAAATTGATCAGTGAGGCAAAGACGTCACCGTAAGATGAGAAATAAACCCTACAATTTATGCATTTCAACAATGCAATCGGAGTTTCCATCGGTAAGTTACTTCCGTTTGACACCGTCCATAGCTCGAGAAATTACTTCCAATTTCGATGATCAGTGACGAAGTGATAAAGCGAGTGATTTTACAAACTAGGCGATTTTTAGTTTTCCAATTTAAGTATGCCTAGGAAACGAGTAGCGTTCCTTTTTGTTGCCTATGCAGAATGGTTTGCAAAAAAGTATCCGAGGGAAATTTTAATTCTTGACTCGCTTTGAAAGTGGGTACTCATTATCTTCAATGACCTTTCATACGAACCATTTGAACAGAAAAATGCTTCCGACGCGACGTCTGGAAAAAACAAAAAGAAGCTCTTTAGTCTCCAATAAACAAACACCCATGCCCAAACCCAGACCAAATTTGATAGTTTAACGACAGTTTTAAGACACCAGGGGAGAACAACTTGCATTTTCAACAACCCACCATCTTGGAAATTCATTCAATTCCGTGCATTGCAGCCATTTAACAACAACAACGCCTCTTTTTGGAAAGCGTTGTTTTAATTGCCACGACCAGAAAGTTCTGAATCCGTGTCAGAACTGAGAAATTATTATTCCAAATAGGCCTAGCACCAGGCAATCTGTGGTAACGCCTGGTTGGATGTCCAACCACAAGAGGGCGCTGGCTTTGATATCATTAGAGTTAATGCAGTCGAGATTACGCTTGCCGTCTTCTAATTGGTTCGTTCCACCAATCGGGCCCTCTAATCATCGTTAATAATAATAACAAGTCGGGCCGACGAAATTGTTTTGAGTTGGTTTTGCTCTTTGTAATTAAGGAGGACAGCGTGAAAGTGGGGGTAAGGAGAGGGAATAAATAATAAAAAAAACAGCCATCTAGGCAGAGTGCCTTTTGCTGTTCACGACATCCCACTGCTAATTTCGTCTTCCGCAAATGGCGCACTGGAACACGGGATCTTAATGATGCCAACTGCAGGAGAGAAAAGTTGCAGATGGTTCTGAATGAGTGTGAATGGAAGGGCAGGTGATGGTTTAGGGAAAGTTGTGAACGAGTTTTATTTCTTCATCCAATTAGCATAGCAAATGAAAGGTATTGATTAATGCGATTCGAATCGTCGAACTTGTTCTTGCTTTAAGGGAGAACGTATGCTAATGCTGAGCAAGTTTTTCTGCAAGCTTTGGTTCTGATTATAACTAGTCTATGAGTAAAATATCGCTGGAATCATGGGATAACTACGTATCTTGTATTATGGGAAATCTATATTGTGAGATATTTTGTGAGTTCACTCCAACGAACGGCGCCAATGACAATTCGGAACCCTTATAGCTACTTAGCATTAGCATATACCGTGACGCCAAAAAAGATGATTGTTGCGGTTTCTCTGGGAGCATCCGGCATCGGAGAAATCCTTTAATGTTTTGTTTCCCTTTTCCGTTTTACTTTCAATGCTATCAAAATAAATTCATTTTATTACTTTGTGGAAAATATATTCCGCCAATACCTACTAATTACTAATTGACAGTGAGTAGAGCCAGAGGAGCACTTCCCAAAATTCTCTCAATAGCAATAGCATATAAGAGTAAAATAATAAAAAATACAAATAGGTTTTCTTGTAAGCCTTTGGAAAACCTGATGTTTTCTCCAATAGCTTAATAAAATGCAATTCTATCAGTCGTTCATGAAAACATGGCAAGGAAACAAATCTTGTAGTTTTTTACTCTATAATTCCCATGAGGTTTTATGATGATGCCAGCGATATGTTGTATCTTATGCAATACATTTTTTCATTGAAGTATATTTTGTTACCAGCCTGTAGCTGGTCGACAATATTTGTATTTGTTAAGTAAAACGGGCTTCGGAATTTTTTTTTATGTAAAGTCCCCATATATTCCCGGGGATTACACTTGAGTTTTAAAACTTGCCTGACCAAGACATCAAGCCTATCATACAAACATACTTTATCAAAATTTCAGGCTTGAAATTTTAAGTTGGTCTACACTTTTTTAATAAACTTAATTCGTATTTTTGTATCATTTAGAAAAATGATAAAAATATTTCTTTTTATTGAATCTTTAGGTAAATAATGTTAAAAAAGTGTTCCGAATCCAGTGAGCTACATGTAGGAGCCGAAACCAAAAACTATATTTATGGGAACCATTTGGAAAAAAGATGATCCAATTCACAGAGAAAAATCCTAACTCAGGGTCCAAAACGAAATTTACAAATTCTGGGCGGGTTGGGAGGACTTGGAGGGCGCCACGCGTGAGGAACTTTAAATGATTGACAGAGAGGTTTGGCAGTATATTTTGGTGACAAAACCCCTGTCACTCCAATCTGCTATTTTCAAAGGAGAAGGGGGGAAAAAGTTTTTTTGCCCAATCAAGCTTTTTTCTCCGCCACCTCATGACGTTCATGCGATCCTAGCGCCAAAAGATCCCCAACCCATTCAACCTCTCGATATCCATTAGTGGGGCCATCAGTAGTGACTGGGCCATGGACTCTTTGTTCTGGTACCCTGGTATCCAAATTCTGCTCTTGGTTATCCACCTGAATGAATTTATTGGAAACGAAGCGATGGATTACTCGTGCGAATACCTGATGTGGATGATTAGATTATATAAAATAACAGAATCTATATATTTACTGGTGATAAAATTTTATAGCTCTTGAGAGAAAATAGAAGTTTTGTGCATAGTAGAAACTACAAAATTCTTCTAGAGGGGCCAGTAAATTAACCCCTTCTTCGATGTTTTATTTTTCAATATCTGACCCAAAATTTTCATTTTTTTACCGTCTAAAATTAAAATATGTTGTATTTTAACACTGAAAAGTGCAAAAATTTTTATCCCCGGGCCCTTTTTGTCCATTTTATGACTGTTCACATATTTCTTGCATATTGATCTGCAGTTTTTCCCGCAATACACCTTCCTAACCATTGCCTTTTCCATAGTTTTTTTATTCAAATGTTATGTGAATTAATATAAAACAATATTTTTGACTCTCTGAAGTGTTTGAGATGATTATCTGTCCTAAAAAGGAAGATTTAAATATAATTTATGTAGCGCTTTCTGTTCTCATGTTTTCTTTCAATGCACCTGCATTAGAAAATCGCCACTCGACCTTTACGCTTCGTTGATATTTACTCAGACCATTGATAGGGGCATCTGTCTACAAAATTTCCAGGAACTCCAAGGGCCGCTATTGAGTTTCAGGGGGTCAGCACAAGAAGAAACAGTCGTGGGAACTTTCAATGGAAGGTCCGTGACGGTTTTATGGCTTGTATAAATCCCCTGACCACTCTGGAAAGCCCCTTGAATTCTTCGCATTCGTTACTGAATGGGAAAGAAGGTGGGAGGGAAAGTGCATTGGGACAACTACAACAACAAAATAACTAGGCTTACCATATTTTCTTGGGTCCAACCCAGGACATATTTTTGAAATTTCTTAATTAGTACCGTATCAAATCATCAAAGATTAAAAACTAAGAAAAAACATTCAAAGTTATAAACATTGAACAGAAATATCAAATTTTATTTCTTTATTCGACATTATTTTTTCAAAAATTGTTTGATTGACTTAATTTTATTATAAAATTCACTGAAAGTAAGTTCTCCAAATTAATACAGATGTTAGATACTGTGAAACAACGCAGTTTTTAAGAGTTTTTTCACGATTTTTCACAAAAATGTCTGGCAAATCGTAAAAGTATGAAAACCCCGGACATATTGCGACCCCGGACATTTCCCCGGACAGCACTAAAAACCCCGGACTGTCCGGGGTAAACCCGGACGTATGGTAAGCCTAAAAATAACCCACGCGTGACGAATTAAAAATGTGTCGCATGACATGCGGCTGTTACAAAAATGGGCCACTTTGCGTTGGACGTATGACGTATGACGCATGCAACAGCGACAGAGAAGGGGTTAAAACAAAGGGTCATAAAAAAGAGATAGAATTAGGATGCCCCACTTCCAATACTACTTCCAACCGAATGCAACTAGTAAAGTGGTAGGGATTTTCACTAGAAAATTCTGTGGTTTACAAGAAACTGTTATCTTTAAATGTAGCCCAAAGGGTTTCAAAATGAGCTGAAACACTACTTTAACCCTTTCGCATCGGACGGGACATATGCTGTCCCAGGCTGGAAAATTTTTGAAATTTCGGCTGGGACAACACATGAGGAGCAAACAATCAAACCGTGTTTTCTCCAAAAAAAAATAAAAAATGAGTTCATGATCTCCACATTAAACTGCACAAAATAATGCTATTATCTTCAAGTAAAACAAGTTTTAACCTATTCTAAAACTACTTAGAAAATTGATGTTTCAATCAAAAAGTGTTTCCTTTAGAGCCTGTTTTCAGGCAAACAGTGATTCCTCCAGTCACATCCAATCATAGCTGTTCTTACTAGTCACGTGACCCACTCATTTGTCAGCGTAAAATTGGTGATGTAAAAATATTGGTGGGGACTTTTTGATACGAAATCACCTAATGTTTATTTAAAAAATGTACATTGTATATCAAGAATAAAAAGAATAGTTTTTGAGAAGAGTAGGATAAAAATTGAGAGTCTAAGATTAAAATGTTTTTCATTAAAAAAGTGTTTTGTCCATGTTGGAAACATTTAAACCTTGTTTCCTCCTATGTGTTCGATCAAAACGTGATTTCTCCAAATTTCAAATGCATTTTTTAATAATTAATTTTAAGTTTTAAGGTAAATTATGACTACAAATCTTCTCAATTACTCGTTATAGAACTAAACAAACGATAATTAGGTTTTTAAATTAGTTATTTTTTAAGTTATTAGTTTTTTGTGTTTCCTGAAAATTTGTATTTGATGGAGAAAGCATGGTTTGATTGTTTGCTCCTCACATGTCCTAGTTACTAAAAAACATCTAGGAACGGAAAATAACGCCATGTTGCGCTGCCAAACGCATCATGGTTCTTGTTGTGAACTCATGATTATCTAATCTCAGTTCCCCAAATGATCAAACAAGTGATAACCGCCAATATTTTTCGATTGTTGACTCGTATGCCGAATTTTTCATCTCTGTGGCAAAACCACAGTCACCACTATAAAGTTCAAGTGGAACTTTCGCCGGTTTTTGCATTCGATTCCAACGCTTAGCTCTTGCATTTTTGCACCTTAATTTTCTTCAAATTATAAATCCAACGACTATTGGTGGTTTAGTAGTAGGTGTGAGTTTGCAATCAACAAAAAGTGGCAGTGGGACAGATGCTGTCCCAGCAATATGGACTCAAAGATTACGGCCCCTTGTCCCGGATTGCAGGTGCTCTGGGTTTACGGCGGGACATATGCTGTCCCATCAATAAAGCTTGTAACAGCGTTGTGTTTGTTGATGCGTCGTTATGGGATTGTTTATGCGTCTCTTGGACCATCAGACTTTCATACAAAGAAATTATTTCATCGTAATAATCACTTGGAGGAGAAATAACTGTTCCCGGTAATGAGGCACACTTAACTGATTTTTTTGCCGTATTGAAAGGGTTAAGAGGCAAATTTTCAAAATTTTCCTGGGGTGAACCCCCAGACTCACCATTGTTTTTGGAGTTCAAATTTTGAAATTATATGTAAAATCATTTAAATATTACTTTTCTGTATTCTAACACTTAACCTATAAATATGCTTGTTAGGGGATACCTTAAAAATGAAGTTGATGCAACCCCTCCCTCCCCTAAAAAAAAGCCTATTTACGGCGAGGTTCAAACCCACTTAAAAAAATCCTTGCCTCCCCAACCCAAAACTGAAATGACGCCCCTGTTGCATGGATAAAAAATTTACTTTGAACTAAAAGCAAATTTTATTTGGGCTTAACCCCCAAAGAATGAAAAAAGGAAGAGACAAATTAACTTAAATTCTAAATTAAATTTAAAAGAAAAAATACAATGAATGGAGGGACATCGATTTCGCAAATTTAAAGGGCTATCTGCCTACAGGGACAGTTAATTTCCCACCCTTTCCATTCTTGTGTCAAATTGTCATTTTTTGGACTTATTCCCTTTTTGAAACTGGCGATTCAATTCATCCCTCTGTTCCGATTCCGATGGTGTCGCGAAAAATCCGTTCAATGCAAAAACCGGTCAAACAAAAACCGTTCAAAAAACAAAAAAACATAGCTTTACACATGTAATGAATTTGTTTTTTATTGAACAGTTTTCTGACCGATTTTTGCATTGAACGGTTTTTCCGTACATCCATTCCGATTCACCTCCGTTTTACGGTTATTTTTTAACTGTGAAAAGCCCATAATTTGTGTAAAGTGTATCCCCCAAACTGGTTGTTTTTATCTTTCTTCACAGTTTTCTTTCTATTATATTTTCACAAGCTAAGAAGCTGGGTCCTTCATCATCTCAACTCAAGCATAGGACCCAATTGAGAATATTGTGACCCATTTTGAATTATCAACACCTTTGAATTCTTTTCAAAAATTCGAGAAAGGGCCGGATGCAACTACGTTTCGTAACGTTCTAGGGAACCGTATTTCGTCGCGTTCTTCAGCGGGCAGACGCTGAACAACGATCGGGGGCGGGACTTCCGAAGTTGTGTGCGCGCGCACAAAGCGCGGAAGGCGCCTGGCCACTCAGGATCGCTGTGGATCGCACGTGGGACTATGACATTGTTGCGAAGTTTTCCTTTGTTGAAGAAATTGTACCGGTTTGAACGCCGCGATGTCGCAGAACGAAGTTGCATATGGCCCTAATACGCACATCCGGCTTAAGAAGTCAATCTGGGAACCCTGTCTCGAAGGAGGCGAGTCCCCCCTTTTCAAAGGGGTTGTTGTGAAGACAGGCAGGGGTCAGTGGTCAGTCCAGTGTGGTATCTCGCCTGCAGGTGCGTACCGACCGCGACGAAAAATCTCCTTGCCGATGAAACGAGCGTTGGGCCAGCTCTCTGACCACGTGGAACAGGAACTGTTTTTCTTCATTAATTAGCCATGGTCGCTTTAAATATCACTCACAGAACTCTGCCCGCATACAGACACGGCTTCCTCGTCAACGAAAAAACCTGGATTACAACCCGAACCCCTCTGTATTATCTGGATTTGGCTGTCCCAAACGAAGAACTGTACGGGCTGTACTTCAACGAGGTTTTCCCCGACAACAAAGCGGACACCGGCGAATTGAGCACGTGTAATGTCATCAGAAAGCAATCGTTTCATCTTGACGACATTAGTGTCGGGAGTGAAGGTGGAAGATATTCGAACCTTTTCTATCGCTATGCCATGGGCACCTACAGGAAAGTTGACAGGACTGGAATGGGACTTTTTTTGATCTATTTGAGCCTTTTGGATGATAAAGCGCTGACATCAGGGGAACGCGCTGTGCGGTTTTTGAATTTGGCTACGCTCATCGGTTACAAGAAATGGAGGGATAGACTCATACCTCCCGGTCCCGGTAGGCCTTTCTACCATCTAGTGGTCGAGAGGGTCTTCCTGCAAATCTACCCTTCGATACTAAAAGGAATCTACGCGAAGAGGTCCGAGCATCCTCTGCTGGTGAAGAAATTTTGGGACGAGTTTTGCATAACTAAACCAATACGACTGAACTTGTTCGTGAGTGTTCCGGATGCCGAACACTTGAAATTCCTTCTGGAAGTGGCGAACGGAGTGAAGTTTGACTTTTGGGGAATAAAATACAGTGGAGAAGGATTAGCTGAATTTGTAATAATTGAATACATTAAGGAAAAGCGTTTCGACCTTATATCGTTAATGGTGGATTACGGATTCGCACTTATGGGTCCAGAAGACGGGAATAGCCCAACATGTTGCTCGTAAGTATTGATTAATTTTTTATCACTTTTTGACGTCACTCTCTTGTGGAAATGAACTGTTTAAGAAAATATCGGTGTTAAGAAAATATCGGTACGCCTCATGCATGAGGCGTACGAACACCGATATTTTATTAAACAGTTCATTTCCAAAAGACTCCTGAAATTTGCTTTTTTTTTCTAAAGGCCCATATAACTCCTGAAAATTATGTTTTTTCTCCTGAATTTACCCTCTGATACCTGAAAACATTTTCCTAAAGGGCAAAACGAAGTTTATTATCGATTTGGGGGAAGTAATTGTTTCTTAATCGATACTGATTTTTTAGTAATTTACTCTTGAAAAACTCCTAAATTTCTCTATATTACACTGAGAGAAATGAAAGTTTCAAATTTGAGTAAATCGATGTTCTGATTTTGGTATGATGGTATGAAACTTTTTGTCTCAAATACTCAAATATGACCACCCAATGCTTTCAAATTTGAAACACCAGACGTACTCAGTTTCAAACAATTTCATAGTCACCACTAAAGTTTTGCTTATTTTTAGTTTATATTTAAAAGTGATTTGTTTGCATTATATCGAATTACACATTTGAAAAGCAAACAATCAAACCGTGTTTTCTCCAAAAAATTACAAATAAGGTATTGCTATTTTCATAATCTCCGCACTAAACTACACAAAATAATGCTATTATCTTCAACTAAAACAAGTTTTAACCTTATTCTCAAACTACTTAGAAAATTGATGTTTCAATCAAAAAGTGTTTCCTCTAGAGCAGGGGTCGGCAAGTAATTTTACGTGGAGTAAAAATAATTTTGAAAATTTTCATCGAGGTCCGGAGAAAAAAACAAGTTACTATAAATATAAATTGTTATCTTCCAAATCACATATATTTTTACAACGATGTAATTTGAGTATGCTACCCGCTTGTTTTAATACTAATAGAAGTTTTCACATTAAAAATGGGGGGTCTGGGGGTTTCCCCAGGAAATTTTTTTAAATTTGCGGCTAAATGAGCGGGTCAAACTTACTTTTGAAGTGTAAAAATACATATTAAGGATTTTTAAAACGATTTGGCGGTCCGCAAAATAACCCCACGCGGTCCGGATGCGGACCGCCAGTTGCCGACCGCTGCTCTAGAGCCTGTTTTTAGACAAACAGCGATTCCGGCGATTCTTCCAGTCACAGCCAATCATAGTTGTTCTCACTCGCCACGTGACCCACTCATTTGTCAAACTAAAGTTGGTGATGTAAAAATATTGGTGGGGACTTTTTGATACGAAATCACCTAAGGGTCAATCCATATCAAGTGATCCAAAGGTGGTCGCTCGACCATTTTATAATTGAATGATTTTTTTGTGTGTTGATTCTTATATCATTAGAGAGTCCAAAACCACAAATTTTAATTTTTTATCTTTATTTGAATTTTCATAGCAGCCATCGATGTTCTTCGGAACAGCGATTGTAAGGGTTTACGTTAACTAGCGTTATTCCTAAATGGTTTAACTTAAATTCATGGAACAAAAGCCATTTTACTCAGAAAGATACAGGCTTTCTGATGGTTAAATAAAATATAAGGGGTATTGAGTCCCAATTAGAAATCCCCCTTAGAGTCGAGCTTTAAGATGGTCATTTTTCACTTTTCAAACGCATATTTTTGTTAAAGGAACTATTATTTTTCTATTTTTTTCTTGAGGAAGGTGTAGTATACTTTCTAAACTTTACTTTAAAAAAATTTTGACTTCGGTATTCGTTTATTTTTAGAGTTATGAACTCTCCAAATCGGATCATTTTAAAAAATTCACCACTATGACCCCCAATATCTTTGGTGGAACAAAGTTTAAAAATCTGAAATTGTTACTGGTTAAACCTTTCTAGGGTATAATCCTGTTGTATAAGGGCCGTCTTTGGTATTTGCTTACAAGTCGAGTTACAGGTCCTCGAAGTTGCCATAAAAACGCTCAATTTAACGGTTTGAAAAGTGCAATTTTAGTTCGAAGGCTCACCACTTTATTAATTACATTTAGGTTTATTTGATTTCTCATTCCTTTTTTTATTACTTGTGAGATACCTTAAGGGTTATTAAAAATTAGAGCAAATTGAAAACAGCTGTGGAAACTCAGTGTTCTATGTAAGTACCATGTTTTTACTCGATATACCTCTCTAAGCATATCAAAAATATATTCTGCACGTCTAATCAATAGTATATCTGACCATTTTCCTATTGTTTGCAAACTATTACTCAATAGACCTGATAATTTTATTGATACCAAAAACTTTGATAAAATTAAATTAAAAGCTATTAATTATAAAAAGATCGAGGAATTTCTTCATAACTACGATTTTAAGGTTTCTGGGCATGATGCTTTGTCGTGCTTCTCCGATTTCCACGGTAAACTAACTGCAATAAAACATAACTTCAGTTTTACTCCTTCAAACAAATCCAGATTTAACAGGAATGAATGGTTTAATCTCGAAATTTATAATATCATAAAATCTAAACAAACCCTTTATAAGAAAACTTTACGTTACCCGGGAGATACTTTTTACAAAACTGCTTACAAAACTACAGTTAAATTATTAAGAAATAAAATTAGAGTAGCAAAAAATAACTTCTATGAAACTAAACTGAGTGAATGCGATTCGAGTCGAAAGCAATGGAAACTGGTTAATAGTATCTTAGGAAAGGAAAGAAATCCTACCTTACCCGAACATAAAAATAGCGGCCTATTAGCTAATGATTTAAATACATTTTTCTCATCCATCAACGATCATATATTTAATCATAATAACGAATTCAAGAATTACATAGTTCCCTCCGTTA
Source organism: Tetragnatha versicolor (assembly GCA_024610705.1). NCBI lineage: Eukaryota > Metazoa > Arthropoda > Arachnida > Araneae > Tetragnathidae > Tetragnatha > Tetragnatha versicolor. The sequence continues at coordinate 53,309,392 of JANDEH010000003.1, forward strand.
ATTCCTTCCAATGGTTTTCAATAGAAGAGGTAGACATCAAAAGATGCATACGCAACCTAAACTCTAAAAAAAGTCCTGGCTCTGATGAAATAGACGCGAAATATTTAAAAATTCTATCATGCACACATCTAAGTATTTTGACCAAACTATTTAATGATCTTGTAAATGAAAGCACTTTCCCAAAATCATTAAAAATTTCAATCATAACTCCCATTTATAAAAAAGGAAATAAAAATGACTATTCTAATTATAGACCAATCTCCGTCTTACCATTGCTTTCAAAGGTATTTGAACAAATTATCAAGGATCGATTGCTTTCGTACTTGAATCATATACATTTTTTTTCAAATAATCAGTATGGATTTCTGCCCAACTCAAACACTGAAAAAGCTTTGCTAGAGTTTACCAAATTTATCTATAATAGTGTTAACAATGATAAAAAAACTGTTGGTCTTTATTTAGACATTTCCAAGGCTTTCGATTCAGTACAACATAATATTTTACTAGAAAAATTATTTTTGATTGGCATTAGAGGTCCCTTTCACAGTTTCATGAATTCATATTTATCAAACCGCTATCAGATTGTTAAAGTACATAATACCCTTAGCGGATGTCTCCCAATAAAATGTGGTGTCTTCCAGGGATCTACTTTAGGTCCCCTTTTGTTTTTAATCTTCATTAACGATCTGTGCAACCTTAAACTATATGGTAAATTGATAAGTTTCGCCGACGACACAGTTTTACTTTACTCGGAAAATTCTACGGAAGACCTTAATTTTGTGATAAATGATGACCTTATGAAAATTCGCGACTGGTTTTTCCATAATGATTTAAATTTAAATGTTGATAAAACTAAATATATGGTATTTTCCCTTACCCAAAACCAAGCACATAATCTCTCTGTAAAATACCATGAAAAATACTGCAATACTCATAACAATTGCACCTGTAAACCCTTAGATAACGTATCCTCAATAAAATACCTCGGACTTCACATAGACTCAAATTTGAAATGGAAATCCCATACAAAATATATATCAGACAAACTAAGGTATGTACTGTGTAACTTTTATTACCTAAAACAAAAGATAAATAATAAATTACTAATTAATTTATATTATTCTTGGGTTCATTCACAACTTAATTACGGTTTAGTTGTGTGGGGAGGGGATTACATGATCAACTTAAAAAGAATTGAGAGGCTGCAAAAGAGATTCCTGAGGTTTTTAAGTAATGAAGCGCACTTACACACAAATAATATTAACTACTTCAATTCCTTAAATATACTTCCAATTCGCCATCTTTTTTATTTTAAAATTTGCCTCCATCTCTATCTAAACCCCAACATTTGTCAAAAACGCAATGTCGTAAACCTACGAAGACCTAACATATTATACTTTGTTCCTAAACCTAATAAGTCCATATTCTGTAAAAATTTTTGTTACATAGCCCCTAAGTGTTTTAATAAGTTACCTATACATATTCAAAATAGCCCTTCAAAACATTTATTCAAAAAACAATTAAAATAATATCTGTTTACTATTGAGGATATTGATGATTTCTTTTGTTCTGTTTAATGTATGATTTAAAATAGTTTTAAGCACTTTAACTCATCATTATGGCAAAAATTTATTGGCGCCCTGTTTGCCACTATATCCACCTCATGTATGTATTTCCTGTGTTTTTTTTCTCTTCTCCTAGTTTTTACTTTAAATTTTTGTTACTTATAATTACGGTCACCTACATGGACCATGAGATCCCAGGTGACTATGTGGATTTGTAAATTTTCTTGTTCTTTTGTTTGTATTTCAATAAATAATAATAATAATAATAAAGTACCACAAAAATTTAAAAAAAACATTTTTTCCCGGAAATGTTGTGATCTTTTCAAGGAACATAAAAAACCTTCAAAAAAGGACTTCGCAAAATAACGTTTGAACATTTAACAAAAAATAACAACAATCTCTTTGATTCCGGGAAAGTCTGTGCCGAAATTGCTTTTCCAAAGTTTTTGAGAATCCGAAGCAAGAGTCAAAATCAGAATATCGCACTGATGAATTCTTTGATCAATTCTTTTGAGACGGCATGAACAAAAGTCCCCCCAGTGTAAGTGCAGAAACCAGTCAAGAAACGTCGTTTGACTTGTTTCTGCACTAAAGCTGAAATTTAACATTCTGGAAAACTATTTTAAAATCACGTTATTTTTATTATTCTTACCTTAAAATGTGCGTGTACCCCTACAAAATCCCATGACACGAATAACTCAATTTTGAAAAAGTAACGTTTGACACGTTTCAGAATTAAACGATTCAATGAGGTTATTCTCACGTTTTGAGATTAAATTTTATTAAAATAGTAGATAAAAAACCATTAAGAATGACGTTTACATCAAGTATTTTCGTAGCCTATTTTCTGAGATATAAATTTTTGAAATTTCGTTTTTTATTTGGGCGCGAAAACACTAGAATCACAAATAATGCGCTGTGATGTCCCATCCAATATAAGCCCGTTTTCTGACAACGTGATTTTTTTGACAAAAATAAAATTGAATTTTAAATTATTTAAAACACATTTCTGAACTTAAAAATCAGAAATTTGGGACTTTTAAACCATAATGTATCAAAAAAGTATAAAATCAAGCAAATCCCTCACTCATTCAAATTTTTGTCAGATATCGAAACCATAGTAGATGCAATGAGAAATCAAATAAACCTAATTGCTAATTAATAAAGTGGTGAGCCTTCGAACTAAAATTGCACTTTTCAAACCGTTAAATTGAGCGTTTTTATGGCAACTTCGAGGACCTGTAACTCGATTTGTAAGCAAATACCAAAGACGGCCCTTATACAACAGGATTATACCCTAAAAAGGTTTAACCAGTAACAATTTCAGATTTTTAAACTTTGTTCCACCAGAGATATTGGGGGTCAAAGTGGTGAATTTTTTGAAATGATCCGATTTTGAGAGTTCATAACTCTAAAAATAAACGAATACCGAAGTCAAAATTTTTTTAAAGTAAAGTTTAGAAAGTATACTACACCTTCCTCAAGAAAAAAATAGAAAAATAATAGTTCCTTTAACAAAAATATGCGTTTGAAAAGTGAAAAATGACCATCTTAAAGCTCGACTTTCAGGGGGATTTTTTCTAATTGGAACTCAATACCCCTTATATTTGATTCAACCATCATAAAGCCTGTATCTTTCTGAGTAAAATGGCTTTTGTTCCATGAATTTAAGTTAAACCATTTAGGAATAACGCTAGTTAACGTAAACCCTTACAATCGCTGTTCCGTAGAACATCGATGGCTGCTATACAAATTCAAATAAAGATAAAAAATTAAAATTTGTGGTTTTGGACTCTCTAATGATATAAAAATCAACACACAAAAAATCATTCGATTATAAAATGGTCGAGCGACCACCTTTGGATCACTTGATATGGATTGACCCTAATGTTTATTTTAAAAATTTACATTGTATATCAGAAGTAAAAAGAATAGTTTTTGAGAAGAGTAGGGTTAAAATTTTTTTTTCATTAAAAAGTGTTTTGTCTATGTTGGAAACATTCAAATCAAACCATGTTTCCTCCTATGTGTTCGATCAAAACGTGATTTCTCCAAATTTCAAATGCATTCTTTAATAATTAATTTTAAGTTTTTAGGTAAATTATGACTACAAATCTTCTCAGTTACTCGTTATAGAACTAAATAATTTTTAGTGTTGCAATGAATAAGGGTAGTTATCTGCTTTTAGATTCAAGTAACCAGAACTCCCCTGCAATGCAGGTTTTTGAGAGTTTCTGCGATATGAAAATTATTCAATTTGATCTTGAAATATGCACACGTCCCATCCACGTTGGTATGGACTCAATTCTCGTGACATCAGCGATCACGTTATAGCTAAATTCCTAGCTTTGTTTACTAGTGAAGCAGCATAGTATCAACTGTATTGTTTTGTGTAGCTATCACGTGTGAATCAATACTAACGCTCTCTGTCGATGAATTGACTCCATTGATCCATTGAGGAGAGACGTAACTTGAAAAATGGTCTTGTAATAATGTCATGTCTTGTAATGTCTTTAAAATTCAGATATTTCATATAGCACCATTTGCAGAACATGCTTATTTCAGATAGGTTTTCTAAAGGCCTAATTAGTAATCAAGGTTTTGCATTAGTTTGGTTTCTTAATTTCTTACCGGAATTTGAAAAGTTACATTTGAAGTTGATATAAGATTTTACTTACCAACTACACCTCAGAATGTATTATCTATATACATTGATCTTATTAAATGTTCATGGGGGGCTGAGGCGGAATTTTGCGTTCTCTCGGAGCAAGAATGAAGAATTTATTTAGATTTAGACCCGTTTTTGACCAATTTTTTAAGAGGATATTAGCCCCTCTTGAAATAAATTTTTGGGTGGTCCCCCTCAATTTCCTGATGCTGACGACGCTGATATGTGCGCCGTTGGGAAGTCCATAGCCAAATTGAACTACTTGGCAATACAAATTATTCAACCACTTTTGAGCATTTTTCTTAAAGTCCTCTCCAAAGTATAAGCTTGGAAGAAATTAAGAGCATGCTAATTCAGGGGTGAATCTAGACTAGAGGATGGGCATTAGGAAACGGCCTAATGTTAAAGAATCTTCTATATTTGAAAAAAAAACTTTACCGATTAATTGTCAGTTTGGAAAGAGAATAAGCGCAAAAACCTAGTTTTAAGCAATTGAAAAAAATTATTTAACTGAATTTACATTCTATTACCACCAAATTTGTACTGGAAATTAAGGACCTTATTTTTAGTTCAGAATAATCATCGAAAAAAATACTATTGGTAGGTATACTAAAAATAAGTTTATCCAAAAATATATTGGATTTGAAAAAGTTGATGCACTTGTACCCTTTTTAAACCTTATAAAATGTCAGGGCACAAAAAATCTTAAAAACCACTTTATTCGACAATTAAACTAAATCTCTGCGTAGATCATAGCCCAAAAGTAAAAAATATAAAGACAGAGACAAATAAAATAAAAAAATTGGGAGTCAAATGTTCACTGGATAAAAAAGGTGAAAACACTGATAAATTAAGTTAAGTTAGATTTTAGCTTAGCTTATACAGCACTAAGGATAATTAAAGAAAGACATTAAATTAAATTTGAAATTTAATCAATAAACACAATGAATAGACACCGATTTTGCCAATTTCAATTGGCTATATCGGTTGATAGAGGGTGGTTATTTTTTCCACTCTTTGCATTCACGGGTAGAGCGAAGCTGGGGTTTTTTTTCCGCACAAATAGTCAATTTGCCGATTTTTGGACTGAATCCCTTTTTTAAACAAATTTCGATTCAATTCAAATTTAATATCCATAACTTCAAAAAATAAGTTATTTATAATTAGAGTTCATGATGTTAATCAAAGAAAACAACTTTATCGTGGAACACTGTATATAACAGCCCGATGAACTAATTAATACAACATTGTTCATTAGAGAAAACCAGATAGAGATATTAAATTAAAAACGTTCGTCTCAGTTCAGTACTTATAATGAAATCTTCTATTTTTTAGCTGCCACCATCACCTGATCTGTTCATTTTTGGACTACGCTGAAAAGGAATTCATCCACAATGTTCTCATGCTGCGGTTCCTCGTAAGGTGTTACGAAAAGTGCAAGCATCAAATCGAACTCCCGGTGTTCACAGAGTTGTACCAGAGGCTGTCCCGCACGCTTCCTCAGCCGTCTCTGCCCCCGAGTACTGTCCAGAAGCATCTACAGAAGGCCCTTGGTGACCACTCCTCCCGTGGGGTGGTTGAAGAGATGACCGCTATCTACAAGGCCAGCGCCGTTCATCCCTCCGACAACAGCGGGATGACTCCGCAGACTTTGAGCCACCTGAGTCGCTGTGTCATCAGGGATCGGTTAGCAGCGAACTTTCAACTGCCGACAGCGATCCAAGATTTTTACCTACCAACCCTCGTTAAACGCTTCCTAAGACTAGATTTCTGAGCAGGACATGGACAATTTCTAAAGAAGCTCTAAAAATAACTTTTTGATTTAACAAAGAAGTTCTGCGGGCTATGCTACCTTAGGAAAGTACCTGGACGTGAAAATCTTATTTTTCTCTGTGATACTAGAGTGTAAATATGACTAACAATGCATCATCGTAAAAATTTCAATAAAGATAAATATATTAGACTAGCTGTTACGACCCGGCAAAGCCGGGTCTTACAGCTAGGCTAGCCTTTTATGCGAGCTTCCCTCGTTACTACTTCAAGTTCCTATTAATTATACATTAAATAAGAAGTTTAACTTCTTTATCTTACCGCTGAAATATCACTAATTTATCATATTCAAATAAGTCACTCAATTTCGGCTGACCACCACCGAGCTGATTTGGGCAAATTTATTCTTAAATCAAATCTTACTACCCTTATATAAACTCATTTTAAATGGCATTCTCCCCAAACATTCCATTATTTGAAGATAGTTTGTTATGGGGCGCCTACGGCGCCCACGTATTTAGGTCTAGCACGCCATCTTTGCTTTCTTTCTTTAGCTAAGCGACGTTTTTTTGAGGTAGGATCTTCATCATCACCCATGACAATGACTATGAGAAAGAAAAAAATGAATAGTAAAAATTGAGATGATTACTATTGAAAGCTGATTCTAAAAGTGAATAAGTTATATAAATCAGTTGAAAAATAAATAAAATTCAATTATTTACTTACTTAAGAAATAATTAATTTTTCGTTTCCGAAAGTAAATAAAGATTATTGCCAAAAAAAAAATCAAAAAGCGCTTTTTATACGATTATTTATTAGATTTATTATTGTTGAATTAGAAACCAACTTCCCTAAAAGTAACTTTTTAACCTTTATTAAGTAAACCAACTTTCTTGAAAGATATTTAAAAGCTATTATATTATTTTAATTTTAATTACTTTTATTTATTTATTTTTCTGATTATTGCGAGATGGCATCATAGTGTGCGAGCGTTCCAGAATCAGTGAGTCAGTGAGTGACGTGGGCTTTTATATGAGAGATAGAGAGAGTTCTGTCATTTTCATTTATTTTTTTTCAAAAGAAACTGCATTTTAAATTCAAGCAGATTTAAGATATATTTCCCATATATTAAAAAAATACATTAAAACGAATTCACTTTAATTAACTATGTGTGTATTTATAAAATACCAAAAGAAGCCTCTTTGTTATGATAAGTGCCTTTCAGATTGTAAGTATAATCTATAAAAGCGCAAGGCTCAGGACATACTCAGTTCCAAACAATTAAATAGTCACCCCTCATATTATGCTTATTTTTAGTTTATATTTGAAAATTGAAATATATGCAATGTGGTGAAAGCGCGAAAGTAACATTAAGTCAGAGTGATAACATGAAACGCAACGTTGTGACGTCGCACTCAACGGTCTACTTCCCACGTCATAGCAACGTGGCTATATAAGGAGCTGAGAGCCAGAGTGGACCAACCCACAAAAAATGAAAAAGCGTTTTTTTTTAAATTTTTCAGTAGAATGTAGAGACATCTATTGATTTCAGTTAGAAAATAATGCATTTTTTTTAGTTCCCACAAGATGGCATCACTTTTTCGTTTGATCTAGTAATTAAAATCGCACAAAAATTTAATGCCAGAATGTATCAAATCACTTGGTGTATTCTGATTCTGACTTTCAACAGGATCCTCTAATTATTGATCACGAGAAAATCAAAACTAAACATTAAATACTAACCTCAAAAAGAAAGTTTAAATATTACTACAATTTTGTAAAGCGTTTTTCTCGAAATAACAACTGCTGGGGTTGGTCCACTCTGGCTCTCAGCTCCTCAAATAAAAATCCTACTCTCTAAGACTTTTCCTATTCATTTTGGTCCCAATAGATGGTGTATGAAGTTTCAGTGCCCTAAGTTAGTTCTAAGTGGTACTTATATAGGGCCCTGAATTTTGAAAAAACGATCTTTTTTGGAGAATTTAAAAAAAAATATTTTTGAGTTTTCTGCAGTGATAAAACTGGCTAATATAGGTTTTTTAGTACTTATTTAGACAGAACAAATTATTTATACTTATAAAATTGACCTCATAAGATCTATTTCCTAATTTTAAAGCGAAAAGTATAGGGTCATTTCGCTCAAAAACACCTAATAATACCTATAATGGTAGTTGAAACGAATAAATTTCAAATTTTTCAGAAGTCCTCAAAAAGGATCTCCTTTGATGTAAAACTAATAAAGATCAATGAAATAACAATAGAAGCTGCACCCGAGCTTTCAAGCCCTAAAGTTTGAAAAAGTGGAAAAAGTTTCCTTTTCCTGATGAAATTTCAGTTTTACATCAAAGGACATCTTTTTGAGGACACCTACTTCTGAAAAATTCAAAATTTATTTGTTTCAACCACCACGTCCACGAAATAAAATTACTTTCATGGTTTTTTTTAAATAAAAAAGCTTTTAAAAAAGTGTTGGTACCCTTCAATTTCTTTAAAAATTATTCATATATTTATACAGGGTGTCCCATAAATATTGGGTCACACTTCTAGGGGGATAGTAGACACCTAGACGAGTCAGAAACACATAGGATTTGGGGGTCCCAGACCTAATCCCAGGGAGTTAAAAAAATACAAATTGTAGAAGAACTACTATTGGTAAAAATTTAATTATGGTCTCAAAAACTGGAATTTAATATGATCTTTGAAATTATCGTAAAAGTTTTCAGTTTAAAGTTTTTTTATTACTAAAAAGTTTAAAAACCGCAAAAAATGTGAAAACTATGCCAAAACTTTATTTTAATAATCTGAAAGATCATAGTTGAAAACCCTTAAGTCCAAAGTGTCACGTAAAAACCATCAATATTAAATGCTTGAGATCCTGATAAAGCATGGTTTAAGTCCGTTTTTTGCGTCCGCAAACTGCCGTTTTGGAAACGGCTATAGGAAACCAGTTGCGCACGTATAAAACGATCTTTAACAGGATCTCAAGCGTTTAATATTGATGTTTTTACGTGAAACTTTGGATACAAGGGTTTACAACTATGATCTTTCAGATTATAAAATCAAAAGAAAGGATTTCGAAATACAAAATGAGGTTTTGGCAGAATGTTCACATTTTTTTTGTGGTTTTTTAACTTTTTTCATACGGGTCACTCCATGTGAAATCAACCAAAAAATGGCAAAATTCAACCTGACCCCCTCGGATTTTAATAAAACTTCCAGGGATTGTTTTCTTCTAGTATTTAATATTGGAATTTCCATAGACATTAACGCCCATCTTATTAGGTAATTCCAGGCTTTCTCTTCACAGTGACTTCTTGAAACTTTTGCCGTATAAAAAAGTAACTTTTAACATTTCTCCATCCCAGCACAGTATAAGTAAAATTCCCCACCCTGAATCTCTAGGCTAGGGTTGGTGGGAGGTTGAACATGAACATTCATCCATCTGCGTTGGCTCTTCTCAGTCTTGCTCTAATTACGCCTTGTATATCGTCGAAATAACATCAAAGCAACAAACCGGGTCTAGTATGCCGTGTGATTGATTTACCATGAATTATTCAGAGAACCCCAACAATAATCCTCCGAAATAGAAACGTGAAGTTTACAAAGTAATAAATAGAAAAAGACGTCCCTGCTGGTTTTATTCAACTCGATATATAGTTAAGAATTCCTCCGAGCTCCGGTCGATTTGTCTCTCGTCCGCCATGTCACCCGCAGAAAGAAAATTTCGTCGAATACATATTCCCATCTTTTAGAAAAGGACAGAAATGCGTCTCCTGAAGAAAGGATATTTCTCGGGAAATAAATATATATGTGGCAACAGCTTGAATGCATTACATCGGGAATGGGACTCGAGGAGATGTTGCGATGTCGCTTCTGCTTGGGCTATTCTTCGTGTTCTTCGGGACGTTCGATGATGCCCCTGGGGGATGATGGCGGATAGAATGCGATCGTAACGAGCCATGCGTGCTATTATCGTCTGAAGGGAAATTTTGTAGCCAATTATCCGTTATTTTGGTGGAAGAGTGCTGGAGTTTGAAAGGAAGTCTGGGAAAATAAAACAATTGGGATTTTTTTTGGGGGGAGGTTAGGGGAAGGAGTTTGGGGAGTAGGCGATGGTGAGCAGATGATACACTGAGAGAAATGACAGTTTCAAATTTGAGTGCATTGATGTTCTCATTTTGGTATGAAACTTTTTTTCTCAAATACGACCATTCAATGCTTTCAATTTTGAAACACCAGGACCTAATCAGTTTGAAACAATTTAATAGTCACCACTCAAATGATGCTTAACTTTTAGTTTATATTTGAATATTGAAATTTTTAGAATCATCGAAAGAAACTCCAAGTTGGGTTGATTAAGCATAACACAACGTTGCGACGTCACACTCAACTTACTGGTCTACTTCCCAAGTTATAGTAACGTGTCTATATGGTTATCATAACTGTAACACATTGCACCCTCTTTACAAAAACTGCATGGACGAATTAAAAAATGAGTACATGTTTTATTTTTGAGTATCTGCACTTTCTCAAAAATGAGCACATGCATGTTTTCAATTTTGAATAAATTTGGATCGGAGCCTGTTTGAGTGCGTGACATACTCATATTCAATTTTGAAACTGTCGTTTCAAGAGTGTATACGTTTTTTATTCAAATGCCGACTTGTCCGGGCTAAAACTACCTAAAATAGTAATAAATAAGGGGCTATTTTATGCACTATTCATTATTAGAGCAGTCCTGTAACTAACCTTATGTTCCGTGGGGTTGGCTCAACATCATTTCTACTATACTCGCACATAATATACGACGAATGTAGCATTTTACGAGTAGAACAAATGTAGCTGTTAAGACCCAAGCAGCACAAATGTTTAGGATTCATCCAACTTTTTTCATATACTCCCAAATGTCGTTTACTTTTATTTGCAGTTACGTAAAATTAACATATTTGATGAGCTGTGCTACTAGGCCTAGGGGAACAGCTGTTCTAGAACACGTACACGTGGATGAACTAAATGTTAAAGTTTTGTGTTCAATATAGTGAGTCCCAAGCAAAGACGGATTGTTAAGGGGTTTATATCCAAAAAATATTTTGAAATTTAAACCTTAAAAGTAGAACGATAAAACATTTTATTCGTGCTATAAGGCCGTTGTCGAGTGTTGAAAGGTTTAAAAGTCGACGTTTCGTCCACAACCGCAGGGAACATCTTCTCAGGACTACGATAAAATAAATCTTCAGAACTGCTTACTGTTTGCGTGGGCAAAGGTTATAGCGCCTGTCTATAACAGCGACTTAATGTAGTGTTAGTTAGACTTAAAAGTTGTGTTTAAACTCTTCAGACTCTTTGGGTAATACCGGAAGATGACCGTCCTTTGGTATAAATTTTAAAGGAAAAACCGGGCGTCATAATTTTTTGTAATACGTCATGCAATAGATATTAAATTTATTCTCATAATATTTGGATTATTTGAGGCGGGAAAGGTTACCTTTTCCCCTTCCTCTATGTCTCAGGTTGTTACTAAAGCCCTGGATACTCTACCGTAAATACCCATAAGGTATCCAGTGCTTTAGTTGTTACATTTCGGCGACCCCTCTCCCCCTTTGGATGTCACGTTTAAAACAAAAATTAAACTGAAATTAATAATTTTACAAGAGTCTTATACTTAAATTCAGATTTAGAAATTTAGATTTAGCATTTCAATGAACACAAAAGCGTTTCTTCGAATTTTTTTCATAAACACCGTGTAACCTCTAATATTGAAATGAATTTTAATAGGAATTTCGTGGAAATGTACTTGTTTTTCCTACGCCTAATCGAAACGCTTGAAAAATTCTTAAAAAAACCAACAAAAGTATCATTTTCACTAATAGTCTATATCGAACCTATAAAAGCTGTCTCTGAGAGCACAATTTATTAGCAGAACCATCCCAAATACAGGATCAGTTACCATGGTCAAAAGTTAATGCACGAATATTTTCAGCCATATCCTAATAAATCCATTCTAATACCACCCCAATTTCATGGTCACATTAAAACGAACCAGATCATTCCCTCCCATCCCCATATAATACCCCATTCAAACTTCTCATAGCCGGCATTGTTTGCTTTTTTTCGATAAAGAACCAGGAGATTTACATCCGATCGCTCCAGCCAAAGGTTAAGGTATCCCATAGATCCACCCCAACCAATCTACAAAGAAAAGAACGTTTTGGCAGTGCCTTCCGTGTTCCTTTCACGATTTCATGGCGATCGAATATTTTCTCCGCTATTAACCTCTCGTGGAAGAAGTTTACTATATATGTGCCTCTCCTCTTCGATTTTTGTTCTTTTTTTGGAACATTATCCTCGAAATTGCCTTGTCTATCATGGGGCGGTCGGAAAGTGTTGCTTGTTATTATCGTCTGAGAAGCTACTCTTCTCCTCGTTGTTCAGTTTTTTTTTTCGTTGAAGTTAAGAATTTGGATTCGTTGAGTAGTAGTTTGTTGGCCCAACTGGGTATTTAGACATTCCCATTCATTTTAGAAACGAGAAACGTGTTGTGAGTCCAATGATCTGATGATACTTTTTTTGGTATTTCTTTAGTGCTTCTCGATGATAACATTAGAGTTATTACTTTCCTTGATAACAAGAATTGTAATAGAGGAGATTAGTGAAAACGTCACTTCCGGTTTCTTGTTTTGTTTGGAAACGTTGATTCGATCCGTGATTGGTTACATACGGATCCGTACTGTCCGTACAGTTCACGGAACCAATCACAGACTGAATTTACGTTTCCAAACAAAACAAAAAACGTCACACTAATCTCGTCTATTGCTATATCGAGATCAAATATTATGAGCTAATCTGTTTATAACGTTAATTTTATATTAACTGTAACTTTAACGGAAAAATCCCTTTTGCTAGCATGAATGTGATTGCTATCACCAGGACAAACATTATGAGCTTATCTGTATATAACTTTGGCATTAAACCAAGACCCTCTATATACATGGCCACCCAACTCCAGACGATGACGTCAAACGTGAGTGAAAATTGCCATGTTACGCCATGTTATGCCATGACGTTGCACGGCCGAGTTGGGAGGCCTTTATATAGAGGGTCTTGATTAAACTCATGGAAATTCATATTGTCATGCCCACAGACAATAAGAGACAGACCGGTCAATAGGCGGAGCTTATCCAGAGAGCACAAGTGGCGCCTCCGACAAGCAGTCCAAGCGGTCCCTTGCAATATTCGATTTTGAAAGTAAACATGGATTTTGTGTTGCATTCTTGGAGCTTGGACTTGATTTTTAAGCACGATTCGGTATTATTCACGTTAATTATAAGCATATATTTTATTCAGATAATTAAATACTAGTATTATATATTTTTATTGTCAAGAATTCATTTCGAATGTGCCTTTGATCTGGTTCTGGAATTAGTATTTGCAAAAGATGTGTTCGTTTAGGATCGCGGGGATTGCAACTTCATTTATACATCATATTTGTCTTAAAGGACCAAGGGATTATAACTAATATTTGCTTTTATTGAAAGATAAGAGATTTAATAAAAACCATTTAGATTCATTATTTACTTGTGTGATTCTTGATTACTTTATATTTAAGCTTGTACTTTTACAATCGAGTTTTTCATCATATGCGATCATGAAATTTTGCTAAAGAACAAACCTTAATGATTTAATTTGAATTTCCTATCATAATAACAAATTAAAAAATTTGTTGAAAGAAAAGAAATTTTTGAATTTTAAAAAGCATTTATTAGGCTTATGTGAACGCCAAGTATCGCGATCCTGGTGATCACGTGGTTGAGGGATCACGTCCTTGCAAAAAGCAAAACGTCTGTATGGTTACCAGACCTAAAAGCTTTATGTAACCACAGTTTTAGTGCAAGTACTGCGGGTCGAGGGCGTTCGTGTCGTGGGCCGCCCATTGACCGGTCTGTCTCTTATTTTCTGTGGTCATGCCTTTTTACATTATCAAAAATACGCTTACTACCAATTAAATTAAACTTATTAAGTTCACCTTACAATGGAGGCCCAAAGTTTTAAAAAAATGCTGAAATAAACGTAAAACATTCGATTGATTCTATTGAAATAAATTGTACCAGTCCAACAGAACCTATAGCTTAGCCATTTTTGGTATAATTTACAATTCTTTGCGGGAAAAAAATCTAAAAACATCACATTATAGCAAAAATATATAAAAAATTCGCTTGCTTTTTACAATATTGTTAGAAATCTTCCAAATTTGTTCCTTAAAATTTAATACAATCAACCAAATTTTTATGAAATTCACAATAGACTTTTATAGGTGCGCTCTCTAATGTCATGGAATTTTGAATACTATTTCTTAATACTATAAATATTTTTTTTTACTTTGTTGTTGTTGCTGTGTGTTGTTTCTTATGCCACTTGGAATATCCAAGCTCCACCGCGAAGCGTACAGGATTTAAGGCAAAGGGGGTGCGGCTCCTGAGAAAGTGAGGCCCATGAAAGGCAGGAGTCCGACTTTAGTGTTTAAATTTTTTAAACTAACCTTTTGAATAAATTTTAAAATTGAATAAATAATTTTTGTACTTTTCATAGTGAAAAAGTTTTTTTCAGAGTTGATTTTATTTTAAATATTGTTGAATATGCTTTTTTATTTTAATGTTAAATATTTAAACTACCATTTACATTCCTGTACGCCGGGGTACTGCGTTTGACGGTGAAATTGCTGCAATTAGAGCAGCTCTGTCCCAGCTGCAGTATCACTTGGAAAAATTCACAAGGGCTGTAAGTCCTCAGTGATTCCAGAGCTGGTCTGTTAGCTATTGTTTCTGATAATAATCCCCTAACGCAGTGGTTCCCAAACTATTTCGGTCGTGGAACCCCCAAATTTGTTACAAATGATCGGGGAACCCTGATTACTTTTTAATCAACGATTTTTAAAAGTTTAATATATAATGTTAAATGAAACCAGGCGCGGATCCAGCACGGGTCAGGGGGGGCACTTTTACAGACAATCACCTTTACCTTTTGGCAAAAATGTCAAATTCTTGGGGATTTTCTAAAAGTATCACGCAAGATCCCCTTCTGGTACCACTGGGGGGCACGGGGGTCCTTCCCCAGAAAAAATTTTGAAATTTGACTTGTAAAAGTAGAGTTTTAACTCATTTTAAGACGCTTTTTGGGGCCAAGAGGGGAATTTTCCTTCTTTATCTTTTGACAAAAAATGTCAAAATGTTGTAGATTTTCCAAAAAGTATCGCGCAAGATCCCCTTGTGATACCGTGGGGGGGGTCTGGGGTCCTCCCCCAGAAAATATTTTGAAATTCGACTGGTAAAAGTAAGGTTTTAACTCATTTTGAGAACATTTTTGGGTCCAAGGGGGGGGCGCTGTCCATTCTTATTTGTTTACACCATTCTAATTTTTTAATGAAATAAAGTTTGTCCCATGGAACCCCTAAATTTTTTCGTGGAACCCCAGGGTTCCGCGGAACACACTTTGGGAACCACTGCCCTAACGCGAGCCATATTGAACTGTCGTCAACATCTAAAAAGCTTAACATCATTTGAAAAAACTATATTATCCTTCAGTGGGTTCCTGCCCACTGTGGAGTTCTGGGTAACGAGAAAGCGCACTTCCTGCCAAAAAAGGGTGTTATGGTAACACAAAAAAAATTTCCCGTCCTTTGCCATTTTGCACTGTTAAAAATTTAATCAAAACAACGATCAAAGTTCGAGCTCGGGAAGACCTTTATGGCCGTGCTTCTAATAAATCTTGGATGTGGTAGCTGAATTTCGCTTGGCCTCCGGGTATGACTGCCTAAGAAAACACCTTTTTAGATTCAACATTGCTGGTTCGCCCATCTGCCCTCTGTGCAGTTTTGGAGATGGACTTCGTGCATCTCCTACGATGCCCTGCTCTTCGGAAGAATACTCTTCCAGAGCGCTACTGGGAGGCGAGAGACCTGCTTTGTTCATGAACTTTGTTACAGTTTTTTTTATCTTGTTTTCTGGTGTTCTTTTTTGCTGTAACTGTTCAATAACATGCCATTAAATATAAAAAAAATTAACTACCATGCTTAATATTTTTATTTTAGAGCTGAATAATTTTAACTAACTTTTTAATTTTAAATAATTTTAACTAACTCTTTAAATATTTTAATTTTAATGTTAAACGTTTTTTTCTTTTTTGCAGGATATTTATTTATATTTAACTTTACATGTTGCATTATTTTTATAATGTTGTTGTTGAATATTACAAAAAACAACTTAAAAGTTAAATACTTTAACTAACTTGTTGAATATTTATTTTTTTCTGAACTTTAAAAGTCTTGAAAATGTTATTTTACTTTTTACGTTGAAATAATTTGTAGTGTTGGTATTTTTCTGATGATTGTTATTTTTTTATTGAATGTGTCGAACTTTTGAAAAAAAAACTTAAATGTTAAATATTTTTAATTAACTTGTTTAAAATTTTTAATTATCTTGATTAATATTTTATTTAAAACTGGGGGGTCTGCCCCCTGCTCGCTATCGATCACCAACCACCGGTTCGCAGTTAAAAGAGTTAGCAGAGTAAAACAAACTTCCCGAAAATCCTCTTCCTTTCATCGGCACAAATAACACTCAAAAAAGTTAAATTATTTATTTCTCTAGCGGTTCAAAAAATATCGAAGTATCTTTAAAAGATTATTAACCATAACTATACTATATCGCTAGCAAACTTAGAGCAAAAATGTGCAGCTCAAAACTTTTGAATTTAAATATCCGTGCTCGCGACAATCTAGTGCAGAGGTTCTCAAACTGTGTGCCGCGGCACCCTGGGGTGCCGCGAGGGTATGGCAGGGGTGCCGCGACAATAAATCAAGAAAAGAGAAAACTACGAAAGCAAAAAACTACGAAATTTCAAATATGGAAGAAATTTTCTTAACTGTTTATGGGGGTAGAGTGAAAACAGTGAATATTATCCAACTTTTTCACTTTTTTTCCTTTTATTCTTGCATTCGTAGAAAGCCAAATAAACGATCAAAAGCACTGATTTTCACAGAAAAAGGGACAAATACCTATTTTCTTTTTAATTTGGTGAAACTGCAGTTGTACAGAAGTAACAAAAATATTTGTTGGAGATGAAAAAGCGGAAAGGCGTATATGGGGGGCCGAGAGTGCCCTGTCCCACCGAAACTCGGACTTGGTCTACCAAAAGAAGTTAAAACCCTGATATTTAGCATCGGGGGGGGGAGAACCCACCTAACCTCCTTTCGTACTCAAAACTTTTTATAAGTTCATCAAAATCCAAATCCTACCTAAAATATATATATCCGAAATTCGGAGTAGGTGTACACCAAAACCAAGGTAAGCCCTGTATTGAGGATTAAAATTCCAAAACCTTTTGGGGGATGACCTCCACATCCCACTTTTTACTTGGAACTTTATTATTCACAACTTTTTTTACATTATATTAAGTTCATCAAAATGCAAATCCTGCCAAAAATGTAAATCTAAAATTTGGAATAGGTGTGCTAAAACTACTTAAAAACCTGTCTTTTACAGTCAACTTTCCAAAAAATATTTCTGGGGGTGGACCCCCAGACCCCCTTTTGATACTTCGAGCTTTATTACAACCTTTTTCATACAAATTCTCTTATAACAGAAATTCTACCTTTAAAAAAACAGAAAGAAACTACATTGAACCTATTTAATATGCGTGGAAGGGTTGAGGGCTAATTTTGGCCCCTTCCTGAAAATAATTTCATAATACACTGCTGGAGACTTCTTATGTGGACACCTTTTCCCCAAAAATATTTTAACCTTTTGGGGGGTGCCCCGAATTTTTTTTAGCTTGCTAGGGTAGGGGTGTCTCGGTTGCAAAAGTTTGAGAACCTATGATCTAGTGAACAGGCAAATAGAAAACTTAAAAACATTAAACGCGTCTGATAAGCACCTACTAAAACTGTGAAAAAATTTAAACTTTAATGCTTAATAATTTTAAAACTAATTACAATTTTTTAAAGAATTAAACGCCATTCTCTTTCTAAAAAATTAGAATATAAGTGTTTAAAAATCATATTGATATCGTGATTAGTTTTCATTTTAGATAGAATAAAACGAAAAAGTGTCAAAAATTTTGAAAATTAAAAAATTAATTACTCGAAACCAAATTCAAAAAAAGGGCAACGTAGTGCACATCTTCATACCTGAGAGTATTAGGCTGCAAAAAATCATAGTTCTACTGCTAATAGATTTCGCTGAACTGGATTACGCGGTGAAAAAAGAAAAACTTCAACTTTTACCTTAAAAATACCCCAGTACTAATTATCACATCAGTTAGCTTTTTGTTCGAGAATGTGCCCCAAATATTCCTCTACAAATATTTCAAATTTCATTAATTTCTAACAAGTAGTTTTTGCGATATGAGACTTCAAAGAGTTGAAAAATTAATTTTTCTGAAACAGCGGCGGCGGTGACAGTAACTTTTTTTAATATAGAGAGATGTTTAACATTTTTATTTTACTGCACTAGGGGGCTCTGCCCCCTGCTCGCTATCGCTCACCAACCCCCGGAACTGCTACGCAGTTCTTTGAAGATCGCTTGTTTCATCTCAACTATCCAGTACAACCTGGAACGCCTGAAACAGGATAAAAAACACTCAATAATGCTTAATAACGCTCATCCGACAACTTCAGTGACCGATTTTTTTTACAGAATTTTAACTACTTATGCTTAGGCTACCTTGCCATTGCAGAAGAAATTTTTTTACTGAAATATTCCTTTTTAAATTATCAATAATTTAATGGATAAGGGGCTGCCGCCCCCTGCTCGCTTACGCTCACCAACTCCCGTAACTGCTATGCAGCTGTTTACAGATCGCGACGCTATCTGTAATATCTGCAAATCTATGAAATCTGCATAATCTATGAAAAAAAGGAAACTTTGATGCTCAATAATTCCAAAACTAATTAGAATTTTTAAAAAATATTAAACGCCAATCTCTTCCTAAAAAATAAGAGTTATAAGTGTTTAAAAAATCATATTGATACTATGATTAGTTTTTATTTTGGATCAAAAAGACTAAAAAAGTGTCAAAAATTTCGAAAATTCAAAAATTAATTACTCTGAACCAAATTCGAAATAAGGGAGACGTAGTGCACATCTTCATATTTCAGAGTATTAGGCTGCAAAAAATCATAGTTCTGCTGCTAATAGATTTCGCTGAACTGGATTAGGCGGCGAAAAAACAAAAACTTCACCTTTGACCTTAAAAATACCCCAGAACTAATTATCACATCAGTTAGCTTTTGTTTGAAATGTGCCCGAAATATTTTTCTACAAATGCTTCAAATTTCATAAATTTCTATCAAGTAGTTTTTGCGTTATGAGAGTTCAAAGAGTTGAAAAATTAAATTTTCTGAAACAGCGGCAGCGGCTACAGTAACTTTTTTTTAATATAGAGAGAAATATTTTTATTGGAATTTTTTATGTTAATGTTTTTTACAAGTTGCAAAACTTTGAAAACTTGGCGTTGAACATTATTTTAAACTTTAGTATTCATTTTTCATACTTTAATGTAGATTGTTAAGTGTTTAAACATACTTCCAAATGTTTTAGTTATAATGAGTTTGAATTCGTTGAAATCTTTATGGTAGAAAAAGAAAATGTGTAATTGGAATTTATTCCTAACCCCCTCTCATTCAGTCCCCATTTCAAATCACATTCCTTGTGGGATATCACTTAAGCCCTGATAGTAAAAGATAAAACTGGTTGTTTGTTTATCATGATGGTGAGCAAGCTGTTGAGAAATTCAATTCAAATTTTTCTCAAGAAGCATATTGGGTACAAAAATATTGAAAATCATCATTCTTACTAAATTTTACAAGCTAGACGAAGAAAAATAATTATAAATGAGTCTTAATCTGCCTACTTTTGTTGGAGATGCATGCATCGTAAAGGGTGTATACTTTCAAATAAATGGATTCTTTTCAAAAATATTTAATGAAACTAAAACATACAAAGAAAGACAAATTCCATAAATAATCTTAATAAGGAAAAAATATTCCTATGATGTGCAAGTTTCTTTAAAAATACTTAGTTGCTAAAAACGAAGTAGTGAAAGTACTTCATGAAACGTATTTAGTACGTAAAACTAGTTTTTGACGAGAAGGATGATGTGAAACTTTTTGCAGTGCATGCCTCGCTACTTCATGAAGTGGTGTATTTCTTCGATGATTTTTAGCATTCACATCCGCACCTTTGCTGATAAGGAGCTCAAACACGTCAATTTGATCGAGATGGAGAGCGGCATCGTGAAGCGCTGTGTTTCCAAAATCATCCTTAGCCTCTACATTAGCACCCATTTCTAATAAAACGTTGACTGCTTCCAAACACCCATGCCTAACTGCTTCATGAAGTGGTGTATTTCTTCGATGATTTTCAGCATTCACATCCGCACCTTTGCTGATAAGGAGCTCAAACACGTCAATTTGATCGAGATGGAGAGCGGCATCGTGAAGCGCTGTGTTTCCAAAATCATCCTTAGCCTCTACATTAGCACCCATTTCTAATAAAACGTTGACTGCTTCCAAACACCCATGCCTAACTGCTTCATGAAGTGGGGTACTTCCACTATCATTAACAGCATTCACATCCGCACCTTTGCTGATTAGAAGCTGAAGCATATCAATTCTGTTGTGAATAGCGGAATAGTGAAGTGCTGTATTATTTAAATAATCCAGAGCATCTACATCTGCACCGTATTCTAGCAGAACTTTGATTATTTCCAAATTATATTCTTCTTTTGGAGCTATATCAAGCTGGGAATAATTATTTTTAGCATTTGAAAATGCGCTTTCGAAATAATCTCCAGCAGCTGCTAAATGCAAGGCAGCTCCTTCTTCCTTTCCAGTCCAATATGTCGCATTAACATCGACGGTTGAAAGGCACGATAGCAACATCTTGACCATGAAATGGTTTCGCTTCATCACGGCCAGATGAAGAGCGTTGAATCCGTATTCGTTTCTCCTTGCATTCACCGCATCACTAGGGAACGACCGTAGTGCATATCGAATGTAGGCTTCACGGTGGGAGTCACTTAGCTGATCACAATTGTTGAGCACAAACTGATGAATCAAGTAGTTTCCATTTGGATAGTTTACGTCACAAACCAGGAGTTGGAGAGACTTGGGTTGAGGCAGTTGGTCACATGATGCAGAAGCCATACCTACAAAGTAAAGCAGAAAATCTTTTATTTAACTTCAATGATATTGTACTTGACTCATGATCGAAACTAGCAATTTGTATTAAATAATTGTTATGAATTTGGTTCAATTCCGTTATCGGTCTCGCTAAAAATCGCCATGTTCTTTTGTACACGGAAAAGGAGAGATATTGCTAAATATTTTCAAATTCATAGATTAAAATGTTTAGTTAGATCATACCTGTTCAGTTTATCAATAAAAATTTGAAAAAAAATTCGGTATTTGCTACTATGACGTTCAAAAAAGTTTGGCGATATTTAGTGGGAATGTTAACGGAATTGAACCATTACTTTAAACAATATTTTTAAAGTCCTTAAAAAAATTTTTTTTGGCCGTCTTTGAAACTTTTGAGGTATTTTTTTCAAGGTTATTTCCACAAGTATATTTTAGTTAAATAGTTTTACAACAAAAACACATAATCGAGGGTAGAATCATTAATTAATTAAAATTAATCTAAGAATATGAAAATCCAGGAAACAATTTCAAACAAGCTGAAAAGTAAGTACTTGAACAGCAATTTGGTAATGGATCATCTTAATACCTACTAATTTAATTTTAAAAAGATAAATCTTCAAAAAAGTTTGAGTTTAAATCTTTTGTATGGGCTTATGAGAGATTGGTGTCTATAGTCTATGCAGGATTATTACTTTTTACGGTAAAATTTGAAAAAAAAATAATAACTAATAAACTGTTTCCCTATTGTTTTCAATTTCTCCCTAAATTTAATGTTTTCTGTGGTTAAAGGACCCCCAATGTATTACCGAAGTCGGTGTCTATTCAGAAGAAATCTACTTATTCTTCCTTGTTTCAGGGGGGACGTGCCAACATAATAATTGGATTTTTCCCTAAAAAAGAGTGTATAAGGTTCTTAGCCAACCGTTACTTTCTTTAAAGTATGAATAACCGAGCATCTAAGCTAAGATGTTGGCTTTTTTCAAAAAGAATCAAACCCAAAATAGGGTTTCCCATAGAACTTGGGCACAAGACACTTCAAAACGAACTCTTTTAAATCTCTGTTTTTTGCTGCTTGCAATAATTTTCTTAAATAATTTCTATCTTCGCTTTTCAAGCTATGCCATGAAGTTTAAAAGCGTGGGTTTGAAGTTCTGAAAGCGGTTCGGATAATCGGCGATTCGGATAGTTGGAGTTCGGATAATGGGAATTCTACTGTAGTAGGAATTTCGAAATAATTTTGCTACTGGTAGATAGGTACATTCTTGAGGATCAATTTCCCTCTTTACTGGGAAAAATCGGGCATTTTTTCTATTAGTTATCGAATTTACAAGCATGCTTCTCGAACTTATTTCCCGCCAACCCATAAAGAAATCATCTTTTTTTAAATTTTCCCCTTTTTGATAGTTTAAAAATAAAAAACAAATGAATATTTAAAAATAAGGTTATTACGGAAGGTTACAAACATCTTTAATTACTTTTCAACGTAATCACCTTGAAATAGACCATTTACCGCACCTTTTCACAAGTTTTTCGATCCCGCTTTATGAAAAGTTTGATTTTTCATTGAGCTTCGCATCGGTTCGGACAGACGTTTTCCCCCTAATCGCACACTTTGCTTGCGAATCTATCGATGTTGCCTTGTTTATTATGGCTGTAACTCCAGAATCCCAAATGCCTGGAACTTGGCAGATGCAAAACATATGGTTTTAAACATGCACAATAGCGTGGCCCAAAAATCACCTGCCTGCCGATTGTCTATTGTTAATGCGAACAGAGTTAAAAGGAAGAGAAATTCTCTATGGGCCGGCGGGAAATAAGTTCGAGGAGCGCGCTTGTAAATTCGATAAATAATAGAAATTTTTTTCAATTTTTCTTAAGAGGGAAATTGATCCTCAAGGATGTACAGTCGGAGTCAAAAAAATCGTTCCAAAAGTTAAGCAACGGGATTGCAGGATTTGAAATTTCAACGAATCGCTGAATATAGGAAAAGATTGGCGAGAACAATTTTCTAATATCTAATTTAAGGAAACATATTTGGCTGGTTATCCATGATTTGGCGCAGTTTTTTTTTTCGAATAAAAATGCTTTAAAATAGTAGTATGGTGGTTAGAGTAACGTCTTAGTAATCGGAAGTTCGCGGGTTCGATCCTCAATGCGGATCATTCTCAAAGTCATTACGATTGATGTTGAAATTTATTTACGGATGATCCAATCTCTGTGGAGGAGTATTCTTACCTGATTTTTTATTCAAAGCACTCAATCGTATTTCTCAGCAGCCGTTAAAGTTTCTTCCTAAATCTTAAAATAATTATTTATGAAATTTACTTGGAACTCTGGATCTTCCACTATGATCATTAAAAAATCCAACTCCGATAAGTAAGTAATTTTTTAAAGGTATTTTTAACTTCACACTGGAAAAAATATTTTATTTAAAGAAATTTTTTAATCAGAGAAATTTCTTAAGAATTTTTTTACCAAGCTTATTCAGGCGAATACAAGTTTAAACATAATTCTTTGTACTATTTCAGAAAATAATTCTATTTTAACTATTTTTAAAGTTATTTTAAATAAATAATAATTATAAATTCTTTTAAATCGTGGGGTAACGCGTTGCCTGAAACAATTGTAAATTCAAGAGGGGTAAACGAGTTCAAGAGGAAAATTGACAGATACTGGGATTCCGGTAGTTTGAGTTAAAAAGACTGGACCAACCTTGCTGGGCTTAAGCCTGTAGTTGGTCGACTTAATTTGTATTTGTATTTGTAACGGAATTTTAATTATATGACTTAATAATGGGAACTCTACGGATTTAGTAAAAGTTAGTAGTAGTAGTTTTGTTAAGAAATTAAAAAATAATTTGCTTTGGAGACTATTGAAATTGTACTAAGCAGTCTCGGGGGTGGGGAACAAGCTATATTTCTAATATACAGATATTTGGTTGAGTTGCATAAGCGTACCCAGGATTCTGCTCAGGGCGAAGCAAGCATAGTCGATCTTTCTCGTGCTTGTGGAGAACCATTTTAAAACCCGGGATGATGGGCCAGAGTTTTGCTTCGAGATGGGATTTGGACCTTTTGTGAAAATAATGCAAAAGTTTTTAAGATAATATACTTAGCCCCAAACAAAGGGGTCTGGGGTCCATCTCCGAAATGTTTTGTAATTTGACCCTAAAGAGTAGCTTTGTGAATTGTTCTGGGACATTGGGGAATATTTAGGTAACACCCCGGATCGATCACTCGTATAATCTCTAGAATTTTCAAGGGAAAATGCCTATAAATAGACATAAGAACTCTATAGAGGGTTCAACTCCCTAACCGCCTCCTAGATACTGCCCGGGGAGATCTCTTATTTTTGATTTTTAATCCTCTTTGACATAGGTGAACCCAAGTGATCCCAGTTTTCATAATTTAAATTTTTGAAAATTAATTACTTAAGACTAAAGTTTAAGTAATTTACTCTCATGATTTAGAGGGTAGCTACCCCTCCCTGTATCCCCTGGAGTTGAGGGACAGTTCCATAGACTTATGAGAACTAGAAAGGAGGACACAATTTCCCCCCTCTATAATGTCTCTCAATTCATTCTCTCTTACCTCCCCTCTTCCCGAATTCCAGTTAAAATGTTCGGCTTCTAAAATTTCTAAAAAGCATTACACAAACACATGCGAGTTCAATCCAATGTAGCCATCCCTCATTCGTGATACATGATCATGAATGAACAGCTACAGATTGATCCAGCCAATGAAAGGGTAGGTTTATTGCTTTACCTATTCAAGAAAGTTTTGTTTAAAGATTGGTGAGAGATTTAATAAAGAGAGAAAGATTTAATAATATTTTCAGTTACTAGGTCACCACTAAATTATTAAAAATTATTTTAATGATTCCAGTCTATATCTCACGACAGACATCCTCGTCCTGGGCTCAAGCTGCATCCAGATGCGGTAACCATTTATACTCGGGGTGAAAGAGGCATTCGGACACTTCCATGCTGCTTCCCTAACTCTTCCATGTTGTATAGATGGTAGGAGCAGGCGCGGATCCAGCACGGCTCCAAGGGGGGCATTTTTCTATATAAGATCCCCTTGTGTTACCATTAGAGGTATAGGGGCACTTTTCAACACTATTACCTTTACTTTTTTTCCCAAATGTCAAAATATTGGGGATTTCCTAAAAATAATCACTGAAGATCCCCTTGTGGTACTAAAAGGGGGTATCGGGGTCCTCCCCCAGAACACTATTTTGAAATTAGACCTGTTAAAAGTAGGGTTTTTACTCATTTTAAAACTTTTTGGGTTCCCAAGGGGGGTCATATTCCAGAGTGCCATCCCCCTGAATCCGCACGGGGTGGAGTCACTGGAGGGAAATAAGCTCCCCCCAGAAAATTCCCGATCCCGAAGGTTTACAGTGTGCCCCCAGATTTCACTCTCTGTACTTTGTATCCCTCCATGGTTGTATACCAAAACTAGATTTAAGTATAACTGTCCTTCACGACAAATTGTTTTTTGATAGAAGGAAATAAGGAAAGTTATGATATTCTACTTGAAAATAAATCTATTTCGAAGTTAAATTAAAATATCTTTGCTTCATTTTATTTTTCTTTATTATAAGGCGTTCATCAGAATCGTTTACTCCGCAATTGTATATGTATAATTTTCTGGGGGAATTTTTTAAAATTTATTTTAACAACGAATTGAGAAAAATTGGGATCGAATTGGATGAAAAATAAAGAGTATTTCTAAAAACTTCTACTAAATGAATCCAAACATCAAACATTAAAAAACAACAAAGCTAAAATAAGAATAGCTTTTGAAAATACATTTTTATTAAGTTTAAAAAAATACAAAAATAAAAGATCCCCTAATGTCAAAAATAAAAAATATTTGTTGGACGATTGTAAAAAAGGTTACCCCAATAGAAAATAAGATTAAAAAAAGCTTTTAAATATCCAATAAAAACTAAATATAATTTATAATCACTTATTAATAACTTCTAACTCTTAAAAATTATAAAATCAGCACAAGAAGTTGCAGAAAACGTTCAAATTCGACTTAACTCATACAACACCAGCGCTCTAACCGTTACGCTACCGGGATCTACATTGAGAGACGCAAATATTACAAATAACTAAAGGATTGGCTTAGTTTTGTGGGTTATTGTAATTTTAACAAGTGGCAAACCTTTGGCGATCGGGACTGGCGAAATATTTCAAACCTATTTTCCTATACCATGCGTACGGGGTTAAGGTCTAGATTCCTCTTAACAGTCCTTGGAACGTTTTTTTTGACTCCGACTGTACCTATCTACCAGGACCAAAATTGTTTAGAAATTCTCACTACTTATTTAACAGGAGCAAAACGGAAGTTAATTCAAAAACAACCCTCGTACGTTTCTCAAACTTTTAGTAATGTACAGGATGGTTCCAATTCACCAATGACATTAATATAAGAGGCATATAAAGAATGGGACAGGCTCCCTTGATTTAGAACACGATTTAATTTAGATCCGTAGACATCAAAATTTTTTGCTTCTATCTAAGAAAAGGGGGGAGTTCCCCTCGTAAAAAATATTTTTACCATCTACAGCACTGGTTTCCAACTACAGCACTGGTTAAAGCATGGAAAATTTTGTTTTGAAATTGTATAATCAAATAACACTGGTAATGACTTTAACCCTGTTTTAAGAGGTAAATTTTAAATAATTTTTGAGTGGAGGACCCACAAACTCCCTCTTTAGTAAAAAGTTTGTCAATTCCCAAAAACATGAGACAAAGTTTATTTAGTTGATCCATGTATTAAATTCATTGAATGGGGGCTTAACCGAAAAAAGATTAATTTTGGGGTATTTAATCATAAGGTAAAAATCCTTATGGAGAGGAATCCCGAATTCTTGGGTCGTCCTCCTCAAATTTCAGGAGCTGACGACGCCAATCATTTCGTCCATTAAACAGTAAAAGGGTGTGTTTTGGGTTGGATTTTTTTAATGAAAAGTGTCTCGGTATAATTGTTTGTATACTGTTTTTGTATTTCAGTCCTTGTGGAAAATCTTCTCTTTGGAGCACAAAGAAAATTTAAATATATTTCTTTTTTTAATAGCAATAACAAAAAAAGCAAGAGAAAAAGAACGTTGAACGAAAAATTTTCTTTATGAAAATTTGCAGAAGTATATTTCTGATAAATTACTTTGTATATTATTTAAATCTTATATATTAAAATAATTGGGTTTTTCTTTCCGTCGGCCGCCAGGCCGAACCCCCCAACCGATTTGGACAAACTCGGTCTCTATCGAAAGCTGTCCACCCCTAGATGAGCCAATAATATAAGACGTTCCTCCAAAACCTTCCATTTTAAAATTATGCGTTCTTTTCACTTTTCTCTAATGTTAACTCTATGGAGAGGTTCCGTTCCGCCGGCCGCCAGCCCCAACCCCCGAACCGATTTGGACAAACTGTGTCTTGATCGAAAGCTTTCCATCCCTAGATGAGCCAATAATATAACACGTTCCTCCAAAGCATTCCATTTTTAAATTAGATATTTATTTCAATTTGCCCCATTGTTTTAAGTTAATATTTTTACCAACACTGGCAAAACGTCTTTTAAAGAGCGTGAAGTAAATATACTTTGAAGTTAAACTTCAAAGATTTGACGGTTCACTAGATTTATCCCAACGGGATACTAGAGCCGTATTGAATTTATAAAAAATTATGGTACAGTCGGCTGCAAAAAAATCGAAACAGAGACGATTGTGAGTGATTGGTAGGGGTTAGAAGGATACTGTAAACGCCAATTTTCATGATTTAATGTCCTCTTTGAAACAAGCTTCAATTTAAGTCCTTAAGGGGCCGTCTACATATTAAAAGAAGCACCAACTTTCGTTTTTCCTATGGGTGACATCAAAGATTATTCCCAATTCTGAAAGAACACCCCCCAAAACCCCCAAAAACCAAGTTTCGTGTTGATTGGCCCACAAACAAAGGCAGGAGAGGGGTTTGAAGTTCGTCGAATTTATGTTGAAATTTCGTTTTGATCCTTACAACCATTAACCCCGAGCACACTGTAGGAAATTTCATTAGAAAAATTCCTGGGAAAGTTAAAGCAGATTTGGCTATTTATCTATATTTTGGCACAATTACTACAAAAGTTAAAACAGATTTGGCTATTTATCTATATTTTGGCGCAATTTTGTCTTCCAATTAGGATACCCTAAAGTAGTAGCCTAGTTGGTGTAACAAGCTCGTGATCACTAGGTTGCAGGTTCTATCATCGCAATTCCACATATCTCATTGTTCAAGGTTAACCCATAGGCAGTGGCGGCTCGTCCATAGGAGCACGTGAACACCCAGTGAAAAATTAGAAATAAACCCAAATATAAAGATACACAAAATCAAAAGAAAACAATACAAAAATCATTCTCAATTTCTTTTTCATACTCAGAATCTTGTTTCTCCCCCCCCCTTTCACCTGTCAGTAAAAAAATTATTACCGGAAACGCGAAAGTTTTGTGTTCATCAAATAAAGAAAATACCAAACTCTTGTTTTTCTTTCCTTATAGAGCTCTTTCAATCACGTGACCCCTATGACGTTTTATAGCTATTGTTTACTAACACCGTACCTCCAGCAGTTAACAGTTAAGGAAAATAACTGGTCGTGACGTCATGTGCGAATGCTCTATAGCCTTTTACTGCGATGGATCTGAATAATTTCTTAGACGATTCTTATTTTTTTCTTAAACTAAAACAATGAGGTGATTAATTGAGTGATTATTGAATTGGACGATTGAATTGGAAATGAGCTCTTTCAATCACGTGACCCCTATGACATTTTATAGCTATTGTTTACTAACACCGTACCTCCAGCAGTTGACAGTTAAAGGAAAATAACTGGTCGTGACGTCATGTGCGAATGCTCTATTCGCACGTGTGAGCGAAGAAACTGATTGAGTCCGAGGAAACCTCGACTTCTCGCCGGAGAACATTTGGGCTTACGGCAACACATTGGAGATCCCCGTCCGCACAGATTTTGTGTGCCGAGGTTTACGGTTTTGAGGTTTAGCTTGCTTTTTTGCGGTCTGGATTTTTTCCCTGGATTGGAAAACAAGTTAAGAACTTTTTAAAAGTATCATTAAACTTTTCACGTCAGCTAACTTGAAATAATTAATTATTTTGTTATTGGTTATTTTTTTTAAAGTGGCGTTGGAGTAAAATTACAGATCTTGAACATTACACATCACCTGTATTTTTCACAATCAATTGTTCGATTAAGCATATATAACAAGCACTATGAGTAGACAGACCCAGTGCTCTTGTCATCCTCCTAAAAAGTTTCAAAGTGTCAAAAGTTTGTTTGCTTCAAAAAAGGTTAGACGAGTGGACATCATGCATAAAGTTGTTTTTGAAGTATTATGTTATAGACTAGGGTATTATAAAAAATAAAGGCCTTCTTTATCATAAGTTTTGGTTATTTCCATTAAACGCATATTTAAAAAAATTAAAATGTATGCAGTGAAAAATTTTGGGAACTTAAAATAACTCCCCTGAAATAAATTTGTTCTAAGACAAGTGTTCTTTATGTATTCGTCCAACATTCCTTCTCTTTCTGCTCTTGTGTAAATTTTAATTTATACAAAGGGTGTGAACACCCTTTTGAAAAACTCACGAGCCGCCACTGCCCATAGGGATACAGGCAAATACAAAGATGAATAGATGTTGAATACTTTTTCAAATATAAATCTTTTAAAACAAATTTTTACAATTTATATTGCTGTTTACGAATAATAATAATTAATTGAGAGTTATTATTTACAAATAACAATTCTTTCAATTTGCTTATACGTATAGGAATAAAAATAATTTCAGAATTTTTTTTAATATTGATTATAATGATTCTACAGTCGTATTTTTAACAATTAATTGGGAATTACGTTTCATTAGATTGGATATAGAGTTTTAATAATATTTAAGGTAAAACGTTGTGCTTGATGAATAAAATACCAATATATAAGTATTAAATCTGTTGACAAGTCAAACATTAAACTTCAAAGTTTGATGATTTAATATTAACTAACTCTAATCATACTGACGATTTGACGCTTCTTGATATTTTAAATAATTTGGGGTTTAAGGAAGGGAAAAAATTCATCATCGTGTGGTCATTGATAAATTTTCAAAAATTATATTTTATTCTTTTTTAAAATTTTTAATAATTTCCATAAAGAAAAGAGCAAGAATAAGTCTTTATAAATCATGGGTGAGGTTTTTTTGGGGGGGAGGGGAATCGAAAACATTTTTTACTGCCAAAAATTTGGGAAAAAATTGGAAGGGGTATTAGAGTTTTATTTTAGGGAGGAGGAATAGGATAATTTTTTTTGTTTTTTCTGAGGTGAAAGAAAAAGAACATTTGATATTTGTAATGTCGCACGATTGTGTTATAGGGACGGAAGGGGTAAAATGGTTATAGAGGGCTGAAGAGTGGATACAGGGACTTAAACAATTTGTTTTTAAATTTTCAAACACAAACTGCTGAAGTCCCTATTTCCAGTTAAACTCATCCACCCTCCAATCAAACAGTTTTAAAATATTCTAAATTAGTTTCTAAACACGATGCCAGTAAGAATTTAGGACCCATCTATCTTTGATAACACATGCAGGTGGATCTGCTGTGCTCCATATTCCAGGCTGTGAAGATTTATTCACTATTACCTATTAGAAAGAATATTAAATTTAAAGTGGGGTGCTAAATTTTTATAGCAGTGTTAATATTTTCTTTTGTAGTCACCACTATTTTATTTATTATTAGTTAATTATGTGAGTCTACCTTCATTTAGAGCATTAACCGCACCGGCTGCGAAGAGTATATCTTAAATACTTCCCCCTATAACTCTGAAAAACACTATGGGGTAAGCGGCTGGTGCAACCCTTGGATAATCCTGTTATATGTAAAAATGGGGTGGTAGTCCAAGGGGAGGGCAATATATTTGAAAGCTGTGTGATACCGAATTATGTTTAGGTAATTTATATCTTGATTACATTTAATATTAAAGATAAACCAAAACGTTGAATTCCTTTTAGACAATGCATGTAAGATGAGACCGTCATTATTAAGTGGAGCGACTTTTCTTAAAATTAGATTTATATTTAAAACAAAATTCTTTTTGTGAAATCTATGTAACGAACGAATTTGTATAGTATACTCTTTTTTGTTTTGAAATTTTATTCATATAATTCAAAAATATTTCAAATTTAATGCAAGTGAAATTTTTAGACAAATATCGTAAAGCAGTGGTGCCCAACCTACGGCCCGCGGGCCAAATGTGGCCCGCGAGGCTGATCCATGTGGCCCGCGGACTCGTTAAATCTTAAAAACAAAAAACACTTTCAGAAATCTTCCAAGAAAACTACAACATCGTGCGAGACATTATGGCACTTCCATCTAAGAATCTCTCTATTCTAAAAAAAAGTTTTTGTAAATGGTTTCCAGAGAAAGGCTTTTTAATTACTGATCCGTATAACATTTTTTTCGTATCAAACTGTTCGGATTCTTTTGAGGATGTGCAAAGTGCCTTTAGAATTTCTAAAAAAATTCTCAATTCTAAGATATTTCCATTTTTCTGGATTACGGATAAGGTTGCAGTTAACAGCAAGAAACTGTCGTACAATTTATTATACCTCCAATCACAATGACCAACCGACGCTATTCATTAATGATGAAAATAATTCCTTTCACGCTTTAAAAATGCGCTTCAAAATATGTACTTTCTAAATAAAATATTTTTAAAAGACTGATAAGAGTTTTCCAGAAACTCACAGATCTACTATTCAAGTATAGAATTTCACACACCAAAATTAATTGTTTGTAAACATTGAGTGCAATGTAGATTTTGTCTCTTAATATTTTTAATAGCTTAAATCGTATTGTTTAAAAAGTCTGTTTCAAAACTAAAACTTGAATGATAAAACACTAGATATTTTGACGAGTTACTAGGTACTATATTAAATTTAACAGATTCATTGCTGAACGTTTTTGTAAATATTGAATAACAATAGCACGAGCAGACTTGATGGATATTTTCAAGGAAAACGTGTTGATTAAATTATTGATAATTTAACCAATAAATATTCTAACTTTTAAGAGAGTGTGCTTCTGGAAAGTTGGTTGACGTTTTTTCTTTTTCGGCGCAAGTTTAGAACTGCTGATGCGCCAAGTTTTTAGCGATAAAAATCAATATATAGTAACCCCAACTAATGTTAAATGAATTAAGTGGCTTCTAAATATGGCGCCAAATAGCCAAAACTCGCCAACCATCAGCAGTTCTAAACTTGCGCCGTTTTTTCTACTAATTGTTATAACGAATGTTTTATAAATAAATAATTTTAGTGAGCAGGGTTTTGTGGGGATTGCGAAGCGATCCGAAAGGCCCTGCGTCAGCAGTTAACGGGGGTTGGCGAGCGATAGCGAGCAGGGGGCGGTAGCTCCCTAGTAATGATAAAAAATAAATTCTTCAACATCCAGTAATATTTTTTTACTTCTCCGTTTTAGTTGTTTATATACGGGGTATTTGCCAGTGGATAAATATTTTTCAATATCAGTTAGCCATTTGAATTCAATTTATAAGGATCTTTTTAGAACCAAACTTCGAAAAGATGTCGGATCGTAAAAAGTTGAAAATTCACTCGAAATGCCAAAACTTTCAAGAAAAGGTGACAAATTCATATTTCTTCATTCAGTGAGAAAATAAACCGTACCGTATGTAAAGAGACTGTGGCAGTGTTTAAAGAACACAATATCAAGAGACATTACGAATGAAACAGATAATCATCTTAATTCAGTTTTAAGGATAAGTGTTACAAATTTGGAGCCTAATTTACAAGAACTAGTATCCTCGAAACAGATGCAAACTTCTCATTGAAAATGTGGGTATGCAATTTTCTTCATGTTTAGAAAAAACCTTAAAATTGTTTTTTATGTGGCCCGCGAGATAAATCTTCAAAAACAAATTGGCCCTCGGGTAAAAAAAGGTTGGGCACCACTGTCGTAAAGTATTGTTTCCTAATCTTTTAATCTAAAAAAATTTTAATTGTATGTAAAGTTATTTAATTTCTTAAATTACTTTACAAAGGTAACTAAATTTTTAATTAAAAATATATCAAAATTAAAAAATACATATTACATGCTCACAAAGCATCGGTTGATTTTGTCTTTTACTGAAATGAATATTGTAAAAATATAAAAACATTTTTAGTAGATTAAATTCAAGGCATCTTCAAACTTCTACAAGCAAATAAAGCTTACGTTAGGTGTGCGATTCGAACTTGATGCTATATCTTAGCGAACAGGCACACTAACCGTTATGCCACACGGTTACATTCAGCAAGGTGTTAATAATAAATGTGTCTAACAATTTTTATGGTTACCGTAAGGTTACCGTAATTTTCATAAGCTGTATGTCTTTGGCGGTAAGAGATTGGCGCTAATTTTTCTAATTGAAATTTCCTTCAGTGTGCGCGGGGTTAACGGTTGTAAGGATCAAAATCTATGAAAAACGAGATTTCAACGTAAATTCAACGAACTTCAACCTCCACTCCTGGCTTTGTTTGTGGGTCAAACAACACGAAACTTGGTTTTGGGGGGTTTTAGGGGGTGTTCTTTCAGAATCGGGAATAATCTTTGATGTCACCCATAGGAAAAACGAAAGTTGGTGCTTCTTTTAATATGTAGACGGCCCCTTAAGGACTTAAATTGAAACTTGTTTCAAAGAGGACATTAAATCATGAAAATTGGCGTTTACGGTATCCTTCTAACCCCAACCAATCACTCACAATCGTCTCTGTTTCGATTTTTTTGCAGCCGACTGTACATGTTTGATTGTTTATTTCTTCTTTCCCTTTACACAAAATGGGATAAAGGGTTTTGGGAGGATGCCACCTAAAATGGGTTTATAAAGATTTCATTTAAGAACAAGTTTGTACAGATCCGGTTCGGGGAATTGGGCTGTCAAAATTAAATGACAATTATTTCAATGCAATAAATTTTTGACAATGAGGAAGTTTCATATATTGTTTTATTTTTTAAATCGATCCTACCTTACGAGAAAACCCTAAAACCGAGATATTTTTTAATTCTGATCATTATTTATTTTTTTACTGCGGTTTTAAGTTTGTGCTCTGGAAAAGGTGGGAAAAACAGCGATTTCAGATTCGTGATGTCACTCGGTATGTTAAAAAGACTACAACTCGCATCTCCTCCTAAACTATGCAGCCGGCGCGGCGTTGACAAAACTAGGTACATAGACGTATCTCGAGGCGATGACGATCACTACCAAGTTTTCCAAGTTCGAAAATCAAATATTTACGAGTAATAAACGATTTTATGGCTAAAACGCTTATTTCTCCATTTCTCTGCTAGAGTGGATCTGCTTGACTCACTATTTTAAATATGAAAACCTCAGGATTAAATATTTTGAATAAGAAGAGCTCTATAATTGCCAATTTAAAAGTTAAATCAGCAATAAAAAAACCAAAATAAAATCAAATAATTAATTTTAAAACATTACATTCTTATATTTTAAGATTTTCCCCCTTAAAATTCAAATATTTATGAAAAATGTATTATTAAATATTTTTTATTAAGTGGGACTAATCCCCATCTGGTCTAATGAAACTAGACCAGATCCATGAGGTCATAAATACCTTTTATTTTAATAATGAATAAACATCAACCAAGGTTAATAGCAAGGTTAATAGAGTATTAAAGGTTGGCTCATAAAATATCGCTACGTCACAACATACGGAAAGTTGGTCTCCCAATGTTAATCCTATGAGAAACTGTGCATAAAAACCGACGAAAATAACTAACTTCTACTAATTTAATTTGTCTTTTGGCGCTTGTTACTGATAGATGATAGTTCAAAATAATTTTTAAAAACAAAATAATAGATATAACTAGATTAATTTAGATTTTATAGGGTTTTAATTTTTACTAAAATCAGATCATTCACAATGGGAAAAGCTTATCTAAGCATTGTTGAAATTACTCGCTCGTCCTAAATTTTTTTCTATGAATTTTTTAGCTGATTTAATCTTTTAATAACTGGATATTTTTTATTGTTTTAGTTATTGTATATTAGTGGAAATATTTTTAAAAGTCAATAATCTCTTTTCAATTTTCAAATTTTTTTAATATCACAATTCTGTTAGAAATTAAAATAGTATAAGAGAGAAATTTAATATTCAGCATTTATTTGAAATTATTTGTATAATATTTGTTTTCTTGATTTTATCAAATTGAGTAGACATCTTCACTTATAACATTTTCTTCTTATAGTTAATATTTAATTATCTTGATTTCCTAAGAAATATGCACACATGGACAAAAACACAGAAAGTTATAAAAATACACATTCTTTATACCTGAGTTCTTTAAACAGAAGAAGACAAAATTTTGTTACTTTAATAATAGACTGTTGCACCTTCAGAAAAAATTTCGTTTTACTTTTCTAATACAGATAAAATGTCATTTCGACCGTTTAAGTGCCTTACCAACCTTAGTAAAGTAGGGTGTTATTTTTTATTAGCTCTAATATTTAAAAATGGATTTTGAATTGTTTTTTATAACTTTAAGAAATTTGTGTCCATATAGGTACAACCTGTTTTACCTATGGGCAGACTCAGTTGTACTTGTCGACACCCATAAAAAGGGAAGATTTAGTTGAAATTTTTTTTGACTAAATTATAAAGAAATAGATAGTCTTTTTTAATGTTTTACAAATGTAACCAACCAAAAATAGAAAAGGCTTCAATAAGAGTTTTCAAAAAAAATTATTATAATGTTTTATATGATGTGGTTACAGCTTTCATTAAACATAAATTGCTAATGAGAATGAAATTTAAAAGCGCAACCAAAAGTACAATTCAAAAAAAAAATATTAAGCTATAGCCTAAAGAAAGAAATGGAGAAAATATGTTTTTTAAATGAATTTTCTAATTTTATTTTTTTAAAATTATTTCTGTATTTTTTATACCTTACAGAACTTTGAATGCAAAAACACCTTACACTGTACCTTTTGACACCAGTTGTATCTACGGACACGTTCTTAAAGCATTATAAAGCATTATTCTTAAGCATTAAAAGTAATGCATCAATTAGTTGTTCAACTAAGGGGACATCCATAAATAACGTGAGGCGTTTTTTCCAAAATCTGGACCCCCCCTTGGTGAGATTTAGTGAGATTTTGCTGGACCCCCCTCCCCCCCAAGTGAGATTTACCTACAACTTTTTTTTAAAAAATTTGCAGTATCTTATCTGTAATTATTCCTTTCTCATACTTAAAAAAAAGAAAATCGTATAATTTCTAACTTAAAAAGTTAACGTGAGATTTTAATCGACCCCCCCCTCCCCCCTTGGTGAGATTTGGTGAGATTTTTCCAAACCCCTCCCCCCTTTTTGACCTCACGTAATTTATGGATGTCCCCTAAGACTTCCCTTTTTATGGGTGCCGACAAGTACAACTGAGTCTGCCCATAGGTAAAACAGGTTGTAGTACCTATATGGACACAAATTTCTTCAAGTTATAAAAAACAATTCAAAATCCATTTTTAAATATTAGAGCTAATAAAAAATAACACCCTACTTTACTAAGGTTGGTAAGGCACTTAAAACGGTCGAAATGACATTTTATCTGTATTAGAAAAGTAAAACGAAATTTTTTCTGAAGGTGCAACAGTCTATTATTAAAGTAACAAAATTTTTTCTTCTTCTGTTTAAAGAACTCAGGTATAATGAATGTGTATTTTTATAACTTTCTGTGTTTTTGTCCATGTGTGCATATTTCTTAGGAAATCAAGATAATTAAATATTAACAATAAAAAGAAAATGTTATAAGTGAAGATGTCTACTCAATTTGATAAAATCAAGAAAACAAATATTATACAAATAATTTCAAAGAAATGCTGGATATTAAATTTCTCTCTTATACTATTTTAATTTCTAACAGAATTGTGATATTAAAAAAATTTGAAAATTGAAAAGAGATTATTGACTTTCAAAAATATTTCCACTAATATACAATAACTAAAATAATAAAAAATATCCAGTTATTAAAAGATTAAATCAGCTAAAAAATTCATAGAAAAAAATTTAGGACGAGCGAGTAATTTCAACAATGCTTAGATAAGCTTTTCCCATTGTGAATGATCTGATTTTAGTAAAAATTAAAACCCTATAAAATCTAAATTAATCTAGTTATATCTATTATTTTGTTTTTAAAAATTATTTTGAACTATCATCTATCAGTAACAAGCGCCAAAAGACAAATTAAATTAGTAGAAGTTAGTTATTTTCGTCGGTTTTTATGCACAGTTTCTCATAGGATTAACATTGGGAGACCAACTTTCCGTATGTTGTGACGTAGCGACCTCGCTTTGTTTACATTTTATGAGCCAACCTGTAGTACTCTATTAACCTTGGGTTAATAGAGTACTAATATAAAGGTTGGCTCATAAAATATCGCTACGTCACAACATACCGGAAGTTGGTCTCCCAATGTTAATCCTATGAGAAACTGTGCATAAAAACCGACGAAAATAACTAACTTCTACTAATTTAATTTGTCTTTTGGCGCTTGTTACTGATAGATGATAGTTCAAAATAATTTTTAAAACTGAAATAATAGATATAACTAGATTAATTTAGTTTTTATAGGGTTTTAATTTTTACTAATATCCATTTATTCACAGTGGGAAAATCTCATTCACGGCTGTTATCTAAGCATTGTTGAAATAACTATTGACTGTTCGAATTAGTTAAGATTATAAATTTTAAGATTTATCATTTCTGTCACATTGTTCTTGCATAATATCATATTATTTTACCTTTAATAAATAGATTGGTTTAGTCTAAACCCAGCAAAAAAAATCAGCATGAAACCTTCAAA
The DNA here is from genome assembly GCA_024610705.1 of Tetragnatha versicolor. Classification (NCBI taxonomy): domain Eukaryota; kingdom Metazoa; phylum Arthropoda; class Arachnida; order Araneae; family Tetragnathidae; genus Tetragnatha; species Tetragnatha versicolor. The sequence continues at coordinate 53,347,508 of JANDEH010000003.1, forward strand.
AAAAGTACCCCTTTTGAAGGTTTCATGAAGTTACCTGCAGTTTTTTTGAAGGAAGTCAGATCCATGCAGATTTTGTAAAGGTAATGTGCAGCGTTTTTGAAGGCGTTGTGAAGGTTTTATGCAGCGCAATTTTCCCTTTACAAAAACTATAGTTTTGATGCAGAATAATGAATGAAGATTTTGAACTTAATGTTTCTTTCAAGAAAACTGCAGGTTTTGTGAAGACATATTGCAGGTTTTATGCAATGCTATTTTCCCTTCACAAAACCTGCATTTTTCTACAGAGCAAATAATGAAGATTTAAAACTTTACTTTTCCTTCATAAAAACTTCTGGTTTTATTAATTTTATTTTCGACGAAGATTTGACGCATGCGCATTTCCAAGTGTTTGCTGAATCCGATATCCGAAATAAAGTAAGAACATTTTTATGAATAATATAATTTTATTAATCACATAATTTAATTGATTTAATAATTAAATAAAATTAATCAAATTAGTTTTTGTCTTTATTTTAATCATCCCGGAATTCTGACGATGTTCTGCGCAGTCCAGTTGTTGGTTTTTTTTGAAGGTTTCATGCTGATTTTTTTTGCTGGGAATTACTACTTAATTCAATTTTCCTACATTATATTTTAGTTTCATATCGAGCTATCATTTCAAGTTTAGTATTCATATGATAGATAGAATATTAAAATTTTTTAATATCACATTTCTATTAGAAAATCAAAATAGTATAAATAAGAAGTTTACCATCCAGCATTTTTTTAATTATTTGTATAACATATTTTTTCATGACTTTATTAACTTGAGTATACATCTTCACTTATAATATTTTCTTTTTATAGTTTATATCTTTAATTATCTAGATTTCCAAAGAAGAAATATTGCATGTATGGAAAAAACCCAATGTTATAAACATATTGGAACTATACATTCATTATTTTTAATACAGATAAAATGCCATTTAGACAATTTAAAGTGCCTTACTAACCTTAATAAGTAGGGGGATATTTTTATTAGCTCAAATCTAAAAAATTTGATTTTAAATTGCTTTTTATAACTTGATGAAATTTGGGTCTATAGGTACAACCTGAGACCGCACACCAAGATCCGTTACCTTTTGGCATTTTTAAATAATTTGTTTTACAATTAATAAAGCATTTTATAAGAAAACAATATGAAATGAAAAAATAACTATAAATTTGTTTAGAAAATTTGCAAACGGTTATTGTGAAATTCACTATATTCCAAAGATGAAACTTATGGTAATTTAGACTAAACCAATCTATTTATTAAAGGTAAAATAATATGATATTATGCATGAAAAATGTGACAGAAATGATAAATCTTAAAATTTATAATCTTAACTAATTCAAACAGTCAATAGTTATTTCAACAATGCTTATAGTACAGTCAAATTAGGGTTTGAGGTAGACATTTAGAAATACAAGCAGAAACCCCCTGGGATGTGTTCAGGGGGGTCTGAGGATGCCTCACCTGAAAATCCCAAAAAATCCGGTGACGGGTTTTCCGCCATTTTGAAAAAGAAGTCGGCCATATTGGATTTTTCCATAGTTCATAAAAACAGCCATAACTAACAGGCGAACTAATTGGTTTAAAATGTTCGTTCTTGTTTTAAAATGCGTAATTCAGTCATTTCTTTAAGTTTCATGCATCAATTATTGGTTCTAAAACATACATTTTTTTGAAATTAAGCTAAAATAGCAATTTTTTCGTATTTTTTTCGGTTGTAGTTCTTTCGTTTAATACTGTGTCGTAACTATTATAGATATCAAGACCAAAACAACTGGAACTTGTTTAGAATTGTCTTAGGCTATACCATACCAAAATTCTAAGAAATCCCGATATTAGTTTCCACCATTTTGAAAAAAACTGTGGCTATACTGAATTTTCAATGTTCCTTAAAAACTGCTATAACAAGCGAACTTATTGGAATAAAATGCTCAATTTTTTTATAAAATACATGTCTAAGTGTACGTTTTTGAAATATCATGCAGTAAGTTAATATCCTTAAAGATTTAATGTTAAAAACTGGGAAAAATAGTAATTTTTCAGTCTTTTTCTGTTGTAGTTTTTTTATAGTCCAGGCAAATTAGACATTTAATATAACAGGCTGAAAATTGGTGGAAATGTAGAGAATAGTGTCCGTCTTGATATCCTGAAATTCCCGAAAAATCCCTCCAGGGGAAAATCCGCCATTTTGGAAAAACCAACGCCATCTTGGATTGAGTTTTCAAGCATAGCGACTGAACCAAGGGGCCGATTAAGTTCGTTTTTGTCCCAAATTGTTTAATATTGTGTATTTTAAGAGAAAAAATCAAAAAATTCAAAATGAAAGACTTAATTCAATAATAATTAATTTTTATTTAATTACTGATTTGCTGTGTTAAAATATAGGTAAGCATTCAAGATAACAAGCTGAAAATTGGTGAAAATATAGAAGACAGTGTCCTAATTCATATCGCGAAATTCCCAAAAATCTCTCCAAGGGAAACCGCCATTTTGAAACAACCGCCGCCATATTGGGTTTTATTTTTAAGCATAGCGATTGAACCAAGGGTTCGATTGAGTTTGTTTTTGTCCCAAATAGTTCAATATTGCGTGCTTTAAAGATAAAACCTGAAATAGTTCGAAATAAAAAAATTAATTTAAATAAAATTAAATTTACTTAATTAATGATTTGTCGTGTGTAAATGTAGGTAAGAATTCAAAATAACAAGCTGAAAATTGGTGGAAACGTAGAAGATAGTGTCCTAATCGATATTCCGAAAATCCCAAAAAATCCCTCCAGGGGAAAATCCCCCACTTTGAAAAAACCACCGTCATTTGGACTCTCAATTTAAGCATAGTGATAATGGAGTTTTCTCTTTCCACAACAATGAAATTTCCCCCAAGAAGGCATTATTGAAGCTTGAAAAAACTGCAATTTAAAGTCGAATATTTCAAAAACTATACGTGCGATTTAAGTAAATTTAGGCTTAAAATGTAGTTTATTTATTCAAGAAAAACATGCAGTTCCGTGCATGGTCAAAAATTTGACCGTTTGATTGCTATATCGTTTGAGTATAGTTTGTTTTCTTAAATTTGACCGTTTTGTCCATTCTTTTTTATTTAGTTTCAACTAAACGGTGATATTTTTGACCATGCACGGAACTGCATGTTTTTCTTGAATAAATAAACTACATTTTAAGCCTAAATTTACTTAAATCGCACGTATAGTTTTTGAAATATACGACTTTAAAATTGCAGTTTTTTTCAGCTTTAATAATTTCATTGGAAATTTCATTGTTGTGGAAAGAGAAAACTCCATTATCACTATGTTTAAATTACGAGTCTAAATGACGGTGGTTTTTTCAAAGTGGGGGGTTTTTCCCTGGAGGGATTTTTTGGGATTTTCGGAATATCGATCAAGACACTATCTTCTACGTTTCCACCAATTTTCAGCTTGTTATTTTGAATTCTTACCTACATTTACACACGACAAATCATTAATTAAGTAAATTTAATTTTATTTAAATTAAATTTTTTATTTCGAACTATTTTAGGTTTTATCTTTAAAGTACGCAATATTGAACTATTTGGGACAAAAACAAACTCAATCGAACCCTTGGTTCAGTCGCTATGCTTAAAAATAAAACCCAATATGGCGGCGGTTGTTTCAAAATGGCGGTTTCCCTTGGAGAGATTTTTGGGAATTTCGCGATATGAATTAGGACACTGTCTTCTATATTTTCACCAATTTTCAGCTTGTTATCTTGAATGCTTACCTACATTTTAACACAGCAAATCAGTAATTAAATAAAAATTAATTATTATTGAATTAAGTCTTTCATTTTGAATTTTTTGATGTTTTCTCTTAAAATACACAATATTAAACAATTTGGGACAAAAACGAACTTAATCGGCCCCTTGGTTCAGTCGCTATGCTTGAAAACTCAATCCAAGATGGCGTTGGTTTTTCCAAAATGGCGGATTTTCCCCTGGAGGGATTTTTCGGGAATTTCAGGATATCAAGACGGACACTATTCTCTACATTTCCACCAATTTTCAGCCTGTTATATTGAATGTCTAATTTGCCTGGACTATAAAAAAACTACAACAGAAAAAGACTGAAAAATTACTATTTTTCCCAGTTTTTACCATTAAATCTTTAAGGATATTAACTTACTGCATGATATTTCAAAAACGTACACTTAGACATGTATTTTATAAAAAAATTGAGCATTTTATTCCAATAAGTTCGCTTGTTATAGCAGTTTTTAAGGAATATTGAAAATTCAGTATAGCCACAGTTTTTTTCAAAATGGTGGAAAACTAATGGCAGGATTTCTTAGAATTTTGGTATGGTATAGCCTAAGACAATTCTAAACAAGTTCCAGTTGTTTTGGTCTTGATATCTATAATAGTTACGACACAGTATTAAACGAAAGAACTACAACCGAAAAAAATACGAAAAAATTGCTATTTTAGCTTAATTTCAAAAAAATGTATGTTTTAGAACCAATAATTGATGCATGAAACTTAAATAAAGGACTGAATTACGCATTTTAAAACAAGAACGAAAATTTTAAACCAATTAGTTCGCCTGTTATGGCTGTTTTTATGAACTATGGAAAAATTCAATATGGCCGACTTCTTTTTCAAAATGGCGGAAAACCCGTCACCGGATTTTTTGGGATTTTCAGGTGAGGCATCCTCAGACCCCCCTGAACACATCCAAGGGGGTTTCTGCTTGTATTTCTAAATGTCTACCTCCGGCCCTTTTTTCGCCTAATTTGACTGTAGTACTATTAGTAGTTGGGTGGCTTATTACATAAAAATGCCCGAAAACTTCAAATTGTGATACTTTCATGAAACTTTCAGGGATGTTTGATAATCATATGAGAACTAAAAAATCGATGGGAGCCCAAAATTTTAGGGCGTGGTTTGACCGCTATGACGTCATAACAAGATGGCGCCCGCGGTCCTATATTCGGTTCTTTTAATGACAGAAACACATTTTTGGCGTCAAATATTATGTTTTAAGGGTCAAAAAATATGATTCCGATGACAAAATGTGCAATTTGTTTTTAAAAATAACTTAAATTTAATAAATGCTCAAAATAGTAATACAGTCAATCGGCAGTTGCTTCAAAAAAAATTTCAGAAAAGGTATTTTTTCGACGGTTTTACATGTTTTTTGGGGTGTTGATTGCGAATATCTAGTTTATTTCCACGTGGAAAGTCGATTTCATATCAATAAGCGTAAAAAAATGCGAAATAATCGCCAAATTTTTACTCTATCTTCGGATTTTCGCTTATATTTCCAAAAATATTATTTTCTCGAAAATTATTTGAATTACAAAGTTGGAGTAAATAAAATTTCTTACAAAATGCACTGGTCAATTTTTATTTTCCGAAGAATAGTTTTGCCGTTATAACACACTGAAAAACAGATAAACAAACATCCTCTGTTTAAATTATTCTGTGTTAAAATAAGGAAGTTGCATGTGTCAGATTTTCAAAAACAAACAAGTGTTCCGTATGGTTTTTTGTATGGTAAAGTGAAATATCTAGTCAGTTTTTCAAAAAAATGTACAGGTAATTAAATATTTTAATTTAAAAGTCGAGAAAAAAACACGTGACTGAAAACGTTTATTGTTTAAACTATAAGATGACGTCAACAATAATACCATCAACTCCATTGCTTTACAACAATGTTTTGTATAAGATGACGTCACATCCAAACTCTTGGCGTTTTCGCGCGCTTTTAAAAAGGGGATTTTTGTTAATTTTTTTGACAATCAAAAAATTTCTCGATCGGCCTCAAATTTTGGGTAGTTGCTTATTTTTGCAAGAGGAATCGATTAAAAAAATAAAAAAAAAATCATGCAACTTCCTCATTCTCTGTTTTTCAATGCGTTATAACGTGAAAACTATTGTTTGGAAAATAAAAATTGACCAGTGCATTTTGTAGGAAATTTTGTTTGCTCCAACTTTGTAGTTCAAATAATTTTCGAGAAACTAATATTTTTGGAAATATGAGCGAAATCCGAAGATAGAGTAAAAATTTGGCGATTTTTTGCGCATTTTTTGTGCTTATTGATATGAAACCGACTTTCCACGTGGAAATAAACTAGATATTCGGAATCAGCACCCCAAAAAACATATAAAAGCGTCGAAAAAAATACTTTTTCTAAAAAAAAATTTTTAAGCAACTGCCGATTGACTGTATTACTATTTTGAGCAATTTTTAAATTTATGTTACTTTTAAAAACAAATTGCACATTTTGTCGTCAGAATAATGTTTTTCGACCCTTAAAACATAATATTTGACCTCAATAATGTCTCTCTGTCATTAAAAGAACCGAATATAGGCCCGCGGGCGCCATCTTGTTATGACGTCATAGCGGTCAAACCACGCCCTAAAATTTTGGGCTCCCATCGATTTTTTAGTTCTCATATGATTATCTAACATCCCTGAAAGTTTCATGATGGTATCACAATTTGCAGTTTTTTTGTAATAAGCCACCCAACTATAGATAACAGCCGTGAATGAGATTTTCCCACTGTGAATAAATGGATATTAGTAAAAATTAAAACCCTATAAAAACTAAATTAATCTTGTTATATCTATTATTTCAGTTTTAAAAATTATTTTGAACTATCATCTATCAGTAACAAGCGCCAAAAGACAAATTAAATTAGTAGAAGTTAGTTATTTTCGTCGGTGTTTATGCACAGTTTCTCATAGGATTAACATTGGGAGACCAACTTCCGGTATGTTGTGACGTAGCGATATTTTATGAGCCAACCTTTTGTTTAGTGTCGAGTGACGTCAAATTTGATTTTTGAGCGTTTGCGATTGCATCATTTGTTTATGACTTTTTTCAACTTTTATTTCTTCTATATCTCAGTAAATAAATTTTTGAGGAAAATTTGGATTGCAGATTTGGATTTTTCCATAGAGTTAGTACAAATATAGAGACAGCTTACTCTTCTCGGTCAGGCAAAATTGCATGTCGAAAAAGTCGGACCTGTGTGAGTGGCGGAAGTAAATTTTAACATGGGAGCTCTCGTAGGCGGGTCAAGTGTGAGTGGCAGAATGAAACCGAGAAACCGGTCACACTTTGAACAGCGTAGAAGATGTTTAAGCTGTCTCTATATTAGTACTAACTCTATGGATTTTTCACATCTTACTTCCTCATTCCATGTGAAATTGGAGACAAAATCCCTTTCGAAGATGATGAATTGAAACTGCATATTTAATGACAGGGAATGAATAAATACGAACAGGTAGTAACGAGTGAATCTCGCTTCAGCGCCAAAGAAGGCTAGCTGTAAAACCCGGCTTTGCCGGGCTGTAACAGCTAGTCACTGCTTAAAATGTTTCAAATAGCCTTATAAAAAACAATAGGATGTCAATATTTATCTATATTATCATTTATGAAATATCTGAGAGTAAATATAGCATCAAATTCAATACCTTTACCACTTAACTCCCAATGATGCCATTTGGACTCAAAAATTAAGATAATATTTTCCTTTTCACCCTGTTATTTAGGATGGCAAAAATAATAGTATATTTTACTGATTTCAGAATTTTTTTTGATGAAAAATAAAATTTTTGAAATGAAAGGGCTAATGCAGCCACGATACAACGAAAAAGTCTTGAATACATTTTCAAGAGATGTTTAGGTGCTTAATAATAGGAAATAGGAATATGTTACAAATAATACATTTTTCAGCTTTTATATAGGATATTGTTTACCTATTATTACCTATATTGTTTTTTATAATTTGTTCTTTTTTTCTATATAATTGCTTTATTTTATTGCTTCCTCCCTTTTATTTTTCTTTTCTCTATTTTTTAAATTTCAAATTTTTCGAACTTTTTTTATTATTTCACTTCTCGCAAGTTACATTATTTCACTCCTATATTATATTCTCCTGTTCTCTCTTTCTGTTGGTTTGGGAAAAAACGAAAAGACAACACATGGGAACAGTCAAAGGAAGGAGGAAATGAAAAGGATGAAAATAAATTCAAAAGCCAGGTTATGTTATATAAGGTTATTATATGGGATCACCACTCTCTTAAAACGACAGTCTCAAAAATGAGTAAAAATTACTCAAATCTGAGTATGTCACGCACTCAAACAGTCCCCGATCCAAATTTGAAAACGTGCATGTACTCATTTTTGAAAATGTGCAGATACTCAAAAATAAAGCATCATGTACTCTTTTTTTATTCGTCCATGATATTATTATAAAGAGGGTGCAATGTATTACACAGTGGCGGATCCAGCCTGGACCTAAGGGGGGGGCAACCACATTTTAAGAAGGTTGGAGAGGTTCTTCCCCCAGAAATTTTTTTGAAATTTTACCTTAAAAAGTAGTCTTTTGACTTATTTTTGAACATTTAAGATGGGATCGGGGGATAGCATTTTAACGCTCCATCCTTCCAGTGAGACCCTTAAGATGAGCGGTCATCACTGCTCTAGATGGCAGTGGCGTAAATATAAATATATTTCTGAAGGAACCAAAATATCCTCCAAAATATAAGTCATTATCAGCGAAAAACTAGATTTTTGCAACGAGGGAGAGGACCTAAAATTATTCCTAAGCTTCCTCATAGGTTTTATGTCCTTTTTTAATGCATTTATAGGAAATATTTGCATTTTGATGTATAGAATAAAAATGTAAAACAAATAAAGAAAAGTATATTTTGAATATCAAAAAGGGGATCTGGGGGTCTTCCCCGAGAAATTTTTTGGAAATTTGAACCTAAAAATCAGGGTTTTAACTCGTTTTGGTACCCAAAGCCAAACCCCGATTTTCAGGGTGGGCCCGGACCTTATGTGGCTGATAGCTCCACAGGTCACCAATATTCTTCCCTCTCTTTTTTCATCACTCCAGAGGCGTATATAAATTTTTATTTGGCAAGAGTCTCCAAATATATCCTCTAAAAAATTAGTCATTATCATGTCTACTAAAAAACAACAATGGGCAGGGTTAACAAAAAATGATTAACTGGTCTCGTGGACATCCCCCTTCAGTGGCATATACTATAGAAATTTATTTCAGGAGGGGCCCAAAATTATTCCTCCCATACATATTTAATAGGTTTAATGAAACTTTGTTGTAACACATTTTAAGTATAATTGGCCTCTTAAAGAAGTACAGAATAAGAAGTTGTGAGTAATTTATTCAGTTTGATGTATCAAAGGGGGACTGGGGCCCCTCCCCCAGAAGATTCTTTAGAAAAATTGACTCTAAAAACAGGTTTTTAACTAGTTTTTGTACCTAAAACCCGATTTCCAGGTATACATTTTCGTGTTGGATTTTCATAAGCAGAATGTAAAGAAGTCGTGAATAATTGAGTTCCAAATACAAAAGGGGGCTGGGGGTCCTCCCCCAGAAAATTTTTGAAAATTTGACCCAATAAAACATGGTTTTAACTTGTTTTTGTATACCTCGTCCGAATTTCGGATGTCCGATTTTCGTTTCTTCCTTTTCTTACCATAATTTTAAAAAAAGGTACCTGAGCCCAAGGGGGGGGCAAAAGGCCTGTTGCCCCCCCCTGGATCCGCCACTGGTATTACAGTTATTATGACCATATAGACACGTAACTATGACGTGGGAAGTAGACCAGTATGTTGTGGGCGGGCGACGTCACAACTTTATTACACTAACTCAATGATAAATTTGATATATTGCAAATACTTCAATTTTCAAATATTAACAAAAAATAAGCATAATTTGAGTGGGGACTATTAAATTGTTTGAAACTGATTATGTGTGGTGTTTCAAAATTGAAAGAATTGGGTCGTCATATTTGAATCAAAAAGTTTCATACCAAAATGAGAACATCGATTTACTCAAATTTGAAACTGTCATTTCTCTGAGGGCAGGGAGAAGTAAAACAATGAGAAAGAAAGATATGAGAAAGTTCAAAGAGAGAAAAGGGCAGAAAATAAAAAAAAGATAAAAAGGAAACTAAAAGATATTTATAATAAAAAAGAAAAACACGGGAAGATCACGAGAGAAAAGTAGAGAAGAATAATTGAGAAATTAAAAAAAAAAAGAAAACGATAGAAGAAGCTATTCAATAAAAAGGGTGAACAAATGTAAGTTGAAATTGAAAATGTATAATTTTTAAACATCTACCAATTGAAGCTCCTTGAAAATGTGTTTAAATCATGGTTACACTAGAAAAAATTAAAAACAATATCCGTATCTTCGAAATGACCATTTCGAGTTTCAAATACTACAACGCGTTCTGAGCGTTTTCATTCAAGGCTACCAAAAGCAATCCGAATTTCGGGTTGTGGGCGTTTATTTTTTTCTCAGGGAAGCGAATTTGGTCTTAGAGCCTAACACAGGGGTGGCCTGGCCAATAGGGTGGGTCAAAAATACTTTGTTTCACATTTTCCCAGGGGCACAGCGACAAAAGGGTGCCAAATGGTCTCAAACTAACATGTGTAAAATATTATTCGATTATAATAACTCTTTTTGCCTCCGGATTGGCCTCAAAGTTTCGATTAATATAGTAATTTCAAGCAAAAATGGACGAACGAAAATCAAGCTTTTACCTCGATAGCACAAATCCGTCATGAATATAAATGTGCGCAATGGTATAAAAATCATCATTGAAGACTATAAAATAATTATAAATGAAACCAAAGTTGAAATACTTGACTTGTAATGCAACATATTTAGAAATATCTCAATGGTTAGAACTGGCAATCAAAAATTTCTTGCTGGAATCATAAAAATGTGCGAAACCTTTATTGTTGGTTGAGTAGGATGGCAAAAGCATTAAATTTTTAATAAAAATGGATATGTCAGAAGGTGGATACCTTTTTTGGGTTAGGTTTCAACCCCATGGAAAACATTTGGATAATAGTTTAAAAGTTGGGATTTCCATGAAATTTTTTGGCATATTAGGAATAATCCATCCCAAGTGTCCCCACGTAATTCCCTAATGTCCAAAAATAAATTAAAACCACATTTTAAGAGTCAAATTTTGAAATACTTTTTTAAGAAGAGCGGTAGATCCCCGTTTTCAGCATAAAGCTCAGTATTATCCCTTAAGTTTTTAAATAAGCAACATTACTTTTCAAAACTTCCTTTTAATTTATCTTAACAGTTAAATTTGCTATATTTTAACTTTTATGAACGCATAAGGGAATGCTAAGAAGCTATTTTGAGTCAATCCTCAAAGAAGTATAATTTCATGGGCCTGGGTTTCAGTTAATTGCTCTAGTAAAAAATTAGGTAAATAGTGACTGAGCGAATCATAACTGATATTGCCTATGAACGAACTATCCATTCGACAATTGTTTCAACATATTTTTGAGATCATATTTGGATCCCAAGACCAGCCAGTGAAATAACTGTCCGCTGAATTTCAAAAGCGCGACATATTTATGAAAAACGCAACTGTTTCTATTTTGAAAAATAAAAAATACCGTTTTATACTGACCAAACTTGAGGGAGAATGTATATGAACTACCAATATTTGAATCGTCAGTTTGAAGAAGGGAATAAGTCCAAAAATCAAGTTTTGAGAAAATCGAAAAAAACTGTATAAGTAATGGAATTTTCATTGTATAACAGCCAAATTTTTACTGGAAGTTCAGAACCCTATTTAAAAAACAGAGCAATCATCAAAACAAATATAGGGTTACTTGGGGTAAGTGGGTCACTGGGGTAAGTGGGTCACCCCCCTAAAACTATAATATGCACAGGAAATTTCACACTTACTCGCATTGATTATGTTACAGTTTGTCACACCGATGAGTTTTGCATATATTTGAGATTTGTTTTATTTATTTTTAAGATTATAGAACTAATTTAAAATAGATTCCCAGAATGGATTTTTTGGTGAGTTCAAGACGCATTTTTCAAAGAAGTATTTCCAGGTAAGTTTTCATTACATTTTAATGTTTATTGAACTGTTTTGCAGAGTTTGACCTAAAATACATACTAAAATTTGAAATTTTTCAAAATTTTTAATTTTGAAATGTTTAAGAGGGGTGTCCCACTTACCCCATAGTTTTTGCATGGTTGGGGTAAGTGGGACCCCTCAGCGTGGGGTAAGTGGGACCCCTCTTTATTTAGTAAGTGAGACCCCTTATTATGATATAAGTGGTTCTAGAGGGTCCCTTAAGATACAGGAACCTATTTAGGTACCTAGTATTTAGGAACCTACAGGTATTAACTATTTCAGGGGGTTATAGGGACAATTTCCCCCAATATTTTCAAAAAATTTCGATTTATAGTATAGCAAGACCTTTTACTCACCACTTCAAAATTCATTAAAATTTATAAATAGTTTGATCGACATTATATATCAAATTTGCTTTTTAATTTAAGTTATGGTGAGTAAATTGAAATATCTCATCAACAGTGTTCATTCTCATTTAGTGTGTCCGATTTCTTTTTTATCTTATAATGCGTATTAAAGTGCCAAAATAAATCTTAATGAACCTTATTATGTTTGTTCAACACTATTTTATATGCTAAAGTAAAACATATCCCTTTGGCCTTTCGAAACAATCTTTAAAATACTTATTTTGCTTTTCATTCGATTCTTACCTTGTCATATTGATTTTGATGTGAGTATATTTCTCACTCATGGATACAGTTACAATAAAATATTTTATATTGAAATTTACTGTACTTTATCAAGTAAAACCCACTTACTTCCATTTAAGTTTTGCTTGCTTTAAATATAAATAAAGAGGGGGTGACCCACTTACCCCATCTCTTGGGGAAAGTGGGTCACCCATCTCATCTAATATAATAAAATTGAATGTGTATGTGTGTGTGTCTTCTATACAAATCCACAGTTTTCTTCCGATCTGCACCAAACTTGGTATACCTACGTAAAACAAACCCAGAAAAAACATAGGCTATGTTTCAAAGTTCTAGAACGAGCCCTTGACCCTCTTTTAACCGAATTTATAGCCGAAAACGCTTATTTCTCCATTTCTCTACCAGAGCAGATCTGCTCGACTCACTATTGTTAAGGAGATGAAAACCTTCAAAAATTAAATATTTTAACAGGAAAAACTCGATAATTGTCCATTTAAAAACTATATCAGATGTAAAAACACCAAATTAAATTCAAATAATTAATTTTGAAACGTTAGTTTCCCCTATTTTAAGATATTTTCCTTTAAAATTTAAATATTTATGGAAAAGTGTAAATTTTCTTTCATGGAAAACGACTTAAAAATAAAACATTGTTTCAAATGAAGCGGTTCACTAGACTTTTCAATTTACTAGATCTTTTATTATTTATTAAATTCATTCCTTTCGGGCTTGTAGGCCGTGGTCTAAAATAAAATAAAAGGTCCAGACGTTTCGTCGGAAGCTGTGTCCGACATCATCAGTGGAAATAAAACATTAGTTCACCGAATCAATAAGTTTGGTTTGGATTGGAGGTTGCCAGAGGCTCTTTTATTATTGTTTCAAATTTGTTATTTTAGTTCACTAGACTCATTAATTTACTAGGAAACATTGCCGAGAACACCGTGAAAAGAAAAATTACCTGGAACATCGGGATAAGAAAAAATACCGGTATTACCGGGACATAAAAATAACCTCCAACATCGGGATAGGAAAATTTTCGGGAACATCGGGATAGGAAAATTACCCGGAAAACCGGTAAAAAGGAAAATTACCGGGAACACTGGGGAAGTGGAAAAATATCGGGATCATCGGAATAGAGAAAAATTACCGGAAACACCGGGATAGAGAAAAATTACCGGGAACACCGGGAAAGGGTAAAAATATCTGGAACACCGGGATAGAAAAGATTTCCGGGAACCCCAGGATAGGAAAAATGACCGGGAACATCGGGATAGGATTAATTACCGGGAAAACCGGGATTTGAAAACTACTGGGAACACCGGGATAGGAAAGAGGTGCCTGGGATACCAGGTTGATATGTAATATATTGCTTCTTTACAAATTTATAAATGTATTTTAAGAAAACTTAAAAAAATAAACTTATACACTCCATCCGTGCAAGGCCGGGCATACCAGCTAGTTATTGATAAAAAGACCAGTTAAGAAAAATGTAAAGCTTTATTTTAGAAACTACTGATAAATTTTTGTTTATCGATAGACTCTTTAACGAAATTAGTCAATAAGTACAAAATAAACCCTTTCAAATTTTTTCTATGAAGCCCCAAAAATGTACTAGGCCAAAAAGGGGTCCCACTTACCCCAAGTGTATTCAAAAATATTTTACAGCCAAAATAAGTTGATGGACTTATTCCCTTCTTCCACCTTATGAAATTTTTCTGATGAAAAAATCTTTAAAAACCCTTAAAATCACATTTAAATTATATTTCTCCTTAGTTTACACCACAAAAGGGTGAAATAAAAAGAATAAGACAAATGAAATTCCAAATTATAGTGAAACTGGGTTATTAAAGCAGTATCAATGGAGTGAGTGAATATGAATGGAGTCAAACATTCCCTACATAAAAAAAGTTTGAAAAACATTGAAATTAAGAGAAAATTTTATTTTAACTTAGTTTACAGCACAAAGAATATGAAGAGAAAGAAAAATTAACTTTAATTCCAAATTAGCTTAAAAAATACAATGAATGGACATCGATTTCACAACTTCAAGGGGCGATATCTCCCTATAGGGGTTAGTTATTGTTCCCCCCTTTTCACCCATGTGTAGAGCAAAGCTTAGAGATTGTTTTGAGCACAAAAAGTCAATTTGTCATTTTTTGGACTTATTCCCTTCTTCAAACTGACGATTCATTTAAAATCTGTACCACTGAAAAGAAAATCCACTATAAAAAGAGATTCATATTCTACGGATCTTGTTAATATGATAATGATAGCATATTATATTGCCACTTGGGGGCAGTTATTTTTGTCTTAATAAGGCATGAAGGTGACTAATGTGATTAAAATTGCTTTTAAATACCCTTATTTGTGAACATTAATAAGTTTTTGACAAAAAAATTTAATTCATAAATTTCTTTAAAAATATTAAAAATTACATATTTTTTTCTATTTGAGGCCAATCCGGAGGCAAAAAGAGTTATTATAATCGAACAATATTTTACACATGTTAGTTTGAGACCATTTGGCACCCTTTTCTTGCTGTGCCCGATAGAATTTGCAAAATTTTTTTCTCGCCATAGGAAAATGACCCACCCTACTGGCCAACCCAAATTATGTTGAGGGCCACTTTGGAAAACCACAATACTCTCGAGGGCCGCATATAAAATTTTAGGATATTAGGTGCACAGAATGACAGAGAAGTAAATTGAATAAACTAGGTATAAATTAGGGAGTTTCTTAGATCCTTTGCTTAGTTTGACAAATTCCTTAAAATTTATCTGTAGGAGCAACCCCGAGAATACCTTCTGTAGTATATCCATAGGAACTAAACAGGTGCCGATAAAAAACACTTGGAATCACTCGAAACTAAGGGAACTTGTGGATCTTTTAGAAATTTATTTTGGGAGGATCCAAATTTTCTCTAAAAATTGCAGCTAGATTTTTGCACCAGGAAAGAGTACACCCAAATCTCCCTCTGATGCCCCCATGCACATTTTTAATAGGTTCAATGCATAAATAAAAAAATATTTTTAGGTAAGATTTGCACTTGGCTGAACTTAATATCCTAAAAAAAGTGGTGAAAAATAGAGTTCCTAGTAGTAAAGAGGGGTCTGGGGGTCCTCCTCCAGAAAATGTTTTGGAAATTCTAGTCTAATAAACAGGTTTTAACGCGTTTTGGCACACTCTGTCCGAATTTCAGGCGGCGCCTTAACTTCCTCTAAAACTTTAACTTTTGAGTAAAGAAATTATTTCAAACGGGCCGCATGCGGCCCGCGGGTTGGCCACGTCTGGCCTAACAGAATGCAAAACACGTGACTGAAACAACTACACTGTTTGAAAACACATTTAAAATAAATTGATAGTATGGGATGAAACGGAAACCTAACGAAATAGAGACAGATGATTGTCAATAATAAACAAATGTTGGCCATCTACCTTCTTGTTGGGGTCCTCCGACGATGCAGCAAATTTACTCCACGTGATACTCGCTCCGCAAAAAATCTACAAACCAACGACTGACTGAACTGACCCCCTGCCCCCCGCAGGGCCAAACCTGTCTCTCCCCCCTCCCTAGACCTTCGGGGGAAGTAGAAATCCCTTCCTAAGCGCATGCGTCTATTTGGGGATACACCGCTACGACAAGAGACAAAAACGCATTTTCGTAGTACGACAGACTGCCAAAAGATGACGCTAGAAGCGCAGCGATTTCACAGCGACATACTTTTAATCATGCTATGCTTGGGGAGATTCTACATAATTTCGAGGGCGTAGAGTACTATTTTGAGGTCAAAAGTTGTATTGGAGTGAATTTTATTAATTTTTTTTTTAAATTTTAAAGTTAAATTCTTTTAAAAAATAGTCTTAAAACTTACTGATTTGTGATATGTTTGAACTTTCTACCACAGATGAGCCTAACCTGAACTCAAAATAAGTCAAATTAAGTCCTTTACGCGGTAAAGGATTATTAAGGGTATAAAAACCTTAATAATGGCAATTAAAGCATTATTTGGTGTACAAAATTACTTATTCTTGTTGGATTTTTAATAAAGCATTTTTCTCGTAAATACAAACCCATGGGTTTGTTTGTCTCCTAACTAACCTAATAACCCTATAACCGCCGCCGAACGGTGGCTAAATCAGATGTTCAGAGGAGGCAAAACTCGCAGCACAGCATAGCAAAAGCGAAAAAAAGAATGAGTTATTTGGCTCGGATTAGGATGCTTATTATTTTATCATCTATTGGATACTGTTCATTCTACTCTTGGACAGAGGTGATTACATTAAACGGAATAGACTGTATTTAACAAACTAACTGAAATGTCGTTTTCAAATATGAAACTTTCTGTTTTGAATATGAAGACTAAATTATTTCAATTTTGAAATACCAGAAGCCCTCAGTTTTAGTAGCATATCCGGAGGGTGGCACGTGGGTCCCTGCCAGAAGAATAAAAGTTTATAGAGTAAAAGGAGATCTCAAGATAATTTCTAAAAGAAATGGTAATTTTTAATCTTTTAAAGCTCTTTAGCTCTATGGCCAAAAAAGTATATTATCCTTCTATATCAGAGGTTTCCAACATTTTACATTTAAGTACCTAAGAGCCACAATAGGGAATGCAACACTGGTGGGAATTCAAGATTTCGACTATAGGAAATCATTGATGGGGTTATAAAACGCATGTCTTCAATTTTTTAAAGATTTTTTGATCGTTAGTTTTTTTAAAAGTAATTTTCAAAAACTACCCTCGCTAGAATTGGAGGTGTGGCTTATACATGACGTCACAACAGCTTTCTCTCGAACCTTCAACCAATCAATATTTTTCAAAGGAAAGGATTTAACCATTGACGAAAGGATTTAATCATTGTATTTAACCATTGCTCATGCGCCAAAGGCAAAAGTGACTTCATGCGCCAAACCCCGCCTTTTCGCAAACCCTTCTGCGCATTGTAGGTTTTAATTTTTTAAAAATAACTAATGATCGGATTTCGAAAGTTTCTTTTCCAATCATATTTTTTATAATGAAGCTTTATTAAAATAAATAAAATTTGAAAACTCGTTGCATTCCCTATTGAAATCAAAAGTAGAGTGGCGGGTCGCAAAGTAATTTAGATCTTTTTATCCATGATCAATTTTTCGGGGTAAGAGTCTTTAATATGAAACCTTTTTCAGCGAAAGAGGGACGAAGGTTATTTACATTTTGTAGGGATGCTACTGTACTATTTTCAAAAATTTCTGAGGATAAATAAAATTTTTACCTTATACAACTTTAAATACTAAATATAAAGGTGGAGTTATTCCTCAAGAAAATATTAATTTCCCTAAACGTAGTGTTTCACCTCGTTTTTGGATATTCCATTTCGTCCCTTCTTGTGTGATAAAGGTTGACCTAAAACCTTTATAATCCCTTGCTATACTCAGGGGGAATTTTATGACATACTATCTCCCTCTCGGAAACCTCAAATATTTAATTCTTCACCATAGAAAACGACCGAATCTATTCCATAACCTAAGAGGTAAAAAGGGGTGGGTTCAGGGTCCTCCCCCGAAAATATTTGAAAATATCTGAAGTTAAATTTTGGGTTGTTTTCAGGGAACTTCGTGGGCCGCACAACATTATCTGGCGGGCGGGCGGCTAGATGGAATACCCTGTTCTATATTTTCAAAAAACATCGAAGTTTCGGCTGCTGAAGATTATTTTTCTTTAAAAAAAAAATCAAACCCAATCAACTTCCGGGATGTCTTCTTCTCCCTTTAATTTCTACATCTTAAGGTGACGTCTTGCCTCAGTGATAAATTTTATTTCAAAACATCTTAAATTTACAAAAGATTTTAAATGAGCTGTGTCAACTAGTAATCGGAGAGCAGATATTCCGGAAGTTGATAAAACCGGGTGAAATGGTTTGTTTGTCTAGTTAGAAAAATCGTGAATAAAATTACTGTCCGTAAAAATCCGCCCGTACTCAGTTTCGAACAAGTTAATAGTCACCACTCAAATGATATTTAATTTTATTTTAGAATTGAATATTGAATAAGCATACAGTGGATTAACTGTGGTCTTAATCATTTAGTAACGAGTTGCCACATGGCGACGTCGTATAGTTACTCATTAAAACAGGGGGTCAGAGGTTGAGGGGTACTGGAAGTGTTATCACCCTGAAACATGCTCTTAATTTATAAAATGAGCACCGATATCTTTTTTGCGTATATTTTTAGAAATTAGTCGATGCATGTTTCAGATTTGAGTAAATTTGATTCATAACCAGTTGAATCATTTGAAGAATTTTAATTTGAGTGTTTTTCTCAGTTTTGAAAATATTCTAAGCTAAGAGTGCATGATGTCTGATCCGTCTTGTATAAAAGGATCGTATATTGGGCAGGCACTAGACCAATGAACCAACCAGCCGACATTTGATATGCTTACGGCCGTATTCTGTGCTTTCTGATCAGCGGTTAAACAGAAATCAAAGTAGGATTCCAGATTCCACCAATCAGAGTCGCAGAGTCGGCGATTCCTTCTTTGATTGGTGGTTAACCGCTGTTCAAGTAGCACAGAATACAACCGTTTGAGAGGTGTTAGTTCATGAACCTACAGAGACGCATTGCTTTACTATAAGGTTTCTACAGTGAAGCATCTTTCTTTTTCAATTGAAAGTGCCTATGTCATATAAAAAATTAAAATTCTATAAAGATAAATCTTCAAGTCAAAATCAGAAAAATCCAGAAAGAAGATGACGTGATTTTGAAACCCTTGTAACAACCCTTATTTTTATACTACGAGCCATCTGTGCAAGCGGTAAGATCCACTATAGGTGTGGTTGAATTCACTGTGTATGCCCTTTGGACTCAAAAAGGTTCTCAAAATAAGTTAAAACCCTATCTTTACGCGTTAAATTTCAAAAATTTTCTGGGATTGACACCTATACCCTCCAACGGTACCACAAGGGGGTCTTGCGTGATACTTTTTAGAAAATCCCCAACATTTTTACATTTTGTGTCAAAAGCGATTGTGTGATCTGCCTGTGACTTTTTGTGTGATCTGCGCCTGATTTAGACTCAGTATTTATCGTATTTATCCTAACCTACTCAAACTGTATACAGCAACCCTAAACCATCCAAAGATACCTCCAAACAGCATCTACTAAAAAAGTAAATTTGATTTGTAAGTGCAGATATACCTGGTTTTTACAACAAGTGTTTTTGCAACAAATAGTCGTTGATCACAATTTCCAGTTTTTCCCCTTTCCCACAGTATATTGACGTTCTCGTAAAGGAGTTGGTGATTCGATGATGGCAGCGTGAGACGGGATAATTCTACCTGTGTGAGAGAGGACGCTTTCGCTGGGCAGATGAGCGTGAAAGTTGCGGAATCGTGCACCTCTTTCTGATGGGGGCATGAAGGGTGGTCACGAACGTACTCGTGCGTTTGGTTTGCTTGCGTTGAAAGTAGAAAATGAAATTGTTATTTGGTAAAAGGTTGGACATACCTTTCCTGTTTCCTTACTTTGTAGAAAAATCGGAAGATTGTAGATTCAAAATACTTTAGAAACTCTAAAGATACACTATAGTTTTATAATAACATTTGAAAACATAAAATCCTATTTGTAACTTATTTCAACAGTTATCTTTGACACTTTCCTTTTTTTATAATAAATACACACTCGCTATAGTTGGTCTAAATAAATTTGGCGGCTCACTACTAGTAATTTCACATTGCATTTCTAATGCGTTGCCATGCAGAGAAGAGCTGCCAATTTTATTTACACGGACTATAGCAGCAGCGTTTATACAACCTATGTCACGTTTACAATTAACTGAATCTAGAAGTAAACGAAATTTGTCCATACATGACAAAAATTGAACGAATATTGAACATTTATGCTGCTTGGGGGAGATTTTCCTCTGTCGACAGGCTGTAGTAATTAAAGGTACTTCAAGAAAATCGTTAAAATTAAAGCATTTAGGGTGCTTATAAGTGCCATTTTTAATAAATCCCCAAGAATTTTTATGAATTAATTGAAAAATGTGTAAAGGCACAAAATTACCATTTAAAAAAAGCTAGGTACTTTTCCATTATACCTAATGTGACCATTTATTTTTTGACTCAAAACGGGACCTTGGTTTATTTAGTTTAATTAACAGGTAGTCATTAAAAATAAACACTTTTTAAAAGTAATTTATTCAGAAAAAGTCAGTTGGCTTAAAAGTTACGAATTAAAAAATAGTTATACCCGAAACGTTTAGTTATATTTATATTTATCGGAGGAAAAAATTTGCTTTAATATAGCTGGTGATGATTTTAAGTAAGAATGATACTTTAGGCACGTTTTTTTTATACTCACCTTAATTATCAAATCGCCTTTAAAACTGATATTTGTAACTGGGTCTTCTCAGATGGCCACAATTTGTTCATCATAGAAAATACTCTTTCTACTAACTTAGAGCATTTGTAGCAGGCAATAAACATAAAATATAAAAGTTTTCATGATGAAGATTGTTGGTTTCAGAAAACGGGACAATTTTGCGTCCCAGAGTTCATTTCGGGGACACCGGGACTCGTAACTCTAAAAAGGGACAGTCCCGTTCAAAACGGGACGTCTGGTCACGTTAATTATACCAGCAAAGGCGATAAAGTTGCCAATAATGACTCAACGCCAACGTGATTTCTACCAGTGACTGTGTGTTGTCGCCAAAAATTCTACATGCAGGTATAATGTAAAAGTACCAGAAGCTAAACTCTGATTTATATCTCAAACTGTTTTCAGTCGATTGTTATAATAAAACTGCAATGCACTAATTCATATTTGTCCAAGTATTAAAAATTTTGTGCCACACTAAAAAATAACAGATATCTCATACATATGATACCAAAGTCTGTGGGTAAAACAAGTAACCAGAACACGAGCTAACCATTTTGTCAAGAGATAACGCAAACAAAAGAGTAGGAAATCGCATTTCGCCCGAATCCAAAACCAGCGCTTTGCAAAACAACAGAAATGACATTTCGCCGATTGGGTTATTGCGTTTCACTTCCCGCGCCCGATCGATATTAATACCGATTAATCTTTCAGTTTTTCAATACAAAACCCGATGACATTCGATAGAAAAGAAATGCTTCTTTTAAATTCGAAAAACCATTCCATTTCTCATATAACTTCGACAGAATCACGTAGAGTAGAAAGGGCAGTCCCCGAGTGAGCCGAAAGCAAATTCCGTAACATTCTTTTTTTTTCGTTCTCTTTTATTCTTTATTATTCCTATCACAGTATCACGTTTGGAGTTTATAAAGAAATTGAATGTAATCTAACATAATGGAACATCAAGAGAAGAATGGAACCTCGAGGTTGAGTGTGTTCTGATTTTCTTGTTATGGCATTCGAGCTTCCAATCGAATTTGACTTTGGCGCCATTTTCTTTTTATCTCTGTTGTTTTTTTCCTCCTCCGAAAAACCTATATCGACGCTGCAGTTATGACGTTTGAGGTTCGATATTATTTGATAGAAAATGCTTTCTAAATAAATCGCTTGAGTTTTGGGTGACAGGTCGATAGCGTTTTTCCCTTGCTTTGCTTTGTTGAGGTTAACTGAAAATGCTTCGCGTTTGGCTTTGCCTTCCAAGTTAATGCTATACCAATGGATTCAGAAAGGCTTTTTGTATTTGGTTCTGAAATGGAATAAGAGTCAATAAAAAATAACACTGATACAACTATTTGAATGACAAATGCTTTGGATTTAATACATTTTTTGCTTTTAACTTAACTAGTTTCGTTCTAGATTCTGTACCCAAAATGTTTTAGTTGAAACACTGCTTTTAAGAATTCATTTTCAAAAAACATTTTTGAGCGAAAATCCCCAAAAACGCTTGCTATAGTACTGTTCTTTTTTTCATTGAAAATTCTGGTGCTTACAATGATTGATTCTTTTTTGATGAAAACCCAAGGGGTCCCGAATGTCCTGAATTATTACTTCAAAGGAATAATTTCCAAAATATTTCTTCGGGCAAATCCTTATACTTCCACTTCTACTTGGAACTGAGATCATGTACAAAGTTTTGACGGATTTAAATTCTACCTGTAAGTTTCCTAAAACTTAACAACGCATAAAAGTATGAAGTGGTACCTCAGCAATATTGTTGAGTCAACCTCCCTTTCAAACGGTTGTGGCCCTGACATTTACGCATACCATACTTAGTAATAATTTTTAGTATAACAAAATAATAATCTTCTGATATATAAGTAATAGCGCCCCCTAGAAAAAACAATAATCCCCCGAGAAAATAGTCTGTTCATTTCAGATAGCTCATGATTTCATTTTTGAATATATCGTAGGCGTATAGAAGAAATGCACTAAGTCACTTTTAGAGGATATCTTGAAAGCGATAGAGATAGAACGACGTCATGTTGCCAAATTTGGCGTAATCTCGCTCAGTGTTATAGATCCAGAAGTGAAACTTTGTGCCTTTTTCCTGTATGGTATGCCGACGATTTAGTGTTGAGTTGAAATGGTAATGCTAAATCAAACTTGTACTATTGCTTGTCTGCCTCAAGTTGAGCTCTGGCCGTCGCTTGAGCACATGAGCGGTCACATGAGGAGTTCACATGAGCGGAGTTCACACTCTGGAGTTCACATGAGCGGTCATCAGGTTTAAAAAAAAATTTCATGATGTAAGAACACGTTTATACGGCGCAAGTTCAGAGTTGCGTATGCTTGGCGAATTTTGGCTGTTTGGCGGTACATTTAGAAGCCAAATAATTCACTTAACATTAGTTAGGGTTACCATATTAGTCATCTTTATCGCTAAAAACTTGGCGTATACGCAAGTCTGAACTTGCGCCCATTTATACTCTATATTCATTTTGAACTGGCGCCCGAAGAATAGTGCTTTCCAACTCGCTAGAAGCGTAACCGTAACCAGGGCTACGCTCTTCGCGCATCCAATAGTAAGCCTTCTTCGTCGCTGTGAAGTTGATAGTTGCCATGGTTACTGATTCAGTGGTGGGGAAGGAAATATCAGTTAAAAATGAAGGAAGGAAATATCAGTTGAATATTCTGTTCAAAATGAACAGAGTATAGTCATTTACCTAAGCCATAAAAATACAAATTTATGATTTTTTATTATCGTGATTCATGATCGTGATCTTGAAATTTACGATTTATCATTCGAAACCATATCACCTCTGCTGTGAACTAGCCACAGTCAGAGCTCAACTCGAGGCAGACAAACAACACCCTGTCTTGAAAATGAAATAATACATCATGAGACAGAAAAGTGAAGGTAGAATGGGAAGAAAGGAAGATAGAATGCATGAAAGCATCAGGGATCGAGAGAAATAGGAAGAATATGAGAGAATATTAATAAGAAAGTAAAGTAAGGAAATCGATAGATAGAGGTCAGAAATATCACCTTTAAAATCTTCACAAGTATTCTTTTCAAAGCCCAAAAGAATCTTTACACTGTTTTATTATAATCACCAGTATATATTTCAATAAATATAATAATATAAAAGTCCAGTTCCTTCTAAGAGTTAAAAGTCATTTGGCTTCTAAATTATTTCTTAATATCGGAAGCTCTATTTCCGATTACATTTTCTTGGAAAGTAACTCAATCCCCGTAAAACCTCTTCTAGTCCAGGCAATCTGTTCCTAAGCGGTAAAAAATTGCAACATTCGGTTTTTCAACAGTTTTCAATTGGGAATGACCTCAATCTATATATATAAAATCCAAATACGGGTGATTCATCATTCATTCATAACACTCATCACGAAATCTCCAAAACTGCCGGACCGATAGGCTTGAAATTTGACAGAGACCTTCCTTTCAGCCATTAGACGCGCACTAAGAAACGATTTTAAAATCGAACGACTCCTTCCCTGTTTTTCGGCGCTTTTTCGACTCCGTTTTACCCATTGAAATAACATTATACATTGTTGAAATGCATAAAATGCAGGGTTTACTTCTCAATCTTAAGGCGACGTCTTGCCTCACTTGAATAAATATAACTTCAAAACAATTTATAATTTACAATGAAATTTAAGAAGAAAAACAGTGTGAATATCTGTATTTAAATATTATAACAGTGATCAGAACGCCGAAATATATTAAAATAATTAATTACTTTCTTTAAGATTTTAATTTTCTTAAATTTATGGATCAAAAATTGAAAAGTTTCCATAAAAACAGAGCTAAAATTTCACAGAGCATGGTTTACTAGACTATAATCACTAGATTTTTTATTATAACTAGCAATCTGTTTTTACTTTTTAAGTAGCTTTTAAAGAAGTTGGTTATTTTAAGTAGAAGGCAGGATTTTAATAGTTTTTTATTTGATAACTTTTTATCGAGGGATTTTTGAAATTTATTTTATTTTGAAATTGAATTTTTGAGGAATTTTGAAAGGGCAGCGGGAATATTTCATGAAAATTCTGTTTAAGACTTTAAACACTAAATTTCAAATGACTGAGATGATTTCAATTAGATTGTTTTCATCACATAGAAAGGATAAATGTTTAATAGGCAAAAAATCGGGATGGAATGAGTTATCACATTTGGAACTGGGATGGAAAAAAGGCACCGGGAATACCGGGATGAAAATTTTTGGGAACACCATGATATGAAAATTATCGGGAACACCGGGTTATGAAAAAGTACCGGGAACACCGGGTCATGGAAAAGTACCAGGAACACCGGAATATGAAAATTATCGGGAAAACCAGGATAAAAATTATCGGGATAACCGGGATATAAAAAGGTGCAGGGAAAACCGGGATATAAAAATTATCGGGAAAACCGGGGTATCAAAAGGTACCGGAAACGCCAGGATATGAAAAAGTACCGGGAACACTGGTATATAAAAAAGTACCGGGTCGGGTACACCGGGATATGAAAAGGTGCCGGGAAAACAGGGATATGAATATTACCAGGAACACGGGGATATGAAAAGAGTAGGGGATAACGGGGTGATTGGTGATACGAAAAATCGGACATAAACTTAGGAGAACTTAAAAAAGGAATAAATACACTCCACCCGTGCAAGGCCGGGCAAATCAGCTAGTAATCTATATATATATAATCCAAATACCACTGACTGATTCATTCATAACACTCATCACGAAATCTCCAAAACTGCCGGACCGATAGGCTTGAAATTTGACAGAGACCTTCCTTTCAGCCATTAGACGCGCACTAAGAAACGATTTTAAAATCGAACGACTCCGTCCCTGTTTTTCGGCGCTTTTTCGACTCCGTTTCACCCATTGAAATAACATTACACATTGTTGAAATGCATAAAATGCAGGGTTTACTTCTTATCTGAAGGCAACGTCTTGCCTCACTTGATAAAATATAATTTGAAAACATTTTATAATTTACAATTAAATTTAAGAAAAACAGTAGGAATATCTGTATTTAAATAGTATAACAGCTATTAAAAAACCGAAATAAATTAAAATAATTAATTTACTTTCTTTAAGATTTTAATTTCTCAAAAATAAATATATTTAAATAGCAAGAATTTAAAAGTTTCCAAGGAAACAGAGCTAAAATTTCATTGTTTCATAGGGCATGGTTTACTAGACTGTAATCACTAGATTTTTATTATAACTAGCAATCTGTTTGTTTTTACTCTTTCAGAGTAGCTTTTAAAGAAGTTGGTTTTATTAATAAGAAGACAAGCTTACTTGATAACTTTTTATCGAGGGATTTTTGAAATTTATTTTATTTTGAAATTTATTTTTTGTGGAATTTTAAAAGGATAGCGGGAATACTTCATGAAAATTCAGTTAAAGATTTTAAACACTAGATTTAGAAAAAAGAGATGATTTCAATTGGATTGTTTTTATCACATGGAAAGGATAAATGTTTGATGGAATGAGATATCACAGTTGGAACTGGGATGGGGAAAAGGAACCGGGAATACCGGGATAAAAAATTATTGGAAACACCTGGATATGAAAATTATCGGGAACGGGGTATGTATAGGTACCGGGAACACCGGGATACGAAAAGGTACCGGGAAAACCAAGATATGAAAAGGTACCGGGAACACCGGAGTAGGAAAATTATCGGGAAAACCGGGATATCAAAAGGTACCGGGAACACCAAGATATGAAAAAGTTCCAGGAACACTGGGATATGAAAAAGTACCGGGAACACCGGGATATGAAAAGGTGCCGGGAAAATAAGGGTATGAATATTATCGGGAACACGGGGATATGAAAAGAGTACAGGGGACACCGGGGTGATTGATGATACGAAAAATCGGATATAAACTTGGGAAAACTTAAAAAAAAGGAATAAATACACTTCACCCGTGCAAGGCCGGGCAAATCAGCTAGTCTATATATATAAAATCCAAATACCATTCATTCATTCACTGACACACACTCATCACGAAATCTCCAAAACTGCCGGACCGATAGGCTTGAAATTTGACAGAGACCTTCCTCTCAGCCATTAGACGCGCACTAAGAAACGATTTTAAAATCGAACGACTCCTTCCCTGTTTTTCGGCGCTTTTTCGACTCCGTTTTACCCATTGAAATAACATTGTGCATTGTTGAAATGCATAAATTGCAGTGTTTACTTCTCTATCTCGAGGCGTCGTCTTGCCTCACTTGAATAAATATTATTTCAAAACATTTCATAATTTACAATTAAATTTAAGAAAAACAGTGTGAATATCTGTATTTAAATATTATAACAGCTATCAGAAAACCGAAGTAAATTAAAATAATTAATTTACTTTCTTTAATATTTTAATTTCTCAAAAATAAATATATTTATGGAATAGCAAGAATTTAAAAGTTTCCAAGGAAACAGAGCTAAAATTTCATTGTTTCATAGGGCATGGTTTACTAGACTATATAATCACTAGATTTTTATTATAACTAGCAACTAGCAATCTGTTTTTACTTTTTCAGAGAATCTTTTAAAGAAGTTGGTTTTATTAATAAGAAGACAGGCTTACTTGATAACTTTTTATCTAGGGATTTTTTAAATTTATTTATTTTGAAATACTAGGGAGATACCGCCCCCTGCTCGCTATCGCTCACCAACCCCCGTAAACTGCTGACGCAGGACGTTTTGGAATTGCTTCGCAATTCCTAGAAATTCCAACTCGCTGAACTTGATACACTTTATAAAACTTTTAAACAATCTACAGAAAAAACGTCAACCAACTTTCCAAAAATACTTCACCAAATCCCCTCCATGAATAAATTTCCCTTAAAAGTTTGAATATATATTAACTCGAACTTTAATAAAAAATTAACGATCAAAAATTTAAATGAAATGTTTTTAAAAATATTCATTTTAATTATTTTTAATCTATGATCATAAGAATAACTAATTGTAATTGTAATTCGGATAAAACAAAAACCATTATTTTAAAGTAACTCGTTAGAATAATATGCCTAGTGTTTATCATTCATATTTTTTTAAACCGAGACTTGTTAAACAATACCGTTTTCAGCAATTGAAAATAATAAAAGACAAAACATCACTCTATATTTACAATTAATTTCGATAAAATCAGACTAAAAATTATAAATATTGGACAAAAAGTGTGAAATTTTAGTATAAAATGGCGTTCATGTAAGTTTTTAGAATATGTTTTTATCAGTCTTTGAGTGATATTTCATCAAGAAAGTAACTTTTTTTAAAAGGTGAAAAAACCTGTTTCATCTTAAAATATAGCGTTCATCGGTCGTTGTGATAGGATGCATAATAATTTGATTGACAGTACTTGCTTTGTAACTGCGACCTTATCCGTTATCTAAAAAAATGAAAATATTTTAAAATTGAGAATTTTTTTGAAAAATCGAAGGGCTTACTCGGAAATCCGGAAAGAATCCGGACATTTTGATACCATGTATGTGTCATTCGGTTCAGTAATTAAAAAGCCTTTCTCTGGAAACCGTTCACTAAAAACTTTTTTTTAGAATAGAGAGATAATTTTTGCAGAAACTTAAAAGGATAGCGGGAATACTTTATGGAAATTCTGTTTACGATTTTAAACACTGGATTTCAAATGACAGAGATGATTTCAAGTGGATTGTTTTTATCACAAAGGAAGGATAAATGTTTAATCGACAAAAAATCGGGATGGAATGAGATATCACAGTTGGAACTGGGATGAGAAAAAGGCACCGGGAATATTGGGATGAAAATTATCGGGAACACCGGGTTATGAAAAAGTACCGGGACACATTTGGAACTAAGATGAGTAAAAGGCACCGGGAATACCGGGATATGAAAATTATCGGGAAAAGCGGGATCTGATAGGTACCAGGAACACTGGGATATGAAAAGGTACCGGGAACACAGGGATATGAAAAGGTGCTTGGAAAACCGGGATATGAAAATTACCGGGAACACGAGTATATGAAAAAAGCACCGGGGACATCGGGATGATTGGTGATAAGAAAAATCGGACATATAACTTGGAAGAACTTAAAAAAAGGAATCTATACACTCCACCCGTGCAAGGCCGGGCAAATCAGCTAGTAACATACTAAAAATCGGTCAGCGGGAAGTTTAATTTTTAAAAAATGGCTTAAAAAATTTCAAAAAATCAAATTATAGTAACCGAGACTTATGATACATGTTTATAGGCTATTTTCAGTGTTGAATACGAATATACAATCTATATATATAATACTCTAACGTAATCGCAAAAAAGCTGTTATTTCTCTTTCCGCCTTTGGCAACGATCAGTTTGTTTACAAAACGCTTAGTTTGTTTTGATTTTGATCCTCCTAAATTTTAACGCCGCTGGGCGATATTTTCTGGTGTAAAGTGTTAAGACCATAAAATGTTTATATTTAGGCGTTGATATATAGCACATTAATTTTGATCGCGATCGAAGTGTCGGCAACACGCATTTGTTGTTCGCCGATAGCATCCGCCGTACATATTATCCCGTCAACTGTTCTCCCAGTGGCATAGCCAGAAAAAAATTTCGGAAGGGGATATTGGTATATCCGAGGGGGATATGGTGGTAATTCATTAGTTTTCTATGGTCAAAAAGGAAAACTTTTAAGTTTCGAGGAGGGATATATCAATCCCCCACTCTGGCTATGCCCCAGCTTGCCGCTGAATCTGATATTGTTTGTGCTATAGCCGTCCAGCTGAATTTGACAGTCACTGAACAGTTGATGGTATAATACGTAAGTGCCAATTGTACTATGAAAAATTTATTGTAACTTTATAAGCCGAATTAAAGGTATAAGCCAAGGTTAATTACATAAGCCGAATTAAAATTTCCCCGCCTTCGCAAGCATGAATCACTAAATGCCATCAAAAAAGCCCCTTTATGGTAACCCTGCTTGGCTTTTTCCGGGGTTCGGCAGTGGTGCAATCGCTGTATTAAAGTGTTTACAACAAATACACAACGTCCAACTTCAAACAAAAAAAACCTATTCTGTCTGCCTATTAATTAATGAGTGATGACCACTACTGAAATGACACTTGAAAAGTCAAGCATCACAGCAGGGGAAGAGAAGAATCTTGAGATCCGAGTATAACCAGAGCCTCTACTTTAGAATTAAATTCTTAGCAGTATTTCAGTATTTGGGTTGGTTGTTGACTAAATTGTCTACAGGACACTGCAATGAAAAATATGAGTGTTCCTTCCTAATGTGCAGCTCTTTATTAATGGAAAACATAGAAATATTGAAGGTAGATATAGAGAACCATAGGGGAAAGGAGGGAGGAATGGGACAGTGGGAGGAGTGGGACAGCTGAAATTCTGGAAAAATAAATCAGTTTATTTTATTTCCAAT
This sequence comes from Tetragnatha versicolor, assembly GCA_024610705.1. Lineage (NCBI taxonomy): Eukaryota > Metazoa > Arthropoda > Arachnida > Araneae > Tetragnathidae > Tetragnatha > Tetragnatha versicolor. The sequence goes on from JANDEH010000003.1 coordinate 53,377,884, forward strand.
TTAGTCATTAGATGGCCTTCTTATAGCTTCTTGTTATTTCCTTCATTTAGTTTATCCAGCAGCAAGTTTCTGTTTATAGTTGTAAAAATTTGATTTTCCCACTTCCAAAGTTAATATCCAGTCTATCTTGAGTTTTATTTCATTTCTCATGTAATTTGTAGAACAAACATTATATAATGCCATTGTAATCTAAAAGATATAATTTATGCTAATCTGCAATTTCATAAAGCCTAACACCAGCATAGTTTATGTGACAAGTTATATTTTAAAAGCAATGTGTGGAGGGAGGAATGGGACACTCTGAAAAATGTAAACAAAATCTGCAAAAATGTAAACAAAATTTGAAAATATTAATTTCTGATAGCTTTCTATCGCTTCAATTGAAATGCTTTTCTTTTCTTGAATAAACAATTCCAAGTATTACATTGTATTTCAATTTTTGATTCTTAACACCATGGGAAAGAGTTCAAGTGTACTAAATATTTTTTAAAAATTATTCTATAATAGATATAAAATTGAAAGCTGTTTAAAAATGTGGGCAAAGGTTAAAAGAATAGTAGGTAAAATACTAGGCCCTTTCTCATTATTACATTTTACTAATTTTCTTTACTTTTCAAAAGTGTCCCATTCCTCCCATACTCATGTCCCACTCCTCCCACCCATGAGGGAGGAATGGGACAAAATTCTTGTTAATTTAAATGATCAAAAGTGATAAAATTAAACAACATTTAAGAACTGTACATTTTTATAAAATTAAGTTAAAACATGTAAGTTTATTATCCAACCATTTGCATCTATGAATAAGCAGGGGATAATGAATAAAAAAATATTTAGTGAAAATTGTCCCATTCCTCCCTCCTCTCCCCTACAGGGGCGGATCCAGACCAAATTTTCGGGGGGGGGGCATTTGGAAAAATAAGATACTTCTCTATAAAAACATTAATTTGTATGCAAAATGAATATTTTTAATTAGATCATTAGAAGAATATGTTTTTGAAGTGAAAAACAGTTAAAATATGAAATAAAATTCATCCCGTACAAGAAAAAACAATTTCAAAAACTTTTTTGCAAATTAATGGAGGAAGGAAATTTGTTATTCAAAAGCTTAGACTTAAGATTTATTACTTTTGAAGTCATTTACGACTCAATATGGCATACAATAGTTAATTTGTGTAACTATTAATTACAGGGCAGTAACTAGACTTTTTTTTTCGGGAGGGGGGTTTGGCTAAAAATTTCTTGAAACTTTAGTTCGATTTAGGTGATGACCAAGGTAGGTAGACAGCGGTGGATCCAGGATTTTTTTTTGGGGGGGCGAAGAATTTTCAATATCTAAGTCGTCTTTTAATGTCCTAAAGGGGGGGTCTGGGGGTCCTCCCCCAGAAAAGTTTTGGAAATTTGAGTCTAAAAAGCAGATTTTCAACTCGTTTCCGAAATCCGAATTTCGGACATACATTTTCAAGAATTTAATTTCCATTTTGGTTGGATTTTTGCATTTTGACGAACTTTTTACAAAAACGTTGTAAATAATAGAGTTCCAAGTTCCAAAGGCGGGTCTGGGGTCCTCCCCCAGAAAATTTCTGGAAATTTGAACCTAAAAGCAGGATTTTAACTCGTTTTGGAGTCACTTTTCCCTTTTTTTCCACCCCCGAATTCCCTCTTTCTCTTGTAAGTCCCAAAATTTTCAAGGAACGACTGCAATCTGTAATAATGGATTTCAAAATTTCAAGGGGGTTGGGGGTTCTCCCCAAGAAAAATTTTGAATTTTGAGACGAATTTTTAAGGAAAAACAGTAAGTAAAAAAATTGACGTTGAAATTTGGGGGGGGGGTGAACCCCCAACCCCCCCTTGGATACAGTCCTGATAAATTACTAAAAATAATTACCGAAAACCTATTACCAAAAATTAATAAAACCATTACCGAAGCCTGGGACTGAAAAAATAGTTTTTTCCTCTAATCCAGCAGCACTGTGTGGTCTGTGATACCAACTTCTCGAGAACAAAATTACAAATACAAAATTACAAATAATGATCTGATCCACCTTTTTAAGTAGAAAATGTCCCCCCCAGTCGTCCCCTGGTCAAGTGACGTGACTCACGTGGGAAGGGAAAACAGGAAAGGGGCAATACAACAATTTGAAATTGCACCTGAACGAAATTGGACACTCCATTTTTACCATTCCACACCAAGATCCAAGCATCTCCCCCGTCTGAAGATATGGTGACAAAACAGAAGGGGTTTTTAACTATTTTGTAATTTTTCTCGGGATGAGCATGCCCCCCCCCTTTCGTTGTTTTTATTCTTGTCAGACATTGCATGAATTAAAAGGAATTTTTTTTTGAATTTTGCTCTGAAAAAGGGGTTTTTAACTATTTTTGAAATTTTCTCGGGGGGGGCCATGGCCCTCATGGCCCCCTCCCTGGATCCGCCACTGGAACCATACACATCAGTAGCAAAGCACAATTTGTAAACACTTGAGTGTGGTAAATAGACTACACCCATGATTGTTTTGCAGAAACAATTCATAGTTATTTAACCATGGACAGCTGTAGGTGGCAGGGCCGTGTTAAGGGAGGCCAAGGGTGCGCCCGCCCCGGGTGTCGTATTCAGGTATTCAAGAGGGGCGCCAAATTTGTGCCCGAATAGTTTTTGGCAATCAAAATTATTTTTGTATTGGAAGGGGGGTGCCAAAAAAGCCATCCGCCCGGGCGCGATTTTTCCACAACACGGCCCTGGTAGGTGGTATTTTCACAGCGACGTTTTTTGAGTCAAAAAACTTTTTGCACAGAACCGTCAAACCCAATTTTTGTGTTCTACAAATGTTGTGACCATTATTAGTGAATACAGTCAAACCTGTTTGTGTGCGAGGAAAAGGGACTGCACAAAAAAATCGCATAAAAAATTCTCACCAAACTTCGTGAGTAGCTATAAAAAACTGTTTTTGCAGCACATTTAAAAAATCCTTTTTTTATGCGGTGAATAAGGACCGCATAAAAAAAGTTTCACATAGGACCGTAGCGAAAATCCCTCAGCATAGCTGAATTGAAAAGCTCTTTATGTTCGAACTGTAACGCAATCCCCACCCTACAGCTGAATTGAGAAACCGTTTCTATACCTACCGTAGACTTTTTTCACTTACCATGTAGTTGGCGACGACTGTTGTTTCATGAGACCCATGTATGTCTCGGTAGCCAGATACTATGCAAGATTTTTTTTCCAATTTGAAATTTTCATACATCGCACAAATAAAATATCGAACATAAAAGGTTCGCACAAAAACAGGTTTGAGTGTACTGACAATAACAGGGTAGAAAGCCATACACATAAGTGACAAAGCACAAGTTGGAAACATGAGGGAGTGGGGAAAAAGTAAAAAACTTAAAATTTCAATTTTTAAAAATTAATTCAAAATTTGGAAAGTCAAAAAAAAAAATAAAACATCGTTTAAAAACACAAAATAGTTGCAAAAGAAATAATTTAAATTAGATAATCCCTATTCAACTAAAACCTTTTGTAGCTATGTGTGTGGTGGGTGACTGGGTGGGTGGAGGTGGAGGACGCATCTCCTCCTAAACCACGCCGCAGACGTGGACAAAACTGGTTGCATACACATAGGGTGGGTTGCTCAGTGAATGAACACTCCCAGTAAATGAACAGTCGACCACATAAACTCAAATAATAAGCAACCTAATTGTTCTGCAGACTCCCAATAAAATTCCGTAGTTGCAGGAAGACCTCATAAATGTGGAACAATCGTTTATTCAAGTAAAATATATGCATTGTAGATGTGAAAATTTTTTCAATTTTAACCTAGCTTCGAGCGAACTAAAAAGAGACCTGACGGTTAAGAATTGACATCTTACAATCATATTTTTCCGGGTTTTAACTGTGCTGATTATACTTTTTTATGTTTTACTCAATTATTCAGACGTTTTTATTTGCTAAATAGTAATGTATAATGCTACAGTTTGGAAAAAGGGGGAGATAAGGGGGTGTTCACTTACTGGATCTTTAAACTGAGATTTCCCAGTAAATGAAAGGGTGCTTTGTTCATTCACTGGGAAAAATGCATATCTCGTAAAACCTCAGGATGATAGTTTTCTTTGATTCATAATGATGTGATCTAAACTAGGTTTAATGCCCGAGGCTTTAAATTGTGTCCTTCTAGTAAATGATCAAAAAGCCTATGTTAATACATGGTGTTTCGAAAGTTTGCTTCACAGCTTTAGTTTTAAACAACAACACCTCGTAGAATCAGGGGAATAAAGTTTTCCTAAGCCTGGGTATGGAAACATACCTTATTTTTTAAAATTGACCTAGAAAAAGCCCTGAAAAATTTGTTAAAGTAGGAAAATAGCAAATCCAAATGCCAAGTGTTCAATCACTGGGCGGTTCACCCTATTATTTTCGAAACTATGTTTTTTTGGTTACACTCTCATGTAGCCAGCTCTCGGACAATTTATAAACTTTTTCAAAATACAAAACTGGTGAATACTTAGTACTTTCAGTAAAAAAATTATAAAGGACATTTTTTGTTCTATCTTCTTTTATTTTTTTAAAATTTTTAATCAGTCTTCTATGAGCGCTGTAATCCATCTCAGTGTATTCGTAATGGTCACTAATTATACATAATTAGTGACCATCAGTAATTATATATAATTAGTGAGATAAAGGTAATAAGTGATATGTATCTATGGATACATCTTTATTCCTGCGATTCTCCAAAGTGTTGTCGTTTTAATCTAAAGCTGTGAAGCGAACACTTTCGAAACACCATGTATTAACATAAACTTCTAATCAACACACTCTGTTCGTTTACTATACTCGAATGCAACTTAAGTTGAGCCTGACATCATGGCCACGCGGTAAAAAATCTGAGTGAACAGAAAGTCTGCTGGGTTTCTAGAAGCTCTTATTGGCTGGGGAGTTTGAGGTACTACTACGCGTTACGACGCTTTAAAAAATAATAATACTGAACATTTTATGCATATCGGGATGAAAAGATGCTTAATATACGTGGATTTAAAAAACTAATCATTATTCAAAATTGAAGCTCTAAATTTCACTCAAAATTCAGACACCTCGTGGGATCTACTTTCTTTGGTTGCTCTCAGCATATTTCAACAGGCTCAAGTTAAGTTGCAACTGAGTATAAAAGGGTACAATTCTAAGCTTTAGGCACCTAGCTTAATTTTCATCATTTTAGATGGAATAAGCTTAACACACGAAGATTCACGAGGTAGGCTTGTTTGAAATAGTACTTAATAGATTTCCAAAATTTAGAGGGGGTCCCCAGAAAATTTCGGAATTCTTACTCTTAAAAGTTAGGGTTTGACTTTTTTTTATATTTTGTTGGGTTACACCGGAAGAGGACCGTTCCTAAGTCACATAATTTTCATGGAAAATAACAGTATAAAAATTAATGTCAAAATAGGGTTGAACCCCTTCACCCCCTTGGATACGGCCCTGGGAAATAATATAGTGATGTCCCCCAGAACATTTTTAATAATTTGTCCCTGACCCTTGAGTACCAAAAATTTAACTCAATTTATGCACTGACTCCGAATTTCGGTTCATTTCCATTAACCGTCTCTTTAAATATCGCCAAGGTGCTTTGGACGCCAAATAGTCAAACATGCAAAGCAGTTTTTCTAATATTTGGTAAAACTGTTTGGCGAATGAACCCGAATTTCTTCCGTTTTCTCTGCTCACCTATGCTGCTCACGCTAGTTCAGCGAAGAGGCGGGAAGCCAAGCAAAGGCGGCGATGGCCAGTGTTATCCGCTTTACCGGACAGGACGCTTTTAGTCGCGAAGAAGCCCCACAGAAAAATAACAAGGAGAGATCGCGTGACGACTCATTACCCCGGCGAGATTAACTACTAACCAGGCTGAAGCCGAACACATTTCCTGCTTTTTCCCGGAAAGTTTATTTAGGATTCATCCAGATTCAGACACGCTATTATATTTGTAGAGGTGTGATGACATCAATTCGTATCTCATATGCAGGTCGAGTTGGAAATTGTAAACCCAATTAGAAAAGTCTTCAGAGTAATAATGAAGGTTTTTTTATTTGAATATAATTTTTTTATTTTTTATGGTTACAGCATTGAAGAAGTTTTTAAATTTTGGATGATAGCTTTTTCAAGGCCCATAAATTTATTTTAATTAGTTTTTTTAATCTTTTGTTTTTCCGCTGCAGGTGTAATCGTTCTCAATGGATTAAGCGCTACATACTTATGTTGCTTTAAACAAAAGAAATGATTCGATATTTTAGTTATCGAGTACATATTAACGTATTTTGTTTTCTTTCTTTCATTCAGAAAAATGCGTATAAAAGGAGTCTAAATTTTATTATTTGTCTTTGTGAATTACATTACAGAAATATAAGAGTTTAATACATCATAATACTACAAAAAAACACTTTTATAAACAAAATTTCAAACTCATATTAAGTCCTAAAAAGTACGAATTTTTTTATTCGCAGATCTTTCAAACAGAAACACAATTGATGAGTACAGAGGTGAGAAAATAGTTAGGGAGCTGATGTAGTAATCACGCAATTTTCGAAATCATGTCGAATTTGACTGACTCGCGAACGGAAATACCCTGCGCAGCATAATTAGAAAAGCTGTCAGAGAACCCTATGGCCTCTGAAGCATCTGAAGTTCCTTTGGATGTCAATCATAGGAAAAGGAGTGTAAGGAATCTCGTGATCCGTGTTTGAGATATTGGTGTCAAAAATCCCCCCGTCTATTTTTATGTCAAACCGGCATCGCTAAGTTGAATAAAACTCCGTCAGATCGCGTTGGACCGGTATGGCTGTAATTGGGAATAGCCGTTTTGTTTATCAGAAGACAGATCTATTGCGCAATACACCAGTTGTTTCAAAACCTTCAAGGTGGAAAGATGTCCGTCATCCAAGTAAAACTGAACTACTGTTACACAATATTACATTTTTATTATTATTTTAAGTATCACATGCCAAAACTTTAAGGCGCTCTAGTAAAAAATGTGCATTTTGCAGATATGCCGGTTTGATTTCACAGCGACGATATGTTGATTTTAAATCCATTAGTTAAAAAATTATTTTACGCTCTTTCTCTTAGTTTTTTAAATGTTTTGGGGGCCCTCTGGAAATGAGGGCACTGGGCAAGTGCCCCGAATGCCCTCTCAGAAATCAGGATCTGGATAGATAGTAGATGCCCAAGTCGTAAATTGTGAAAATCGAGGTATGCATGCATGGTCATGAGTTTCTGTTTATATCTTCTATACAGGGTGTCTCAAAAGGTTGTTGACAAATTTACATGCAGGTCTGTTATGGCATGAAAAAAGAGACATTAATAGAAACTTTATGTCCGTAAATGTAAATTACCTTCTTTTTCACTTTCAATTTCATTGCAATATTTTTGCAGACCACCTTCAAAATAGAAAGTGAATTTCTCTGCCGGCAGAGTTTAATGAAATTTGGTTTCAAGGTGCTCTCTCCTAAAATGTAATAAATATTGAAGTTCTCAGTAGAATAAAAATAATTTTTCTCAAGGAAGCTTACGTTAATCGTTTGATAATTTAAGAGTTTAGCTTTGCGGGTATCGATAAGAAAAAAATTATTACATTATTTTATTTAAAAAAGTGATATATTTTTAATAAAAGGTTATTATTGTATGAGAAAGCACTATATGTCCTCATGTAAATCATCGATTTAACAACAAAACTTTAACAAGTTATTCCACTCCAAATCATCCAGGGTGGTACACCCACCTACCGCAGATTTTTATGAAATTTTGTATGTTCAATTTACGCATAAAGATAAGTTGAAATACAAAATTTTATACAATTTTATCAATTACTTACGCAGTTATGGCTCCTTAAAGTTTTACCCATCTTGGTTTCGAGTCGACGACTCGGTTTGGTGCATGGAGGTAGGAATAGGTGGAGGGAACATGATCCGAAATCATTGAAGCCATAAAAATCCCAACTTAACTGTGGTAATGACTGGCGGCCATCTTGAGTAATGCATCGAATATTTATCAAACTTACCAACTTATCTCACAAACTATTACTTGTTACTAACTTCGTAATCCATGAAACTTTTACATGTTTATTTCGCACTCTTCAGAAGACCTCTTACCTCTGAATAAAACATGAATGAGTAAGATGTATTGAAGGACAATAATTTAAAAGGGATGCGCATATTTTATTTGAAAACTTAGTTTAGGAATTTTATATTTTAATCCAAAATAAATAGTTTCATAGAACATACTAATACTCACCGATAAAAGTATTTTTTTCTGTTTTAAATATATGTTAGTTTCAAATTGCATTACTCAAGATGGCGGCCAGACTTCACGGTTGCTTCAACTTGAATAACGAAATTCTATTGACGATGTTCCCTCCACTTACTCCTAGCTCCATGGTTTGGTGTTATTTTGCGTTCAACGCTACCAAATTTTTATTTATGTAGGTAAAAGCCTCAAATTTAATTTATTTATAGCCAATAGTCTACAAAATAAAATGGTGGAGTAAAATTTAAAATTATACTCTAAAATTTAAAAACACTTTATCGTGGTTAAAAAGTCGTCTAAACACGAAAAAAGTGTTCTTCGTAGTGTCTTACAAAAACGCATGAAGCACCAATCTCAATTAATATTTTCTTATAAACAATGCATTAATAGAAAGAAGAGGAAATTTTCTTTCAAACAGTGAAAAAAATCAATGGGGTTTGGGGTTTAAAGGGTCTTTTTGGATCGTTGAAAAATAGAAAGTGGTTCTGATTAAAAACCACCTTAAAAAATCTGAAACTTTGAAGGCATTTTGAAAGAAGACTTAAAGAAGGAATTTTTTTAAACAAAAATATAGGTTCATTTGCTCGAGTACAGAATGTGATTTACCTAAATTTTTTTCTTAATTTTCGGATCGTCACTAGAAAAGTCTAGTCTTCTCTTTTCTAGAAGTCTTTTTCTTAAGTGTCTGATAAGATAGTTTTAATAAACATTTACCTTCTAGACTTCTGGAGACGATCGGAAATCCAAAACACAAATATAAGTAAATTAATTAAAAAAAAATTTTTTGATTTAAAATAAGTTCCAATCCTTTCAAATTCCCCCTTAAAAATTTCAGATTTATGCATTTTAACGAATTTTTTACTTTACTCCGTTTACTTATTGTTAATGTTAAGACTACATTTTGTTGTTATTATTATATAGGTTCCCATTAATATAAAGAAATCAATGATCTAAACAATCTAAAGAAGTATTTGATTGGATATGAAGACTTCTACACAGAAATATGGAATTGGCCGACCACCAATACTGAGAATATTGTCGAAAGGGTCTATGATGATTAAAGCACCATTTCTCCATTAACCCAGACCAAACCTTAATGTTGTAATCATTTAGCCACTAAATAAACGAATCATTATATTTACTAAAACTACTGTTTTTATTTAAAAATTTATTTTTAATCCATAAAAATGTATCTCAAAAGCTTGTTTATTGCAGAAACCTGTCACTGTCAAATACACAATTTTCACTAATTTTTTCTTGCAATGAAGAAAATAGCAAAAAATGTTTTCACTTAAAATATATTGAAATAAGGTCAACTTCAAAAAAAAATACTACAAACCTTTATAAAAATCTTGTGAGATTACTCGAAACTACTATTTTGGCGTTTGACATTTTTCTGAAATAAGCAATTCATTTTCAGTTTACAGTCCTGCATGTTAAGTTCAGGTACCAACCCTACCAACCTTTAAAGGTAATGACACAAACGGGAATAACTAATCTAGAAATAGATCTCTCCCTTGAGTAAACTTTACGTTTCTGATAACTTCAGAACCGCAATCTAAGGTAACAACTAAATTGATGTTTCTTTTTCTTATGTTTGTTCACGTAAATAAATAAATAAATATATTATATTTTACTAAAAAAAGTGGTGATTATATTTCAGAAATGGTTATTGCATGAAAAAGAAGCAAGTCTATCATAAAAAAAGACAGTTTTAACAAAAATTACTTATACTAGTTAAGCATAGAACTGTATCAGAATAGTTAGCTAGCGTGGCTACAAAATCACTGCCTCTTCTACTTCAATTCAGAAACTTTTAGAAACCCCACGTGATTTGTTACTACGAATTAAACATTTGAACCAAAATTTTCACCATGAAAATTATTTCTAAATGAGAAATATTTATAACTAATGATATGAAAATTCTGAAGTATTTGTGACTACCGTTTTGAGTCAATGTACATTATTTTTATGACGAGTTTTTTTCTTTTAAATGATGGAAGAAAATATTTGGTAATGACACTTAATTGTAAGGTGCAACCTCAGTGTAGAGAAGAGTTATTTATTATTGAAAACGTTAAGTGATATTTAAGTTAATTTTTTATTAATGAAGAGATGATAGAGTCATCAGTCATGTCATCTACCAAGGGCGTATGCAGGATTTTTTCTAGGGGGGGGCGCCGGGGCGTATCCAAAGGGGGGGAATTACCCCCCACCCTTGGAAATTTTCATTTTATTACCATACATCACTATCAAAAATACTCAATATACTCCTCCTAATTCTGTTATCTCACACCGAATTGTTTATCCGGTTGCGACACTAGTAAAAAGTCACCAGCTTCAATCTGGTTCGGGACGGATTCAGGATTTTCATTTGTAGGAGGAGAGTATATTTTTTTTTTCACAGCAGAGGTCTTAGACATGAACGAAAAAAGGTTTCTCGCAGTTAGGATGGGATAGGTTTTATAGGCCAAATGGCTTCAATAAAACGTGTACAAAATTCCTGACAGTAATACCTTCCGATTTGAGACATTGAAAAAACTTTTTATGTACTTAATTTTGTTTTTGAAATCCGCTAGTGGCTAGTTGTTTTTGTCAAATAGTTTCTGTTGATTTTAGCCACCGAAGATTTTGAACTCCCAGAGCCGTAACTAGACTTTTGTTTTGGGGGAAATTCGTCTCTAAAAAAATTAGTTTTTAAGTTCGAAAGGGGATCTTGGGTTCATCCCCAGAAAAATTTTGGAAATTTGACCCTAAAAAACATATTGGTTTAACTTAGCTGATACCCTGAATCCGAATTTCAGACATATTATTATTAGGTAGGATTTCGATTTTAATGAACTTATTTTCGAATATTTGAATAATTAAGTACCAAGTACTAATGGGGGGTTTGGGGGTTCTCCCCCAGAAAATTTTCCAAAATTTGACCCCAAAAAACAGGGTTTTAACTGGTTTTGGTACACTAATACACCTCTTATATACACCCCTGAGTTACTCCAAGTCTGGGGGGTCTGTGGTCTCCTAGAAAAATTTTGAAAATTGGCCTCAAAAAATAGTGTTTATTCTCATTTTGAGACATTTTTTATTACACTTGAAGAGAACAGTTCCTTGTAAACCACATAAATTTCAAGGAAAAATTTTCACATAGAAGTCAAAATTTCGATGGGGAATGGGGGTTTTCCCCCAGAAATTTTTTGAAATTTGCCTCTTAAAACTAGTGTTTCATCTCATTTTGAAACTCTTTGGGGGAACACTCAATTAGGCAACTTGAGTGTTCTCCAAGGTAAAACGCGGGGTCTATCCGATAGCGGATTTACTTCAAAAATAATTTTTTTCAAATCACCCTAATATAAAAGTCCCAGATGGCACAAAAACATCGATCAATATGTATTTCCATTAATTTTATCAGCTCAAGCACTTACCTTTAGAAGTCTCAGGAGCTGATGGCTTTTTAACATTCGGCGGTCTTTCCTTTTCAAAATAATCAGTGAGCTTTCTTTCATTATAAGTGAAACAAAATTAAAATTGCAGCCTGCAGAAACGCTTAAACTGACGAAGCACGAACTGAACTGTCGAAGTATGTAGTTGTTGCTAGGTCGTTCTGGGATTTTGTATGAATGTTTAACTGAAAGTTTGTGACCCGTGTCCTCTCATTGGATGTCCAAGAACGATTAGACATCTGGTTAGCAGGTGGCCACGAAAAGACGGGAAGAATCCTGAATCTTATCCAAACAAACACAGCCTCACCCCTCTCTTCTCCTTTTGGAAGCAATTAGTTCCAAACACCCCTCTTTCCCACTATCAGTTCTCCGAAAATTCGGGGGAGTAAGGCCAGGGTCAGCCTGGAATCATGGACGGGCTTATCTGGTCGAGCGCATCTTATCGGCTGTAGTTATCTACCCCACTCAATTAGTGGACAAAGGGGTCCCCCAAAAGGGGGACTCTCTCGCTCTCCCCAGGGGTCTCCCTTTAGGGGGACCCCTTTGTCCACTAATTGAGTGGGGTGGATAACTACAGCCGATAAGATGCGCTCGACCAGATAAGCCCGTCCATGATTCCAGGCTGACCCTGGCCTAAAGGCAACAAATTTCTTTCATAGCGTTTCTGCCCCCCCCCTGACCGAGATTTGTTCCGTCGGATTTCACATACTCGTGTTTGGGGTAATTTCCGGTCAGCAAACGGACGGTGTGAGGGGATAAAATGCGTTAGCGGTGTTACTTTGTAGATGTATTAGTATTGGTGCGCTTGTACTTTACAAGAAACACAGAAAATCCATGACAAACACTAAAATGTTATTGCGTTCGTAAATGCAATATACAAAAAAATTGTGATTGAAATTTTCTAGGGGGGGGCAGCTGCCCCCCCCCTGCCCCTGCCTGCATACGCCCTTGTCATCTACTCTCTTTATGCATTAATAATAAAACTATTGACTTATAATAGAATTTACATAATACTATCTTGAATAAGAATATTCTTAAAGAAGTTCTTTTTTCGTTTTTTACCATAGGGTAGTATGCGTCAAATCCGGTAGTTCTGATTTTTTGCAGACTTGTTTATGATGTTTACCTAATGAATAATCCAAGTTTGTGACCTCGAGCGCCGAACGCAACATTGTCAAAAATCGAAAAAATCGCGAAAAAATCGAGTTTTTTTTCAAATTTTGGCCATTATTACCCTAAAGGACTAGTTTTTGAAAAACTTCCTAATTACAAAGTTAAAGCAAACGAAATTTCCTACAAAATGCACTAATCAACTTTGATTTTCTGAAGAGTGGTTTTGCTGCTAGAGCGCGCTGAAAAACATTGACTTTTTGACCTTTCCGCAAAAAAAGGGGAAGCGCTTGCTTCTACCATTTACAAAATGAAAACTATTCAAGTTATCAACAAAAATTTTATACAACGTGAAAGAATATTTAATTTTTTATAAATAACGTGCTTCAGAATAACACATAGCTATAATTTATAAAGAGAAAATCGGTCCTTCATTCTTTTTATCCAATTTTTCCAATTCTCTATATAAATAAACACGTTTGTGGCTGTGTGTATGTATGTATGTGTGTTCCGCATCTCCTTTTAGACCACACCGAAGGCGTGGACATTTCCTCCATTTCAAGATTTTTTTCCTTTGAAATAAATATATTTACTGAAAAATACAATTTTTTTCATAGAAAACGAGTTAAAAATAAAACATTGTTTCAAATGTGACAGACCACTAGACTTTTTCATTTACTAGACTTTTTATTATAGTTTCAAATTTGTTATTTTATAAAGGCACCAAGGTATTTAACATTATCAGGAACATCGGGATTGTAAAGAGTGACAAGAACACCGGGATAGGATATTCACCATAAAGACACCGGGAATACCGGAATATAAAAATTACTGGAAACACCGAGATAGGAAAATTACTGGGAACGCCGGTAATAGAAAAATTACCGGAACCACCGGGATAGGAAAAATTACCGAGAACACCGGGATTAGAAAATTACCGGGAACACCGGGATAGCAAAGAGGCGCCTGGGATACCGGGATGATTTGTAATATTGCTAATTTATAAAATTATAAATGTATTTTAAGAAAACTTTCCTACTACTATGTACTATGTATCCCTTACTTATAAAGACAGGATTAATCAGATTTAAAACTTTACTAAGTAATTCAATTTTAATTACACTAGCGGAAATAAAAATCCCAACACCAAGAAGGAAAGGAGATATCAAAGTCAAATTTGTTTCTATGATTGCACATAGTATTAATGTGAATTGATTAAAAAATCAGCCTTCCCGGATGTTAGGGGGCCGAGAAAATTGGCGAGGACTGTTGTCTCCATAGGTGTCCATTACCGCCGTCACACGTCATGGTATTGAGTGACAGGGGATCTAAATGACTTTTGAGGGATTGGAGAACCGTGTTGCCTCTTTAGGTAGTCTAAATTCATATGGTGCACCAGCGGACGTTGCATACCGGGCTAGGTGATTTCTCCCTATTGACCGGACTTGTTTTGTGGGCGTTGGTTCTAGAGAACGGGAAAGACGGGGTAAAAATGCAACCTAGGGGGTTAAGAAGAAAGCTTGGACATTGCATACAACATGTGGTTGTGCATGTTTCTCTTGAAATTTGTCCCCAGGACAGGTCTGAAGGTAAGGACGGTCTACCGGCTGCAAAATCTCAATAACGCAGCTCTGGTTGGAAAAAGTACTGGTGAATCATTCTCAGGAGTTGCAGAAATGGAATCCAATGCATCCCCACTCCGTTACCCTGCATCACCACTCCGTGGAACGATTAGAAAATCATCAGCTGAGTGCGCTCTCTCCATTGTGTCTTCAAACTCATACCCAAAGGTGGTGGTGCTCCAAACCGAATCAGGATTCTCTCATAAACACAACGTCATGAAATTGGGATTTTCATTTCCTTATTTCGTGCACTATTGGAAACAGAAAGGCCCATTTTCAGCCCATTGTTTATAGCCAAAGCTGTAAGAAGCCATGCGGACCGAACGGACAATCCGCAGTACTGCAAACGACATCCATCCCACTGCCGCTTGTCCTCAGTATGATCTACCGGTACTTGGGCCAACCAGAGCTGCTTCATTAAGGTTTTTTAGCCGGTTGTCCGTCCTTACCATCAGACCTGTCCTGGGGACAAATTTCAAGAGAAAAATGCACAAACACATGTTTTGTGCAATGTCCAAGCTTTCTTCTTAACCCCCTATGTTGCATTTTTACTCTGGCCTATCCGTTCGTAAAAACTAACGCTCACAAAACATGTCCGAAGAAAGAGGAGAAATCACCTAGCCCGGTATGCAACGTCCGCTGGTGCACCATATGAATTTGGACTACCTGAGGAGGCAACATGGTCCTCCAATCCCTCAAAAGTCATTTAGAGCCCCTGTCACTCAATATCATGACGTGTGACGTAGGTAATGGACACCTATGGAGACAACACTCCTCCCTGTTTTTCTCGGCCCCCTAATATCCAGGAAGGCTGTTTTTTAAAGCAATTCACATTGATACTATGTGCAATCATAGAAATAAATTTGACTTTGATATCTCCTTTCCTTCTTGGTGTTGGGATTTTTATTTCCGCTAGTGTATTACGGTACGTTAAGATTTTATGATTTTCAAAACAGGGGAAAATTTTAAAAACAGCTTTGAAGAGCTGAAACTTATTGGTTTTTTCCATAAAAAGATAACAAATATTTAAAAAACAATATAAGGAATGTTAAAGATTTTAATAATAAAGGAAGACTATTTAGAATAATAATTTACTCTCCAGTACTCCGGTAGAAACATAGGACAAGTTTTCACTCCGATAAACTAGCCAACTTTTTTGGAATACAATCAGGTTACACGATTAACAAACAGATGGCAGCACAGGTTCCATCAAAAACCGAAAAGTCGTTCTTCAATAGCTTACGTGTTGCCAGTTTCGGGCATGCAAGAAGGCATCATGAAAACAAAGTAAAAAAAACATTCCGAAGAAAGGTATCGCGGAAGGACAACAGGGATGCGATCAAAGGTGCTGAGGAAGTAATTTCCATTCATTTGAATAACAAAATCTCGCTTCGCGTTCGCTTTGTAATGAGGGGGAAATAAAACAGTGTCGACAGGAACCGTGTGAAAGGAAAGTCAAAAGCTGTTTCGGTTGTTTCGAGTTCATTAATTCTTTTTCAGAGTTTTTTGTTTGTTTGTTCTTCTTCTAGGATCTGCATTTATAGATTTCTCTTCTTGAGCGATGTTCTAGTTTTTTTGTGTTTGTTTTTAAGGGCGTTTTTTTAAGGGAAGTTGGTTGAGGACGTGATGACATCCGTTTGTGAATGACTCTAGATGTTATGATAGTTTGTTGAATAGAATGAAGGGTTTGTTTTGGGTGTGATCAAAAAGGTAAGTAAAAAGCGTAAAATATTCTTATGAATAAAAAATTTGTATTATTTCAAATCAGGCATGAAAAAACAAGTCGAAGAACTCTTATGGGTCATCCATGTATGAGGTGACACTTTTTTCACACTACCCCATTTTTTTACCTCTTCCCTTCGAAACGGTGTCCCACTTCAGTAAACCCTTTTCCCCTTGTCACACGCCATGATCTCCAACCAAAAATGTGTCCACGAGGGTGGAAAGAATTTGGGAGCCCACATTTTTATTTACCTACGCTAAACGCTAAAGTCTACCGCTACCCCATACTTTAAGTTTCATAGGTAATTATTATTTGAAAATAAGACTGTTCATAAATGACGTCACGATAGGGAAGAGGGATGGACTCATCAATCTGTGACACTTGGTGACCAGGGGAAGAGGGGGACTTAAGATTTGTAACATCCCACACACAACAAATAAACAAAATCTAAATAAGACATTTTTTTAATATGTAGCTTACTAGGATGTATTACCAAACTTGTTGCAAAAATTATACTATCAAAATAAGAGTTCATTTAAAAAATTATAAGGTAGGCTACACATTTCAATTTGAATATGAATGTAGGTTCCAAAGATTCCTGCACGTTTTTGCTTGACCTTATCATATGGGTCAGGACCTGAGTTGGTCAGATATCCTAACAGGTGATATAAGAAGGGGTGATAGTGGTGAAGGGTGTGAAATTTTTTGACAAGGGGAGAGAAGGGGTCGAAAATGGGGGGGAAAGTAAGACATTATTCAAGGGTGGCTCCATAGTAGATGAATTCATTATAATTTTGTTTTTACCTCTTTGAACCGACTTAATTTTGAGCCCTCCCCATCAACAAATGTCTAGTCTTCGAACAAACAGTGTATTTTTCCAAAACATAACTAAATAAAATCTTTAAAAAATCATCGTATCATCCTCCAATCTCCGTGAGTGGCTGCGAAAGCCCGTCCCACATCCATTGCCACACAAATAAATAAGAGGAATAAAAAACAAACCACACGAGCCATCATCTCGGAAACAATTTAAAGTTAATCAGGGTGGCAACAATTTCCGCAGAAGCCGAGACGGACAGCAAGGGGAAGATTAATCGGTGGAATCCTCCACAAGAGTGATTCGCGCCGCAGATTACATGGCAAATGGCCAAATGACAACCCGACTTCCCTCTGTACGACGCGGTGTAAAACATGGCCGACGTCGTGAAATATGGCTTTTGGAACCCTTCAGTGGCTAGGGATCGGAGTTTATTCTTCTAATTGTAGGAAGCTAACCCTGATGGAGGAAAAAGTAAGATGGCGTCGTTCTTGATGATAGTTTTATGAACTGGACTTATGGAGGGACAGAGTAGCTCAAGTTTAACAAACTTAGTTTTGAAAGTTGTAAGTTGGCGGCTGTTTCTAACAGGCCAATTCTAATGAACTTATTGTGACTTACAGAGACTGGGGTTCCTATAAAATTCTCGGGACCAAATTTCTCACGTGGTTTCCCTTTAAATTAAAAACTGCCTCTTTGTTGCATAAAAACTCCATTAGATGCATTGTAGAAATTATAGTTCCTTCTGATTTCAAAAGGGAGAAATTACACTTCCAAAACTCTTTAAACCAGTAGAAATAAGCTACCACAAAGTCCTTATATCTTTCGGGACGGGTGGCGCATATGTGTGCCGGCAGCGAGATGCTCCTACGGGCCGGGTGGCGCATAATGTGTGCCAGCAGCGAGATGTCCCTACGGGCCGGGTGGCACATATATGATACGCGGTGTAAATCTTCAAATTAATATTTTTAATTCTCGTTAGATGCCGCTGTATGTCTGCTACATATATTTTATTCGAAAGTGAACATCTTGACCTTCATGCCCATAAATTATTTTGTATTTTTGACAGTGGCGTAGCCAGGATTTTCCTAAGGGGGGGTCCAGTGCCAAAAATTTACCAATGGATATCAAAAAGTGTCCAGTCCACAATTAGTGAAATAAAGTTATAATTTTCACGTTACTTTTAATTTCTTCTCTGTGTTAATTAATATAGTTAATAATTTATTAATAAAATAATTAGTGTAATAATTAAGATTAAGTATTACTTCGATTGAAAGTTCTGATCCACATATTTTTTTATTAAGTACAGAGACCGTCGAGAAACATAGTTTTCTGTAGCTCCATATTAAAGAGGGGGGTTTGGGGGTCCACCCCCAGAAAATGTTTGGAAATTTGATTTTAAAAAGGAGTTTTTTTACTTAACCGTAATAACCGAGGAGCACCGCTCCTTGTAAGCCAGATAATTTTTAAGGAAAAAAAGTACAAAATCTGACGTTTCTGAGGCAGTAGTTGATCCAGGATTCGGTTTTTGGGGGGGGGGGCTAAAATTTTGAAAATCAAATTGAATCTAATCAACGAATATAATATTAAAAAGGTTGAAAATAATCGTGTTCGAATTACCTTAAGGGGGGTTTGGGGGACCTCCCCCAGAAAATTTTTGGAAATTCAAGTCTAAAAAGCAGGTTTTCAACTCGTTTTGGTACACCTAATCCGAATTTCGATCATTATATTTTCAGGAATTTATTATTTGCTAGGAGTTTTGTATTTTGACGAACTCATCATTAAAAAAGTTGTTTAATAAAGTTCCAAGTCCCAAGGGGGGTCTGGGGGTACTTCCCCAAAATTTGACCCTAAAAACAGGGTTTGGTTTACTCGTTTAGTACCCTTTATCGCCCCCTCCCCTTATATCGTCCCTCAACTAATACGTTTTTTATAGGTAAACCGGGGGATCCCCCGGAAAATTTTAGATTTTAACAAGCAAAAAAGGTGGTTTTTAGATACTTTTAAGGGACATAGACGCCCTCTTTTGAGTAGGCACTGGAATATTTAAAGCCTAAAAAAGGGTTCAAAAATTTTAGGTCGGGCCCATGGGGGGGGTCCGGACCCGGGGACCCCCCCCTTCGCTACGCCCCTGATTTTTGATAATTTTTTTCGGAGAAATAGCGAGATTTATTTATGATGCATTGCGAACATGAGTAATGCTAATTTAGAGCACTTTCTTTCAAACTCTTTGCTAATATTAACTTATGTAACTGTTCTACCAGCCTCAATATACTTTTTTTATTAGTTCTCGATAGAAAAATGGATGTGTTGATGGTTTTACTATGGAGTATTCTTTAGATTTCGCTTGCTCTCGGATATAAATATTTATTGCTCAAACAGAAATAATCCATATGTTTGAATGTCAAATGGAAATTGGGATAAGAAGAGATAAGTTATTAGTATTACTTTTGGAAATACTAACAATGTTTCAACGATTTCCGAGCGATAAAATTAGCTGCGAGCGTTGCACGTCTTCAGTAAAAACGAATAAAAGTGGTTTTTGTTCAAGAAATGTTCAATAAATCCTTATGAATAAGTTTCTTGAGATAAAATCTTTTAATTTTGGGCTATTTTTCCCAGTAAAATTTATCTCGGAATGTATAAATGCTAATTATTTTTAAGTTACTTGTTTTATAAAATTTTTCAAAGAAAACAAAGATATAATGTTTTAAAATTGTTAAAAATGTTTAAAATGTTTTCTTAGTTATGTGCACTCAATTTATGCGTATTGTTATGCAATAAATATATTCCTCTTAATCGATCCATTTTCAACTAAATTAAAAGGTAAGTTTATTTGCAGCAGATTATTTATAACTACTTTTTTAACACACACAGATAATAATTGATGAAATATATGACCTGTATTGAAAGGTGGAGATAAACCCCTTGATTAAATTTTAAAACTTTGAATAACTTAATTTATTTCCGAATTTAAAGTTCAAAATTTTCTTTATGATTCTAACCCCTTTTCCAAATTAGATCCAAGTTTTTAAGATTCCGCAGACTATCCCTACTACTTCACGATTTCCCAAAACTTATTTATTATGACTCCACTGCCAAGTTGTCGCTGTCTGCCTTTTGATTCGTGTCTTCATATTCAGCCAAGATCTCAACAAAAACGGGAGGTTTTTGACATCGTTGTTTTCCCCACATCTCGCCATAAAGTTCACGAAAACACAAATAGGTTTTAACCCCGATCCTGTGTAAAAACTGACGAATTTTGAGAGGGTAAATTCAACTGACACACGATACGAGCTTTGAAAGGTCGACACCCTTCTTCGCGCATATTATAATCCCTTTGTCAGTCACTTCGTGAACTCTTCGATTTTGCCAAGGCGCTGTCTTAACTGCCTTAACAGGTTTTGCGATTTCGATGATGCTTCCTGAAACTTAACCATCAGTGGCGATTATGACAGCTGCTCAGCTCGTTGCGTGTTTAAATATATTGCTGCATATTTATTTACACTAGGGGGCTCTGCCCCCTGCTCGCTATCGCTCACCAACCCCCGGAACTGCTTCGCAGTTCTATGAAGATCGCTTCGCGATCTTAGCGAGCAGAGCTCGCTTGTTTCATCTCAACTATCCAGTAAAACCTGGAACTTGTCTGCTTAGTTAATGATCCTTTAAAATCGAAACCTTTTATCTCTCTAACTTACCAATAACTTAATGCGGACCATAACTACAAAAATATCAAAATAAAACTGTTACTAAAATATTCCTTTTTAGTTTACCAATAATTTAACCGAAATGTTTTCAAAAATATCCAGCAAGTCTACTAATTATCATCAACCATCTTAGAGAAAAAAAAACATGCCATTAAAAAGCTTTTAAATTTATAAAATGCACGTCTGTATCTAGTGAATCATCGGGAATAAGAAATCAGACTCATAAAAATAATCGCCTGTTTCTCTAGTGAACGACCAGAAAGAGAAGAAAAAATTGAAACTTGGTATCTTAATAATTCTAAAACTAATTCGAATTTTTTAAAAAATGAAACGCCAATCTTTCTATAAAAAATATTTGTATGCGTGTTTAAAATATCATAGTTCTACTGTGATTAGTTTTTCTATTATAACGAAAAAACCGAAAAAGGGTAAAAAATTTCGAAACTTTAGAATTTAATTACTCCCAAAATACTTCGAAATTTGAAAAAAGGGCGACGAGGTGCACAACTTCATACCTAAGAGTATGTGTCTGCAAAAAATCATGTTTCTGCTGTAAATAGATTTTGCTGGGGGCGAACTCGCAGCCGAAAAAAATAATTTTCGACTTTGACATTAAATAACTCAAGAACTAATTATCTAATTAATTAGGTTTGGAAACTGAAATGACCCTCATACATTTGTCTATCAATGGTCAAAAT
Organism: Tetragnatha versicolor; assembly: GCA_024610705.1. Classification (NCBI taxonomy): domain Eukaryota; kingdom Metazoa; phylum Arthropoda; class Arachnida; order Araneae; family Tetragnathidae; genus Tetragnatha; species Tetragnatha versicolor. Next base: position 53,399,285 of record JANDEH010000003.1, read on the forward strand.
TTCATAATATTCCTTCAAATAGTTTTTGCGTAGTGATAATTCAAAGTGTTCAAAAATAACATTTTCTGAAACAGCGGCGGCGGTGACTGTTACTTTTTTTTAATATGGAGATATTTTCGAGAGGAAGTCTTGTGCGTGCTTATTTCAATTGAAAATCGCTGGTTTTTTTTTGGCGTCGAAAGGTAGGAAGTATCGCCAAAAAGAGAAAATAAGATTTTAAACTGAAATAGGGAGAATTGCCCAGTGAATGTATAGTCGACCACATTATCTCAAATAATGATGAATATAATTGCTCTGGGTTTCCAATAAAATTCACTAGCAGCAGGAAGATCTCAGAAATGAGGAACAATCAATCATTAAAGTAAAATGTGCCCTCCCAGTAAATGAGAGGGAAGTGTTGATAAAAAAGTCTATGGGTCAATCCATATCAAGTGATCCAAAGGTGGTCGCTCAACCATTTTATATGATTTTTTGTGTGTTGATTTTTATATCATTAGAGAGTCCAAAACCACAAATTTTAATTTTTTATCTTTATTTGAATTTTTATAGCAGCAATCTATGTTCTACGGAACAGCGATTGTAAGGGTTTACGTTAACTAGCGTTATTCCTAAATGGTTTAACTTAAATTCATGGAAAAAAAGCCATTTTACTCAGAAAGATACAAGCTTTATGATGGTTGAATCAAATATAAGGGGTATTGAGTTCCAATTAGAAAAAATCCCCCTTAAAGTCGAGCTTTAAGATAGTCATTTTTCACTTTTCAAACGCATATTTTTGTTACAGGAACTATTATTTTTCTATTTTTTTCTTGAGGAAGGTGTAGTATACTTTCTAAACTTTACTTTAAAAAAATTTTGACTTCGGTTTTTGTTTATTTTTAGAGTTATGAACTCTCAAAATCGGATCATTTCAAAAAATTCACCACTTTAACCCCAATATCTCTGGTGGAACAAAGTTTAAAAATCTGAAATTGTTACTGGTTAAACCTTTCTAGGGTATAATCCTGTTGATAAGGGCCGTCTTTGGTATTTGCTTACAAGTCGAGTTACAGGTCCTCGAAGTTGCCATAAAAACGCTCAATTTAACGGTTTGAAAAGTGCAATTTTAGTTCGAAGGCTCACCACTTTATTAATTACAATTAGGTTCATTTGATTTCTCATTGCTTTTACTACGGTGTTGATATCAGCCACAAACTTGTATGAGTGACGGATTTGCTTGATTTTATACTTTTTTGATACATTATGGTTTAAAAGTCCCAAATTTCTGATTTTTAAGTTCAAAAATGTGTTTTAAATAATTTAAAATTCAATTTTATTTTTGTCAAAAAGTCAAAAAAATCACGTTGTCAGAAAACGGGCTTCTATTGGATGGGACATCACAGCGCATGAAAACCATTGTGTTTACTGTTTTCACTTGATCGGAAAACGGGCTTCTATTGGAAGTGACCTCACAGCGCATGATTTGTGATTCTAGTGTTTTCGCGCCCAAATAAAAAACGAAATTTCAAAAATTTATATCTCAGAAACTAGGCTACGAAAATACTTGATGTAAACGTCATTCTTCATGGTTTTTTATCTACTATTTTAATAAAATTTAATCTCAAAACGTGAGAATACCTCATTGAATCGTTTAATTCTGAAACGTGTCAAACGTTACTTTTTTAAAATTGAGTTATTGGTGTCATGGGATTTTGTAGGGGTACACGCACATTTTAAAGTAAGAATAATAAAAATAACGTGATTTTAAAATAGTTTTCCAGCATGTTAAATTTCAGCTTTAGTGCAGAAACAAGTCAAACGACGTCGCTTGACTGGTTTCTGCACTTACACTGGGGGGAATTTTGTTCATGCCGTCTCAAAAGAATTGATCAAAGAATTCATCAGTGCGATATTCTGATTTTGACTCTTGCTTCGGCTGCTCAAAAACTTTGGAAAAGCAATTTCGGCACAGACTTTCCCGGAATCAAAGATATTGTAATTTTTTGTTAAATGTTCAATAGTTATTTTGCGAAGTCCTTTTTTTAAGGTTTTTTATGTTCCTTGAAAAGATCACAACATTTCCGGGAAAAAATGTTTTTTTTTAAAAATTTTTGTGGTACTTACATAGAACACTGAGTTTCCACAGCTGTTTTTAATTTGCTCTAATTTTTAATAACCCTTACACAATCTGAAGCCACCTCACAGAAGTATGAAACGAAAAAAAGCAATGAGAAATCAAATAAACCTAATTGTAATTAATAAAGTGGTGAGCCTTCGAACTAAAATTGCACTTTTCAAACCGTTAAATTGAGCGTTTTTATGGCAACTTCGAGGACCTGTAACTCGACTTGTAAGCAAATACCAAAGACGGCCCTTATACAACATGATTATACCCTAGAAAGGTTTAACCAGTAACAATTTCAGATTTTTGAACTTTGTTCCACCAGAGATATTGGGGGTCAAAGTGGTGAATTTTTTGAAAAGATCCGATTTTGAGAGTTCATAACTCTAAAAATAAACGAATACCGAAGTCAAAAATTTTTTAAAGTAAAGTTTAGAAAGTATACTACACCTTCCTCAAGAAAAAAATAGAAAAACAATAGTTCCTTTAACAAAAATATGCGTTTGAAAAGTGAAAAATGACCATCTTAAAGCTCGACTCTAAGGGGGATTTTTTCTAATTGAAACTACCCCATATATTTGATTCAACCATCATAAAGCCTGTATCTTTCTGAGTAAAATGGCTTTTGTTCCATGAATTTTAGTTAAACTATTTAGGAATAACGCTAGTTAACGTAAACCCTTACAATCGCTGTTCCGTAGAACATCGATGGCTGCTATGAAAATTCAAATAAAGATAAAAAATTAAAATTTGTGGTTTTGGACTCTCTAATGATATAAGAATCAACACACAAAAAATCAATAAATTATAAAATGGTCAAGCGACTAAATTTAGTTTTTCTGGATCACTTGATATGGATTGACCCCTATGTTAATAAATAGTGTTTTGAAAGTTATCTTCCGAGTTTCAGTTTTAAACAAACACGCCTCGTAGTCTCATGGGAATAAGGTGTTTGCATAGTAAAGTGACTATGGTGAATATTTTCAGATTGCCTACTTATTGTCCGAATTAAATAATCAAAGAAGAAAAAAACAACAGAAGATAGTATTCAAAAATGTTTTTAAATTAGTCACCAGCAATTTCATTATTTCGTAAAAGTTTATGTTTTTTCATGGGATTATGAGAGAACTATGCAATGAAAACCTAAAGGTTCTATGCCAGGGGTTCCCAATAAAATTTTGCCGAGGACCCCCTTTACAATTAATTTACTGGCGAGGACCTCTTGAACTTAAATGCTTAAATTTTTTTAAATGGAGATTTTAAAAATATATTCTCCAAAGGGGACACTTTCCAGAGTGCCGCCCCCTGGATCCGCCACTGTTTGTTATACTATACAGTGACAATTAACTAACTAAAGTAACGAATGAACTGCTGAGTAGGGTAATGGTTACTTCAAATTTAGGAAAATAAAAAAAAACACTTAATTTTTCTGTGACATTTCGTGGACCCCTTGGACACAGCCCGCGGACCACCTATTGGGAACCCCTGTCCTATGCAAATGATTGAGTGTAATAATGTGTTGCAGTGTTTCCCAACCTTTTTCGGTCCATGCTCCACCAAAGCCTTTCTAAATTTTCCATGCCCCCCCGGTCTCAGTGGCACATATAGAAATATATTTTGAGAAGCAGCCAAAATTATTTCTTAGCCCCCCTCCTATGTATATTTAATAAGTTTATTGAAGCTTTTCAGAACATTTTTAGGTAGAATTTGCACGCTAAAGAACTAAATCAAGTTATGAGTAATTCAATTCTAAGTAGTAAAGGGGGTCTGGGGGTCCACCCCCAGCAAATTTTTTGAAATTTGACTCTAGGAAGCAGGTTTTTAATTAGTTTGGTACCCTAGTTGGGAAATTTTGGATATAAATTTTTAGGTAAGATTTGCATTTTGATGAACCTAATGTAAAAAAGTTTCAAATATAAGCGTTCTAAAAACAAAGAGATTTTGGGTCATCCCCCAGAAAAGGTTTGGAAATTAGACTCTAAAAACAGGGTGTCAACTTGGTTTCGATACATACTGGTCCAGATTTCAGACATACCTTCTCAGATAGGATAATAGTAGGATCAGATTTTGATAAACTTCTTTTTAAAAAGTTTTTTTAATTTTCCCCCTGGATTGGCCCCACCTGGGGGCAATTTGGTTGAAAATTTTCAAATTGCCCCCCTGGAAAATAATATTGCCCCCCGGTGGGGCGTGCGCCCCACGTTGGGAAACACTGCCCTAATGTGTATATGAGGAGCAAAAAATCAAACCATGCTTTGTCCTTCCAATACAAATTTTCAGGAAACACAAAAAACTAATAACTTAAAAAATAACTAATTTAAAAACCTAATTATCGTTTGTTTAGTTCTATAACGAGTAACTGAGAAGATTTGTAGTCATAATTTACCTAAAAACTTAAAATTAATTATTAAAAATTGCATTTGAAATTTGGAGAAATCACGTTTTGATTGAACACATAGGAGGAAACATGGTTTGAATGTTTCCAACGTGGACAAAACACTTCTTTAATGAAAAAAATTTTAATCCTACTCTTCTCAAAAACTATTCTTTTTATTTCTGATAAATGTATTCTGACAATGTAAATTTTTAAAATAAACATTAGGTGATTTCGTATCAAAAAGTCCCCACCAATATTTTTACATCACCAACTTTACACTGACAAATAAGTGGGTCACGTGACGAGTAAGAACAGCTATGATTGGCTGTAACTAGAGGAATCACTGTTTGGCTGAAAACAGGCTCTAGAGAAAACACTTTTTGATTGAAACATAAATTTTCCAAGTAGTTTTAGAATAGGTTAAAACAGGGTGGTCCAACCTTTACTTGCCCGAGTGCCAAACTAACTTTAGTATATGAGAGTGAGTGCCAAAAGACATAAATAAAAAAAGCATTACATACAACTAATTTAATATATCACTATATTTTACAATGAGCAATGGTGAAATCAATGAGAGGATTGACATTCTTTTTCTGATACAAGTTTATAGATGTTGACAGTGAGTTCCGTAAGGCAAAGTCTCAGGCTAGATTCCAGAGAAATATTTTCCATTCGATTTCTTGCTTTTGATTTTATTTGTTTGAGAGATGAAAAAGCACTTTCGCACACATATGTACTCCCAAACCAGGCGCGGATCCAGCACGGCTCCAAGGGGGGGGCACTTTTCCAGACAAGATCCCCTTGTGGTACCATTGGGGGTATGGGGGTTCTCCCCCAGAAAAAAAATGAAATTTGACGTGTAAAAGTAGGGTTTTAACTCATTTTTAAAACGTTTTGAGTCTAAAGGGGGCACTTTTCAACACTATTACCTTTACTTTTTGACCCAAAATGTCAAAATTTTGAGGATTTCCTAAAAATAAACACTGAATACCCCATTTTTATACTAATGGGGGGTATGGGGGTCCTCCCCCAGAAAAAATTTTAAATTAGGCCTGTAAAAGTTGGGTTTTTACTCATTTTGAGAACCTTTTTGGGTCTCCAAGGGGGGGCACTTTCCAGAGTGCCACCCCCCTGGATCCGCCATTGTCTCAAACAGGGCTAACATTTTCAGGGAGAATTTAAGCAGTTCTGGGAAGCGTTCCTTAGAAACCATCTTCCAAAAATTTTCAGGGCCGTCGCACTTTCTATAGTCTGTTCATTTTGAACTGGCGCTTGAAAATATCTCCTTCCCCCCACCACCGATCGGTAACCATAGCAACTATCTTCGTCAAAGTAAGGGACGAAGAAGGCTTACTATTGGCTGCTCGAAGATAGTAACTATGGTTACGCTTCTAGCGTGGGTGAAAGCACTATTTCTTAATCGCCAATTCTAAATGAATAGAGTATAGCCTGGTAAAATGGGTCTGCTTGAAGACCACATATTTCCATTTAAATTTCGCAAGGCACCTCACTCAATTCAATGCCCATGGGATTTTTGCCCCAAAGAAGGGAAATAGTTTCTAACTGAAGCCCTTTTGAATTTTAAGCTAAAAATAATTTCCAAGGAGTGTCAGGGGTTCTCCCCTGAAATTTTTTGAAAATTAAACTCCAAAAACCAGGTTTTTAACACTTTTCTGCAATAAAAATTGAAATGTTGATTATATTCTCTGTTACGCATTTAGTTTTGAGGCCGAGTGCCACAAAAATTTCTTCGAGTGCCACTCGTGGCACGCGTGCCTCGGGTTGGACCACACTGGGTTAAAACTTGTTTTAGTTGAAGATAATAGCATTATTTTGTGTAGTTTAATGTGGAGATCATGAAAATAGCAGTAACTCATTTTTTATTTTTTTTTTGGAGAAAACATGGTTTGATTGTTTGCTCCTCATATGTCTTTTTGTGTTATTTGTTTCGTTTTATTCTTGTGTGTGACGTAATCTACCAAATAGCCAAATAGTAACTGATCTAGATAAGAAATTGTTCAGTAGGAATAATACATACATACATGTTTATTAGGAGAGCGCAGTGCCGAAGGCAGGCCCTGATTACTGCCTAGGCCCGCAAGGCCCAGGCCTTGGGCCCATGAATTTAGGGGGCCCCCAAATCATCTGAAAACGAAAGCAATCTGTTCATAAAACTATAGTTAAACTTTTATAACTTTGTGCTATACATAAATATGTTATGCGCGGTACTGAAATGCTATACAAAACCAAAGTTTTCCCCTTTCCCTCTAAGTGTGATAATTTATCCAATCAATTTTAAAAATTTTATTAAATATCTTTTGTTGTGAAAAGGGCCCCCAAAAGTATCCGGGCCTTGGGCCCCAACTTGTCATAATCAGGCCCTGGCCGAAGGCGCTTTATCTCCGCTTGAAAAAACAATATGAGATTAAAGAACTATGAATACATTTTTTTTGCTTGAAGTTGGTCATAGTACCATTAAATATAACAAAGAAAAGAAGTGTGGAAGTGCGATTATTCATCATCATCAGGCGATTGATAAAATATAGTCATTAATCAAAATAAGGAAGAAACACATTTTAAATAAACTTTTCGAAAATACTAAAACTGGTGACTAAAGTGTTCAAATGTAGGGCAAATTATGTTTTATTTCTACTGTGTTTATTGCAATGTTTTTACTAAAAGCAAAACAATTTCAAAACTATCAATTTTGCGATTAAAAAGTACCATTACCATATTGCCGAGAAAAATCCTAAATGGAAATATATTATATATTTTTAAAGAATTGACCGAGAAAAGCCCTAAAAATTATACTTGAAGTGGGAAAATCGCAAATCCAAATGCAAAGTGTTCATTTACAGGGGAATCAACCTTACGTAGTTTCAATGATAGAAAAGATTTGGTGACATTTGAAAAATTTTAACTGATGGGATAAAACTATGAAGTAACTTTTTTGTGAACTCTGGTAGCCCTTTAAAAGTTTTCTTTTCAGGTACAAAATATTTTAGCAAATGTGGTCTACCCGGGCCAGTCTTCATAGTATAGGGATTGATAACAACACTATCACAGTCAATGACAGTCGCTCAAAGAACGAGGCCAATACAGATTGTGTATTATTGACATGTAAACTCTCTGAAACTCACTTACTCTAAAATTCTGCTACATAATTTAATGATAACTCTTTATCGCCAAAATATGATTTATTGACAGGTAGGATGTGTAGATGAGTTTTTTATTACTTAGAGATAATTTTGAAAAATTCATGATCGGCTTTTGAGTTTAAATTGTTTCGATTAAAAATAATGATAAATTTTGAGTGATACGGTTTTTCTTAAATGGTAAAACAATCATTATACAGGGTGATTCAGAAATAATCATCAATATTTTGGGGGGAGGTAGAGGGGCCCTAGACAAGCATATTTCGAATAAGAATGGTGGGACGCAGCCTTACCGTTAAAGAGCTAGGACCTAATGTAGTGCGAGCGCGTTTCAAAACGCCGTTTTTAGAAGGCCCGTGCGACGAAACAAAACATAATAAAATGAAAAACATTATTGCATGAGGTACAGAAGTATCCGTACTACTTAAATCCTCAATGTGATAGAAATTGGACCACTTGCTAAACCATGGGGTGAGTTTTAAAACGTGCAATATTAATCTCTTAGTTAAACAATGGAGTTCCATTAATGGTATTTAGAAAAATGATGATCGGTGAAGGAATTTTCAATGATCAATCAGTTTTAATGATCAATGTTACGATCATTGAAAATTCCTTCACCGATCATCATTTTTCTAAATACCATTAAGGGAATCCTTTCTTTGACTAAAAGATGAATATTGCACTTTTGAAACTCACCCCACGGTTTAGCAAGTGGTCTAATATCTATCACATTGAGGATTTAAGTAGTACGGATACTACTGTACCTTATGCAATAATGTTTTTCATTTTATTATGTTTTGTTTCGTCACACGGGCCTTCTAAAAACAGCCTTTTGAACCACGCTCGCACTACATTAGGTCCTAGCTCTTTAACGGTAAGGCTGCGCCCCACCATCCCTATTCGAAATATGCTTGTCTAGGGCCCCTCTACCTCCCCCCAAAATATTGATGATTATTTCTGAATCACCCTGTAGTATGTGTAATTAAAATATGCGGTTGGACGTCATCAGTTGAAGTTCGTCACCATGGTAACGAAGGAAAAAACGTAAGCGGTCCTGCTTTATTTTTGCACATCAGTTAAGGCAAGGCGTGAAATTAAATTGAAACTTTTAATCTTAATAATTATAAAACTAATTCGATTTTTTTTAAAAATAATTATTTGCAAAAAATAATTATATATTTGTTTAAAATTTTGTACTTCTACCATGATTAGTTTTTTTAATAAACGAAAAAAAGTGTTCCGATTATTTCATTGGCTGCTGCGACACGAGTTAAATTCAATGACAATCTTGGGCGGTTGTGGGCTTGGCGTGATGTGGGAAAAAATAAGACTGGCGGAAACCATGGCAACGCACAGGGAAAGGTGGGGGAGACTGGGGAAATCACGTGACTTTTCAACCGCCGATTCTAATTACACAGACTATAATTCAGGATGAAAATATTTCAATCAAAAAATAAAACTCAAACAGTACTAAAACATATCGCTCACACCTCGCCAAAGCCGCCAATTTAATTTTTTTGAGGATAACCGTTCTCTTCGGTATTTTTCAGAACAATTTGAGGTATCTATCCTTTGGCGAATTGGCGATAAAATATTTTTATATTTTGGTGCAAAAATCATAAATGAGAAAATAATAAACGCAGGTAATCATAAAGTCATAATCAGCAGTGCTTATCAAAAACGATGATTAGTGTTTGACGAAAAACACCGTCTGATTTTAAAAGTGACGAATAAAAATTTTGATCTGCGTTTGAGTTTTTTATCCTTTTCTATAATTTTATCCGTTTAAAACCCATGTTTTTGAATATATACAGACCCAATTCTTTCAATTTTGAAATACCATAAGTACTCAATTTCAAACATTATAAAAGTCACCACTCAAAAGATACTTGTTTTTAAATTTAAAGTTGGATTCATTAAGTTTAGTACGTTGGGTTAGAATTTTTGAAATACATAAAAAGTTTTCAAAATGCGAGTCGTCATATTGCGACGTGGCACAAATATAAATTATGTGCAAAACAGGAGGTCGATTCGGGATGATGGATATTGGCAGTGTTGTCTCTGAAACGTACACTATTACACTCTAAAATGGGCACCTGGAAGTATATTTTCAGAAATGCGCTCCTGTGTATTCGAAAAGAAGTTTCGCCTTTCCTCTCTCTCTTGGCTTTCAAAAGTTGTAGTTAATAAATCAGTGTTGAGACCTCCAAAACTATATTTTTATTATTTAAAACAGAAAATTTTTTGAGTATTTAAAAATTCATTCACCATGCATCGTAAACATAAACTTATCACGCATCGTAACTTCACAGCAACGTTTCCTGAACAAAGCCTGTTGGGTTGATAGAAATTTCGGTACGCGAATAAGGAAGTTGCATGCGTCAGATTTTCAAAAGACACCGCGATGAGAACTACTTTGTTAGTGACGTAATAGGTTCAACTTAAGTTGCTGTCTAGAGTAGTACTCCTTGTATTTATTTTATACTTATAATTGCAGTAAAATTCTTTTTTAAATCTTAATGTATTCAGAATGGCTTAAAAAGTCCAAAAATATATTGATTTACCTTTCAAAGCCCTAAATTTATTTTCAAGCCTTAAGTTATTTTCAATTAAAAATAGCTTCTTTTCTGTCTGAGCTGAAACAGCTTGTAACGTCATGCGTGCCTTGTTTACCATCATTACGCGTTGAAATACTGAGCTCTAGCTTTTTATAGCCTAGTATTAGAGATCTGGGTTTTCCGGAAAATTTTGAAATGGAAAAGTTTCCAAGCCACTAAATTATAATAAAGTATTGTTAAATTAAACTTCCGATCACTGGAGGCAACAAATTAGCAAAACTGGAGTATATTTTCTTCAATTCTGGATGATGTTCCTTTGAGATACATCCAAAAATAAAACAAAATCAAAAACTAATTTATAAAGCATTGAAATCATGATAATGTATATAAATGCCTCGATATTCAATTAAAAGATGCCACACAAGGAGAAATTATTTCATTATTCATTTACTAAATTGACCTATGAATAACTGAAATGAAACCAAAATGGTATTGTAAAAATACTGGCAGGAGCATAATTCTCGCAAAAAATGAAATTGATTTTTTATTACTATTTCCGAGTTCCAATATACCACAGAGAAAGTCACCACTTAAAGACAGTGATCTCATTGCAAAAAAAAAGAATAACATTAAATTTCTATCAAACTGATTTTACTTCTTTGAAAGAGAAGCAAATTGGATACAAAATGGAACTAATAAAAAAAGCAAAAATAATAAAAAAAACGGGAAAATTTTCCTACTACCTACATCACTACCTAGTACATCGATGAAAACGGTGTTTCCCACATTTCCAAGAGGGCACATGTAACGTCCCACTGTTAGGTGCTTTCTGTAATAAAATATCTCATAATTAACTGAAAAAAACACCTCCACCGTTTATAAGCAACAATCCTCATTACCATTCTTCGATCGCAGTTTCTTACCAACAACCCTCCCTCTGAGCTACCCCAACCAAAAGGAATTTCCCGGATAATTTCGTGGTTCCTTGATTTAAGCCTCGTCCGGGCCATTTGAACCCTTCCTTCACCTCGCGAATTCCACTTTAAAGAATTTACGGCGAGGACTTCGCACGCCTGCCGGGTAATTCATTTACAAGATCCTCTGCCGAAATAGAATTCGCTACACTACGGCCCCAAAGAGTTGTTTCACGCTTGGCGAAGCATGACCGCTCATCGCCAACGTTTTCCTGCCAAGGGGGCGTGTCGGCATTAATGGGGACCTGTGATTGGCTGCGTGGCCTTTGATGTCTTGACACTTTGGGAATTGAGTTCTTGCTTTATCAAAAATTTGCAGCCTGCAGAGAAATTACCCATTGGCGGGTGATTAAGAGTGGAGTTTGTTATGAGGGCAGGAGAGGTTCCCTTGTAGCACAGCTCATACCAAATATGTCAAATGTATACGTTAATGCAACTAGAAGTAAACGAAATTTGACCGTACATGACATAAATTGGACGAATTTTGAACGTTTCTGATGCGTGGGTCAACCTGTTAGGAAAGTGGTAAACTCTTCACTGGAAATTTAGGTACTGTTGGCACCCAATAATACCCCTTAATTTAAGGATCCTTCGACTTGATAAAATACCATTTTTATGAATATTAAACTAGATTTTCTCGTTATCTTCAGGAGAACTTAATCATTGTGTTAGGAGCCATTCATTAATTACGTAAGGATGATTTTGGCAATTTTTGACCCCCCTACCCCCATGTAAGGATACGTACGATTTTTCAAACCCCTCCCCCTATTCTTACGTAAGATTCCATTTCTTTTTCCAAAATAAAGTGTTAGAAAACTTATGATGCCAAGGCAACCATCAGCGCACGAAATGATTAAAAAAAAGTTGAAACCAAATCTAATAAAGATTTCGCTCTCTTTTTGCTTTTATTTTGTTTACATAATGCTACTCCAGTAAAAAAGATACATCTCATACTTGTAAATCTTGATTACAAAGAATTATTATTAAACTTTATTGAATTACAGAATCACGAACTTTCATATATAAAAAAGTATAAAGAAGAAAATAAATTTTATAGCCTTCCATAAGAAAAACTTTCACAAGAGAAATACATTATGAAAAATTAGTTGTTTAAACAAAAGTATTAAGTTTTAAGAAAATATGTGTTTTGGATAAAAACTAACGCTTTAATTTCTACGAATTTTTTTAACTGGTTGTTGACCAGATTTTGTTGCATTCATACACACGCCTTTAGAAACTAAAATTCTGTCATTCCTATCTACTAAATTCACATTGGCAAATAGGCAGTTCAAATATTCAACTATTTCAGTGTTACCTAGTTTTTCTGCAATTCTAAGCGCTGTGCCACCATCTTTATCCTGAGCTTGCACAGCAGCACCACTTTCTACTAAAACTTTTAAAATATCGAAAGATTCACATTGGATAGCTAAATACATTGGAGTGAAGCCGTCATAGTTTTTCAGGTTCACATCCATGCCTTTGCTAATTAACAATTTCAAAGAATCAATTCGGTTGTGAATAGCAGCAACATGAAGCGCTGTATTACCATCATAATCATCCACAGCTTCTAAATCAGCACCAAATTCTACTAAAACGTTGATTGCTTCCAAACTCCCATGCCTCGCTGCTTTATGAAGTGGGGTACTTCCACTTCCATTTTTAGCATTCACATTCGCACCTTTGCTTATCAGGAGCTCAAATATATCACTTTCATCGAAATGCATAGCGGCCTGGTGAAGTGCTGTATTTCCCATTCTGTCCTTAGCCTCTACATTAGCCCCCATTTCTAATAACACTTTGACTATTTCCAAATTACAATACTTTACTGCTTCGTGAAGTGGGGTGCTTCCCTTTTTATTTTCAGTATTCACAGCCGCACCTTTACTGATTAGGAGCTCAAGTATATCGGTTTGATTCATAATAACGGCATCGTGAAGTGCTGTATAATTTAAATAATCCAGAGCATCTACATCTGCACCATATTCTAGTAAAACTTTGACTATTTCCAAATCATATTCTTCTTTCGTAGCTTTATCAATCTGGCAGTCAATCATTCCATCAGCTACTAGATGCAAGGAGGTTCGTTCCTTTCCATTCCCACATGTGGCATTAACATCGACGGTTGGAAGGCACGATAGCAACATCTTAACCATGAAATAGTTTCGATTCATCACGGCCAGATGAAGAGCGGTGAATCCGTCTTCAATCCTCTTTGCATTCACCGTATCACTAGGGAACGACCGTAGTGCATATCGAATGAAGCCTTCACTGCGGGAGTCACTTGGCTTGTTACAATTGTTGAGCACAAACTGGTGAATCAAGTAGTTTCCGGAGGGATACTTTACGTCACAAACCAAGAGTTGGAGAGACTTTGGTTGATGCAGTTTATCACATGAAGCAGAGGCCATACCTGCAAAGTAAAGCAGAAAATCTTTCACTTGACTTCAATAATATTGTACTTGATTCAAGATCGAAACTCGAAATTTGTATTAAATAATTGTTATGGATTTGGTTCAATGAGGAAGTTTCATATTTCTTAAATTTTCGGTTTTGGGGTGTATTAAAATCTGGATTGAAATCTGCAATCTAAATTTTCCTCAAAAATTTATTTACTGAGACAGAAGAAATAAAAGTTGAAAATTTGTAAACAAATGATGCAATCGCAAACTCTTCACGAAATGCATCTAGAATCTGATATAGTTGATGTTGATTCACTACTAGCTGATATGCCCGGCCTTGCACGGGTGGAGTTAAAGCTTTAGGATTTCTTTTTAAAAATGTTCAATATATTTTATACCTTATTTTACCAGGTAAAAGGTATTAAAATCCATCCAGTTGTCAAGCATTTTAATATTTGAAGAATTTCAACATTGCAAGGATTGCCCCGATTGCTTTTAGTCCCGAATGCCCCGATTGCTGCGAGCAATCGGGGCATTGTAACTCTCCGCGCTAGCACAATCAATAGCTTGTTAGTATCGGAGGTTGTCACTCCAGGGACCCTAACACCATCATATGCGGCTTAGTTCTCACCGACAACTTGTCACCAGTGACCACTCTGAATCAGTGATAAAATAGTCACATCTTTGTTTTATAGCTCAGTGACATCGTTTTTTATTTACATTTTCGTTTCCATGGAGACTACTTTAACAACAATGCTATTCTATGAAGCTTTTTATTTAAAAGCCAGATCAACTTTCAAATAAAAATATTTTAAAATATAGTTAATTACCAGTTTTAAAATTTTAAATTTCATTTAATTATATTTTTAGATTAGTGTTACAATCTTTAAATAGACTTTTATCTAGTTATTCTTTTAAAAACTTGTTATTTTGCATTATGTTTTTTTTGTAACAATGGGGTAAACAGATCTCTTGTGGAGGAGAAATAAAGCTATTTCAGCAAAATAACCATAAAAAGGGTCAAAAGAGGGCCAAGGGGTCAATTAAAGTTTTCGAAGCATAGCCTATGTTGTTTCTTGAGTTTTTTTATGTAGGTAATATACCAAGTTTCGTGCAGATCGGAAGTAAACTGTGGATTTGTATAGAAGACAAATATACGCGCATACACACATTGACTTTTATTATATTAGACTAGCTGATATGCCCGGCCTTGCACGGGTGGAGATGGAGATTTTTTTCTTTAAAATTTTTAATTCATTTTCTACCTTCCAGGCGCGGATCCAGGGTGTAGCACTCTGGACAGTGCCCCCCTCGGGAATCCAAAATGTTTTTCAAAATGAGTAAAATCCTACTTTTACCAGTCTAAATTCGAATTTTTTTTCTGGGGGAGGACCCCCATACCTCCCATTAGTATTACCAGGGGATCTTCAGAGATAATTTTTAGGAAATCCCCAATATTTTGACATTTTGGGTGAAAAAGTAAGGGTGATAGCGTTGAAAAGTGCCCCCCCTTAGACTCAAAACGTTTCTAAAAATTAGTTTAAACCTACATTTACACGTCAAATTTCAATTTTTTTTTCTGGGGGAGGACCCCCATACCCCCAATGGGGATCTTGTCTGGAAAAGTGCTTTTCTCTTGGAGTCGTGCTGGATCCGCGCCTATATTTCGATGAGTGAAAGCTATCGAATCAAGCACGATTTCTGCATTTACTACATGTGATTCCCATAAAAAACAACAAAATTTTAGAAAAATATTCTTCCAAAAATCACTTAAAATGCTCAATTGGAGCCCTTAATTAATCGTATTTTCATGATTTTATTATATCTTTGGTATAAAATTTAATAAATAAAACATTCCTGCAATTTAAGAAAAATCCAATATTTCCACTTAAAAGGGTTTTGAATATTAACTCTAGTTTTTGGTCTGTTAACCAACTTTCTTAAAAGCTACAATATGATCATCATTTGATTTCTCATCCTCGTTTCCATGGAGACTATTTTAACAACAATGCTATTCGATGAAACTTTTTATTTAAAAATTAAACTCAAAATAAAAAACATTTTATACTTACCAGTTTTAAAATTTTTTGAAATATATTTTTAGATAATTAATACGATTTTTAAATAGACTTTTACCTAGTGTTTCTATTAAAAACTTGTTGTTTATCATTAAATTTTTTTGTAACAATGGAGTAAGCAGATCTCTTCTTGAGGAGAAATAAAGCTATTTCAGCAAAATGACCATAAAAAGGGTAAAAAGAGGATCAAGGGGTCAATTAAAGTTTTCGAAACATAGCCTATGTTTTTTCTGGAGTTTTTTTACGTATGTATACCAAGTTTGGTGCAGATCGAAAGAAAACTGTGGATTTGTATAAAAGACAAACACACCCACCCACCACACATGTGTGTAGTAATATAAATGTAAACGTGTCTTGTGAACTTTCTCCCTAAATATTTCTATTTTAAAGGAAAAATAATAAAGTAAAGTTACCTAATATAATAAAATTGAATGTGGGTATATATACAGGGTGTAAAGGAAATTCCCTTTTCCCTGTAATAAATTGCTAACGAAGGGAGCTTAAGCTATACAGTTAAGGTAATGGTATAGTAAAGTGACTATGCGCAACCGAATGTGAAATCTAGCGGAATCCCTCTTGCGGAAATTTTAGGAGTTAAAAAATTTTATTTTAAAAACTATTAGGAATTTGGTAAAATAGTTAATTACAAAGTTGTAGAGCAGCATCGATTTAGTAGGAAAAGACACCTTAATCAAAAAAAATATCTTGAATAGAACCCCTAAAACGCACGCTCAATTAGGTTGAATTTACGTAGATTTTACGTCTTAAAACGCTTCTCACGAAGCGAAAGTGAGAAATTTTCAATTTAATGACTTAAATAAATGAATTAAAGTATTCTTAACTCATTAAATTGAAAATTTAATCGCTCGCATTCGGTTGCGCATAGTCACTTTACTATACCGTTACCTTAACTGTATAGCTTTAGCTCCCTCCGTTAGTAATTTATTACAGGGTAAAGGGACTTTCCTTTACACCCTGTATATGTGTGTTTGTCTTTCATACAAATCCACAGTTTTCTTCCGATCTGCACCAAACTTGGTATACATACTTAAAAAAACTCCAGAAAAAACATAGAATATATTTCGAAAACTTTTAATGACCCCTTGACCCTCTTTTGACCCTTTTTTTGGTCATTTTGCAGAAATATCTTTATTTCTCCTCAAGAAGAGATCTGCTTACTCCATTGTTACAAAGAAAACTTAATGCTAAACAACAAGTTTTTAATAGAAACACTAGGTGTTATATAAGGTTATCATGGGATCACCACACCAGTCAGAAGTAAAACAATGAAAAAGATGAGAGAAAGTTAAAAGAGAGAAAACGGGCAGAAAATAAAAAGAGAAATAATAAAGAAAAGAAAAACACGTAAAGATCCCGAGAGAAAAGTTGGGAAGAAAAACTGAAAGAAAACAATAAAAGAAGCTAAGTTCGAGCGATTGACCCTGTTTTTGGGACTTTTTCGTATTCTACTCCTCCACGAAACATTGTTTCATGTGGTTAATTGTAATCCTGTAAATTTGGGCGGTACAGTACTGGAAAAAAAAATCGACTCAGACCCTATATCTCCGGAACGGCTTGTGATATAAAGACAAATAAGGTATCATTTTTCATGATTTCAAGTATTCTATATACAGAAAGTTTTTCAAGTTCTTAGGGGGTCGTCTTCATATTAAACGAAGCACCAACTTTCGTTTTTCCTATGGGCGACATCAAAGATTTTTCCAGATTCTGAAAGAGCACCCTCTAAAACCCCCAAAAACCAAGTTTCGTGTTGTTTGGGGGTCAAACAAAGCCAGGAAGGGGGTTTGAAAACTTTGGTAATTTAACTTCAAAGAGGAAAGATTGGCGACAATTGTTTAAAATTCTCTAGTAAAGTTAGAACAGATTTGGCTACTTATCTGTGTTTTGGCACAATTCCTACAAAAGTTGAAGCAGATTTGGCTATTTATCTATATTTTGGCGCAATTTCGTCTTCCAATTAGAATACCCTTAAGTGGTAGCCCACTTGGTAGAGTAACAAGCTCGTGATCACTAGGTTGCAGGTTCTGCCCCGCAATTCCGCATGTCTCATTGTTCAAGGTTAACCTATAGGGATACAGGCAAACACAAAGATGAATAGATGTTGAATACTTTTTTTTAAAATCTAAAGCCTTTAAAACAAATTTATACAATTTTTATTGCCGTTCGTTTACAAATAATAATAATTAATTGAGAGTTATTTAAAATTAACTTTTTTTTAATTCTGGAAAAAAGGGAATCAAAATTTAATTAAAGATATTAAATAATCACGCTAAATTATGAAAGTGGTTTTGTTGATAAGAGCTGGAAATTTAACTAATTAATGAAACAATAAATCAGGCTTTTGCGGCTCAAAAATTCCTATAAAAATACTTAAATACAGATAGTTAGATTGATTTTTTGATGTATTTTTAGCATTTAATCGATGTTTCTAATAATTTTCAATTTCCACTTACGAAAACTAACTTATCTTGAAAAATTAAGGCAATTACAAAGTTTAAAATTTGCTTATACATATAGGAGTAGAAAAATTTTCAAATAGTGATTTTAATGATTCTGCAGTCATTTTTTTAGTAATTAATTACGAGTTATGTTTCATTAGGTTGGATACAGAGTTTATTAATTTTTAAGGATAAACATTGAAGTTTCTGAACCTATGTGCTTGATGAATAAGATACCAAAATATAAATATGAAACATGTTGACTAGTCAATCATTAAATTTGAAAGTTAATGAACTTGATGAATTAAAATTAATTAACTTTAATCATATCGACGATTTGGAGCTTCTTGATATTTTAAACAATTGGGGTTTTAAGGAAAAAATGAAAAATGCATCATCACATCAAAGGCAAAAAGTTTTCATCTTTGTAAAGTTTTTAATAATTACCATAAAGTGAGTGAGTGAGTGAGTGAGAGAGAAAGAGAGAGAGAGAGAGAATATTTTTTAGGGGGGAGGGGAGTTGGGAACGTTTTTTACTGCCGAAAATATGGGGGGGGTGATTGGAAAGGGATATTGGAGTTTTATTTTAGGGGTTGGATACTTTTTTCTGTTTGTGTTTTTAAATTTGAACGTTAATTGACATGCTGATTTTTCTTCAGCCTCAATAAAAATCAGCACATTAATTAATGTTAAATTTTTCAAACTCAACCTGTTCAGTCCCTATTTCTATTTAACCTCATCTATCCCACTTAAACTAGTTTAACGTTTTCAAAAGTAGTTCCCAAATTCGATACCGGTAAGAACCAACGATATCATCCATATTTGGTGACAATAGCGGATGGATCTACTGTTCTCCCAATTCCAGGTTGAATGCAAGAAAGAATGACTTTGACTATACGTATAAAAAATAACATTAAATTAAAAAGTGGTAGCTAAATTTTTATTATAGTGTTAATTTTTTATTTTGTAGTCACCACTATTTTATTTATTATTAGTTAATTATGTAAGTCAACTTTTATTCCAAGCATTGAGCCCTCTGGCTGCGTAGGGTAGATTTAATACGCTGCTTGCCTTACCCCTGAAAACTACTGTAGGGGTAGGCGGCTGATACAACCATTGGATGTGCCAGTTAGGGAACGTACCCACACTACATGACCCAGTTTTACCCTCCTCCCCCCTTGGTGACCATCCGTAGTATATGCCAAGACCCCCTCCCCGTCTAGTTTTCACGTAGTAATTCATTAATACGGTTGGACATAATTTTTTGCAAACAGAAAGTTGAAAAAACTAATTTTGCTTAATTTGTCTAATTTCAATAATTAATTTTGCCTTATTAGTCTTAAGTTGGCAAATTTCAATAATTAATTTGGCTTAATTTTGTCGTATTGACTAGAAGAAATTGACTACGGGACAAACCCTTAAGCCCCCCTCCCCCCTGTGACCGAGCGTGGTATTTTGAAGACCCCCCTCCTTCCCCTAAATGGGTCACGTAGTATGGGTACCTTCCCTTATAGGCAAAGAGATGGTGTTAACCCTGGGGTGCATCATATGGGAAAGATGTATGATCCAAAATTCAGCAACAGCAACACGATGATATTCGTGTCATGGTTAAATTAATTCATGTCTTGATAACATTTAATATCAAAGATAAAACGTTGAATTTCTTTTAATAAACAATGCATATAAGAAGAGACCGTCCTTATTAAGCGACGACTTTTCTTGACCTTAGATTTATATTTAAAACCACAAATATCTGCATGAAATCTGTCATGAATTCGAATCTTTATATCGAATACTCTTTTTTGAAACTTTATTCGCGTAATTCAAAAACATTTCAAATTTAATGCAGGTGAAATTTTTAGTCGAATGATTAAGTATTGTTTCAAAAGTAAGTGTTATGTATTGTTTCAAAATTTTTTCATCTGAAAAAATTGTATTTTAAAGATTTTTAATTTGTAAACTTTTATTTAAAAATATCATCAAAATTTAAAAACAAATAAAAAATATTACATGCACAAAAGAATAGGTTAATTTTCCTTTTACTGAAATTAATAGAGTAAAAAATAAGAACTTATTAATTCTAACTCTATCGGTAGTTTAAGTTCGAGGCATACACAAACTTCCAAAAGCAAAACAAGAACACGGAAGCTATGCGGTTCGAACTTGGCTCTAAAGATTTGCGACCAGGCACACTAGCCGTTAGGCCACACGGCTACGTTCAACATCAAGGTTTAAACAATAAATGTGTTGATTTCAGTTAGTAGATTATGGTTACCGTAAGGTTACTGTAATTTTCATAAGTTGTATGTCTTTGGCGATATGAGATTGGCGCAAATTTTTCTAATTGAAATTTCCTACAGTGTGCGTGGGGTTAATGGTTGTAAGGATCAAAATCTATGAAAAACGAGATTTCAACGTAAATTCAACGAACTTCAACCCCCACTCCTGGCTTCATTTGGGGACCAAATGACATGAAAACTGGTTTTTGGGGGTTTTAGAGGGTGCTCTTTCAGAATCTGGAAAAATCTTTGATGTCGCCCATAGGAAAAACGAAAGTTGGTGCTTCGTTTAATATGAAGACGGCCCCCTAAGAACTTGAAAATTTTTCTGTATATAGAATACTTCAAATCATGAAAAATGATACCTTATTTGTCTTTATATCACAAGCCTTTCCGGAGATATAGGGTCTGAGTCGATTTTTTTTTCCAGTACTGTACGTCGAATCACAGTGTTCTCGGACAAAGTTTATAAGGGGACATCCATAAATTACGTGAGGTTAAAAAAGGGGGGAGGGGTTTGGAAAACTCTCACCAAGGGGGGAGGGAGGTCGATTAAAATCTCACGTCAACTTTTTAAGTTAGAAATTAAACGGTTTTTTAAGTATGAGAAAGGAATAATACCCACAGATAAGAAACTGTGGTGATTTTTAGGTGGAATAATGTCCTTTTCCCCCACATCATTAATAATGGATATCTCCCACATCATTAATAATCCCTTTGTATTTGTTTGGGCTTGAACGATGCCCGATCTGTTTTGGCCTTAATTTAATGTGAAAATCAACGATCGTTTTGAATCCTGATAGGTTAAAAACAAATGCTTAGGATTGAAGTACGTCACAATTTGACATTTGACGTTTTGCGCCTCTTTTCTAAAGACAAACTTTGAAATTAAATTAAAAAATAAATCAACGTAATTAAAAAAAAAATTTTGTATAATTACTATCTCGGATAATTCTATCGTACCTAATATAATAAAATCAAGTGTGGCTATATATATGTGTGTGTTTGTCTTTTATACAAATCCACAGTTTTCTTCCGATCTGCACCAAACTTGGTATACATACGTAAAAAAACTCCAGAAAAAACATAGGCTATGTTTCGAAAACTTTTAATGACCCCTTGACCCTCTTTTGACCCTTTTTATGGTCATTTTGCTGAAATAGCTTTATTTCTATTCAAAAAGAGATCTGCTTACTACATTGTTACAAAGAAAATTTAATGCTATACAACAAGTTTTTATTTGAAACACTAGGTACAAGTCTATTTAAAAATTTTATTAATAATTTAAAAATCTATTTCAATTAAATTTAAAAGTTTTAAGTATAGTTAAACATATTTTTATTTGAGAGTTAATCTAATTTTTATATTTTAAAAAGATTTATGGATTATCATGTTGTTAAAATAGTCTCCATGGAAACGATGATGTAAAATCAAAAGATGAAAATATTTTAGCTTTTAAGAAAGTTGGTTAACAAACAAAAAACTATTAAAACTCCCTTTCAACTAGAAAATATTGATTTTTTTCTTAAATTGCAAAATGGAATAAGCTTTATAATTATTGAATATTTTCACCGAACACGTTAATTCCTGAAGATATGATTAATCAAGAGATCTAAGCAATTTTAAATAATTTTTTAAATATTATTTCCATGTTGTAAATGTGGAAATCATTCAAAAATTATATTGCTTAAGAAATAAAGTAATTTTAATCCACCCGGGGACACCGGGATAAGAAGAATTACTAGGAACACCGGGATAGGAAAAGCTACCGGGAACAATGGAATATGAAAAAGACGCCTGGGATACCGGAATAATTGATAAATGCTGATTATACAAAATTATAAATGTAATTGGGAAAACTTAAAAATAATAAATTTATACTCTCCACCCGTGCAGGGCCGGGCATATCAGCTAGTAAGAAATAAAATAAAAATACTGGAATTTCCCATTATTCAGCACCTGACATCTTAGAAATGTAGTCCGAGAGCTGGCTACATGAGAGTTTAACCGGAAAACATATTTCTGAAAATTTTACAATAGATTGGGAACTTCTTAATAAACAAAATTCGCTCGGTCAGCCTGCACAAAGCCGCTGCTTTAATTAATTGGGGGTAATCGAAAAGGCCGAAAATTGCATCGAGTTTAACCGGAAAAACGTAGTCATGGTTTTAACGTCATTCGAAAGCTTTCGACCCCCTGAACACAAATATGCTGGTCAGTGGTCAGCCGGCCGAAAGCGGTTGCTTTCGAGGGGTCAGCGGTCAGCTCGGGTCAAAGTAGCAAAAACCCTATTCAAACCTATGTAATCCTGTTTATTGTTTTTTATAAAAGAAATACTTGCAGCGACCAACTTTCTAAAAATATCTTAGTTTTCAAATGGTTAGTATGGGTTTTCCCATTGGGATGTCTGAAATGGAGATAGTCTACAAGAATTTTTAAGATGATGTTATTCTTTAGCAAATGTTTCTTTCAATGAGATTTTTGGAGAAATTATTTCGAAAATACCTTCTTATTCAAAACATATCCAACAAAACATTTTTAAAATAATTTGTATTTGAAAAATCGCTTAAATACTTGGGAGTTTTTAGGCCATTTTTTACTGCGCGCAGCTTTTTAAAGAAAAGTAAATGATATTTTTCCGCTGTTTCTTTTTCTGAACATTCAAAAGACACTTGTCTTTAAATAAACTGAGAACTAAAAACTTATTAAAATTTTTTAACAACTATAAAAATTTACAAAGTTGAATTTTCAAATTTTGAGAAAAAAAACCCCTGATTTTAATTGCTTGTAAATGGGAATGACATAATCAAAATTCAAAACCCGTACATTAATTTGAAGATAAATATGTAAGGAAGCTACCGGTAACAGTTTTGGTTAATTTGATTGAATAGTTATTAGTTATAGATATATTGTGCGTGCATTGCGAAAATATGACACTTTTCACCACGCCACATTTAAACAATCTGCTTAGTCCATATTGACCCGGATATTCAATATAACAGGCTGAAAATGTAGAGGATAGTGTCCTTATTGATATCCTGAAATTCCATAAAAATTCTGTGTTGGGGAAAATCAGCCATTTTTGGAAAAACCACCGCCATCTTGGATTGAGTTTTCAAGCATAGCGACTGAACCAAGATTCCGATTGAGTTTGTTTTTGTCCTGAATTGCTTAATAATGTGAATTTTAAGCGATGCGATAACGTGAAAAAGTTCGAAATAAAAAGCTTAATTTAATTATTATTAATATTTATAGAATAAATTCTTTGCTGGGTTGAAATGTTGGTAGAAATTAAAAATAAAAAGCTGAAAATTGGTGGAAACTAAGAAGATAGTGTCCTGATCGATATTCCAGAATTCCCAAAAAAATCCCTTCAGGGGAAAATCCACCACTTTAAAAAAAACCACCGTCATCTTGGACTCTCAATTTAAGCATAATGATAGTGCTTTACACAACAATGAAATTTTCGCAAAAAGGATTACATAGGTTTGAATAGGGTTTTTGCAACTTTGACCCTAGCTGACCCCTCGAAAGCAACCGCTTTTGGCCGGCTGACCAGCATATTTGTGTTCAGGGGGTCGAAAGCTTTTGAATGACGTAAAAACCATGACTACGTGTTTCCGGTTAAACTCGATGCAATTTTCGGCTATTTCGATTACTCCCCAAATAATAAGAGCAACCGCTTTGCGCAGGCTGACCGAGCGAATTTTGTTTATTAAGAAGTGCCCTATCTATTATAAAATTTTCAGAAATATGTTTTTCCGGTTAAACTCTCATGTAGCCAGCTCTCGGACTAATGTGTTTAAATCATAGTTGCATTAGAAAAGTTCAAAACGTATCCCGCCCTTTCAAAAGAACCATTTAAAGTTGTGGCTCTTAATTAAATAAACAAATGTTGGTCACCTACCTCCTGGTTGATGTTATCCGACGACGACGCTGCAGCAAATTCAAATGTACTGTACTCCACGTGCTCGTTCCGCGAAAAATCTACAAACCAACAACTGAACTGACCCCTGCCCTGCCCGCGCGGCGAAACCAGGGTTGCCAGGTGAAGATGCTGAACCGAGGCCAAATCGCGTTCGAAAAAAAGCCAAATTTCTGGAATTTGGCCTCAAAAAAGCCAACCTGGCAACCCTGCGAAACCTGTCTCGTCTCCCCAGACCTTCTGGGGAGGTAAGAATCCCTACCTTATGCGCATGCGTATATGTCACCATCTGATGCCACCGGCCAGTGCACAGAGGGCCCGGTACAACCAGAGGGCGCTTCAAAATCCTTGTCGCTAAGCGATGGACAAGTGCGATGCTTATTAGATCCAAGCGTGTGTTTAATAACGTTTATAACACATTGCTCAGTAGTGTACCTAAAAATTTATTTCGTGAGGGACCTAAAATTATTCCTTAGCCCCTCCCACACTTATTTAATAGGTTTAATGAAAATTTCTAATACATTTTAGGTATAATTTGCGTCTTAATGTTATAAGCAATGTGGTGTATATTTAATTGACAAAGCTATAGTTATTAAAATTTTCTTGGAAACTGTTATAAATAGGATATCCTCTTATCCTCGATACTTTAAAATGGCATTTCCTAGCTTTCATAACGTGGGTGATTTTTTACAGCATTACAATTCAAGTTTTTCCTATGCATAAAATTTTATATAGCTAAATAAAGTATAAAGTGTTTACTAAGTTTTTATTTAAAAACATTTTGTTATGAACTTTTATATAGTAAAGTGGTGAATAAATATGATTGCAATATAAATTTATATTCATTAAAAAATTAATGACTTAGTTTTGTAAGATATGTTTCATGGCATACAATTTATTTTAAGTTTCATAAAATTTAAATTTACAAATGTTTAATTTTATCAATTTAAATAATTATCATAAATTATTATTCTTGAAAGATTTCTAAAAGACAACATAAAGTAATGAAAAATAACTCTTCCAAATAAATTTTTTTTAAAATTTTATGACACAAAAAGCTAAATACCTATTTTATTTTCAAACATTTAATAATCTATATGTTACGGGCAAAGGGATTAATTGGGCATTATTAATAATGTTCAAAGTGGAGGCGGGCAAAGTGATAAATTTCAATGATAAAAGCCATTGAACTTATCACATTGCCCTCTTCCACTTCGAGCATTATTAATAATGTCCGATTTATCACAAAGACCGTAAAATATATATGCTTTAATATGGCGTATCTTGTTACTAAAAATCCATATGTTATGAAAATTAGTTTTGTAATGCGTCAAGTTTATAATTTGTAATGAGTTATAGTAAAAATACATTCCCGTACAAGATTTTAAATAAAAGTTAAATCAAGTGATTTTCAATTAAAAGAAGTCAAACATTTTAATACTTACAATGCACCCATTATATACTTACTATCTCAAAAATTATTTTCTAAAATTATCATCCCAGATATTTCTAAAAGGGGTCAATCCATATCAAGTGATCCAGAAAAACTAATTTTGGTCGCTCGACCATTTTATAATTGAATGATTTTTTGGCGATTGTAAGGGTTTACGTTAACTAGCGTTATTCCTAAATGGTTTAACTTAAATTCATGGAACGAAAGCCATTTTACTCAGAAAGATACAGGCTTTATGATGAATGAATCAAATATATGGGGTATTGAGTCCCAATTAGAAAAAATCCCCCTTAGAGTCGAGCTTTAAGATGGTCATTTTTCACTTTTCAAACGCATATTTTTGTTAAAGGAACTATTATTTTTCTATTTTTTTCTTGAGGAAGGTGTAGTATACTTTCTAAACTTTCCTTTAAAAAAATTTTGACTTCGGTATCTGTTTATTTTTAGAGTTATGAACTCTCAAAATCGGATCATTTCAAAAAATTCACCACTTTGACCCCCAATATCTCTGGTGGAACAAAGTTCAAAAATCTGAAATTGTTACTGGTTAAACCTTTCTAGGGTATAATCCTGTTGTATAAGGGCCGTCTTTGGTATTTGCTTACAAGTCGAGTTACAGGTCCTCGAAGTTGCCATAAAAACGCTCAATTTAACGGTTTAAAAAGTGCAATTTTAGTTCGAAGGCTCACCACTTTATTAATTACAATTAGGTTTATTTGATTTCTCACTGCTTTTTTTTACTTGTGAGGTAGCTTAAGGGTTATTAAAAATTAGAGCAAATTGAAAACAGCTGTGGAAACTCAGTGTTCTATGTAAGTTCCACAAAAATTAAAAAAAAACATTTTTTCCCGGAAATGTTGTGATCTTTTCAAGGAACATAAAAAACCTTAAAAAAAGGACTTCGCAAAATAACTATTGAACATTTAACAAAAACTAAGAACAATCTCTTTGATTCCGGGAAAGTCTGTGCCGAAATTGCTTTTCCAAAGTTTTTGAGAAATCGAAGCAAGAGTCAAAATCAGAATATCGCACTGATGAATTCTTTGATCAAATCTTTTGAGACGGCATGAACAAAATTCCCCCCAGTGTAAGTGCAGAAACCAGTCAAGCGACGTCGTTTGACTTGTTTCTGCACTAAAGCTGAAATTTAACATGCTGGAAAACTATTTTAAAATCACGTTATTTTTATTATTCTTACTTTAAAATGTGCGTGTACCCCTACAAAATCCCATGACACCAATAACTCAATTTTGAAAAAGTAACGTTTGACACGTTTCAGAATTAAACGATTCAATGAGGTATTCTCACGTTTTGAGATTAAATTTTATTAAAATAGTAGATAAAAAACCATGAAGAATGACGTTTACATCAAGTACTTTCGTAGAGCCTAGTTTCCGAGGTATAAATTTTTGAAATTTCGTTTTTTATTTGGGCGCGAAAACACTAGAATCACAAATCATGCGCTGTGAGGTCACTTCCAATAGAAGCCCGTTTTCCGATCACGTGAAAACAGTAAACACAATGGTTTTCATGCGCTGTGATGTCCCATCCAATAGAAGCCCGTTTTCTGACAACGTGGTTTTTTTTACTTTTTGACAAAAATAAAATTGAATTTTAAATTATTTAAAACACATTTTTGAACTTAAAAATCAGAAATTTGGGACTTTTAAACCATAATGTATCAAAAAAGTATAAAATCAAGCAAATCCCTCACTCATACAAATTTTCTTCAGATATCAAAACCATAGTACAGTGTGGTCCAACCCGAGGCACGCGTGCCACGAGTGGCACTCGAAGAAATTTTTGTGGCACTCGGCCTCAAAACTAAATGCGTAACAGAGAATATAATCAACATTTCAATTTTTATTGCAGAAAAGTGTTAAAAACCTGGTTTTTGGAGTTTAATTTTCAAAAAATTTCAGGGGAGAACCCCTGACACTCCTTGGAAATTATTTTTAGCTTAAAATTCAAAAGGGCTTCAGTTAGAAACTATTTCCCTTCTTTGGGGCAAAAATCCCATGGGCATTGAATTGAGTGAGGTGCCTTGCGAAATTTAAATGGAAATATGTGGTCTTCAAGCAGACCCATTTTACCAGGCTATACTCTATTCATTTAGAATTGGCGATTAAGAAATAGTGCTTTCACCCACGCTAGAAGCGTAACCATAGTTACTATCTTCGAGCAGCCAATAGTAAGCCTTCTTCGTCCCTTACTTTGACGAAGATAGTTGCTATGGTTACCGATCGGTGGTGGGGGGAAGGAGATATTTTCAAGCGCCAGTTCAAAATGAACAGACTATAGAAAGTGCGACGGCCCTGAAAATTTTTGGAAGATGGTTTCTAAGGAACGCTTCCCAGAACTGCTTAAATTCTCCCTGAAAATGTTAGCCCTGTTTGAGACAATGGCGGATCCAGGGGGGTGGCACTCTGGAAAGTGCCCCCCCTTGGAGACCCAAAAAGGTTCTCAAAATGAGTAAAAACCCAACTTTTACAGGCCTAATTTAAAATTTTTTCTGGGGGAGGACCCCCATACCCCCCATTAGTATAAAAATGGGGTATTCAGTGTTTATTTTTAGGAAATCCTCAAAATTTTGACATTTTGGGTCAAAAAGTAAAGGTAATAGTGTTGAAAAGTGCCCCCTTTAGACTCAAAACGTTTTAAAAATGAGTTAAAACCCTACTTTTACACGTCAAATTTCATTTTTTTTCTGGGGGAGAACCCCCATACCCCCAATGGTACCACAAGGGGATCTTGTCTGGAAAAGTGCCCCCCCCTTGGAGCCGTGCTGGATCCGCGCCTGGTTTGGGAGTACATATGTGTGCGAAAGTGCTTTTTCATCTCTCAAACAAATAAAATCAAAAGCAAGAAATCGAATGGAAAATATTTCTCTGGAATCTAGCCTGAGACTTTGCCTTACGGAACTCACTGTCAACATCTATAAACTTGTATCAGAAAAAGAATGTCAATCCTCTCATTGATTTCACCATTGCTCATTGTAAAATATAGTGATATATTAAATTAGTTGTATGTAATGCTTTTTTTATTTATGTCTTTTGGCACTCACTCTCATATACTAAAGTTAGTTTGGCACTCGGGCAAGTAAAGGTTGGACCACCCTGCCATAGTACATACATCTTTATAAGGAGCGCACAGCGCCGAAGGCGCTTTATCTCCGCCTGAAATAACAATATGAGATTAAAGGGACATGAATACAAATTTTTGCTTGAAGTTGGTCATGGTACCAATAAATATAACAAAGAAAAGAAGTGTGGAGGTGGGATTATTCATCATCACCAGGCGATTGGTAGAAAATAGTCATAAGTCAAAGTCAGTCTGAATTTAGTTAATATCAACAGGTGATAATATCAGGTGATTGGTGACGTCATCAGGGGGATGCAGACGTTGGGTAATCGTGGTGGTGGAGTATGGAAATTTATTTGCAGGACTAGGATCTGAATGGATTATTTGAACATTGATTAGGGTGTTGGGGTGAGTTTGAACTGAGTGAAAGAAATGCTTGGATGTGTCTTCGATGAATTTAGAAAGGTCTTCGGTTTTGAGGTCAAGTTGTAGATCTTTGTTCCTGATATACCAGGGAGCGTCTGTGATACATCGGAGGATTTTATTTTGGAGAATTAGCAGTTTCTTCATGTTGGTGTTTGAAGCAGTAGCCCAGATAGGAGAAGCGTACGTGATTAGTGGTCTTAGGATCATTTATAGAGAAGTACTTTGTTCTTTAAGGATTGTTTGGATCTTCTGTTTAGTAGAGGGTACATTAGATGGAGTTTTCCCTTGTATTTTTTGATTGTTTCTTCCATGTGTTTCTTGAAATTTAGTTTCACGTCAAAGTGAACGCCAAGATACTCGATAGATTTAATCCATTTAAAGCAGTGGTGCCCAACCTACGGCCCGCGGGCCAAATGTGACCCGCGAGGCTGTTCCATGTGGCCCGTGGACTCGTTAAATTTTAAAAACAAAAACCACTTTCAGAAATCTTCCAAGAAAACTACTAAACCGAGCGAGACATTATTGCACTTCCATCTAAAAAAAAGATGATAAAAAAGGAATTAACTAACATCCAGTAATAATTTTTTCTTTTTCTTTTCTGTTTTGGTTTTTTCTAGATACGGGGAATTTGCCATTGGATAAATATTTTTTAGTGTCAGTTAGCCATTTGAATTCAGTTTATAAGGATCTTTTTAGAACCAAACTTCGAAAAGATGTCCGAGATCGTAAAAAGTTGAAGATTTCATCGGAATGATGAAACTTTCAAGAAAAGTGGACCAATTCATAATTCTTCATTCAGCAAGAAAATAAACCGTTGTGTCTTAATGTAAGGAGACTGTGGCAGCGTTTATAGAACACAATATCAAAAGACATTACGAAAAGAAACACAAAATCAAGTATGATGAATACGTAGGTCCACGCCGGGAGCAGAAGATTGCTAAGTTACATGAAGAAATTGGTGGTAAATTGGACCACCGTGTTACTATTTTGGAGCTGAATTTACTAGAACTAGTATCCCCCTAACAGATGCAAACTTCTCTTTGAAAACGGGTATGTAATTTTTAGGCTTTGGAAAAATCCTTAAAAGGGTTTTTTATGTGGCCCGCGAGATAAATCTTCATAAGCAAATTGGCCCTCGGGGAAAAAAAGGTTGGGCACCACTGATTTAAAGCAATGAGAAATCAAATAAACCTAATTGTAATTAATAAAGTGGTGAGCCTTCGAACTAAAATTGCACTTTTCAAACCGTTAAATTGAGCGTTTTTATGGCAAATTCGAGGACCTGTAACTCGACTTGTAAGCAAATACCAAAGACGGCCTTTGTACAACAGGATTATACCCTAGAAAGGTTTAACCAGTAACAGTTTCAGATTTTTAAACTTTGTTCCACCAAAGATATTGGGGGTCAAAGTGGTGAATTTTTTGAAATGATCCGATTTTGAGAGTTCATAACTCTAAAAATAAACAAATACCGAAGTCTAAAATTTTATTAAAGTAAAGTTTAGAAAGTATACTACACCTTCCTTAAGAAAAAAATAGAAAAATAATAGTTCCTTTAACAAAAATATGCGTTTGAAAAGTGAAAAATGACCATCTTAAAGCTCGACTTTAAGGGGGATTTTTTCTAATTGGAACTCAATACCCCTTATATTTGATTTAACCATCATAAAGCCTGTATCTTTCTGAGTAAAATGGCTTTTTTGTTCCATGAATTTAAGTTAAACCATTTAGGAATAACGCTAGTTAACGTAAACCCTTACAATCGCTGTTCCGTAGAACATAGATGGCTGCTATAAAAATTCAAATAAAGATAAAAAAATTAAAGTTTGTGGTTTTGGACTCTCTAATGATATAAAAATCAACACACAAAAAATCATTCGATTATAAAATGGTCGAGCGACCACCTTTGGATCACTTGATATGGATTGACCCAAAGGTAATACAATTTCCAATTAAATGACTTCTTTTAAACGTATTTTTTAAATTTTGTTGTAAAGTTTTTTGTGATTAAAAACCCAAATATCCTCATATAATTGTCAGACATTTAATAATATGTATATGTTACAGTTTAAGTCCGGAAATCAGTTAATTTGCAGATAACCTAGGTAATTTGCAGATTAACGAGGGTGATCCGTTAAAGAGCGAAATTTTTTTCAATTTCTAAGATTACCTAGGTAATCTTGAAATTACCTGGGTATTCTGCACTCTACCGACTAGACACTCGTTAATCTGCATACTACCTGTAATCAGTTATTTTACATATTAACGAGGGTGATCCGTTAAAGTACAAAAATTTATTTAATTTTTATAAAAAGTTTAAGCGATTCTAGGTTTAGCGATTCAGGTTCTAGCGATTATTGAATTAACGTTTGTTGAAAAGATATTTCAACTGCTGGGACATTTGCTTTCGTTAAAAGAAATCTCTGTCACTCTGAAGTCGGAGCTTCAACACAATTGTTTTAAAATACCAGTTTTAGTAGTAATTTACTGAACTTAAGCTTGTAAATTTACTGTACTTACTTGCTTGTATTAGTTTGTTTAACATTCAACTTGACAACTACCAGTGCTACGCACTACATTTGAAATCAAAACACCAAATATGACAACAAACTACGTATTGAAACCCGACTGCGCAGGGGTAAGCGCATGGCGCAGTGAGCACCTCAACATTTTAACAGAAAGGATTGAGCGAAACAAACTATTTTGAACTTCAACTATCAAGAGGCCGTTATAGTGTAGATTCCCTAGGTAAAATGCGAAAAACTCAAATATCCGCACATTCCGTGATTGGACGAGAAAAACTTTTTTCTTCTCCTTCGGAAACAGCGGCCAATCACAGGTTTGATCTTTCTGTCAATCCTTTAGTTTCCCGTGGCGCCCTCATATCCATCCAACTTTTGAAAATATCATTTTGGACCCTCTGTTAGGATTTTTCTCTGTGGGCCAGTGTTTGGATATCGCGTAGTGACGCATGATTCAAACTAATTAACACACTTTTGATCCACTGTAAAAATATTATTAGCTAGCACCAGCACCAGCACCACATTTTATTTGGGATTCTCGTTGTTTACACAATTTTCAAATTTGATGCCCCTAATTAAAATCTTATCTGTGTATAAGTAATCTAAAACGTAACGTTTAGTACTGTCGAGGAAAAATGTAGTTAACTCCTCCCCCCAGAAATTAAGTCTTTTTTAAGTCTAATTTTTTATCAAGGTGATCAAGATAAGTGTTCTTATAACCTCTTTTTTAATTACCTCCTTACCCTCCTTTATTTGCTCTTTTTAACAAAAAATATCTAACACATGCTACAGCATCCATAAAAAATATGATTTACTAATTACCAAAGAATGGAGTTCCTTTAAATTAGTGTAATGGTATTTAGAAAAATGATGATCGGGGAAGGAATTTTCAATGATCATTGAAAATTCCTTCCCCGATCATCATTTTTCTAAATACCATTAAGGGAACTCCATTCTTTGGCTAGAAGATTAATACTGCGCGTTTTAAAACTCCCCCCACGGTTTAGCAAGTGGTCCAATTTCTATCAAATTTATGATGTAAGTAGTACGGATACTGCTGTACCTCATGCAATAAATTTTTCATTTCATTATGGTTTTTTTTTCGATAAACGGGCCTTGGCAAAACGTCCTTTTGTAACGCTCTCGCACTACATTAGGACCTAGCTCTTTAACGGTGTAACTGCGACCCCCCTTTCTATACCAATTCTTGTTCGTCTTGATGTACTCTACCTACCCTACCCAGTTTGTCGCACCATTTCAGAATCACCCTGTATATGAAATTCCTAATTTCCGTAAGGAAATTTTTCGAAAGCACTTTTTCTATCTTGCACCTAAACTATAAAATAAATTACCTTTAGATTTAAAAGTAATTCCTAATTTATGCACTTTTAAACGCTTTTATTTAAATTCCTAATAGAAATTGAAAACTTAGATGTTTTTTTCTCGATTTCCTAGAAGCAAAGTATTTCTTATCGTACTTGCTGTGCCATTTATTTTTATTTTTGTTTTCAAATATGTACAACTCTTTCCTTGTTTGATATTATCGAGTATTTTGTTTTGTTCTTTATATTTAAATTATTATGTATAACAATTTTATTTAGTAATTTATCTATCGTCTATACGGGTTCTTTCCCCTTGGCGATTAATAATTGTTCTTTTTTTTGGTTGTTTGTATGTTTTATTGATAACTAAATAAAGATTATTATTGCTTTGTAATTTGCTTCGCGATCCTTACAAACCCTTGTACAATGCACTCGCTTACCTGACAGAACTTCTGTGAAAACAATGTTCTAATCTAAATAAATGAAACTTCCTGATATTTTTTCAACATTTAAAAAAAACAAAATAACAATGCAACTTGTTAAAACAATGTTACAGAAAGACTGTGTTGTTTCTGACGATTTCATTGGCTGCTGCGACACAGCATTTGATTTGTAGGTACAGTTAGACACCTTAGTTCAGCATAATTAGTTAAAACAATTTTATTTTCTGTTTGCACTTTTCATAAATTTTCAAAAATTGTGTGTTTGATTTAGTTTTATCTTAAAATTCCCAGCAAGTGAAGAAAAGACATAAGAAATTGAACATAAGAGACATAAGAATTGACATAAAAATTTTAATTGAAAACCTTCAGAAAAAATTTGTTAAAATAATTTTACATTCCACTAATCATAGCATCACATTTTTTTCCTATAAAAATCTAGATATTCTTCTTCTTAAACATTTAATCTTTTACAATTCAAAATCCGACTTTATGCTCAATGAAAACTTTTGTTAATCCCAGACGACCTTGTATTATTTATAATATTCCCAAATCCAATAAACAAATTTTTCATAAATGTGTTTTTTACCTAGCACCTAAATATTTTAATAGTTTACCCTCAGATATTCAAACAGCACCCAGGGTTACTATTTTTAAAAAAATGTTAAAGCAATTTTTATTTACTTCTGAAAATGTACCTGCTTTTTAATATTTCCTTGTGCTGTCTTGTACAAATATTCTTTTTTTTATATTGTAGATGTTCTTATGACTTTCCAGGTATTTCTTTTTAGTTATTTTGGGTGTTTAATTATGTACAACTGACACCTTTTCCAATCTGTAATTCTTATTTTATTTCTTGTATTATCCTAAATTTTGTTTTTCCTTTCCATATGTATATACAAATATTTTTTTTTCACTTTAATGGGATTTTTAAATCCCCAAAGTGTAAATAGCTTCATTTTTAAATAGTGTATGTGATCAACTAAAATTGAATTGAATTGAAAAAGTAAAACAACGCAATTTTAAATATCTGAATGATTTTTATAAAAATTTTCACAAACCTTTAATGTATAAAATCCTAAGTATTTTGTGGCCCAGAACGGCTCTACAAACCCTGGATATCCTGGGTAATCCCTGGGGATGTATGGGGAGTCTATAAATTAGTTCCTTTTTTATTTGCTTTGTATAAGGTTCTTTAATTTCGTAGTTGTAATGTCATTGTGTGAAGCTATATGCATTGTTATAATATAGGTAATACATACACTGCTGGTGCTGGCCATCCAAAATGGAAAAGAGAAATTAAAGCCAAATTTATTTCTATGATTGCACATAGTGTTAATGTGGATTGATTAAAAATTCAGCCTTCCTGGATGTTAGGGGGCAGAGAAAATTAGGGAGGAGTGTTTTCTCCATAGGTGTCCATTACCGCCGTCCCACGCCATGGTATTGAGCAGCGTTCGAAATTGTACTGGATTGCTGGTCCGGGACAACTAAAAAACTGCTCGGACCAGTGGAATCAGAAAATCACTGGTCCGCCGGACCAGTGGTGAAAAAATATCCCACCCTCCATTTCTAGCCTGCAATTTCTCTTTGCTTGGAATCGGGAGAGGGAAAAAAATTGATTTCATTAAATAAAACAGATTACAACCATTTTTTGTCAACTAACAATGTAAAACTAATTCGAAGTTGTGTATTAATTTTTGTGTGCAATATCATTTATTCAAGAAAAGTTCTTATTTTTTGCCAATTAGTGCAATTGTATTCAATTTGCATGTCAATTAGAGAAATTTAATTTAATCAAGGAGAGTATTTTATTTGAATGTCAGTTAGTGAAATATTAGAAAAGAAAAGGTATTTAATAAATAAGATATTTTCAAAATTATTTGATTACTTTTTCTATTGCTTATTTATTTTATATAAATTTTATATTTACATCTGGTAACTTTATTATTGAATATGTATTAGTTTTTAGCATTACTATTTGGTACTCACATTCAGTGCAATAGTTACTTTTTAATAATATTTAAACTGGTCCTTTTTAATTTGTCGGACCAGTAATTTTTGTTGCGGACCAGTAAGATTGGTAAAGCACTGGTCCGCAGGACCAGCTGATTTTTCCCCCCAATTTCTAACGCTGGTATTGAGTGATAGGGGCTTTATATGGGCTTTGAGGGATTGGAGGACCATGTTGCCTCCCCAGGTAGTCAAAGCTCATGTGGTGCACCAGCGGACGTTGCATACCGGGCTAGGTTATGGACATGATTTGTGGGCGTTAGTTCTTAAGAAAGGGTAGGTCAGGGTAAAAGTGCAACCTAGGGGAATAAGAAGAAAGCTTGGACATTGCCTTCATCACATTGTTGTGCATTTTTATCTTGAGACTTGTACGCAGGCTAGGGTTGAAGGTAAGGATTGACAACAGGTTGTCAAACCTCAATGCTGCAGCTCTGGTTGGTCAATGGGCGGGTAAATCATACTGAGGAGGTGTGGGAGTGAAATTCAATGCTTCACTACCTCGTTTACTCTGCGCAGAGAAAAAGTCTGACGATTACAAAATCAACAGCTGAGTGCTATCTTTTCTAGCTGTCTTAAAGTCATCTCCAATTATTGTGGTGCTCCAGACCGAATTGGGACACTCTAATAAACTCTGTGCCATCACATTGATATGTTCATTTCATTATTTACGGCCGTATTCTCCGGTAAACTGACCGCCGGTTTTGTCAGGAAACCATGGTTACAGCCTTTTCAGTAAAAATTGGTATGCATCATCGCAGGTCACAGCTCTGACCGTGGTCAAATTAAGCCAATTATGACCGAGCCCAAACCATGGTTTCAGTTAACAAAAACCGATCCAAACAAAAATACGGCGTCCATCTTGTTTACACTTTCATTGCTTTGATTTGTTGGACGTTGACTCAGGAATAATATCTCCTTAAAAATGATAACATGTGCAAGAATGAAAGAGCACAGAAGAAAAGGTGACTGATTGCCATGCATTTTAAGCAGTAGTACAGTGGCAGGATGACTGATGCCATACCAACAGTGGCGTATCCAGCCTGGACTTACGGGGGGGGGCAACCGTATTTTTAGTTTGGGATTTTCCACCAGAAATTTTTGAAAATAAGACCCTAAAAACCCATTTTAGCTTAACTACAAAGATGTGTAACCCCCCAAAAGACTTTTGTTTTCAGAAATGGTTTCGACTTCCAATTTCTTTTCTAATGTTCCTTTCCCCAAGTATTTTATGGATCCAATGTGAACCTTCGCTGAAAAAATGTGCAAGTTTTACTGGC
The DNA here is from genome assembly GCA_024610705.1 of Tetragnatha versicolor. Classification (NCBI taxonomy): domain Eukaryota; kingdom Metazoa; phylum Arthropoda; class Arachnida; order Araneae; family Tetragnathidae; genus Tetragnatha; species Tetragnatha versicolor. The sequence continues at coordinate 53,436,124 of JANDEH010000003.1, forward strand.
GATGCTAAATCTAAGGAACAGAGGGGGGTTTGGGGGTCCTCCCCCAGAAATTAAAGAAAAAGTACACTAAAAAAGTATAGTATCTCGACTCATTTTTGAACATTTAAGACGGGATCTGGATCGGAGGATGAGAACTTAATAAGGGTGCCCTAATAGATAGCTTTTAAATACGTTTTTTTAGATATGAAACCCCGATTTAACGTCTTTAATGAGACTGAAAATTTGCGGGGAAACGTTGAATCCGGGTAGGACATTAACTTAATACTGAATAAGATTACAAGTAAAAGTACAATCAAAGGGAAGAATTTGGGAATTATTATAGAGCAACATACTGGTTTATTTATTAGCACTATATAGTTCCAGGATTATTTTATATGGCCCGTAAAATTCCTTTAGGATACACAAATAAAGAGTAGTAAAATTATTTATGATACTACATAACTTTTGACTTCTTTGCATATTTATTCCTACACAATTTTTAAAATTGCTTTTTAAAACTGCAATTTTTGCGCCATCTCACTTATGAAAAGCCACTTTTTTCACAAAAATTCACCGACTCTTTCTTCCCAGGCTGACGAAATCAAACGAAAAGGTTCTAAAACAACTCTTGTTCTCGATGGTAAGTCTCAGAACGAAGAACAATTGTAACAAGAACAACCGAAAATTTCAGAAAGCTTTTAAATTCTACAAAAACACGCACAGAAAAAGAAAATAATAATATTCCAAGCAAGTAAAAAGGGGGGTTTGGGTGTTTTCCCCCAGAACATTTTGAAAATTTGACACAAAAAACAGAGTTTTTACTCGTTTTGGAAACCTCGATTTTGGGTCTCTGAATACGAAAATCACCATTAAAATTCTCAATTGACTCAGGATTTTCGGGGAACAGCCCCCCTTTTTAAGTTTTTCGACGACTTTATAACTTTAAACTCGATTTTCAGGGTCAAAAAGCATTGCTTTAGTCTTCAAATTGCCCCCAGGGGACAAGAAAGGTTGAAATTTTTAAAATATGAAAAATTCATAACAAATAGATAGGGGAAAGTCGCCCAATGTGGGATAGGTGCCTAATATGGCGCGCACCCCCTTATATTTAAAATCCGAAAGTGTCACAATCCATGAGTGGCATTTCTTAATTATTTAGACTAATTAATTGTAACCACAAGTAAAATTAGGAAGGTAAGGACTTAACTCCCTTCTCACGAGCATCAAATAACTTTGAAGAACATGGAAAACTTTTAGGAGGAGTTTTGGAGGACCTGTACAGCAAAAACGGGAAGTTGTTTTTTAAAGTTTTTTGTTTGTTTCTTCTCTGAATGATCCAAATTTTAATATTCATGCATCTTTTTTTAAATTTTTCGGCTCATTAATTATTTTTTGGCAGATTTGTCAAAAATGAGGTAAATCCTAATATGGGATATTCTCAAGGTTCCTAAAATGGGATATCTCATATTGAGAACTCATTTTTCAGATTTACCTTAAATTCCTTTTAGCCATTTTTGATTTGTTTACTGCAAGGAATTAGTGTCAATACAGATTAAAATAAACTTTCAAATCTTTACTTAATTTTTTCAATATGCTTTACAATTACTCAAATTATAATTAGTGTTCTAAGTAATATTTTTTTTAAAAGATGTCTCCAATACTTCGAAAGAAGTGGTCCCGGAAGATATAAAAAAGGCTTTTAAGACTGTGAAAGAAAAGCAGATGGGGTATCTTAAAGCATCGAAAGTTTAAGGTACCTAAGAGAACCCTTGAAAGATACACCAAGGACGGAAGATCCATTGAAGATCTTATAAAATCTAAACTTGGAAGAAAGCCGGTTTTTTCAAAGGAGTTGGAAGATGAACTTGCCAAATATTGCATAAATATGTCCGCCCATTATTTTGGATTAAGAATTACCGACATAAAACGTATTGCCTACCAGTTGGCAGCAAGAAATTAAATTCCTCACCCATTCAATGAAGAAAAAGAGTCGGCTGGAAACTTCAGGGGTATTTATAAAATCACCTATTCAATCAGGAACCCCTTCTCAGTCAATAACCTTATCAAAATTACCTACTGCATCTGCGTCTAGAAACTCGCTTACAAATTCTTCCAAATTAACAGATCCAGAATGTCCTATCTGCTTTTTGCGGTTGTCTGAAGACTCCCATCTGGAGAAATGGGCTATTTGCCAGAAATGTTTACTATGGTACCATAAAGTTTGTGGAGATATTCAAAATAATTATTTGTTTTGCAAGCTTTGCTTTATAAACAGTTAATTAATCTTAGTAAAAGTCAATTTATTTTTATTTTTTGTGGAAAAAATCCATTTTTTGCTTAATTTTTAGTGTGTCTCTATAGTGTAACTCTATTTAGTCATTCTGATTCTGTGCTAAAAAGTAGCTGCTTTGTATATTTTGCACAATAAACTATGCATATTATGAAGAGAGTTTATTCCCATTTCGATGCTTATTCCCAAAATGAGACTATCTCATATTGGGAACACCTTGTATCGCATATTAGGCGACCCGTATCGCATATTAGGCAACTTTTGAATTTTAACTAAAATGCGTTTTTGTATAATTAATTAATTTTTTCATAAAAAAACAACCTGTATTTCGAATTAGTATTGAAAAAGTTGTATAAGCCCACTTAAAGTTTTATTATAGCATTTTTCAGGAAAAAATAAATTCGATTCAAAAAAGTGTGTCCCATATTGGGCGACTTTCCCCTATGTTTAAGGGGTAATTACCCCCTAAAAACGCAAAAAAATCGATAAAAATAGTGGGATTTGTTATACCCTATTTATTTTGCATATATTTTACGCACTTTCTCTTTGAAGGGTCTTAATCCTTCCCCAAGGACCCAAATTTGATGAAAATATGCAGCAATAATTTTTACAAAAAGCGGTTGAGGTGTTAGCGTCCCAGAAGCCCCCGCGGAAGAGTTCGGAAGACTCCCAGAATCGCGAAGGCGCTCGCGAGCTCAGGAATTAATATTGATGATTTTGAAAAGATTACAAATGACGTTTTTCTTATATTTTGGGTCAATCCTAAGTAGAAACTCTTCAGTTCTTTAACAACTAACCGGTTAACAATTAGGGGGCATCCGCTTAGAAACTGAGGGTGATGGAGGAAAATGGGTGTCATTATACGCCTATCATTCTTAGTAACTTATAATAACAACATAACTCGTGTACGAATACTTAATAACATAACATTTTTATCATGAATAAATTTTTTTGACCCTATGATAAAAATACGATCCTTCATTTTCACACAAAATACATAACAAATATGAACGAAAAAGTGCGCATATAGGGACGCAATTCTTTAGGAATTGTCCCATCCAATGCATCGGATGCTGCGTATAAGAAATCCAGGCTGCATAAAATCTCGTTTTCTCGAGATTCTAGTCCCGGAGATTACGCACGGCGGGGAGGAGAAATCGCTGACTACGCACTCATAGAACGGACCAGAGGCTCTCCAGGACCGCCGCTGGTCATTTTATGGGTTTCAGCAGAATTTTCAAAAACAAGATGGCAACAGGAGTTGGGTGATTTGGGCACGTAATCATGAATGGAGAGAAAAAAGTGGCCTTGAATGAAGTGATGATGTTAGTGGCTTAATAGAGTCTCTGATACTATGGATGAAGGTATTGTTGAGACGAAGTATTCTTTAAATGTGGGTAAGTTTCATTTTGCAGTCTGCGATATTTAGGTAATACACATCAGGGTCACCCTGTTCCTGAACTACACTGAGAGAAATGACCGTTTCAAATTTGAGTAAATCGATGCTCTCATTTTGGTGTGAAACTTTTTGGTTCAAATATGACGACCCAATGCTTTCAATTTTGAAACACCAGACGTACTCAGTTTCAAACAATTTAATAGTCACCACTCAAATTATGCTTATTTTTTAGTTTATATATAAAAACTGTAATATTTCTAATATCGAAAATACCGTGTAATGACGTGCAACACAACATTGTGACGTCGCACTCATTTTAAGAATGTCATGGACGAATTGAAAAATTAGCAACATGACGCTTAATTTTTGAGTATCTGCGCATTTTCAAAATTGAGTACGTGCATGTTTTCAAATTTGAGTATATTTGGATCGGAGCCTGTTTGAGTGCGTGACATACTCAGATTTGAGTAATTGAGGAGCGAAGAGTCAAACCGTGTTTTCTCCAATAAAAAATGAATTACTGCTATTTTCATAATCTCCACATTAAACTGTGCAAAATAATGCTATTGTCTTCAACTAAAACAAGTTTTAACCTATTCTAAAACTACTTAGAAAATTGATGTTTCAATCAAAAAGTGTTTCCTCCAGAGCCTGTTTTCAGTCAAACAGTGATTCCTCCAGTCACAGCCAATCATAGCTGTTCTTACTCGTCAAGTGACCCACTCATTTGTCAGCGTAAAGTTGGTGATGTAAAAATATTGGTGGGGACTTTTTGATATGAAATCACCTAATGTTTATTTTTAAAATTTACATTGTATATCAGAAATAAAAAGAATCGTATTTGAGAAGAGTAGGATTAATGTTTTTCATTAAAATAGTGTTTTGTCCATGTTGGAAACATTCAAACCATGTTTCCTCCTATGTGTTCGATCAAAACGTGATTTCTCCAAATTTCAAATGCATTTTTTAATAATTAATTTTAAGTTTTTAGGTAAATTATGACTATAAATATTCTCAGTTACTCGTTATAGAACTAAACAAACGATAATTAGGTTTTTAAATTAGTTATTTTTTAAGTTATTAGTTTTTGTGTTTCCTGAAAATTTGTATTTGAAGGAGAAAGCATGGTTTGATTGTTTGCTCCTCAATTTTTACTTACATTTTGAGACTGTCGTTTTAAGAGTGTAGTAATGTAATAAATTGAGAGAGTAAAGGATGTTAGGGGCCGTTCAAATATTACGTAAGCACCTAAGGGGGGAGGGGGGGGTTCGCTCTTTGCTTATTTTTTGCTGACAAGGGGGGAGGGGGATATGAGTGATGCTTACGTAAGATGGTGCATTTTCGAAAATCTCTTGTTTCTTGTATAAACAATTTCAAAATTCAACCAAAAATAAATGTAAAAAAAATTGAATTAGGAAATCTGACATAAGCTCTTTTTTCTGGAGATGGACCACCCTAACATTTTGAAATTGTAAACCCGAAAAGTAGTCTTTCGAGTTATTTTTGAACCCTTAGGGTTACACCCAAAAAGGACAGCTCCTTGTACGAGTCACCTAATTTTCAAGGGAAAAAAACAGTACTTACTTATAGGGATGTCAAAATTTCGGGGGGGGGCGTAATATTTGAACGGCCCCTTATGAAATTTTTTCTCCATTTTTTACTTTTTACAGTAGACTTTCACAAAATACGACTCACGACACATCAATCTGTGGCGGCCACTCTAGCCACTATAAAGTTTTAGTGAATTAAATGCAGTATAATACTCAACTAACTAAATAACACGTTATTAGACATTTTCCTAGCAATATTTTCAGATTGGCCTTTCTTAGAATAAACTTCAGTCGCTATATTGGTGACGTAGAACACCAGCATGCACTAATTATTCTGATTTACAAACTAATAAAAATGTTGATGCCAAGCCCTGACCTCCTCCTAAGAGCACAGTATTTGAATCTGATTCCTCACTCTGCGATCTGGAGTGTTCTATTGAATTATAGGACTGTAGGATTGCCTATCTCAACATCTCTTTTTGATCCTTTAGCTATTGTACCATTTTCCAAAAAAATTAGGTTATTTACTCATTAATATTCTATGTCGAGATAGATTTTATTTGGTTTCACAGTTAAAATTGCGCAGGTCTCAGTCGTAGAAATCCGATAGTTCTCCAAACATTCATTTTCAGCAAACTGAAGTCAAAAGCAAATAACTATCGATTACGATTGTCTAAACAAGGCACGTCTAAGTCTATAGTCTGTCTAATTTATTTGCTCTCCCCGACCTTCCAGAACAATAAAAACCTCCCACGACCTTTTTAAGATCACGGAGATTTGCAAAAGCTTCCTAAAAGACAAATTTAACGAAGTGTCGTAGAGAATCCCCCAAAAAACAAAAGAAGGGAAAAAACTGGCGAGCATCAGTTCTTGGAAATTGAACTGGGACCGAGCGAGCAGATTTCCCAGTCGGTCCCTCTGATTGGTTGCAAAAGGGAAAAGGAACGATCCGATCCCTATTTTCCCTTCCACCTCGATATATATACACTCCGCTCTTTTTACTTGATGCACCTCTTTTCCGCCGCTGTTTCCTTTGTTTACTTATTTACCTCGTACTTTTTCCTTCTCCAGAAGAAGAAAGTAAAGTCAAATGGGCAGAAGAAAATTGAAAGTTGAGTATTCTAAATTTGGGCCGGATTCGGAGAGTATATAGAGAAGGGGGTATTCTCCCAGTATCTTCTCTTCGAGATGCAAATAGCCTCATTTTTTTGAGAGAGGAGGAGGAAGTTTATTTGTTTATTTATTCAGCTTCTATTTCCACTCCGTTTCGGCGCTGAATTGTTTCCGAAAGAGATAAAACGTGGGTGGCTTTTCTCAGCCGGGGACGTGTAGGGTAGATTTGGGGTTAGCGGCGGGGCTAAACGGGTGTTCCGCGTGGCAATTCTAAGGCCATATTCAGATTGATGAAAAACGTAAAAGAAACGAGAGCGGGACGAGAACGTTACGGAAACGGTGGCTTGACGCGTTAATTCGGGAGCTCTGCGCGGATAGCTTTTACACCTTTTGCTGCCCGTTAAACGTTAAATACTTTCACAAACACTAGAACAACTGCTCATTATAAAAAAAGTTTCCATTCATTAACCCATTAACGCCCAAATTATTTTCAATCAAAGAAAAAAACTCGAACTTTAGCCCATCCCTATTACAAAATAAATGAAGCAAACGCAAAAACACAGGGTATTAGAATTGAGGGATGTTTTCTCTTGGCATATGTGCAGTTTCGTTACTGTTGGGTGAATTTAAGGTAATTTAAGAGAGCATTTATTACCCTATATTTATCGATCTAGAAATAGATCACTGGGGGGCGCTAATGGGTTAATATATGAAAAAAGTAATAGGCATCTCGTTTAGTTGCATTTCGTATTATATCAAGTGTGTAATTATAATATTTGTAAGTGTTTGCGACAGATGGTGTCAGGAGCACACACATTGCAAATAATTTTATAATGATCACTCTATTTCTAATACTTTTTTAATATGCTAATGACTTTTTTTATAATGAGTAGCTTTTCTAATGTTTTTGGAACTATTAAAAGAACCACAAAAAAATGTAAAGCAATCCGCCTATATTCGATCCTCAGAACAATAAGAGGGAACGAGAGCTATAGGCTCAGGCAACACTGGTACAATGGTCAATGTTGTAAAAACATTGGCCAATATCTTTCCACGTCATCAGACACACATTGAGGGGGATTTTAATTACATCATTCCCACCTTTTGAATGTCGAAGAAACTATATTGGTCTATTTAAGCCAATGATGGTCAATGTCATCGACATCAATATTGACCAATATTTCTGATGGGATCGTTTTGACAAGGGCCAATACTGACCGGCATTTTTGTGCTCCAAAGAACTATCAAACTTTTCCGCTGAATTTCTTATTGAATCAAACCTACAAGTTAATGCATAATTTCTATCTCCTTTACCTATAATTCACTGCTTAAACCAAACCATACTTTGACTCCCAGTTCCGTTCAATAACCCTCTTTTTCTCCCTCCGTGAAAATGCATTTTTGAAACCCCAATATCGCTCCGTTATAATCTTTATACCTAAGGTTCTTCTGAAGAAAAACCATTAAGAAAAGCCAATTCTAGGAAACCATTAAGGTTCTTTCCTAATCCTCATGGTTCTATGGATTTTGGAATGCTACCATTAGCGGAAGAATTGTTTACTGGGGAAGTTCTATGGAGCGAGCCACACACCGCCTGTTGGGGAAAAAAGGTTTGTGGCATGATTGATGGATCCAGATTCAGACAAAGTAACCGTTCTGATTGCGGAACAATAAAATATTCTGTCTGACGTTAATGTATGTTCAGAGATTGATAAAGGTTAGCACTGTGTGGAGAAAAACTGTCTATCTCTCTGCGGAGTCAGTTAAGTATTGCGAGGTGAGGTGAAGAAATTGATTGTGAAGGGGTGAGACTTACACAGGTTTTTTTTAAATTTTCTTACACTTTTAAAACGACTGTCTCAAAAATGAGTAAAAATTACTCAAATCCGAGTATGTCAAGCACTCTAACAGGCTCCGACCCAAATTTACTCAAATTTGAAAACATGCATGTACTCATTTTTGAAAATGTGCAGATACTCAAAATAATGCATCATGTACTCATTTTTTAATTCGTCCATGACATTCTAAAAATGAGGGTGCAATGTGTTATAATTTTAAAGACCATATAGCCACGTTACTATGACGTGGGAAGTACACCAGTAAGTTGAACGGCGATGTCGCAACAGGCTTATTACACTTTTTTACTATTACTTTCGATGTATTGAAATTTCAATTTTTAAATATTTACTAAAAATAAACATAATTTGAGTGGTGACTATTAAATTGTTATGTCCTTGTATATGTCCCCTTGTCCTCCACTTTTTTTGTATTATTTTTATGTTTTTCTAATATGTTGTCCGTTTAATATTATCATTAATGGTATACAGTGTTTTTAGTGCAAACAAAGAGAGAAGGCCTATTAAAAGTCTATCTTGCAACCTCAGGGTGTACCTTTTAAATGGGCTAATGGGGGTAACGCAAATAAGATGAAGAGCACTTGATTTAAATTTAAAGTTGCGGCCGCTCGAAATTATCTCATCCTCCCTCTGAATTCTCCACTGACTTTTTTTAATTTTCTTAAAAAACCCTGAGATCGGTAACATTCGAGATTTATCTAATAAATATTCTTGTACTTCTAATGAAACTGCGAAGGCTTCTACGGCCGGAGTTATAATTAGAACTGAGGTTTTCCGGGCTTGTTGGCCGTTGTCTTGAAGATGTAGAAAAGCTAAACGTTTCGACTCCTACTACGGTAGTCATCTTCAGTAAACTTTTTATCCTACTGAAGGTGACTCCTGTAGTAGGAGTCGAAACGTTTAGCTTCTCTACATCTTCAAGACAACGGCCAACAAGCCCGGAAAACCTCAGTTCTAATTAATTCTTGTACTACTTCATCCGTTCTTTTCGAATACACCATGCCCAGGTCAAAATTTTATGCTGGAACTAGCATAGAAATATGCTAGGTTTTGCTAGTTTTTGCTATGCATGCTAGATATGTATGCTAGGTTATGCTAGCTTATGCTAGCTAGCATGTGATGCTATGTAGCTAGCTTACGCAAAAATAGCAGGGCATGCTAGGTAACAAGCATCCAATGCTTTTTTGCAGTTCAAGCTGTCTTCATAGCATGGAGTGTTAGGTACCTTGATATGCTATTTTATGCTTTTTTATGCTATCTACCATGAGATGATATGTAGCTAGCTTACGCAAAAATAGCATGACATGCTAGGTAACAAGCATCCAATGCTTTTTAGCAGTTCAAGCTGTCTTCATAGCATGGAGAGCTAGGTACCTTGATATGTTATTTTATGCTTTTTTATGTTAGCTACCATGCAATGCTATGTAGCTAGCTTACGCAAAAATAGCATGGCATGCTAGGTAACAAGCATCCGATGCTTTTTAGCAGTTCAAGCTGTCTTCATAGCATGGAGAGCTAGGTACCTTGATATTCTATTTCATGCTTTTTTTATGCTAGCTACCATGCGATGCTATGTAGCTAGCTTACGCAAAAATAGCATGACATGCTAGGTAACAAGCATCCGATGCTTTTTAGCAGTTCAAGCTGTCTTCATAGCATGGAGAGCTAGGTACCTTGATATTCTATTTCATGCTTTTTTATGCTAGCTACCATGCGATGCTATGTAGCTAGCTTACGCAAAAATAGCATGGCATGCTAGGTAACAAGCATCCAATGCTTTTTAGCAGTTTAAGCTATCTTTATAGTATAGAGAGCTAGGTAATTAGATTTGCTATTGCATATACTCTGACAGCACGGGATGCTATTTAGCTAGCAAACGAAAAAATAATACTTCAGTAAATATGAAATTGCGTACAAATACCTCAGACGTTAACATTATACCTCAGATTTAAACATTGAATTGAACCAAAAAAATTGAGTTAAAATAACTTTTTTGAAAAATTTAAATAAAAAAACTCTGATTAAAATATTAAGTACAGTTACAATATTTTTTGAAAAATCTTGCGCAGAGTGAAGAAGTTGTGAAGTTTTTTCCTTTTGATTACTTTTATAAAAAATTATAAAAACCTTTTAAAATTTTGAGTATTTATGTGTTGATATATAGTTATAAGGAAGTAAAAATTTCAATTTTCTACAAATTTTAGTTTTTGTGCAATATTAAAATTCGAAAATAAGATAATCTTTTTATGTACTTAAGAGTCCTGGTTAGTCTTTACGCAAAAATAGCATGACATGCTAGGTAACAAGCATCCAATGCTTTAAAGCTGTTAATTAGCCACTTTCATAGCATGCATGTTATGTAGGTATACCTAATAAAGAAATATAGCAAGGAATGCTATATGTTCCAGCATTCAATGCTTATTTAAATCTTCAAGCTACCTTCATAGCATTGAATGGTAGGTTAACCTTGATCGAACGGGAATGGGTGCCTCGTGGTCATGCCATGTTAAGCCTACATGTTCTGACTTTGACGCTGAATAGCTCCGGATATATTTGAATCCCAGCTTAGTGGTTTATATTTTCTGAAAGCGTAAGAAAAGTTGTTTCTAGCAATAGGTTCAACTAAGACGTGGTATAAAAATTGTGCAATCTAGAAAATTTATTTTTTAGTGTTTCAAGACGATTTTTCAGGATTTCTCCAAAAATAATTGTCGTAGAACTTATTAATAACCATATTCTTGAAGAACTTTTTGAACCTTTTTAGATAGATGCCGTTTCTTCTGGAGAAAAGGAATTAGGGGCGTTAAAAAGTGAAAATAAAAACGAGCATGTGGTTCTAAAACCTCTAAATATGGGTCCAGACCTTTAGTGTCATACATCATTTAATAGGAAATATTAAGGAGGTACATATGCTAAAATTTGAGAATCCTACCTCTAAAATTAAGGACGTGACACCCAGTGGCGGGGCTAGGCGTCGGCGGTGTCGGCGATCGCCGACGGCCTCGCGCCCAAGAGAGGCCTCGCGCGGAGCCTCGTAAGAATTTTTTTTGTCAAGTTGGTTTGTCTCCGAGTTAAAAATTTCCACCTTTTCCCCCAAGAATCACCAAAATCAGAGAAAACAAAACTTAACAAATTCCGAGACTTGTAGTGGGGGGGGACTTAGCAGTTGACCATCACTGCTGCCCCTTCCACTCCTTGGACATCTGGTCCTTGTTTCCTGAAAATGGGAGATATGGATTTTTTGGAATCAGAGTTTCGCGTTTCAGAGAGAGAGAATCGTACGATAGAAAATAATTTCTTTCTTGGTGTAAATTTTTCGCGTTAAAGTTTTTATGTATCCTGTGTGTTCGGTGTTCCCAAGTTATCAATTAGAGTTTCTGTAGTTTTGGTAATAAGAATTGTTTTTGTCTTTTTCAATTAGTTAATTTTAGTAAATTGAATCATTAATAGTAGCAACTCACCATGAATAAAAGGACTAAAAAACGACACTAAAATTTTTCACCTAAAAAATATTGTTGGCAGACAATACAAACAAACAGGAATAAACAAAATGAGTTATTAGGAATCTGTTTTTAAAAAATTCTACTTGCTGTCAGGGTGTATTTCAATTGAACTTTTGAAATTGATTTTATGGTAATATTATTATTATATGTATTTTATTTCAACCTTGAACCCTGTCAATGATTAAAATATGTATGAAATTTTCATCATAAAATGCTAATTGAACAAGTTTTACAAGAAAAATAACTGTATACAATGGAAAAAAAGATAGCCTGTTTTTGTACTGAAATCCATATATTTTTCAGCATTTTATTTAGTTTGTGAAAAAATGTAGAAATATATTCGTCTTAAAATACATAAAACCTCTACTTTTAAGGTTCAAAATTCTAAATTTTTTTGGGGAAGAGCCCCAAACCCCCTTTGAAATTTTGAAATATATTATTACAGTCGTTCCTTGAAAATTTTGGAACTTACAAGGGGTGGTCCTCTTCGGGTTGCTTTAACCCCAACAATAGGAATAAGCACTAACAGTGAGAAAGAGGGGAAGTGTAAAAAAGGGGTGTAAAAAAGGGAAAAGCGACTCCAAAACGATTTAAAATCCTGTTTTTAGGGTCAAATTTCCATATATTTTCTGGGGGAGGACCCCCAGACCCCCCTTTGGTTCTCTATTACTAACAACTTTTACAAAAAAATCGTCAAAAAGCACAAATTCAACCTAAATGGAAATTAAATTCCTGAAAATTTTTTTCAGAAATCCGGATTAACTGCACCAAAACTAGTTGAAAATCTATTACTTAGTCTTAAATTTCCCAAAATTTTCTGGGGGAGGACCCCCAGACCCCCCATTAGAAGACAATTTTTTATTCAAAATTCTTAGCCCACCCATAAAAACCAAATCCTGGATCCATTTACCTACATTGGTCACCAACAAAATCGAACTATAGTTTCAAGAACATTTTTTGACACCCCCCACAAATTAAAAGTCTAATTAAATTACGGCCCTGAGCTGAGAGAGATAAAAAGGGCCTCGCAAATATGCTCGCCGACGCCTTCTCATGGTCTAGCCCCGCCACTACTGACACCCAATTTCAGTTTTCCAATAAAACCGGAAAAACTCCCGAAATAGGGAGCCAATCCCCTTATGCTTTACAAATTCTTAATCTACTAAATGATGTGAACCCGATGATGTAAAACACTTGGGGGTCTATTTATATTTTTACTCTTTCCTTCTTTTTCTCATAGCCAAAAAACGTAGTGAATTCCTGTGAAGACAAGTTAATCACTTTTATGTTTGAAAATTCCTGGATGACGTCAGAATCACCATGTAAACTCGAATTTCTGGAAAAAGTTTTCCATATTACTCTACTACCATAATAAAAATTTTAAAAAATTCAAACTTAAAATTAAATACCAATTATTAGGCTTTTTCGGACTTGTGTTTTTTACTCGAAATACCGGGTTTTTTTTCGACTCTGAAAAGCCTTAAATATTTAGCGAATTGCTTGAAAATTCAACATGAGGTGCATTTTGAGGTCCTCTTTAAGAATTTGTCAAAGAAAAAATAATTAAATAGCGTTTGTTGGGTTTAAAACGACAAAAGCGTACTCTTTCGACACTGAAATACCTGTAAATAATAATTGAGACTTGCAAATAGGAAAAAAATGCATGCATTAATATAAATTAATAAAAAATAATTACATAATTTGCTAAGTAAAAAAATAAAGCTGCGCAAGGGTAAATGAACGTAAACTAAGAACAAGAGATACATGTCACAATCTCACCCCCGCACTAACAAACAGATCGGATGGGCTGTTGGATTTATTTCAATGGTGTATTTGTTTTCACAGATTTTGCAAATTTATTTTCAAATTTTATAAAGATTTCTTTTTAAAGCTCGGTGTTTTTAATGTAGTAGTATAATTTTCATTTTATAAATTGAGCCACGCAGAATTGGAATTTATTAGGTTTTACTTGGGAAAATGGCAACACCAAGTTTGATGTTTATTTATTTTCGGGTTCGGCGCCGGCGCTGCCGGCGCACAGTGGGACGAAACGGTGTTTTCACTGGACATGCCTTTTTCATCCTGTTATCTAAACGTAAAATGTTCGGTATGGGAGAATTTTATGTATTTTTTTGCGCTAAATTGAATAGTGAAGACTGTTTTAAGATTTGAATTAAAGGGATAAATAGCATTGTTCGATTCCAAACCAAGAACGGAATAAAACTACTGATTAAAAACAAACATTTAAAAAGGTCCTATCGGTTAGTTTCTCCTGGAAAAAAAGTAAATAAAATTTTAAATTGAAATTCGAATGTTTGAAGCAATTAACTATTCAACTTATGTTAAATTAATTTAATTTAAGAAATTTAAAACTTCATAGCTTCAAAAATTCGAATAAAAATCTAAAATTTTTCAAATTAATTTTTTCTTTCTACTGGAGAAGCTAATCGATAGGAATTTTTTGCCGAGTAAAATATTTAATTTAATTACGAATGTGAAGTTGTCATGACAACCATATCATATAACTGGTATTTGTCGATTTTTGACTCTGATATAACCATTTCAAACAGGGCTAGCGGACAAAATGGGTAAAACTGGGTGGTAATTTTTACATATTTTGTAAAGAAATATCTTGGCTATACATCCGTGAAATCCTTTCTTTGAAGACTTTTGAAGCATTTTTGTACGAGACGATTTTCTAGACGTTTCAATCAAAAAGTATACCACTTTGTAAACAAAGTACTCATTTTGGACCACAAAAATGTTCCAATATTTGTATTTTCCCACACATATATACTCCTATACTATACCATAGCAGTCTATAAAAAATTAGGACTGGACATTTATTTTAGATTCGATGCAATTCTAATAAACGAGAACGAGTCGATCATGAATTTTCATCGTAACAGCCCATTCGTCCCAGCGTTTTACAGCTTTTGAGTTCGAAAAAAAGGTGGAAAAACTTAAAATTTTGGAAACAAAATTTCGTTTCTATAGTCCTTGGAGTCCGTATAATATATTCTTATGCTTTTAAAAGCCGAATAAAAACCTTTAAATTTTGACTAATGTCCAAATTTTAACATGGGTTCGTCCCACTGTGCGGCGCCATGTTCCTTTCGTGTTTGCGGAAACACGTTTCTTCGTATTTCAAGTAAGTTAAATCCTCAATTTTTTTTATCCAGAGTTACCAGGTTTCATCTGTTTTTCTGCTGGGGTCCTGTTTTAGGAATACCCACATTCTAATCCTATTTTAGTGTATGCCAGTAGCGGCTCTTACTAAACGAGCTCGAGAGCACGTTTACCCCCAGTCCCAGTGAAATTGAATTAATTACATTCAGGGCTTAAATTACACTTCTTGGTTTTCAGTAAATATTTACATTTTAACTGATGCTGAAATAGTAGCGCACCGGTACTTATTTGGTTAGAATTTAAGCCCTGATTATGATTAGAAATCAAAGGAAAGGAAATATTTTTTAAAAATCGATTAAAAATTTTACCGTTTTCTGGATGTATTTCAAGCTTCCCTTTTATTTAAATAATGAAAACAATATAATGAAACTAAGTGCTAATGCTAATTGAAATATTTACCCAATTTGACCCCCTCCCCCCTTTGTCACAAACTGTTATACTTTCCCCTCCCCCCCTTTGTCACGTCACGCTGTTAAATCAATAATATGTCTAATACACGAATTTGAAAGTGCCCGGAACCCACTTTTGAGCTGACCCCTCCTGATAATTTCATTTCTATCAACCTTCAAGCATACATGTGATTCCTTCGCAAATTGGCGGAAATCCGCCAATTTGTTAAGCATAATTAAAATCCGACAATATTCGATTTGCCAAACTATAATTCCACTTTCTTATTTTCCAAATCAGTTTTTACTGAAAACTCTAGCTGCAAGTGTTACCTAGTAATAAATTTTAAGTAAAATCAGAAAAAACATGGAAGTAATATGAAGACCAGTTAATATTTAAGCTGAAAAATATGACTATCATACCGAATCGTAGATCTCGGGAAGTAAAAGCCTATAAACCCACTCTATTTAAAATGAAGGAAAAATTGGGTGCCTTAGATAATATTAGAAAAAATGTGCCATCTAGAATTTTTTAAAAAATATTTTCTGCCAATTTATTGTTATAGTAATCACATGTATGTTTAAGATACCTTTTGAGAGAACAATAAGTGTGCGGTCGCTTTAACGATTATAAGGGTTTTTTGTTGATTTTCAGCTGCGGGATGTGATGTCACTTTTACACCCCCTCCCTCCCCCTTGTCACAAATTGAGTTACATGTAAAATTTTTTTAACTATTATAATATGAAATACAATAATTTTCCTTTAATAGTGAGATTGATATCACTTTTTAATTCTTATTTTCAGTTATTTTTAGAGGCATGTAATTTAAGTATGCTACCGCTACCCTCTCAATTAAATTAGATCAAATTTTTTTGCTGTTAAAACAGTTTCACATCACAACAACGAGTCGACAGTAAGAGATAAGGAGGAGGATAGCCTAGGAATTTACTCCTTCCCACGTAAGGATTTGAAAAAAACTCTAATTTACTACAGACGTGAAAATATTTTTTCTACGATTCAGTAGCCCAGTCTAAATTATTAGATTCATAACCATTGAATTTTTTTCCACCTGCAGGCCCACCTCCACTGCATTTAGCTGGCTGCTGAAGACATGTGCACCTATTATCTGTACATCATCAAATAACCTAAACTAAAGGACTAATGGACAGCCTGGAGGGATAAAGTTAAAAGTAAGTAACACTTGTCTTAAAGGTTTGTAAAATATAGTGTGTTTCTGGGTTTGTTTCCAGGAATTGTTTTCGGAAATTTAACCGTCATAATGAACGTATGTTATAATAGGATTTACAGTTATGCAGAGACTACATATTTTACAAAACATTCAAATTTTTATACTTGAACCAGATGCTGTATTTTGAAAAATTCACCTCTTGCTATTCCTATGGGTGGCCCTGGAATTTACGACTAATCCCTTGAACATTCATGAAATCCTTATTTATTATCTACCATGAAATAAGTTTTTACAATTCCGTATCCCTGTCTAAATGATAAGATTTGTAATCAAATCATTAAATTAACTTTTGTCTTCTACCTGCAGGCCCACCTCTACGACATCAGGCTGGCTGCTGAAGACGTTTGCCAATCTGCACCAAATGGATAAAAGGATAAAGTAAATAGCCAAATGGATAAAGTAAGAAGTAAGTAACATTTGTCTTTATAAGTGTATACCTTGAGCTATATATGTGTGTACCAATTTATTTAATTATTCTTATTCCAAAGGATTTTGTTAAAAAGACAATGGATTTAATGGGTAATATTATTAACATGCTGTGAAAAAAATGCATGAAGAATAAATATAGTAAAGCAGAAAATTTATTAAGTTATTAATTATCTTGTATACAGTTTTCTTTAAAACTGTTTAAATCTATCACGCGAATTCATGATCAAAGAGGAGCTAACAAGTACAAAGCAACGAACGTGACGTACTTGCTGTGTGTGGAATGCGGGTTGCCGCATTGAGCGAGAGAGGGTTGCCAAAAGCGACCGGGCGATGTAACTCGTTTGGCACCCTTGGCGGCGCTAGCGCTGGGGAGTTAGTCATTGTGGAATATCGCTTCCCGGACCGCCAAAACGTTTTAAAAATCATAAGTATGTATTTTTGCACTACAAAATTTAGTTCTACCCGTTTTTAAGGGTCAAATTTCCAAAAATTTCCTGGGGGAAACCCCCAAACCCCCATTTTTCATGTAAAAACTGCTAATAATATTAAATATAACAACATAATAAAACATATGCGTACTCAAATTACATCTTTGTAAAAATATATCTGTATTTGAAGAAAATAATTTAAAGTAGTAATAGTAACCTATTTTTCTCCGGACCTCGATGAAAATTTTCTAAATTATTTGGATCCCAAGTAAAATTACTTGCGGACCCCTGCTCTAAGGTATAGCTATTTTTTGTTACGCAGACTACATATTAATTTTCAAACATTAAAATTTTATCGTTTTTAAATGGCTGTACATATTTTTAAAAAATACCAAATACTTCACCTTTTTTTACCCGAACTTAAGTATTTCGGGGCAACACATTTGAATATTCCTAGGGATGACTCAGGAATTTATGATTCTGCCCTGAAAGGATTTACAAAACCCTTATTATCTACATTATCTTCCAAGAAATTTTTTTTACAATTCAGCATCCCTGTCTTAATTATAAGATTTGTAATCATTCGATTAACTTTTATCCTTTACCTTAGGCCCACCTCCACTGCATCGGGATGGCTGCTAAAGATGAGTGCCTGATCTGCACACCATCAAATAGCCTGAAGGCCAGTTAAAAGTAAGTAAAATTTGTCTTAAGTGTTTGTAAAATATATAGAGGAGAGTGGGGATGAATGGGACAGCTCAATTTTTTATACCTTAACTAACTTTAAATTTTTGTTATTTCAGCCATAAGATAGTACCTAGCCCAGGGGTTCCCAATAAAATTTTAGCGAGGACCCCCTTTACAATTAATTTACTGACGAGGACCCCTTAAACTTAAAGGCTTAAATTTTCAATCGATTTCAAAACCGAAACTATATGTATTCAAAACCGAAACTATCGTATTTTAGTCAATAAAAAATTGCAAAAAACCATCTTTGGTGGTAAACAGAGGCTGCGCTACCTACATTAATCTATTTGTACTACAGTGACAATTAACTAACAAAACTAACGAATGAACTGCTGAGTAGGATAATGGTTACTTCAAATTAAGGAAAATAAAAAAATACTTAATTTCTCGGTGACATTTCGTGGACCCCTTGGACACAGGCCGCGGACCACCTATTGGGAATCCCTGACCTAGCCTATTCAAGAAATTGTGTTCATTAACATCAGCTTCTGTTTTTGGATAAATTAGGCTACTAAATGTGTTTTCCCATACCTAAAGTAACTTTTATTGTTTTACTTCTATAATTTTAAAAAATAATGTAATTTAAGCTAAAAATTTTACCGTGTGTTGAAAGAGTTGGGATGAATGGGACAGGGGATTAACAGGAGGACAGCTCAATTTTTTATACCTTAACTTCGCTTTAAATTTTGTTATTTCAGCCATAAGATATAGTATACCTAACCTATTCAAGAAATTGTGTTCATTAACATCAGCTTCTATTTTTGTATAAATTAACACAAACACAAGTCCTTTTGTTCTTTCAGCTCTCAGTGGTTGAGGTTTGTGTTATTTCTATTAATGCTACTAGCTTTTTTATGGGTTTATACTTTTAAGAGTGCAAATTGATAATTTTTGATGCCTAGACCAAACCACCAAAGCCATTCCATTCCTGTGGTTACATTTTCCTGCCATTCTGAAGGAACTTTCATAAAAATGGGACCTAACTTCATAAAACCTAACTTGTTTGAATAACAGTTTAACCATAACATATTTGAGATGAAAGTTGCAAGTATTTGCTCATTAACACTTCGCATATTCGCACATTAGTTTGGAACATAAAATACAAGTTTAAACATAGATTTTTGCACCCTATTTTAGTAACTTTAGTACAAATACAAATTAAGTCGACCAACTACAGGCAAGCGTTGAGTTGCGTTACTTAACTGACTTATTTAACTGAGTGTTTCTTAAATGAGTTGAATATAGCATCCTATTCATGAAAATTTTTTAAAACAGGAAATGAAGTGATGATGGAACTGTTCCATTCATCCCCATACCCACTTATATTTAAAAAACCAAATCTAGACAAAGAAAAAATGCATGGATTTTCTCCATTTAAATTTTAAACTATACTAATATAAGTGCTCTTTCATCACACAGTAAAATTTTTAGCTTAAGTTAAATTATTTTTTAATAATTATAGAAGCAAAACAATAAGTTACTATAGGTATGGGAAAACATATTTTCTAAACTTTAATAAAAATAACTTTGTTAATTTTTAATAACAAATTCAGTGTTTAAAAAATAACTTATTTTTAAAATTTCTGAACTTTTTTTCAACCGTCCCATTCATCCCCGTGGTGGGGTTCATCCCCAACCCCACCACGGGAATGAATGGGACAAAATACATGTATTCGTAAAAACTTGGAGTTTAAATGATGGCTAATTCATTGAATACATGAAATTATAATGTAACCAAGAGTTCAATTATTGGTTTTAAACTTACAGGATTGAAAAATGTTAATTTTTTTCAATATTAACAAAAATGTGAAATTTGTCCCATTCTTCCCCGCTCTCCCCTAAGGTGTTTCTGGGTTTCTCAAGGAATGGTTTTTGGAAATTTAACCCTCATAATGAACTCTACCCAAATTTTATTAGAATGAAAATTCCATTTTAAATAAAGCACAGTATCAAGGGGATATACAGGGTGTTTTTAAACAGTGTAAAACAGGCTATTTTCTTAAATATTTCATTTAGACACATACAGGCTCGGACTGGCCATGCGGGCATTTGGGCAAATGCCCGGTGGGCCGCTACTCATCGAGGGCCGTTTGTGGGCCGCCTACAACCAAAATATTTTACAGTGGTATGAATGAAAAAGATCCTGTAAAAAGAAATCCGCACTCCGCAGGAATTGCCAACTAGCGGCCCACGAATTCTTTTTGTGCGGCCACCAAACCCCTTAATTTACCAGCAATTAAATTCATTAATGATAGCATAAATTACTTAATTCAAAAACATGTTATACTTATTATTTTTAATACTTTTATAAACGAATTTTATAATGGTTTCATCTTTAAAAATTCTACAGCATAAAAGGAGCGAACCTTTTCGGATGTCACCGAAAAGTGTCCCAAATGAGTTAAAACAGTACTTTTAAGAGTAAAATTTACAAAGTTTTTCTGGGGGAGGACCCCCAGACCCCCCTTTCTATTTTCAGCTACATCATCCACAAATTCTTTTAATATTAAGTTCGTCAAGTTGGAAATTCTTTTTACCCACTGAATTTACCAACAAAGAATTAAAAGTCTATATGAGTTTATTACGTATCCAATTAAGGACTTCAAGATTGATTTTAGACTATTTCTTAGAGGTCAATTTTCAAAAGAATTTCTTGGTGGAGGTACCATGATTCCCCCCCCCCGAAATTTTCAATTCTATGAAGTTATATTTTCCATAAAAATTATGCGGTGGGCCGATTCAGACTTAAAATGCCCGGACCGAAATTTCTTCCCAGTCCGGCCCTGGACACATACTTCCAAATACAAATTTTCCTTTTGTGAGGGTGTAAATTAGATGAATTTAATTTAAACTTTAGAAAATGCAGATAATTTTTTATCTGGCCCTCATAGTTTTAAATTTTCAATCAGACAAATTTTCCCCTGCTTGATTTTCAAATAGAAAAAATTCACTGAGATGCATGTATAAATTTTATGGGGTCTTCACAAATTAATTTTTGAAGCTATTATATCACCACATAAAAACAGGTTCAACTTAAATGTGTGGATAAACCCTATTTTGCTCTCAAAAAGATGTTATGAGTCACAAATTTTTGATAGTTAAAATCGGTGCTCTTGGTCACTAATTTTAAATATCTAAGTGGGCTTTGAAGTCATGGAAATGCTTGTCGTAATAAAGAAATAAAAAATATAGTTGTGGAAATTTTAATAGAATAGAAACTACTTGTGGTCTGTATAAAAACAGAGATGGGCAAAATGTAATCAGATTAATGATTAACGATTACGATTACAAATGTAATCTGATTACATTTGTAATCTGATTACTTTTTCACAAATGTAATCTGATTACATTTGTAATCTGATTACTTTTTCACAAATGTAATCTGATTACATTTGTAATCTGATTACTTTTGCACAAATGTAATCTGATTACATTTGTAATCTGATTACTTTTGTACAAATGTAATCTGATTACAGATTACATTTTGTAATCGTTAATCTGATTACAGATTACAATTGTAATCTAATATAACATATCTTGATTACTTTTTCTGATTGATAATGGTAGGGTGCGAATAGGGTGTATTGTTGTTCCGCCACATACAGGAAGTGGTCCACAACTGACAGGAAATGGTCCAAAATTGACCGGAAGTGCTCCAAAATTGACCGGAAGTGGTCCAAAACTGACTGGAAGTGGTCAACAACTCACCGGAAGTGCTCCGAAACTTCCCGGAAGTAGTCCACAACTTGCCGGAAACGGTCCGCAACTTAAAAATAGAGGTTCGTAACTTCCCGGAAGTGCTCCGAAACTTTCC
Source organism: Tetragnatha versicolor (assembly GCA_024610705.1). Lineage (NCBI taxonomy): Eukaryota > Metazoa > Arthropoda > Arachnida > Araneae > Tetragnathidae > Tetragnatha > Tetragnatha versicolor. The sequence continues at coordinate 53,458,057 of JANDEH010000003.1, forward strand.
GGAAATGGTTCCCAACTTACCGGAAACGGTCCGCAACTTAATAGTAGTGGTTTCGTAACTCCCCGAAAGTTGTCCGCGACTCCCCGGAAGTGGTCCAAAACTGATCGGAAGTGGTCCGAAACTTACCGGAAGTGGTCCACAACTGACCGGATATGGTCCACATTTTACCGGAAATGGTCCGCAACTTAAAAGAAGTGGTTCGTAACTTCCCGGAAGTTGTCCACGGCTCACCGGAAGTGGTCCACAACTTACCGGAAGTAGTCAACAACTGACCGGAAGTGGTTCCCAATTGACCAGAAGTGGCCCGCAACTGACCGAAAAGGGTCCTCAACTGACCGGAAGTGGTTCACATCTGACCGGAAGTGGTTCACAATTGACCGGAAGTGCTCTGAAACTTACCGGAAACGGTACGCAACTTAATAGGCATAGTTCTTATCTTCCCGGAAGTTGTCCGCGGCTTACCAGAAGTGGTCCAAAACAGATCGGAAGTGGTCTACAACTGACCGAAAGTGGTACACAACTGACCGGAAGTGGTCCACAACTTCCCGGAAGTGCTACGAAACTTACCGACAAGTTGTGGACCACTTCCGGTAAGTCATGGACCACTTCTGGTAGGTTACGGACCACTTCCGGTTCGTAACAGATCACTTCCGGCAAGTTGTGGACCACTTCCGGTAAGTCATTGACCCAGTTCTGGTAGGTTACGGACAACTTCCGGTAAGTAACAGACCACTTCCGGCAAGTTGTGGACCACTTCCGGTAAATCATGGACCACTTCCGGTAGGTTACGGACCACTTCCGGTAAGTAACAGGCTACTTCCGGCAAGATGGGGTCCACTTCCGGTAAGTCATGGACCACTTCCGGTAAGTAACAGACCACTTCCGGCAAGTTGTGGACCACTTCCGGTAAGTCATGGACAACTTCCGGTAGGTTACGGACCACTTCCGGTAAGTAACAGACTACTTCCGGCAAGTTGGGGTCCACTTCCGGTAAGTCATGGACCACTTCCGGTAAGTAACAGACCATTTCCGGCAAGTTGTGGACCACTTCCGGTAAGTAACAGACTACTTCCGGTAAGTTGTGGACCACTTTTGATAAGTCACGGACCACTTCCGGTAAGTAACGGACCACTTCCGGCAAGTTGTGGACCACTTCCGGTAAGTTATGGACCACTTCCGTAGGTTACGGACCACTTCCGGTAAGAAACAGACCACTTCCGGCAAGTTGTAGACCATTTCCGGTAAGTTGTGGACCACTTCCGGCAAGTTGTGGACCACTTCCGGTAAAGGTACCAGAGTAATTGGATTGAAGATTACAAATGTATTTAGACTAAAAATGTAATCAAACTAAAAATGTAATCAAACTACAAATGTAATCAAACTACAAAAGTAATCAGATTACATTCACATTTAGATTACAAAATGTAATCTAACTTCAAATGTAATCAGATTACATTCATTCAGATTACAGATGTAGTTGGATTGAAAATTTCAAAATGTAATCAGATTACAAATGTAATGATTACAAATGTAGTTAGATTAAAAACTGCAAAAAGTAATCAGATTACAAATGTAATGATTACAAATGTAATGATTACAAATGTAATCAGATTATTAATCTGATTACAAAAGTAGTTTGATTACGCCCATCTCTGTATAAAAATATATTCTGCATTTTCTTTGAGACCCCCCATAAAGTAATCACCAGTCTCATCTAATGTTTCTCCTCTTTAAAAGAAAATTTGCAGTTGTAAGTATATGAGTGAGGAAATGTGTAAGTTTAATTTTTATGGTTGGTTACTCTAGGTTGGGACCTTTCAAAGTACATTTTAATTTAGCATTTGTAGTCATTTTTTTGTCATTTCATGTTCTATTTCTATTTCAGATCAAATGAGAAAATATCTGATGAACATAAAAAGGACTGGCCTTAGAAAGAAAAACATTGTATTGGATATTTGTTAAAATGTTGAAGCTCTAAATAAATATTTTTAAATGTTAAGCTCTATTCTATATTTTTGTTTCCAAAGAAAATAAATTCATGATTATAATTATTTTAATTATGTACAATTGCCTGTATAAAAATGCTAAAATAAATAAAAACCGATACAGGTAAAATTGCTCTTAAGGAATAATTATAACTTAATTTAGAAAAGTAATGTGATAGGCTGTAAAAATGCAAATTTTTTCTAGCAACACTAGCTAGAATTTGTATGCTAGGAAGCAAAAGCTAGAATAGTAAGCTTTTCCTAGCAGCAAAAGCTAGTTTTGCATGCTAGAATAGCAAGCTTTTAATAGCAGCACAAGCTAGTTTTTGCATGCTGGTATAGCTAGCTTTTCCTAGCAGCACAAGCTAGATTTTTATGCTAGAATAGCAAGCTTTTAATAGCAGCACAAGCTAGTTTTTGCATGCTAGATTAGCAAGCTTTTCCTAGCAGCACAAGCTAGATATTTATGCTTGAATAGCAAGCTTTTTCTAGCAACAATTCCTAGGATGGCGAACCTTTTCCAGCTATACATGCTATGATGGAGTCCATTTTCCAGCAACGCATGCTATGTAATCAATAATTTTCTAGCAACACATGCTGGAATAGTGGTCATTTTCTAGCAACACATGCTAAAATAGTGGTCATTTTATAGCAACGCATGCTAGAATAGCGGTCATTATCCAGCAACACATACTAGTTTTTTGATGCTAGGTAGCATGAAAAGTGGGCCAATACATGACATGGCATGCTAGGTGATTATGCTGGAACTAGCAAAAATTATCCAGCAACACATGCTAGTTTTTTGATGCTAGGTAGCATAAAAAGTGGGCCAATACATGACATGGCATGCTAGGTGATTATGCTGGAACTAGCAAACATTATCCAGCAACACATGCTAGAAAACCAAATATTACCTAGCAACACATGCTGGAAAAAACGATAGTTTTCTAGCAACACATGCTAGTTTTTTTTATGCTAGGTAGCATAAAAAGTGGGCCAATACACGACTTGGCATGCTAGGTGATTATGCTGGAACTAGCAAACATTAATGCTAGTTTATGCTATTTTTCCTAGCTTAAATATAGCATGCCATGCTTGTCTAGCAAAGAAATTCCAGCATAAATTTTGACCTGGGTGGTGACTTAAATTTATACTAAATGACCCCAATCAGCAAAATCCAACCCCCTTTAAAAGAAGGGGATCACATTTCATCCCCGAGAACATCCCTTGTGATAGATAGCGATCATAAAAAGCATAAAGGAAACAGTAAACGCTCTCATCCGACGCGAAATCGATTTTAATATTGTCTCGAGGGTGGTTCTGACACCCCCTCCCATTAATAAGTTTTTATTTATCGCCCCCCTTAATCCCGGCGATCGTTTCTTTTCGTCTTTAATCGGGAGAATTCACCTTTTTTCCGGGCCCTTATTGGCTATTCTGCTCCCCCAGTAATGCGTATGTGCGGTAATTTCCTGAACTTTCCCCCGTGTAGTAATTAGGTGGATGGTGGGAAGTTCCCGTAGAGTTGGGAGGAATAGATGGCACATATTGTAACTATTGAAGTAGCAAACGAGTGCCTATTAAAAATTAACTCTTCCATCCAAAATCTGGAAAAATTATCCCCCCCGTCTTTTTCACTGCCATTTGTCCAGTGGTATAAACCACATTATTTCTTTAACCAGAAGTTAAAGAAATAATGAGGTTTTCACTGTGATTCTGATTGGTTGAACTTTTCTCCTATGTTTAACCACTGGTCAGGTAGCAGTGAATAAGGCAATAAGTTTCTCTATTTTTCCTTGTTGTTATAAAAACTTGCTATCTGTAATTTTTTCCGGACCTTTTCGATTTCGATATATTGAGGTTATACCTACTGTAATTCATATCGAATAGGAAAGGCTAATGACAAGGTTCTATGTTAGTGTCACTATTCGAAGAATCTTGTCCAATTAATGGTATACTACTTTATACTGAAAAAAATTCGGTAAAGGGGCTAAATGCAAGTTCATTTGACTTTCCACACATTCTCTTAAAATTCAACTCTGCGTCAAGTCCCGTGACAATGAAAAAGGTTCAAAGACTTTGCTAAAATTCTAGGGAATCATGTCATAAATGCAGCAATATAAGAATACGTATTGTATGAAAACCAAATTATAATTCAGTTATCTATCTTATTTACAATTGATTCACTTATTTCAAAAACATGTCAAACACCACTTTTTTTTTTCAAAAACGAGTTATTGGTGTCATGAGATTCTGTGGATGTAAACGCACGTTTTAGTGTAGGGATTATAAAAATAAATTGCCAAGCTGTTTTAGACGATATATACAAGCATCTCTCAATATTGACTGTTTCCAAAAATATTTTAGTCGGTTGGTTCGAAATTTTTTTGCGATATTTCTTGTATTTTGGCTTGGCGTTTTTAAAGGAGGGGATGAGGTGACAACCCTCCAACGAGTTAGTGATATTATAACTTCAACAAAAAGTTTATTATAAAACTTTCATATAGTTCTGTAATCTCTTTTCATGCTTTTATATAATTTGTGAGCTATTTGGCTTAACATTTCTCTCCGGGTGAAGTTTTCTGAAAATTTATTAAGATTTAGAGAATAAATGCATATTTTTAATTATGCTTACTTTAATTTTTAGCCTCATTAGACTTACCGTGCTTCAAAAAGAGGGTTGACACAGGCGAAATATAGTATTCAGATTTGAGTTTTATAATATTAAGAAATGGGGTGAGAGAGAGAGAGATTGCGTGGATTAGCAGAACACTGAGGGGATGGTAAATTTAAAGTTGGATTTATACTTATTCCCGAAAACCTTTTATAACAATCACCACTAAATTAGTTTAAAAAAATAATTGATAGTTTCAAATAGCTTTTTAAGTAGACATTTTATTTAAAATATGCACGTCAATACGAATGGACGACCGTAAAGTTGTGCCGTTCATGCTTTCTAAAGAAGTGAATCGTAAAATATGTTCATTAATATTAGCCCAAGCCGAGTCAGATTTCACTGGGCAAAAATTTTTGATGAAGTCTATATTTTACCCAAATATGTACCCCTTGGTATAATTTTACCAAAGTTCTTAAAAGAAATTAAAAGGGCCAAAATTGCGCTTTAAAAAGGTCCTCTTCTGTTTAATGCTTCCCCAACGGTGTGAGAAGTTTCCATAGTAAGTGGGGCACATTTCAACAGTGGGTTAGTTTCAAGTTGGTTGAGATAAACTTTTTAGCGATGTTGCTGAGATTTCGGCTGCGGCGTTTTTTAACGGGAAGGAAAGCACATCCAAACCGCAAGTCCATATCCACTGAAAAAACATCTTTCAAAGTTTTTTTTCCATTTTGAAGAGTAATAAAGGCTGAATTGAACACAAAGTGGACAGAATAAAATTCTAATGTCTCTTCATTGCTACCTAACCAGAGATTAGCAGGCTATGAAAGAATGATTCTACCTATCAGAGTCAACGAAAAGCTCATTTTCTTTCTCTAGCTGCAGGTTGAACCGATGATCAGCAGTAGTAATAACTACCCTTACACTAGAAAAGTCACAGTTATGTCATTATAACGTCACTGAGAATGACACTTGTCACAAGTATCTCAGTGACCGAAATGTGACCTAACCTTGAGGTCACAGTGACCAGTATTGAGTGATAATTCTACGCCGTCACAGCGAAGTCTTTGTGTGACCTGCTACATCTGTACCTTCTCAGCGACATCACTGTAAGTCAAAAAGGGGTCACTTATTTTGGTCCCAAATTCTGGACATTTGTCAGTCACAGTGCCACTTATGACACAAATCTGACTGTCACAAAGGAGGCATAATTCGGTCACCTCCTTATTAGGGTAATAAGGCGGTAACCGGTAACTCTGATGTTGGGGGACCATTGGATGAAGCACAACTATGTGGTCTACATTTAAGGGCCTTATTCAGAAACTTAAACACGTAGAAGAAGCGAGATGGAAACGACAAGGAAACGGAAACGGTGAAAAATCGGAAAAATCTCACGTAACCTCTTCACGAAACGGTCATTTGGAAATGGCCGTCACAATTATACACTGGCAATACAAATTTTTACAAACACTAGATGTCTATTACTTTTTTTAACATATTATAATGTATGATGACTTGTTTTGGTAATTAATAACTGTTTTAGATTTTTTGGAACTACACTAGCCCAAAAATCCCAACACCAAGAAGGAAAGGAGATATCAAAGTCAAATTTATTTCTATGATTGCACATAGTATCAATGTGAATTGCTTTAAAAATCAGCCTTCCTGGATGTTAGGGGGCTGAGAAAATCGGTGAGGAGTGTTGTCTCCATAGGTGTCCATTACCGCCGTCACACGTCATGGTATTGAGTGACAGGGGCTCTAAATGACTTTTAAGGGATTGGAGGACCATGTTGCCTCCTCAGGTAGTCCAAATTCATATGGTGCACTAGCGGACGTTGCATATCGGGCTAGGGGATTTCTCCTCCTTCTCCGAACATGTTTTGTGAGCGTTGGTTCTTACGAACGGATAGGCCAGGGTAAAAATGCAACCTAGGGGTTTAAGAAGAAAGCTTGGACATTGCATACAACATGTGGTTGTGCATGTTTCTCTTGAAATTTGTCCCCAGGACAGGTCTGAAGGTAAGGATGGACAACCGGCTAAAAAACCTCAATGAAGCAGCTCCGGTTGGCCAAAATACCGGTAGATCATACTGAGAACAAGCGGCAGTGGGATGGATGTCGTTTGCAGTACTGCGGATTGTCCGTTCGGTCCGCATAGCTTCTTACATCTTTGTCAATAAACAAGGGGCTGAAAATGGGCATTTCTGTTTCCAATAGTGCACGAAATAAGGAAATGAAAATCCCAATTTCATAACATTGTGTCTATGAGAGAATCCTGATTCGGTTTGGAGCACCACGACGGTTGGGTATGAGTTTGAAGACACAATGGAGAGAGCGCACTCAGCTGATGATTTTCTAATCATTCCACGGAGTGGTGATGCAGGGTAACGGAGTGGGGATGCATTTGATTCCATTTCTGCTACTCCTGAGTATGATTCACCAGTACTTTTTCCAACCAGAGCTGCGTCATTGAGATTTTGCAGCCGGTAGACCGTCCTTACCTTCAGACCTGTCCTGGGGACAAATTTCAAGAGAAACATGCACAACCACATGTTGTATGCAATGTCCAAGCTTTCTTCTTAACCTCCTAGGTTGCATTTTTACCCCGTCTTTCACGTTCTCTAGAACCAACACCCACAAAACAGGTCCGGTCAATGAGGAGAAATCACCTATCCCGGTATGCAACGTCCGCTGGTGCACCATATGAATTTGGACTACCTGAGGATGCAACATGGTCCTCCAATCCCTCATAAGTCATTTAGAGCCCCTGTCACTCAATACCATGACGTGTGACGGCGGTAATGGACACCTATGGAGACAACACTCCTCACCGATTTTCTCGGCCCCCTAACATCCAGGAAGGCTCATTTTTTAATCAATTCACATTAATACTATGTGCAATCATAGAAACAAATTTGACTTTGATATCTCCTTTCCTTCTTGGTGTTGGGATTTTTTATTTCCGCTAGTGTATTTAACGGAAACGGACCACAAAAAGTGTAAAAGCAATCGGAATACGGTTCGAATCTCGGAACAATATGGCGGACGAGAGCTGTGGATTTTGAACTATACCTCGTTTGTAATCTCTCGGGTTGAGAGCTTTTTCCCCGTTTACGTATCTTTCTCGTTTCATAAAGTTTCTGAATTCGGCCCTAAAAGTTCTCCCGTACTACGAATTTTTCTTTCCTCCACGTTGGCACGACGGTGTCACTCGTTATCCGCTCTAGTTACTACCACCTCTACGGTATCACCGTTTTTAAGGGGGTGGTATATTAAAGCTTTTTTTCGGGCGAGCATGTTTTGTTTTGATAGATTGCTTTCGGTAATGAGTCGGGCGAGTGTCATTTCGTCCGGTTAGCTGCTCGCGCTCACTCACGCAGAGTACCGTGACTCATGCAGGGGCTGCCGATTACCTGCGCTGCTAATGTCCGATTTCCTTCATGAATAGTAAGAGGACTTTTGGTTAATGAAGGATCGGACTGCAATCGTCGGGTGGTATAAGTATGGGTTTGTGGTTTTTTGGTTATCGATTTGGAGTAATGTTGGCAGGTGGTTGATGATTGTGTACAAGGTTGATAGACTATTTGGAGCCTTTGAATGTGTGTAATGAACTTTCTGAGGAATTAAAAGAAGTCGTTGGGTTGGAAGCATATATATAGCATATTTGTGGGAGATTATTGATAAAATTTTGAAACAAAAAGGTCTTACGAACTCTTCTTGAACAACAGTTTTCACAAGTTTTGAAGATTTGTCGGATGAGTTTATTGTGTCGAAAAATAGTACCTTAATAGTCTCTAATATTTCAAAACTGGAGAAAGCTAGGGCCGACCAGAGCTTTTGCTGAACCAAGGAAGAAGATTTTTTTGGTTTGCTGAGTATATTGTAGCATCGTCCCAAAATAACCAGCCGTTATTTTAACTAAATCTTGTTTATTCACACAAAAGGACAACACAAGACAGACAGCAACACACGACTCACATTCACTAACATAACAAAAACTATGGAACTAACTGAAACCAAAACTACTGAAAAACAACCGCCAAACCTCCACACACACAGTCACTTCAGGAGGTGGCCCAGAGTGTAGAGGAGTGCCCCCTATAGTAAAGTCTGGAGTCATTACAATATGCAACAGGTTAGAATCCCCCTGCAAAAAGAATTTGAAAGAAGTATATAACTTGTAAGAAAACAAATTTTATTTTGCAGCTGAATATTATTTATATTTGTAGTTTCCATAAAATTGCTTGCTTTTTAAGCTTAAGTAGGACAGTTTTGTTAAAGCATATAAGATTTCTTTGTTTGTGTGATGCTTAATGATATGAAACACTTGCTACTGAGTACAATACAAAATTCTTTAGAATTTATTTTAAAATATTAACATCTTAAACTTTGATATAATTGTAACGATTAATTTTTTAATAATGTATTTTTTTTTCTAGAACAATCCAAAGGCAACTAATCTCTGCTCGAATTTATCCTGGAGAACACTGATCTACTCAATGAATATGGACCAAAATAATCAACCCAAGAGAATGTTCATGTTCTCCAGCTACTATCGTCTAAATTTAATTACGGATTCTCAAAAACAAAAACAATTTAAACAAGTTCAAATGTCCTTTCGGTTTATTTTTATAGTTATTGTCATTATCAATATATAAGAAGTTATTTCAATTCTATTATCGGTCCCAATAATTATCACCAAGCTGTTTTGGGCCATAAGCTAACAAAAATATCGCCAGTTTTATTGCTTTCATTAGTATAACAGTGTTTAATAAGTTAGTTTGCAATTTTCATCGATATTTTTGGCGCCCAAAACAGCTTGGCGATTTTTTTTCTTGGCCGGTATGGTAAAGTGTGACTCTTTGTGACATAGGAAAGGGAGGGGGTCAAAAAAGTTGAAAAAAAAGTGTGACATCATTTATGGATGGACCCAAATTAATTTCAACAATCTCTTTTGAAGGTCTTGGACTTGATTCATGCCGGTCCAATTCATCCACACATCTGCAATATACGGATAAATCACATATACCACCCATCCCCACCAATTCGTAAGCTTACCACCCTCTCATAAGAAGCACCCATGTATCACACACGCCACACAATCCACGAAGTAGTACTACATTACATACATTCATAATAGCTCCCACAATAACAGACACAAAACCCGACTGCTATTCGTCAATGCAGATGGACAGACCATCAAAATACCCGGCATACCCGGGCGGGGTAAAAGCGCTTGATCTATTAGCCGCATCCAAAAGCGACACAAGTATCCATTACCCATTAGATGCCTTCCCTCCCAATCCATCTCTTCCCTCACTCCTACACCGGCCGATGTTTCCATTAAGTCCTACAGCAATTTGGGGCGTCCAGGACGGAAAGGGTTAAATATGGCAATGAATCCACATCCCACCGCATTTAGCAAAGCATACATCAACCGTAATGCACTCCACCAAATAACTGACTGTCAATTTTATAGTGCCTTGGGGGGCAAAGGGGGCCCCACCCTTCGGGTCCCATGGGCAGGGGGGCCCATAATTAGGCCCCTCCTGCGTGATAATTCTTCGCCCCTCTTTCCATTTTATAAGACCCCCGGGAGCCGGAATTATTCTTTTCCCTATTCAATTTCTTCGGCGGTTGGTTTTTCTCGCCCTCCTCCCCTTCTATGGTAATTAAGACGATTTCTGGGGGTCGTATTTCGCACCACCTGGGGTTCGGGGGCCTTGGTGGGGATGGCGGCGTTGGTTTCGATAGGGGGTGGGAGGAAATTGGATTAAAATACGGATGCAGATGGGCTGTCAAGTGCGTTTGTGTAAAGTGTAATGTGGGAGGGTTTTTTAAGCTGATTTTTCAGGGTTTAAATTGTGTTATTATGAGTGTTTCGTAGATGGGTATGATGAACGCTTAATCGGTTTTGCGTGTGGGATTGATGTAGCTAATTTGCTTCAGAGGTAGAAAAAGGAGCTTGAGATTTAGTTTGAGGGGAAGTTTTAGACGAAGAAAGATATTTGTAAGTTTTCCTGTTTGATTTGAGATGTAATTTCGTAATTAAAAATTTGCGGTCTAATGATACATTTGAAAGTTTTTCCTCAACTAAGGTGGGCCAATCGGACTTCATAGTAAGTCTTTCTTAAACTAAATTAAACTAAACTGAATTCTACAATATTCATCACTCAACAACCTTTCATTATAAAATCAAGAGCAAAACCAGTAAAACCAACCAACCAACCCTTCATTATTTGAATTTTTCTACTTCGTTCAAAGAAGGTTCTTCGTAGGTTTATCGTTGAAACCATTGAGGGAATGATGGTTCACCATCACTTTTAAACCGCCATTTTGAGTGATAATTTAAATGACAGATCAACAAACGTTGTCATTATTTAAAATATTAACGTGTTTTCATCACTCATTCTTTAACTTTACCCTCATTTTTCCTAAAAAATAACCGGTTGTTAAGATTAGTTTAAACTGAGTAGTAAGTTTAATAAAGAAGAAAACCAAGGGGTTTGGAAAATTTGGACATAAATAATTTATATTTCTGCATAGGGGCACTTTTGATTTAGAATTATCCTTATAAAAAAATTCTAGAGGCATTACCCGCTTCAGAACAGTCCATATATTGAATGACGGTTATACTGCTGCATAGGCTTCTAAAAGAATCTAAGCGATGCTGGGTCCATCCTTATAAATCCTTCTTTTAAAAGGGCACATCCGAAGGAAATAGGCATTAAATCTCTTTTCAGGGCATCAACCGGATTTGAAAGTAAGATAAACTTCTCTAAAATCGCATAATGCTTGAGAAATGGCATCAGCGTTAGGTATGGGGGACATCGTACGTGTATATGGGGTATTGGACGCTGGATGGGATATGTAAATTTAGAGTACTTGCAGAGTTATTACCAAAATAACACAACTTCTAACCGGACATGGTAGCCTTAAAAATACCTTAGCAGATTAAATTTATGCTCTAACACTTCTTGTGACTGCAGTGTCGGAGGTGACGAGGATGTGGAACATGTTCACTGTTCGAAATTCGTCACGCAGAGGAATACTCTGAAACTTTCTCTGAGAAAACTTGACATTAAATGACCTCCTGCTCTTCATAGTTTAGTCGTTTAGTGTCTTCTAAATATGCATTTGTCTTTTTTACTAAATTTAGTAATGATACGTGTAAACCTTTTTAACATCACAAACATTTGTCAACTTTTAAATCTTTGTTACTTTGTAGTTTTACTATGTATTTTTACTTACTTCTGTAAGCCCCGTATGATACTTGGTGGTATACGGGGAACTTTTTGTGTGTAATAAAAAAAGGACTCGCATATTTTAGTTGATAAGTGTATAAGTATATTCTCCATTCTTAGAAAATTTTAAAATATCCAAGAGTAAGAAAGGAAAGAAATTACGAGAAAAATTAGAAAGAGGATGAAGAGAAAGAAAAAGAGAAAGTGTGTAGGAGTTGAATACTCAACTTCAACCGTTTTCCGTTTAATCAGATATAAACTGGCAGTAATTTTTAAGTACTTTAATGAAACACAGTTAAGTATACGTACATCAAAAATTATGCGAAAAATTTTCCTTTTTAGAGCTTTTGAAAAAAAGTTAATTTTTAATTGTTCCTCCTAATTTCGTGTATAAAATCTCTGAAATAAAAAAAAATGAAAGCAATAGCTGCAATAAATTCTTTAATTGTGAAAATAGAGCAATTATGACACAGTTTAACATTTTTTATTTGCTTCCTGAATAAAAGTTTTGTTTAACAAACTTAACTCCATTTAGGCCAGTTAAAAATAAATGTTACGTTTTTAATAGTACTAAGCTCGCAATTTTAACCACATAGAAATTTTTAAAAATTTTTGAAAATCTCGATTGTTATGTGCAACAGTTTAATTGCTGCGGAAAAGACATAATTTGTGTACTGTTATTATGACGTTAAAAATACCTCTGAAATAAACCCTATATATCACATTACCTTTATATAACTTTGATTTTTTTTATTTACAATCTTAGAAAATGCTTTTTACCTAGCTTATATTTCGTGCAATATTCTTACCAAATAATTGAGTTACTACATAGAAAGAAACAATGAATGTCGCGTGATTCCAACATTATTCCCACATAACACTTAGCAGCAACACATACGAAATACTCACTTTGAAACACCCCCTCCCACCCCTCCCTGTTTACCCTCCATCCAGGCGATTAGCTTTCTGAGGGGTCCGACACCCCCGCAGCAAATCCGGACAAACAAAGCTTATTAATCAGGCGGGAAAAGAATCGTCCACTTAACGGTCAGACCCGATCGATCTCTCGCTTTTGGTTAACGCTGCACGTTTGTTGTTTTGCCGCGGAATCGATCAGCAGAGACATGAGAATATCGATGTTTTTTATATCGATCATTTTTTGTGTTTTGTTTGAGGGGACTGGTAGTGATTGTGCATTTGGTTAATGCAGGTCAAAATAGCAAAATGGTTATCCATGTCTTGTGTTATATACTCTGTTCATTTAGAATAGGCGGCTGAAAAATAATGATTTCCCCCTAGGTAAAAGTTAGCTTAATCAAAAACTGCTTTAGTATCATAGTCAAGAGTCCTCACTAAAAAAACTCGTAAGCCACTGAGTATAGAGCTTAACAGAGGATTCATCTCCATAGACGCTAATGGCAACATTTTTAACATGGGTTTTCCCATAGACACTTCAAGTACTTCGGACCGCCTCCTATAGTTCCACGTCACTCCTGCTACGTCACTGTCATTCGCCCAATGAAGCTGGCACTCAAATCCAAATCGGAAGTGGAGGGAAAAGAGCAGAACCGAGGAAATTAAAATGCCGCTTGATAGAAGTTCCATATCCAATCAGGAATCACTTTCGCATTTCGGCTTCCTTGATTGGCTGCTAGTGTTTAAAAAGTTTATTTACAGTTAAAACTACAATATATAGGGGAGAGCGGGGATGAATGGGACAGGGGATGAACGGGACAGATAAATTTTTTTTACCTTAACTTCACTTCAAATTTTTGTTATTTCAACCATAAAATAGTAGTAGTACCTAGCCTATGCAAAAAATTGTGTTCATTGACATCAGCTTCCATTTTTGTATAAATAGGACTACTAAATGTGTTTTCCCATATAAAAAGTAACTTTTATTGTTTTACCTCTATAATTATTTATTAAAAAATAATTGAACTGAAGCTAAAAATTTGACTTTGTATTGAAAGAGTAGTTTTATTAGTATAGTTAACAATTTAAATGGAGATAATCCATGGATTTTTCTTAGTCTAATTTCAGTTTTTCAAAAAATGAGTGGGTATGGGGATGAATGGGACAAGAGTTGTGAGGATGAATGGGACAGTTAAATCATCACTTAAATTCCTGCTTTCAAAATTTTCCATCAATAGCTTGCTTTATTCAACTCATTTAAGTAATTTCTAATAAAATAACTAAAATAGGGTACAAAAATTTATGTTTAAACTTGTGTTTTATATTCCAAACTAATGTGTGAATATGCAAAGTCTTAATGAGTGAATACTTGCAACTTTCATCTCAAATATGTTATGGTTAACCCATTATTCAAACAAGTTTTAGGTGTTTATGCTCGATTTTTATGAAAAGTTCCTTCAAAATGGCAGGTTAAATGTAACGGCAGGAGAGGAATGGCTTTGGGGGTTAGGTCCAGGCATCAAAAATTATCTATTTGCACTCCTAAAAGTATAAACCCATAAAAAGCGAGTAGCATTAATAGAAATAACACCAGCCTCAGCCACTGAGCTGAAAGAACAAAAGGATTTGCTTCAGTTTATGTGTTAATTTTACTCGCCATGAAGTCTAATAAATGTTTTTGCCCTTAAATGCCTTTTTAATTTTTTCTTTGGAAAATAGAAGTGTGTTGTTCCTTTAAAAAGCGAAACATTGTACAATATTTAAAATAACTTTGTTATTTTGTAAATTTTTTAACTTTTTTTAACTGTCCCATTCATCCCCACTGGATGTCCCATCGATCCTCACCACGGGGATGAATGGGACAAAATACATGCATTCATAAAAACTTTTCTAGGAGTTTAAATAATGGGTAATGGATTGAATACACGCACTTATAATGTAACCAATTATAGTTCAATTATTGGTTTTAAACTTGTTACAGGATTGAAAAATGTATATTTTTTTCAATTTTAGCAAAGTTTAGAAATTTGTCCCATTCATCCCCGCTCTCCCCTACAATATAGTACTTAACTGTTTAAACTTTTTTCATTATAATAAAATGAGGTTATAATAAACGCCTTTTCGCAGAGCGAAATATATAGGAAGAACATAAACACGACGAAAAGTGAGTGCATTTCAGATATCTCTAAAAAATATAATATATTTAAAATTTCTATCACACCCGCTTTATGGGGTTCTGTTCTTCATATTATACGATAGCAGTATATTTTGAGCAGTCTAATGAAAATTTATTTTAAAAGAAAAGCTATTAAACCCGTAAAATTATGATACACTACTAAACATTTCCAATGCTAGCGAGGATGAGTTTTAATTTATATGATGAGTGAAAGTGTTTCGACTTCTAAAATTATGTCAAAAAGTAGTAAGGTAAGGGAGAGGGGTGCGGGCACCTTGGGACATAAATTTGTTGTTAGGAATTCTCTAAAAGGGATATTTGGGTGGAAATTGTTTTATTAGGTTAGTAAAGGACCATATTTAATATATTAGCTGTGTTTCAATAAATACCATTGTAGGGTTACTTGGGGTAAGTGGGTCACTGGGATAAGTGGGTCACCCCCTAAAACTATAATATGCGCAGGAAATTTCACACTTACTCGCATTGATTATGTTACAGCTTGTCACACCGATGAGTTTTGCATATATTTGAGATTTGTTTTATTTATTTTTAAGATTATAGAACTAATTTAAAATAGATTCCCAGAATGGATTTTTTGGTGAGTTCAAGACGCATTTTTCAAAGAAGTATTTCCAGGTAAGTTTTCATTACATTTTAATGTTTATTGAACTGTTTTGCAGAGTTTGACCTAAAATACATACTACAATTTGAAATTTTTCAAAATTTTTAATTTTGGAGTGTTTAAGAGGGGTGTCCCACTTACCCCATAGTTTTTGCATGGTTGGGGTAAGTGGGACCCCTCAGCGTGGGGTAAGTGGGACCCCTCTTTATTTAGTAAGTGAGACCCCTTATTATGATATAAGTGGTTCTAGAAGGTCCCTTATGATACAGGAACTATTAACTATTTCAGGGGGTTATAGGGACAATTTCCCCCAATATTTTCAGAAAATTTCGATTTATAGTAGCAAGACCTTTTACTCACCACTTCAAAATTCATTAAAATTTATAAATAGTTTGGTCGACATTATATATGAAATTTGCGTTTTAGTTTAAGTTATGGTGAGTAAAGTGAAATATCTCATCAACAGTGTTCATTCTCATTTAGTGTGTCCGATTTCTTTTTTATCTTACAATGCGTATTAAAGTGCCAAAATAAATCTTAATGAACCTTATTATGTTTGTTCAACACTATTTTATATGCTAAAGTAAAACATATCCCTTTGGCCTTTCAAAACATTCTTTAAAATACTTATTTTGCTTTTCATTCGATTCTTACCTTGTCATATGGATTTTGATGTGAGTATATTTCTCACTCATGGATACAGTTACAATAAAATATTTATATTGAAATTTACTGTACTTTATCAAGTAAGACCCACTTACTTCCATTTAAGTTTTGCTTGCTTTAAATATAAATAAAGAGGGGGTGACCCACTTACCCCATCTCTTGGGGTAAGTGGGTCACCCATCTCATTATTGATAAAAAGACCAGTTAAGAAAAATGTAAAGCTTTATTTTAGAAACTACTGATAAATTTTTGTTTATCGATAGACTCTTTAAAGAAATTAGTTAACAAGTACAAAATAAACCCTTTCAAATTTTTTCTATAAAGCTCCAAAAATGTACTAGGCCAAAAGGGGTCCCACTTACCCCAAGTGACCCTATAAAAAATTAGAAAAATAGTTTATATTAAAAAGTGTCCCAAGTTGCCCTAGTATTGTTGTTTCTTGGATAAAAATTATTTCATACTTTTAGGCGCATTTTTTAAAGTCTGTCTCTTTTTTGTTAAAAATTATTTTATTTTCTTTCTCTCTGCTAGCTTCTCAAAATTAAGGACATAGCATCAATCTTCGAGATGCTAATTTAATCTTCAACTCAAACACCCATTGTATATCACACTAACTTAAAAAAACCATTCAAAATCATCAAACTAAATCCAAGACAGTTTCTATCCCATGCATATGCTATATGCATGACCGAAATAGATTCGAAAAGTAGGTGATAGGCTATAGGCGATAGCCATAATAGATTCTAAAAGTAAAAATGAACACATTATATAAAATTAAAGAATGTGACCTCACTTTCTCAGGGGCCGCACCCCCTTTGCATTGAATCCTTGTGGAGCTTGGGTATTCCAAGTGGCACACAACAACAAAGAATGTGACGAAAATGTCAAAATGATGTGAGGAATCTCGTTGTGACTTCGATGTAGTGTCGATTCCTAAAGGGTCATATGTAAGAGAAAAAAAGAAACATACTACAATATTATTCATTTGGTTTAAAACAAAGTTTGAAATTAAGAACTACAATGAGATAAAAGAACTATGTGTACAATGGATCACCAAAACCTGGTTTAATAAAATTATGTTTAAATTCTTAAAAATTGGGCGTGGTTTGTGGCAAAAAAGTCATTATCGGAATTTGAGTTTTATCCATTTCGATTAAAAATAATGACTACTTTCTAAGGCATTCTTCAATAACTTGTATACCCAGGCTGTTTCTGGAGTTTTGTTGCTGCTTGGCAATTTCTATCTGCCATTCGCCCGGGAAATCTAAACATTTACTTCGAATCAGATATGTTTAAACATAATAATAATAATTTTATTGGACAAACAAAAGAACAGAACAAGAAAAAATACAAACGCAGTTGATCGAGTACATACATATCCCAAAGGAGCAACCGCTCGTCCATGGGGTCACAGAATATCTTTGTTAAAAGTAAGATCAAAAATAAAAAATCGATTTGGTTTATAGTGGAAGAAGTTGTTTTGCTTTAACACTAGACACTTAAAAATTAATTGTAAATAAAAGAACAAAAAATAAAAAAGGAAAACAAAAAGGCTTGGCTGGCAATTTCTATGTTTATAGAGAAAAAATGAATAAATGATGATATTTAAACCTGACAAAATTAGAATAAGGACTCAATGCTATTTAGACTCAAAATATATGCAATGCACAATTTCTTAAAGTATTTAATGTTAGTTTGAGATTGAATTTCGCTTGGAAGTTTATTAAAAAAAGTGACAGAAAGATATTGGAAGTGTTTTTTGTATATTTCTTTGTGAGGATTAGGTATATTATAGTAGTTATGATTTCGAAGGTTATAGGAAAAATTTTGGTTTATCGTGGCATAGCCAGGATATTTCTTCAGAAAAATAAGGCAATTGAGAACATATAACTGACTTGCGTTTAAAAGATTATTAAGAGGAAAGTAACTTAAAAATTTCTTTTGTATAGTAAGCAAAGGCTTGATATTTGAATAAAAGTCACCACCCCAAATCAAAATTCCATATTGTATACGAGATTGAACCCAAGCAAAATATATTCTCAAAAGTAAATCAGAGTTAATATATTTTTTTAGGTGATAAAACCTGAACAAAATGTATCTTAACTTACTACCTATTGAATTTATATGATCTTTGAATTTCCAGTTTTTATTAAACAAAATACCCAAATATTTTATTGTTGGAGTGTATTTGATAAAATGATTTTCACAATGTTTATTTTCACAATCGCAAAAGTATAATTTAAGATTGATGAAAAGTGGACTGCAAGGAAAATATAATGTAACTAGTTTTGTTCACATTTATTTTCAGTTCATTACTTGCGAACCAATTGTAAATTATTAATAGATCCTGAGTAATTAAATTTTCAAGTTGGTCATACGATCTAGCAGAATATAAAATAATTGTGTCATCTGCGAAAGTTAAGATTTTACCCAGTAGATTTAGCTTACAAAAATCGTTGATATATATATTAAATAACAGAGGACCTAGCCGTGAACCTTGAGGTACACCTTTCTTTGAGGCAATAAACGGACTAAAAATGTTGTTAACATTAACTCTTTGTTTCCGGTTTAATATGAATGAACGAAACCAACTCAAACAGTTACCTCGGATACCATCACTATTTAATTTATAAAGAAGAATCTCATAATTGACACTATCAAAAGCCTTGCTTATATCCAAAGAAATAGCCGCGGTTTTTAAATTGTTGTTAAGGTTATTAGTAATAGAGGTCGAAAATTCTACTAAGGCATTTGTGGTACTTAAATTATCTCGAAAGCCAAACTGGTTGTTAGAAAAGAAATTGCTATTGGTCAAAAACTTTTTTACTCTTGTAGATACCACCCCTTCCACTATCTTTGAAAACACAGGTAACAAAGAAATTGGGCGGTAATTAGTGAAAACATCGGGATTTCCATTCTTTAAAATAGGCACGATAGTAGAGTATTTAAGAGCTTCAAAGAATTTGCCTTCTTTAATTGATTGATTCAAAAGAGATTGGATAAAATTGCAGTGATATTTACTGACTATTTTAAGAATTTATGTTATCGTAACCACATGAGCTGGTATTTTTTAGATTTAGAATGATACCCCGAGTTTCAGATTCTGAAACGTCGTCTAAAAATGCCATTGAGTTAACACAAGGAGTAACGAAATCCCGGTATTTATCACTCTGTTTCACAATGTTGCAACCAATATTTGAGAAAAAGTCATTAAAAGAATTTACATCCGCCTGTGAGAAAGTTTTTTTGGTGCTTTTCGTTTTACATCCCAATATATTATTTACAATATTCCATTCCTTTTTTGAATTACCAGAACAATTTTCAAACTCTTTTTTGTAAAAGTTGGAGCGAGCTTCTTTCAATAGTTTTTTACTAATCTGTGTGATTTAGAGTAGTTAAAGCAAGCTGTTTTATCATTAGGATTTCTTTTTTTTATTTTGTACAATTTTTCTTTTTTATTGATTTCTTTTAGAATATCTGAAGATATCCATTTATTTTTTAATTTGTGATTCCTTTTCTCAATTTTTTTGGTGCAAGATTGTACACATATTTGAAGTTTTTTAATAAAATTGTTGTAGGTAACATCTAAATTTTCATTATCTCTTTCAAATACAGTAGATTTGAT
Source organism: Tetragnatha versicolor (assembly GCA_024610705.1). NCBI lineage: Eukaryota > Metazoa > Arthropoda > Arachnida > Araneae > Tetragnathidae > Tetragnatha > Tetragnatha versicolor. The sequence continues at coordinate 53,477,907 of JANDEH010000003.1, forward strand.
AACTCGATCCAGTTTATCAAAATTAATTACCTCAAAAACAGGGGCATCATTATAAATAGGGATTCTTTTCAATTGAAAACAATATGAAACAGCAAGGAAAATTGGATAGTGATCAGTTATGGAGCTGAGACATCTACAACAATCAAAAGAAAATTTACCTGAAAATTTTAAATTAAAGTGATCAATACATGTGGATGAATTTTCTGTTTCTCGAGTAGGAATGTTAATTATACTTTCATAGCCATTTGAATACAATAGGTCTAGATAGTCGTTACAGGTAATATGATCTAATAAATTTATATTTAAGTCACCACCTATAATTGAGTTATTGGTAAACATTGGTAATAACGTACTAAACTCACTCAGAAAAAAATCAATCGTAAAAGAATGAAAGCGATAAATACCGATTATGTTCAGTTTAATATCTGGGTTGTACAAAGCAATTATATTAGCTGAATTTAACCTAGGAATTGATATGGGAACGAAATTAAGGTTTTCTTTAATAAATATTAAAACACCACCTGATCTATTAAATACATTGCACTGTGAAAAACTTTTAAAACCAGGGATATTATAAAATTGAATTTCATTTTCGTAGATCCAAATTTCACTTAATATTATACAGTCTAGAACAGGAAGAAAGTCATTTACCTGAGCCAAAAATTCATCATAATTAGATCTTAAACTTCTAATATTAAAATGCAGAACAGATAACATATTATAATTTGCGGGAATGTTCAAACTAGAAATAAAAGCAGGTAAGTTATTTAGATTGTCAATAGTTTGGCACTGAGAAGTAGCTGCTGGAAAGTAGGACTTACTGTGGCACATCAGGGAAATCAGACATTTTTCTTATTCTGATTGCTTGAGAGTTATCTTCTTTCCGCAGGAAAATCTTTGCATCCCTAATCCAGCAAAAACGGTAGTTGTGCTTTTTTTTAAATTGGCGTGCCTCAAAATAAATTTTCTTCAGTGCAGGACAGAGATGTTCGTTGATGTAAATTGGTGTATTGGGGAAATTTACCTCTACATCCTGGGCTGAGAGCTTCTTCGTCTTGGCGGCTTTGATGACCATATCTCGCTCATATTTCGTCTGAAACTGGACGATGATAGGTTTCTGTTTGTTTACATTTTTAGTCGGAATTCTATGAGCTGCCGAAATCTTTACTTCTTCGTTTAGATCTAATGCTTTAATCACTTTTTTAACAATTTCTTCTGTGTTTTCACTAGATTCTGGAATTTCAGCTATTTCTATATTAGTTCTTCTAGAATATTGTTGAAGGTCGATCACTTCATGAGTAAGATCTTCAATCTGAGATTTCAATTGTTGATTTTCAATTAGTGTTGATTTTAGGGATTTGTTTAGAACTGATATTTCTTTTTCTAGTTTGGTGTTTTTATCTGAGAGTTCCTTGATAGAACCGGAATTGAATTCTATGGATTGCTTTAGATCAGAAATTTCATTTTTGATGTATCTCTTAAGGTCGTCAAACTTTTCACTTATTATATCCTCAATAATGCTAGTTAGAAATTCCTTACTTGCCTCATTTTGATCTTGAGGAACAGATAGGTCTGGTTGAAGACTCGACGCTTTGGGTTTCAGATCAATGGGATTAGACCGGCACTTTCCGCACTTCCATGATTGTTTGTGCGCTGGTTGCATTTTTCGAAATTTTTCCTCTCTAATTCCAACGCAAGTCGGGTGGCTTTGCTGTGAGCACACATGACATTTAAGAACTTCCTCTGGAAATTTCAAATCCTGGCTACACATGTCGCACTGCATCTTGACCAAGTTCGTGAACGTTTACTTCTGTTTACGTCAGGTTGGTTATGAGTTGAAAGTTCTCATGAATAGGTTATCACAAATTCATATTGTAAATTAACTTAACCTAAAGTCATGTTAAGTAATACAAATATTGATAAATAATTTCAAAATAGAAGAGCTCTGAAAAACACGTCAAATTGTCAGGCAGCCAGCGTTAGAAATAGTGTAAGAATTAACTACATGTAATACATGTAAGAATTAACTGAAGAAAAGTTTCTGTGAGTGTGAATATTATTTTAAAACTATATTTTCTCTTTCTTCAGAAGTGAGTCCTTACTTTCCGAATAACCAACAGATATAAAAAAATCCGTAAAAAACAAAACTGTGTCCTTTTAGACTTTTTCTCTTCAAGCATGATCCATGCAAATTGGCAGTTACTGCATTATTAGCGTTTACCTTTAATATTATTTATCACAGCTGCTCTTCCTAGGAAAGAACGCCATGCTCGAAGTACACTTTTGGTCAGTGTTCGTTCAACATTATTGCATTGAAGTAATATTATATAATATTTATCTTTAGTTGTAAAAGTGGTGAATAATTTTTGTTATGTATTTTTAATGGGCTAAAATGATTATTTCGTTCACAATATTTCTTGTGCTGTAAAGGGGGATTTAGCCTTTTCATTTTTATAGCTCTTAAACATCAGAGGATTGCTATATATTTTGTTATGGAAAATAAGTTACTTAAATTTACTATTCCCATAATAAAATGTATAGCAATCCTCTGTAAATATATAAAGGTTTAGGCTTGAAAAGCAGTTAAAAGTAGAATAAATCAAAAGGCAACAGGATTAACTAGCGCTAAAGCAGCTGATGAAAAAATCCTAATTTAAATATAATTATGCAATAGAAAATTGACAAATTTAAATTAAACACGGCTGATTAAGCACGTCACGGATTGAACGTCTTTTGGTTGTATTGAATAAATAACTGATGGTAAGAGAAAAAAAGTTCCCCATTATTTTTTGCTACTAAATTATAATCATTTACTGCAAAAATTATAGTTGTTGTTTCTCATCCCCCCTAGCGGAGCTACCGGACCGGTTCCCGCAGAAAATCTTCAATGGAATACTCCACACAGCTGAGGAGGTGGGTCGGGCTGGCCGCATTAGAAGCAAAAATTATAATTTTTATTAACAATTAATAGTAAGTAAATAAGTTAAAAACGATTGCCCGCCATTTTTTAAAAAAAATCCGCCATATTAGATACATTGAGGGGAGGAAACTTTTATGAATATTATATTATGACTTAATTCTAACCATATCCTGTAAAAATTACGAATTATCATTCGAATTTTACTTATTATAAACATTAGTGGACGCCATTTTGGAAAATCCACCATATTTGATAAATGACTTTTCGAAAGAGAAAAAAAAACAGTTCCCCATTGTTTTTACTACTAAATTCTAATCATTTATTGCAAAAGTTATAATTTAAAACAATTGTCCCCCATTTTGGGAAATCCACCTAAAAGGACACGTCGTAGCTCGGTAGACTTTTCACCATCGTTTTCTACGGATACGGAAAATTTCCTATAAGAATCAGCCATCAAACTTTCTTTTACAATTTGTTCCACTTAAAACCTTATTTTTATTGGACAATTAATTATTCACAGTGTTTTATTTGATAGGTTATCACACAAGGATTTCTGTTAGACGAATTAAATTATTTGTTCATTTTTAAGAATGAAAAGCGGAGGAAAAAGTATAAAATATTACTTTTTTCAGCTAAGTTTTTAATCAAAATGATATAAAACTTCCTATTTAACACGTTCACGCCGGCGCGGTCCACTGGTGGCCCGCACCACAACGCTTTATCGGGTGGCGCCGCCAGATGAAGCGCAGCATGAAGTCGAGCGCCGCCTCCCAGCGAAAACCATGAAAATCGGCCCCGGCGTGAACGTGTTTTAAGGTAATAAATAGATCTCAACACGATCAGAGCCTCCATGATCAATTGATCAAGGCATTATCCTGATGTAAAATGTATACGTTGACCTGATGTAAATTATTTTTGAAAAGAAGTGTTGATGGGGCAATAACCAACGAGAAAATAATTTTCTGCCACGAAAAGAGGTGTTTAGTACAAATAACGATATCTTCATTTATTTACAAGTGCTTACGTTCTCATTTCAAATTGAAAACGTTTTAAAACATGCCGAAGATCGTTTAGACATAGCAAGAGTTATTTTTCCTTTATAAATTATTTTCAAATATATATTTATAGTGGTGGTTACAATTTGCGTTATATAGGTAAACTAAATCATATTAACTAAACACAAAACAATTAATTTATAGAATTCATAAAATCAAAATTATCCGTGATATAAGGCCGTGTTGTATTTTTATTAAGATCCTACGTTTCATCTCTCTCTGTGGACGGTATCATCAGTGAAAACATTAAAATTTTTAAAACAATAACAATATTACAGCGTTCATACAGATTTTTGTTATTTTGTTATAAAAATTTTAATGCTTTCACTGATGATGTCCTCCCCAGAGAAGGAGGAAACGTATGAAGGTAATAAAAATAGAACACGGCCTTATTTATTCCCGGATAATTTTTATTTTATGAATTCTAATGACAATTCCGGCCGTGAAAGCCTGAAGGTTTACATAATTTAAAGAATGATTGAAAATATTATGTCGTTTTTTAATGGCTATATTTTATTTTCATATGACTCATCTAAAAATTGGATATTCAAAAGATTACATAAAAACGTCGCCCGAAATGTTTTCTCTCTCTCTTTTACTTTTACCTATGCCAGTTTTGATTCAGTCTTTATCAACGAGTGTTTAAAACCTTTTCAACAAATATTTGATGTTGGATTAGTTTTACGGAAGGGTTACGTTACAGCCCCTTAACTTCTCCTGGTTTTGTATTAAGTAAAAGTGCTATTTTATATAAAACCGACAATAATTTATATGAACTCTATCTCCTCTATGCAGGGTGTCTCAAAAGATTGGTGTCTCCGATTATGTAATATTAAATAATTGAAGATTTCCATAGAATAAAAAAGTTAAACGGTGATAGCAATTATTTTCTAATTAATTGTTATCACCATATATACCTCCTAATTTGGATTAGCAAAATCTCCAATTTACAAATCCACTAAAAAGAATGTAATAAATTAATTTTTAACAGAAAAGAGACCGACTTTAAAAAATGCGCCAAAAAGTATGAAATAATTTTTATCCAAGAAACAACAATACTAAATTTTAACATACTCTTGGAAGTCGAAACACCTTTACACATAATAAATTAACATTCCTCGTTAAATGAAAAATAAAAGACCACGTAGGCTTATAACATAAGACGAAAAAAGTTGATTTACAGTTAAAACTACAATATAGTGCTTTTTAAACTTTTCTTGTTATAAACTTTTCTTGTTATGGTTTAAACGCCTTTTCGAAGCGAGAAATGAATAGGAAGAACATAAACACGACGAAAAATGAGTCACTTCAGATATATCTAAACTGTTTAATCTATTTAAAATTTCTATGAAACCCGTGTAATGTGGTTTCTGTTCCTCGTATTATACGATGGTATAGTAGGGTCACTTGGGGTAAGTGGGACCCCTTTTTGGCCTAGTGCATTTTTGGAGCTCAATAGAAGAATTTTGAACGGGTTAAATTTGAACTTATTGACTAATTTCGTTAAAGACACTATCCTTAAACAAAAATTTATTAGTAGTTTCTAAAATAAAACTTTACATTTTTCTTAATTGGTCTTAATTTAAAAAATGAGATGGGTGTCAACTTACCCCAAGTGATGGGGTAAGTGGGACACCCCCTCTTCAATCATATGGGAAGTGAGCAAAACTTAAAAGGAATTAAGAGGGTCTCACTTGATGAAGTACAGAAATTTTTACCACAAAATATTTTATGGTAACTTTAACCATGAGTGAGAAATCTACTCACATTAAAATCAATATGACAAGGTAAGAATAGAATGAAATGCAAAATAAGTATTTTAAAGAATATTTTGAAAGGCCAAAGGGATATGTTTTACTTTAACATATAAAATAGTGTTGGAAAAACATAATAAGGTTGATAAATATTTATTTTGGCACTTTCATACACATTGTAAGGTAAAAAATAAATCGGACACACTAAATGAGAATGAACACTATTGACGATATATCACACGTTACTCACCATAACTTAAATTACAACACAAATTAAATAAAAAAATGTCGATCAACTTTTAATGAATTTTGAAGTGGTGAGTAAAAGGTCTTGATACTATAAATCGAAATTTTCTGAAAATATTGGGGGAAACTGTCCCTATCCTATAACCCCCCTTAAATCCGCCCATGTCCTTAGTAATAGTTCGTATATCAGATTGGACCTTCTAGAACCACTTGTATCATAATAAAGGGTCCCACTTACCCCAACCATGCTTAAACTATGGGGTAAGTGGGACACCCCTCTTAAACACTTCAAAATTAAAAATTTTGAAAAACTTCAAATTGCAGTATGTATTTTAGGTCAAACTCTGCAAAACAGTTCAATAAACAGTAAAATGTAATGAAAACTTACCTGGAAATACTTCTTTGAAAAATGCATCTTGAACTCTCCAAAATATCCATTCTGGGAATCTATTTTAAATTAGTTCTATAATCTTAAAAATAAATTAAACAAATCTCAAATATATGCAAAACTCATCGGTGTTATAAGCTGTAACATAATCAATGCGAGTAAGTGTGAAATTTCCTGTACATATTTTAGTTTTAGGGGGGGTGTCCCACTTACCCCAGTGTCCCACTTACCCCAAGTAACCCTATATTTTGAGTTGAAAATTTATTTGGAAAGAAAAGCTATGTTACAGTTATGATACAGTTCTAAACATTTTCAATGTTAGCGAGGATAAATTTTAATTTATATGATGAGTGAAAGTGTTTCGACTTTCAAAATTATGTTAAAAAGTAGTGGAGTATTTTCTTGGATAAAAATTATTTCATACTTTAAGGCGCATTTTTTAAAGTCGGTCTCTTTTTTGTTAAAAATTAATTTATTTCCTCTCTCTTTCTCTGCTAGTTTCTCAAAATTTAGGCATAAATCTTCGAGATGCTAATTTAATCTTCAACTCAAACACCCATTGTATCACCCTACTTTTAAAAAAATCTATTCAAAATCATCAAACTAAATCCAAGACAGTTTCCATTCCATGTATATGCATTGCATACATTTCGACCATCTCCAGGTTTTGTTTTCGCACATAGAAAAAAGCGAAAACCCTTCTCCAAGAGTTCTTTAAAATATCCAACGATAGAGTGACAGTCTATGCACTCCGTTATATTCATCCACAGAATCTCGGAAATTCACATAGTTAGAAATAACACACAATCTATCCTCGTAGAGCATTACATCTTTTCTTTGCATTTATTCATGGAGTATAATGGATGTTCTTTTGAGCCTCCCGTTGAAAGATGACTTTCTCCAAATTGAAAAATATCCCGATGGAGGATATATTTTTGGGATAGGGAAATGCGCATCCCGAGGAGTGTCCTCCGGGAGACGAATTGGTGCTGTCGATCTCCATCAGCGATATGGTCCGTCATCTTCTTGGTTTAAAAAGTGATGCGGGATGATCAGGGTATTCTATTGGTTTTGGAAGATTCTCTTTAAATCACCATGAAAAGGAATGGTTCTTATCTCGGAGAAGTCAACGGACCTCTTAAACTTATCGTTAATTATTTATAGACTAGTCATATCTTTCGTCTTTTTGAGATCTTCACCATAGATAAATTGGTATGAAAAATTATATAAAAACTTAAACGTTATTCTTTACCCTTACTAATGCTTGAATTTATCACCACTAATCTCATAAAACATACTGTAATTAAGATTTTTTGAAACACACGTGAGTATTATAAGTGAGGAGCAAACAGTCAAACCGTGTTTTCTCCAAAAAAAAATATAAAAAATGAGTTACTGCTATTTTCATGATCTCCACATTAAACTGCACAAAATAATGCTATTATCTTCAATTAAAAAAAGTTTTAACCTATTCTAAAATTACTTAGAAAATTGATATTTCAATCAAAAAGTATTTCCTCTAGAGCCTGTTTTCAGTCAAACAGTGATTCCTCCAGTCACAGCCAATCATAGCTGTTCTTACTCGTCACGTGACCCACTCATTTGTCAGCGTAAAGTTGGTGATGTAAAAATATTGATGGGGACTTTTTGATACGAAATCCCCTAATGTTTATTTTAAAAATTTACATTGTATATCCGAAATAAAAAGAATAGTTTTTGAGGAGAGTAGGATTATTTTTTTTCATTAAAAAGTGTTTTGTCCATGTTGGAAACATTCAAACCATGTTTCCTCCTATGTGTTCGATCAAAACGTGATTTCTCCAAATTTCAAATGCATTTTTTAATAATTAATTTTAAGTTTTTAGGTAAATTATTACTACAAATCTTCTCAGTTACTCGTTATAGAACTAAACAAACGATAATTAGGTTTTTAAGTTAGTTATTTTTTAAGGGGGCTCAGTACCAAAAATATTTTTTTCTCTAATAACAGGATTTTAATATCTTTTAAGGTGTTAAATTATGTATTTACTTCATAATAATTCATATTTAGCCCAAAAAGCGAGTTCAAAAATTTATTTTTAAAAAAAATTACAAAAAACCTCACAACAATGCCCAAAATTACCCTAAATTTAAATTGATACTCCTCCCTGAATATATGTTCTTTTGATTTGATTTTTTTGTCTTAACGTAGATCAAACATATATAGTCACTTGTAGGCATGGAAATTTGATTATCTATAAAAGTTTCTGAAAAATTAAAAAAACTCTGAAATTTGGCATTTTTTTTTCGAAAAATATCCTAAGTTTCCACTTTACTGCTCCGTAAAAAGAATTCTAATAAATATATTATAAAATCCATGCCTGAAGATGTTAAACAGGTGTTACTGATAATGACTACAAAGTTTGAAGTGGTTTGGATTATTAGAAAAAAAGACTTGTGATTTTAAACATTAAAAACCTTGTTTAGAGAAAAAGCCGTTTAAAAATAGAAAACTAGGCTTCTTAGCACTATATAGGCTTCATAAATCTCAAAATTTTCACACTTAGAATCCCCGTATCATTATGAAACTTGGTAGGAATATTTCTAAGGGTATTATCTTTATTTTCATTGCAAAATCTCAAATTCGATATTTTGACAAAATTTTGGTACTGAGCCCCCTTAAGTTATTAGTTTTTTGTGTTTTCTGAAAATTTGTATTTGAAGGAGAAATCATGGTTTGATTGTTTGCTCCTCAAGTATATATTTGGTCTGCAGACCACCAAATAACTTTCATTCGAGTGTAATCTGAAATTTTTCCAAGAGAGAGAAATTAAAAGAGTGATTCATGATGAAAAATACCTACTATAATAGTAAGCTTTGAAGAATCTCACCTATATTTATTATTATTATTTATACTATTATTACTGTAGTATACTATTTTATTACTTTTATAAATAGAATTTGAAGGAAATAACCTCCGTTATCATGTATTGTAATAAGTTTGTGAATAGCTGTATTAAAAGAAAAACGATCCCCAAAATAGATATTATTTCTATTCGACTTTTTAACGTCATTCACAAAAACCAGATTCGTTTAATTAAATAATATGCTAAATTTAAATAAAATAAACTTATTTTACTGTAATGCATGTAGCACATTATCATAAAATGTATTAGTATTTAAATTTGTTGTCCGTTTCTACAGTAATTTCACAATACATGGGGATCTAATAAATATTCATTTGTTTTTGTCCCAAAGTTTTAAAGCTTCATTAAACGCAATCTAAATAACCTCACTTTCACTTCACTTTGCGTTTAAAAGTAATTAAATTCCCAAGGGAGCATTCGCCGGACGCTGCAAAAAAAGCTATAAAAAGGCCACATGAATCTTGGGAGATAATTCCGTTATTGGGTCGTAACTTTATTCTGGGAAAATCGATGAAAGCATCCGTCATTTAATCGATATCGATGATGCGGCTATTTTTAATTCATTCTCACGCTGAATCTTAGAAAATAACACGGAGAAACGAACCTCCATTTTGGGAAATTACCTGACACTATGTTTTGCGTGCTAAATACCTTTTTTTTAATCTTCCTTTCATTATCTTTTCAACAAGGCTTTTGAATCTGACACCTAATGATAATAACAAATGCCCATGTAAATGGACTATATTAAAAATTTTATTGATTAATGAAAAATTTTAGATTGAGAAGTATTACCATTTATTTAAAAAGCATTCATTAAGTTAAAAACACAGCAAGCAGTACAAACTCATCAAAGAATTTGATTTCAATTTTTTATTATTACTTTAGAAAATTTAATAATCTATTTCAAATTTTGATTGTTAATATTGATGATGGAACTAAATATTTTCTCCTTGTCATATCTAGGAATAAAATACTATCATATCTAGTTTACTGATATTTTTTCGATAGTTTTTGGTAAAATAAAAGGAGATCTTACTTTTCATTACAATCATGTAATTTAAGCCAAAAGTTTGCGCTTTATTTTGATTCTACGTGTGCTTTTGTTCTTTCGTGTGTACTTTTTTACGGTCTTTTTAATTTTTATCGAGTAACTAGTAAGTATTTTTTTCCTCCTATGCAATAATTGGACATTTTATATCTGTATATGGGTGGTAGATAAATATAAATAAACTACATTCCAAGCTTATAAATTAAAGTTTAATTTGCGTTTGGCCAACTTTCAAACCTCATTGCAAAATTATCCCCAAATATGCTAATACGGAACATTTCATAAAAAGATCTATAGCATGAGGGTATGCGGACAAGATTTTGGGTTATTCTTGGCCAAGGGAAAGAAGAAACTTAGCAAATATCTCATTCCACGTCCTGGAACTCGTGGGAACCTGAACAGATGCAAAAGAACCATGTGTGCTCAGAGGAACGTTCTTTCTTCGAGAAGCAATTTTCTGGAACATATTTGTGTGACCACTTCACTTGATTGTGAATAATGATATTGCTTTGGCTGAGTCATGTTTGGAAATATTGCGTTAAGAAGGAAGGAGGCGTGTGGGAAATGTTCAATTATTTATATGTCCTTATACAGTATCAAGCGAAGTATTACTATTGTGTGTGAAGAATAAAATAATCAAAAATGTGATGAGAAGAAACGGTCAAACAACAATCAAAGATTTTGCTTTTAAAACCAGCCCATTCCGTTTTTGGAAATTTTACAGGAGAAACAAAAAACTTCTAACGTCCACAGTTCTTCTAAAGCTAAATTTGTTTTTAAGGTTTTTAATTGTAGGTATAACCACCTAGAATTTGATAAGTTTTTCATTTTTATTCCAGGTGTATTACCTTAGGCGTAATTACACTAATTAGGTAGGAATGAGTTGATTTTGATGCAAAAACACGATTTTTCATGCTTTTTATCAGTTTTTTTTGTTTGATTAAGTTGTGTAAAGTTTTTTCCAGTTTACCAGTTAGTATGTGTGTCTTTACGAGTTTTAAATAAATGACATCCACTTAAATTTTTCAAATGATCTGAAATTTCACAGTTGATATAACAGTTTTCACCTTTTCATGTAATTTTGGGTTGGAATGAGCTGGATTTGAGCTATATCCCTTCGTCAGGTTATGATGGACCCTCTAAACTTTCAAAATAAACAAAAAAAAGTGGATTTCAGAAAAATATGAAATGAGCTGGTTTTGATAGCAAACGCTTCATTTAATCCATTTTCCAGGATGGATGGCCGTGTTTTTTGGAATTTAATTCCAGACGTTTCGCCGTCTTCTTCGGAGAGCATATTCTTTAGTGGTTAAAGGATCAACTACTAAAAATTGAAAAAAGGAATTACAAATAACAACGTTCCAAGAAACACGGCCATCCAAATGGAAAATTGATTAAATTACTCTACAGGTCGTAGAAGTTTTCATCAATTTAAAACAATCTAAGATGTTTATTCACAGCGTTTTATTTGAGAGGTTTTCACGCTGGTTCACGTTTCTGTTTGACGAATTAAATTATTTGTTCCTTTTTATGAATGAAAAGTTCTGAAAAGCGGAGGAAAATGTATATAGCTAAGTTTTTAATCAAAATAAAATAAAACTTCATATTTAAGGTAATTGATAGATCGCAACACGATCAGGGCATAATCCTGATGTAAAGTAATTTTGAAAAGTGGTAGGGCAATAACCAATGAGCAAATAATTTCCAACCACGAGAAGAGGTGGTGTTTAGTACAATAATAGATATCTTTATTTGCAAGTGCTTACGTTTTCATTTCAAATTGAAAACGTTTTAATATGGAAGGAAGAATTACAGAATCATCGTTGCAGTGTTTTGATTTACAAATTATTTTCAAATATATATTTATAGTGGTGGTTACATTTTGAAGTCCTCACCAACATTTTAAGACACCCTGTATTGGTTCAAACTTATATTTTATTTTAATAAAATTTTCATTATATTAGTAAAATTTATTCATTTCACCTTAATAGACTATTTTAAGGCTAATTTCAGGATCCTGTATCATTTTAAGCAAGGCGTGAAAATTGCGATTTTTCTACAAAAACTGGCAGTGAGAATTGGATCACGGTACCTTCCTAAATCTTTATTATTAAACATTTGGCAGCAGTTCAAATTCAAAACTGATCCGATTCACCCCGTTTTACGCTTTACGGTATATAAAAATTGCAGCAAAAAATACAGCACAAATGAAAAATCTCACAAAAAAAGGACCGCACAAATGAAAAATCTCACAAAAAAAGGACCGCACAAAAACAGGTTCGAGAATAGACATTTTAAAATAACATTTTTACTATACTAAATTATACACCCCAATATATCTCAAAACTATATTATTTTAAAAAAGAGGGTGTATTTCACCACTACCTCTGGTTAGAGCAGCCATGGACCGGTTTCGTCCTATCTTCGTTGCCTTCCTATATGCCGTGCTGATGAGTCCTAACAAGGACGAAACCGGTCCATGGTTGGAGGCAACGCTTGAGAGTTGGAGTTAACAATATTATTTCACTTGATAAAAAAGCTACCGAATTCTTCAGACCTAAATTTGAAAAAAAATTCAGTTATAAAATTCAGTCCCTCACAGAAATATACCAAGATCCGAAAATTCTGTTAGAAAGAACATCGAACAATGAAGGATGATGTCCGCCTTAGCGGATACAGATTATTTTTCTGCGGCGATTGGAATAACTTTCTGTGGCTTCTTTATGGCGTGATAAGGCGTGTTAACAACTGGAATCCCGTGATTGATTGCTGTATTTAACCGAGAATTTTTCCCTCCATCGGCTGATCGGGTTTTTTTTTTATTCTGCCGCAATTTTTCTGAGCTTGTCAATGGGGAGGGTTTTTTTTCGGCCCAATTAGAAGCGTATGTATTTTTACGGGGGATATTTGGACACGCTAACGCTATTGGTGGATTTTTTTCTGAGGATTGGGATTAGTGAGTATTATTATTTCCCTCGTGAAATGTTTTTGACAACAGAGTGTATCAATGTGTTGCTTCGCTTGTTATTAATGTTGATGAAATACGGTTTCATTCGGTATTTTGATACCAAATAGGCCGTGCGGGGAGCAAGGAATTGGCTTAGGGATCGGAGGGTCCCACGGGTTCAATTCCCGACACCGCTGAAGACATACCGAGTATATACGGAGTACGTCTCCGTATATACAGAGTACGAGTATATACGGAGTTAAATCTGTGGGTCCGAAAGTGTGGCCTGTCATGGCGCAGTTAACCATGGATCTAGGTGTCTATAGACTAATTCCCTCCCCTTCAGAGACACGGCAAAATTGTGGAGGGGGGTGGTGATAGACGGTGGCGGGATCTATCATCAGAGGCTTAAGTTGGACCCATGGGCCTCACTTTCTCAGGAGTCTTTTCCTTAAATCATGTACGCTTTGTGGTGGAGCTAGGATATTCCAAGTGGGCGTAAGAAACAACAACACCAAAGGATTTCCGTTGTAGTATGGAGAGAAATTTAACGTTATTTAGCATTTATCAAAAGAGTAAAGTTAGAGTTTTCTATTCTTTCATCTGTGAAATTTTCTTATCCTCGGAGCGTGATTGTGAATTTGAATCGAATATAGCTGGTTTCGTGTGAAAGCGTCACTACTAGAAGATTATCCATATTTAGTATGAGGTTATTAAGCGTAATTTTAATGCCATATGGTTGCAATTTCGGATTTGAGGGGATTTGATTTTTTCCATTTAGAGTTTCTCAAAATGAAAGGGTTCAGTTATGTTGTATGTCCCGTTAAGTATCACCAAGCTGTAGTGGTCGCTAAATAATAATTATCGTCATTGATAAAATTAAATTAATCTGCAGGTTTGCAATTTTCGGCGGTATTTCTAATAATCGGTGATCAAAACAGCTTCGTGCTATTTAACTGGACTGATAATGCAATTGAACTAAAGAAGGGTTCAGAGAGAGACAGGATAGGAAAAAGAAAGGTTCACAAGAGAAAAATGAAGGAAAGAGATGGTAAAATAAAGAAAGATGAAAAATAGGATGAGGAACGAAATGCAAAAAAGAAAGTATAGGGAAGGAACTATAAAATTTAGTTTAAATAAAAAGGTTAATCCTTCTAGTTGTAGATAGCGGGTAAATAAGGAGTGCGCAGAGTTCGAAGAATCATACTATTTTATGTATAGATTAATTAGAGCAACCCCTATACATGTTTGACCTCCAGAATTTCAGTTCAAATAAGAAGGGTATTGAAATACATTTTTAAAAAAATCTAGCAAACTATCACACTTCATTAACTATTTTTCAAAAGAAGCGCAATACTCAACAATGTAACACGATACACGATACGATGCGAAACCCAAAACGAGTTCCATAAAAGTAGTTCCCAACCAAGCCATTCCCCTTTTAAAGGCCGTTCCTTGGCAAAAAAGAAAGAAAATAAAAGAACCATCATCCCAAACCGAAACCCCATCCATTCGATCTAGCCAAATCTATGATCATGCAAATCACCTCCACCTTTGAAGAACACCGAAAATAAAAAGATACCAAACAACAACGGAAAACTTTCCGGTCACACTTAACAAGTCTCTTGAGAGAGCAAGGGATAGTTCAACCGCCAAACACTCCCTCGGTCAAGGGAGTTCACAGCAGTGGTTTCTCATTCATCTATCTATCTCGTTTGAGGGTTATCGTGGGATTTAATGGAGTTAGTTTGGATTTAATGCCGTATTTAATATTAATGGTGGTTAATAAGAATTGAGTAAAAAGGATAGATATAGTGTATTGCAAACGTTCACTGTAACAACACATTAAGAAGGGTTTGAAATTGATAATTATGAGAACGAAGAAAAACTCAAGATAGGATAAAAATTTTTATTTGCTACTTTTGAAAATCAGGCAGCTTATTTTTCTTATTGAAGCTTCCCTCAAAACCAGGGTTTGAAGTTGATAATTATGAAAACAAAAAAAAATTCTATATCAGATCAAAAAATTAATTTTCCCCTTTTAAAATTCACGCAACGTTTTTAATCAAACACGGATCATGGTTTGGGAATTATTTGTGAATCATTACTGGTGATCATAGTTTTAATCAGACTTAAGTCTTTTTTATTTTTGGACTTTCTGAAAGTTTTTGGACTCATGGAGTTGGTCTAGCTTTCGCTTGACCAACTGGAAATTAGAAACAACAACAACATAGTTTTAATGATTATCCATTTATTGATTATTCCATGGCTTTGATTTGTAACCGATGTCTCCCAGAGTCATGGAAGTAAAGATCATCTCTAGGTGAGATTATTATTTTTTGAGTTTTATTTTTCGTTCCAACAAATGAGAATCATGATCGCCAATGGAGAGATTCCCTCGATTGTCCTGAAATATACCGAAGAGAAAACATCTATCCTCGATTTTTATGATACTTAAAATTTAATAATTAAACTAGGTTTTGGCAATCAATTGTGATCATTAAATTCAAACTAATTTTTAAGAGCACTTAAAGAAAACCCTAAAAATTGACAATTACGTTAGTAGGAAGTAATTGAGAGTTCTAGCGCAGAGGAGCCGAGGAGCCAGATAAGAAAATAGTGTAATAGAGGGTGTCGTGTCCATGGTTCTATCAGATGATGACGAGATCACTTTTGTAACAAGCACAACATTTATTCACAAACACGAAACGAAAGTATACAAAGCAGGAGCTCCGTCCTTCTCGACTGGAGTCCGCACGTCAATTGAATAGAAAAAAAACACTCTCTCCGTTCGAGATTCCAGGCGGCGCAGCGCCATCATGCGGCCATTTCCATCACTAACACTACAGAGGGGTTTCGAAAGTTCTAGAAGCTTCTGGAAGGTTTATAATGATTTAAAAACTTTGAAATCTCGCACCTTAAATAGGCTCTTCACACTTCTTTTAAAAGCTAATTCAGTGTAACATGTTTGAAAATGGGAAGCATATTCTTCGAGTTTGTTGAGTAGAATAACTAATTTCGAAGTAGTAATTAAGTAATAATTAACGAAGGGGCCTGGGTATGCTTTATGCATACCCTGGGTACCCTTGCGGGTACCCAGGCCCCTTCCCCTTACAGAATTAGAGTCGAAATCAAGGAATTCTCACAAAATTAGTTATTCTACTCAACAAACTCGAAGAATATGCTTCCCATTTTCAAACATGTTACACTGAATTAGCTTTTAAAAGAAGTGTGAAGAGCCTATTTAAGGTGCGAGATTTCAAAGTTTTTAAATCATTAACCTTCCAGAAGCTTCTAGAACTTTCGAAACCCCTCTATTACACTATTTTCTTATCTGGCTCCTCGGCTCCTCTGCGCTAGAACTCTCAATTACTTCCTACTTACGTTATATTTCTGGTTAGTTGAGGGCACAAAAATAGAAAGACCAAAGAAAAGGCAATAGAAAGACCGATAAAATTATGATAAAGTATTATGAGACTGAGTCGCATCAAGGCAGTTAAATGAACATCAATGGAATCTAATATTCATCACTGACT
This sequence comes from Tetragnatha versicolor, assembly GCA_024610705.1. Classification (NCBI taxonomy): domain Eukaryota; kingdom Metazoa; phylum Arthropoda; class Arachnida; order Araneae; family Tetragnathidae; genus Tetragnatha; species Tetragnatha versicolor. Next base: position 53,494,707 of record JANDEH010000003.1, read on the forward strand.
AAAACAGGTAAAAACACTTTGAAATTAAAAACAAATATTGTTTTGGCTTAGTATGCAGCACTATAAGAATAAAAAATGACAAATTAACTTAAATTTCAAATTAAATAAAAAATACAATGCATGGACATCGATTTTACCAAATTCAAGGGGTTATATCTGACTATGGGGGTAGTTATTTCCCCCTCTTTTCTCATGTGTAGAGAGGGGTGACGCGAAAATTCCGGTCAATGCAAGAACTGGGCGGCATATTCCGGTAAGGTACCTTACTACGTTGAGAGGCCTTTCCCCCCCTAGTGATATGAAAACATTTTTCACCCCATAAAATGGTTAAATGAACGTAGAAAACACATTGTAAGCAAAAATATTGTGAGAAAAAAAATTATTTTTCCGAAAAAATGCTAAAAATTGCCTTTTTTTACATTAAAAACGACATGTACGGAAAACACTCTTATTTTAAAACTACTCATGATATGAACATAAAATTTCATATTAACCCTCTTAAATATATAATCTATTTTGTGAACTAGGATAAAAGCTGAATTTCATTTTTATCAGAAGATATAAATCATGACTTAAAAATTTTAGGATTTACCTAAAAATTTGTTTTCAACAAAATAGAAAAGTAATTCAAAATTTGTTTTCTTTTATAAATACACAATAGATCCTAGTTCACAAAATAGAATATGCATATTCAAACCATCGTACCAAATTTCAAAAAAATATATCAATTATATTTGTAGTAATTATGTTCACCGTAAAGCAAATTTGTTAAAAATAACATTAAGAGAAAAACGCATTTGAATTCCGCCACTCCGGTTGAAAAGCTTGCTATATGGTTTTTAAAATTGAAATATCTCGGCTTCTACTTTGTTTAGAGACAAAACAAAAACTGTTTTGAAAAGAAGAGAGTCCATATTTTCAGGTTATTTAATAAAACATTTTTTGAAATTTTGGTCGAAAATCGGTTTTTCAACGTAGTCAGGTACCTTATACAGGGTGTCCCATAAATAGTGGGCCACACTTCTAGAGGGGATAGTAGACACCTAGACGAGTCAGAATCACATAGGAATCGGGGGTCCCAGACCAAATCCCAGGGAGTTAAAAATGGAGCGACATCACAAAACAATTATTGAAAAATTCAATCTGTAGAACTACTATTGTTAAAAACTTAATCATGGTCTCAAATTTTGTGGTTTAACATGATCTTTAAAATCATTGTAAAAGTTTTCATTTTAAAAATTTTTTTACTAGGAAATAAAGTCAAAAAACACAAAAATATGTGAAAAATCTGCCAAAACTTTATTTTGTATTTAGAAATCCTTTCTTTTGATTTGATAATCTGAAAGATCATAGTTGAAAACCCTTAAGTCCAAAGTTTCACGTAAATACCATCAATATTAAACGCTTGAGATCTAATTAAAGTTTGATTTTTGCTTGCGAAAACAGATCCAGAAAAGAAACGTTGAGGGAAAATCTACGAATTACGGATTGATGATCGCTAAATTTCTCGCCATTATTTGCGATACGAGATTCCTCGCCAACTTTCGCCAACAACAAATCGCCCAAGATGTCTTGGCGATCTGTAGGAGCTTGGTATGTTTCGCCAAACTGGGAGAGAAAAGAAAGTTAGCGATTATCTATCCGTAACTCGTAGATTCTCCCTGAACGTTCGTTTTCTGGAGCTGTTTTCGCACTCAAAAAACAAACTGATGGTATTTACGTGATGTATTACTTGATGGTATTTACGTGAAACTTTGGACTTATGGGTTTTAAAATATGATCTTTCAGATAATCAAATCAAAAGAAGGGATTTCCAAATACAAAATAAAGTTTTGGCATATTTTTCACATTTTTTTGTGGTTTTTTGACTTTTTTTCGTAGAAAAAAATTTTAAAGTGAAAACTTTCAGCATAATTTTAAGAATCATATTAAACCACAAAATTTGAGACCATGATTAAATTTTTACCAATAGTAGTTCTTCTACAAATTGAATTTTTCAATAATTGTTTTAGGGTGTCGCTCCATTTTTAACTCCTTGGGATTTGGTCTGGGACCCCCAAACCCTATGTGATTCTGACTCGTCTAGGTGTCTACTATCCACCCTAGAAGTGTGACCCATTATTTATGGGACACCCTGTATATTACCCATGAAATAAATTTGTTTCTTGTGACCTGTTTTTGCTTTGACCGGAATTTTTGTGCATCCCTCGAGAGGAGCTAAGAGATTTTTTAAACACAAATAATAGTCGATTTGCCATTTATTAGACTCCCTTTTTCAAATCTGACGATTCATTTCCTTCACTTATATTTTTTACTTTTGTAAAATCGAAACAATACCCAAGTTATAAGCATTTTTTCCCTCAGATAGTAAATTTTTTTTAAATTTAAAAAAAAGGTAGGTTGATCTTTTGTTCCGAACAGCACCTGCTAAGGTCTCTCTTCTGCTCACAGTTCGTGACTTAAAATCAATAGGTTGTTTCCGAGGAGGAGGTTTCAATTTGACAGGTTGCAGGATTTATATTCATCGGTTCTCTCGAGGGTAAAACAATGTTAGGATGATGCAAAGGGTTTTTCACAGTGGAGCAGTTGATAACCTGTTGCTTTTTTGCCTGCAACAATGCTACAATGGAAAGGTTGTGTAAAATTACAAGCTGAAAAGGTTTGGATGAAATCCGTTAGAGCAGGAGTGTTAAATAAACAGCTTGCAGGCTATTTGCGGATATCTTTATGCAACAATAAACTTACATTCTATTCTTTCTTTCTAATGAAAAAAATGTGAGTGTTGGTAAAAGTATTTAAAAACTATTCCTTCAACAAAAGTATTCAAATGTAACATGTGATATGAATTTTTATCAACAAGGTGTGTCAAAAGTCGAAATGGATTCATGAATTTTATTTGGGCAAGATCATGCGTGTTTTTAATGATGTAGAGAATATTTCGGTTGTTTATGGTTGAATAATTTTAACTTTTCCCTGTAAAAAGCTAACTAAATTTTCTAACCTAATCCTTTCGAAAGTACCTACGCATTGCTTATTGTGCTAAAATCGTTACACAATACAAACAATTACCGCATAAAGCGGCATACAATTCTGACATGCAAAGAATTCTCGACTGCTTTGTCAGAAACAGTTTCTAAGCTAGATTAGGCTTTCTTTATTATACTACAAAAGAGGGAAAAAATCTCCCTAGCAACTGCTCATTGTTTTCTCCTGTATACTAGTATTTCGTACGCATTTCTGCGTCCTTACATTACACATTGCGGTCGGAAAGGGGAGGAAGTGGCTTCGGAAGTTGTCTGCCCGTCGCCAAGTGCCTTTGACAGAAGAGAACTACAACTTCCCGCTATGTTTTCTATTCATTCCAAAGATGGGGATTCCGTCTTATTTTCCCTCCAAGATTTTCTTTCCTTCTCCCTTTTCCCCCTATTTCCTGTTCGCGGAGAAAGACGAATTCCAACGGAGAAGAGAATTCGATTTTGTTATTTATTCATTGTTATTATTATTAGTATTTTCCGAAAGTACCCTCGACTCAATGCATAACGAATAAGAGATCCCTCTTTTTGCGTTTATTTCCATCTATTTTTTTTCTTCCTAAAGTGGTCTGGTTTCGAGAGTGCTTCGAAAAGAAAAGCGGCGGGAATAATAAAAGATCCGGCAGTTGGAGATTATGGAAAAAATCGTTTGCATGAAATAATTATTTGAAATCCAGAACAAACTTCTTTGTGTGGGTGGATGTGTTAGATTAATTTTTTTCTTTCTTTTTTTATTTTTCGATATCGTTCGATGTTTTTGAAGAGCTTTATTTTCGCTTTTTGAATGAAATATCGTTGAATGGTCTTTAGGTGCTCTTCTTACGTTCTATAAGTACCGCCAGTGTTGAATTGAATTCTTTTTTTCGTGGGAAAAGGTAGATCGTTAAACATTTCCTACTTCTATTATACTTACTTTTCATTCATAGAATTATTTTTTAGGAAGCAAAGAGTTATGGATCCTAAAAATAGCATACAAACTTGCATCTAGGTAAAAAAAAAGTATTGATGTTGAATTGAAAATAATTTGCAGATGACTCTTCTGCTCTTTGTTAATGAATAGGTTTAGATTTTCATTTTTTAGCTATTTCAGAAAAGGAAACCCAATTTACTTATTCATCTTTCATGGTAATTGATATTGCATTCAAAGATGAATAATAATAAAAAGTTTCAAGTAGGTACATCTTCGAGTTTTCATTAAAGGATAATGTTTCAAAATCTAAACTAATTTATGCTACATAATTTAAACAGAAGCCTTTTTTATAGAATTTGTGGTTATGAAACATGAAGAAACTACCAAACAGATCGAATGATCTAGAACTTTGAATTTGAAAAGCACCATTGAATTAGTATAAAGTTCAAAGGACCACATGAATTCTATATTCACATTTTCCTATTCAAATACGTTCGTGTTATCCAAGTAGTACTACTTTTTTTAATAAATTAATTTGTTTATCTAGTGTCTAAGGTAAAAAATTTAAAACAAGTAGGTTACCTACTAAATAACTAGCATTCATATTTTCTTTTATAAAGAAATACTGTATTGCATATTTAATATTCTGGAAGTGATGTGATGAAGGAATGTTTTTTTTGGAGATATTGTTACAAATTTCATAATTATATATTTTCTTTTACTGAAAGATTTTACAATTTTAACTTGCTAGTTCAGGGGTTCTCAAACTTTGAACATCGCGACCCACCTCATATTCAGTAAATTTTCCAATTAACTTGATCTTCTTGCTGGGGGGGTGTAGTCGCATTTTCTGGGAGTGTTTGGGCACCAATAATATTTTATACATGTGTTAGTGTTTTAATTAACTGTTCAGAAAACTAAAAGGGAATTTTCGAACGTGAGTGTATGAAATTTTACTCTTAAAACAGGATATTAACTCGTTTATAGCAATTTAATAAGAATTGCAGTCACAACACATACTTTCCTAAGAAAGTTATTAAAATTTGTATTGCTTCCCTCCCAGTAGGGGGCCCACGTTTAACTACACTGAATAAAAAATTTTATTTGAATAACTGATCAATTTTGCATTATCAGCACATTAAAGTGTGTGATACACATATCTATATTTTACTTTAATTGGTCCTTTGCGTTCGATGCCGAGTAGGATATTTTTTTCTTATACAGTCGAGTCCGCTTAATGTGATCGCAATTGTCCGAGACTAAACTGATAACATTATCCGATCGATAACAATAAGCGATCTCATATCAAAAAGCAGCAAACAGTGTAACTAGATTGTTTCCTTGAAATCAAAATCATGTATTCGTAAAAAATATATTCAAAACACTATTTTTAACCTAGGTAAAATTTTTAAGGGGTAAATTTTAGAGTAGTTCAATTAATAAAAGTAAAATAATAGCTTACTTTGTATATTTATTTGTATAGAAAAGTCTCTCGTTTTTCCACTCTATTATATCCTTCCACTCTAATAACCACTTATTTATAACATAATCTGAATTCCAGTGAACAAGGGAAAGTTCAAATCTCTTATCAGACATCTGCAAAGCTTCGATCTTGGTGGTTTCTTTAACCAATCACAAGTATGAATTTGAACCCCCTAAAACTGTTTTCTTTAAATATATGCGGAATGTTTTCTTTTTCTTACTGCTGAGTTTCAGAAAAAAGAAGCGCCAGATGCTCTCATGTGGCAGATGTTTGTTTGTAAAAATTGACCTTCAATAAGAAATTTGAACTCAAAAGCGGTCGTTTTAAAGGGGATATGGACAAATTTTGATAATATTAAGCGGAGTGATGATTCATAGTTGATCACATTAAACGAAGTATTTTACATTAAATTAAATAGGAATGATCGGGACCTGTCGATTTCGATAACATTATCCGATTTATAACATTAACCGTGATCACATTAAGCGGATTCGACTGTATATTCCTCTTTTTTATTATTCTTACTATAAGTTTATAAAAATTTTATTACAGTCGAATCCGCTTAATGTGATCACGGTTAATGTTATCAATCGGATAATGTTATCGAAATCGACAGGTCCCGATCATTCCTACTTAATTTAATGTAAAATACACCGTTTAATGTGATCAAATATGAATCATCACTCCGCTTAATATTATCAAAATTTGTCCATATCCCCTTTAAAACGACCGCTTTTGAGTTCGAGTTAAAGGTCAATTTTTACAAGTAAACATGTGCTCCATGAGAACATCTGGCGCTTCTTTTTTCTGAAACTCAGTATGAGTAAGAAAAATAAAACCTTCCCCATATTATATTGAAAGAAAACGGTTATGGGGGGTCTGAATCCATACTTGTGATTCGTTAAAGGAACACCAAGATCCACACGCTTTGCAGATATTTCTAATAAGAGATTTTAATTTTCCCTTGTTTACTGGAATTCAGATTATGTTATAAATAAGTGGTTTATTGTAGTGGAAGGCTATAATGGAGCCGGAAAAAGAGAGACCTTTCTATAAAAATACAAAGTAAGCGATTATTTTAATTTCATTAACTGAACTACTCTTATATTTTCCCCTTAAAATTTTACCTAGTGTAAAAATAGAGTTTTGAATACATTTATTACAATTACATTACTTCTTTTAAAGCAAACAATCTAGTTACACTGTTTGCTGTTTTTTATATAAGATCCTGTTATCGATCGGATAATTTTATCAGTTTAGTCTCGGACAATTGCGATCACATTCAGCGGACTCGACTGTACTTTCCAAAGTAAACAACACGCTTGTTAATTTATGCAAAATATATCACATTTTCAAAATCTTGTCGCGACCCACCAAAAAGTGACTGGCAACCCACAGTTTGAGAACCTGTGTTCTCACTGACACAAATTATGAAACTTCAATTTTATATTTATTGGAATGAAAAGATGGTCTACTGTCTACTGTCTCGAATGTGATAAATAATAACTTTGAACACGAAATATATAGTAAACTAATTTTTGCTAATAAAACAAATAAGCACAACATGGTATGAGATAAAATACTTTATTGAATGTTCCCAGCTCAGGTAGAAAAGGTGTGCTAGAAAAACATTTTTACGAAAAATACTCATTACTTACCTATATTTCTTATTACAAATAACAGGTTCTAAGTTAAAAAATAAATCAAATTTAACCTTATCTCATCACTGAACTTTGCTTCCTGCTATTTAATTTTCTTTTCACATAATATGCATAGGTAGAAACAGACATAAGTCATTAATAACAAACGATATTATACTGATTATAACGATATTAAATAAGATAATCTGAATAGTGAAGAATGGTTAAGAGTTGAAGAGATTGATAACTACTGTCCAAGATACAATTTTCCGGATGGTTGATACAAGTTATTACGTTCATCGAAGCTATTCTCGACAGCAGACATATTTTAACGCCTCAATTATAGCTGTAAACTAAAAGAACATGGAAGACAGACTATCAAATATGCTTCCCCGATAGTTGCTTAACATTCAGTGCATGAATCATCGTGAAATAATCGCTCGAAAAACGGAATTATAAATTCTGATAGTCACGTTCGGGGACACCATATGTCGATGGTTGAAAAAGTCGTTTGGAAGTAATGCCATTTTAATCGCGAAATGCATCGGGTCGAGTTGATAAAAGCTGCGTCCAAATATATATGCGCTGCTAAAAAAAAGAGTTAAAAAATTTCTTTTATGGGAGGCCATGTTTCAAAGCTGACAGGCTGAATAGAAAAATGGCAGCTGTATCGCCCATCAGCGAAGACCGTGTGATAAATTTGAGAAATATTTTCGGGGGATTTTCAGCAATCCTTTCGTTTTTCGGAGCTGATTTATAGCGGATCGAACCGAAAAACAGTTCTCAGGTAGTTCTTATTTATTGTTCCCGAGAAAAGGGTCACCTGAGTGGACGTGAGTTTAAAATCCTCTCGCGGAGTTTGACAAGTCTGGACAAGTATCAACCCTCAGGTCGCCACCGAGATATAAGACTGGGAGCCACTAGTGACTTATGACTGATCGCTTCCATGAAAAGATTTTTGATGGTTTCTCGAACACAAACAAGAACTGTCTGAAGCCTAGATGTCCATCCATCTTTCTAAAAATTCTAACTGCTAACAGAAAAATAGTATGCAAATTGAATTAGAGATGCTTTAGCAATGCAAATATCCCATCTCGTGGTTAACTAGCTGGCAGAAAGTATTTCAGTTTATAGATGGATAGGTGGTTTGGATTTGACTTTCAGTCTCATGGTGAAGTCCTGAGAGGCTATCACCTGGGGGTGTTCCTGTCTTGAATGAATCATGATGGTAGAATGTTGTTTTCGATAGATTCATGTCTTTCTAGAGAGATGCTGCTGATAACATTCTTCAAAAGACATTAATACAAACTTATTTTTGAAAATTCATATTAGTATTTTGCATTTTTTAATAGATGAGTGAAAAATACCTTAAGTAAATGAGCAGAACTATTAATATGTATTCTAATGCGTGGTTTGTTGATTCCAGGCAGTTGCCGAGTAACAAAAATTTTCGCTCAGTATCCGAGTAGTTATAGTTAAAGTCAGACAAATGAATTGAGCGATGCATTTTTTAAACACAGTTAGTTTTATCCTGATTATCTCTTCTCTCTATTCTAAAAAAAAGTTTTTGGTGAACGGTTTCCAGAGAAAGGCTTTTTAATTACTGATCCGTATAACACATATTTGGTATCAAACTGTCCGGATTCTTTTGAGGATGTGCAAAGTGCCTTTAGAATTTCTAAAAAAAATCTCAATTTTAAAATATTTCCATTTTTTTAGATTTCGGATAAGGTCTCAGTTACAAAGCAAGAAACTATGAATTTTAAAACAATTGAAAACATATTTCACTGGTTTTTTAATATTCAAATAGATTAAGTAATCATCTTTCTATTTATAACAGGAATTTAAAAAATATATTTTGTGTTATTTTTAACAATATTTATATTTTTGTTGTTCACAAAGGGTTTAATTGTTGTTCAAACGGTTTTCATTATATTTTAAACTTATATATAATTAATTTATTTTTTATTTTTAAATAACAAATTAATATTTTTATATTTATCTTTGTAGTTGTGGCAACCTAATCATTACTATATTTACAATAAAATATACACTCGCTTTCGGAAATTTTTAATTTTGCATTTATTTTTTATATCCTTTTGCAAGTATGTTTTTTAAGGTAGTAAAATGTAACTCTTTATTTCATAATGACAAAACGGGTGAATGTTTTAGAAATAAGGATGAAAATGTTGGAAGTCTTGACATTCGGTGTCGTTGCTATGAAAATGACACAACTTCGAAGTTTGTTTCTCATGAAGATAAAATTCTAAATTTTCGCGATGTGTAAGATAATTACTACATTTTTAACAGTCAATCATTACAAATTTTAAGAAAGTTAAATTTATTCCTGAGATATTTCAATGCTTCCCTTAATGTATCTGTGAAAAAACATTACCTTAGGGAAATGGGTAAAAGAATGTTTACATTGCTTTGTTGTTAATTTTCTTGGGGTTCAATTCCGTTATAGTTCCCGCTAAATATCGCCAATCTCTTTCGAACGCTCAATATTCAAATGTAAACCAATTTTTCTAATTTTTAATGATAAACTGAATAGTTATAGATCTAATTAAACACTTTAATCTATGAATTTGAAACAATTTAGCAATATTTATACTTTATAGTGTCCAAAAGAGATTAGTGATATTTAGCGGGAACTATAACGAAATTCAACCCCAAGAAAATTAACAACAGAGCAATGTAAAAATTTTTTTACCCATTTCCCTAAGGTAATGTGTTTTTCACAGATACATTAAGGGAAGCACTGAAACATTAAGGGAAGGTTCATATTTAGCGGGAACTATACAGGGTGATTCTAAATTACGTGGACAAACTTCGCATGGGGGTAGAGGGGACCTAGACAAGCATATTTCGCATAGAAATGAGGGGGCGCAGCCTTACCGTTTAAGAGCTAGGACCTAATGTAGTGCGAGCGCGTTTCAAAAGGCCTTTTTTAGAAGGCCCGTGTGACTAAACAAAACATAATAAAATGAAAAACATTATTGCATAAGGTAAGGAAGTATCCCTACTACTTACACCATGAATTTGATAAAATTTGAACCACTTTCTAAACCGTGGAGTGAGTTTCAAAAGTGCAATATTAATCTTTTAGTCAAAGAATGGACTTCCCTTAATGGTATTTAGAAAAATGATGACAGGGGAAGGAATTTTCAATGATCGTAACATTGATAATTGAAACTGTTTGATCACTGAAAATTCCTTCCCCGATCATCATTTTTCTAAATACCATTAAGGGAACTCCATTGTTTGACTAAGAGATTAATATTGCACGTTTTAAAACTCACCCCACGGTTTAGCAAGTGGTCCAATTTCTATCACATTGAGGATTTAAGTTGTACGGATACTCCTGTACCTCATGCAATAATGTTTTTCATTTTATTATGTTTTGTTTCGTCACACGGGCTTTCTAAAAACGGCCTTTTGAAACGCGCTCGCACTACATTAGGTCCTAGCTCTTTAACGGTAAGGCTGGGCCCCCTCATTCCTATGCGAAATATGCTTGTCTAGGTCCCCTCTACCCCCATGCGAAGTTTGTCCACGTAATTTAGAATCACCCTGTATATGAACCTTTCTTGGAATTATAAAGCGATCCGCCAATTCATGTTACCATAAAGGAAATGATAAAATTCCACCACTGAATAAATATTCGCCATTTTTGAAAGAGTATACCAAAGAGAATTACTACCCCTGTGTTAAGAATGTTTTATAAAGTGAGTAAGTGCAGTGAGCTGGGTTTTGTGGGGAATTGTAAAGCGGTCCAAAAGTTACTGCGTCAGCAGTTAACGGGGGTTGGCGAGCGATAGCGAGCAGGGGGCGGTAGCCCCTTAGTTATACTAAAAAATAAATTTCAAAATGTTTGTTATCATTTTAATAAACGTAAAAAGTAGTAATTAAATACGCTTAAAGCTTTCAGGCAAGTAAAATATGGCTAAGCATAGAACGAAATATTGTAAAAAACATTTTTATAGAGACTGACCAATGTTAGTCTCTTGTTAAAATATTATAACTTATCAAATATAATTTTTAAGTAAGTAATTTATTTTATTTTTTGTATTTGTTTGAATTATTATTTATTTGTACTTTTTTTTCAAATAAATTAATCCATGCATAAAATTGATATAAGTAGATTATTAGTTTTGATTTAATGTGTTTTTTTATTTCCAGATGGTTGAAATTTCTTCTGTAAAGCTCCACTGATAAAAATAAAATTTAGTTGGATGTTAAAAAATATCCTAAAAAAGATTCTGGAAAGTCGTAAAAACGCATGAATACACAGAAGAAATCTGCCTTAAATATATAATAAAAATAACCATTTAAAGTTGTATTTCTGTCTGTCCTTAATGTTCAAGAAGAAAAATTTAACTGAATAAGCAGTTTCAAAGGAAATTAAAACGCAGAACTTAAGACATCCCATTGAAATCATTCTAAAATATGGAGGGAGGTAATAGTAAAACCCTCCAATATAGCTTATTTCGAAGATAATATTTTTCACTCATTGAATAGAATTGTTTCAAAATGATAAAGATTAAATAAAAAGGTATATATTTTCGATAATGTTTGATACTAAATCCATAAAAAGAAACGTTACCTTATAATCAGTAAAGTAAGCACTTTTTGATGTGGATCCATTTAATACATTCTTTTTAAATAAAAAAATGGATATCATTTAGTTTGTTATCGTTTCCCAGAATACATTTCAACAAGTATATAGTATCTATATTCTTTATGCAAGTTTTTCTCAACATAATAGTTATTTATTTCATCATATTTCATATTTAAAAACTACTAACAATATAAAGTAAGATATAAGCTTTAAATGTATATTTTACATCCTCTTTATTGCTAGGATTAGGTTGAATAAGTATTTAAAAAAAGATTTTAATTTAGTTTATTCGGAGTAACTCCGAATAAACTAAATTAAAATCTTTTTTTAATGCATTTAACAATAATTTTAGAAAAAAAGAATTAAGAAATTTGAACCTAAAAGTTACATATCTCATAAATTTTAAGATGTATTTATATGTAAATGAATAATTAATATGCTAATGTAATGTTTATACTATATTATTCATTAATTTGTAAAAATGATTGTCAAAGCTTTTAACCGTTTCGTTATCATATAATAGCAATTTATCAACTTAAATGGAAACTATGTATTACTTTGTTCTGATTGTCTGATGAAATTCATGTAAAAGGTAACAATGATTTTTAGAAATATGTAAGTGTGAGCGGTTAAATTTCCAGGCAGTGAGTATTTTGACAATCAGTTTCGTTTGTTCTCATTTATTACGTTACCTTACGTTTTACTTTACGTTATTACGCTTTTGAACTTTGTTGCAGCTTACGTTCTTTTTGTTCTTTTGTTGTTCGCTGTAATTGTTCATAATCTGCCATTGGAAATAAAAAAAAGTTTCATTTGTAGAGCACTTATTTTCCCATACTAATTACTTATCAAATATTTGTGCATTTTAAAATATTTCTTAAACTTGAAACACTTTACGCAATAGTAAAACATCTAAAGGATCACCTTAAATTGGTAATGCACTTCTTTCTTGAGTTCATTTATTATTCAACTACCATATCATATGACTTCATAGCAAACAGATTTCATGATAGAATCTTAAAGCCGTAATAAGTAAAGAAGCTTTTAAGCTATTTATCACTTTTACTTTCCCTTAAAACGAATGTAAGGACTTCAAAAGCACCTCATTTTTCTAAATAACGAGTCCTTAACTTTCTTTTAAAAATGATTCGCGTATAATTTGGTTAGAAACAATTCCTTCAGCACAAGTGAAATGGAATAAAAAAGAATAAAACTGCTTCTTCGCCATATTTAATGCAAACTATTTGCATAATTTCTCTATTACTCAACTGAAGTGATTTCAGAAGCGAAGGTTTTGGTTCAATAAATGTATTTCGAATTTGTCCTCTCGTTTTCTTGGAATCTTTTATCGTTTCCACAGTTAATTACACTATAATGATTTCAGTTGCAAAGAGAAGAGAAAGCCTGAAATCTTTTTCTTTCCGCAGAATTTTTCCCTCTAATGAATGAAGTTCTCTTCATCATTCTATGCCAATGTACGAGTATATATTTTTTATTTCTACTACTTTCCTCAGAATTGAGAGATAATTAGAAATTAGAATTATTTACATGTTTCATTAGAATAGACGTTGAGTTAATTTCGTTTGGTAATCGCCAACTGGTATTATTGTCTTCTTTCGTATCAGTGACGTCACGTTGCCGTGGTTACAGAATTAACGAGACGTTCGTTTTGTCGGATTTGACACCATTAGAATAAAAAATTCGAATTGTTCTATTCGAAAGCAATTAGAAGCACAAAGGATTGTATCAGGAAAAATGTATTCTCTCCTTATATTTTATTAGAGGTGCGTATTTTCAGAGATTAGCCATGATCACATCCCCTACCATTATTAGATGGGATAACATGCTAATAAAAACCAGAAATTTTGTTTTTAGAGTGTAAAAATGCATAGTAATAGAAGTTATATTAGATGCGACTGTATATTTTTTGATTTGATTAAATTAAAAATGCATTGAAATGAAATTAAAAATAAAATATATTATTGAATGAATTATTATTATCGTTTCTAAGGTAAAAATATATTCTTACCTTAGATTTATGTGCAAAGTTAAAATTAAAACGTACTATATTTGCAAAACATAGTCGGTAACTTAATCTTCTTGTTGTCCATTATGTTTTTCTAATGAATCTAAAAAAAAAAGAGTTTGGTAATTCATTTTAAATAAATGTAAGTATAAATAAAAATAATTTTCAGTTTAGAAGTTTAACTATGCATAGCTAAGACGCATATTCTATTGAAATATTTTGTTTCTTCAAAAACATTTTCAACATTCTTTTAAAGTTCTTAAACAAGTAATTACTGTATAAGAAGTTAGATAATGTAAAGAACATAAAAGTTCGCCACCCGAAAGGTTTTTAACCGCCAGAAACAACACAACTTTTAGTAAATGCGTAATTAAAAAGCAAAAAGCAAACACCGATAAATGCATCCAAAAACTTTCTGCACAAAATACGGAGCATTAAAACTAAAAAATTACTTTAAATGAAAGTAATAATTGGAAACGGTATTTGTTGAGAGACAAAGAAATATCTTACGGTGTTCTCTACATATATTTTGCGTTATTTTTTAATCTTTTACGTTAACGAGCTTTTGTTTTGGGAAATATTTCCGGAGTGTTTATGAACTGAAATGAAATAAGAAGTTTTTTTATTAGTGTTTTAGGCCTCTTTTAGAAACCATCTTCTTCTTTCAGGAAACTCATTTTCTTAAAAGATTAAAGCCGTTTTAATGTGAAACTTCATTTTCTTAAGAAATGTTTTGGCTATAGTAATATCGTTTGGAGTTTGTTCAAGGATTTAATGCATTTATAAAACTTTGGAACAGGAGAACAACATAAACTGATTAAGAGAATGGGCTTTAGAGAAATATGTACTTTTTAATTGTACTTTTTAACTGAGCAAAAGGTTTTGAGTTTCCTTTAAATAGTGTTATAAGTTTAATATCCTCTTAAACCTTTCATGAAAAGTTTGTAACAACATTTAAACATATACTTTCTTCTTCTTCTTATTTTTTTTGTTGCAAATCATACAAAAGTATTTAGTACATTTCCCCCCAATATTTCGGAAAATTTCTATTTATAGTAGCAAGACCTTTAACTCACCACTTCAAAATTCTTTAAAATTTATAAATAATTTGATCGACAATTTTCATTGAAATTGTATTTTAATTTAGGGGATGGTGAGTAAAGTGAAATATCTTATCAATAGTGTGGTGTTCATTCTGATTTAGTGTGTCCTATTTCTTTTTTATCTTAAAATGTTAACTAAAGTGACAAATAAATCTTAATCAACCTTATTATGTTTTTCAACACTATTTTACATGGTAAAGTAAAACATATCCCTTTGGCCTTTCAAAACATTCTGTAAAATATTTAGTTTACTTTTCATTCTGTTCTTACCTTGTCATATTGATTTTAATGTGAGTATATTTCTCACTCATGGTTACAGTTACAATAAAATATTTTGTGGTGAAAATTTCTGTACTTCATCAAGTAAGATCCACTTACTTCCTTTTAAGTTTTGCTCACTTCCCATATAAACGAAGAGATTGTGTCCCACTTACCCCATCACTTGGGGTAAGTGGGACATCCATCTCATTTCTTATATAAAGACCAATTTAGAAAAATGTAAAACTTTATTTTAGAAACTACTAATAAATTTTTGTTTATGGATAGTGTCTTAAACGAAATTAGTCAATAAGTTCAAATTTAACCCGTTCAAAATTCTTCCATTTAGCTCCAAAAATGCACTAGGCTAAAAAGGGGTCCCACTTACCCCAAGTGACCCTTTAAGAAAAATAAATATTTAATTACCCAAAATTTGTACGAGAAAACAAATTTAAATATAGCATTGAAGTATTGTAATTAATTATTTCTTTTCACATATTACAGCTTTTCCTTTTTTCATTCTCAGATGATCCGAAATAAAGTCAGATAACTTAAATTTACCAACTACCAGAAAAGATTGAGCAAAACTACTTTATTATTTCCCACATTTATTTCATTCACTTACTTATATCGAATCAAACCATTATTACCCACATTGAGATGTTTTTGTAACTCAATTCTCCTTTAGCCGCCATAAAAACTTTTGTGTTAAATATCCGAAGAACTTAAAACCTGACTCTTTACCTGGTTCACAGGCGATAAAATCAAGATCAAACCCCTTCGCCATCTTCTTTTCTACCATTCCCACACCATAATAGCAATCCCGATGGACTCTCGGGGATAAAAAAAAACCATTTCCAACTACCAAATCTGTACTTAAAAGCGCATTTAGAAGAAGTTCAAACGGCAAAATGCAGGAAGTGCCAAGAGAAAGAAACGCTTCTAATAAACGGTGTCAACACACTGCATTCGGTTACAAGCGGATCGTAAATTTACGGTAATGTTAACGGCATCTTCGGCTCGGCCGACCGTAAAATTACACCGCCGAAGTGACCCGAGTTACCCCGATACGATAACCCCGGTGCCCGGGGTAATAATGGTTTGAAATATCCGCGCCCACGCTTCCAATGGTTTTGGAGAGTTTTTCTTTGTTAAGGTGAGGTTTGTGTGTCAGTCTGGGTGGTTTTTTTGTTGAAGGATCGCTTTCTGTGTGGAGGTTTGGTTTGCGATTGGGGATTTATATATATCCTTGTGGTAGTATTATAGTGGTTAAAAGTTTTTTAGGTGTCTGCCTCTTGGCCTATTTTTAAAGTAATGATTTGCTATAACTTTGTGGGGACGTAGTTCTTATCATACCAAAGCAATGCAGAAACATATTTTTAAAAATTGTGTGCGCAGTAGTTTTATGCTACCTATTAAGATAATGAATTAATTTTTTAAGCAAAATATAATATTTCACTTTATTCAGTAGGTTATGTAGGGGATTGAACCAGGACAACACGTAGGTTGAAAATTAATACACATTCAATAACATGATATTTAGAACATAGTAAGTAAAATCCTCTACATCAACATTAACTGGAAAATCGATCGACTGCTGGAAAACTGGATCGATGAAATACGAATCCAAAACACTTGTCCGAAGTTAAAATAAAAGTTACTATTTGAGTAAAACAAGTGAATCGAGTTAGTATACAAGTGAATCTACACCACAGTAAATATTTTATATCTGAGTAAAAATGATAACAGTTAGTTGACAAGTTTTATCTAAGGGAAGGTAGTGTTGTACCTTGGACTTATATTTACCCTTCAAATTTATATTTACTGTATAAACTAACATAGCAATTTTCCTTAGACACTTAACTAACCTAAACATTGAACAACAGCCCTAGTGGGTAGGGTGTATCGAAAAAAACTTTTTTTCGATTTAGATGATGCCTTAGTGCGGAAAAGTTGTCTAAGGTGGCAGAGAGTACCTGTGAATTTTTTCAGAATTTTCGGATAATATCTTTAGGTGCCTCCAAGGCCCTGAAGGTCCCCATGTTAATCCAATGGAGCGCGCAAGCCAAGAAGGCCGAAAATTGGTTTTTCGCCCCTCATTTTTACCCTAATTACACGACAAATGTCTTCACTCGAGTTATGGACTCTATATGATCTGGGCTATCCGACAAAACTTGAATAATAGCCTAAATCTCAATATTATGTTGATTGTGGGCTCTGATTTGAACGAGGAAATAAGCGATTTTCGACGAAATTGGAGCATACAAAGATACGTAATATAGAGATTTAGGCTATTATTCAAGTTTTGTCGGATAGCCTAGATCATATAGGGTCCATAACTCGAGTGAAGACATTCGTCGTGTGATTAGGGTAGAAATGGGGGGCAAAAACCAATTTTCGGCCTTCTTGGCTTGCGCGCTCCATTGGATTAACATGGGGACCTTCAGGGCCTTGGCGGCACCTAAAGATATTATCCGAAAATTCTGAAAAAATTCACAGGTACTCTCTGCCACCTTAGACAACTTTTCCGCACTAAGGCATCATCAAAATAAAAAAAAAGTTTTTTTCGATACACCCTACTAGTGGGCCAAGGCCTACGATGCCCACCTCGTTTTCTTGAACGTGGGGCACTGAGGTGCGAAGCATATGTCCCGGTTAGTAGGTCAGCCTAACGCAGGACTCCCAGTTTTTAGAAAAGGTATTAAAATGAGAAATACGAAAGTAGATTACGAAAGACCAAATAGTGTTCAGTCATTGAAAAAATGCAATTTTTCTTTTTTTTACCACTTTTTCTCTTCATTTTCCCTTCTTTAAGCCCTATCTTTAGCTCCGGGGGTCACTTTCCCCATATTGTACAAGCTTTTCAGTTCAACTAAACTGATCAAAAGAATTATTTTGGGTCAAAATCCCTACAATCTCTTCTTGGGGAGGACCCCCAAGCCCTCCTATCATCGTCAAAAAAATTTTCCACTCTTATAAGACAAATATAAGGTTGAAAGATCTACATAGGAAAAAGTAAAATTTTGTTTATTTATATCAAAGGTAGAGGTGATTCTCAAAAGCCCATTGGATCCGCACCTGATATCAAAGCGAAACAATATAATTGGAATCGTAAATGCTACTGAGAATTTCTAACGGGCTGATAATGAATATAATGGGGCATAATGCATCTATTTTTACTCACCAGTTGAAAATTAATTTATTTTGCTTCAAAATTTACACCTTCTGTTACAACGCAAGTCTTAAAATTTACACTAAAATTGACATTCTTGTAAAGCATAGTAAGAACTGTGCGATAAATGTTGTACAAATGAAGAATTCTACACGTTTTCACCAGTGAAATTTTTTTAGTTCTTCCTATAGGGTCAATCCATATCAAGTGATCCAGAAAAACTAAAATTGGTCGCTCGACCATTTTATAATCGAATGATTTTTTGTGTGTTGATTCTTATATCATTAGAGAGTCCAAAACCACAAATTTTAATTTTTTATCTTTATTTGAATTTTTATAGCAGCCATCGATGTTCTACGGAACACCGATTGTAAGGGTTTACGTTAACTAGCGTTATTCCTAAATGGTTTAACTTAAATTCATGGAACAAAATCCATTTTACTCAGAAAGATACAGGCTTTATCATGATTGAATCAAATATAAGGGGTATTGAGTCCCAATTAGAAAAAATCCCCCTCAAAGTCGAGCTTTAAGATGGTCATTTTTCACATTTCAAACGAATATTTTTGTTTAAGGAACTATTATTTTTCTATTTTTTTCTTGAGGAAGGTGTAGTATGCTTCCTAAACTTTACTTTAAAAAAAAATTTGACTTTGGTATTCGTTTATTTTTAGAGTTATGAACTCTCAAAATCGGATCATTTCAAAAAATTCACCATTTTGACCCCCAATATCTCTGGTGGAACAAAGTTTAAAAATCTGAAATTGTTACTGGTTAAACCTTTCTAGTGTATAATCCTGTTCTATAAGGGCAGTCTTTGGTATTTGCTTACAAGTCGAGTTACAGGTCTTCGAAGTTGCCATAAAAACGCTCAATTTAACGGTTTGAAAAGTGCAATTTTAGTTCGAAGGCTCACCACTTTATTAATTACAATTAGGTTTATTTGATTTCTCATTGCTTTTTTTCTTTTTTTTATTTCTGTGAGGTGGCTTTAGATTCTGTAAGGGTTATTAAAATAAGAGCAAATTGCAAATTAGAGCAAATTAGAGCATAAAAACCTTAAAAAAGGACTAACAAAAAATAACAACAATATCTTTGATTCCGGGAAAGTCTGTGCCGAAATTGCTTTTCCAATGTTTTTGAGAATCCGAAGCAACATTGACTGTTGTCAATCAGAAGATCGCACTGATGAATTCTTTGATCAATTCTTTTGAGACGGCATGAACAAAATGTGCAGAAACTAGTCAAGCGACGTCGTTTGACCTGTTTCTGCACTAAAGCTGAGATTATTTTTATTATTCCTACTTTAAAATGTGCGTGTACCCCTACAAAATCCCATGACACCAATAACTCAATTTTGAAAAGGTGACGTATGACACGTTTCAGAATTAAATTCTCACGTTTTGAGATTAAATTTTATTAAAATAGTAGATAAAAAACCACGAAGAATGATGTTTACATCAAGTATTTTCGTAGCCTAGTTTCTGAGATATAAATTTTTGAAATTTCGTTTAATATTTGGGTGCGAAAACACTAGACTAGGATAACAAATCATGCGCTGTGAGGTCACATCCAATAGAAATCCGTTTTCCGATCACGTGAAAACAGAAACACAATGGTTTTCATGCGCTGTTATGTCCCATCCAATAGAAGCCCGTTTTCTGACAACGTGATTTTTTTGACTTTTTGACAAATTATTTGAATTTTAAATTATTTAAAAACACATTTTTGACCTTAAAAATCAGAAATTTGGGAATTTTAAATCTTAATGGATCAAAAAAGTATAAAATCAAGCAAATCCCTCACTCAAACAAATTTTCATCAGAAATCAAAACGATAGAAAATGCAATGAGAAATCAAATAAACCTAATTGTAATTAATAAAGTGGTGATCCTTCGAACTAAAATTGCACTTTTCAAACCGTTAAATTGAGCATTTTTATGGCAACTTCGAGGACCTGTAACTCTACTTGTAAGCAAATACCAAAGACGGTCCTTATAGAACAGGATTATACACTAGAAAGGTTTAACCAGTAACAATTTCAGATTTTTAAACTTTGTTCCACCAGAGATATTGGGGGTCAAAGTGGTGAATTTTTTGAAATGATCCGATTTTGAGAGTTCATAACTCTAAAAATAAACGAATACCGAAGTCAAATTTTTTTTTAAAGTAAAGTTTAGGAAGCATACTACACCTTCCTCAAGAAAAAAATAGAAAAATAACAGTTCCTTTAACAAAATATTCGTTTGAAAAGTGAAAAATGACCATCTTAAAGCTCGACTTTGAGGGGTATTTTTTCTAATTGGGACTCAATACCCCTTATATTTGATTCAATCATGATAAAGCCTGTATCTTTCTGAGTAAAATGAATTTTGTTCCATGAATTTAAGTTAAACCATATAGGAATAACGCTAGTTAACGTAAACCCTTACAATCGGTGTTCCGTAGAACATCGATGGCTGCTATAAAAATTCAAATAAAGATAAAAAATTAAAATTTTTGGTTTTGGACTCTCTAATGATATAAGAATCAACACACAAAAAATCATTCGATTATAAAATGGTCGAGCGACCACCTTTGGATCACTTGATATGGATTGACCCTATAACGTTCAATCTTGGGCCTTTGAATCACTACTCATTATAAGCCATTAAGACTAAGAAATCACAATTGGACCGGTTTTAATCCAACCTTACAGATTAGGAGTGAGTTCTCACACTCAGTATTATTCTACCTCCCATACCATCTTATAATACACCCAGGTCGTATCCCTTACTTCTTGTTACGAGCATCTGGTTGCCTCGATCAGTCGGTGTAACCCCACAGGTCGTCAGGGGTGCATTTCCGACCTTAATTGAATCGTTTATTTCAGAAACAAGTTAAACCCTGTGTTAATCTAATGGGATTTAACTTGTTTCTGAAATAAACGATTCAATTCCTATGTGATTCCTAGTTGTATAGGTTTCCCCTATACCTACACCCTTCAGCATTATGTGGTTTAGAATCACTCTGTTTTATATTATTATCCCCATAAAACGAGTAAAATTATGAAATGCCTTCAAATACAAAAAATTTACTCGCCAAATCCAGCGAAATCTCGAAGTCGAATATTTCAACCTACTCTGAAAACGCCCCTCACAAAAATAAACACATTTAATAACCCTTTTTGTTCCAAATCAACAACAGTTCGGTTGTGTTGTTATTGTTACGTAGAACACTTAATCATCTTATTGTGGGAAATGGGAAGTTGTTGGAAATGTGTTCTATATAGGAATGTTATAGAATTAGTGTATAGAATAGTGTTTAGAATCTGAAAGTTTTCTTACTTCTTCTTTCTTTCTTTATTCAAAGTTTTTATACTTTAAAAAAACCCACTGAAATTGTAAAAACACCCCTTATTTACTGAAACCTGGTTTAAATTTTGAAAAAACCCTCTAAAATTTAAAAAATATCCTAAACTTTGAAAAAACCCATTCAATATTGAAAGAAATTTATTCAACTTTGAAAAAACCCACTGAAATTCAAAAAATCTTTCTTATTTTCTATATCTACTAGTTTGAACTTTGAACGTCCTAAATTTTGAAACAAAAAACCCATTCAATAATGAAAAAACCCACTGAATAATGAAAGAACCTATTTAACTTTTAAAAAAACTCGCTGAAATTGAAAAAACACAATTTAACTTTTAAAACCTAGTTTAAATTTTGAAAAAAACCCATTAAAATTTTTTAAATATCCTGAACTTTTAAAAAACACATTAAATTCAGAAAGAACTGCCAAAATCTTGAGTCCAAATGGGGTTTGTCCAATGGGTCCAAAATGTGGGTTTTTTCACATGGTTTTCTTTGAAAAAACCCATTGGATCCAACCCAATTGGGTCCAATCCAGCCAACCCTGATAGGAACACTATAGGAAAAAATTTTCTGTCTCTAGCAATACTTTTACAACGCAACACTTTTATCACACAACACAACCGAAACTCTTTGGATTAGAAGTGTTCATCATCGTGTTTACTTAGTGTTGCAAAAAAAGTGTTTCGCGCATTTGCAGAGTATGGTATGGCGGACTTTTCTTTCTCAAAAATCGTATCAGATGAGTAAAAGCCATAACAACAACATTTCTCCTCCATAAACTCACAAATAGAAAAAAAACAAAAACGAATTATCCACACTCAGCAAAGCCTTCCTTTAAAAAAATCGACTCGACAACACCTGTTTGAAAACCGTGTCCCGTAGAGACCACAATTCAAAAGAGCGCATAAAGCATCGGATTTGAAAACAAGAGTTTTGAGTGATAAATACATGAGGCACATTGACATAAATCCAGCGTTATCTCCGAATATCTTGGAGTGCACGGTGTGTATAAATATATCGCCCATTGAGATTTATATCGAGATTGCATGCCGTGAGTTGTTTATGAACACGAGACTCCGTAGGGTTATTTTCGCGTTGCTTATCGGCGGTTTGGAGCCAAAGGGGTACAAATCACGGTAGATTTACCTGTAGTTTTTATGTCATGCAGGTACATAAATTTTTCCGGCCAATTACATGGGGTGAATAGGATTGTTTCACAAGAGTATAGGGATTGCTATTGTTGTGGGGATTCACTAGTAAGAGATGGTTTATCGTGCTTTGACTGTGTTTGATTTAATATAACTCGGTGTAACTAACGCCCTAGATCTTCTACCTTAAGTAGCGACATCACGCTCAATCGGCCGCCATTGTGGGGAGAACTCACTACTAGTGACGATAAGCAAGACTATCCAGACTAGTAGTGAGTTCTCCCCATAATGGCGGCCGATTGAATGTGATGTCGCTACTTAAGGTAGATTATCCAGGGCTTTAGGTGTAACTAGGTATTATTTTGGTGTTGTAGTATTTGTAGTATGTTTATTAAAAGGGTTTGAGTTTAATGATCGCATTGATCTCCAAAACCTAGTTTAATTATTAAAATTTGAGTAAAATCGTAAAAATTGGGCTTGTGGTTTAAGGCATAAAATTCTTTATCAGATTTTGAGTTATAGAAATTATTTATATCGACTTTATTGGTTTCGATTAAAAATAATGGTTAATTTTGAGAGATACGGGGTGTTATATAGCAGGCCTCCTCGTGGTGCACCTGGGTAATGCTAAATCTGCTATAACTCTTACAAAGTTAGAGTCATGAGTGTCTGTGGTGGTAGTAGTATTGTAGATATATTGAAATTGTTGCATTTTAATGCTGGGGCTTTGTCCACAGCTAAGAAGCTGGAGTTAGAAAATAAAATCAACAATGATGGGATAGACATTTTTGCCCTTGTAGAGGCCAATGTTTCTGAAGCTAATATCGAAAAAATAAAAAGCAGACGAGCTCGCTTAAAAGGGGACAGATATTCTACAGTCGACCCAGCGAGAAATTCCACTGGGATCCGCAGTAACTGATTAAAAACAAATTAAAAATAATCTATGATAGACAAGTGGCTGATAGTACAAGAAATAAAAAGTGGATACCGGGTATCCTTAATATCCCGAATGGTAACGATACATTGCGGTCGCGGCTTTTAGGCTCCTCACAGCGCATGATTGCCTGGCCAAACATCTGCACCGCTTTGGAATTTTTGAAAGCCCGAACTGTGTCTTGTGTAGAAAGACTGTCGATATAGACGGTGACCACCTTTTAGAATGTGCGGCGCTCTCGGTATTGGATACCCGATTGCCCGATATTGGAACTCCAGACGAATTATAAAGCAGTTGGACTTGTGAACTCATTGTATTTCCTATTGTTTTTATGTTTCTGACTGCTACTTTTGTTTCTCATGTTTCTGACTTCATGTGTCACTGCGTGACACATGGACATGGGGCCAATGAGTGTACCTATTTGTTCAAGTTGCCTTGCAATTAAAAAAATATTGAGAGATACTGTTTTACTCCGATAATAATCATTAACTTACAATAAAAAATACTTCGATCAAAAAATAAAAATCAAGCAGCATTAAAACACATAGTTCATCAGTGGCGGATTAATGCAAATTTCTCGGAGGGGCGGAGAGATGGAATATTCAATTTACAGTAAGGCCCTCCCTGGTAGATAAAAAGTATCAAGGTGGTCTGGGGGATCTCCCCCAGAAAATTTTCGGAAATTTTACCCTAAAAACGGGGTTTTGAACTGTTTTTTGGTTCACGTAGCCCAAATTTTGGACATACATTATTAGGAAGGATTTCGATTTTTTGATGAATTTATTATACAGGGTGTCCCATAAATAATGGGTCACACTTCTAGGGGGATAGTAGACACTTAGACGAGTCAGAATCACATAGGATTTAGGGGTCTCAGACCAAATCCCAGGGAGTTAAAAATGGAGAGACACCACAAAAAAATTATTGAAAAATTCAATTTGTAGAAGAACTACTATTGGTAAAAATTTAATTATGGTCTCAAAAATTGTGGTTTAATATGATCTTTAAAGTTATCTCAGAAGTCTTCACTTTAAAATTTGTTTTAATATGAAAAAAATTAAAAAACCACAAAAAAATGTGAAAATTCTGCCAAAACCTCAGTTTTTATTTCGAAATCCTTTCTTTTGATTTAATAATCTGAAAGATCATAGTTGAAAACCTTTAAGTCCAAAGTTTCACGTAAAACCATCAATAATAAATGCTTGAGATCCTGTTAAATCATGATTTTTAAGTCCGTTTTTTGCTTCCGCCAACTGTTGTTTTGGAAACGGCTATAGGAAACCCGTTTGCGCACCCAAAAGACTAACTTTAACAGGACCTCAAGCGTTTAATATTGATGGTTTTTACGTGAAACTTTGAACTTAAGGGTTTTCAACTATGATCTTTCAGATTATAAAATCATAAGAAAGGATTTCTAAATACGAAATGAGGTTTTGGCAGAATTTTCACATTTTTTTGTGGTTTTTTAATTTTTTTCATAATAAAACAAATTTTAAAGTGAAGACTTTTGAGATAATTTTAAAGATCATATTAAACCACAATTTTTGAGACCATAATTAAAATATTACCAATAGTAGTTCTTCTACAAATTGAATTTTTCAATAATTTTTTGGGGTGTCGCTCCATTTTTAACTCCCTGGGATTTGGTCTGGTACCCCCAAATCCTATGTGATTCTGACTCGTCTAGGTGTCTACTATCTCCCCTAGAAGTGTGACCCATTATTTATGGGACACCCTGTATATAAAAACTGTAAATAAAGGATTAAGTAAAAATTGGGCCCTGGGGGTTCCCCCCCTTTAAAATTTTTGGAAAATTGACCCTAAAAAACTGGGTTTTAACTTGCTTTGGTATATCTAGTCTTGAGGGGACAGGTACCCGTCGTCCCCCCTTATATACTCCCATGAAAAATACGTTGCAAACAAAAAAAAATCAAAACAGAAAGGGTTTCTCGGCAGGCAAAATTCAAATTAGGATTTTTCGGGCGATATTGCCAAGGTCCTGCTGGTAAAAGCTCAGACGTTTCGCCTGAAACTGTCAGGCATCTTCAGTGAAAATGTTTTCTCTCACGTAAACGTTGAGATCGTCGCTATGTGGTGTA
Source organism: Tetragnatha versicolor (assembly GCA_024610705.1). Classification (NCBI taxonomy): domain Eukaryota; kingdom Metazoa; phylum Arthropoda; class Arachnida; order Araneae; family Tetragnathidae; genus Tetragnatha; species Tetragnatha versicolor. Next base: position 53,520,486 of record JANDEH010000003.1, read on the forward strand.
ACTTTCCACTACCAAAAAATCAGGTTTTATATTTGCCTATTTTTAAGCTTTTTGGCTGATAAGCTTTAAAACTAGATAAATTCCCACAACTTCAAGAAAGAGGTAAGACAAGCCAACTGGCAACTTGAGCACCGCAACCGCAACCATTCTTATTGCGCTACTGTTCATTACGGGAGAAGACCAGGTTACTTAAAAGTTCCCTCAAGCCCTTTTAACTTCATGCATTGATGTATCGTTTAATATGTCCGTGTTTTAGAAAATGTTTTGGTAAAACCAGTTGTTTTCATTACCCCATTAGTTTAAAAAGTTTGTGGTTAACAAAGAAATCCAAGGGGGGGTCTGGGGATTTTTTTTTGGAAATTTGGGAAAATTTTTGGAAATTTGAACCCTAAAAACAGTATTTTAACACATTTTTATCCACCTTTACCTCTTTTCTCGGGGGGGGGTCGCCCCCCTCACCCCCCCTTTAATCCGCCCTTATAGTTCATATACCTCTCCAAACCCGCCAATTTCACTTTTCAAGGATAGACGGTCTCTTTTTGTAACATTTTTTTTATTTTTCTGATGCTTTGAGATAATCATTAAAATAATGATCATCTTAACTTAATGTTCATTAATGATTAAAATAATGATCATTCCGACATGGGCTTCTCTTTTCCGAACGTGCTTGATGAAAACCGCGCTAAAAAATCAACCGTGATATATCTATCTGAATCGAACTCAACGCAACGTCGCAACGTGACGACTCGCGTTTCATAATTTATTAAGAAAGTTTTGTAATTTTCCAAATGTACTCAATTTTTATAAATAAGCTAAAAACAAATATTATTTGAGTGGTGACAATTAAACTGTTTTAAGATGCATATTTCTGTTATTTCAAAATTGAAATAATTGGGTATTCACACTTAAATACTCTAGACAAAAAGTTTCATACCTAATTGAAAACTCCTATTAACTCAGATTTGAAATTTTCATTTCTCTCAGTGGCAGCAAAAATAATTCTTGTAAAAAATATATTTTTTACATACTACCCCCTTCTTTCAAACCAAAATTTACAAATAACCCTAATTACTAACCTGTTTTCAGGAGTTGCTAAGTGGAGAGGTATGTTACACAACACAGCTCAATATTATACATGTTACGGGCAAAGTGATTAATTGGGCATTATTAATAATGCCCAGAGTGGAGGCGGGCAAAGTGATAAATTTCGTTGATAAATACCATTGAATTTATCACATTCTCGTTTTACCTCTTTCCTCCCACCAGAAGTGCACTTTTTTGTGTCACTTTACCTTCTTATTGACTCTGCTAACTCCGTAATAGTCTGTGTAATTAAAATAGGCGGTTGGACGTCATCAGTTGAAGTTCGTTGCCTTGGTAACGAAGGAGAAAACATAAGCGGTTCTGCTTTATTTTTGCTCATCAGTTAAGGCAGGGCCTGAAATTTAATTGAAACTTTGAATCGTAATAATTATAAAACTAATTCGAATTTTTAAAACACGAAACGACAATCTTTTTGAAAAAAATAATTGTATATTTGTTTAAAATTTTGTACTTCTATCATGATTAGTTTTTCTTTTATAACGAAAAAGGTGTTCCGATTATTTCATTGGCTGCTGCCACACGAGTTGGATTCAATGACATTCTCAGGCGGTTGTGGGCTTGGCGTGATGTGGGAAAGAAATAAAACTGGTGGAAACCATGGCAACGCACTGGAAAAGGTGTGGAGACTGGGGAAATCGTGTACTTTTCAACCGCCGATTCTAATTACACAGACAATAGTAAGGTTTCTAGTGAGATGGTGTATGAACTAAAATTTAAGTCTTAAATGAACATCTATATATGTCTGTTCTTCCACTACATTAGACATGTTTTTAAATTCAAGGAGAACATTTTTATTTGCTTTAGTAAAAAGAACATTGAAAGTAAACATAATGCATTAATCACAACGTTTTGAATCACAAATTATGAATTGAGAGAGTGGAGAATATATATTATAGAAATACCTATCATAGAAAAGTGGATATTCAATTATGGGAGTCTGATTTAGTTAAGATATTCTATTAAATGTAATATTCAACTCCAGGCAAAAAAATGCTAAATGACAAAATGTTACCAGGATATAAGGGGACGTTGGTGAAATTAGAAATTTCTAATAACCTTATAATATGTTTTATTATTAAGCCATTAACTTATTATATGTCTTTTAATATTCATATTATTCTGAAATTAAAGTTTTGTTCCTGATTCATAAATACGTATTTGAACTAAACATGCATGCGAATTTATTTTTTAATTTTAAGTTTATTGAAATGGCTGAAATTTTCAAAATAAATTCAAAAATTTTGTTATATCAACTGAAACGTTTTTTCGGTGGATTACTATTTCTATAGATTACAACACAAAATGTCAAAATACTATTCTAATGTGATCAGCTTAAGAATACTTACTTACCATGTTTTGAAACTCAGTCAGACAAGGCCTAATAACATTGCAGGTAGGCCATAAAACGCATAACTGTTACATCATTCAAAAAGCTAATATACATATAAAAGAGAATTAAGTTCAACGAATTCAATACTCCAACGTGACTAGTAATTTTATCAAGGTCTGATCTAATGGAAATCAAAATAAGTACAAATTGAAAAACCCTTTGTTTGTAGACCTTCACCTGTCAATCAAAGGTGATTTGAATTACTTTCCATTAACTAGGTTAAGAGTTAAGATTTTAATGTGATTTTAAGAGCTATGTTGTGAATAATGGGTGGTTTGGGTTTCTTCTTACTCGGATGTTTGTTCCTTTTTTTTCTTGAGTCCTTTATTGTATCTTTGCGTGAGGATCTAGAATAGATTAAAGTGAAGGTAGAAGTTAGTGAAAGAGAACTGGGCCAAGATGTCAACAATGTAGTTTTATAAAACAGTTTCGTGTGCAAATGTTTAGACTGGAATGTTTGAAAACGTCTCCCATTGTTTTTTTTATCATTTACAAAACCGTTAGTTCTTAAACTCTTAATGCATTTTGATGTGATGCATGTAACAAAAGGTACTTGTAAAATAGTGCAATAGTTTTCAAGGTCTTCAGAAAGCTTTCTGATCAGATTTTGATCAAATATGCCTCAAACTTAAAATCTAGTTCAATAGAGTAATACGGTGTTCAAATGTAGAATAAGCGACTGATATTTAGAAGATGTAAGGCATAAGATGTTATGACTCTTGACAATCGGCCAAGAGTCTCGTCTTTTAATGCTCGCGCTCTAGCTTCTTGCCATAGACCGAGTGACAAAATTATGTTCCAGTCGCCGCGACTAAAGTCTTCAGCCTTAGCCAAGCCTTACTGAAATCCCCTATTATGATCCAAAGCAACATTGATACCTTAGTCTACATCGTCTCATCTATCTTCAGTCATTTCAAGAAAATGTTTCAGACTAATTCTTTCCTCCACCATGGGAGATAGTACTATGTAATATAGCCCATGAAAACGGTAGTTTTTTCAGAAATTTCATATAGAAGTTTTTTTTCGACAGTTTTATATATTTTTAAAGGCCCTGCCTACTAATCGGAAGTTTGCTCCCACGTGGGGGGTAGACTTCATATCGAAAATCGCAAAAAAAAAACCCGATAATTTTTTGCTCTTTTTTCGATTCTTCGCTGATATTTCAAAAACTCTTAAAATTCTCGAAGTAAATTTATATTACAAAGTTGAAGTAAACAAAACACAAAATGCGCTATTCAACTTTGATTTTCTGGAGAGTGGTTTTGCCGCTAGAGAGCGCTGAAAAACATCGATTTTTTGGCCAGTCCGCAAAAAAAAAGGAAAACGCGCGATTCTACCCTCTACAAAGGGAAAACTATTCAAGTTATCAACAAAAATTTTATACCACGTAAAAGAACCTTTAATTTTCTATAAATAACGTGTTTTCCATTATCATTTTTTGAGAAGGGGAGGGAGTGAAGCGAAGATCGATAATAAAACTGTTGCTGCTCGCAAACCAAACGGACTTTTGTGGTTGTTAATCTGCAATCTGCACTTTATTTCCGATATATTACCAATAAAACGGGTTGTTTTGAAGGAATTGATGACTAAGCATGCTTAAAAAATTTTTTAATTGATTTATGAAATATTGGGTGTTTTAGGCGGAATTTAAATAAATTTTTTAAATTCATTTATTAAATTATGGTAGTGTTTTAATGAACGAATTTTTATATTTTTTGCATCGCTAAATCCTAATTTCAAGTTTATTTTAATTTTGAAAGTCATCTTCACATCAAAAATTGCAAAAAATCTCAACATTTTGCTCTTTGGATCGGTTTTTCAGGGATTTTCTTAGCAAATATTCCTTTTACGAAAAACAGCACGAAACAGAATTAAAGTACGTAAAATTATCTATAAGATGCACTGGTTCATTTTTACTTTGCGAGGAGTGGTGTATATTTTATAGCATTTTGAAATGAAGCGATTTTCATGTTTTTGTGTAAAGTCTGGAAACAGCTGTAATTCAGCGCGCTCTAGCGTCAATACCTCTCATTATAAAATTAAAGTTAAATAGTGCTTTTTTTAGGAAATTAAATGTATGTACTTTCATTTGGTATAAGCTATTTGTCGGTAACTTGAATTTATTTAGAGCTGTAGTGGGGGAAATTGAGCGTTCATCACTTTTTGTAAAAGAGCCAAAAAATCGCTTTTTTACCCCAATTTTTTACCCCCCAAAAAGGACAGCTCTTTGTATAAGTCACCTTATTTTCAAGCAGGAAAAAACCAGTACCTACTTAAAGTGATGTCAAAAATTCGTGGGAGGAAGGTTGAGGTTTGCTTATCTTTGCTGCCAAGGGGGGAGGGGGCTTAAAAATGACCAAAAAAGTGCTTACATAAGGTTTGAACGTCCCCTTACTTTCGTGGAGATAACCAGAACCATTTTGGATTATTAATAGGCATGGTAATCAACAACTCTTTCCACCAAGGCATTTTCAATTCCCGAAACATGGGTTTTTCGCTTCACCCTGTTGCTCAGTGATGCTCACTCTTCGTAACCAAACAACTTAATTTTGAATAACTTCGCATCACCTATTACATTAATATACAGTAGAGCCCCGATTATCCGCGGAATTGGGTGGCAAGGGTACCGCGGATAACGAAAATCGCGGATAACCCGAAAAAAGACTAAAAATGAGGTGAAAACACGAAAAAAATATTTCGGCACAAAAACTATGTTTTATTGTACAAAAAACATAATATGTTACACTTTTAAAATATGTACAGTACAGCAGAAACCTTTGCTCTACATCTAAAATGCCTCTAATCTCATCTAAAATTTGCTCTTATCGTTAAAAAAATTGTTCGTGGCACTCGCGGATAACCCGCATCGCGGATCATCCGCTCGCGGATAATCGGGGTTCTACTGTAGTACTTCTTAGTTTTAAGGCTCTCACTAATTCTAGAAAACAATCTATATTTTTAAGATTTTTATTTTTAACTGGTGAGCATTGATTCGGAATACAATTAACGCCCGTAGTCTGTGCTTTTGGATTAAAATCACTTGAACAGCCGATCAATTGATTCACAAATACTAGCAAAGCCCTGATCTGTAAAATTTGATAGTCTGAGCACCTGGATCAATTGATAAAAGTGAATCAGAAACACCAGAGCTGGCGAACAAGCGAAACCGATGGCGATAAAAAAAGCTCAATCGTGATTGGTTGAGATCGTTTATATTGATGAATTTGATAGGAAAGAAATTTGCGAAAAAGTACGACATAAAAAGCACTCGGATTGTACTTTAAAAGTCAATGATTTTTAATAAAAATTAATGAAAGAATATGAAACTTGAAGTTTTGAGTAATACAAATTAAAGAAAATAAACATAACACGTGTAATCAGAATATTCGCATTTCCGAAATTTGCTTCATGGAATCCAATTTAGATTTGAATATAAATAAAAAAATAAAGCACCGTAGTTAGCTGATGATATTTTATTTTTGCATTTGAATGAAAATAATAAGAAAAATCTTTTATTTTTAATTAACACAATTCTGGAGTTCTATATTCTAACCTTTAGATTAGGTAAAAAGATAAAAAATTAAGCAATCATTGGGAACTTGAAATATTGAATCAGTTTTGTACTTAGATCGGTAAATAATTTAATCTAGTAAAATAATACAGAATTTAGTAATAATAATTAGCTACCTTCAAAAAAATGGCCATTATGAATAAAATTAAATTGAAATCTTAATAAGTTTAATCAAAAATTGTATCGGCCGCCGGGAATCGAACCCGGGCCACTCGTATGAAAACCGAGTGTTTTACCACCAAGCTACCAGAGCGAAGGTCGCGGGAGAAAGTTTAAGTATAAAACAATGGAGTAAAAGATTTTAATTACTAGAAATAATCATTTAAATAAACATTGGACTCGACAACACACACTTCAAAAATACTGTGAATCAAAAATATTTTATTTCTAAAGTACTAATCTAATTTCGATTATATTGACGCGAAATGCATTTCAGCAGGATATGCTTATGACGGGCGACGCCATGTTTTTGTTTCGTAATCGCAGCTCCAGCCAGACTCGATTCTGATTGGTGATCCAACCTAGATCACTGCTCTGAGCGTTGATTTCTTAACACACAGTGGTCAACTGATTAAGGTGCTTCGGAATACCAAATCAAGCTGATTTGTGCTAAGAGATCCTGATCACAGGTTGCCAGAGGCTTCAGAATACGGCCGTAAATGATGATTACAGTGAATAAATCGCATTGATCCTGCGTAAATTTTAAAAACTATCCATGAGTGGAATCGCTCTTTTTGTATAAACGAAAGTGCCCCAATGTATCTCTTTTATTATTCCAATTTACGCTTACCTGAAAAAGGATTTAAAAAAACGAAAGTGGTTTTGTATATTTTTTGCTTGCCTGATTCGGAAAACAAGTCGCTTTTTCATGAAAACCAATTGCAATTATACTAAAATTGCATTTTAAATATCAAGTAATTTTTTTTATTCTAACACCTAAGTGTACATTAGCCCTGCTTACTTGATTCGCTAATGTGTAGCGTCAGACAGAATGTAGGATAAATTAGCCCCTACAGAATCCCCATACACCAACAACTCATTTTTGAAAAAAGTGGTGTTTGACACGTTTCAGAATTAAGCGATTCAATTAATATAACATAATGCATTTGTACTCACCAGCATAAAATAAAAACAATTTTATTATAAATTTCATAATGATAACTTGTATGTATCCATTTCTTCACATCTGTGAAAATTCTAGTTAACTGGCATAATTTAGTGCTAGTTGTGGTGGAAATACAGGGTGATTCTGAAATGGTCCGCCAAACTTTGAGGGGGGATAGTACTCATCAAGACGAACAAGAATTGATGCGGAAAGGGGGGTCGCAGTTACACCGTTAAAGAGCTAGGTCCTAATGTAGTGCGAAAGCGTTACAAGAGGACGTTTTGCCAAGGCCCGTTTAACGAAAAAAACATAATGAAATGAAAAAATTTATTGCATGAGGTACAGCAGTATCCGTACTACTTACATCATAAATTTGATAGAAATTGGACCACTTACTAAACCGTAGAGTGAGTTTTAAAACATGCAATATTAATCTTTTAACCGAAGAATGGAGTTCCTTTACATTAGTGTAATGCTATTTAGAAAAATGATGATCGGGGAAGGAATTTTCAATGATCATACAGTTTCAATGATCAATGTATGATCATTTAAAATTCCTTCCCCGATCATCATTTTTCTAAATACCATTAATGGAACTCCATTCTTTGGCTAGAAGATTAATACTGCGCGTTTTAAAACTCATCCCACGGTTTAGAAAGTGGTCCAATTTCTATCAAATTTATGATGTAAGTAGTACGGATACTGCTGTACCTCATGCAATAAATTTTTTCATTTCATTATATTTTTTTTTCGTTAAACGGGCCTTGGCAAAACGTCCTTTTGTAACGCTCTCGCACTACATTAGGACCTAGCTCTTTAACGGTGTAACTGCGACCCCCCTTTCCGCATCAATTCTTGTTCGTCTTGATGAGTACTATCACCCCTCAAAGTTTGGTGGACCATTTCAGAATCACCCTGTATAAAGTAAATATGCACCAATAAATTCTCCAACTTAATATTAGTCTTTGATCCAAACCTTAAGGTTCTAGTTTATACCCAAGTTTAATGTTGGTGATTAAATTTTGATTAATAAGTTAAAAAATCGGGTTATATGTTAATGAACCTAACTCGGTTCGAAAAATAGTATTCAGAAAATAATGATAAAATAATAACCATTAAAATTATCAACAGTAATTTCTCACCGGGAGTTTTTCTTTTATCGCCAAACGATGATCCGTGTGTGATCAAAAACGTTGCCTTGATATTTAAAAAAACGGTAAATAAAAATTTTGATCTCAATTTGATTTTTTTCACCGTCACCATAATAACCAATTTCAAACCCTGTACATAACATTCTATCTAATAATAATAATAATAATAATAATAATAATAATAATAATAATAATAATAATAATAATAATAATAATAATAATAATAATAATAATAATAATAATAATAATAATAATAATAATAATAATAATAATAATAATAATAATAATAATAATAATAATAATAATAATAATAATAATAATAATAATAATAATAATAATAATAATAATAATAATAATAATAATAATAATAATAATAATAATAATAATAATAATAATAATAATAATAATAATAATAATAATAATAATAATAATAATAATAATAATAATAATAATAATAATAATAATAATAATAATAATAATAATAATAATAATAATAATAATAATAATAATAATAATCTTTATTCAGTTACCAGTAAAAACATATAAACAACAAAAAAAGAACAACATATTAATCGCCAAGAGGAAAGAACCCGTATAGGCGATAGATATATTACTAAATAAAATTTTTATCCATTATAATTGAAATATATAGAACAAAACAAAATACTCGGTAATATCAAACAAGGAAAAATTTATACATGTTTGAAACAAATAAGATAAATGGCACAGCAAGTATAATACGAAAGACTTTGCTTCTCTCTAGGAAATCGAGAAAAAAACATCTAAATTTTCAATTTCTATTAGGAATTTAAATAAAAAGCGTTTAAAAGTGCATAAATTAAGAATAACTTATAAATCTAAAGGTAATTTATTGTATAGTTTAGGTGCAAGATAGAAAAAGTGCTTTCGAAAAATTTCCTTACGGAAATGAGGAATTTCATAAATAACTGTTGGTCTTCTATCTGATATATTATTTTTTTAAATTGCATAAATTTTTTACGAAATAAAAATAGAATAATACGATAAAAAGCAATGTGGCGTATAAGTAAAAGATTTAAATTTTTAAAATTATGAGTAAAAGGATAATTTAATAACTTAAACATTTTATTTTGAATTGATATTAAAGGAAATAAATTCGTTTTATACTTGCAACCCCATATTATAATACCATTTGTTAATCTAATATAATAAAAGTCAATGTGTGTGTGTGTGTGTGTATGTGGTTGCGTATATTTGTCTTCTATACAAATCCACAGTTTTCTTCCGATCTGCACCAAACTTGGAATATATACGTAAAAGAATCCCAGAAAAAACAGGCTATGTTTCAAAGTTCTAGAATGACCCCTTGACCCTCTTTCGACCCTTTTTATGGTCATTTTGCTGAAATAGCTTTATTTCTCCTCCAGAAGAGATCTGTTCACCCCATTGTTACAAAAAAAAAACATAATGCAAAATAGCAAGTTTTTAAAAGAAAAATTAGATATAAGTCTAATTAAAAATTATAACTATAATCTAAAAACATAATTAAATGAAATTTAAAATTTTAAAACATGATATTAAGTATAGTACAAAATATTATTATTTGAGAGTAATTTTTAAATAAAAAATTTCATGGAATAGCATTGTTGTTAAAATAATCTCCATGGAAACGAGGATGAAAAATCAAAATGATGATCATATTGGTAGCTTTTAAGAAAGTTGGTTAACAGACCAAAAACTAGAGTTAATATTAAACACCAGAGGAAATATTGTATTTTTGCAGGAATATGTTTTATTTATTAAATTTTTAACCAAAGATATAATAAAATCATGAAAATACGATTAATTAAGAGCTCTGATTGAGCATTTTAAGTGATTTTGGAAAGGATTTTTTTATTTTGATTGTTTTTTTATGGCACATGATCCACGTCAGGATATGATTTTGGGAAGAATATTTTTCTTATATTTTATTGTTTTTTATGGGAATCATGTGGTAAAAATTCTTTTTTTACTGAAAACTCTGGCCGCGAAGGTTACCTAGTAATAAATTTAAAATAAAATAAAAAAAATATCAAAATTATGGCACTGGCTATTGGCACGGCCTTTTTTCAACTAAACTCTACTCTAATGTCCACGGCCCGGCGTTCCATTGGTTCCATCACTAAGCGCCGAGACTGCTACGTAATCACGAGACCTACAGCGCATGCGCCACGGGCCGTTTGGACCGTGCAAATAGACACTTCGCAAAATTAAATGAAAAGCAGTTATTATTTAAGCTAAAAAATATGACGCTAGAATCTCGAATCGTAGATCTCGAGAAGTAGAAGCCAATGGACCCCATCTATTTAAAATGAAGGAAAATCTAGGTGCCATCGAAATTTTTTTTAAATATTTTCAGCCAATTTATTGTCAGAGTAGTCACATATATGTTGATCCTGTAGAAATATGCTGAGAGCAACCAAAGAAAGTAGTTCCCCGCGAGGTGTCTGAATTTTGAGTGAAATTTAGAGCTTCCACGTATCCACGAGCTTAAATCCACGTATATTAAGCATCTGTTCATCCCGATATGCATAAAATATTCAGCATTATATTTTTTTAAAGTGGCGTAACGCGTAGTAGTACAACTCGCTCTCAAACTCGCCAGCCAATAAGAGCTTCTAGCAACCCAGCAGGCTTTCTGTTTACTCAGATTTTCTTCCGCGTGGCCATGACGTCAGGCTCAACTTATGTTGCATTCGAGTAAAGTTGACCCTACGACGTCTCTAACAAACAAAGTAGTTCCCATAGCGGTGTCTGAATTTCGAGTAAAACGTAGAACATCAATTTTAAAATACGATCATTTCGTCATACCCATGTATAACATTAGGGTGGCCCAAAAAAATTTTTTTTCAGGTAGAGTTCTGGGCACCCTCTACTTTTTTTCAAACAGCTAATAGAAGCTCACAGCCAAAATTTCAACTCTATTCGAATTAGAAGTCGATGACCAAGAGGAGTGAAAAAATCGAAATTCGAATATTTTTATACAAAACAACTAAAAAAACCAAAGATCAAACCCTCTCAATTTGTTCATGATTTTTATAAGAAACTACTAACGTTATAGATATAATGTTCCAGGTTTTGTTTTTTTATCACCTTTATTTTTGTTGTAGTAATTTTCTAATGTCCAAAGAACTTTTGTAAAGTTGCGTTTCCTGCATTTTAAAACAGCTAATAACTCTAGAACTATAGGGGAGAGTGTTGTACCTCTGGACAAAAATCACGTTTGGATTTTTCTAAGACAGGTAAAATCACATTTTGACCATTTAAAGTGCCCAACCTATAGTCCTAACCTTTGTGAGTACAGAGATATTTTTTACTAGCCAAAATCTTTTAAGTTGGATTTTTAATCATTTATAATAACATGGAAAAATTTGTGTCCAAAGGTACAACAACCTGTTGTACCTATGGACAGACCCAGTTGTACCTGTGGACACCCTTAAAAAGGGAAATTTTAGTTGAAAAAAGCTAAGAATTAATATTTTTATTGATGCATTACCTTTTAATAACCTATTTCAAGCCTTTTTAAAATTGAAAATAGATTTTTTAAAGTAATGTAGTTTTAGATCGTAAATGATCATTAAAACGAAGTTGAATGATGAAAGTCTTGATTTTTTACCAGAAACACAAAAATCACATGGTATTTTCAGATCAGAATTTAAGATAATAGTTTCATCAATCATGCTGATTGATCTGACAACTTCACTGATCCCCCCCAAAAAAAAATAATTCGATCAACACTTAGTTGTGCAAGCATTTGGTGGTAATAACAATAACAATTTGGTGGTAAATCTTCTTCAGTGGAAATTTCAAGTTTTTTTAATCATCATACTTAAATGCGATAGGGTTCTTAGGATTTTACACCATATTTTACATTAAATTCCAAGTAGAATCATAAATTTAAAAAAGTAGTTAAGATCAAAAAATATTTGATTTTTCATCTAAAATTCACTTGAAAATAATCGCTGACAAATAGATTACCATTTAGAATTAATTGAACATTTATTAAAATGTATTCAGTTAAATGAAACCTGATTTTAAAACGCCGATTAGCTACAGACACCCACAAGAACGTGTCCGTAGGTACAACACTTATGGTGTCCGAAGGTACAACATGAGGTGTTTTTGCATTCAAAGTTCTATAAAAGATAAAAGAATTGAGATCTGACGATTTCTAATATCAAAAATAAAAGTTAAAATCTCGGGGATTCCCCCCATGTATCCCATTTTATCATGTCATAATTCAAGGGGAGGAAAAGAGTTAATGTAGTGATGCACTAAAAAAAACTTTGAGCACCTAAAAACAGTAAATTTATTATATAAAATTTAAATAATATTTTAAAGAGCTGATTTCACGTTAGCAACTAGATAGCATCTGTTTACATTCAAAATCGACCACAAATTCAAATTTACATTTTTTCCCGAATTTTAAAATGAGGTGGCTGAAGGTACAACCGTCCGTAGGTACAACACTCTCCCCTACAACTTAAAAACATGAAATTAGTCCCATTTTGTTTGTTGATTTTTTGTCTTTGAATTAATGTGAATCATGACCAAAACGTTCAATCATGATCAAAAAAAATTTTCAATTCAAAATTTAAAACAAAATGAAGAAAAATCAAATGAAAAAAAATTTTTGTTTGACATTTTTTGCATGTTTTAAGTCATTTGGACACCCTCAAGCGATTTATGAATTTTCCATGAGTGAATCGCTCTTGCTGTATAATTTTAGGGATAGTTTAGGGACTTACCTAAATTTCAAGTATTTTTATTTTTTTATACACTAGGGGGCTCTGCTCCCTGCTCGCTATCGCTCACCAACCCCCGGAATTGCTTCGCAGTTCTTTGAAGATCGCTTTGCAATCTTAGCGAGCAGAGCTCGCTTGTTTCGTCTCAAGTACCCATCAGTAAAACCTGGAACTTGTCTGCTTAGTTAATGATCATTTAAAATCGAAATGTTTTATCTCTCTAACTTATCAATAACTTAATGCGGACCATCACTACGAAAATATCAAAATAAGGGCCATATTCTGATCTTCGCCATCAGTGAATCCGCCGGCGGCGTTTCCGCCCAGCGTGAATCTCATTCACCGTATTCAGATCGCCTTCCGAAAGAGGCGAAGATCTCGGAGAGTCAGCTCATTGGTTAGTTGTGTTTTTGACGTGGCGTGACGTTGAAACGCTCAACGACCAATAAAATCTGTCTATTAAAAGGCGGGAAAATGTCACTGATGCATTCACATGCTTCCAAAAATGTAAACAAACTCAATCTGCACTGCAAGTCACTTGTTTTTGTTGTTTGAGTGAACTAGAAACCAAGCTGAAGCTTTTAACTAATCGAACATATTAAAGAGTTAATAAAAACAATAAAAGAAAAAGAAAATATTTTATCTTTTTTATTTCTAAACGCTTTGCACATTTATCATAACCAAGTAATTATTGTAACTCATAACAATAATGCTTCATTTCCCAAATTTAATTCCAAGTATGTTTTGGAAATTCATTCTTACATGATTTTGGGAAAATGGTTATAAAAAAGGGAGATAATAGCAAAGGGTAGAAAAAAAATATTCAATAGAAAAAAATTTGTTATTTTGTAAGGTATGATTACATGGAAATATCTTTTCATCAAAGGAATTACTCATTAAATTCAATTTAATGCAAGATGTTAGGAAGTAGGAACTATGTTTCTTAATTCTGGTTGAAAGACTCTCACTACTCATTGTGCAGTAAACTAATCCTTAATTACCATTTCCCAATATTAGCAGCATTTTTAAAATCTATAAAACTGAAACTTTGCAAGCTTATATAAAACAAAATAAATAATACTTACACTATTTTCATATCTTCAAAATATTTGGAAGTTCCATTTTTTATTCTTACAATAGATTCAATAAAGTTTAGGAATTTTGTAAATAAATATTCTATATTCTTCAACTTATTCTATTTTTAACTGCATACTTAATTTGTTGGAGAATTTTCCACTCAATTAGCAAAAAGTATGTTTCAACAGTTAAATGTGTAAACTATTGCAGTTACTCTTTATTGAATTGAAATTTGTACAACATGTAGGAAAGAGTGAGGCAGATTTTAGAAACAAATTTTTAGTACTCCAGTTAGACAAAAGTGTAACTTATAAAAATTTCAAAGTATATTGTATGAACTAAATCCTAAAAACATAAAAACTCTTCTAATCACAAAAAAGATTATTTATTATCAACAAAAAAAGTAAGCACTACACCAATTTGTTCAAACATTTTTACAACTATTTTCTAAATAATGGCATTTATTAGTAGATACCGTTTGACTTATTTAAGTATGGATTGTCACTGTTTGATGGTCACAGTTCATAGGAGCAAGTTTGTTTCATAAATTATATCAAATACAATAACTGTACTACCTCAAAGCAATTTAAATGAATAATTGATTAATTTCCATTACCATTTATCAAATGGTTAATTTTTTTAAAAGATAACTCTCAGTTTAAATAGAAGTGTCATCCTTTTAAACTTTCATAATTTGCCCTTTTCAATAATTCTTTCTTGGATTCACAAAGAACAGCATTTTAGTTGAGCTGAAAAAAATTATACTAGCATGTAAACAAAATCAAAATATTCATTACATACAAGAAAAAATTATTCAACAGTATAATTGATTACTATTCAATTATATATTGAAATGTTTATATATACATTCAATGATTTTTATGTTGTATGTGTGTGGTGTAAACTGTAAACTTCATAATTCAATTAATACTATCCTAAATTAAAAAAAAAACCTTTTTGCGGAAGGAAGTTAGTTTAATAGAAAGCGAGAGAATAAGAATTCTTTAAATATGTGATAGTCCAACGCAAACAAATGCTATGTCAGCTGCGCATAAAAACAATCAAGAATTACAAGTAATAACCAAATTATATATTCTGTGCAAAAATAATATCTTAAAAATTAAAATATATTTATTTTAAAGCTTTCATTTATAACTTCCACTGAATAAAAAAAAGTATTGAACACCATTCATGTTCTTAATTCATATCTTGAATTGGACTTCCTCTAGTCTATTCAGAATTCTTAATCTTAAAATATAACAATTCAAAAAGAAATTTGCCTCGTCGATTAATGTAACATTAAAAATATTATAAATTATTCAATTTTATACAAAATGAACATTTTTATTTCATTAAGATTAGTAATTTTTGAAGCGATTTTTCTAATATTTGATACCAAAACAAACTTGGTGATATTTAACGGAACATCTAACCGAATTGATCCGAAATATTGAATACTAAAACATTTACCAATTCTGAAATATTCCATAAACGAGAAAATTAAATAAAAATACAATTTACATACCTCAATACATTTTTCTTTGCTATCGGGCGTGATCCGAAGCAGGGCAAGGAGTGTTGGTTTGACATGGCGACTCTTATCCCAGCTGTTCCATTTTCTTCTGTGCTCTCTCATTTTTGTTAAAGTTATCAATTATTTTAATATATTAATCCATACCAACATCCTACTAATCAAAGCATGCACATTTCACGCAAGATGGACGCCAAATTTTTGTTACGAAGTACAACCGAATGAAGAATGTAAACAAACTGTTTCCAAGGTTTCAGCGCGGTTTCAGCCAATGAGAGAAGAGAAAATCGTCGGCGGTTTCGTATCCGCCGGCGAGAGAGCCGGTGAGTCCGCCTTCGGCGTTTCAGACAAAGTGAGTCACGAAAAAGTTAATTTTAATACCATTTCGGCGGATACGCGCGGCGGATTCACTGATGGCGAACATCTGAATATGGCCCTAAGATCTGAGCACAAAAGTTTGACTTTTAGTTTCTGAATATAAAAAGAATTGGATTTGGTTACATAATTATTAAACTTTCCGTGTCTAAGTGAGGAACTGGGTCATCCTATAGTTAGTTTTAAAAAATAGCGGCTGGCCAACATCATTGCTATTGATGGAAAACAGTTCTTAGTTACAGTTCTTTAAAGAACTGTAACTAAGAAAAGTAGCCCTAGCTGCTGACCACGCACATCTAAGGGTGATATAAACTTCATTTACTCTAAATATCTCCAGGACAACAAAGGACCTTCTTATAAGATCACCACGCACCTAGTTATACTCTGTTCATTTAGAATTGGCGCCTGAGAAATAGTGCTTTCCCCTTCGCTAAAAGCGAAACCATAGTTAAGCTCTTCGCGCAGCCAATAGTATGCCTTCTTCGTCACTTTGACGAGGATAGTTGCTATGGTTACCGATCGGTGGTGGGGGAAGGAAATATTTTCAGGCGCCTATTCAAAATGAATAGAGAATAACACATACAGTTAAATGTTGTGTAGTGTCATCTTAAATATTACACTTTGTGCACACGTAGAAGGATCCATACTGGACAGCAATGTTTCTTGACCCTATGACATCACTAAGCCGAAGAAAAAACTGAGTAAACAGAAAGCAAAAGCCTGGTTGGGGTTGCTAGGAGGAATTTCAGGACGCAAATCGTAATAAAAAGATGCCATATAATACATGGGTTTAACAAACTAGTTCTTAATTTCAATTAAAATTCAGACACTGCGCCGGGAACTAGTTTCTTTGTTTCCTTTCAGCCTGGGTCAAGTAAGGCTAAGCGTGCACTAGAGACTAGAGTCTAGAGTCTCGTCGCCTAATGCGCCCGCTCTAGCTTTAGCTTCTTGCAATAGCCAGGGTGATAATTTTGTCTCAGTCGCCGTAATAAAAGTATCTAGTGTACGCTTAGCCTAACGTTGCAGTTTAGAAGAGTACCATTGAAAAACACGAGGAAACATTTTGACATCTCCTCTCACCTATAAAACCAATTGAAGCACAATGACTCTCACTTTAGAACCATGGAAGTAGTGGTGGTTGCTTCCAAGAGTTGCCTATAGTATAGAGGCCTTAATCTTACTTCTTGAGTATAGCAAAATAATCAAAAGATAGTAGGGGAGACCGGGGCTAGTTTTCCACTGGGGCAAATTTTCCAACGCCCTTTATTTTTAAAGGAGCAATCAGATAACCCTAACGAATGAACTGGATAATAAAACAACACTTCACACACATTCTGATGTACTTTCAGTTTCATATCTTTTTTAGTTTAGTCACAAATGCGATTTTTTCAATATTTAACACTTTGCGTAAACTTTTGGATTTTTACTAAAAATGTAAAAAAGCCCATTAAATTTTAACTGACTAATTTGATAATACTTGTACTGAAAGATGATTTCTCACTCTATCGAACCATGCTTTTGTTTTTCATAAACTTGGAACCCCCACTCGTACAGAGGCTCCCAAAGGTCAAAATTTGAGTTGGGGCAGGTTTTCCTAAAGTAGACGGGGCACATATTCCAACGATTTTGTGGATCAGGCACAAACCAAACAACCAATCCGTACCGCTAGCTAATAATTCTAAAGGAGCTGTTTGTTCGAGTCCCACTAGAATTTTTTCAATTTCTTTTTAAAAATGGTTTTCTTGTATTTGAAGTTCATATAGTGTTAGTATAATTAGACTTTTCCGGTGCTATTTCTTCTACTACAAGTATAATAAACAATTAAAATTCTGTATCAAAAATTTAAAACGTGCAAACCTCAGATAATTTTTAAGTTGATCGCTTTTGGTGACAAACTCATGAGGAAATCAAATTTCAGATGGTTTTATCCACAGAGTAAAGATTATTCAGAGTCCAAAACGCGATTTTACTAAAATAGTTCTACAGTTATCGCATAGTGGCGTTTCGACCCTCCAGCTGTCAATCATTGGTGTGGGCGGGGACTAAAGGAAACGAGTGATTCTCATTGGACTTACAACTTTGTATGGAGGCTGCATTTCAATTTCTCAATCACTTCTATTTTTCCCCTGATCAATGAAACTTTTCCCCTATGGTTGCAAACTTTCCCTGACAGTAACTAAACTTTCCCTATTATAAACATTGATATAGTTTGTTCTGGCGTTTAATATCTCTTATCAGTGATTGTAGGCGCAGAAAGGATCATTAAATGTGTAGTTATATGTTTAAATTGTATTAAATGTGGACTTGAAGTTGTGAGTTCGATTCCAGAGGAGCTCACGACCCATCGTCACTTTAAAGAAGATGCGAGAACGCGAGATAGTGACGTCACGGGCAGATCAAGAATATATAAGCCAGCGAGAAATCTGCGCTGGCCAGAACATTAGGTGAGTCCCTGGGAGAGCATGACATCAGAGAAACTTGTGATGTCTAAGAAATTATCCTCAGCGCATGCTCGAAAGAAAAATACACGCAACTGTTTTAATAACCGGGAAAATATATAAAATATTTTCCCCTCTTTAGCGATTTGAAAGTGGGCGGGGTTAATTGAGAGAATGTATGCGGCTGTAGCTCGATTGTAGAGAGTCAACAACGTTACGTCATATTTTCTGGTTAGTTCCACCGTTATCACATAGAAACGCCACCGTCTATGGGAAAACCCATGTTAAAAAAGTTGCCATTAGCGTCTATGGAAATGGACTCTCTGATTAATCTTTTCTCTGTGGTTTTATCAATAGTTTTTAAACTATGAATTTGTAGTATTTTCCATTTTTAAGCTCCTGCTTTCAGCAGGTAATCTCAATTTTAAAACTGGCGCCAATCCTCAATCGCCAAAGATATGACTTGCAAATACTGTGGCAACCTTAACCCGCAATACTTGATCCATTTTTTCGAATTTAACTGAGAAATTCTTTTCAAAGGTTTTAACTTAAATAAATGCGTGTTAGATATATTTTGATTTTGAATCAAGTTTATCAATCCTTTCATCTATTCAATGCAATTCAATGTTAGATTTTACATGAGGATACGGCCTGAAATCTAGATCATGATTTTAAAATATCTTGAAACTATAGAACCAGGCTTGCTCAACGGTTAGAGTGCATGATTACCAAGACATGGAACCAGGTTCAAATCGAGCTCTCCCCCAGCGTGACTGAAAAATTTAATTTTTATACTAATCTATGTAAATTTAGCCCTAATATTTTCCAACTTCTTTATTTATAAATGTTTTAAATCGAAAAATTTTCACTTACGCTAGAGAAATAAAATTTCATTATATCAATTATGTTTTAGCTTACTTAAAGAGTTTTTGAGCCAAAGAAATCCTCGGAAAATCCGAAAGTAAAATAATTATTATTGTCTCATTTTGAAGAGGACCTCTTTTGGACCAAAACCTTAAGCTTTTATGCAGACCAAATTAATTGTAACTTAACTTCTAATTTGCTCTCAACCGTTAACGCACAATACTCCTTTTCCATTGCTTTTTCTAACTTTTGATAATTCATACGCTTCTTTACGTTTCTGTTGGAACGCCCATTCTGGAATACTTAGAAATGTTTCAGATTATATGAGGCGTTTGCTATCAAAACCAGCTCATTCAATTTTTGGAAATTTTACAGGAGAGACAAAAAACTTCTCACGTCCACAGTTCTAAAGCTAAATTTTTTTTAAATTTTTTAATTGTAGTATAGCCGCCTAGAATTTGATTAGTTTTTAATTTTCATTCCAGGTGCATTACCTTGGACGTAATTACACTAATTAGGTTGGAATGAGCTGATTTTGATGCAAAAACACGATTTTTCATGCTTTTTTCAGTTTTTTTTGTTCAATTAAGTTGCGTGATTAAATTGCTTTTTTTCCAGTTTACCAGTTAATATTTGTGTCTTTACGAGTTTTAAATAAATGACATCCACTTAACTTTTTCAAATGATACGAAATTTCACAGTTGAGATCACAGTTTTCATCTAATTTCGGGTTGGAATGAGCTGGTTTTGATAAAAAACGCCTCATATCTACACTCCCTACCATTTCCGCACGGTAATTTGATTCCCCTGTACCCTTCAGACCTTTGAATATCACAAGGTCGAGAGCTGTACAGTACTGGAAAAAAAAATCGACTCAGACCCTATATCTCCGGAACGGCTTGTGATATAAAGACAAATAAGGTATCATTTTTCATGATTTGAAGTATTCTATATACAGAAAATTTTTCAAGTTCTTAGGGGGTCGTCTTCATATTAAACGAAGCACCAACTTTCGTTTTTCCTATAGGCGACATCAAAGATTTTTCCAGATTCTGAAAGAGCACCCTCTAAAACCCCCAAAAACCAAGTTTCGTGTTGTTTGGGGGTCAAACAAAGCCAGGAAGGGGGTTTGAAAACTTTGGTAATTTAACTTCAAAGAGGAAAGATTGGTGACAATTGTTTAAAATTCTCTAGTAAAGTTAGAACAGATTTGGCTACTTATCTGTGTTTTGGCACAATTCCTACAAAAGTTAAAGCAGATTTGGCTATTTATCTATATTTTGGCGCAATTTCGTCTTCCAATTAGAATACCCTTAAGTGGTAGCCCACTTGGTTAGAGTAACAAGCTCGTGATCACTAGGTTGCAGGTTCTGCCCCGCAATTCCGCATGTCTCATTGTTCAAGGTTAACCTATAGGGATACAGGCAAACACAAAGATGAATAGATGTTGAATACTTTTTTTAAAATCTAAAGCCTTTAAAACAAATTTATACAATTTTTATTGCCGTTCGTTTACAAATAATAGTAATTAATTGAGAGTTATTTAAAATTAACATTTTTTTAATTCTGGAAAAAAGGGATTAAAAATTTAAATAAAGATATTAAATAATCACGCTAAATTATGAAAGTGGTTTTGTTGATAAGAGCTAGAAATTTAACTAATTAATGAAACAATAAATCAGGCTTTTGCGGCTCAAAAATTCCTATAAAAATACTTAAATACAGATAGTTAGATTGATTTTTTGATGTATTTTTTGCATTTAATCGATGTTTCTAATAATTTTCAATTTCCACTTACGAAAACTAACTTATCTTGAAAAATTAAGGCAATTACAAAGTTTAAAATTTGCTTATACATATAGGAGTAGAAAAATTTTCAAATACTGATTTTAATGATTCTGCAGTCATTTTTTTAGTAATTAATTACGAATTATGTTTCATTAGGTTGGATACAGAGTTTAATAATTTATAAGGATAAACATTGAAGTTTCTGAACCTATGTGCTTGATGAATAAGATACCAAAATATAAATATGAAACATGTTGACTAGTCAATCATTAAATTTGAAAGTTAATAAACTTGATGAATTAAAATTAATTAACTTAAATCATATCGACGATTTGGAGCTTCTTGATATTTTAAACAGTTGGGGTTTTAAGGAAATAAAATGAAAAATGCATCATCATATCAAAGGGAAAAAGTTTATTTTATTCATATTTGTAAAGTTTTTAATAATTACCATAAAGAAAGAAAGAAAGAAAGAAAGAAAGAGAGAGAGAGAGAGAGAGACGTTTTTTACTACCGAAAATATGGGGGGTGATTGGAAAGGGATGTTGGAGTTTTATTTTAGGGGTTGGATATTTTTTCTGTTTGTGTTTTTAAATTTGAACGTTAATTGGCATGCTGATTTTTCTTGAGCCTCAATAAAAATCAGCATATTAATTAATGTTAAATTTTTCAAGCTCAACCTGTTCAGTCCCTATTTCTATTTACCTCATCTATCCCACTTAAACTAGTTTAACGTTTTCAAACTTAGTTTCCAAATTCGATACGGGTAAGGACCAACGATATCATCCATATTTGGTGACAATAGCGGATGGATCTACTGTTCTCCCAATTCCAGGTTGAATGCAAGAAATGAATGACTTTGACTATACGTATAAAAAATAACGGTACATTCGTATTAGCTCGTCCATTCGCCAACAGGGGCGATAAGTCGCCAAGTCTGGTAAACCCCGCAACACTACCGTTGATTCTGGTAACCCTGGAAAACGTAGCGAAATCGCGCTAGTTCCGATCACTGGCGCATGCGCTCGCAATTTAAATCGGTAAGCCCATGGGTGAAATAATGTGTGCGCACCGCGCAGGTTGTTTGAACGTAAATTCAACAGTGTTTACAAGGTAAGAACGAAGACTGCATCTGAAAGGTAGGAGTCTGCTTTCGTGTCGTTCCACGGTGAATTTTGTTGCGCCATTTTGCCGAGCCCCAGAGTCTTTCAATGTTTGCGTATGCACGCCGGTGCATCGACAAAACGATCGGCAATCGACATCGAGAATCGACAAAGGATCGCCGGCGGCAGGATCGACCATTTTGCAAGTAAGTTAGTGCTAAAAAAGTTATTTTTATGCTCTTACCGAGTGATATCCGTAGTTTTGGTTCATCCAAGAATACTGATTCCCCTTTTTCTGAATCCTAACTGTGTCTGATTACCCCCACAACGAGTTTGGTTATAGATAGGGCAGGGGGGGTTTGGGGGGGGCGGCAGCCCCCCCCAACCACATGAAACTTTTATTTTTTATTTTCTGATGTTATAAAGATGTTTCTGATGTTAAAAAATGTGTTTTTCGGCGATTCTGATGAAATCCCGTATTTTGGCGCGTTTTGGCGAAATTTGGCGAAGTTGGCGAAAACGATGGACGGGCTAATACGAAAGTACCAAAATAACATTAAATTAAAAAGTGGTAGCTAAATTTTTATTATAGTGTTAATTTTTTATTTTGTAGTCACCACTATTTTATTTATTATTAGTTAATTATGTAAGTCAACTTTCATTCCAAGCATTGAGCCCTCTGGCCAAAGCGGTATAAGTAAAGCGACGACAACTCTATGGGAGTTCCGGTCGCCACATAAACGTGTCGCCATCTAGTGCTCGCAGGGTATAACTACAAGTTTTATTTATCGGTTGCCATGGTTCCCGATTCACACCTCATTACGCACGTGCAGTATGCAGTAAATAACTTTGAATTTTCTAGCCGTTTGGCGAAGTGAAAAGTTCGGTGTTGTTTGCTTCTATATTTTCATGGAAACGGAACAAGGAATTCACACTTATTTACTAACAGGTAAGTTCTTCTATGTTAAATGTTATGGTTAATGATAGCATCATGTTCTAAATTTTCTTTAAATAATAATTGAGTGAGTTAGGATCCTCAAACAATAAAATCCCCCATTGCTTGCATTATTTAATTCCCCACTCGGTTCATCTTCGGCAAATTATATTAATTCTTATTTACATTCCCATGATTACATTTTTCTAGTAATTATGATGTGTAATCAAAAGAGGACTGTTTCAGAGACAGTCTCAGGTTGCAATAGGTATTAGTGTAACGGCCGGTATTATTTAATCTCTCAGCATAAAGAATTTTAAAAATTTAGCTTTCTTTTACAATTTAATGGTATAAATTTTATTATATGGATTATCTTTTCGATGCATTAGTGCCTCATTGTCATCCCAATATTGCCTATCTGTATATGATAAAGTATATGTATATGGCAAAGTGATATATTTCATTGATAAATGCCATTGAATTTATCACATTGCCCTCCTCCACTTCGGCATGCTCGATTTATCTCATTGCCCTTAACATATATATAAATCAATGTTTGTGTATATGTCCTTGATAGTTTTAAAGTTTTCCCACCTACGTTAACTTTTAAACTTTACCATGTTGCTGCGGGAAGGTTTCTGAATAAAAATAATTTTAAGTAGAAGCATCCTAACAACTTTTTTTTGGTAAATTTTATGCTTAAAATCCCATATTTCATGCCTAACTTAATGGCAAAATCACTTTGTTGTAAATATAATAAGAGAATATATAATATTAATTGTTAAAGTATAAACATAAAATTTTTTGATGTTTTAACTATTTCTCACTCTGCCGGAATCTAGCGCTAGTATATATATATATATATAATTTCTGTATCTTATATAAACATCTTAATTTTATTTTTATATGCATTATCATTATATTTACAATATTCCTGAATCTGAATTTCATTTTTAGAGTATCTAATCAGAAGTAAGGTAGTGCCACTCAATTTCTTTGATGATTCAGGTATGTACTTCTTTAAAAACATCTTCATTAAAAATTTCGGCACAGCTTCAATAATAAGAGTCGACCAGCCTCCGTGTTTACCCATAGCTCAAGTTAGATCTATATGGTTGTGCATCACAATTTGTGCTGTGGGTAAACATGGTAGCTGGTCGACTTTTATCGAAGCTGTGCCAAAATTTCCAATTACGATCATTCTCAATTTTATTATTTAAATAGTAATTGTTATGGGTTCTCCAGGGAATACCTGGAAAAGTCAGGGAATTTCACCTAAAAAGTCAGGGAAAATTGCTAATTTTGGGCAAAAACCTAGAAGATCTTTAACCTGGAAAATGAAAATTTTTAATGTCAATTTTGGCTAGTGAAAAAATTGTCAATTTGTTGAAAATTATGTGTTAAAAAATGCAGTGAATTGCTAATTTTTTTACCGAAAAATCTTAAAAATTGACCTGGAAAAGTCAGTGAATTTTATTTCCTAAATTGAGTGGGAACCCTGATTAAAATAATGGTTATTTTTACCTATGCATAAAAAAATTCAAAAACTGCATTTATAACAAAAACCACAAGAACTATCTTTTTAGTCTTTCAAGTGGCAAAATTCTAATTTGAGTCCAGTTCAAATTTTAATAATAAAATATTTGTATACTTCGGTTGATTACAAATTTTACTTCTTCTCTAAAACTCTCAACCACATAACAAGTACCTACCAGAAAATTTTGAAAACCTGCATAGTTTATAAATACATCAGAATAAGTGGTGTTTTTTTAAATATTTTTAATAACAGATGAAAGGTTAATATTTTAATTGTACCATCCATAATAGTATTTATCTTTATTTTTCAATACTAGAACTATCCTTTCAGTCTTTGTCAAGTGTACAAATTCTATTTTATTATCCAGTTCAAAATTTAATTTAGCCGATGAGCATAAAAAGTTTGTGTACACTTATTAGATTGATTACGAATTTTAATTCCTTTTTATTAACTCTTAACGGACCTGGAAAAAGTTGTAACCTTCCCCCAAACCTTATGTATTTTTCCTATGGAGCTGGCAGGGGCTTCCCCTGAACCAGGTTCGTAGGTTTGGGCACTTTTTCCAGGTCCGACTCTTAACCATATTGCCAAAATAAAAAAAATTCAAATTGCATAGTTTAAACATACATAAAAATAAAGTTGTATTTTCAAAATTGTTTTTAATTAGAGCAGAAAGGATGGCGCTTTAGGGTGTCTAAAAACGTTTTTCGAAAAACCTCGCTCTTCAGGGCTTTTCCCATTTCTTTTGGTCCCAAAAATAGTATGTGATGTTTCAGCCCCAAAGTCAACTCTAGGGTTTAACCTTGCTAAGGAGCGAGGTTTTTCGAAAAAAGGTTTTTTTAAGACACCATAATGGCTATTATAATGGCGCTTGATATGTACATGCCCAAATCTTTACAAATATCTTGTAGTCTTTTCAGATTTCTTGTCCTGCCTACCAAAATTCTAATTACAGTCTAGTTCATATATTAATTTTGAAACAAATCTTCTCATGATTTACACGAAATATTGGATACCTTTATTGATATATTTAAACATTTAAAATAAATTATGTTTTGGTGATTTTCTTGTCTTTTCTTAACAAATTTTAAGAATGAACAAGCTGGACAGCAACCCAATGCCATTGCATCGAGTAAAGTTTTAATTCTATGGTTATGAAAATGAAAAATTCAATAATTTTCTTACATAACATTCTATCTTTTCACCATAATTAAATATATGTTTTAAATCAGTTTTATCTACTTAGCCACTTGGCCGCTGGTTATACATCGTTTCCTAGGGAACACCACATGGAGGTGGGCTACGTTGTTCCCCCAGCTTTGTCAAGTCCATCCCATCAACACCTGGAATCATCAAATCCTGCCCATCAACATCGGTTACCAACGCTTCGTCTCGAGGATATCTAAGTGCTCATGCTCAAAGATCATTATAAACTGATTAACTTTTTATTTGTACATAATAATTGAAATTTGAAAAACCTTCCTTTTCTTGGGAACTCAAAATACTTAATGTAATGCTTGGGGGAAATGTAATAAATCTTGTGTTTGGTAATGCAGCTATCTTTCCTTCTTGTGTTTTATACTAAGATTTTAGAATATAGTTTTGTTTTGAGAATTTATAATTTTTATACTTATTTAAAAAAGGTCTTCAGTTTATTCCCTGGCTGAAGATTCCATTATCTGATATTTTATTTTGATCTTATTTTTCAAAGGAATTGTTTTCAGCTACTTCGGGATTATTCCAGGCACAAAGTGTCAAATGTTGCGATAACCACTAAATAAGTTTTTCAAATGTTAAAATAAAAAACATTAAAAATGTCTGAATTACCAGGGTGCTTTTGATTTGAAGCTTATTTTGCAAAATGTCACCAATAAAATAGAACTATCAGACCAGGATAATCCCAAAGTACCTCCTGATTTTGTAATTAATGGATAAAACCATCAGAGTTCAATGCAGTTTCAATAATATTTAAATGCTCATATTATACTGACAAGCTATCGTAAGTCATTCTCAGTTAACAGAAATTTTCATAAAAGATTAACTGATTGAGGATGAGAAGATGTCTAACAATTCTATAAACTGATTGACTTAAGATAATTAAGTGCACTAAGTTTTAGCATTTCCACGATCTTACAGCTCGGTATTGAAAAAATATTATTTTTCCACCCTAATTCTTAAAAATGGAATTGTTGAGTTTTGTAAACCCTAATTATAATGAAAATTAACCTTTCTCTAAATACCTACTAATCGCAAAGATTCGATCGAAATATTCGTTTTGTAAACAAAACGGAATGTAAACAATGCTAGAAGTTATGGTTATGAACAAGCAGGCGCGCGCGCGGGTTTTCGGGAGGGCCCTGCCACCACGGGGCGAGATATTGGCGCTGCGATCGTCCGATACTTGGCGTTCGCTGTTACCATGGGAGTGGCGTTGCTTCACCGTGTAGTGCTTTGCCTCTGGCTGCGTAGGGTAAATTTAATACGCTGCTTGCCTTACCCCTGAAAACTACTGTAGGGGTAGGCGGCTGGTGCAACCCTTGGATGTGCCAGTTAGAGAACGTACCCATACTACATGAACATGACCCATTTTTACCCTCCTCCCCCCTTCGTGACCATCCGTAGTATATGCCAAGACCCCCCTTCCTCTCTAGTTTTCACGTAGTAATTCATTAATACGGTTTGACATCGTTTTTTGCAAACAGAAAGTTGAAAAATTAGTTTTGCTTAATTTGTCTAATTTTAATAATTAATTTTGCCTTATAAGTCTTAAGTTGGCAAATTTCAATAATTAATTTGGCTTAATTTTGTCGTATTGACTAGAAGAAATTGACTACGGGACAAACCCTTAAGCCCCCCCTCCCCCCTGTGACCGAGCGTGGTAATTTGAAGATCCCCCTCCCTCCCCTAAATGGGTCACGTAGTATGGGTACCTTCCGCCCTTATAGGCAAAGAGATGGTGTTAACCCTGGGGTGCATCATATGGGAAAGATGTATGATACAAAATTCAGCAACACGATGATATTTGTGTCATGGTTAAATTAATTCATGTCTTGATAACATTTAATATCAAAGATAAAACGTTGAATTTCTTTTAATAAACAATGCATGTAAGAAGAGACCGTCCTTATTAAGCGACGACTTTTCTTGACCTTAGATTTATATTTAAAACCACAAATATCTGCATGAAATCTGTCAAGAATTCTAATCTTTATATCGAATACTCTTTTTTGAAACTTTATTCGCGTAATTCAAAAACATTTCAAATTTAATGCAGGTGAAATTTTTAGTCGAATAATTAAGTATTGTTTCAAAAGTAAGTGTTAAGTATTGTTTCAAAATTTTTTCATCTGAAAAAATTGTATTTTAAAGATTTTTAATTTGTAAACTTTTATTTAAAAATATCATTAAAATTTAAAAACAAATAAAAAATATTACATGCACAAAAAATAGGTTAATTTTCCTTTTACTGAAATTAATAGAGTAAAAAGTAAGAACTTATTAATTCTAACTCTATCGGTAGTTTAAGTTCGAGGCATACACAAACTTCCAAAAGCAAAACAAGAACACGGAAGCTATGCGGTTCGAACTAGGCTCTAAAGATTTGCGACCAGGCACACTAGCCGTTAGGCCACACGGCTACGTTCAACATCAAAGTTTAAACAATAAATGTGTTGATTTCAGTTAGTAGATTATGGTTACCGTAAGGTTACTGTAATTTTCATAAGTTGTATGTCTTTGGCGATATGAGATTGGCGCAAATTTTTCTAATTGAAATTTCCTACAGTGTGCGTGGGGTTAATGGTTGTAAGGATCAAAATCTAGGAAAAACGAGATTTCAACGTAAGTTCAACGAATTTCAACCCCCACTCCTGGCTTCATTTGGGGACCAAATGACATGAAAACTGGTTTTGGGGGGTTTTAGAGGGTGCTCTTTCAGAATCTGGATTAATCTTTGATGTCGCCCATAGGAAAAACGAAAGTTGGTGCTTCGTTTAATATGAAGACGACCCCCTAAGAACTTGAAAAATTTTCTGTATATAGAATACTTCAAATCATGAAAAATGATACCTTATTTGTCTTTATATCACAAGCCGTTCCGGAGATATAGGGTCTGAGTCGATTTTTTTTTCCAGTACTGTACATCCCAGACTTTGCAATGAGTATTCAAAGATATTTTGGGTAACCCCAGAACGAATACCTAAACCTGGAAAGCGGTAGATATCATCAAATTAATATTAAATATTATAATGGTGACCATATTCAAAATAAAAAAAGTATATAAATAAAACTTGACCACCACTTTTAAAAACGTTTTTGTATAATTAATTCAACCCTTGTGTTCATCCAGTCACATTTCCCTTCAGTGATGAGTCACCTTAAACACATTGGAGAGGCTTGTGCTGTTGGGAGAATATCCTTCAAAACTCGATTTTGATTGATAGGCGAAGTCTATTTTTTTTATTAAAAGTCGCTAGAGTTTGAACCTGAAAGTAAGAAATTCAACAAGTGATTATAACACCTATTTCAATGGGTTAGATTTTTAATGTCAGAATTGATAGTGTAAAGACCTGGTTTGAGATTATTAAGTAGGGTGGGTTGGGGTAAAATGGGTCAGTTTTAATTAACTCGATATAAATCAAATTTAAATTGAATTATTTTCGCTCATTTTTTTGTATTATAATCTTTTATGTGTTGGCAACATTTTCCGACCGTCAAATATTTAGATTCATGAATTTAAGAACTCAAAAAATATTTTATTTGAATGGTAAATGGTGTTGTCGAAAACACAGGGCTTACCAACTTCCAAATATCTATATATTGTAATAAATTACTGCAGACTTTTGTAATATTTTTCCATAAAAGAAAGTCTGAGAGACATTTCAAAAGCCAATCATCTTAGAAAAATTTAAAATATTTAATCTTTTATAACAATATTTTGTTCTTGGGATAAAGAGTAAGGAGGCCTTCTGTATTAAGTAAAAACAATGTTTTTAACTTATTTCCTTCAAATATACATTGGACTGTCAAACAAGTTTATTTTTGTCCAAATGAAGTATTTTAATTGCTGCATTTGAACAATGTTCATTAACTTCGGACTTTAATAATTTCACTAAAGTACAACTTAAAACAAATTTTTTTCAGATAAAAACGGCTTAGCCGATTACCTTTTTTCTTATTTTCATGTATATTTAGTAATAAATATATATTTGACATATTTTTGCAATGAGACCCATTTTACCCCACTGTGGTGGGGTAAAATAGGTCATTATTATGACGCTAAGTTTAACCAACTTATGACTAAAAAATATTTGATAAAATTAAATGAAAATGTTCTAAAGGATTGTAATGCCAAGATCCAATTGAAATAAATCATTAAAAAGTAATAGTTTTGATGAAATAAATCTTAGAATGTGAAAGTACCTTAAAAGTGACCCATTTTACCCCAACCCTCGCTATTGAGTAAAATCGCAAGAATCGAGCCTATTTTTAATAAAAAAAATCATAATCATGTTTGAGTTTGATTAGTTTTGATTAAAAATAATTATTAATTTTGGGCGATAACAATCATCAAGTTATGATAAATAATATTTTGGAAAAACAAACTCAACAGCAACTCATTCCCTCCTTGCCAAAACCACTAACCTAATTTTTGAGGATATGTGTTCTCTTCAGTATTTTTGATTAATCGAGAATTTCAGAATATCTCAATTGGTAATTTGGTGATCTTTCGTGCAACAAACGATTTTTATTTTCGGAGCAAAATATAAAAATCAAAAAATTATGCAGACAGATAATCGTCAAAATAACAATCACTAGTAATGATTATGACGTTGAAGCGAATTTTTCTTTTCTGATCGCCAAACGATTATCCGTTTGATGAAAAACGCTGTCTGATTCTAATTTCTATGATCTTCTTTCAATCGAGGCCACCCGAGATTTCCATTGAATTATATGGAAAATTCGAAGAGAATAGAATAGAATACTTATTTGCTTTTCAAGCCAAGGCCCGCTAACAAAGGATGCTACATGATTAATATTTAATCCATTAATAGAAACAAAATACAGAAAATTTGAAGAGGCTAGCACTGAAAAGGTTAAACCCATTATTTCCTTAACTTTAAGTAGATCAAACCTCTAGAAACACCCAGATATAATATTAAATAATGATATTTGCTACTACAAAAGACTTGAGACCCATCCCGCAATCTTTCGATTGCAAGCTTGATCCTCTACCCGAACTAACCTACCATTTCCTTTTCTCGTTTATTTTGAATACGCCAAATTAGAGATAAGTCACCAAATTTTGAATACATTACCTTTACGACTAGTATTAAAACCAGCATGATCGTTCGATTCCAGCCTTTATTTCAGATAGCTACCTGAAAGACTAAAGTTTCAGCAAAGTCTTACAATCAACCAAACAACTAACTCGAAGGATCGTATTCTCGGGCTTAGAGAGAGAAGAGACACTTATTCAAAGCGCAGAAATAGAAACTCTGAATAACCAATGAGATAGTTTCGCAATCCCATATTAGGAATGACAGTCTGCCGGTAAACCAATCAAGGTTTCCTAAAGCAATCTGTTTTACTTCAGCTAGTAGTACTGTAGGAAAACTTGCCCCTTACTGTAGGAAAACCTGCCCCGCATACGGGGCAGATTTTCCAACCTGACATGGTCGTCTTTAATCCTATTTTGCAAAAAAACTAATTATCGTAATGAAATTTGAATGCTACATTTTGTAGAGAACAGTCCGAGGATCATAATGAAATCTTGTTTATCCAAAAATAATCAAAAATAAAATGTATGGAAAGAAAATGCACTTAGGTTGGAAAACTAGCCCCGGTCTCCCCTACATCGTAGAAAACCACTCACAGAACGTTTATTACCATGGTCAAAAATGGCCCTACCTGCTGACCACGCATCTCTACGGGTGGTAGATAGATGGACGCGAATATTCAGCAATCGCAGTCTCGGCACGTCTCCTTTTCTTCGCCGAGGAGAGGGGGTGAAAATCGAAAAGGGGGTGGGACACTTCGTGTAAGGCCATGCCCATATAACAACGCATCGTTAGCGATAGGCACGGTTATTCCCTGCGGTAGGGATCTAAGAGGATGGATTGTCCCTGTTGAGTTGAGGTGTCGTTGCCCTTGTTGGCTGGTAGTGCGGGGGAGGTCAGATATGCTGTTATTGGGTTGCCGCGCGGTTTGAGGTGTTTTTTTGAGGAAGTATCGGTGGACAGCGGATTTGGATTTTTGCTTTTTTTCTTCTGATATGTAGTTGTTGCGTCTTTCTTGAAGTGCTTGAAAAGTTCAGCAGGTTTTCTCCTGGGTTTAGCTATTAGAGAAATGCATTTGGTATGCACTTAGCTCTTAATGGCACCTAGTTTTATTGGTGCTTTGTAGTCTGTGAACTGTGGGAAAAGAAAGCATTGGGTTTTTGATTAGGGTTGACCTAAATGCTTAATTGAAGGGCTTGGTGGATGAAGGGGCTATGTCACAAGGCCTGTCCCAAAAGTAACGAGACTGAATTCCCTAATTCTGACTGGAATTCGTTATTTTTTGGACAGGCCTTGGGAGCCGTCCATAAATGACGTCACGCTCAGAGGGGGGGGAGGGGGCTAATCAATTTGTGACAGTTTGTGACAAGGGGGAGGGAGGGGGGTTTGAAAGTTGTGACATCACATCCTGCAGCTGAAAATCAACGAAATAAACCTTGGTTCCGGGCACTTTCAAATTAGTGTATTAGACATATTGTTGGTTTAAGAGCGTGACATGTGACAGAGGGGGGGAGGGGGTATGGGGAAGTGTGACAGTTTGTGACAAAGGGGGGGAGGGGGTCAAAAATGGGCAAAAAAAGTGTGACATAATTTATGGATGCCCCCTTGTAACATAGCCCCTTCATCCACCAAGCCCTTCAATTGACACTCTTTTTCATATTATTTTGGAATGGGAGGGAAAATAAGTTAGATTACGGGAAAGATAGAAGGAGTGATGGAATGAGATGATGGTGAAAAAGCAAACGGTTCAAAATAATGGAAAATGAAAGAGGAAGAATGATAGCTTGTAGGAACAACTATCGGTTTGCTTGACATGTATGTAAAGGATATTTTCCTGAAGTTTGCAACAGAAGATGAAAGAGAAAGTGAAGTGGCAAGAATGTGAATGATAAAAAAATAATATGTATAAGGGAGAAAATGAAAGGGTTAACCAGAAAGAGATTGAGAATGTAAATTTGTAAGTAAAAATATAAGAACGGGGACAGCAAAAAGTGAGAATGTCAATAAGGAAAAAGAAGAGAGAAAGAGAGGAAGAAACTTGTGGATATTTTCTGTAACGCCACTCTGGAGCGTTCCAGCCGATTTTAAGCATGGAGCATAGGTTTTGTTCCCATATCAACTGTATTCAACTCTATGATCATACTCATCATACAAAACTGAATGGTGCTGTAGATTAGAAAGAAAGTGTACTTGGGGAAATAACCAACAACACTCGTTTCAACTACTCCCCAATGTTGAACATGAATCTGGACAAGAATCTCCTTCAACTCCCATTAACCAATTTACCTTCCACGCCACTTCCCCGTCCGAAGAATAATAACATCCCCGCTCTCGCCGTGCCTCACGATGCCCAATTAACTTTACCCGTAACCTTTCACCGGCGAAAGATGCACTTTACACACCTCCCCGCCATCACTAGCACACGTGACGGCGCAGCTTTTTAATCTTGTTGTTGCGATTTTTGTTGGAATCTTTCGTCGGGGCACGCGTTTGGAACCCTGGAACGCACACTATATACTCGCATTCTTTTGAATTGGAAGGCGGGCCCGCTGTGGATCGGTTACCAGATTAGAAACGGCTTTTGTGCTTTGTTAGGTTATTAAGCCTTCTCTCGAATGTGTTGTGTGAAGGTGGGGATTTTTTTTTCTTTGGTAGGTGTGCTGATGATTCATGGTGGTGTTCTCAGTGTTGTAGAAGATGAGTGGATGCTGGTTATTGAATATTTTTGAGAGGAAAGATTAAAAAATTAAAATGAAGTCAATTTGAAATTAAATTATCAAAAGAGAGAGGGGGAGAAAACGCTATTCATATCGAAGGTTGAGTAAGGAAGGTCATACCTAGATAAATTTTTACAACTGATAGAACATTACAACTGAACAACTGATAGATTTTTACAACTGAACAACTGATAGATAAATTTTTACAACTGATAGAACAGCCCTGCTTAAGTTTAGTAAGTAAGGAGGGAGGGAGGGAGAGTGAATGAGTGAGTGAGTGAGTGAGTGAGTGAGTGAGAGAGAGAGAGAGAGAGAGAGAGAGAGAGAGAGAGAGAGAGAGAGAGGTTACGTTTAGAGTCTGAACTCTGAAACCATGTTTTCATTGGATTGTTCAGTGAATATAGAGATATATCAGGGTTAAGATAGATTTGCCAGACTACAGCGTTTTATTCAAGGAAAAAGACCACACACATTTAACTCATAAACATAATTATAAATTTATCAGTTTAACGCTTTTAATCCTAGGCCTCCCAAGATCGGCATTGAATTCTATGGAAAATTAGAAGCGGCTAGGATTGAAAGGGTTTTAAAATCCATTAGATACTATGCAAACCCCAAGTCGGGAAATGTTAAGTTAAATAAAGAACCATAACCGTATGCCTAAAACAGCAGTCAAACAACTACTTTTAAAATGCATCTCCTATTACAGAATGGAATATTTTTCATGTAATTCAAAAGATGGTTTTTTAAATCAAATTAATTTAAATGATAACCAATTCAACCAGTGTTTCATTTTTAGAGGGGTAATATTTTATTCTTTTCACCTTCAAACCTAATTTAACCAATGAATTCTTAAAATTATATATCTACTATTCACCATTTCTACGGTATATCTTCTCCAACGTTAGATTCATTTGAATCCAATTTAAAGCAGTCCTTTCCAGTCATCCATTACATTTAACTACCTTCTATTCACAAGGAACCTACACGGAACTGAAACCCACTGGATTGTTTACATGTGGTCTGTATCAGGCACCAGAGCTACAGTCTGGTAGTTCGACACACAGCGTTTTAGGGACACAAGAGACCGACCTTGATCTATAGGTAGACGAATTGTTTATAGAATTAGGAATATTCTAAAGGGGCGTATATATTCTAAGTTCAATATAATTTAGCCAGTTTAATTCTGACTTGAAAGATGATTAAGTTATGAAATTTGTCAGGTTTTTTACGGTTTTAAATGACTGTGGAAACGAGAATAAACAGAAACTTTAAGATGAGAATGCGTTTATTTAAAATCTGTTACAGAAACAGTTAACAGGTTTAAAATGGTTTATTTAAAATCAGCTTTTACAAAAGTTTAGTTTTAAATTTTATTTGAATGATATTATTGTAATACAATTTGTCTGTATCATAAATGCATCTTAACTTATTAATCGTATCTTAAACTTCTAAACGGAACCATATGAAATTATTTAAAATTTGGTCATTCATTTCAAAACATTTATTAGCGAATATTATTAATACACAAAACTTAACTTTACGGACTTTCAAGCAAATTATAGACCTTTTATTATTTCTTAGATATACAATGATGATAATTATATACTAATTATAACAATCAACAACATTTAATTTTAATATCGAAATAATTTTAATACTTTTCAATTTAAAATTAATTTAACATAAATATATTTAAAGTTTTCATTATATCTAACCAATAGTAGTAATTATAATGATAAAGTTTGAAAGTAGTGATAAGGAGGATGTAAAAATGTCTATATGATAAAGATGTGTCTTTTGTGTTATCAAGTTAATTAAATAACATTTATAATAATTTTAATTATGAATTACTTATTGCTATTCTTAAATTGATTTTATTTCAATATTTTTACTGTTTTAATGATATCGAACTAAAAATAATGATAAAGTTTTAGAGTAGTGATAATAAGGATGTAAAAATATAAAAATGATATCTTAGATGTTATGAAATTTACATAGTAAGATTATTGTACTTATGATTCATTCATTATTGTTGTTTTCATACAAACGTTTAACAAATTTTAATAATTTTTTATGATAGTTTCTAATTTATTTTCAAAAATAAAAGAAACAGCGGTAACAATATTACTAATAGTAACTAATAACACGGGTATAGAATAATATAAATATAATATAGGAATAATAATTTCTTTACTTTTTTCGCAACCATTTTTCTTACATTGCAATTAATTATACTCCTTTTATGCCTCTAATACTTTAGTTCAATATTATTAGAATTGTTGTTCCAATTTCTAATATAACTATTTGTTCAACCAAATTTCCTATAATAATAATATTTAATAGCTATTATATTTTTACCTCAATT
Organism: Tetragnatha versicolor; assembly: GCA_024610705.1. NCBI lineage: Eukaryota > Metazoa > Arthropoda > Arachnida > Araneae > Tetragnathidae > Tetragnatha > Tetragnatha versicolor. Next base: position 53,556,580 of record JANDEH010000003.1, read on the forward strand.
TTTTAATTCATCATCATGTTTCTTTTCTATTACTTTTTCCATTAGCACTATTTTAAAGAGCCAACTATTCAAATCAGTCTTACTATAATTCCTATTGGTATTTTACTAAAAACATCAAGGTTATTATCTATATCACTTATGCCTTCCAAACCATATCATCATTTTAAAATTTTTAAAACTTACAACAGCTTTTCATAGTTTTAATGTCCCTTATTTTATTTCTTCTCTGCAATATTGTATTCTTTTCCTTTAATTTTATTATGTGATAAGTATAGTATTGAAGTTAACTTATTTATAACTTTAAATCCAATTAAGTATTATTACCAACAATTAGATGTTATCTACATTCCATACTTCATACTTTAATCGTTCATGCAAAACTACCCCTTTTGATAGACAATTAGTGTTTTTAATACCCCTAATTAACTTTTTCCCTTCCATCAGTTTTTCTTTTATGTTAATTGTTTTATTATAAAAATTAAAAATATTAATTTAATATACTACTAAAATTTACTTTGTCATCACCTTAAATCTTACTATTAATATTAAAACCAACATTGCACAGTTATTATCTGCACCCCATATTTCACACATCCCCATCATCATTGTGAAACCATTCCTTTTGAACCGACGACGTAGAGGTTATGGCTCCATGGATTCAGCTCGGCCATAACGGAATGATTAATGACTTTCTGGCCACGGCTTCTCTCAATGCCGTCTTGGTGTTGCGACTGATTGGATGGCTGGCTAGCTGATGGTATCGGGTCCACCTCTGTGGACCATCCATCTGGAGGTGTCAGTAGACGATAGGAGGATGTGGAAAACTTTTCAGGGGGGTCTTTGGTCAGTGGGACGTAGATTTTGGTGGTAAACATGGTTTTGGGGAGATAAAAGGGTAATTGGTTTATATGAAAGGAATTCGTCTGGTTGTTTGCTCTCTGATTGAGTCTTTGAAGTTTGTTGAACCAGTTTTGTAGGCATTGTTTTGAGTGAGATTTTTGGAAATGAACAAGGTTTTAGAAGATAAAGAGAGTGGGAAAGTATGAGAGGAATTTTTCCGCTGTTTACTCTCTGATAGAGCTTTAAAATAAAAAAAACCGGTTTTACAGATGTAATGCCCCTTAGCAACAAAAAACATGAGGATCATGTTGTTAAAATATTAAATTGTTATTTCGAGTTAAAATTTTTAGCTGAAGTCTTATGGATTAGGCTACACGCATATTTTTTTCAGAATCTTTTAAAAGTTTCTAAATCCTAGTTCTAACCAAACCTAATCCTAATCCCTAAATTAATCCTAAATTAAGACCATTTATTATGTATTGAACTTTTCAAACCATTTTACTTTTTATGTGAGATTACAACTATTATAATGCTGATGACTTACCTTTAGTTATTTAGAATCAAAGAATCATTTTAAAAAGTTTAGTCATTTTTTTAAGTAACACAAAGGAGTCTTTAAGTTTAAAAATTGTATGTCTTTTCATTTTTCTATATTAGTTTTCTGACAATGACCTAAATGGGCTTCATCAAATCAAAACAAAAAGGCAAACCCCTAAAAGAAAATGTTAATATGATTCAACGCTAAATTCAACCATCTGTATGTAACTTTTCAAATTCGGTGAAATACTTTAACACTATTTACCCTTATATTTCAGCACCTACTTTACTGTGAAAACTCATTAACTCAAAGACTAGCAATTACTTCTCAAACCGAATACATTACACCACAGCAAAAAATTAATTAAAACCGATCCTATCTGAGTCCATCCCATAAATGACCCACTCTTCCCCCTTTTATCACACCATTCGGAAGATTACGCTCGAGCAAAAATAACACACCCAGATGAAAAACAACCCAAAATGTATGTCAATCACTCCAACATCACCCCACATTTACTACCCCAGCGGATCAATAAATTAATTTTCCTGACCAATAAAAACCAAACAAAGAAGAAAACCTCACATCCATAAATCCCGATGACCCCCAACCCTCCATTCATATCCGGCAAGTCCCTCAGATTGCCTCCATAAACCGGCGTGTTAATCACCAAAAATTACGACCAATCGCAGCGAAAAGTTCCTGATTATGAAATTTTACGCGAGCGCTAATAAATAGCCGCTCGGAACGATTCCCGCATCGTGAGATTAATCGTCATCGTTTCGATGGAAAATAATGGCGGCGGCCTGCGGACTAATGTTTTCCTGTTAATCTCACGTACGTTTCAGGAGCGTAACGAGCCGTGCTAAATGCGCATGCGTTTGGACTTTATGTGTACTGTATTTCACAATCCCTGCAAGATTTTTATACTTTATTAGCAATGCGCATCCATGTGGACTTGATTCTTGCTGTTTCTATAAAATATTTTAGCGAAATAATTTTATTTTCAATAAATTAATAATTTAAAATTTTTTTTAAAAAAATTAGACAAAGTAAAACATTTAAAAAACCACAATGAATTTAATTAAACAAGGAATTACTGTTAAACAAGAGCAATTAATTCTTGCAATTTTTAATGGAATAATAAAAATTAAAATTAAATTTACTGAAAAATAATAACCGGGCTCGAACCTACGACCTTCCGCACGCTAGGCAGACACTCTACCTCCATCCAATCCGGGCCACGCTAACCACAATCCTAAATACTTTAAAACCACGCCTTTAACCCGAGCATGCGCATTTAGCAGGCTCGTTACGATCGTGAAACGCTTCTGTTAATCTCAGGGCGGGGGACGTCTATTAGGGCCCGCTAATAATTTCGGGCGGTAAGAGTGCGTGTTGTGCAGAGGGGCTTAGGGGGTGACAAGGAGGCATTGAGTCGCTTTGTCTTTCGTGAGTTGTGGCGTTTATTTGACTTTTCGTTTTGGCAGCGGGCATTCGTCATTGGTTAATTCCCTCTTTGTGAATGGGAGTGGACTGGTCCGGGATTTGGGTTGTTGTGATTGGAGGTGGGTTTGTTTTTGGTGGGGAAGATTGAAGATTTTGCTTTGTTCTTAGTTGGAGAGTTTTAGAGCCATTTGCTTTCTCTAATATGAGCCGCTTCGTCTATCTCTTTATAAGATTTTTCTAATTGTTATTTTTGTTGGAATTGAGGTGAAATGTTATCAGCAGTATTGGTTTCTTTTTCTACATTAAATTAAACTTCCAAATTTATATTATTTTTGAGAGCACTCTTTCTACCTAACTGCCCTGATAAAAACATTTTCCGCATGAAAAAAGTGTTCCCGTATTTTAAAATTTCCATCAAGTTAAATATTACGTTATTCAGAAAAAAAAACACATACAAAATAACAAATCCTAGAAAAGATTTAAATTTTTTTACAGGAAGGTTTTATTACAGTGAGTGTGAATAACTTGCTGAATATCATTAACACAATCATATCTGATATCAGACATATCATATCTGATATCTGAATATCATATCTGATAACTAGAAATTATTGCTATGATATCATTACATGCACACTAACAGTCAGATTGTCCGTTTTCACCCAAGTATGTAAACGGACACGAGCCCACTACAAAAAAGTCTTGTTATATGTCTATGTCTATTTTCACCCAAGTACCTTTTTGGAGTGGCCAAGAATCGCAATTCTCAATAAATCTATTGAAATGTAAACATTGTAAACACTATATTCCTATTTTATTAGTAACAAAGTAAAGTAGAGAAACAGTTTTGGGTGTATAGTCATAACGATATTGACAGCCTTACTCACTTCCACTTGGCCAATGATTAAAGAGTAGCTAAGGAAAATGAGCTTTTTGCTCACTCTGATTGGTAGAATCCTCTCGTTCGTTAACCACTGGTCAGGTAGCAATGAATCACAATGCCTAAATAACCTAATTCCCAGTTTCTAAGATCCAATGAGAAGTCACAATTCCAGATCTCTTGAAAATTACAGCAATCTCATTGGTTCCGAGGAGTTGGGAACTCGGGTAAATAACGACGTGTGTGATATAAGGTCATAAAAGTTATGCAATCAATGAATTTATGAGTTTTAAGTATCTTAAAAACTCCCAAATGCTTGTAGCAGAAAAGTTTTTCAGGTAATAAACCATCATTCAGATATTGCTATCGACTTACGTTCAAGGTGTAGTTGAAAACTTGGAGTCAAACATCTTTAACCTTATCACGTTTCATCTTTCATGGAGAGTCTGAAACTATAATGGATTAGTTTAACCTAGTTTCAGGTTGTAGTTGGTATCATTAAGGAAGAAGACCCCGTGGCTAGAATAGTTAGATAAACATTTGAACGCCATTTACAAATTTTGAAGAGTTTCATTAATATTTCGCGAATATGTTTCGGTAAAAATAAAAGTAAAATGCATGAATATTGTATCACATGGTCGTAGAATGAAATTAATTAAAGTTCTTTCTTCGAGGGAATTGAAAGTCATAATGTTAAAGAATTAAATTAGGTTAATGTTGGGATTTTAATTAGTTTTGCTTTTAAAGATTACTGATTCGTTTTATAAATGGAATAACTAAATTTTTACTTTTGAATTTTCTTTTCGCCATATGCGAGAGTGTTATATATAAATATTACAGACAAATTAGTTTGATTGTGAAGTTTTTTCTTACCGATTCAAAGAGTAATTATTATACTTTGGTTATTAAAGTATAATTTTATTAATATTGAACTTTAAGGAAAACGAAAATAATTAAAGAAGTTTTGACGTCTTTATTAAATCACATTACTTTTTCTCATGAGTTATGTTTTATTCAGGAATAAGCTTACATTTTTTGGCCTAGGTCAATAACCATATTATAAAAATATCTAAAAATATGTAGAAGATATTTATAATATTTTCAAAAAATATCTTCATTTATTGATTTCAATTTTTATGTAGTAAGAATTGATATTGACAAGAATACTTAATTCACATTTATAACTATCTGTAAAATATTTACATTCTTCTGAAGGGATAAAAACTAAGCAAGTACAGGATAATTGCAATGATAGTATACTTCTTGAGGTATTTTAGATTCCTGAAAATATCAATGCGAAGTCTAAAGGTCAAGAAGTTTCCAAAGAGATCTCCAACTCCAAACTTTCTAAAGATCTCTGTAGCGAGTCCAAAGCTCTTCAAAAACCGCTCAATGGAACTAATCTAAATCAAGCCCTCTGAATTAATCAACGTCAAAACTCTCCGCCGACTGCGGAATCCTTTTAACGGGTTCTTCAAAAATCTCCAAGAAACTGATGAGAAACTCCTTCTCCCGACAGTGATTGCAATTTTGTGCTCTCCATTTATTTAAGTTCTAATCTCTGAACAGAGACTAATCTATGGGATCGATGGGTTCCATCATGTGACCCTAATTCTGAAGCTATAGAGGGCCAATTATTTTGAATGGGAATGTGACTTCATAAAAGGGCTTCCTGGGATAGGCCTTCAGGGGTCCTCCCCCGTCTTGATCCTAATCAGATGATTTTTCCGGCCGTGGGGTTGGAGAGTATTTTTTTTCTTTGCTTGTTGAATTGTTTCGATGGAGGTCGTTCTTTGAGTTTAAAGAAGTGGGAAGGGGAAGTGATTTTTCGCCTGGTAGCGTTTTTATTTGGGGAAAGAAGTGTATTTTCTTGAGATTTTCACTTCGTGATTTGTACAGGGAATAGTGGGATACTTTTACTTTAGATGAAAATGGTCTCTTTAGAAGTGGAAATCATACACTCTTAAAAGGAGTCTTAAAAATGAGTAAAAGTTACTCAAATCTGAATTTCTCACGCACTCAAACAGGCTCCGATCCAAGTTTAATCAAATTTGAAAACATGCCTGTACTCATCTTTGAAAATGTATAAATAAATAAGCATAAAATTTTGAATTTCAACATTAGAACTGTAAAAAGGTTATGGTATTTGCGGGGGGGGGGGCGTTTGGGGTGTAATCAGTAACAGTGACGATTCAGAAAAAAAGGGTCTTGGTACTCTTTAATGTTACGCAAAACACGCAAATCACACAAATAGATCATTAAAATAGCCAATATTAATACAGCATAACTTACCGATTCCATCTCGATTTTTCATCAATGTCCTCTCACAACACGATTTTTGGATGTCCGCTCACAACACGACAGCAAATAATAGGACGATTTAAATAGCATTTAATTAAGAGTGTATTTGAGAAACTGAACCTGTTAAATTAATGATTTTCCATCTTCTTTATTTGTTTCTGCTGCATTCACTAAAATGAAATAAATCATTTTACATCAAATTTAATATTGATATGTAACTAAAAATAGATAAATTTAAGAGTTGTAGTATTTTGAAGCCGAAATATTGCGAAAATAGTTTTCTCTAGAGGGTTTGCACTCGAGAAAAACTTCTCAACCTTCGTATTCCTTTCACCTTGTATCTTCTGACAGCTACTATTTTCAATCCAAAACAACAAGGAGTTAAAGGCATTCCTGAAAGTTATACAAGTCAGATTACTGTCATCTGAAAAATCCAATGGAACTTACCGGAAAAGGAACGAAAAAGAGAAAAAAAGAACTCGAATATAACGTCTGAAAATCTCAAAAAAAGAAACCGCCATCTTTTGAATTCTTTCCGGTGGTCAATATTTTCCAAGTCACTAACACGTTCCGAAACGCCTTCGAGGCGTTGCCACAACAAGGATACAAATACACAGTAGGAAATCCCCTGTCTAGGGAAAAAAGCCCCTCGTTTGATATGATCGAGGCGAGTTGAGAGGTAGGGCGTGCTGGATGGACGACAGACAACTCTTCCTTTTCTTTAGAAAAGCCAAGTGACAGGTTGCCATATATTGAGCGTATGCACCTTGTAGACGCATGCTGCTTTTACATAAATGTAGACTAAGTTTTCTGCAAGAAAAAGTGTTAGATGGCTACCCTATGAATTATTCATATCACAGAGTGTTGCTTTTGACGTTATGGGGGCGGTTCGGAAAGTGAAGTTTTAAAGGGAAATCATGTGGGATGTATATTTAGAGTGGTGTTGTCTGTATCTATATTTATTTTCATTTTCACACAAATGCGCTTTTCATTGCTTCAACGTTAAGATTAGGATTACAGTAATTAATAAAACTGTTTCTATAAAACAATATTCAGGCTATAACTAGAGGATATTTTAATGAGATTGAGTATATTAGAATGTCTCTATTCTATCATATAGAACCTATTTCAAAATTGTTGATAATTCGAAAATTTCTTTACGTCGCTTTAACTTCTTTTAAAAAGATAAAAACCACATTTCTAATTGGAGGTTTTGGTAATTTTACTTTTGTTTCTTGTCCATATAACATTTTTTCCTTTTCCAATAAAAAATATCTTTTTGGTTGGAGAAGAAATAAATAATTTTTTGGTGGATCTTTAAATTATCCAAGCTTTTATTACGATTGTAGGCATCCGTTACTACAAAATATTATAAATTACTCTTTATCCAATATAAAATGCTATTAAGGACTTTTTTTATTTTAAAACAAATTTAGTACAAGTTAGATTTTTTGTTCATATACAAAGTTTAAAAAGAGAAATTGAGAAAAACATTGATATTATTATATTACAATTTAACGTTTATCATAAAACATTACTATAACATCTTAATGGGCTAGCATTTATTTTATAAAGATTAAATTTAATTACAGAGTTTTTGTACGTCAAATATATTTGTTAAAAAACCTAAAGCACAAACAAGTAAGGTTTTTAGAGATGAAAAGCAAGATTAGGTTATTTGGCAGTATTTGCGTCTAATAAATTTTCTTGCTCTTTTATATGGAAGATAAATTAATTGACAAATAAAGACCTTAGAAGGATTAAATTAAATTTGTGTGGGTTGTTTTTTAAGTAGTTAAAAGCTTTTAGAGTAAGGCAGGTTAAAAGCTTTTTTTAAGTTCCAATGCATTTTTCTTACGTTTAATTTATTGGTTATATTTAAATGCTTGATTTGGATCTAATGCGTTATTAAGGTGAAATAAGGATTTAGAAGAAACAGATTTGTGACCATTTTAAAGCTTTTATTTGTCAATCTTCTTAAAGAAAGGCCAGAAATGCTTTCCCCTTTTAATGGTTTTAATAGCAATAAGATAATTGTTATACTTTATAATATATCCTACTACTATTATAATTGTGAATGTTTGTCCGGATGTTTGTTACTCTTTCACGCAAAAACTACTGAATGGATTTTAATGAAATTTTACCATAATGTAGCTTATACATCAGAATAACACATAGGCTATAATTTATAAAGAGAAAATCAGTCCTTCATTCTTTTTTTCCCGTTTTTCCTGCTTTTTTTCACTTATTTTTCCGTGTTTGAAAACCTGTTTTACCAGTCATACAACGAGTTAAAAATAAAACATTGTTTCAAATGAGACACAGATCACTAGACTTTTTCATTTACTAGATCTTTTATTTTAGTTTTAAACACTGGTTTTAAATTTCTTAATTTGTTCACTAGACTTTTTACTACGGTTTCAAATTTGTTATTTTATAAAGGCACCAAGATATTATTAAACATTATCAGAAACATCGGAATTGTAAAAAGTGACAAGAACACCGGGATTGGAAAATTAGCGAGAACATCGGGAAGGAAAAATTACCGAGAACACTGGGATAGGAAATTTACCATAAAGACACCCAGAATACCGGAATATAAAAATTACCGTAAACACTGAGATAGGAAAATTACCGGGAACGCAGCCGGGATTAGAAAAATTACCATGATCACCGGGCAACGGGATAAGATTACCGGGAACACTGGGATAGGAAAGAGGCGCCTGGGATACCGGGATGATTTGTAATATTGCTAATTTACAAAATTATAAATGTATTTTAAGAAATATTTTAAAAAATAAATTTATACACCCCACCCGTGCAAGGCTGGGTATAACAGCTAGTAAGATAATATTTATACTTTATTTCAATCTTTTAAACCGCTAGTTTTGTATACAGAAAAGGGTATAAATTTTAGGGGAATGTGGTTTTTTTTGGAATACTAAAGGTGCGTTTTATAATCGATTACTGAAATCAATATTGAAAATAGTACAAGCATTTATAAGTAGCTTTGTAGTAGTAAAAGTAGCTTTGCGTCCAGTCATTTTCCGTTTTTTTCTTTGAAAAATTTCTGATAATATGCGCGGCATTTTTTTTGCACGTTATGTTTATCATTGAGTTAAAGAAATGTTTAATTTTAAGTGTGGAAAGTAAGGAAGGAAATAGGTAAGATTAAGCAGCAGTTCTTTAAAGTATCGGTATCACCCTTCCATTACATTTTGACAGTACTAAAAGGAAATACGAGTTTCCATGAGCGATATGCCAAAACGTTTTTTATTTAAGTTTAAAAGACAAAGTATAAGAGTATTTTTTAAACGCTTTTATTCTACTTGCTTTTGGCGGCGTTTTACGGGTGGAATTTTAAAACTCGATTTTCGAGCACTTCCCGATATGTCAGGGCCCCGAAACTTTACACATCGGTGTAACTCTCATGACACTTCAATATCCAACCATTATCGAGTCAAACAACCAAAGGATTAAGTTAATTAACGAGTATTTTTAATTAACAGAAAAACCAGAATTCGATACCTTTCCCAAGGGACTGTTCTCCCTAAACCGTGCACAATTGTTTATAAGGCATAACTTCATCATATTCAAAAGTCAAAACGAAAATTGCCCACTAATTACGATAATTATAGACGATTAATCACTTTTTTTCTTTCTGGATTCTTGTACATAATATTTCAGGCACTTCCAAACGATATAAAGTTCTGAAACTTTGCACCGTGGTGGAAACTCGATGACAATGAAATATTCAATCATCAACTAGTCAAAACCTCCGTAATTTAGGTAATTAACGAGTGTTTTTAGTTATCCTTTTAATTCATATTTGAGACACTTCCGTGAAGCCAATGGCTCCCAAAACCTGTAAGATAATATACTAGGTATATAACTACAATATTTAATCTTCAAAACGTGATTTTTTACCTTCCAATTAACAATTAAGATAATTAGCGATTTAAGATAATAACCGCGAGAAAGAAATCGCCAGAAGAGCGAGAAATCGCCGAAAATCGCCGAGAAGAAAAATATGTACTTTTATAATTTATTGACTACTGAAAAGACTGGATGGTACTGTTTGCTCCTTGATACACACACTAATTCTGAGTTTTTTACGATTGTTTTTATTTTTATTTTATTGAATGCTTTCTTTTTATTGTGAATCTTTTTGATAACGATGGATTTCATCGGCGATTGAGCGGATGCGAGGAATATATATTCTTTGTGCGAGGTATTTTTCTTGCTCAGCTCTGATATTATGACGTAAACGTACCCAGCAAAATTAAATAGATTTTACTTAACTTTGGAGTTGATTGTCCTGCAGAGTCGTCAGAGGATTGTTCTACTTTGTCAGATATGTGAAAAATTTTTGTTATAGTACATGAAACTAAAATTCCATCCTAACATAACATTAAATATGGTTGAAATAAATACATTTTTTCTTGTGAGTTTTTGTTAAAAAGTACCATGACTAAAAAGTAGAAAATAAAATAAGTAAAAAAAAGATTTTTTAAAAAACGCTTTTATTGAAGTGTTCTAAAAGGTCAAAAATAATTTTTTCGGTTTGACAAATAATTTATTGGGAAGTAGAAAATAACTTTTTGGTAAGTAAAAAAACTGATTTTCTAATCACTAAAAATAAAAGCGTGGGCGCTAGTAATTCTTAATTCACTATTTTTTCTAACTTCTTTATTCTATGTTCTATGAGGTTAAATTTACAAATTTCTCTTTCATGAGTTTTGAGTGGGATGGATTCACTTTAAATTCTCTATTAGGTATTTTTATTTATATAAAGTTACTAGCTGATTTGCCCGGCCTTGCACGGGTGGAGTGTATTAATTCATTTTTTAAAGTTCTCTCAAGTTATATGTCCGATTTTTCGAATCACCAATAACCCCGGTGTCCCCAGTACTTTTTCCATATCCTGGTGTTCCCGATAGTTTTCATAACCCGGTTTTCCCGGAAACTTTTCATATCCGGATGTTCCCAGTACCTTTTCGTATCCCGGTTTTCCCGGTACCTTTTCGTATCCTAGTTTTCCCGTTACCCTTTCGTATCTCGGTGTTCCCGCACTGTAAAAAAAACTGTAGAAAAACAGAAATTTCAATAACAGTGACTTTATGTTTACAGAGATATTCTGTCATGTAACATTCCCACCGCCGCACTTCTATTTATTTTATGTAAAATAACAGCTTTTACCTAGTTTTTTAGCTTATCTGTACTTAAACAGAAACTTACTGCATTGAAAACCAATACAGCTATTGGCAACATTATACTGAATCTTCTTTGGTTCAGTGGTAGCGTGCGTGCTTAGCATGCGGTAGGTCGCGGGTTCTATCCCCGGATATCAATTAATTAAAATTAAAAAAACTCTACTAAAATAAGTGCATGCGCACAAGCAGAAAATTACTGAGAGGCAACAGAAAAATCTGTAGCCCACTTGACAGAAAGTTCCTTTTTACAGCATTTACCTGTAGGTTACAGCTTTTTTCTGTTTACAGGATTTTTCAACCTACAGATTTTTTCTGGCAACTTTTGCTGCCAGAAATTTTCTGTTTTTTTGCAGGATTATTTTTTACAGTGCGGTACCTTTTCATGTCCCGGTTTTCCCGGTACCTTTACATACCCCGGTTCCCGATAATTTTCATATCCAGGTGTTTCCAATAATTTTGATCCCGGTATTCCCGGTTCCTTTTCCCCATCCCAGTTCCAACTGTGATATCTCATTCCATCAAACATTTATCCTTTCCATGTGATAAAAACAATTCAATTGAAATCATCTCTTTTTGTTTTAAATCCAGTGTTTAAAATCTTAAACAGAATTTTCTTAAAGTATTCCCGCTACCCTTTTAAAATTCCGCAAAAAGTAAATTTCAAAATAAAATAAATTTCAAAAATCCCTCGATAAAAAGTTATCAAGTAAGCTTGTCTTCTTTTTAATAAAACCAACTTCTTTAAGAGCTTCTCTGAAAGAGTAAAAACAGATTGCTAGTTATAATAAAAATCTAGTGATTATAGTCTAGTAAACCAATTCCGCTATGAAGCAATGAAATTTTAGCTCTGTTTCCTTGGAAACTTTTAATTCTTGCTATTTAAATATATTTATTTTTGAGAAATTAAAATATTAAAGAAAGTAAATTAATTATTTTAATTTACTTCGGTTTTCTGATAACTTTTATAATATTTAAATACAGATATTCACACTGTTTTTCTTCATAAATTTTGTTGTAAATAATGAAATATGTATAAATGTTAATCAGTTATTTTCATTCAAGTGAGGCAAAACGTCGGCTTAAGATAGAGAAGTAAACACTGCATTTTATGCCTTTCAACAATGCACAATGTTATTTCAATGGGTAAAACGGAGTCGATAAAGCGCCGAAAAACAGGGAAGGAGTCGTTCGATTTTAAAATTGTTTCTTAGTGCGCGTCTAATGGCTGAAAGGAAGGTCTCTGTCAAATTTCAAGCCTATCGGTCCGGCAGTTTTGGAGATTTCGTGATGAGTGTTATGAATGATGATGAATGAATCACCCGTATTTGGATTTTATATATATAGATACATAAATGCCGACGTAATGGCCTAGTGGTAAGAGCATCTAACTGCAAAGCCGTACGTCTGGGGTTCGAATCCCCGTTCGTCAGGGATGTTACTGTTACTGTCCTGTAAAAAAAATTTAAATTTAAAAAATTACTAGCGCCCACGCTTTTAATTTTAGTGATTAAAAAATCAGTTTTTTTACTTACCAAAAAGTTATTTTCTACTTCCCAATAAATTATTTGTCAAACCGAAAAAATTATTTTTGACCTTTTAGAACACTTCAATAAAAGCGTTTTTTAAAAAATCTTTTTTTTACTTATTTTATTCATACTCCATACCCGTAAATTATTTTTAGCGTCAACAGATAAAAATATCACCAAAAATAAATAAAAATCAACTTTCCGAACTTAAATAGCACTTATGGATGAGTTCACTCAGAATTTACTTTGATCGAATGTCTCTGGTGTACCTCCGGTATCGTATTCCATAACATTACTTTCAAATCAATCGGAAGTGTTCAATCGCACAATGAGGAAGTTGCATGATTTTTTATATTTTTTTGATCGATTCTTCTTGCAAAAATAAGCAACTACCCAAAATTTGAGGCCGATCGAGAAATTTTTTGATTGCCAAAAAAATTAACAAAAATCCCCTTTTTAAAAGCGCGCGAAAACGCCAAGAGTTTGGATGTGACGTCATCTTATAAAAAACATTGTTGTAAAGCAATGGAGTTGATGTTATTATTGTTGACGTCATCTTATAGTTTAAACCAGCGTTTCTCAACCTTTTTACTCTCACGGAACCCTTTTGAGAAAGTCTAAGTTCTGGGGAACCCCTATAGCGTCCATGCAAAATTATTTTTCTTATTATTTTGTCCTCCCTCGGAATTTTTTTTAAAAATTTTCTTTTAGCTAGTGTTTTATCCCTTTTCAAACTCTTTGTGGAACACCCAAGGGAAAGAGCTTCTTGAGACCGCAGGATGTTCAAGGGGGAAAACACTGCATAGCAGACGTCAAAATTTTAGAGGGGAGTTCGGGTGTTCTTCCCCGGAAAATTTTTCGAAATTTGCCCCTAAAAGTAGTGTTTCAGCGCATTTTAAGACTCTTGGGGTTACATCTAAAGAGAGCGGTTCCTTGTAAAACACGAAATTTTCGAAGGAAAAAATTATAATTAGCGTCAAATTTCAGGGAAGCAGCAGAATGTTCAAGGGAAAAACACTTTATAACAGGAGTCTGAAATTTTTAGAGTGGAGTTTGGGGGTTCTTCCCCAGAAAATGTTTCGAAATTTGCCTCTTAAAGTATATTTTTAGCTCGGCTTGAGGCCCAACAGTTCATTGTAAACCACAAAATTTTCTATAGAAAAAGTTAAACTTGAAAGTTTTAAGGCGGGATACTTCCCAGAAATCTCTTATTTGACCGTCAAAAGCAGGTTGGAAAAAAATTTGGATGATTGATCCATAATTTATTTAGGGTTGCTCTAAAATATAAACCAGAAAAAAGAAAGATTTTCAGATCCATCGCGGAACCCTTGAGGAAGCTTCGCGGAACCCCGGTTGAGAAATGCTGGTTTAAACAATAAACGTTTTCAGTCACGTGTTTTTTTCTCGTTTTTTAAATTAAAATATTTAATTAACTGTACATTTTTTTTGAAAAACTGACTAGATATTTCATTTTACCATACAAAAAACCATACGGAACACTTGTTTGTTTTTGAAAATCTGACACATGCAACTTCCTTATTGAACTCGTCTATAATAATAAAGGTAGCAACAATAATGTTGTTAAATTCGAATATCAGCATAACATTTTGGCCATATTTTACTGTAACCTATTTTATGGAATATCAATACCCACTAAAGATTTTTCAAAATTCAAGAGATTCATGGCGTCGCACAATTGAACTCGTCTATAATATTGACAATGAATAATAATTTAGTGATACTATTCGAATATCAGCTTACCTACATAAAATACATTTTGGTTGTATTTTACTATAACCAATAATGGATATTAGTACCAGTAGCAGATCCAGGGGGTAGGGGACAAATGCCCCCCTTAAAGTTTATTAGTTAAAATGAGAATTGAAGATAATTTCTAAAACAAATCGTAATTTTGAAGCTTTAAATGCTTTAATCTGATGTTTTAAAAAACCTAGTGCCCCCTAGAAATAAAACCTGGATCCGCCCCTGTGATTAGTACCCACTTATGATTTTTCACCTAAAACTTCTACCCTTTTGAAACATATTCCAAGAAACAAAACACTAATAGATTAATCATTCCCCTCACAGAAGGTTTCATTTTCGTAAAACATTTCCGCCCATGTACAGTTACTTAATATTTACTTTGAATAAAGATTCCATTATACCCATGATTGAGGCTGGGTAATTTAATGTTTCAATTTTGGCCCTCCGTCAAAGAACTCTACCACACTTACAACACGCTATAAAACAAAAACTACATTTTAATTACTTTTAAAAAAAAAACTAAGTTTCCCCTTTACCTACTGTAAACGGTGACGGATAACTCAACATAGAAAAGCCGGAAACCGTGATAATTGCCCCATTCAAGTAAGCTTGACCACACGCCACCGCAAATAAAATCTTAATTATTCAAAGGGGCGATGGAACTTCCGAGCACTGGACATCGCGTGCGACTGGTCACTCGCTAATTCAGGGCACGATTGACGCGTGCTAGGAAGTCGTTTTCCTTTTTTTATATCTCGCTGACCATCGACTTTATGGAGGAGGAATCGGTTCGTATATATATGGGACTGTTCCTTCTTTCCTGTTCTCTTGGTTTGTTTATCATTGATTGATAGGGACTTGGTTTCGTTTTGATGACTTTTGTGTATATTGTTTTAGATGATAGTTTCTTTGATTGTTCTTGGGTTAGTGACGTTTGGAATGGGACGTGAATGGCTTTTGGTGACATGATCTTGGAGTGTGATTGTGGTGCGTGTTGTGGAACCGTAACGTCGAGTTCCACGACTTATCAGCGTAGTAATTCTTCTTTTATGGCTTCTTATGGGGCTAATAAGGTGACTATCGCATTTGTTATTAAGGGCATGAACTATTATTAGTATTTCCTGTATAAACCTGTACAGTTTCTTGAAAACAAACTGTGCAAAACTAAAAACACACACGGGAGGAGATATTATAACCTTTAGAACACACACCCGAGCTCGACTCTAAAAGACTAAAACCTTCTTTCAGTGTAATGTTTTATGAAATGTTTTTATTATTCAAATTCAAATTTATTCAACAACACATAACACGACAGTACACAACAGGAAAAAATGATTATATAAAAAAACCACTGAAAGATTTTTTAATATCCCAAAGGAGCCCAAAAGGCTCTTCCATGGGGTTAATGATTTCCTAATGTTATTGAACATAGAAAAATAAAATAAAGCCTAACTAACTGATTGATAACTTTTGAAAGTTAACTATTTTGCACCATATGTGTTTAAAAAAATCTAGGTTTATATTTATATTTTTCTCTTCTTTTTCTTAGTTTGGTGCAACTTGGTCTGAAAGGCTGGACTTTGGCAGAACTTAAATGAAAAAGAGACACATTTGGACAGCAGTACAGTTAAGCAAAAAAATGGAACTGTACCGCCAAAATCGGGATGTCGGGTCATCCTATTCTACACTTTAATGAATCATTTATATGAACGCTGTAATTACAAATATCCTACATGTTTGAAACACCTAATCTGAAAACAGTGATTGACTCATAATTCTATTATGTAATGTTTAAAATTTAAATTATCAAATTTAAGATGTTTTGCTTCACTTTTCAAATGAGGACTTGGAAATTCAAACTTTTTTAAACGCTAAGTTTTAAATGAAATAAAAAGGAAATGCAATTCAAATTTATCACATTTGTTTATTAATCAAAATTTTGTGGTAACTATCTGTATACGTTTTTAATAAATGACAACACTTAAAAGTCTGTGTAGTGTACTCCTTAACCTTATAAACTTAGTTCCTTTAGTATATGAGTTTGTTCATTTTTAAAAATTACTCTCATAATTTGGGCATGTGTCGAAACGTAGCCATGTTAATGTGGAATTTTCCCAACTTTTAATAGTTGTAAATAAAATATATTTTTTGTAATTCAGTCTTTACTTCAAAAGTTCGAAGGTAAAAAAGTGGATTGTTTTTATCCTTTGAAACAAGTATAATAATATTCCATAACATTTAGTTTATGACATTGCTTATAACCGCACAAGAATTGACTAATTAATTCAACGAATTAACTTTTGCCTTAAACTCATGCACAAAAGAATGCTTCTTATTAGAATTTTAATAGTTTCTTTGGTTTTTATAGCTCAATCAAATTAAACCAATTATAGCTGGAGCTATTAGATTAATTGATGGCATTAAACTGTATTACTATTTGAAGTGATAACATTAAAGTTAGTTAAAAAATTAAACTGACTGCAATTTAGAACGCTTTTCTTGAATGAGCAACATCGTTAAATTATGAAAAATCGAAAAATTATTGTACTTCCAAAATTTCATGAGTGATAATTTTTAAAAAATATGTATTTTAATTAGGTAGTTAGATAAAATCAACTAATGAAATTCCTTCTTACTGCACTTTAATTAGTCTATTAGTAAATGTGTATATATATATAAAGGCGACAGAAAAGAGGAATTCAATTTATCTGATAATCTTTGTCAAATAAGTCAAAGATTTGACAGATACTAGACGTCTAGATATTTTTATCTCAATGATATTATAAACTCGTATAAACCTTTTGTGATTTGGGATTCCGAATTGTCAACACAAGGCAGAAAATGCATTTAAATGAACTTTTAGACTAAAATTTATGAAGTTACCCGCTTCTAAAATACAGTTTATAAATGCAAAAGACTTACTCTAAAGTTTGATGAACAAAGTTAAACAGTTCATAAATTCCGAATTACTTATTCCTACCCGTCGTAAAGTAGAAGCACGCAGACAAGCCTTGGCGTTTATTGCTGCCAGAACCAAGCCACAAATTTCTTCCGGGAGAGGAAAAGATTTCCGTGTTTTTGGGGGTGCTCCCCGAACAACTCAACTCTCCTCCAAACGATTTCTCTTCAAGCACACTCTAGCAGGCAAATTCAATTTTCCTATTTCGCAATGAATTTTTTATACACTTCTTGTCATGGAGATATGTACTGTGCCTCGCCTTTAAATAAGAAAAGCGCGGGGGATATAAAAGAGCCAGAGACCGAAATAAAAAAACTGAAGTGAAGAACAGATATCCTCGCTCCGATTCGGAACATAAATAAAAGAAATGAATCCAGAATTATAAATAAATAAATGGTCCAACTGAAGTGAAGAGGGAACTTAAATACTTAAAGGATCTGAGTTTTTCTAGGAGATTGTTGTTTTATCTCCTTCAATATTTTTCAACTCCTTTTTTTCTGTCTAGGGAACGAATTCCTGTTTTTTCTCTGGACATGAAGGTGAAAAAATCATTTTTTTCTTCGCTCCCCCAGAGTTGAAGTTTATGTTGGCTTTTCTGATGCTTTGAATCAGACTTTTGTCGGCAAGGCTTAGAAACTGCATCAGCTAATCAGGTTTTCGGTGGATGATTCTGTTGCTTAGCGGTTCCCAGGAATTGAGATTTATTTCCAGGGTTATTATTAATATTATATTATTAGACTCTCATATTATTCAGAGAAGGAGCAGATACTTTCCTTTTAATTCGGTCTTTCGCCGCCTTTCTGCTTTTTCGGTTCAAAGAAAGCATTGAATTATTCATGTTTTTGAATTCCTAATCTGAATATTATGATTGCTACTTTAGGGGAGTTATGGTCTGTAATTATTCGCTGAATTCTTTAAGAAAACCTTTATAGTGTTATATCTACCTATTTCACACCTTAGAAATATTCAGTAACGCCTATATGTAACTCGTTAAGCCCTAAGGTAAACTTAACAGGTGTTGAATTGCCATTGAACTTTTATTTATTTTTTCTGTGATGCATATTTGAAACTAACAGGATACGATACCTGATGCTCATGATATTGGTGCAGACTGGTATTTTAGTAGTGAAACTAGCTTTTGCATTGGAATATCATTTCTGGCTATGCAGTTTATACAGTAATTTCTGATAAACTATGACGAAAGACTAAATCATAATAACTTCAGACAGTCGGTCTAATTCAATTATGACGTAAGTGTATCAGTATCTTTTTTTTGTTTTCTCCTTCAACATTTGGAGGGCTCAGAATTAAAGATGACCAAGTCCACTTTTTGTCATTTTTGAGTTAGCAACGTTATAACATGCACCAACTATGTAAAATTTTAGTGCAATTTTGAACCAAGTCTTAGTTCTGATAATATCCGCTAGGCAACAGCAAGTTCTGTTGCGTTCTGAGAGATTGTTATTTTTTTTCAGAATACTACTGAACCAAGTCCAGGTGATCTTTGTACTGTTTACAGTTTCGTGTGTTGACGTGCTTTTAACCCTTTAGTTAGAGATTTTGGCAGTTTATTACACATTAATTTTGTTGACTAGTTAAAAATATGTTTGCACTTTTGATCTTCAAAAGGCATTGCCTTTCCCCAAACTCACAACTTCAATAGCCTACTATAAGAGAAATCTTTATGTCTACAACTTTGGTATTCATTGTTTTAATAACACTGCCTATATGCACGTCTGGGATGAGACTACAGGTGGAAGGGGTTCTGAAGATCTAGTTTAATGCCTTAGGAAACATTTGTATGAACATGCCAGGACATTCAAACACGTTGTTCTGTTTTTTGACTCATGCACTGGGCAAAACAGAAATATAAAAACTAGCTTTACTCTACTGAAACTTGTTCAAGACCCTCTATTGGATGTGGAAACAATTGATATCAAATTTATGATACCAGGCCACTCATTCCTTCCCAACGATACAGAATTCGGTATAATAGAGAGATCAAGCAAGAAACATGGGACCATCAATGTGCCTGGTGACTGGTGCAAAATCCTTAAAACTGCAAAAGTGAAAAAGCCTAAGTTTGAAGTTGTAAAAATACAACGAGAAGAGTTTTTGAGCACAAAAGCCCTTGAAGATTCAATTACAAACAGGAAAAAGGACACTGAAGGTAGGAAAATTAATTGGCTTAAGATACGGTGGTTGAGGTTTAAAAAAGGAGCACCCTTCCAAATAAAAATAAATGAATCTTTCAGTGTAATTTCGGGGATCCGAACCTTGGACAATGGACATCTCGAAAAAGACCAGTAAACAAAGTCGGCCAGGAAGACCCGTGGAAGTGCAAACCTTGTTGACTGTACAACAGGGTCAGCTTTACCCAACCAGAAGACAAATAGCTTTAAGAAAAAGGAGGACATGTTGTCCTTACTCCCTTACATACCCCCTATTTATCATTGATACTTCAGAAACCTTCCAGGGAATCAAACAACTCGTAAAACCCAGGACAACAAAACAACTGAGGGAAATGACACCGATGATGGTTTTTTTATGTCAACTAACTTTCCTTTCAACTAAGATGTGATATTTTCTTTTAATATTTGTAATTTGATCTCTAAGCAGATGTAAAAATAAAATGTATTAACAACACTTGGAGTTGGTTCATTATCTTTCTAAAATTCTTCAGAATACATTTTAAATAAATCCACAATTTTGGATTTTTTGGGGTGATAATATGAAATTTGGCCAATAAAACCTATGTAAATGTCTAAGTTACTCCTTGAACTTCTTAAATTTAATATATACATTTAAAAAATGTTAAAAGGTAATTTTGTTATGAAGCTTTAACTTTTAACTTCTGTAGCTCAAAAGTAGCTAAAGTGGACTTAGTTCACTTCTATTCTGAACCTTCCATTTAATACAACTGCTCGTTAAGTATTGAACTTTATTCTACGTCTGCGCAATATTTCTCATTTGATTGTACGTGATCGAGATTGAACTTCCGATCTTATCAACTCTGGAGACATAATCCTGCTCTGCAGAATTAAACACGATGAACTTTTATTTAATTAGATTTTATTACGATATATACTGGTGATTCTGATAAAAAAATTTTAAGTAATCTATCTTACTGTATGAAAACAGATTTTCTTTCTTGAGAAAGAATTTTAAAGTCATTTCTCATGTTTTTCCCTTTCTTTCACTTCCCTTACACTACGTTGGGAAATGAAAAGTTAATCTATTTTAACTTAAGAGAGAATTTAAGATAGCTAAACTCAATCTGTCTTATTTTTAAGTGTTCACACTTCAACTATCTCAAACCATATGGTTAGTCAAGGAGCAAAAGGTAATCCGTGCGATTTTTGTGTTACAATTATAAGGGTTAGCTTTTCTGAAAGGTATTAACGTCAGGAATACGAATCCGGTTGTTGCCAACCCCAAAAAGGGTGCAGAGGGGCGCGGCGGGGGTTCAAAGTGGCGGATCTCGCTTCAGAAAAACAGCGATTTCTCCTATATTTATTGCAATATAAAAATTTTTTCAGGCTTACATATTAATTTATTACATATTCGAATGTATTTAACGCCCATTGTGCATTTTAGTGCAGCGGGAAATACCGAAAAGTGGGAAATCCAAAATACGCTCGTTTATGGCATTTGCCTGGAGAGTTTTAGAGTTACAACAAAGAAAGTTGGTTTTTCTGAAAGCTATTAATATAAGGAACCCGTATTTCAATGTTGGCAAAACCAAAATTTGCGCGGAGGGAAGGGAATTCAAAATAACCGACTTCTCATATCACTGAGACATCCATTTCTTCTCCGTTTAGTGCAAAAAAATCAAATTTTCAAGACTTTAATACTTTTTTATAATTTTCACAACATTTTTAACAATATTTGGGGATGCCAATCACCGCATTCGTATTCATTTCGTAATTACCTTTCGGAAAAACCGACCATCATAATTGTAAGACAAAAATTACAAAAGGGCCTATATTCTTACTATTTCCCACTTCATGAAACTCATACTATCATAAAAAAGTCAAATACAGATGTTGAAATCCTCAAAAAGTTTCCGGTGGAAGAAATTTAAAATGAGCGACCATCACCTACAGTATCCAGACTGGTGACTATAATGTTTAAAAACATCTGAAAATCACTTGTCTTCGTGTTATAAGCTGAAAAACTGTTTTATAATAAAGGTAGAAACATAAGTAATCAGAATCCAGTTGTTGGCAGCCCCAAATTATTTGCAGAGAGACGTAGCTGGAGTTCAAAATTGCGGATATTGTTCCGAAAATACAGCAAAATCTTCAATACTTATCAAAATAAAGAGTATTATAAGCTTAATCAATTCTTTATTAAGTTTTAAAATATATTATAGTGTAGTGTTGGAGAACGGTACTTATCTTACTTCAATTTGTTACCTTTCCTGTCAAATTATTAATAATAATTATAAGCGATTATATTTAGGTTTATATGTTGATAGCAATTTAAAATGGAAGTCCCATATTAATACTTTATTAAACAAATTACGTTTTATTAATTTAAAATTCTTCAAGCTAAAACGTATAATTGATCAAAAATTTCTAAATACTTTATACTTTGCTTGGGTTCAATCCTTAATTTCCTATGGTATAACATGCTTTGCCTCAGATTATTTCTGTAACATTAAACCTCTAAATCAATTA